>OV702295.1:323518239-324805895 GCA_916181665.1 Avena sativa
TTCTTGGGAAACCTTTTCTTAATACTGCAGGTGCTGTCATTGATTGTAATCAAGGAAAAGTAACTTTTAATGTTAATGAAAAGGATCACCCTATTTATTTCCCCAAGAAGATTGATAATAAATATGTCCTAAATTTAATTGAAAATATCGAAGGCAGCAAAGTTGGAGAAATATATTGTCCCATGCCACAATAAGATTATGAAATTATTATGATTGGGACTATTGCTATCAAGGTTGAGGTAACATAATCATTTAGTGAAATGCTAGTTTTGCTTCAAATAAAATTATTTTGGTAACAAGACCTGATCAAACTTGTTAACAAATTGATTTGGATGAACGAAACAATGTTTTCACCATAATTACCTTTGTTTACTCTTATTTTCTCTATTCCAATTTTTTCCTTTCACCTTGCTCATCTTTGTATTTCTAGCTTGCATATTTGAGTATCTTAGAACTTCTGAAGTTTTGGTTTTGATTTGGTTTTCCATCGTTCCAAAATCATTTTTCTGTGGGAAAATCATTTATCAATTTCTGAAATTGCTCGAAAATAAAGTTTCTAAAAAAATTCCAGAAAATTCATATTAATTTTTTAAGTTAAAAAAGGGACAGAGAGGCACCTGGAGTTACCTAGGGGGGCCCATCAGGCAGGCTCACCACCTGGTGGCGTGGCCAGCCCTGGGGCGCGCCCAGCCATGGTGTGGGCCACCCCTGGCCCTCCACTTATCCAGCCACCTACCACTTCACTCTCTCTCTCGAGAAAACACCGAAAAATTTCTCAAACCCGTGTTCTTGATGTTCTTCACCATGATTTTCGATATCCTTACTTAGCCACTCTTTACTGCTGAGTTTTGGAGCATTTGTTCTCTGGTATGTGACTCCTCTGCTTGTCCAAGTAGATTTTTGATTAGTGGATTATATCTTGAGTATTTTTCTACTGTAGGTGACAGGTTATGCGACCTTGAATGCTTGTTATATGCTTATAGAAATTATTTTGATGCATGTTTATCCCTCTTACAAGTCCCTATAGTAGTTCCCTTCATTTAGTAGCTTTGAAATTATTTTTTGTGATGCTTGTCTAAAAATTTCAAAAAATAAGATGAATGAACACCAACTCAACCAACATGAATTGAGGGTGCTTGAGGTCATGAAAGTCCACCATGAGGAGGGTGTTTTCCCTTCTATTTATCCATGCCCTGAATTCATGAGAGCTACAGGGATTCTTCAAGATTTCCAGACTCTAATTTCTAATGTAGGATTGGAGCATTTTGTTGGTGATGAACCTTACCAATATGTGCAACTGACTATGTCTATGGTGCAGGATTTTCGATTTAGTTGGTCCTTGCCTAACCCCATGGTTCATTACAAAATTTACAATGTAGCTGTCGATCTCCCTTTTGATGATTTTTGTCTAGCTATTAAAGTGCCACAGTGGGGTTCGTGTGAGAAGATTAAGGAGCGGCCTAAGCCACTTATGGACTTGTATGCAGAGATTTTCCAAGGGAGCAGCTTCTCAAAGGAGAGTGGTAAAATTGGAAATATTCATCTCCCATCTATTCGATATTTTGCCTATTTTATTGCCAAGTGTGTTCTTGCTAGAAAGACCGCTAGTAAATTATCTTCTCTTATGATCTAGCTTTTATCTCGGTTGCTTTGAGACAGGATAGGACTTATAACTGTGGTGCTTTGGTAGATTTCTGTCTCGCTTCTAACGGCGAGAAAGGTGGAATTTGTGGAGGCCTCATTGCCTCTCGTTTATTAGCTTTGCATGGTGTAGTGCCTCATCATTTAGACTTACAATTTCCCATAGAGAGGCTTGATCTTAATTCCAAGATACATCATAAATTTGTTTCTCCTTGGGCTGACTTGAGAAATTTATCTTATGAAATAACCTTTCTCAAGAGTGGATGGAGAGGAGATAAGTCTGAGTGAATAGTCCTTTTGCCTGCGCCTGTTTTGTTTAACCTTGATACCAGGGAAGGATGGTCACTCACAGAGGAGGAGCTCGACACGTACATGGAAGAGCTCTCCCAGCAAGTGGAGAATGTTGGAAGGGAGGCCGAAGATAATTTTGTTGGAGATATGCCATAGAGGCAATAATAAATATAATTATTATTATATCTTTGTGTTTATGATAAATTTTTGCATTCATGCTATAATAGTATTGACCATGAAACATTAATACTTGTGTGATTTGTAAACTAAATTAGAGTCCCTAGTAAAGCCTCTTCATAATACTAGCTTGTTGGTTAATAGATGATTGTGGTTTCCCTATCATGAACATTGAGATGTTATTAACAACAAGATCATATCATTAGGAGAATGGTATGATGGACATACTCCTATAGATAAGCGTAGCATAAAGATCAAGTCATTTTAATAGTTCAATTGCTATAAGCTTTCCGATACATAGTAACCTAATTCCTTCGACCATGAGATCATGCTTATCACCATCACCGGAAGGATGCTTTAATGACATCAAACACCACACCATAACTGGGTGGCTATAAAGGTGGCATTGAGTGTTCGGAAAGTATGGGTTGAAACACATGGATCAAGAGTGGGATTTGTCCATCCATATGATGGATAGATATACTCTGGTCCCTCTCGGTGGAATGTCATCCAATTAGCTTGCAAGCATGTGACTGGCTCACAAGGGATCACATATCACGGGAACGAGAAAAGAGTACTTATCGGTAACGAGGTTGAACTAGGTATGCAGAGATACCGACGATCAAAACCTCGGATAAGTAAACTATCGTGAGACAAAGGGAAATTGGTATCGTATGTAAGTGGTTCATTCGATCGCAAAGTAATCGTAGAAATATGTGGGAGCCATATGAATTTTCATATTACTCTATTGGTTATTGATCGGAGAAGTGTCTCGATCATGTCCGCATAATTCACGAACCGTAGGGAGACACACTTAAGGATTCGATGTTGTTGAGTAGTTATGGAATGATGAGTAAGAGACCGAATGTTGTTCGGAGTCTCGGATGGGATCCGGGATATCACGAGGAGATCCGGAATGGTCCGAAGAATAAGATTCATATAAGGGAAGTCCTGTTTCGGAGTTGGGGAATGATTCTGGTGTTTTCATCGGGAATGTTCTAGAAGCTTCCGGAAGGTCCGGCACTCCGGAGGGAAGGGTACATGAATGTGTCATGACAATGTGGAATGGTTGCATCATGTACTAGGTATCATGGCTGGGCAAAATAAAGGGAGAAATCAAATCCTAGTTTGAAAAAGTCAAACGCCAATTTGAAAAGTCAAACGACAAGTTTGCTTGGTGGAGGGAGAGTAGGAAACCTACTTGGGGAGGAGTTCCTCTCCCTCCACCCGCCGGACAAGGAGGCCGAGTTGGGGGAGGACTCCCTCCCCCAACCGACGCCCTCCCACCTATATAAGGAGGGGCATGGGTGCCCCTCTAGCCAACACCTCTCACACCCCGAAACCCTAACCCTAAGCCGCCGGCGCCACCACCCCTGCTGCTGCCGCCGCCACCTAGGGCACCACCAACTCGCCGAGTTGGGGTGATCCCAAACCCTAGCCGCTGACTACACTCTCCCCTTGGTGCCTTATAAACCCTAGATCGCCAAGGCCTCTCTCATAGTCCACCATACTCGCTCCGGCTTAAGGCGAAGCCCTGCTAGATCTCCCCTCTACTTCCGGTACCACGCCGTCGTGCTGCCGGAATCGCGAGGAGAGTACTACAACCTCCACCGCCTGCTGGAACAAGGGAGAGGAAGGTATTCATCGAGTATCGAACGTGTGACCGACTGCGGAAGCGCGGCCAGAACGCAGCGCTGGAAGGATCGTCTACGCGATCTTGAGATCGGCAAGAGTACGACTACATCACCCACGAGAATCTGCTCTCGTTAACCGCTTTGGAATCTTCGAGGGTGAGTTCCTCTATCGAATCGTTGCTACAATCTAGTAGATAGATCTTGGCTTGTTTGTTTGCATGCGGTAGAATTTTTTTTCCATGCTACGAACCCCTACAGTGGTATCAGAGCCGTGTCTATATGTAGATTTGTTGCACGAGTAGAACACAATGGTCATTGTGGGCGGTGGTGTTTTATTATCAATTGCTTCTTGTGTACCTTGCATCTTGCGGTATGATGGGATGAAGCGGCCCGGGCTAACCTTACATGACATCGTTCATGAGACTTGCTCCACGCTCAACATGCAACTTGTATTGCATAAGTGGCTTTGCGGGTGTGTGTCTCTCCCATTATAGTATAGATCTAATTTACAACGGGCACTTGATAGTTCAAACATCAACGTTGTGGTTCTTGTTCATAAGTTAGATCGACACTTATTGAAAGCCCCAAACCACGTAAAATATGCAAAGAAAATTAGAGGCGTCTAACTTTGTTTTGTAGGGGTGTGCTGTGATGTGATATGGCCATGATTGTGATTATATTTGATGTATGCAATGTTCCTTATTGTAAGTTGGCAACCGGCAGGAGCCATATGGTTGTCTTTAAATTCTGTTAAGACTCGCGTGTCTATTCAAAGTAGTTGTAATAGTTGGAGCTGGTGGACGACAACCATGAAACGGCGCCATTGACCTTGACGCTATGCCGGTGATGATGGAGATCATGTTCGTGCTTGAAGATGGAGATCGGAAGCACAAGAAGAACGGCCATATCATATCACATATTATGAATTGCATGTGATGTTAATCCTTTATGCATCTTGTATTGCTTAGTTAACGACAGTAGCATTATAAAATGATCCCTCATGCACATAAATTTCAAGTTTTAAAGTGTTCATCCTTAGTAAGCACCGTTGCTAAAGCTTGTTGTTTCGAAGCACCACGTGATGATCGGGTGTGTTAGATTCTGCAAGTGTATACAACGTGAGCAAGCCAGATTTTCTCATGCAGAAGCTAAGGTTTGATCTTGACGAGCCTAGCATGTACAGACATGGTCTCGGAACACGGATCACCGAAAGGTAGAGCATGAGTCATATAGTAGATATGATGAATATGTCGATTGTTCGCCATTGAAGCTACATTAACTCTCGTGATGATCGGTTTTGATGTGGTGGATTTGGTTCGTGTGATCACTAAAACAATGTGAGGGATATTTTTTTGAGTGGGAGTTCACCTAGATTAATTTAACTATTAATTAGAACTCAATTTTTCATAGACTTAGTCTAAACTATTTCAAATATGTTGTAGATCAATGGCGGCCCCTACCATCAATTTTAATGCGTTCCTAGAGAAAGAAAAGTTGAAAAACAATGGAAGAAACTTCGCGGATTGGTTCTGCAATTTGAGGATTGTCCTCAATGCTGGTAATTTGACCTATGTGCTGGATGCACCGCTGGGTGACCCGCCTGCAGCTGATGCTACCGATGTATACCTTACTCGGAAGAATCAGTACTCCACAGTTCAGTGTGCTATCTTGTATGGTTTGGAATCGGAGATTCAGAAAAGGTTTGAGAACCATGACCCACATGATATTGTCCGTGAACTCAAAATGATATTTGAGGCTCACGCGGTAGTTGAGAGTTATGAGGCTTTTGAAAAGTTCTTTAACTGCAAGATGGAAGAGGGCAGCTCCGTCAGTGAGCATGTGCTTAAGATGTCTGGGCACGCAAACAAACTCCAAAGTTCGGGTATAGTGATTCCTAATGCTTTGGGGATTTACCGTGTCCTCCAATCACTGCCACCAAGTTACAAGAACTTTGTGATGAACTACAATATGCAAAACATGCACAAGACGTTGCCAGAACTCTTCTCCATGTTGAAATCTGCAGAAGTGGAGATCAAGAAAGAGCATCAAGTGTTGTTGGTCAATAAGACCACCAAATTCAAGAAAGGCATGTCTAAGCAAAAGGGAAACTTCAAGAAGGGTGGTAAGAAAGTTGCCGCACCGGCGAAGAAAACCAAGGCTGGACCTAAGCCTGATACTGAGTGCTTTTGCTGCAAAGGAGAGGGTCACTGGAAGCGGAATTGCCCAAAGTACTTGGCGGATTTGAAGAACGGCAACATCAAGAAGAAAGGTATATCCGATATACATGTTATTGATGTGTATCTCACTAGTACTCGTAGTAGTTCCTGGGTATTTGATACTAGTTCGGTTGCTCATATTTGTAACTCGAAACAGGTGCTGCAGAATAAACGGAAGCTAGCAAAGAACGAGGTGACGATGCGCGTTGGAAATGGCTCAAAGGTTGATGTGATCACGGTCGGCACGCTACCTATTCATCTACCATCGGGATTAGTTTTATACTTAAATAATTGTTATTTGGTGCCTGCGTTGAGCATGAACATTATATCTGCATCATGTTTCTTGCGAGACAGTTACTTGTTTAAGTCCGAGAATAATGGTTGTTTGATTTATATGAGTAATATGTTTTATGCACATGCACCTTTGATAGATGGTCTATTCTTATTGAATCTCGATGGTGGAAATACACATATTAATAACATTGAAGCTAAACGTTTGAAATTGAGCGATAACTCGACCTATATGTGTCACTGTCGTCTTGGTCACATTGGAGTGAAGCGTATGAAAAAACTCTATTCCGATGGACTTCTTGAATCACTTGATTTCGAATCACTTGAAAGATGCGAAGCATGTCTGATGGGTAAAATGACTAAGACTCCATTTTCTGGTATGATGGAGCGATCTATGGACTTGTTGGAAATCATACATACCGATGTGTGTGGTCCAATGAGTGTAGCATCGCACGGTGGTTATCGTTATGTTCTTACCTTCACGGATGACTTGAGTAGATATGGGTATATCTATTTCATGAAACATAAGTCCAAAACTTTCGAGAAGTTTAAGGAATTTCAAAGTGAGGTAGAGAATCAACGTAACAAGAAGATTAAATTTCTATGTTCTGATCATGGAGGTGAATATCTAAGTTACGAGTTTGGCGAGCATTTAAAGAAATGCGGAATAATTTCACAATTGACACCGCCGGGAACACCACAGCGTAATGGTGTGTCCTAACGTCGTAATCGAACTCTTTTAGATATGGTTCGTTCTATGATGTCACTTACAGATTTACCGCTATCGTTTTGGGGTTATGCATTAGAAATAGCCTCATTCACTTTAAATAGGGCACCATCTAAATCCGTTGAAACGACACCGTATGAATTATGGTTTGGGAAGAAACCTAGATTGTCGTTCCTTAAAGTTTGGGGTTGCGAAGCCTATGTAAAGAAGTTACAACCGGACAAGCTTGAACCCAAAGCGGAAAAATGCGTCTTCATAGGATACCCGAAGGAAACTATTGGGTATAACTTCTATCATAGATCCGAGGGCAAAATCTTCGTTGCCAAGAATGGATCCTTTCTAGAGAAAGAATTTCTCTCGAAAGAAGTGACTGGAAGGAAAGTAGAACTCGACGAGGCTGTTGAACCTTCTCTCGAACTTGCGAGTAGCGCAGCACCGGAAGAAGTTCCTGTGGTGCCTACACCAATAAGAGAGGAAGCTAATGATGATGATCATGAAACTTCGTGTAAGGTCCCTCCTTTGTAAAGGAAAGGATCCCTGTGATTACAATGATAGTCCCTAGATCAATAGCTAGCATCCACAGTTAAGATGTAATATCAAGAAACAAAGGTCATAATACAACATTATAACCAGGAACAAAATAATTTATTACATCTTACATAGCTTATTTGGCTATCTCATTACAATGCAGCAGAATATAATAATAGCATGGGGTCCTTCATCTTCAAAGTGCCACAGGCAAACATGTTGGTTGTAGACTTGTAATCCTACCTCACTAATACCAAACAAACCTGCAACATAACAAGTTACAGCCACAAGGGTCAATACATTTGAATTGTATTGGCAAGTGATACTATGGTAGTATAGTGGAGTCTATCATCTATATGCATTTGGCTAAGTGGAGCTTAGGCTTGCTTTGCTCAAAATAGACTTTCCTTATCATTTGAAAACACTAAGTTTTTGCTTGACAAAATCACCCAAGGCATCTCCCAATAGAAATTGGTGATCCTTCAACCCTTGTTCAACCACAAGTTTTTAACTTAGAAATTGGGATGAGGAGATTCTTGATAGCTTCCATGTCTTGATGCTCAAATTGTCCTTTGCCAGGGACATGGCTAAGTACTTAGATTTTACACTCTGCAGAGGTGGTGCACTTTCCCCACAAGACTTGGTTTCACCAAGACAAGATCTTTCAGAAGCCTTCCCTTAGACCAAAATGGACGCGCTCCAACCTATCAATCCCCTACCACCAACTTTCCATTTGGCTAAGTTATTGCAACCTATATGATCCAGGCAGAGCCCATAATGCCAAGTGGCTGCACTTGAAGCTTCTCAACATTTGACATCTCAAATCTCTTTGTTCCTGGGTGGCCATCCACAAGTGAGATACACAAGGTAAACCATAGAAATGGGCCTTGTGAACCACTCAACACAAACCATTCCTTCCATTCCACCCAGGTGATTCATTCACTTAGTTGTTTTATTAAACAAAAACACAAGTCCTTGACTTAGAAATATTCCATAGCATGAATATAATCCACCCTTGTTTTCTAGTAGATAAGCTAAGCATGATAGTAGTAGGAATCTTAACTTAGGAAATTCTACTAAGGTTTCATCTACTAGGATTTCCCATGGCATAGTTTATACTTAGCAAAATTGTATGCAAGTCCTACTTAGAAATATCACTAATGCATAGTGAAAATAATGGGACCAAAAGTATGAAGCATCACTTGCCTTTTTGGTAGAGAATATGAGTTCACTCCTTGATCTTGCAATGTTCACACTCTTAAAATTCCACTACAATTCAATCAAGCAAGCAAGAATTCAAACTACCATTCAAGCAAACATCACATAAAATAATAGAAACAAAACAATGCATGCAAGCATGCCAAACTTTGTTTTATTTACAAAAGTGGTTTATAATAGGTTATAAACATTCTAAAACACTTATTGGTCATTTTATAAAGTGGCAAAACTATTTGCAAAAAGATTTTCCTATAAACCATTTTTAAACCAAAGCATTATTTTATGTAGTTGAGAAATGCTTTTAATAAGACAACAATCTATAGGGTTCATCAAAATATATTTTTAAATCATAAAACCTTGTGTTTAGGGTCTGAGAGTTTAAATCAAAACATTTCCCAAAGCTTTTCTCCAAAAAAACATTTTTAACAAATAAACCATATTTTTATTTGACTAGAAATGGTTTAAATCAAATATTTATTCTTTTGCTTCACCAAATATATTTTTGAAACCACCAATTGATTTCTATGGTCAGTAGGTTCAAAACAAACCATTTTCCAAAGATTTTATCTCAAAAACCATTTTAGAACAAATTTTATATTCTAAATATGCCTACATAATTGTCTGCAAAAACAATCAATTTAACAGAAACATTTTACTAAACAAAGTGCATGGTCAGAAAGTACTTGTTTTGCTGAATCCATTGATATAAAATTTGCAAAATTTGGACGTGTGGTTTGAAAGTTATGAATTTTGCAAGTTTACTAATACAATAGATCAAATTCTGTTTTTTTTAAATAACACACCGGCCACGCATCACGTTACGATTCGTCTATACCGCTTCGCGCGGATCGGCCTACATGGTACGTTAGATCTAAACAGATCGAGCAGCGCAGGAGCAAGCATACCCCTTCGCTTAATGTTCTTTCGTGTGCGTTGGATCTGCATCCTACGACTGATGATCAACCAACCATCAAGTGGCGGCGCTGGTGGCGGCAGGTGGTGGCGCGCGCTCTGGCTACGGCGGAGCCGGTGATATAGGAAGCAACAGGGGTAGAGGAAAGGCTCACCGGGTTCGCAGCTTGCTGCTGATGCTCAAGACGCTTGCCGCTTGTCGAGGGGCGCATGGTGGTGATGGTGATTGCTCGCCGGAGAGATGACGGGCGATAGGCTCGTACTGTCGCGGTCGGAGACGAGGTTGTAGATCGCGCGTTGTTGATTGGCGAGCACCTGGAGATGCATAAGACACAGGCGAACAAAACGGCATGATCCACTAGTCGAGGCGCGCACGGAGTCGATTTCTAGGGCTCACCGGAGTTACGGGGGTCGTCGGTGGCGCATTGGTGAAGACGCTGCCGATGTTCTGGACCGAGCACGGTTGAGCTAGGAGTACTGGGAGATGCGCCAAAGTCTGTGGGTCAAGATCGTGTGGTCGAGGGGGCGAGGGGCGATGGGGACTGGCTGGAATTGCCGCCGGAGGGCGTCGGAGGCAGTGGGGTTCGGGTGAGTAATTTGTGCAGCCTGGTGGCGAGAAGGGGGTGGCGACGAAGGGGAAAGAGAGAGGGCGTCGAGGCGCTTTAACGAGCATGGTCGCAGGGGTTAAAGGCTGCGTCAATGCCACGAATTAAATCGAGCATTCAACAGCGGAAACAGCCGGCGAGGTGAGGGGAGAAGAAGTCGCGGCGGGTGAGGAAGAAAGCTAGGAGGTGGGACCTGGATGTCTGCGAGAGAGAAAGAGGTGGGGTGGGTCCAAGTCGTCAACGATGCTGTGGGTCAATTCGCGAGTGAAAAACGATTCGCTGCGGGTGGGGTGGGGAGATGGGCTTGCTGGGCCAGTGAGTCTTGCTGGGCTGGGTCAACCTTGTTCATTTTTTTTGTTCTATTTCTTTTTTCTTTTTTCCATTTCTTTTATTCTGTTTTGATTTTGTTTAATTATTTCAAACATCAATTTGATTTCAAACCTCAACCAAAATTTGTGTATATTTAAATACTGATTAATAATTCATTTTAGAGTCAAAATTAGAATATTTCTTTTATTCTTTTAGGGTCTTTGAATTATTTAAAAGTAGGCCCATGCATTTAAATTCAATTAATATCATATATATTTTAAACCCTTATTTAATTTTAATTCTCACAAAACCTTTTCAGTAGGTTTATTTATTTAATAGGGTGTCAAATAATTCACCTTGACTTATTTGGAAAATGATTTATTAATCATTTTTAATTTGGGTACTTGTCCTTTATTCTCATGAAATTAAATATAGTTTTAATTCCATAAATTTTATTTGGAAGTTTTCTTTGATCTTATTTAGGTTAATTAAATAAATTTTGTTCCACTTGGGTAAATTCCAAATTCTATTTTCCCATGATTTATTTAATCATTTCTTAATAGGGATTTTGTCTTTATTCCAAAATAGAAATAGAATTTGGTTAATGCCACTTTATTTTATTTGGAAAATTCTTTATCCATTTTTTTATTTGGATTTGGATTATATTTATTCCATTTTCTTATGGATTTGGCCAAGATTTAATTTGGTCTTTAAATATTCTTTATTTAATAATTCTTTCTCTAACTTATAAAATCCATATGTTCCTATTTATAGATCCAAACTTGGTGATTCCTAATTTGTAAAATCTTATTTAATATTTGTTTATCCTTTTAAATCTCCTTAGGATTATTTGCTCACCATTTGGTATGGATTTTAGATAAGTGCTTTATTAGCTTTGGGCATTCAATTCCCTTATCTTATTAAATTCATAAGATTTTATTTATGGCTCCAAATTTGGTGAAACCAATTTCTATGGTTTTATAATATTTCTATTTGTCATTCTTGATCAATTGGAAATGTTTGTTTGACCAATTTTTATATGGATCAAATCCATAATCTTAGAGATAACTTGAAAATGATTTTCTTCTATTAGGGTTTTAGAGTTTTGGTTTATTCTCCAAGTGTTTAAATTTCAAGATGCATTTTATGAGGAATGCATTCCACTTGATTTGAATTTAGTTAGATTCAAACATTAACCAAAGTTTGTTCAAGATGGGATTTTAAGTTTCCATTTAGAAACAAAAGTTTCTTTTCACCCTAAATTTCAACAATTATTTATTTTGTTTATTTATTTTTCACATTACAAGATTTGGAAAATCTTGGGATGTGACAGGCTACCACTCTTAAAATAAATCTCGTCCCGAGATTTGGGAAGGATAGGGGTTACAAGTTGGCTCAAAGCAACTAGGGTACTACCACCCTTAAAAAAAATTCCAACCAGATTACTTCTTGGCTTGTTTGGGATCTTGATGAAATCTCTCTGGGGAAACATCTGCATAGTGTCCTTTGTTTCCACACTTGAAACATGTGACAAGGCAAAGATCCTTCATAGGCTTTATCTTGTGCTTCATCTTTTCTGGACAATTGCTTGCATAATGTCCTTGATCACCACAATTGTAACATGTGATAAGATTGATTTCTTCACGTATCTTCCGTGGACAAGTTGACACATAATGGCCTACCTCTTTGCAGTTGTTGCACCATACTTGGCTAATCTCCTTATACTTTTTCTTCTTCTCTGGACATTCATTGGCATAGTGTCCCATCTCTTTGCAATGGCAACATTGCACTTGGCTTTTGTCCTTCTTCTTCTTGGGTTTCTCCAAAGCTAGGAGTGCTTCTAGTTCATGCTCTTCATATCTTATCTCAAAGGTGGGAAAGTTTCCTGGTCTCCTTGACCTTTTCCTTGGATAATACATATGTCTCCTCTTTGGTCCTTTAAATTGAGTCATATTGCATGGAGGTGCAAGCTGATATTTTTCTTTGTCTTCATCCTTCTTGGTAGACTTTGTTCTCTCATGGTAGTCTGCAATCAGTTGTTGCACTCCACCTTGTTTCCTTTGTTGAACTATGAAATAGATGGGGCATTGGATAGGGACATGATTATTTCCTTCACATAGTAAACAAGTAGCTTGGGTTGTGGGGCATTGATTAGCTGGATGTTTCTCTTCACAATTGGGGCATTGATCTTCATGCTCTTTGGAAGTGTGATCCTTGTCTCCACAAATATTGCAATATTGGGTTCCTTCTAGAATATCATCCTTGACATACTTGTTGTCACAAACTCCTTGGGAAGAGTTGTTTCCCATGTTGATCATTTGATATGTCACCTTATGCAACAATTGGGTTTGGGTTTCCAAAAACCTTAGCATGGTTGGATCTAACTCACTGGTGTTGGCTAAAAACTAAGTTGTCACTTGGTTCAACTGGGTTTGGGTTACTATGAGTTCTCTCATGTTGGTCTCTTGGTTGTTGTTGTTGTCACCATCCTTGATGTTGGAGTCCTTTGGAGTAGTCATCTGTTTGGGTTGGATTGGATTAGAATGGCAAGATATTTCTAAGGAAATAGTTCTAAGCACACACATCACAATTCACACAAGCAATGTGTAACCAATCACAAACAAACATTCCACTCAAACAACAAAGTTCAATCACATTTTTAGGCAACAAAACTATTTTTGCTACACCACATAAGTTGGTGGGTTTAATTTAAACTAAACATGGTGGTCCAACTATATGGTTCAGATCATTCCTTCCTTCTTAGTTGATTCTTCATGAACAAGATGTTTGTATCCTTAGAGAATTTCTTGCATCTTGGTCTCAAAACTTCAAGGTGATGATGGTTCCTAAGTTGTGTTTCCTTAGTCTTCAAGTCTTGAGCAATATTTCTTGTCTCACTTGTAGTCCTTAGTGATATCCAAGTTGAAGTCCTTATTGAGAATAAGGTTGAAATCACTTGAGTTGGTGAAGTCCTTTGCTCATGTTGAAGTCTTTGCTCATGGTGAAGTCTTTGCTCATGGTGAAGTCTTTGGCCATGGGGTAGGCTTTGTCCATCAAGTTTGAAATAGAAGAGATGTAGAATCAAAACCAAAAGGTTGAGGAAAGAATTTACAAGATTATTTGCAAATATGTTTTGGAACAAATTCAAATCCTATTTTCCTAAGGGGTTTGTCCAATCCTAGGTTTACAAATCCTACAGGAAACACAATGCTCTGATACCATCTGTAAGGTCCCACCTTTGTAAAGGAAAGGATCCATGTGATTACAATGCTAGTCCCTGGATCAATAGCTAGCATCCACAGTTAAGATGTAATATCAAGAAACAAAGGTCATAATACAACTTTATAACCAGGAATAAAATAATTTATTACATCTTACATAGATCATATGGCTATCTCATTACAATGCAGCATAATATAACAATAGCATGGGGTCCTTCATCTTCAAAGTGCCACATGCAAACATGTTGGTTGTAGACTTGTAATCCTACCTCACTAATACCAAACAAACCTTGAACATAACAAGTTACAGCCACAAGGGTCAATAAATTTGAATTGTATTGGCAAGTGATACTATGGTAGTATAGTGGAATCTATCATCTATATGCATTTGGCTAAGTGGAGCTTAGGCTTGCTTTGCTCAAAATAGACTTTCCTTATCATTTGAAAACACTAAGTTTTTGCTTGACAAAATCACCCAAGGCATCTCCCAATAGAAATTGGTGATCCTTCAAACCTTGTTCAACCACAAGTTTTTAACTTAGAAATTGGGATGAGGAGATTCTTGATAGCTTCCATGTCTTGATGCTCAAATTGTCCTTTGCCCGGGACATGGCTAAGTACTTAGATTTTACACTCTGCAGAGGTGGTGCACTTTCCCCACAAGACTTGGTTTCACCAAGACAAGATCTTTCAGAAGCCTTCCCTTAGACCAAAATGGACGCGCTCCAACCTATCAATCCCCTACCACCAACTGTCCATTTGGATAAGTTATTGCAACCTATATGATCCAGGCAGAGCCCATAATGCCAAGTGGCTGCACTTGAAGCTTCTCAACATTTGACATCTCAAATCTCTTTGTTCCTGGGTGGCCATCCACAAGTGAGATACACAAGGTAAACCATAGAAATGGGCCTTGTGAACCACTCAACACAAACCATTCCTTCCATTCCACCCAGGTGATTCATTCACTTAGTTGTTTTATTAAACAAAAACACAAGTCCTTGACTTAGAAATATTCCATAGCATGAATATAATCCACCCTTGTTTTCTACTAGCTAAGCTAAGCATGATAGTAGTAGGAATCTTAACTTAGGAAATTCTACTAAGGTTTCATATACTAGGATTTCCCATGGCATAGTTTAAACTTAGCAAAATTGTATGCAAGTCCTACTTAGAAATATCACTAATGCATAGTGAAAATAATGGGACCAAAAGTATGAAGCATCACTTGCCTTTTTGGTAGAGAATATGAGTTCACTCATTGATCTTGCAATGTTCACACTCTTCAAATTCCACTACAATTCAATCAAGCAAGCAAGAATTCAAACTACCATTCAAGCAAACATCATATAAAATAATAGAAACAAAACAATTCATGCAAGCATGCCAAACTTTGTTTTATTTAAAAAAGTGGTTTATAATAGGTTATAAACATTCTAAAACACTTATTGGTCATTTTATAAAGTGGAAAAACTATTTGCAAAAAAAGATTTTTCCTATAAACCATTTTTAAACCAAAGCATTATTTTATGTAGTTGAGAAATGCTTTTAATAAGACAACAATCTATAGGGTTCATCAAAATATATTTTTAAATCATAAAACCTTGTGTTTAGGGTCAGAGAGTTTAAATCAAAACATTTCCCAAAGCTTTTCTCCAAAAAACATTTTTAACAAATAAACCATATTTTTATTTGACTAGAAATGGTTTAAATCAAAGATTTATTCTTTTGCTTCACCAAATATATTTTTGAAACCACCAATTGATTTCTATGGTCAGTAGGTTCAAAACAAACCATTTTCCAAAGATTTTATCTCAAAAACCATTTTAGAACAAATTTTATATTCTAAATATGCCTACATAAGTTTCTACAAAAACAATCAATTTAACAGAAACATTTTACTAAACAAAGTGCATGGTCAGAAAGTACTTGTTTTGCTGAATCCATTGATATAAAATTGCAAAATTTGGACGTGTGGTTTGAAAGTTATGAATTTTGCAAGTTTACTAATACAATAGATCAAATTCTGTTTTTTTAAAATAACACACTGGCCACGCGTCACATTACGATTCGTTTATACCGCTTCGCGCGGATCGGCCTACACGGTACGTTAGAGCTAAACAGATCGTGCGGCGCAGGAGCAAGCATACCCCTTCGCTTAATGTTCTTTCGTGTGCGTTGGATCTGCATCCTACGGCTGATGATCAACCAACCATCAAGTGGTAGCGCTGGCGGCGGCAGGTGGCAGCGCGCGCTCTAGCTACGGCGGAGCCGGTGATATAGGAAGCAACAGGGGTAGAGGAAAGGCTCACCGGGTTCGCAGCTTGCCGCTGATTCTCAAGACGCTTGCCGCTTGTCAAGGGGCGCATGGTGGTGATGGTGATTGCTCGCCGGAGAGATGAAGGGCGATAGGCTTGTACTGTCGCGGTCGGAGACGAGGTTGTAGATCGCGCGCTGTTGATTGGCGAGCACCTGGAGATGCATAAGACACAGGCGAACATAACGGCATGATCCACTGGTCGAGGCCCGCACAGAGTCGAGTTCTAGGGCTCACCAGAGTTACGGGGGTCGTCGGTGGCGCACTGGTGAAGACGCTGCCGACGTTCTGGACCGAGCGCGGTTGAGCTAGGAGTACTGGGAGATGCGCCAAAGTCTGTGGGTCAAGCTCGTGTGGTCGAGGGGGCGAGGGGCGATGGGGACTGGCTGGAATTGCCGCCGGAGGGCGCCGGAGGCAGAGGGGTTCGGGTGAGTAATTTGTGCAGCCTGGTGGCAAGGAGGGGGTGGCGACGGAGGGGAAAGAGAGAGGGCGTCGAGGCGCTTTAACGAGCATGGTCGCAGGGGTTAAAGGCTGTGTCAATGCTGCGAATTAAATCGAGCATTCAACAGCGGAAACAGCCGGCGAGGTGAGGGGAGAAGAAGTCGCGGCGGTTGAGGAAGAAAGCTAGGAGGTGGGACCTGGATGTCTGCGAGAGAGAAAGAGGTGGGGGGGGTCCAAGTCGTCAACGATGCTGTTGGTCAATTCGCGAGTGAAAAACGATTCGCTGCGGGTGGGGTGGGGAGATGGGCTTGCTGGGCCAGTGAGTCTTGCTGGGCTGGGTCGACCTTGTTCATTTTTTTGTTCTGTTTCTTTTTTCTTTTTTCCATTTCTTTTATTCTGTTTTGATTTTGTTTAATTATTTCAAACATCAATTTTATTTCAAACCTCAACCAAAATTTGTGTAGATTTAAATACTGATTAATTCTTCATTTTAGAGTCAAAATTAGAATATTTATTTTATTCTTTTAGGGTCTTTGAATTATTTAAAAGTAGGCCCATGCATTTAAATTCAATTAATATCATATATATTTTAAACCCTTATTTAATTTTAATTCTCACAAAATGTCACATCCCAAGATTTTCCAAATCTTGTAATGTGAAAAATAAATAAACAAAATAAATTTTTGTTGAAAATCAGGGTGAAAAGAAACTTTTGTTTCTAAAAGGAAACTTTAGCCAAAGTTTGTTAAAGATGGGATTCTAAAGTTTGAATTCAACATAAATCCAAACCAAGGGAAATGCATTCCTCAATGAATGTATCTGGAAATTTGAACACTAGGAAAGTAAATCAAAATCTCTAAGCCCTAATGGAAGGAAATCATTTCCCAAGTTATCTCCAATTCAATGGATTTGATCCATACCAAGGTTGATCAACAAATAATCCTAAAGGGATTTATAAAGATAAACATTTATTAAAGGAAAATAAATTGTTTTGGAAATACAAATTTAGATCTTTTAATAAAAGACTTTGTTTCAAATGAAAAGGTGAGCCAAATTAATTTTGGCCAAACTTTTGTAATAAAATATTTTGTTTTGATAAAATGAGTAAAAGTTTATTTAAATAAAATAATAAGGATTTAAATATCCAATTTTATTTAAGTAAAGGCTTTTCCCATTTTAAATGAACACCAAGTATTTTATTACTACTTTGAAATCTTTTATTAAAAGGTTTTGCTTTGATTAAAATGAGTAAAGGATTATTTAAATAAAATAATAAGGATTTAAATATCCAATTTTATTTAAGTAAAGGCTTTCCCATTTTAATTAAACACCAAAACTTATTTATTTATTTAAATAAGTTTCCAAGTATTCTTTTATTTTTCAAATAAAACCTTCTGGTTTGGTTTTAAAAATAATTGGATTTCAAATGGAAATTTTATTTAAATAAATCAAAACCCTATTTTAATAAACTAAAGGTCCATTTTATTTAATTATTAGATGGATCCTAAAATAAATAAAAATACTATTTTATTTTGGATTTGGATTATGTTGAAAAACAGAACCAAATTCAAAGTAAAGTTGAGTGTTTGTTTGAATTTGTTTGAGTGTTGTTTGATTGCTTGAAAAATTGTTTGAAATTCCAAACAGAAAAAGAATTAGAAAAAGAAAAAGATTTAAACAGAAAAAAATAAGAAAACAGACCCAACCCATTTTTGGCCCAACAACAGCCCACCTAGCCCACCTCTCTTTCCCCTCAGAAAAACATTTCGCACCAAATAGTTAACCCATACAGAGAGTGACAACCTGGACCCACTTCTCCCTCCCCTCACTCGCTGACGAGACGACCCCACCTCCTCTTATTCCCCGAGCGAACCGTTTTCTTTACCGCGGAAAGAACCCACTGAGTGAATGACATCTGGACCCCACTCCCACTCCCTTTTATTTCACTGCCAAGCGGACCCACTCGCCCCGAACCGTTTTTCTGTACCACGAAAAGAACCCGCTAAGCAGATGACAAGTGGACCCCGTTCCCTTTCCCTTTCCCACTGACCGCTGGACCCCCTTTCCACTGTTCTCCTTCCCCACCCGCGCGACCAGTTCTTCCTCCTCTCGCCGGCCGTTTTCTGCTTTGATTCCGCCGATTAAATTCGCGTTAACGCTGCGTTAACCCCTCGCCGAGACAACGCCCATTTAAGCGCCAGCGCCTTCTCCTCCATTTCCCCCAGACCACTCCTCCCCTCTGCCCCTAGGCTGCCTCCATTTCTCTCTGTACCGCCGCAGCTCCGACCACCGTCTCCGAGCAATTCCGGCCAAGACTCGCCGCCCCTTGCCTCCTCGACCATCCTCTCGTGATCCACACCTCCTGGCGATCATCCCCGTAGCACCAGCTTGCCCCCGAGTAACGTCTGCAACGAGCTCTGAACAGCGCCGCCGTCTGTCTGTCTCCGACGAGTTTTTCCTGGTAAGAGCTGACCACCCCGAGCCCTCTCGTTCACGCTCACAGCTCCGCCATGATCTCCTGCGTCTAACCCTGCTCTCGGTTTGCCCTCTCGTGATCTACAGCGTCGGCAACGACGACGACCTGCAGCACCGCCGTCTGCTTCCTCTCCGGCAAAGCCCACAGGTAGAATCCGACCACCCCGCACCCTCTCGATCACGCACACACCTCTGTCGTGTCTTGGCGCATCTGACCGTGCTTTTCGTTTGCCTTGAGGTGATCCACAGCAACGCCAACGACGACAACCGAGAGCCAACCGCCGCCGTTCCCAACTCCGACGAGGAATTGCGACTGCCCCCGAGCGCCCCTTGTCAAGCCAGCAGTACCTTGAGCATCACCGTGACCTCCTGAGCCCGGTGAGCAACCCCTTCTTCTCCCTCACTACCTGCATCGTCGGCAACGTCATCGACCGATCGCTCCGCCGCCGATAGCCGCCGTAGCGCCGCTGGTCTATGGTCAAGCACCCCACCGCCGTCCGATCGAGATCTAACGCTCACGATAGTTTCACTTATCAGCGAAAGGGTACGTGCTCTGTGCCGTGCGATCTAAATAGATCCAACGCTCCACGTTGTCGATCCACACCGAACCGGTACGGGCGAATAGTATTAAGACACGTGGCACTAGATCTGTTTAAAAGAAATTTGAAAACAGATTTTGATGCCATTTTTCAAACCCATATATCTTTTGATCCACACGTCCAAATTTTACAAATTTGATGTCGTTGGAATCAGCAAGACAAGACCTAACCAACCCTGGCCTTAGTTTGGCAAATAGTAACTGTTAGCTTGTTTAACTTTGCAGATTCTTTTGTGTGCTTGCTAACATTAGGAAAATCATTTAAAAAATGATTTTTAAGGTTAAAACCTTTGCAAAATAGTTTGTTGTGACCTTACTGACCCTAGGAACCTACCCATAGTTTGGAAAATGATTTTGGAAAAGAATAGAATGGATTAATTGATTTAGTCCATTTCTAGCTAACTAAAAACTATAGTTTTGGTTATGAAAATGTTTTTGAGTGAAAAACTTTGGAGAAAATGGTTTAGACCAAACCTACTAACCCCAAACACCAAGTTTTGCAATAGCAACTCATTTGGAGAACCCTATAGGTTAATACCCTAGTAGAAATATTTCTTCACCACATAAAATGACCAAATAGGTGCCTTGTTTTGAAAATGGTTTTGAGGTGAAACCTTTTGCTAACAGCTTTGCCACTTTGGTAAATGACCAATTTGGATCTTACAAAGTTTAGGAATCTAATAGAGACCCTCTTTGCAAATGACTTTGCCATTTTGGTAAATGACCAATTTGGAACTTACCAAGTTTAGAAGCCTAGTGGAGACCATCCTTACAATAGAACCAACCTTTGCATGCTTATGCATGACTTTGCTACTTTACAAAATGACCATTAGGTGTACCCAAATGCCTATGACCCACTAGGAACCACTTTTTCAAACAAAGCAAAGCTTGGCATGCTTGCATGCATTTCTTTGACCTTGTTGTTTTGTGTGATGTTTTGCTTGATTGGTAGATTGAGTTTGTGCCTTGCTTGATTGATTTGTAGTGACTTGAAGAGTGTGATTGTTGCAAGGACAAGGAGTGAACCTATACCCTCTACCAAAAAGGCAAGTGATGCTTCATATCTTATGTCCCATTATTTTGCTCTATGCATTAGTGTTTTTGCTAAGTAAAACTTGCATGGTTTTTATTTTGCTAAGTATAGACTTTGCTATAGGAAAACCTAGTAGATGAATCCTTAGTAGGATTTTTCTAAGTAAGAATCCTAATACCCTCAAGCTTAGCCTAGCTAATAGAAAACTTGGGTGGAGTATATATTCATACTATGAAAATTTCTAAGTCTGAGGACTTATGTTTTTGTTTAATAAAAACAACTAAGTTAATGAAACACCTGGGTGGAAATGGAAGGAATGGTTTATGTTGAGTGGTTCACAAGGCCCATGTCTATGGATTACCTTGGTGTATCTCACTTGTGGATGGCCACCCAGGAAACAAAGAGATTTGAGATGTCAAATGTTGAGAAGCTTCAAGTGCAACCACTTGGCAATATGGGCTCTGCCATGATCATATAGGTTGCAAGAACTTAGCCACATGGACAGTGGGTGGTAGTGTTTGATAGGTTGGAACGCGTCCATGTTGGTCTAAGGGAAGGCTTCTGAAAGATTTTGTCTTGGGAAACCAAGTCTTGTGGGGAAAGTGCACCACCTCTGCAGAGTGTAAAATCTAAGTACTTAGCCATGTCCCTGGAAAAGGACAATTTGAGCATCAAGACATGGAAGCAATCAAAAATCTCATCACTCCAATTTCAAAATAAAATTTGTGGGAGAACAAGGGTTGTGTGAAATTCTTCAATCTTTGATGGAGAGATGGCTTGGTACAAGGATCTCAAAATCTTAGATTGGGAAAAATTGTTTTTGCCAAGCAAATCTTCAGTCTTTGATTGGTAGATGCCCTGAGTGGATCTTCAGTCTTTGATTGGTAGATGGCTTGGAAAGTTTTTGCCAAACAAAACTTAGTATTTTCAAAATGATAGGAAAAATCTATTTTGAGCAATGCAAGCCTCAACTCCACTTAGCCAAAATGCATATAGATGATAGACTCCACTATACTACCAAAGTATCACTTGCCAATACAATTCCAATGTATTGACCCTTGTGGCTGTAACTTGTAATGTTGCAGGTTTGATTGATTTTAGTGAAGAATGATTGATTGATTAGGATTACAAAGTCTACAACCAACATCTGCCTGTGGCACTTTGAAGATGAAGGACCCAAGACTATAGTTATTCCGCTGCAATGTAATATAATTAGCCAATGAGCTAAGTTTGATGTAATAAAACTATTTTATTCCTGGTTATAAAGTTGTATTATGACCTTTGTTTCTTGATATTACATCTAAAATGTGGATGCTAGCTATTGATCCAGGGACTAGCATTGTAAACACAGGGGACCCTACCTTAATAAAGGCAGGGGATCTTACACAAAACCTTTTCAGTAGGTTTATTAACCAGGGAAATAGCCAGGGAGAAGAGCGGCGCCAACACGTCCACCCCTGTAGTTCAAACACCCATTGTTTGTTTCCTTCTCACATTAGCACATCCAGCTATCCAAGTAGTAGTACCAGTCTACTAGAAAGGGGCTCCTGGCGGTGGCAGCGTCTAGATCGCGTTTGGAAGCTCAGTTCGGGGCTTGGGGCTGGTCCGAGATATCGAATTTGGCGAGAGTTTTTCCGGACGAAAGCCCAGCGCTTTGGCGCCGACAACGGCGATGCCTGTGGGTGTCGTTATCCTCTTGGGGGCGTTGTTGTGGCTACTCTCGCCATATTAGGGCTCCGGATGAAAAATCTTGACCCTTGTGGTCTCGGCGGCGGCGGCACCTAGGATGTCGTGACCTTCTTGGAGGCGTTGTCGTGGAGCTCCGGTCGTCTTAGGCTAGTCGCCCTCGATGGCAAGTTAGATGATTCCTAGTCTTCTTAGTGTATCTTTGATCTGCTTGTAAGAGAAATTCCTCATCACTATGTATCGGTTTAGCCGTTTGTCTTTATTTATAAAGCGAGCCTAAAGCCTAATTCGAGAGAAAGGTGAGCATGCATGGCAGCGTTCGTGCAGGAGACGAGGAGTGGATGTGTGCGCGTACACGACCTGGCAAACCTTGCCGGAGCACGGTCAGCGGTGTCAATGGAGGAGCATGCATGTGTAGCCGCCATGTTCGGCGTCGTCGTTCGTGCAGGAGGAGTGGATGTGTGCGCGTACTCCGACTTCATGATCTCGCCGGCGGCACCACAACCGGCGCCGCGGCCGCCGCCGGGGAGACATTTGTTTTGAGCCCCGTCGTACGTTTTCTTTCTCCAAACAATACAGATACACATGCCGTACGAAGGGATTAGGGGACAGGAGACCTTCAAGATTAGTGCCACAAGGTGACGTGTCAAAATCCCAGGAGGGGCCCTACGATGGACACAGTGCGGCCCAGCCCAGAGAATTTTTTTTCCTTTATCATGTATAATAGCCGTTCTCCCACCTTGAAATAAAATACTTCCTCCGGCCTATGTTTGTTAGCCTGGGTGAGTCCAGATTTCCCATCTCATCCCATACAAGTTGATCCTAGCTAAGTTGAGCTGAGATTTTTATATGTGTTTGGCAACCTATGTCTGTTGAGATATAACGAATAGAGATTTTGTTTGGTGGGCTGTGTCTGTTGAGATATGATGAATAGAGATATTGTTTGGTGGGCTGAGTCTGTTTAGCCATGCTGAACTCAGACTTTGTTTGATAGAGTGCACATGAGTAAGATGTGATTGCCATGACTTGATGCGATGACCACACAAACATTTTCAAATTTCATCCATTACGTCATAAATTCAAAACACAAGCAAGTATATACATCATAAATTCAAAACACAAGCAAGTATATAGCACAAAATTACCCCAAAATGATATATTACCAAGGCTCACTTGAGCACATAATTCAGCATGTCTACAGCACCAAAAGCTAACATAGAAAATACGTCCAAATTACCAAGTCCGCATCATATAATCTATAGTAGGCATTACAAAATATATAGATTTTCAAGTTGCATCAACTCACAACAACTCAAACTAGATCCGGATTTTTGGCTATGATACACTTGAATGAGGCTTCACGAACATCCGCTTCCATTTTCATAAACTTAAGGCCTTTACCCTTATGCTCTGTCAAATAATCCAAAACAACCAACCGTTCATCCATGTCGAAATTGGTAAGGTCCATAACCGTTTTCCACAAATCAGGGTGTGTTTCGGTATGGCAAGCGTTATTGATAGCGCCAGCCACATCACGCAATGCATCAGACATGTTGTTTACCTGAACTGCATCTTCGTCACTCAAAACCCGCTTCCTCTTTTTATTATTTGTTGAGCCAGAAGGTGAAGGAGTAGTTGCTCCGAGGCCTTGAACTCCAAAGTTGATGGGGATTTCACCTTGCACAAAACCTTCACCATTGGTTTCTCCACCCTCCAAATCAATAGGGTTTTTCTATACTTTCAACTTCAATGGGTTTCCCCAAAGGATCATTAGATTCCATTGCGAACTTTCCTATGGCTAGCTTATTGGCAAAGCAAGCTTCCATGTATTCATAGTTCAAATGGCGTGTTCAAGAATTCAGCATCCTTAGGAGTATCCTACAGATAACATGAACAAAAATATATTTCAGCACTATAACAACATGTTTCCAACAGATTTTAGTAATGAAACAATGGGTTCTTGGACAAACCTGGGTATGCCCAAGTAATGTTGGTCTTCTAAAACAATCATCTTTTGATCATCATCCCAAAGTGCCCCGCTTAGAAGTCTCAGTTTCTCGATTCTTTGATACCTGATCTTCCACTTGCGGAGATGATTGGTTACTTGGGTAGTTGTCACATCATAACCGACGAGTTTGGCCAAAGCTTTTGTTGCTTGACCAATATGGATCTATTTGAATCCTTTGTCGGTCTTGACACCTTTTGCTGCAATCTCGGCGAGACATCGCATCATGCATGCTGACATCATAGGGGTCCAAGTCATAACCTTTAGAGCCTTCTTTTTTGTAGCACCTACATTCGGAACTTCGTTCTCAATTTCAGCCATCTACAAAAAAAGCAACACCAACATGAGTAATTTCAACAATAAATATAGACATTTCAGCACCATATTTATATATTCCATCAGCAAAATGCATATTCTAGAAAAAAAAAGTTGTTTTCCTGAATTTTAGGGTGTATATTACTGGAGGGAGGACGGATCATCTCACCTCGCAACTCGCCAACAGCATACAACACTGCCTTAAAATACCTACTTATTACTTCAATAGATCTTCTAAAAATCGGTTGAAGAGCTCGAAACCTTGTGTTGTGGCCAACTACCAGGAGAAACATGGCTACTTGTTCCTCAATGAAAGTATTAATACTATCTTTTAATAATTCTCTCTCTCTCTCTCTCTAAACAAATTGCACAAGCGAAAAAAGGGAGCTCTTTTCATTCTAAGCTGATTTGAGCAATTTGATTCGGTAGAATGATAGATAAATCTCAAGTTTGATTCCCTAGCTATATCCATATCAATCCTACGACCTAGTAACATGGGAGTTTGGTTTCTAGCTCTCCTTGAGATAAAAATCATGTAAGCTCCCAATGCAGCTGCAAGGCCGGCTGCTTGCACGATTAGTTGACCTCGTTTTTTGGCCAAATCATCCATCTAAAGAGACAAAAAAATCATTTTCACACACTGGAATGAAACAAACAGGACACACCAAGTATCCATCATGCATACAATTGCATAGAATAAAATCCCTACTGTCCACAACATTGAAGCAAACTGGAAAAATAGTTGCAACATAGGTAGGACCTAAAAAGGTTTTTTAGCAGCTGACCAACAAAACCTGATCCAGACCAATGGCTAAGCATAGGAAACACAGCAAACAAAAAATAAAAATACTGACAGTATCCAACCAGCCAGACCAAAATTATTTTTCCAAGCCAAGGACAGGCAATTTAAGCCCTACTTTGAGTTCTGTTCAACTGTACTTATGTATTTTGTTCGAGTGAAAAGTATGCACATCACATACCGTTGAACCAGCTATCTGAATAAATAAATAAACAATTGACAATGGTTTATATTGTCTCTATATTGAGGACACCACCTATTAGCCCAAACAGTGCATCACTAATATTTGGAAGTATCATATGTAACCCATAATTTTTTGCAAAAAAACAAAGGGAGATAGTACCTCAGATGCCTCTGTTGGAGAAGTGGTGGCCGTGTAGATGCCTCCCGTGCGTGCAGGCCGTGCAGATTGGTCCGGCGTGCTGGCTGGCCGTCTTGGTCCGGCGGGGTGGCGGTGGTGGTCCTGGTCCGGCGGGGCAGCTGGCCTTCGGTGGCGGGTCGGAGCTAGGCGGGGCGGCGGTGGCGGGTCGGAGCTTGGCGGGTCAGAGCTGGGGAGGAGCAGCGGCCGGGGGAGGAGCAGGGGGAAAGGGAGGAGCAGCGACCGGGGAGGAGCAGGGGAGAAAGGGAGGAGTGGCGGCTGGGGAGGAGGGCGGCGGTGGATGGGTTGGCGGCTGGGGAGGAGCTTGGCGGTGGTGGATGGATTGACGGCTGGGGGATGGATTTGGTAACGGGTCGTGAATCGCGAGGGAGTTGACCTACCGCGGGGTCAAGCGGGAATTTTTTCGCGGAGCGCGGGGCACAATTTTTCGGGTCAACTCGGCCAGGCTCACATGCGAACCTCGTCTTTTGCTTCTCAATCTGGCCAGGCCGAGAGCCGTTTTCCGCACGAGGTGAGCTTAGCCCTGTGAGTCCAACCGGTCTAACAAACACAGTCTCTGCTGATAAAAGTGGGATGAGGTTAGATTTTCTGGGTTGACCCAGGATAACAAACACACCCTAATTGACTCATATTTGTCTAGATTTGGATAAATCTAGACACTGTTTAGTATATAGGTTCATTCAAATTTGACAAATCCAAGTCAATTAATATGGTCGGAGGGAGTAAGAGAATCATTTGGTACTCCCTCCAACCCATATTAGTTGTCTCAAATTTTTTAGATTTGAATAAATCTAGACACCATTTAGTATATAGGTTTATTCAAATTTTAACAAATTCAAGTCAAGTAATATAGATCGGAGGGAGTAGTATATTTCTTTGTCTTTTCTACTTTCGTACTCTAACACAACAGAAACGTTTGTCCGATCTCCAAAAACGAAGCCGAGGGCGTGTGATCGACTCAAGCATGAATTATTTCTCTCATTTTCCATCTGATGTGTTGTAAATTGTAATGGCAGCAGGAATGCGCGAGGATCCGATGAATGTCATAAAAAAGGGGGTGTTTGTTGTTGGACCTTTGCTCTTTTGCAACCATGATTACAGAAACTGGCTTGTTATAGTGTTGTCATCTTCCGTTTCTTCCCATGCTTTGTGATTAACGAACCGTGTGGCACACTAATCATCAACCACTAACAAGCAATCTATTTTTGATTTCTTCGGGCAATGGTACAAACTACAAAACCTTTTTCTTTGAGTGGACACAACCGTGCTCTAGCATGTTCCTGCATTCACGTTTCCAATCGATCACGCGGTACTTGCACGGAGACATTGGCTTGCAAAAAATTTCCAGGTGAACCCCAATAAAATCCACCTAATTCTCGCAAAGAGGGGGGAAATCCACCATGGGATATAATCAACCCGTCCCGATCTGACGGCTTACAGAAGTCCACCAATGGTGAAAATGATCATGTAGCTCCGTTCTAGCCACCGGCTAAAGTTTATAAATCGACCCAAGGCGCTGTACTGTTCGCAAGTTCGCTGTGCAGTCTTCTCCTTGCCCAGCACTGCTGAGTGAGTTCTCTCTTTCTCGCCGGGGTCGAACGATGTAGGAAAACTTATAATCCATGTACTGTAATCTAGCACATCTCCTGTTAGTTTGTTCTCTGAACCCTGGAGCAGTTTTGGCCGGTGATCAAAATGAACCAATGTTTTCTTTTGTTTTTGCGCTATGCTTCCCTGGTTCAGCTGAACACATGTGCACCGATTTTAGCATATTTCCTGTTTTGGTATTAATATTTTTTATCTCCAAAATTTGCGATTAGTGATATCTCTCTCGTGCAATTTGCAGCTCCTAGCGCCAGCAATCATGGGAACCGGTCGCGTCGCGCTCCCCCACGTCCTCCTCCTCCTCTCCGCCGTGCTCCTCCTCGGGACGCCCGCGGAGGGCCTGGTCCGCGTCGCGCTGAAGAAGCTACCGGTGGGCGAGAACCGCCTCGTCGCCCGAGAGGACGCTCTGAGCCTCCTCGCACAGCGCCACGGACTCGTCTTCAGCGACCAGCCGCCGGAAAAGAGCCATATCGTGGCACTGAAGAACCACCTGAACGCTCAGTACTACGGCGAGGTCGGCATCGGAACGCCGCCGCAGAACTTCACCGTCATCTTCGACACAGGCAGCTCCGACCTCTGGGTGCCCTCCTCCAAGTGCTACTTCTCGGTGCGTGCAGAGTGCGCCCGTCTTGTGTTGGCTGCTTGCGATTCAGGGCTTTACATATACAGTTCGGTTAACATACTACTACTACGTAGTACTGATCTGGAGCGTGCGTTTTGTGATCTTTTGCTGCAGATTGCGTGCTACTTGCACCAGAGCTACAGGGGCAGCCGATCGGGCACGTACAAGAAGAAAGGTTTGTGCACGTATTTTCTGCAACTAGGCATCAAGCACAGTGTTTACATTAAACTGTAGCAAGCAGATATATGATGTTTTCATGAATATAATCTTCACTTCCAATCTTGGCAGGAAAACCTGTGGCAATCCATTACGGAACGGGCGCAATTGCTGGCCATCTGAGCCAAGACAACGTGCAAGTTGGTGGTGTAGTTGTGAAAAATCAGGTTTACCCCCCCGTACCACAAGTGCATATATATTTATTTTGTGCTATCTGATGGTGTGCATCCCATTTGAGTAATTTTTTATTATGCTGCCCTGTTAGGATTTTATTGAAGCTATCTTGGAACCAAGTATTACCTTCATGGTTGCGAAATTCGATGGCATTCTTGGTCTTGGGTTTAAAGAAATCTCAGCTGGCGACACCGAACCTGTTTGGTGAGCAGTGCTGCCTGACTGAATTTCTTCAGTTCTGCCTATTTGGTAATAGTATCAGCATCAGATATGAATATTTTAATTTATGTGTACTGTTTTATGTATTATATTAATATATGTAATTATTGCACTGAGGGTTGTTCCTCTAATTTACTTGCATAGCATATATATCACCAAATGTGACGCCCTCGGATGTGAAGCATATAACCATATTTGACATCACAAGAGAATTTGTAGGTATAACATGGTCAGCCAAGGTCTGGTCGGTAGCCCCGTTTTCTCATTCTGGTTCAACCGACAAGCTGGTGAAGGGACGGGAGGAGAAATAGTTTTTGGAGGGATCGATCCAAAACATCACAAGGGAAGTCATACGTATGTCCCTGTGACTAAGAAGGGATACTGGCAGGTCAAACTCTTTCGTTTAGTTGAGTAATCTTAAAATTCAAGCACTAGTAACTACTACTTGTGCTCATAAGTTTTGCCCACTTGCTGCAGTTTGATATGGGCGATGTCTTGATAGGAGGAAAGACCACAGGTAATCTGTCATTCTGTCAAAAAAATACATGCCTGGTATATACTTGTGTATAAATACTTGTTCAAAAAAAGTATAAATACAAACATGTTTGATTAATTTTTCTTATACCCCCATTTGTATTAGGAGTATGTAAATCTGGTTGCGCAGCAATAGCAGACTCCGGAACTTCCTTGCTTACTGGCCCCACGGTATGTTTGTGAGCTCTACCCATGTTTACGTCCGTTAGCAAGGAAAAATGCTTTAGTTACTGCATCTAACCTTGATTTACTGATAAAACCTCACAATCAACATTTCTAGTAACCTAATTGAGACATTCCTTTCCTTAGCTTTTTAGGCCATAAGCCATCCACTTTTGGCTTGAGTTTTACCTTTTCGCGGAGGAAATGTGCACTGTAAGAGGTAAAAGTGTATGCTTTGATCAACTTAGAGGTTTCTTTCTATTGAATTTGGGTAATTACACTTGAAGGACAAGTACTATAGAAAAGTTGAACTATATAAATAATAAATCACTTTAGCAATTACCATCTACTCAGAAGCACAACCAGTAGTAGGT
This sequence comes from Avena sativa, assembly GCA_916181665.1. Taxonomy (NCBI): domain Eukaryota; kingdom Viridiplantae; phylum Streptophyta; class Magnoliopsida; order Poales; family Poaceae; genus Avena; species Avena sativa. The sequence continues at coordinate 323,547,964 of OV702295.1, forward strand.
ACATAGTACGAGTATTAATGAAATAGAGCCTAATAGACCATTTAAAGCTTAACATGTTTTCAAGCATTTAAATCATATCATCAGTATAATGTTTTCTGCTCTAGTGGGTGCATTTTTTATGTTTTTCTATAATATTTGTGCGTCTAGTGAATCAATATTGAAATATGCAGGCGATAATTGCTGAGATAAATCATAAGATTGGCGCACCTGGGATAGTGAGCCAAGCATGCAAGACCGTTATTTCTCAGTTTGGACGGTGGATCCTGGATCTACTGCTAAAGCAGGTTTGCAGGTTTCTGAAGGTCACTTTTTAGTTTGATTAGTCATACATAAGGCTTATTTTTTATGGGTCCATGATGCAGACGGAGCCAAAAAAGATATGTGCCTTAGTCGGTTTATGTCCCTTGGGTGGACCTCATGGTGTAAGGTAAGAGTTGAGTACACTTGTATTTTTTGTACTCTTGCATGTTTTATGCAACATTTGTGTAGTGACATTAACACATTAAAAATAGATCTTGTGCAAGTAAGAGGATAATTAGTGTGTGAGAAATTATAGAGTGTACATAATATGAATCCTTTATTATCATATGATTGAAATGTGTTTTTTTTACAACTATTTGACCACACTATCATTTGTCGGGCCTCTTTTGTACCGACAGTCCTTTAGTCACTTGGTGAACTTTGCATTGTGATCTTTCAAGACAAACATTCTCATGTTGTTGAGCCTTAGTCACGTGTTGCAATTCGATGATGATCATCGTCATTTGGTATATATCATAGAAATATATACTTGTAAGTTCTTTTTGGGAATACCTAAGCCACAGACCTTCCCTTTGCCGTGAAACATGCACAAAAAGGTCTGTTATCAGCTATGTAATCTGTGAAAATTGTGACTGCTTTTTCGCAGCATAATCTTTGATGACCCTGCCTTCTAGCCGATATATATTATAAGACTTTAGTGCTTCACAGTCCTATTGCACCTTTCGAAAGGTTATATGTTGTGTAGGAACACAAAACTTCCGCTCAACGTGTCCACGCCGATAGGGATTATAAGATGTGTCATGATATCGATGCTAGAGGGAAGTGCATAAGTATTTTGCATAGTATGAGAACAATCACTGCCTCCATTTTAAGAGTGTGTTGCGTCGTAATTGACTTCTAAGATATCGTGTTAAAAAGGATATATAGATCTATGATAGTCTTGTGGACCCTACCAGTGTAGGACCTCTATTTTAAACATGTAGTGTTTGTGTCATCATCACGTAAAAGTTGTGAGACTTCGTAATGAGGAAACAAGTTTCCTTATGTGCGCCAAGTAACGGGAAAGTTTTGTAACTTCATAATGAGGACATTTCTGCATTAGTGTTAATTGCCATATTTTTGCGACGTATCAAAGTATGCTGATTTGTCAGGAATTAATTTTTATATTTGGCATTGGAAAAATATACTACTCCCTCTGGTCCATATTAATGGCCTCACCTTTGTCTTGAATCTAGATACTAATGCATCTAATCTAAATATTTAACTAAATACATATGAATCTAAATGAAATTGTGACCACTAATACGGATCGGAGGGAGTAATATTTTCTCTGTTCCTGTATGGAAGATGTTTTGTCAAACCAAATTGCCATGCTGAAACGTTTTATATTTAGGAACATAAAGAGCTGAAGTGCATGAAGTCGGTTTGGTCTCCATTTGACCATTCACATTGTTTTCCTTATGTCATGATGATATTTGACATTGTCGCGTTTTTTTTTCTTATGTTCTGTATTGTACCAGCAGCGCTGGCATTATTCGGAGTGTGGAAGAAGATGAAGTTGAGACATCAGATGGTATTATTATGTGCAAAGCTTGCCAGCTCGCTGTTCAGTGGACGTGGAACCAAATTGCGCAGAATAACACTCAGGAGTCTATACTGCAGCACATTAGCGAGGCATGTTTCCTAATTTTGTAATACCAATGCAAGAATCAACAATGTAGCACAGTTTTACAAACATTGACAAACTTGTTCAACTTTGCAGCTGTGCGACCATATTCCTAGCCCTATGGGAGAATCAATCGTGGACTGCAAAAATCTTAAATCCATGCCCGACGTCGCCTTCTCCATCGGGGGCAAACAGTTTGTGCTCAAACCTGAACAAGTACTGCTTCTTCTCCATGGCTATCACCTCGCATGTTTTTTATTTGTGGAACTGATTATCTATCAGTTTTAGCATTTTAGCAAGTAGTACCATTTTTTGGTTAAGACTCCACATGTTCTTCCTACTAAATTTTTTGAAGATTCATTCCTTAGATTCATGGAAAAGTACTGTGCTAAAAGTTACAGTATATCAGTTTTCAATTTTCAAATCTTATTACTTGCTACAAAAATTGAGGAGCCACACAAGGTTTATTTCTCGGGTCCGTTATTACTCATAGTTCAAACCTGGGTTATTCAGTTGATGTACGACAACTGCATCCAAAAGCAGTACTACTAGGACTGTAAAGAAACAAAATCTGCAGACGCAGAAATGGTGTCAAAGTTCTAAGTGCTCTGTGCAAATGCTTCTCAGACATTCAGACTTGTATATTACGTTGCTCCAGTTATATATGTCTGCGGTAAACTGATTTGGTTTCACTTTTGATTTCTGTTGTTCAGTACATCCTGAAGATCGGTGAGGGTGATGCCAGCCAGTGCATCAGCGGATTCGCAGCTATGGACGTTCCTCCTCCCCGCGGTCCTGTCTGGTAAAATTATACCTCTTATGTTGTCCCAATCATTCTTGGAATCAATAAAAATGTGCAGTGTCTGGGAGTGCTAAGCACCTCTGAAATACTGAAAGAAAACACACCACGAATTTGCTGTCCCCTACTCCGACAATTGATAACTTGGTGTGGCAGGATCTTGGGCGATATATTCATGGGAGCCTACCACACCGTGTTCGACTATGGAAACATGAAGGTTGGGTTCGCCGAGGCGGCATAGGTGGTGGCCGGTTGGATGCTCGATCGGCAGGGCATGTATGTGCATATGTGACATGCTGCTTAATTAATAATGGTCGTGTGATCTAAGAAAATAAACCTGTCTGTTGTCATCTGTACAAGATACTGATGCAATGCAGGGAGACAAATCACCATAACTTTGCCACAGGATGATGGCTATCTCGTGATCCACAGTAACACTGGGAAAACATGTCCTCTTAAGTTAAGACACCAAGGAGGATGACAAATATTACTCCTTCTCTCCCGGATGAATGATCCTGAATCATCTCGAGGAGAACTTAACTCACACACGCACTCTTACTCCGTGATGATGACGATGATGTCTTTAATTGGCTAGTTGCCACCTTTGGAGCCCTTCCCCCTCGCCAGCGCCTTGCCAAGCATCTTGAGCTTCCTGCTCTGCGACGTGATGACGGCGGTTGTGGAGGCGGGCGCCTCCGCGAAGATGACCTCGTAGCCGTCCCCGTAGGAGTCCATGCCGTCGGCCATGAGCTGCCAGAAGAGCCCGCCCACGGTCGGCCCGCCCGCCCGCGCCGACTGGTAGATCTTGGCGTACACCATGCCGAACTGCGCGTCCCGCTGGGCGCTGCTGTACCCGGGGTCCCTCTGCGACTTGCCGAACTCGGCGACCAGCAGCGGCTTCCGCAGCGTGCCGTGCGCGTCCGCGATGTGCGCGTCCAGACACCTGCCCAGGAAGCGCAGCTGCGCCTGGTCGTCGGAGCTGCTGGACGACAGCCACTGGTCCGGGTAGGAGTGCACGGTGGCGAAGTCGATGCCGGGGACCTGGTTGTTGGCGATGAAGTCGGTGCCCACCAGGTAGCCCGACGGGTTCACCGCCACCGCGCCGCCCCTGGACGACGACGAGGAGGATGAGGCGCCGTAGAAGCCCTCGAGGCCGGCCTCCAGCATGTGGTTGGCGTCGATGGACTTGACGTGCGCCGCCATCTCCGTGATCCACGACTGGATGGACCGCCCGGACAGGTCCGACTGGCACCGGGGCTCGTTCATCAGCTCCCACGCCAGGATCGTGGGGTCGTCCTTGTACGCCACTCCGGTCACCGTGTTCACCCGACTCAGCACGGTCTTCCATGATAGTAGATGCAAAACACAAGCAAAGTAAAAAAGGTGTCACGAGCGTGCCATGCCTGCCGGGAGTGTCAATAACAGTACGATGATGATGATGATGATATCGTCGCGACAGTAGGAACACTTTAAAGCACCTGACCCAACCGGGTCCCAGTATCTTAGTGATGTTTGACTATAGTCGTCTGGAGTAGTAGTAGTACAGATCAACGAAACCCAGAAGCATCCATCATCAGACAAATAAAAAGGAGTACTGACGTTCTCGGAAAGAAATTAGGGTCCTACTACATGTGCTGTGCTTCAAGAATGTACGGCCACTAATGGCTACTACACTGTCATTTTATCACGACCGACAATATCTCAGGATTCATACAAAAAGAAACCACTGCAACTCACAGTAGCCGCTCACGTTTTATTTTGAATTGCGATGCTAGTACTACTGCTTAGCAGCGCATGGGCATCACCCGCCATTTCACCGACCGGTTCCGTTATTGTGACCTCGGACATGTCACCATTGTCCTTGTCAACCGTGAATATTTTAGACAGTGGTTTCCGAAGACCGTAGCAACCAGATAGAATGTTCTTTTGCAAGGGTCATCGCCATGTTTTCAAGGTATATATTAATCTAGACAAATCTAAGTCCTTTAAGTCGGAATAGAGAGAGTAGTATACCGCGAAAGCAAAAAATAATAATTTACAAGAACAACGAGGAACTGAAGAGAGATAGCTGCCTTAAATTGTCCTAGAAACAACAAAGCTGTTGTAAGAAAACGGTGGAAGTTACTCAGGATTTACGGCTGCTTACCTTGACATGGTTCTTGTAGTAGACCTTGACAAGAGAGTTGGTGAAGAAGTCGTCATCAGATCCAATGGCCTGCCCCTGCCCTCTCGCCCAGTCTACGTACTGCTTCTTCCCTCCAAAAGTATCATAGTTGTTCACAAGGCTCAGTATCACCTTAACCCCGACCTTCCTTGCCTCAGACAGCACAAAATCCAACCCCTGCAGAATGAACCAAGAAGCAGTACGTGCGAAAATTATCAGACAAGCAAGCAAGCAACCCAAAGAAACAGAGAGTCGTCAATCGATTTGGCGAATGTTTAGAAAGAGAGAAATCGAGCAAAATGTGGATAGGCACCTTGAAGGTATTCTCGTTGTACTTGCCGGGCGAGTACTGCAGGGCATTTCCTCCGCCGTCGCTGAACGCCCAGGTCCTGGCCACGGTGAGGCCCCGGGAGGCGGCCTGGCTCAGCGCGGAGGTGACCTTGCCCCTCTGCGCGGGGTCGGAGGCCATGGTCATGAGCCAGTAGGCGTTGAACCCGTTGGCGTAGTAGGGGCTTCCGTTCAGCACGAAGTGGGTGCCCTGCGCCCTCACGAACCCACCGCCTCCGGCGGCCTCTGCTTCTCGGCCTCTATGGACGAGGCACAGGAACACCAGCAGAGCAGCTAGAGCTCCACGATGAAGCCCCATTTTCTTTCTCGGTTTTTCGTGCTAGGTTCCCTCCCTTCCCTTTTTCTTGGATGGCGATGGTGGCGAGCTGAAGCTCAGTGGTGCTTAAATAGATCAAAACTCACTAGCCACAGCCACAGGGCTTCATTTCTCACCTCTGCCATCGAGTAACGCTGAGAGCCTGAGACTGTACATAGTAGCACCAGTGACAAAGATGGTACTGTGGTGCGGCCCACCCGTCAGGGGGTCATCGGTGTGCCCTTCTGTGCACGGCGCATAGCTGCACCGAATAGTTGGGTTTAGTTCAGTGGGTGGGGATGGAGAGGGGGACATGAACTTCGTCGGTACCGGCGCATGGAAGGCGAAAGCTTCTTTAATTTATTGGCACCTCACATGGGGCGAGAGAAGGACATGGTGGTAGTATGGTCTGCATCGGTAGGGTTTATTACCAAATCCATCTCGAGACCCATAGAAGCCACTAATGTGAGGGTTTTGCGGCAAAAGCAATCGGTTAAGACATGCTCCTTAAGTGTTGAGAAATACTATTAGCATTACACTCGCTAATCCCAGGTCTTGAGCTCCATTAAGACAGTTTTTTTAATCAAAAGGGCCTCAAACCCAGTTTTTTTAATCTAGCTTGTGTGCTTGGTGCTACATGTGGTTTAGTTGTCTAGTGGTATCTTTTCGGTTTAAACTTCTGTCATGGGTGTTTCTTCACACTGTCCTTTGTTTGAGTCTGAGGTTGTGCTGTAAAACTTTTTGATGGTGTTCCAAGCAGTGTGTGCTACCGTCTGAGCCGTGGGGCTTTATTAATTTAAAGCCAGGTACTTGTTGCCTTCCATCTAAAAGAATCTTGGTTTCATTTCAAATGAAACCAGCCCGAGAACAGCCGAGTACAAGCATAAATAAAAGCGGAAGAACTGAAAAGATTTCAGCTAACAGGAAAATCTAAAACAGAAAGTAACTCAGCTACACTCAGCCATAGCTGTTACAGGACACGAAACCGAATCGAGCTCCCTCCCGATAGCACTCGTAGACGTTTTTGAGAGCCGCTCTGGTCTCCTTAGCTGGAAGGAGCCCTGTCTTCATCTTCTAAGAAGCCCACGACTGCACCCAAAAAGGGGTCAGCGGCGAGGCAACCGGCACTCCGAAGTTGTAGGAAGGAGTGGAAGGAGCGACACGCGCAATAGAGTAGGTATCCACCCCCCCCCCCCCAAACTGAAGGGAGAGCCTACCCCCACTCTAGTGCACTTAGGTCCTTGCATCTGCGTTCCACTACACTTGAAAAGAGGTCCACCTGGGGGCATGGAAAAAAATAGCGTGCTATTTCGGCGCTATAGCGCTGCTATAGCGTATTTGGGAGGCGAACGCTACGCTATACAAAATCTGCTCGCTATAACGCTATTTTCTTTATAATGACGCTAAATATGCTATAACATCATAACACAATAGGAACACTAAAAAATATATGAAAATAGCACTATCTCATAAGCTCATTCAGCCCATAGATGTAATTTCTCCATGGTTTTTTGTGGTCAATACCAATGATATTGACCTTGTCATGTTGAATTTGGTGATCATTATGACCTGGACTTTGTCATTTTTCCACACTAGTTAATTGGTTATGCATGTATTACTCTAGAGAAAATTTAGTTGCTAAAATCCCTAGTAATACATGCTATATCTGTCAATATTTAATTTTTTTTATAAATGTTATTTTGAAAAATAGCACGCTATTAGCGCGTTATAACTTGCATAGCGTTTGGAGAAGGGTTACGCTATTTCTTTTAGCACGCTATTTTTTTCCTTGCCTAGGGCAGCATAGCCTCCTTGAAAATTAGCCTCCATTTTTTAAGCGTTCTGAGAACCAGCCACCAAACCTGCTTAATGGAAATCCAAGTTTGGGAATCAAAATCAAACATTCCTAATTTTCTAAATGCTCCAAAGCACCGCAACACAAATGGCATTGAAAGTTTGATGCTTCTTTTTTGAAATCCAAAACCTAGCTATAGACAGGTAATCATGACCAAACTCAAAATTGAAGAAAGTTGAAACAACCTCCTAGGTTTTAGAAGCTACAATGCATTTGAAAAAAAGGTGATCAATGGATTCCTCTTCAGCACAGAAAAAACTAGATTTACCCATATTTCTTTTCTGGATATTATCTCTTGTCATAAGCTTGTTATTAGAGAGAAGCCACAAAAAATATGGATTTGTGGTGGGACAACTAGAGACCAAATAGCCAGAATAAAAACAGGAATAACTCCTCTAAAGATAACAATGTTATAACAGGAACTAGTTCAGAATTGACCACAAGTTGTGTAACTCCAAATTAGGGAATCTCAGTCAGTACAGAAAGAAATATGGCTCGCAATTTGTAACAATACTAACCATTGTTCATAGAGCTTAGGGATAAAGTTTGTACGAAAGGTGAGTTTCAAAGATCTACCATACCACACTTGCTTAACAGTAGCCATTTGCTCATCGCAAATGCAATAAACCTCCTAGAATTGCACAAATAGAGGAGATGTACCAAACCAGACATCTTCTCAGAATCCCTATCTCCAATGATCCATCTGTAACCAAACTGGACAACTCTAACAACCCACATGAAACCCTTAAAGAAAGTGGAAGAGTTGGCACTTCCACAATAGAATATATTTGGGTTTTGAGTGTTGTACTTGGCATCTAAGATGCTTTTTCACACCTTGTCCCCACTGTTTGCAAATCTTTTGAGCCAAAAAGCTAGCAAGCAGATGTTAACATCTCTAAAGTAAGGAGCTCCTTGCCCTCCTTGGGATTTAGGCATACACATGAAAGGATACAGATGCTGCCTACAGGGAGGGGTGAATAGACGGTTAAAAACTTTTCGAGAGTTGCTCAACAAAGGAGGAATTAAACTAGCGTTTACTTTGTCAAGCACAAAACCTAGAGCAACTAGGGTTCACCTATGTGCACCAACAACTTATGCTAAGCAATACAACGAACAATGTGATAGCAAGATATATATTACTTCAAGCATGAAGGCTATCACAATGTAAAGTGCATAAGTAAAGAGCTCGGATATAGAGATAACCGAGGCACGCGGGGACGACGATATTTTACCGAGTTCCTCCCAACATGGAGTACGTCTCGTTTGTAGAGGGGGTGGTATGAAACCACCAACACCACAAAAGTCCTCCCTTATTCTCCTATGAATCTCACCCCAACGGGATTGATCCACGCTTCCACTATCGGTGCACTTGTCGGTGGCAATCCGGAACAGCTCACAAGGTTGGGGCACTTCTCCACAACTCAATTGGAGGCTCCCAACAAACAAGCTTGGGGAAAGCTCCACAACTTAATTGGAGGCCCCAAGTAATCCAAGAACCTGCAAAACCACCAAACCGTCTAGGGTTCCAGGAACCCAAGAGTAAAAAGCTTCTCACCTTTCACCCAATCGAATCCTCACCGAGAACTCAAACCTATGCACCAAATGCAATGGAAAGAACACAAGTAGTGATCAAATCCTTCTCTCCCAAATTCCACCAAAGCTACAAAAGCTTGTGGGGGAATAAGAGAGGAAGAACAATGGAGGAAATCCACAAAAGACTCCAAGATCTATATCCCAAGATGTTCCCCTCACTAAGAGGAGAGATTGATTGGTGGGATTGTAGATCTAGATCTTCTCTTTCAAATCCCTAAAGTATATGCAAGAATCAAGGGAGGGATTGAAGGTGAGCAATCTCAAGAGGGTCAAGAATGGAGGAGAAAGCTTGTAAAACTCGAGCCAGGTCATTGGGGAAGAAGGGCCCCTATTTATAGGCCCACATATTTATGACCGTTTTCTGCCCGTTGGGGACTTGTCAGACTGGAGACTCTAGACCATAGAACGGAGACTACACCGGAGATTCCGGCCAACCTCCGGACCAGCCTCTAGACCACCTATCAGAATGTCCCAGCGCCTCTGGGAACCAAGTGGACCGGAGACTCCGGTCTGAGGCATGGACCTGAGACTCCGGTCAGTCTCTGGACCGCCCATCAGATCGTCCCAGGCTGAATTTTGGAGCCCCCTCCAGGGATTCCTGGGGAAACTCCAGACCACACCGGAGACTCCAGTCCAGCCATACCGGAGACTCCCGTCTGGACCAAATAAGAGGCAAACTTCAAATGGCGATATCTATAGTTTGGAAACTCCGGTTGACCCGAAACCAAATTTGTTGGAAAATATTGGATACCACCAAGAGAGAACATTTCATGTATTATAATGTGAGATACCTCTCTTGGTGAGAAACCGGAAAACCTCAAAGATCAAAAACATAATATGATATAAAAGGGAAAGCCGTTTTTGATGAACTAGACCTTGTTATGAATATTACCACAAGCTCTATAACCTCACATGGATAAGATTCAAATAACAACCAAGAAAGGATGATGCCAAGTATGCAAAGGTTTGAGCTCTTGATACGCCCAATTTGCATCACCTTTCTATATCATAATTTACCTCTATTCATTGATATTTGTATTATTATGAGGTATTACTTATGGATTTTCATCTGTTTATGCATGTTGGATGATTCCTGGAGGATGGACTGCCGGAGTCTGGATTCTGATGGAAAATACGGCGTTTCGGTGCAATTTCGCGAAGATCGAAAAAATACCAGAAAAATATGGAAACATATTATTTTACCGGAAGACGAAGAAAGCCAGAAGGAGGAGCGAAGGGGGGACTCAGGGGGCCCACACCCCATAGGCGCGAACCCACCTGACCCCGCGCCTAGGGTGGGTTTGGCCCACCTGTTAGGCCTCCGACCCCGCCCCTTCGCCTATATCTTCCCTACGGAACCCTAACACCGGGGGAGCGACCACAGATAGACTTCCGCCGCCTCTAGGAGGCGGAAAACACCGAGAGAGAAAGATCTCTCCGGCAGACAGATTTCTGCCGGGGGAATTCCTTCCCGGAGAGGGGAGACCGTCGCCATCAACACCGTCATCAATCTAGGCTTCATCGGGATCATCATCATCATCCACACCATCATCTCCACCAGCACCATCATCACCACTCCGTCCCGCTGTAAAAATTGTGTTGGATATTGCTTAGTTCATTAGGGGAAACTTTCTCGGTGTTGATTACTATTGTAGTTGATGCTTGTGAGTGGAACCATTGGATTATTGTTTATGTTCATATTGTTATCCATTATCATATCATCTTTGATCTTGATCCATATGATGTCTTGTGAGTAGTTCGTTTAGTTCTTGAGGACATGGGAGAAGTCATGTTGTTAGTAGTGAATCTGTGATGATTTATTATTCAATGGTTTAGTTTTTAAGTTGTGGTGTTATTCTTCTAGTGGTGTCATGTGAACGTCGACTACATGACACTTCACCATTTATGGGCCTAGGAGAATGCATTGTGTATTTGGCTACTAATTATGGGGTTGCCGGAGTGACAGAAACCTAAACCCCCGTTAGGACACCTTTGCACAAGGGAGTATAGGATCTCAGAGTTTAAGGTTGTGGTTAGATTTATATCTTAATTACTTTCATATAGTTACGGATGTTTGCAGAGGTTTAATCACAAGTATGTATTAGTCCTAGGAAGGGCAGTATGTTAGCACAGGTTCACCCACACAACACTTACAAACACCAAAGAAGAGTACTCAGCTATTTGCAGCGAAAGCACTTGACAGAATTCCCATGTGTCCTCGAGAAACGTTTGGTCCTTATAAGTATTTCCATCAGCTTGTCCTTCGCTAAGAAAGGATTGGGACACTTGCTCCGTTTGTTCGTTACTTCTGTTACTTGCTCTTTATTTTGTTGCCTTGTCAGAAAACCACTAAAAATTCGTTTGCTAAGTATTCACAGGGATTTCCTGCTCCATACCACTGTTCAGCACCTTCTGCTCCTCGTTAGGATCGACACTCCTATTTATCAAAAGTACTACTGAAAGGATACGGATGTCGCCTAGAGGGGGGGTGAATAGGCGATTAAAACTTTTCCTAGAGTGGCTCAACAAAGGCGGAATAAAACTAGTGTTTACTTTGTAAAGCACAACCTAGAAACAACTAAGGTTTACCTATGTGCACCAACAACTTATGCTAAGCAATACAAGCAACAAAGTGATAGCAAGATATATATTACTTCAAGCACGAAGGCTATCACAATGTAAAGTGCATAAGTAAAGAGCTCGGGTATAGAGATAACCGAGGCACGCAGGGACACCGATATTTTACCGAGTTCCTCCCAACATGGAGTACGTCTCGTTTGGAGAGGGGGAGGTATCAAACCACCAACGCCACAAAAGGCCTCCCTTATTCTCCGGTGAATCTCACCCCAATGGGATCGATCCACGCTTCCACTATCGGTGCACTTGTCGGTGGCAACCGGAACCTCTCACAAGGTTGGGGCACAACTCCACAACTTAATTGGAGGCTCCCAACAAATGCCATAAAAGGCCACAATGCCACCAAGGCCACAAAACCGTCTAGGGTTCCAATAACTCAAGAGGGACAAGCTCCAATGAGCAATTCAAACCAAATCCTCCAAAGAGAACTCAAACCGATGCACTAAATGCAAATGGAAAGAACACCACAAAGATGCTCAAATCCCTCACTCTCAAGTTCCAACAAAGCTACTAAAGCTATTGGGGGAACAAGAGAGGAGGAATCAAAGAGAGACACAAAATCCCCCAAAATCTAGATCCCCAAAGATGCACTCACAAAGAGATGAATCGGTTAGGTCAAAACGTGAGGCTAGATCTCCTCTCTCTTCCACTCAAAAATGGGCAAGAATCATTGGAGGGAAAAGATTAGGCAAGCTTTAAGATCTAGAGCAAGTGTGGACAAAGTTTAGCCTGATAGATAAGAGAGGAGTTCACTAAACTCAAAACAGGCAAAGCCTTAAATAGGGGCCCCAAAAATCTAGCCGTTGGGTCTATTTTTTGACCGGTCCGGTACTACCGCAAGTCCTAGGCCGAACAAAGTAATCAAGGCAGGAAATCCGGACATATGAGAAAGGTCAACGCATGCAAGTAGTAGCAATGGATGCGCGCATGTAGCAGCAGGAGCAGCGCCAGCAGCAGGCAGCAAGCAGCGCGCGCGTGCCAGCATGCGAGCAGCAGAGCGCGGGCAGGGGCAAGCAGCGGCAACAGCTCGGTTGGCAGGGCCCGCACGCGAGCAGCAAGCATGCAGCAGCTAGCAGCGAGCCAGCGCCGCGCACCGCGCACGGGACGGGAGGGCGGGCCCGCCACGAGCGGCAGCAGTGCAGCAGGGCAGGGCCCGCCGCGCGCGAGCAGGCCAGCAGCGCATGCGCGCGGAGATCGCGGCGGCACACTGCAGGTCAACGCGCAACGCACGCGAGTGAAGTCACAGCGCGCGATCTGGATCTGAATCTGAAAACTATCTGGGCATTTTTCTGGGCTGGCCGGTAGTACCGGCCCACCCGGACGGTACTACCGGGCCGGTCCGGTAGGACCGGAAGTGGGTGCCGGGCCAATCTGAAAATGGGCTGCGCGCGTCAGGCCCGAGCGGTACTGAGCCGCGGTAGTACCGCTCGGCCCAGTTTTTCTTTTTTCTTTTTCATTTAAACCGGCAAATATTCAAACCGTGATAACTTTTGATTGGAAGCTCCGATTGACCCGATTCAAATTGCGTTGGATAGAGGACGACAAGGGCTTCTCAATAAAAAGTGGAAATATTGATTATCACCAAGTGAGAAAGTATCAAGTAGAATAATGTGATATACCTCACTTGGTGAGAAACCGAAAAGCCGCATAAATCAAAATCGCAACAAGATACAAATGGGAGATCCGATTTAGATGAACAAGAGCTTGTTATGGAGATTACCATAAGCTCTATATCATCACATGGATAAGACCAAATAACAACCAAATATGATGATGCAAGTATGCAAAGGTTTGAGCTCTCTCCGAACGATGTGACCGAATTACTCATACGAGAGCCCTTCTTGATAGTACGGTTATCTATCCTAAACCCGGTCTCACACACACAACGTGAGACCGGCAAAAGGGAAAACCTATCAATATTATACCTTTGCCTTGAGCATTCCACTTGAGCTTGATGTAGACGATCTTGCCCTTCTCAAGATGGAACGCCTTTCTTAATTCATCATCATCGACCTCGCATATTGAGCATGCCCAACATATCTTCTTTGCATTTCATCGACCTTGAAGCCAACACATGCTCCAAGCGATGCCAATGGACAAATCCTACAAGTATAACTTAATACACACATTAGTCTATAAAGATTGTCATTAATTACCAAAATCACACATGGGGGTCCAACATGTTCTTTCAATCTCCCCCATTTTGGTAATTGATGACAATCCCTTTAAGAGGGTTTATATAAGGAATATTAATGAATAAAATGGTAATATCAATATCAAATACTACAAAAGTATGTGATATTGGTACCACCACCATATATAGAGCAAACTCCCCCACAATCTATGCATGTGTGATGAACTTGAATTTCATTGCATATATTGCCAATCATTATCATTGGTGGAGTTTCCTCTGTATATACCACATGCTAAGCAACAACAAGAAATGCAAGAGCATGAGAGGCAAATTCACAAGAACACTCAATGCATAAACCAACTTCCCTTAAACCCTCTAAAACTTCTCCCCCATTGGCATCGATTGCCGAAATGGGTGACAAGTTCTAGAAGGCAAATATAGTAATAATTCCTCCAAAGGTGTGCCTTCGCACATATCCAATGATGAATACTTGAGAGGGAGTTAGAACTATATCGAGGACCCTAAGATTGCAAAAATAAAGTCAAATGATGCAAGCAACTACAAGGTCCGACAAACCAATTTGAAAACAACAAATGAGTCCAAATGGAGACAACAAGATATTATGATATGAGCAAAAGAGTGTTTTAAATAACAAATAGAGAAGCTCCCCAAGATTTGTGCATAATTCAAAATAAATGTATTGGAATACATAATGCACAAATATGGAATCCTTGCTCCCCCATAAGCATTTAAAACACAACAAATGTGAAAGATTGCAAATGAGTATTATTAAATGAATTAGATGAGCTCCCTAAAGAGCATGCACCAATTATGATAATTGCATTTGGGAACAAAGTGCATAGTCATGGAATCCTCACTCATCCAAATTCATTTAACAATACAAGGCATGGGAGAACAAATATGAGTGTCCAAAGATGTAGACAAGAGGAACAATCACTCATAGGCAAATAAATTTGGAAGCCACCAAAGAATAAAAAGAAATAAAAGGTGGCATCCAAGGATTAAAAATCAATTAAAATTATTTTCTCATATGTGTATATGTATATAAGTGGAAAACATCACAGAGACATATGCCAACAAATAAATATACACACATAAAGAAGATATACAAGAAGGCATATGAAAAGCAAAAATGAAGTCATAATATATACCAATAAGATTTTTGCTTCAAAGCATGGCCAAAGGCTCAAATCTATCTTATTGTACATTAATGAACTTCAAACACCAACACACTACATATATTACAACTATCACCAAGGGAAAAAGGAGAAAGTTGGAATATATGGAGAAAGGCAATAAGTATCATAAGATAAAATAGACTAGCAAAAATCTCACTATTGCATATGAGAGAAGTTGATGAAATGATAGGCAATAAAATTGCTAGATTTACATATTTGGGATTGGAGGATCATATGCATGATTTTGTATAGTCCCAACTATATGTACTCATCTCATCTTATACACATTTACAATAGAGAGTTCTATTAAAACCATGGCTAGAACTATAACAATTACAAATACACTAATTCATGCTAGAAGGCAACCGACAAACGGTTGGAATCAAGATACATGAGCATGAGAAAGAGATACTTGTTACCGAGATATAATTGGTAGGATATAGAGGATATGAATTCATTGATCATCCTATATCTTGTCTCAAATTTTTATGTATGCACCACTTCTTCAAAATTGAGAGACAAGCGTCCAATATATCTCCAATGTACCTAAAACACAATTAAGTACAAAATGGTCCCCAAACTTATTGGGTCCAAAGTAGTTAGAGAAACTACAATACATAGGAGAGACTCCACATAATTATGTGCACATTGATATGAAATTGAATTTCATGCACAACTTAGCCGATGGGATTTGGTGGAGTTTCCCCAATATATTGGATCAAACAAAGCAAGCATGCCATAATATAATCATATAGTAAATATGCATGCATCAAGCTTTCAAGAACCAAAAAGGAGATACAATTTGAACAAAAACACCAAGTAAACCGAGTTGGCACACATAAGAGTGTGACAAGACAAGCGGTGTCCAAATTGTATCAAATAACCAATTCAACACATGAAAGAGCATAAGTTCAAAAATGAACTAGGCAAGAGCCAAAGAGCAAAAGATAGATAAAATTACAAATGCTCAAGGATTTATCTCATTCTAAAATGGTCAAAGTGTGAAACAAGGAATGAGACAAAACCAACTCCCAAAAAGAGCAAGGTTCCAACAAGAAACCAAACTCCCCAAACTTCTCATGATGGCACAAATACCAAAACAAAAAGATTGAGGTTCCAAGCGCATAACACCCGATATGGATCAAACAAAGAAGCATAAATGTGAGTGTTCTAAATAATATAGGAGAGCTCACCCATAAGTAGTACATTATATAGAATTTTGCTTTTGAATGCAAAATGCACACAAATGAGATCATCACTACTACCTACATTAAATAAAACACAAGAGGATACCAATAAAATAAGAAGATCCAAAAGTATCAAGGAATACATGGAAGAACACAAAACATTTACTTGGCCAAAGATAGGACAATATTAAGCAAGGGCCAAAGTGAATATGATCAATACATTCTACCATAAATTGGGTACTTATTGTCCAAGGACAAGAAATATTGGGAATAATTTTTCCAAGGTAGCTTGCATGGATATCCAAGATCATAGTCACAAAAAGAAGCATATAACAAAATATAAGAATTAAGCATGATACTTCGAACAAGATTCTTGGTAGCTTCCAATAGTCACACAATCAGTAGTGATTAGAGTAACTTGAAGCAAATGGTTTCCATGATGATATAGACATCTAAATATGAGGAAACATATACCAAGAAGCACTCTCATATCCAAGATCCAAAATATGATCAACAACACCATTCAAGCAAACTGGAACTTGTATGAGCAAATGTGTCACATAGGTGCTAGATAATTATCAATATCAATTCTAAGTGACACAACCTCGAATATTCACATTTTCTAGGATTGTAATATGCACTAAGCATATGACTCCCCCATAATGTGATACTACCATAAAACCAACACGAGGCAACGGATCCACATAGAGATAATTAATGGACATTATATAACTTAAATTTCTCATGAGAAACATACCATAAAGAGACTATATAATCTTCCAATATAAATACTAGGTGGTATTCCTCATGTACACACATTTTTAGGTTTGTGGAATGCCTAAGCATAACACACCCCCAAAATGGGATAGTCCATTAATCTCTCACAGGAGCCACATAAGATACCAAATATAACCAAGTAAGGCTCCAATACAAGAAACATACATACATGGTGTGCCACCTAATCATACATAAATATGCTTGATACCTCAAGATAATTAAGTGGAAAGCACAACATGTACAAAAGCATGGAGGATACAAAACCAACACATGCACAAGGGAGCGAGTAACTTTCAATGTAAAGAGTTTAGCATATGTCACCGCAAGGAGGAACATTGGAAATATAATATAATCATGATAATCCAAATGGCTTGGCTTGACAATAATAATTGATGAAGATCCCTCAATTCTTCATAATGTAGCCAAGACTCCAATGCCCTCCATAACACACCTATTGATCAAGTTTTGGCTTGTTGGTCCCCAACCAAGTTGGGTCCTAAGAAGTTAGTCACAATAGGCTTGGCAACCCAAATGGTTCTTTTCTTGACACCGCATTGAGCACCAACAAATTTGGCAACCACATTGCCAACCTCATCCTTACAAAGAGAATAAACATCATCAATAATGATAGGGTTGGATGAGGAGATACCAATAGTGCATGATGAAGAAATATGCCCCTTCTCACGGCATAAGTAGCAAGTTATACTCTTGCCATCTATCTTCTTAGGTGAAGCCACAACTTGAGGAAGAGCTCGAGTAGTCCTCTTAGGAAGAGGCCCATTAATGACTTGAGGTGGAGCTTGAGGCCGCTTCCCTTGTTGCTTCACACTAGGAGACTTCTTCTTCAATGGGCAAGATCTAACATGGTGCCCTTCTTCCTTGCACTTGAAGCAAACAATGTTGGCCAGATTCTTGACTTGATCTTGGCCATTGTTCTTGTTATCCTTGTGCTTCAACATGATAGTGGACTTGTTCTTGACATTAGAGTTGAATCCAAGCCCACTCTTGTCATTGGGGGATTTTTGCACACTCAAGATTTTGTTGAGTGCGGCCTTCCCTTGTTGACCCTTTTTCAAGTCATTCTTCAAAGAAGTGACTTGAGCCTTGAGCTCTTTGATTTCCTCTACATGGTTAGTTTCAATACAAGTACTAGAGGAAGTAGATGGTACATTGTTAGAGCAACAAGGCATGGAGTGTAATTCATCATGAGATATAGCATGGTTGTGAGAGGATGAATTATAAGGACTAGCACATGTCAATATAACATTTGGAGTAGATGTAGTGCTAATGTCCACATGAGACCCACTAGATGTTACCTTTGACATGATGGCCTCATGAGCTAACTTTAGCCTACCATGGGAGACTAGAAGATCCTCATGCGAGCTTGAGAGCTTAACATGACTTTCTTCTAATTTCCCATAGTTGCTAGTTAGCAACACAAGTTGATCCTTTAGCTCAACATTCTCCTCCAAAATAGATGCTTCACAAGAAATAGAGTTAGTAGCACAAGCATCATCATTATTAGTGAGAGGTGAGGGCAACTTGTCAAGCTCTTTTGAATATGAAGCTTTAAGTTGCTCATGTGACTCGGTGAGTTTGATGAGCTCCCTCTTAACGACCCGAGAGCCATTTTCGAGGTGCTTAAAATCCTCAACAAGTTTAGCATAAGCAACTTCAAGTTCATCATTTTTAATCTTGAAGGAGTTAGCCACCGCAAGTTCTCTATCATGGTATTCCTTTACTCTAGATAATTCTAGAGTAAAAGTCTCCTCAAGAGATTCTTTGGTGGTTTGTTCTTCTTCAAGGGAGTCCTTTACTTGAGCAAGTTCATTAGCATATTCACGCTCAAGTGCAAACTTTTCATCAATTATGTTTTCTTGCTCCTCAATAAGATCATTGCCTTCTATAGCATAATTCAAGATTTCAAGAAGGTTGGAGGAAGCAATTTTATTTTTGTAGAGAGCACTATAGACAACCTCTCCCATTTTATTAATAGAGGTAATATCATACTTACCTCTATAATCATCATTATCATTCTCAACTTCATCATCATCATCATCATCATCATCATCATGAGATACAATGGGATTCAAAGAGGTTACCTTTGTTCCCTTAGCCATAAGGCACATGTGAGAACCTGAGGAAGGTGATGATGAGATTGCACTTGAAGCTCTCTTCAAGACCTTGTCTTGGCCCATAGAATCTTCATTTTCCTTTACATGGTTAGCAACACAAGCACTAGAGGAAATATAAGTATTTTTATCATGGCAACAAGACAACATGAGCATATCATCATGAGATTTGTTCAAGTCATTTCTACATGATATGCAAGGAATATTAACACAAGCATGTGAGGAATTTTGAGTGCTAGAAGTGTTAAGGTCCAAAGATAGATCATTGCAACTAGATAGATATGAGGGATTACAAATAGTGAACACACTATCCATATTGCAATTTCTATCACCACTCACCATATCATTACCTTGTGAAACATCACATGTTGGTGAAGTGGTAGACGATGAGAACTCATCTCGACCGGAAGTGGAAGCAACACAATCATCCTCAATAATGTTGGACTTGCTATATTTATCTTGAAGCTTGGTCCATATCTCACGAGCGCTTGAATAAGGCATGATAGACGAAAGAACTACATTGCTCACAACATGCAAAAGAATTTTAGTAGCTAGAGCATCTATATGATAGTTCAAATTCTCCTCTAAAGATACGTTTTGGGTATCCATAGGAGAAGAGAAACCCACATATAGATAGCCCTCAATAATTGGGTGAATTTCCCGAAATAAATTAAGCATGCGAATTTTCCAAACATCATAATTTGTGCCATCGAATGTGAGTGTGTCCTTGTGCACAAATCCCCTAGCCGACATCTTTACTCTCAAGGCGGTGAAGCCTAAAATGAGAGACCGGGCTCTGATACCAATTGAAAGGATACGGATGTCGCCTAGAGGGGGGGTGAATAGGCGATTAAAACTTTTCCTAGAGTGGCTCAACAAAGGCGGAATAAAACTAGTGTTTACTTTGTAAAGCACAACCTAGAAACAACTAAGGTTTACCTATGTGCACCAACAACTTATGTTAAGCAATACAAGCAACAAAGTGATAGCAAGATATATATTACTTCAAGCATGAAGGCTATCACAATGTAAAGTGCATAAGTAGAGAGCTCGGGTATAGAGATAACCGAGACACGCGGGGACACCGATATTTTACCGAGTTCCTCCCAACATGGAGTACGTCTCGTTTGGAGAGGGGGTGGTATCAAACCACCAACGCCACAAAAGGCCTCCCTTATTCTCTGGTGAATCTCACCCCAATGGGATCGATCCACGCTTCCACTATCGGTGCACTTGTCGGTGGCAACCGGAACCTCTCACAAGGTTGGGGCACAACTCCACAACTTAATTAGAGGCTCCCAACAAATGCCACAAAAGGCCACAATGCCACCAAGGCCACAAAACCGTCTAGGGTTCCCATAACTCAAGAGGGACAAGCTCCAATGAGCAATTCAAACCAAATCCTCCAAAGAGAACTCAAACCGATGCACCAAATGCAAATGGCAAGAACACCACAAAGATGCTCAAATCCCTCACTCTCAAGTTCCAACAAAGCTACTAAAGCTATTGGGGGAACAAGAGAGGAGGAATCAAAGAGAGACACAAAATCCCCCAAAATCTAGATCCCCAAAGATGCACTCACAAAGAGATGAATCGGTTAGGTCAAAACGTGAGGCTAGATCTCCTCTCTCTTCCACTCAGAAATGGGCAAGAATCATTGGAGGGAAAAGATTAGACAAGCTTCAAGATCTAGAGCAAGTGTGGACAAAGTTTAGCCTGATAGATAAGAGAGGAGTTCACTAAACTCAAAACGGGCAAAGCCTTAAATAGGGGCCCCAAAAATCTGGCCGTTGGGATTATTTTTTGGACCGGTCCGGTACTACCGGATTTTACCGGTAGTACCGCACAGGTCCTAGGCCGAACAAAGTAATCAAGGCAGGAAATCCGGACGTATGAGAAAGGACGCATGCAAGTAGTAGTAGCAATGGATGCGCGCATGCAGCAGCGGGAGCAGCGCCAGCAGCAGGCAGCAAGCAGCGCGCGCGTGCCAGCATGCGAGCAGCAGAGCGCGGGCAGGGGCAAGCAGCGACAGCTGCAGCAGCGCAGCAGCTCGGTTGGCAGGGCCCGCACGCGAGCAGCAAGCATGCAGCAGCTAGCAGCGAGCCAGCGCCGCGCACGGGACGGGAGGGCGGGCCCGCCACGAGCGGCAGCAGGGCAGGGCCCGCCGCGCGCGAGCAGGCCAGGAGCGCATGCGCGCGGAGATTGCGGCGGCACACTGCAGGTCAACGCGCAACGCACGCGAATGAAGTCACAGCGCGCGATCTGGATCTGAATCTGAAAACTATCTGGGCATTTTTCTGGGCTGGCCGGTAGTACCGGCCCACCCGGACGGTACTACCGGGCCGGTCCGGTAGGACCGGAAGTGGGTGCGGGGCAATCTGAGAATGGGCTGCGCGCGTCAGGCCCGAGCGGTACTGGGCCGCGGTAGTACCGCTCGGCCCAGTTTTTCTTTTTTCTTTTTCATTTAAACCGGCAAATATTCAAACCGTGATAACTTTTGATTGGAAGCTCCGATTGACCCGATTCAAATTGCGTTGGATAGAGGACGACAAGGGCTTCTCAATAAAAAGTGGAAATATTGATTATCACCAAGTGAGAAAGTATCAAGTAGAATAATGTGATATACCTCACTTGGTGAGAAACCGAAAAGCCGCATAAATCAAAATCGCAACAAGATACAAATGGGAGATCCGATTTAGATGAACAAGAGCTTGTTATGGAGATTACCACAAGCTCTATATCATCACATGGATAAGACCAAATAACAACCAAATATGATGATGCAAGTATGCAAAGGTTTGAGCTCTCTCCGAACGATGTGACCGAATTACTCATACGAGAGCCCTTCTTGATAGTACGGTTATCTATCCTAAACCCGGTCTCACACACACAACGTGAGACCGGCAAAAGGGAAAACCTATCAATTTTATACCTTTGCCTTGAGCATTCCACTTGAGCTTGATGTAGACGATCTTGCCCTTCTCAAGATGGAACGCCTTTCTTAATTCATCATCATCGACCTCGCATATTGAGCATGCCCAACATATCTTCTTTGCATTTCATCGACCTTGAAGCCAACACATGCTCCAAGCGATGCCAATGGACAAATCCTACAAGTATAACTTAATACACACATTAGTCCATAAAGATTGTCATTAACTACCAAAACCACACATGGGGGCCCAACATGTTCTTTCAACTACGATACACCTCCTATACATGTGGGTCATCGGCTCTCTCTGAAAGATATGGTCGAGTTACTCACTTGAGAGCCCCTCTTGATAGTATGGTTATCTATCCTATAAACAGGTCTCCCCAACTAATACCACGAGACTGGTAAGAAGTAAACCCTATCAATATCATACCTTTGCCTTGCGCATATTCCACTTGATCTTGATTTAGACGGTCTTGTACTTCTCAAGATGGAACACCTTTCTTGATTGCTCTTGTACGCACTCGCTTGATGAAGACTTACAAGTTGCTCCCCATACAACCTAGGGAAACATTTACTTTGACCTTTTCTTCATCGATCCATGATCACCGAGGATGGCAGCTTCAAGCATGATATCTTCTAGATATTGCACATCTTTAGCTTGCACAAGATTTCGTCTAACACCATTTGGATTATGTCTTGAAGATACATATGATGAACTCTATCTTATTCTTCAAGACACCCTTGCAATAGGCTCAACTCTCACATGACCAATGTGTGGATCACTCTTTGAACACCTTGGTCACCACTTGATCTTCTTCACTTTCTTCTTCTCCAAACCTTGAAGCCAACATGTGGTTCAAGCATTGCCTATGGACAATTCTTACAAGTACAACTTGATAAAAGCATTAGTGCATAGAGATTGTCATTAATTACCAAAACCACACATGGGGGCTCACATGTTCTTTCAATCTCCCCCATTTTGGTAATTGATGACAATTCCTTTGAGAGGGTTTATATAAGGAATTTAACTAATAAAATGGTAGCACCAATATCAAATACTACACAAGTATGTGATATTGGTACCATCACCATATATAGAGAAAACTCCCCCACCATATATATATATATATCATGAAAGGAAAATGCTTAGAAACAAACTCAAAGCATAAACCATTTCCCTTAAACCCTCTAAAACTTCTCCCCCATTGGCATCGATTGCCGAAATAGGTGACAAGTTCTAGAAGATCAATATAGTGATAAACCCCCAAAGGTGTGCATTCGCACATATCCAATGATGAATACTTGGGAGGAAGTAGAACTATATCGAGGACACAAAGATTGCCAAAATAAATAAAATAAAAGAATCATCAACAAATAATGTAAGCAATCACAAGATCCGACAAACCAATTGAAAACAACAAATGAGTCCAAATGGAAACAACAAGATATTATGATAAGAGCAAAAGAGTGTTTTTAAAATAATAAATAGAGAAGCTCCCCAAGATTTGTGCACAATTTAAAAATAAATGCATTAGAATACATAATGCACAAATATGGAATCCTTGCTCTCCCATAATCATTTAAGGCACAACGAATGAGTAAGAAGACAAATGAGCATTATTAAATGAATTAGATGAGCTCCCCAAAGATAATGCACCAATTATGATAATTGCATTTGGGAACAAAGTGCATAATCATGGAATCCTCACTCATCCAACTCCATTTAACAATACAAGGCATGAGAGAACAAATATGATAAGCACAAAGTAATGCTATAAATAAAATTAGGAAGCTCCCCAAGGTATGTGCAACATTAGGTTTTTTGTATGTGAATACAATGTGCACAACATGGAATCCTCACTTCCTCTATTTTACTTATAACACAACTTTGTGCAAATGAGCATATACCAAGGCATAAAATTTGCAAGAAACAAATGGTTGAGCAATAAGTAAGAGACAACATACTAGCAGGCTCAACCACAAGGATGTATGAGATGCATGACAAAGCATATTATAAGATTAGTACAAGGAAGATCATTGTGTATCCACATAGTATTCAATGAATAATATTGCTTAGTATGACCATACAACACACACGAAACAAGAAAGATATCAAAAAATAGGGGAGTAACATCTATCATGTGTATAAGTTTCTAAGTAGACAATCTTGCAAAGATATTGATCCACAAAGAAACATGTACACACAAAGTAGATAATTAAAATAAATAGAGCAAGATATCAAAAATGAATTCATGACAATCCCAATAAGATTTTTCTTGAAAGCATGGCCAAAGGCTCAAATATATCTAATTGTACATCGATGAGCTTCAACAACCAACACACCCCATACATTACAACTATCACCAAGGGAAAAGGAGAAAGTTGGAATATATGGAGAAAGGCAACAAGTATCACAAGGAGAAATCAAGTAGCAAAATCTCACTATTGCACATGATAGAAGTTGAGTAAAAGATAGGCAATAAAATTGCTAGATTGACATATTTGGGATTCGTGGATCATATGCATGATTTTGTATAGTCCCAATTATATGCACTCATATCAACTCATACACATTTACAATAGAGAGTTCTCATAATACCATGGCTAGAAATACAAAAATAAATATAATAACAAAAATCCATGCCAAGATGCAACCTACAAAAGGTTGGAAGCAAGATAAATATGCATGAGCAAGAGATACTTGTTACCGAGATATAATTGGTAGGATGTAGAGGATATGAATTCGTTGATCATCCTATAGCTTGCCTCAAATTTTCATGTATGCACCACTCTTCAAAATTGAGATACAAGCATCCAATATATCTCCAATGTACCTAAAACACAATTAAGTACAAAATGGTCCCCAAACATATTGGGTCCAAAGTAGTTATTGTAACTACAATACATAGGAGAGACTCCACATAATTATGTGCATATTGATATGAAATTGAATTTCATGCACAACTTAGCCAATGGGAATTGGTGGAGTTTCCCCTATATATTGGATCAAAGA
Source organism: Avena sativa (assembly GCA_916181665.1). Lineage (NCBI taxonomy): Eukaryota > Viridiplantae > Streptophyta > Magnoliopsida > Poales > Poaceae > Avena > Avena sativa. The sequence goes on from OV702295.1 coordinate 323,572,959, forward strand.
AAGCAAGCATACCATAATATAAACATATAGTAAATATGCATGCACAAGGCTTTCAAGAACCAAAAATGAGATACATTTTTGAACAAAAACACCAAGTAAACCGATATGGCACACACAAGAGTGTGACATGACAAGCGGTGTCCAAATTGTATCAAAGAACCAATTCAACACATGAAAGATCATAAGTTCAAAAATGAACTAGGCAAAAGCCAAAGAGCAAAAGATAGATAGAAAAACAAATGCTCAAGAATTTATATCATTCTAAAAGGTCAAATCAAGGGACAAGGAATGAGACAAAACCAACTCCCCAAAAGAGAAAGTTTTCAACAAATAAACCAAACTCACCACACTTTTCATGATGGCACAAATACCAAAACAAAAAGATCAAACTTCCAAGCACATAAAACATGATATGGATCAAACAAAGAAGCATAAAAGGATTGTTCTAGATAATATAGGAGAGCTCACCCATAAGTAGTACATTATAAAGAATTTTCTTCTGAATGCAAAATGTACGCAAATGAGATCATCACTACTACCTACATTAAATAAAACACAAGATGATACCACTAACATAAGAAGATCCAAAATAAGCAAGGAATACATGGGAGCAACACAAAAATTTCCTTGGCCAATGATCAGATAAAATTAAGCAAAGGCCAAAGTGAGTATGATCAATAAATTCTACCATAAATTGAGTACTCATTGTCCAAGGACAAGAAATATTGGGACCCAAGGTAGCTTGCATTGATATACAAGATCATAGTCACAACAAGAAGCATATGAAAAAATATAAGAATTAATCTTGATGCTTCGAAGGAGATCCTTGGTAGCTTCCAATAGTCACACAATCACTAGTGATTAGAGTAACTTGAAGCAAATGGTTTCCATGAGGATATATAGATATAAATATGAGGAAACAAAACCAAGAAACACTCTCACACACAAGATCCAAACTATGAGCAATAATGGCATTCAGGCAAGTTGGAACTTATATGAGCTAATGTGTCACATAGGAGCTAGATAATTATCAATATCAATTCTAAGTGACACAACCTCGAATTTTCACATTTTCTAGGATTGTAATATGCACTAAGCATATAACTCCCCCATAATGTGATACTACCATAAAACTCAACACGAGGAAAAATGATCCAAATAGAGATAATTAATGGACATTATAGAACTTGAATTTCTCATGAGAATTGTACCACATAGAGACTAGATAATATTACAATATAAATACTAGGTGGTATTCCTCATGTACACACATTTTTAGTATTGTGGAATGCCCAAGCATAACACTCCCCCAAAATGGGATAGTCCATTAATCTCTCACAAGAGCCAAATAAGATATCAAATATAATCTAGAAAGGCTCGAACACAAGAAACACACGTACATGGTGTGCCACCTAATCATACACAAATATACTTGATACCTCAAGATGATTAAGTGGAATGCACAACACATACAAAAACATGCAAGGTACAAAACCAACACATGCACAAGGCGCGAGCAACTTTCAATGTAATGAGTTAAGCACATGTTACCGCAAGGAGGAACATTGGATTATAATATAAGCATGATAATCCAATAGACTTGGCTTGACACAAATAATTGATGAAGATCCCTCAATTCTTCATAATGTAACCAAGTCTCCAATGCCCTCCAACACACACCTATTGATGAAGTTTTGGCTTGTAGGTCCCCAACCAAGTTGGGTCCTAAGAAGTTAGTCACAATAGGCTTGGCAACCCAAATGGTTCTTTTCTTGACACCACATTGGGCACCAACAAACTTGGCAAACATATTTCCAACCTCATCCTTATAAAGTGAATAAGCATCATCAATCAAGATAGGACTGGATGAGGAGATACCAATAGTGCATGAGGAAGAAATGTGCCCCTTCTCACGACATATGTAGCAAGTTCTAATCTTGCCATCTTTCTTATTAGGTGAAGCCACAACTCGAGTAAGAGATCGATTAGTCCTCTTAGGAAGAGGCTCGTCAATGACTTGAGGTGGAGCTTGAGGCCTCTTCCCTTGTTGCTTCACACTAATAGGCTTCTTCTTCAATGGGAAAGATCTAACATGATGCCCTTCTTCCTTGCACTTGAAGCAAACAATGTTGGCCGGATTTTTGAATTGATCTTGGCCATTCTTCTTGTTGTCCTTGTGCTTCAACTTGATAGTGGACTTGTTCTTGGCATTGTAGTTGAATCCAAGCCCACTCTTGTCATTGGGGGATTTTTGCACACTCAAGATTTTGTTGAGTGCGTCCTTCCCTTGATGACCCCTTTTTAAGTCATTCTTCAAAGAAGTGACTTGAGCCTTGAGCTCTTTGATTTCCTCTACATGGTTAGTTTCAACAAAAGTACTAGAGGAAGTAGATGCTACATTGTTAGAGCAACAAGGCACGGAATGTAATTCATCACGAGATATAGCATGGTTGTGAGAGGATGAACTACAAGGACTAGCACATGGCAATATGACATTTGGAGTAGATATAGTGCTAATGTACACATGAGGCCCACTAGATGTTACCTTTGACACGATGGCCTCATGAGCTAACTTTAGCCTACCATGGGAGACTAGAAGATCCTCATGCGATCTTAAGAGCTTCACATGACTTTCTTCTAATTCCCCAAAGTTGCTAGTTAGCAAAGCAAGTTGAGTATTTAGCTCAGTATTCTCCTTCAAAATAGATGCTTCACAAGAAACAGAGTTAGTAGCACAAGCATCAATATTAATTGCAAGAGGTGAGTGCAACTTTGGAAGCTCTTTTGAGTAAGAAGCTTTAAGTTGCTCATGTGACTCGGTGAGTTTGATGAGCTCACCCTTTATGACCCTAGAGCCATTTTTGAGGTGCTCAAAATCCTCAAGGAGTTTAGCATAAGCAACTTGAATCTCATGATTTTTACTTTTGAGATCACTTGCCACCTCAAGATCTCTATCATGAGATTCTTTTAATCTAGACAGCTCTAAAGCAAAGGTATCCTCAAGAGATTCCTTAGTGGTTTGTTCCTCTTCAAGAGCTTTATTTAGGTTTGCAATTATATTAGCATACTCACGCTCAAGACAACCCATTTTATCAAAGTTGTTACCATGCACCTCAATTTGTGTTTCTAACTTATTAGTATGTTCTTTGATCTTAATAGCAAAGTTCAAGATTTCAACAAAGTTAGATCAAGCAATATCATTTTTCACAAGAGCATGATACACAATCTCATCCTTTTCATATAAATCATCAATATCAAGCTCTTCTTCCACAATATCCACATCCTCCTCATCACAAGAGGTATTGGGTTCCAAAGTAGGAGTTACCTTTGAATCCCTAGCCATAAGGCATAGGTGGGTATCGGAAGAAGGTGAAGATGATATTTCATTTGAAGCACCATTCAAAACCTTGTCTTGGTCCATAGAATCTTCGGTTTCCTCTACATGGTTATCAACACAAGCACTAGAGGAAATAGAAGCATTTTTAACAAGGAAACAATACAACATGAGCATATTATCATGATATTTATTCAAGTCATTTGTACATGATATGCAAGGACTATGAACACAAGCATGTAAGGAGTTAGTAGTGCTAAAAGTGTTAAAGTCTAAAGATAGATCATTGCAACTAGATAGACATGATGGATTACAAATAGTAAGCACACTATCCATATTGAAATTACTATCACCACTCACCATATCATTACCTTGTGAAAAGTCACATGTTGGTGAAGTGGTAGAAGATGAGAACTCATCTCGAATGGAAGTGGAAGTAACACAATCATCCTCAATAATGTTGGACTTTCTATATTTATCTTGAAGCTTGGTCCATATATCATGAGCACTCGAATAAGGCATGATAGAAGAAAGAACTACATTGCTCACAACATGTAAAATATTTTTACTAGCTAGAGCATCTATACAAGAGTTCATCTTCTCCTCTAAAGATTCGTTTTGGGGATCCATAGGAGAAGATAAACACATATATAGAGTTCCCTCGATAATTGGGTGGATGTCCCGAAATAAATCAAGCATGCGAGATTTCCAACTATCATAATTTGTGCCATCGAATATGAACATGTCATTGTGCACAAATCCCCTAGCCGACATCATTACTCTCAAGGCGGTGAAGCCTAAAATGAGAGACCGGGCTCTGATACCAATTGAAAGGATACATATGCCACCTAGAGGGGGGGGGTGAATAGGCGGTTAAAAACTTTTTCGAGAGTTGTTCAACAAAGGCGGAATTAAACTAGCGTTTACTTTGTCAAGCACAAAACCTAAAGCAACTAGGGTTCACCTATGTGCACCAACAACTTATGCTAAGAAATACAAGCAACAATGTGATAGTAAGATATAGATTACTTCAAGCACGAAGGTTATCACAATGTAAAGTGCATAAGTAAAGAGCTCGGGTATAGAGATAACCGAGGCACGCGGGGACGACGATATTTTACCGAGTTCCTCCCAACATGGAGTACGTCTCGTTTGGAGATGGGGTGGTATCAAACCACCAACACCACAAAAGGCCTCCCTTATTCTCCTGTGAATCTCACCCCAACGGGATCGATCCACGCTTCCACTATCAGTGCACTTTTCGGTGGCAATCCGGAACCTCTCACAAGGTTGGGACACTTCTCCACAACTCAATTGGAGGCTCCAAACAAACAATCTTGGGTAAATCTCCACAACTTAATTGGAGGCCCCAAATAATCCAAGAACCTGCAAAACCACCAAACCGTCTAGGGTTCCAAGAACCCAAGAGTAAAAAGCTTCTCACCTTTCACTCAATCGAATCCTCACTGAGAACTCAAACCTATGCACCAAATGCAATGGAAAGAACACAAGTACTGCTCAAATCCTTCTCTCCCAAATTCCACCAAAGCTACAAAAGCTTGTGGGGGAATAAGAGAGGAAGAACAATGGAGGAAATCCACAAAAGACTCCAAGATCTAGATCCCAAGATGTTCCCCTCACTTAGAGGAGAGACTGATTGGTAGGATTGTAGATATAGATCTCCTCTTCCAAATCCATAAAGTATATGCAATAATAAAGGGAGGGATTGAAGGCGAGCAAGCTCAAGAGGGTCACGAATGGAGGAGAAAGCTTGTAAAACTGGAGCCAGGTCATTGGGGAATAAGGGCCCCTATTTATAGGCCCACATATTTCTAACCGTTTTCTGCCCGTTGGGGACTTGTCAGACCGGAGACTTCGGACCACAGATCGGAGGCTCTGGTCTACACCGGAGATTCCGGCCAACCTCCGGACTAGCCTCTGGACCACCTATCAGAATGACCCAGCACCTCTAGGAACCAAGTGGACCGGAGACTCCGGTCCAGCCACACCGGAGACTCCGGTCAGTCTCCGGACCACCCATCAGACTGTCCTAGGCTGAATTTTGGAGCCCCCTCCAGGGATTCTTGGGGAAACTCCAGACCACACCGGAGACTCCGTTCCAGCCATACCGGAGACTCCGGTCTGGACCAAATAAGCGGCAAACTTCAAATGGCGATATCTAGAGTTTGGAAACTCCGATTTACCCGAAACCAATTTTGTTGGAAAATATTGGATACCACCAACAGAGAACATTTCATGTATTATAATGTGAGATACCTCTCTTGGGATAAAAAATGCAATATGATATAAAAGGGAAAGTCGTTTTTGATGAACTAGAGCTTGTTATGAAAATTACCACAAGCTCTAGAACCTCACATGGATAAGATCCAAATAAAAACCAACAAAGGATGATGCTAAGTATGCAAAGGTTTGAGATCTCTCTGAAAGATATGATCGAGTTACTCACTTGAGAGCCCCTCTTGATAGTACGGTTATCTATCCTATAAAAGGTATCCCCAACTAATACCATGAGACCGGTAAGAAGGAAACCCTATCAATATCTTACCTTTGCCTTGCGCATATTCCACTTGATCTTGATTTAGACGGTCTTGTCCTTCTCAATATGGAACACCTTTCTTGATTGCTCTTGTACGTATTCGCTTGATGAAGACTTACAAGTTGCTGCCCCAAACAACATGGGGAAACATTTATTTTGACCTTGTCTTCATCGATCCATGATCACCGAGGATGGAAAGCTTCAAGCATGATATCTTCTAGATATGGCACATATTTAGCTTGCACAACATTTCTTCTAACACCATTTGGATTATGTCTTGAAGATACATATGATGAAATCTATCTTCTTCTTCAAGACACCCTTGCAACAGGATCAACTCTCACATGACCAATATGTGGATCACTCTTTAAACACCTTGGTCACCACTTGATCCTCTTCACTTTCTTCTTCTCCAAACCTTGAAGCCAACATATGGTTCAAGCATTGCCTATGGACAATTCTTACAAGTACAACTTGATAAAAGCATTAGTCCATAGAAATTATCATTAATTACCAAAACCACACATGGGGGACCACATGTTCTTTCAACACACCAAGCTCCAGTTTGCTAGGTGTAGTTTCCTTTTATCCTAGGAGTCATCCCAAATACAATTATCCATCTGCGAGTTAATGAGATCCAACGCCCATTTGGGAAACTTAAAAATATAGAAGATAAATGGGAATACTAGCAAGACAGGTTTTAATCAAAATCAGCCTGGCTACGTATGAGAGAAGCTCACCTCTCCAACCTGCAATTTTCTGCAAGATTTTATCTATGATAGGTTGTAGGTCCTCTCTTGTAAGTTTATCATGATACAAAGTCACTCCCAGATATTTATTAGGGAATTGACCTATTACACAACCCATGATATCACTTAAAGTTTTAGCTTCATCGGCCACCAAATTGATGGGCATGAGTTTACTTTTATCATAGTTGATTTTCATGCCCGAGACTTGTTCAAAACAAGTGAGAACCCATTTCAAGTTTCTAACTAACTCAATGTTATTATCCATGAAGAGGATCGTGTCATCTGCATATTGCACACTAATGACACCTCCGGGGATAAGCTGAGTGCACATACCTCTAATGAGATTTTTAGTTGTAGCTTTAGTTAACATGCGAGTAAACACATCAACAACACAGTTTAAAAGGATGGGAGACATGGGGTCTCCCTGCCTAATGCCTCTACTGGTGATAAAAAATTGCCTTCCATCCCATTCAATTTGACTGCAATAGATCCCCCTCTAGTCGCTAAGTGGATCTAGTAGGAGATTTTAGGGCCAAAGCCTCTCAAGGACAAGACCTCATCTAGAAAATCTAAGTTAACTCTATCAAAATCTCTCTCGTAATCCATCTTGAGAACAACCCCTTTCTCATTGCCACGAATAGTAGAGTGGAGGAACTCGTGAGCTGCAACTACACTTTCCAGGATAAACCCTTCCTTTAATAAAAGCAGTTTGATTAGGAGCAATAAGAAAGTTCATGATCAAACCTAGCCTATTAGTTAACACTTTAGTGAAAAATTTAAAAATGCAGTTAAAAAGACTAATAGGCCTAAATCTTTTCATGGTGGAAGCTTTAGGATCTTTGGGGATGAGGGACATGACAACAAATTTAAGTCTGAAGATGTCCAAATTTCCCTCATAGAAATCCTTAAACAAAGCTAGAATATCAGTTTTAACTAGGTCCCAAAAGTTTTGATAAAACATGAATGAAATGCCATTAGGCCCTGGTGCTCCATATGAATATGAATGAAAAAACATCCTTTTTGATTTCCTCTTTAGAAAAAGGAGCTTCTAATTTGGCATTATGATTTGCTTTAACCTTTTCTTCTATAGAGAAAAAAATCAGGATCCAGGGAGAACCCTGATTTAGTCTCAGACCTAAAAAGATTTCTATAAAAATATGTAGCTATATCCAGCATCTCTGACAACTCCGAGGCATGTCCCTCGGGGTCCTTCCAAAAAGGTAATCATAGTTTTCATACTATGTTGGTTAGCTAGAGCATAAAAGTAAGCAGTGTTCCTATCCCCTTCAACTATATCCCTATCCCTAGACCTTTGTTTGGCTTCTGTTTCCTTTTTAAGCCAAAGCTTCTGTATTTCTAAGTAATCTCTCTAAGCCTAGCATGCTCATACTTATAAAGCGTTTCAGATTCAGCCTTCAGGTCCAAATTATCATATTCCTGCATCATATCTTGCTTAAGCTACCTAAGATCTGCCTCAATATTTCTACTCCACCCTTGGAGGTTTCTTAAATCTTCTCATATTTTTCTACCACCTATCAATAGTTGTTGTACTTTTGGTGGGAGAAAGCCAAGATTTGGTGATGAGATCTTTAAAATCCTCTCTAAGGAGCCACCACTTTTAAAATTTGTAAGGAACAAGCTTATGGGAGTGATTGATCCTTGAATCCCACATGAGAGGGGTATGATTACTCCCAAGCCTGATAAAAGCTTCATAAGAGGCTAGAGGGTACATTGCATCTAATTCAGTATTACAAAAAAATCTATCAATGGTTGACATAATGAGATATTCTTGGTTGTTAGCCCATGTAAATATCCTATTAGACAACTTGACTTCCATGAGGCCCCACAACTCAATCCAAGCATTGAACTTGTCACACCACTTATGGTTGACAACCCCATTACTTTTACCTTCTTGGAACCTAACCAAATTAAAGTCTCCACTAATGAGGGTAGGCAAGCAGTTATCAATGAAGAGGGGATGTTGTTCAGAGATGAACTCCACTTTCCCTTCAATTATCAATTAAGACAATTTTTTCTTGCCCTATGTAACAATGACTAGTGAACTTTGCAAAACTATATACTCCTCTGTTCATAATTATCTCGCATCCTACGTTTACTTAAAATCAAACTTTATAAAATTTAGCTAAGAATATAAGGAAAAATATATCAACACCCATAATTCCAAATGTATATAACATGATAGTAATATACTTTATGGATACAATAGATTTTACATTATTGATTTTGATACTTTTGCTAAGCAAGTTGTCAAAGCTTACACAATTTGGCTTTGAATTAAAACCTAAGACACGAGATAATTGTGAATGGAGACTCTTGTCATTGAGCAGTCCGTCTAGGGTTAGAACTATGGTTGGTCGCCATCAACTGCTACCTTCGATCAGTCAACGCCTAGTGTCACCATTTAGCTTGGTACTATAACTGATAGTCAACTCTTCTGGTAACACGCGTGTTACTCGAAAATAAAGAGAGTAGAAAGATGAATACGCACTTTGTCTCTCAAATATTATCTTTTCTAATTAAGGGTGAGCCTGATCGACTCGTACTAGTACTACTACCCCTTTCCAAAAAATATGGCGTCCTCATTTTACATGTTCTTAAAATTAATATTTACTTTATATATATATAAAATGTTAATATAAAATTAGCATCACTGGAAAGTGTATTTTAATACGAGCTCAATGATACTAATTTTATACAACATAATCAATTTTAGTTACTCTATTTTTTTGATTATTAAACTTTGGCAATGCGTGTACGACTTATTCCTTGAAACAAAGGTAGTATCATGCATCGTATCACTCTATTTTAGTGCTCTAGGGTGCTCTTCTGACCATAATTATCAATGGTTGACATAATGAGATTTTCTTGGTTGTTAGCCCAAGTAAATATCCTATTAAACAACTTGACTTCCATGAGGCCCCACAACTCAATTAAAGCATTGAACTTACTTGTCACACCACTTATGGTTGACAACCCAATTACTTTTACCTTCTTGGAACCTAACCAAATTAAAGTCTCCACTAATGAGGGTAGGCAAGTAGTTATCAATGAAGAGGGAATGTACTTCAGAGATGAACTCCTCTTTCCCTTCAATTATCAATTAAGACAGTTTTTCTTGCCCTATGTAACAATTACTAGTGAACTTTGCAAAACTATATACTCCCTCCGTTCATAATTATCTCGCATCCTAGGTTTACTTAAAATCAAACTTTATACAATTTAGCTAAGAATATAAGGAAAAATATATCAACACCCATATCTACAAATGTATATAATATGATAGTAATATACTTTATGGATACAATAGATTTTACATTGTTTATTTTGATACTTTTGCTAAGCAAGTTGTCAAAGCTTACACAATTTGGCTTAGAATTAAAACCTAAGACACGAGATAATTTGTAACACCCCAGTTTTAGTTAATCCTTATTTAGGGTTGATTGTGCATAGCATGAGCATCATTCTTTAAATTGTTTGCTTTGAATAACTAAAGATAAAACCCTAAACCCTAATCTTCCTCTCTATTTGAAAAACACTTCAAATGGTTTATGTATTTTGAAAACTACAAAATGAATGGAGCCCAAATGGAATAAAAAGGGCCCCACTTTATTTCATATGTTTTATAAAAACCTTTGGTATTTTTGAATGATTCAAAAACAGTTGGAAATTCAAATACAAAAGAGAAAATAGATAAACAGAAAAAGAAAAAGATTCTGTAAATAAAAACCTAATCCTAACTCTATCTGGGTCGAGCCCATCTTCCTTCTCTCCTTTCTGTCGCCCAGCGCAGCAAGTCCTAGCCTTTCCTCTTGCTCTGGTGCAGCCCAGCTTGGCCCAATAGCAGCCTTCCCTCGGCCCGATACCGCTTCGGCCTCGAACCTGTCCGTCGTCGTCTTCGCAGGCGACGCGAAGCAGCTGCCTGTCGCCGCCGCGACCGCCCGATGTTGCCTCGCCGCCATGATGTGCGCCGCCGACACTGGCGAGGATAAGAACGAGCCCTGCACGCCTCTCTTCCTCCCCTTGGTCTTATCCCCTCCCCGCACTCTCTCTCTCTCTCGCTCTCTGTGACGAACCCGAACCCTAGCTCGGCCATATGCCGTGCGCCGCCGTCGATTGACGCCTCCCCGAACCATGCAGATGACGCCTTGAGCTCCGCCTCGCCGTGCCGGTCTTCCTCGCCAGCGGAATTGAGCCCGGGCGCTGCCAATTGACCGCATCACCGCTTCTTTCCCCGTCACCGATGTTCACCACCGTGGACCTTGCCGACGTTCTGGACCACCTCCGGCCTCGCCGTCCCCTCCATCAGCACCGCGGTGAGCTTCTGGTGCCCCAGGCACCCTCCGCTCATTTGTTAGCTTGCTATAGTCGTCGCTCGTCGTTCGCCTGCAAGCGCCGTCGCTGCCGCTCGCTGTGCTCGCTGATCCGGCAACCATCCCGCAGTGGCGCCGCCAGATTTTGGTTTAGTGCGCCGTGCCGCATCAAACGCACGCAACCCCACATCCTCTCTCACTCGCTAGCGCCGTTCTCTGCCGTCATCTGATGTGCTCTCCAGCGAGCCCAGGTGGCGCTGGCGTGTCGCCCGCGTGGCGCCTGCGTGGCAGTGATGTGGTGCTGACCCATCCTAGCCAGCGTGGCCAGTTGACCTGGTCATAGGGCCCAGTCGTCACTGACTGTGGTTAGGTTCTGCCCCGGTGAGAAAAGGTAGAGTTAGGGTGTGCTGGCGTAAGCATGACGTAATAAACCTATTTAATATGATTTAAGTAATTCTAGAATTTGATTAAAACTTGTAAAATCAATATCTAATTATTTATAAGTCAGAAAAATATAAATAATATATCAAAATGTTTAAAAAATGAGAGCTATCTGTTTAAGCTATAATCATGCATTGTTCAACAACTTTCAAGACAAGTTTAATTAGAAGAACATGGTAACCCCTCTCATATGATTCCGGAGTTTTCCTGAGTTAGGGTTTGCACCCCTAGGAACCCCGTTTAAATTGTCGAGCATGCTTTAGGGTTACACTTCGATACAATTTAACTTGTCATATCTTCGTTCTTGTTTGAGCATTGCATCGATGTCATGTGTTGATTGTTTCCCTTTCTTTCCGGTGTTTGCTTCTCTCTGGTAGAATACTATATCGAGATCAAGATCGAAGACCGAGATCAAGACCATCAAAGATCGAAGAATAATACTTGACCAACTGTAACCAAGTCAAGTACAAGATTTCCGAAGATCTGCTTATCTGTTATCAACAGGCAAAGGCAAGCATAGCCCCACCATGATATAATCCTATGATTTCGAAAGCATTTCAATTCTTGCCATGATGCATATGATTCTACTGTGGTATTTTATTGATAGATAGAGTATCCTATCTGTTGCATTACTCCCTTTGAGCTTATATTACCCGATCCACTGCTCCTAGCATAGCTAGGATTGGCTTGTGTGCACTGCTAGAGCTCTTATTTGTGTCTTCTTAGCCATGCATAGCTGTCAGTTCTGGTCCATCCAGATGATGTATCAGATACAGAGAATCTAGTATGACAGGAGAACGTGATAAGATGAAATCAGTAAGATGAGATTAAACATGCTAAGGCTTGTATGGGATGCCAAAGTGGGATGTGGTTTTTCTAGTCCCATGCTCGCCACCCTTAGGACCCTGGGTTCTTGCCTCTTGAACCAAGACGAGCATACAAACACACGGGGTAAATGGGGACCCCATGATTGACTAACTTGCCTAGTAGATTCCATGAGTCACATAGTTCGGGCGTTCCATTCGACATATGCATAGAAAACCTTTTGAAAGATTTTCTGGGTGCAGGTGCATTCATAATAGGTAGGTAAGCGTGGCCGAGGTTGCTTGGGGTAGATAGCGCCCCTGGTAAACCAACCTCGCCTCACATATTTAAGTACCGGCTTCGGGATTTGACCCTTTACGGCAGAACCATACTTATTGCGTGACTCATGGTCTTGGCGAAAGCAAGGTAAAGGTCGTGCCCAACCACACCCTCTGTCAGCACACCAAGGAAGTGTGTCAAGTGGCATTAAGAGTCGGTTGGTACGTGTGGATAAAGTTGTACACCCCTGCAGGGTAATAATCTTTCGGAAAGCCGTGTCCACGGTTATGGACGACTTGGGAACGGATGGGAGATCATAGAGAACATGAACCTAATCGTAAAACTTGGCAACTAATGTTTGTTAAGGATGCTTCCTCATGGGTACGAGGGGGTGATCCTAGTTGGTAGATGGTGATGATTTGGTGGATATCAAAAGATGATGATTAATACTTTGGAGATGTCGCTCTCTTATCCCTTTTTAAAATACTCTGACTAGACGAGATTCTTCTCTCCCTCTTGTTTTATAAACAAAGATGGCTTTATGCAAAACAACTCCACCAGCCATAAGTCTTGCGGAGTACACCCTGTACTCATCCTTGCTTTGTTGATACTTTTGGCAGAGTAAGTGTTCCCTTGAAGATCAATTTGGTACTACATCGACATCGACGAGTAGCTTGGGGTTCCCAGCCGGCAGCCTGGAATCTATGGGCTAGGACGTCATCGTTATGTTTCAGGCCTCTTAGGCCATTTGTTAAGTTTGCTATACTTAATAGCATAATTTGTCTTCCGTTGTTTGATGTTTGTGGTCAGTGACCTCTGCTTGTAATCATTTGGTTCTCTGCTCAGTTATGAGCTTGCTGTAATAAATTTTCACTGCATATTCTCGAGCTCAATGTTAAGCTTATTTCAGACGGAGGTCTGGGATTTGTTTAGCCCTAATCCCGGTGGTGTCACATAATTGTGAATGGAGACTCTTGTCATTGAGCAATCCGTCTAGGGTTAGACCTATGGTTGGTCGCCATCAATTGCTGCCTTCGATCAGTCAACGCCTAGTGGCACCATTTAGCTTGGTACTATAACTGATAGTCAACTCTTCTGGCAACATGCGTGTTACTCGGAAATAAAGAGAGTAGAAAGATGAATACGCAATTGGTCTCTCAAATGTGATCTTTTGTAATTAAGGGTGGGCCTAATCGACTCGTACTAATACTACTACCCCTTTTTCAAAAAAATAAGGTATCCTCATTTTACGTGTTTTTAAAATTAAGATTTACTTTAAATATATAAAAAATGTTGATATAAAATTAGCATAACTGGAAAGTGTATTTCAATACGAGTTCATCGATACTAATTTTATACAACATATTCAAATTTAGTTACTCTATTTAGTCGATTATTAAACTTTGAAAATGTGTGTATGACTTATTTCTTGAAACAAAGGTACTATCACGCATCGTATCACTCCATTTCAGTGCTCTAGGGTGCGCTTCTGACCATAACTGTCAATGGTTTACATAATGAGATTTTTTTGTTGTTAGCCCAAGTAAATCTCTTATTAGACAACTTGACTTCCACGAGGCCCCATAGTCAATCCAAGCGTTGAACTTACTTGTCACACCATTTATGGTTGACAAACCCAATTACTTTTACCTTCTTGGTACCTAACCAAATTAAAGTCTCCAATAATGAGGGTAGGCAAGCAGTTATCAATAAAGAGGGAATGTACTTGAGAGATGAACTCCCCTTTCCCTTCAATTATCAATTAAGACAATCTTTTTCTCGCTCTAAGTAACAATGACTAGTGAACTTTGCAAAACTATATACTCCCTCCGTTCATAATTATCTCGCATTCTAAGTTTACTTAAAATCAAATTTTATTAAAATTTAGCTAAGAATATAAGGAAAAATATATCAACACCCATAATTCCAAATGTATATAATATGATAGTAATATACTTTATGAATACAATTTACATTATTGATTTTGATACTTTTGCTAAACATGTTGTCAGAGCTTGCACAATTTAACTTTGAATTAAAATCTAAAACACGAGATAATTGTGAATGGGAACTCTTGTCATTGAGCAACCCGTCTAGGGTTAGACATACGGTTGGTCACCATCAAGTGCTACCTTTGATCAGTCAACGCCTAGTGGCACCATTTAGCTTGGTAATATAACTGATAGTCAACTCTTTTGGTAACGTGCATGTTACTCGGAAATAAAGAGAGTAGAAAGATGAATACGCAATTGGTCTCTTAAATATGACCTTTTCTAATTAAGGGTGGGCCTCGACTCGTACTAGTATTACTACCTCGTTTCAAACAATAAGGCGTCCTCATTTTACGTGGTTTTTATCAAGATTTACTCTAAATATATAAAAAATATTGGAGCAAAATTAGTATCACTAAAAAGTGTATTTCAATACGAGTCCAACGATACTAATTTTATACAATATAATCGAATTTTAGTTATCCTATTTATTTGGTTATTAAACTTTCCTTGCGTGTGCGACTTATTTCTTAAACCGGAGGACATTTGAGGAGCAATCATGGATTCGTAGAAGTTAGTAGTAGTAGCTTGTTGCTTGCAAACGCTGAAGCTGGCATGTTAGCGCTAACAAGACTGATATTGGCCATCGTACTGCGTGTTCATACTATGCAGGGGGGTGTACGTGCCTCCGGCGTGATACATATAAGCACCGTAAGTACACGTAGAGAATTCTGAAGAATTCCGGAGACGTGCGCCCGCAGAGCGGCAGAGTCAGTAATTCATTGCGGCGCGTGTGGAGGCACATGGGAGAAGATCAGAAAGGAAAGGGACGGCAGTACGTACGTGTGCCGGACTGCCGGTGGAACGACGTGCCTACACACCTCGCGGTGTTGACTCGTGACCATCTCGTCAACCCGACCGACATGCTGCTCCTGGTTGCGCACCGTTCTAAGCGATGAAACGGGAGCCCCACTATGTGACCGCTTAAACAAATCGATTGACTTGCATTTCCGCGCGCAATGGCTGTGATCATCCGAGCTGAAAGTGCAGGCAGTCAGGCACACCCGGGTTTTCTGTTACTATTCCGAAACAAACGACGCAGACGCGCCGTGCGTAGCGACGAACCGTTCTCGCGGCAGATGCGGCCATCATGCCGCCGCCCGGCTCATGGTGGTGCGTAATCCTACTGTTCGGGCTATGCGGATCTATGATTGGATATGAGCGATTTTGCGACGATATACCTTGCGTGGCTAGGAAGGAATTAATTAAGGTGGTGGTTACGACGGCTGTTTGAGGCCAGTCCTGGCGCGGGGCCGGAGGGGCCGCACCGCATCTGCCCACACATCACATGGCCCATCCCGTTTCTGTACCTGTACTGGAAGAGGAAGAACCATGTGGAGAAGAAGGGTCCTCCGTCGCCGTGTCCTCCGTTCGCGGAGCCTCCTCCTCTCATCTGCTGCGCACCCGCACGCGCACGCGCACGCGCACCGCCCCGCCTGCCGCGCCGATAAGTGGGGGCCGTGCTACATGCGCCTCCACCGACGCCTTCTTTGGCCCCATTTCCTGCACACTCGAGCTCTCTTTCAGTCTCATATTGTCGCCTGTGCCGTGCCGGAGGCCGGACTTCTGGGATTTTTTATTGCCATCCTTGTTGTTCAGGCAGTGGAGCAACGCTGCTCGCACGATGATCAGAGAGGCGCCGTCGGCAGCGGCACGGTAGCTGAGAGAGACGCGCGAAATCTGGAGAGGTGTACTAGTAGCGTCCCAGCCCAACATGGACTTGTTGGGCCACCTAGCGAGCGATGTCCAAATCTGACACGATACAACCAAAGGGTACGCATCCTTCACACATTCGGATGCCAATGAAGGACTTTCATACATTTCCTTTTTCAGCACCAACTCATCAACAACCCAGTCACGTCACCGATCCATAGTTTCAACCCTGTTTGCTGGTTTCGTCGTCGTAATATCGAAGCAAAGGTGCACGTCTTAAATGATGTGTCTACTCCTACGGTCCGTAGTATATATCTAGTTAAATATTTAGATCAGATGTATTTGTATACAGATACATTGATGTCATTAATATGGACCCAAAAAAGTTTTTTTTAGAGAGAGCACGCGCCAAGCTATTTTTTTATTGAGAGAACGAAATCTAATTTCTAACCACGGACACCTGTGGACATATTGGGCACCAAGATCGAATCGTCAAACTTCACATCATGGAACCGGCTCATTAGAGGGGGAGTTGAATTTTCTTCGTTTCCTATACATATTTCTGGCTTAGTAGCCCCCCTCCCCCTTGTTTTAGCCGATCATTTCCTTTTGGTTTTGTGTCCATTTTTTATTTACTTAATCCTATTCAAAATCATGTAATTTTTATTTTTATTTTACTTCACTCTATTTTTCTCTTTTATTTAATTTTTAACTATCCTTACCGCAACAAAGATTACTTTTGATAGTAAAAAATTCTTGCTTTACATTCAAAGAATATATTGGGTACATATTAGAAGAAAAGGACATTATCTCGCATGGCAAAAAAATTTGTAATTGTACTAGATTTTTTTCACTAGTGGCACAAAAATTGTTGAAGATATGCCCTAAAGGCAATAATAAAAGTAGTTATTATTATATCTTTGTGTTTATGATAAATATTTACATTCATGCTATAACAGTATTAAACCGGAAACATTAATACTTGTGTGATTTGTAAACTAAATTAGAGTCCCTAGTAAAGCCTCTTTGTAATACTAGCTTGTTGGTTAATAAATGATCGTGATTTCCCAATCATTAATATTGAGATGTTGTTAACAACAAGATCATATCATTAGGAGAATGGTATGATGGACATACTCTTATAGATAAGCGTAGCATTAAGATCAAGTCATTTCAATAGTTCATTCTATAAGCTTTCTGATACATAGTAACCTAATTCCTTCGACCATGAGATCATGATAATCACCATCACCGGAAGGATGCTTTGATGACATCAAACACCACACCGTAACTGGGTGGCTATAAAGGTGGCATTGACTGTTCGGAAAGTATGTGTTGAGGCACATGGATCAAGAGTGGGATTTGTCCATCCATATGACAGATAGATATACTCTAGGCCCTCTCGGTGGAATGTCATCCAATTGGCTTGCAAGCATGTGACTGGCTCACAAGGGATCACATATCATGGGAACAAGAAAAGAGTACTTATCGGTAATGAGGTTGAACTAGGTATGCAGAGATACCGACGATCAAAACCTCGGATAAGTAAACTATCGCGAGACAAAGGGAAATTGGTATCGTATGTAAGTGGTTCATTCGATCGCAAAGTAATCGTAAAAATATGTGGGAGCCATATGAATTTCCAGATTCCTCTATTGGTTATTGATCGGAGAAGTGTCTCGGTCATGTCCGCATAATTCACGAACCGTAGGGAGACACACTTAAGGATTCAATGTTGTTTAGTAGATATGGAATGTTAGTAGAGATACCGAATGTTGTTCGGAGTCTTGGATGGGATCCGGGATATCACGAGGAGATCCAGAATGGTCTGGAGAATAAGATTCATATGAGGAAAGTCCGATTCCGGAGTTCGGGAAAGATTCCGATGTTTTCATCGGAGAGGTTCTAGAAGGGTCTAGAAGGTTCACCGGTCCGGAAGGGGAATGGTCCATCAATGTGTCATGGGTAAGTGGAATGATTGGATCATATCTTAGGTCACTTGGTTTGGGCATTTGCAAGAGAGAATAAAGCTCTAAATTGAAAGTCAAACAGGAAGTTTGAAAAGTCAAACTGGAACAATGGTTTCCTAGTGGAAGAAGAAACAAGTCCTTCTCTCAACCCAACTTGGGTTTGGGTTTGGATTCAAACCCATCCCTCCCAAGGCTGTCCCCCCTCTCATAAATAGAGGGGGAGGGCTGCCCCAAATACCAAGCCCTAGCCCCTCCACACCCGCGCCGCCGCCAAGCCGCCGCCGCTCGCTGCCGCCAGTCCGTCGCCGCCGCCCTAGCCACCGCCGACACCTCCTCCTCCTACCGGTCTTCTAAACCCTAGATCACCGGAAAACCCTAGATCCACCATAACTCGCACCGGCTTAGGCGAAGCCCTGCCGGTTCTTTCCTCTACCTCCGACACCACACCGTCGTGCTGCCGGAATCACGAGGGGAGAACTACAACCTCCGCTTCCTGCTAGAACAAGGGATAGGAAGGTCTTCATCGAGTACCGAACGTGTGACCGACTGCGGAAGCGCTGCCGGAACGCAGCGCCGAAAGGATCGTCTACGATCTTGAGATCGACAAGTGTACGACTACATCACCCACGAGAATCTGCTCTGGTTAACCGCTTTGGAATCATCGAGGGTGAGTGCTTCTATCGACTCGTTGTTATAATCTAGTAGATAGATCTTGGCTTGTTTGTGTGCATGCGGTAGAATTTTTTTGTTTTCCATGCTACGAAACCCTACAGTGGTATCAGAGTCGTGTCTATATGTAGATCTGTTGCACGAGTAGAACACAATGGTCATTGTGGGAGGTGGTGCTTTTATTATCAATTGCTTTTTGTGTACTTTGCATCTTGCGGTATGCTGGGATGAAGTGGCCCGGGCTAACCTTACATGACATCGTTCATGAGACTTGCTCCACGCTTAACATGCAACTTGTATTGCATAAGTGGCTTTGCGGGTGTCTGTCTCTTCCATCATAGTATAGATTCAGTTTACAATGGGCATTTGATAGTTCAAACATCAAGATTGTGGTTCTTGTTCATAAGTTAGAACGACTCTTATTGAAAGCCCCAAACCACGTAAAAAATGTAAAGAAAATTAGAGGCGTCTAACTTTGTTTTGCAGGGGTGTGCTGTGATGTGATATGGCCATGATTGTGATTATATATGATGTATGCAATGTTCCTTATTGTAAGTCGGCAACCGGCAGGAGCCATATGGTTGTCTTTTAATTCCGTTAAGACCTGCGTGTCTATTCAAAGTAGTTGTAACAGTTGATGCTGGTGGACGACAACCATGAAGCGGCGCCATTGACCTTGACGCCATACCGGTGATGATGGAGATCATGTTCATGCTTAAAGATGGAGATCGGAGGCACAAGAAGAAAGGCCATATCATATCACATATTATGAATTGCATGTGATGTTAATCCTTTTATGCATCTTGTATTGCTTAGTTCGCGAGGGTAGCATTATAAGATGATCCCTCAAGCACAAAAATTTCAAGTTATAAAGTGTTCATCCTTAGTAAGCACCGTTGCTAAAGCTCGTTGTTTCGAAGAACCACGTGATGATCGGGTGTGTTAGATTCTACGAGTGTATACAACGTGAGCAAGCCAGATTTGCTCATGCGGAAGCTAAGGTTTGATCTTGACGAGCCTGGCATGTACAGACATGGTCTCGAAACATGGATCACCGAAAGGTAAAGCATGAGTCATATAGTAGATATGATGAACATGTTGATTGTTCGCCATTGAAGCTACATCAACTCTCGTGATGATCGGTTTTGATATGGTGGATTTGGTTCGTGTGATCACTAAAGCAATGTGAGGGATATTGTTTTGAGTGGGAGTTCACCTAGATTAATTTAACTATTAATTAGAACTCAATTTGTCATAAACTTAGTCTAAACTATTGCAAATATGTTGTAGATCAATGGCGGGCCCTACCATCAATTTTAATGCGTTCCTAGAGAAAGAAAAGTTGAAAAACAATGGAAGCAACTTCGCGGATTGGTTCCGCAATTTGAGGATTGTCCTCAATGCTGGTAATTTGACCTATGTGCTGGATGCACCGCTGGGTGACCCGCCTGCAGCTGATGCTACCAATGAGGTAAAGAATGTTTTCCTCGCTCGAAAGAATCAGTACTCCACAGTATAGTGTGTTATCTTGTATGGTTTGGAATCGGAGCTTCAGAAAAGGTTTGAGAACCATGACCCACATGATATTGTCCGTGAACTCAAAATGATATTTGAGGCTCACGTGGCAGTTGAGAGTTATGAGGCTTCTGAAAAGTTCTTTAACTGCAAGATGGAAGAGGGCAACTCCGTCAGTGAGCACGTGCTTAAGATGTCTGGGCACGCAAGCAAGCTTCAAAGCTTAGGTATAGTGATTCCTAATGCTTTGGGGATTCACCGTGTCCTCCAAACAATACCACCAAGTTACAAGAACTTTGTGATGAACTACAATATGCAAAACATGGACAAGTCGTTGCCCAAACTTTTCTCCATGTTAAAGTCTACAGAAGTGGAGATCAAGAAAGAGCACCAAGTGTTGATGGTCAATAAGACCACCAAATTCAAGAAGCAAGGCAAGTCTAAGAAAAATGGAAACTTCAAGAAGGGCGGTAAGAAAGTTACCGTACCGGCGAAGAAGACCAAGGCTGGGCCTAAGGCTGATACTGAATGCTTTTACTGCAAGGGAGAAGGGCACTGGAAGCGGAATTGCCCTAAGTACTTGGCGGATTTGAAGAACGACAACATCAAGAAGAAAGGTATATCCGATATACATGTTATTGATGTGTATCTCACTAGTACTCGTAGTAGTGCCTGGGTATTTGATACTGGTTCGGTTCCTCATATTTGTAACTCGAAATAGGTGCTGCAGAATAAACAGAAGCTAGCGAAGAACGAGGTGACGATGCGCGTTGGAAATGGATCAAAGGTTGATGTGGTCGTGGTCGGCACGCTACCTCTTCATCTACCATCGGGATTAGTTTTATACTTAAATAATTATTATTTGGTGCCTGCGTTGAGCATGAACATTATATCCGGATCATGTTTATTGCGAGACGGTTACTTGTTTAAGTCCGAAAATAATGGTTGTTCGATTTATATAAGTAATATGTTTTATGCACATGCACCTTTGATAGATGGTCTATTCTTATTGAATCTCGATTGTGGTAATACACACATTAATAACATTGAAGCTAAATATTTGAAATTGAGCGATAACTCGACCTATATATGGCACTGTCGTCTTGGTCACATTGGAGTGAAGCGTATGAAGAAACTCCATTCCGATGGACGTCTTGAATCACTTGATTTCGAATCACTTGAAAGATGCGAAGCATGTCTGATGGGTAAAATGAATAAGACTCCATTTTCTGGTATGATGGAGCGAGCTACGAACTTATTGGAAATCATACATACCGATGTGTGTGGCCCAATGAGTGTAGTATTGTGTGGTGGTTATCGTTATGTTCTTACCTTCACGGATGACTTGAGTAGATATGGGTATATCTATTTCATGAAACATAAGTCCGAAACTTTCGAGAAGTTTAAGGAATTTCAAAGTGAGGTAGAGAATCAACGTAACAAGAAGATTAAATTTCTACGATCGGATCGTGGAGGTGAATATCTAAGTTACGAGTTTGGCGAGTATTTGAAGAAATGCGGAATACTTTCACAATTGACACCGCCGGGAACACCACAACGTAATGGTGTGTCCGAACGTCGTAATCGAACTCTCTTAGATATGGTTCGTTCTATGATGTCACTTACAGATTTACCGCTATCGTTTTGGGGTTATGCATTAGAAACAACCGCATTCACTTTAAATAGGGCACCATCTAAATCTGTTGAAACGACACCATATGAATTATGGTTTGGGAAGAAACCTAAATTGTCGTTCCTTAAAGTTTGGGGTTGTGAAGCTTATGTAAAGAAGTTACAGCCCAACAAGCTTGAACCCAAAACAGAAAAATGTGTCTTCATAGGATACCCGAAGGAAAATATTGGGTATACCTTCTATCATAGATCCGAGGGCAAGATCTTCGTTGCCAAGAATGGATCCTTTCTAGAGAAGGAGTTTCTCTCGAAAGAAGTGACAGGAAGGAAAGTAGAACTCGACGAGGTTGTTGAACCTTCTCTCGAACTTGCGAGTAGTGCAACACCGGAAGTAGTTCCTGTGGCGCCTACACCAATAAGAGAGGAAGCTAATGATGTTGATCATGAAACTTCAGTTGAAGTTACTACGAAACCTCGTAGGTCAATGAGAACTCGTACCACTCCTGATTGGTATGATCCCGTTATGAGTGTCATGTTGGTGGACAACACCGATGACCTTGTGACATATGAGGAAGCGATGATGTGCCCAGATTCCAATAAATGGCAAGAAGCCATGAAATCTGAGATTGGATCCATGTACGAAAACCAAGTATGGACTTTGGTGGACTTACCGGATGGCTGGAAGGCTGTCGAGAACAAATGGATTTTCAAGAAAAAACAATGCTGATGGTAATGTTACTGTCTATAAAGCTCGACTTGTCGCAAAAGGGTTTCGACAAATTCAAGGAGTTGACTACGATGAGACTTTCTCACCAATAGCGAAGCTAAAGTCTGTGAGGATTATGTTAGCAATCGCTGCATATTATGATTATGAGATATGGCAGATGGATGTCAAAATAGCATTCCTCAATGGAGACATTGATGAAGAGTTGTATATGATGCAACCCAAAGGTTTTGTCGATCCTAAAGATGCTAACAAGGTATGCAAACTTCAACGGTCCATATATGGATTAAAGCAAGCATCCCGAAGTTGGAATCAATGTTTTGATAAGGTAATCAAAAGCTTTGGTTTTATACAAACTTGTGGAGAAGCTTGTATTTACAAGAAAGTGAGTGGGAGCTCTGTAGCATTCTTAATACTGTATGTAGATGACATATTGTTGATTGGGAATGATGTAGACCTTCTTAATAGTGTCAAGGATTATTTGAATAATAGTTTTTCAATGAAAGATCTTGGCGAAGCACCTTACATATTAGGCATAAAGATTTATAGAGATAGATCGAGACGCCTAATATCATTGTCACAGAGTACATATTTGGACAAAGTTCTAAAGAGGTTTGGAATGGAAGATAGCAAGAAAGGGTTCTTGCCCATGTTGCCCAATACGACCTTGAGTAAAACTCAAAGTCCTGCAACGGCAGAAGATAGAGAAAGGATGAGTAAGACTCCCTATGTCTCAGCCATAGGATCTCTTATGTATGCCATGCTATGTACTAGACCCGATATTGCATATGCTGTTAGTTTGACTAGCAGATATCAAAGTGATCCAGGAGTGGATCATTGGACAGCGGACAAAAACATCCTTAAGTACTTGAGAAGAACTAAGGATATGGTTCCTTTTATGGAGGTGATGAACAGCTCGTTGTTAATGGTTACATCGATGCTAGTTGGAACACCGATCCGGATGATTCTAAATCTCAATCTGGATACGTATTTACTTTGAATGGTGCAGCAGTTAGCTAGAGGAGTGCAAAGCAAAGCATTGTGGCGAGATCTTCAACTGAATCGGAATACATAGCTGCTTCGGAGGCTTCACAAGAGGCGATATGGATGAAGGAGTTCATTACAGAGCTCGGTGTGGTTCCAAGTGCGCTGAACCCAATGTCTATATACTGTGATAACATGGGCGCCATAGCCAATGCGCAAGAACCAAGGTCACACAAGAAGCTGAAGCACATCAAGCTACATTTTCATGCTATTCGAGAGCATGTCCAAGATGGTGACATAAAGATTTACAAAGTACACACAGATCTGAATATGGTGGATCCGTTGACTAAACCTCTCCCGAGGGCAAAACATGACCAGCACCAAACCGCCATGGTGTTCGGTATATTACCATGTAATCTAGATTAGTTGACTCTAGTGTAAGTGGGAGACTGTTGGAGATATGCCCTAGAGGCAATAGTAAAAGTAGTTATTATTATATCTTTGTGTTTATGATAAATGTTTACATTCATGCTATAACAGTATTAAACCGGAAACATTAATACTTGTGTGATTTGTAAACTAAATTAGAGTCCCTAGTAAAGCCTCTTTGTAATACTAGCTTGTTGGTTAATAGATGATCGTGGTTTCCCAATCATGAACATTGAGATGTTGTTAACAACAAGATCATATCATTAGGAGAATGGTATGATGGGCATAATCCTATAGATAAGCGTAGCATTAAGATCAAGTCATTTCAATAGTTCATTTGCTATAAGCTTTCTAATACATAGTAACCTAATTCCTTCGACCATGAGATCATGCTAATCACCATCACCGGAAGGATGCTTTGATGACATCAAACACCACACCGTAACTGGGTGGCTATAAATGTGGCATTGAGTGTTCGGAAAGTATGTGTTGAGGCACATGGATCAATAGTGGGATTTGTCCATCCATATGACGGATAGATATACTCTGGCCCTCTCGGTGGAATGTCATCCAATTGGCTTGCAAGCATGTGACTAGATCACAAGGGATCACATATCACGAGAACGAGAAAAGAGTACTTATCGGTAACGAGGTTGAACTAGGTATGCAGAGATACCGACAATCAAAACCTCGGATAAGTAAACTATCGCGAGACAAAGGGAAATTGGTATCGTATGTAAGTGGTTCATTCGATCGCAAAGTAATCGTAGAAATATGTGAGAGCCATATGAATTTCCAAATTCCTCTATTGGTTATTGATCGGAGAAGTGCCTCGGTCATGTCCGCATAATTCACGAACCGTAGGGAGACACACTTAAGGATTCAATGTTGTTTAGTAGATATGGAATGTTAGTAGGGATACCGAATGTTGTTCGGAGTCTCAGATGGGATCCGGGATATCACGAGGAGATCCAGAATGGTCCAGAGAATAAGATTCATATAAGGAAAGTCCGATTCCAGAGTTCGGGAAAGATTCCGATGTTTTCATCGGAGAGGTTCTAGAAGGGTCTAGAAGGTTCACCGGTCCGAAAGGGGAATGGTCCATCAATGTGTCATGGGTAAGTGGAATGATTGGATCATATCTTAGGTCACTGGTTTGGGCATTTACAAGAGAGAATAAATCTCTAAATTGAAAGTCAAATGGGAACTTCGAAAAGTCAAACTGGAACAATGGTTTCCTAGTGGAAGAAGAAACAAGTCCTTCTCTCAATCCAACTTGGGTTTGGGTTTGGATTCAAACCCATCCCTCCCAAGGTTGTCCCCCTCTCATAAATAGAGGGGGAGGACTGCCCCAAAGACCAAGCCCTAGCCCCTCCACACCTGCGCCGCCGCCGCTCGCCGCCGCCGGTCCGTCGCCGCCACCCTAGCCGCCGCTGACACCTCCTCCTCCTACCGGTCTTCTAAACCCTAGATCACCGGGAAACCCTAGATCCACCATAACTCGCACCAGCTTAGGCGAAGCCCTGCGGGATCTTTCCTCTACCTCCGACACCACGCCGTCGTGCTGCCGGAATCACTAAGGGAGAACTACAACCTCCGCTTCCTGCTGGAGCAAGGGAAGAAAGGTCTTCATCGAGTACCGAACGTGTGACCGACTGCGGAAGCGCTGCCGGAACGTAGCGCCGGAAGGATGAAATCTACGCGATCTTGAGATCGGCAAGTGTACGACTACATCACCCACGAGAATCTGCTCTCGTTAACCGCTTTGGAATATTCGAGGGTGAGTGCTTCTATCAACTCGTTGTTACAATCTAGTAGATAGATCTTGACTTGTTTGTGTGCATGCGGTAGAAATTTTTTGTTTTTCATGCTACGAAACCCTACAAAAATTTAGCTTTGCATATGTATAAATATCATAATTTTTGTAAACAAATTATGAAAATAGATAGGAACATTCTTTATCTTTGTATGAAAGTGATTTCTAATATTTGTAAAAAATATCTTATTATATTTTAAAATTCTAAAAGTAAGAATAACATTTTTTCACAATAGTAAAAATAAAAATATCACATTTTAGAAACATGTATATTTTCTTCGTACCGGCCATATTATTCCCTTGCAAAGGGGCGATATGAGAAATGCATAGGAGTTTAACACCCTAACATCTATACCGGAGATCCTACTAGTGAATTGTGAATAAGAAGTATTGTGGTTCCTCCATGTCAAAATAAACTGCATATTAGTTTTGTGTTAGTGAAATTTATTAAAAATACAATCAAATTTATAGAAAAAAGTATCAACATGCACAATAAAAAAAATATGAAAACATATTTCATAATAGATCTATTTCCTTTCGATACCATCATATCACAGGTATTAGGAGTGTGAAATCATAGCAATAGAATGACATATTGGCACATTTTCCTCTACCTTATCATTTTAGAATCGACTGAAACAATATCGACTAATTGAAACACTTACAGACAAATGTACAATTTATTGATGGCTATGCTGCAAAAAAAGATATGCATGCCTCTAAAACTTTTAGTTAGATATTGCTTATGTATTATTAAGGTATAAAGAAAACATTTTGATCCCTCAACTTGTTGTGATGGATAGGTTTTGTGGGTTAACTTCAGAGCTGGTATACTGTGAGTCATCTTTTATCCGTAGGACCACTTAAAGCGGCAAGGTGTTGATTTGGCATGGTTTTTGACTTGTGGCTGCCCACATTGGCTCTTATTTCCTAGTCATCTCTCTCTTGAGTGGTTTTTATGACCGTTGAAAACAACAATCAACCAATGCTGATACCCACAAATTCCTTTCTTATGGATAACCTGTTTTTCTCCCAGTGTGAGTGTTCATTGATACCTACTCCCTCCGTTTAGAAATATAAGATGTTTTAGCTTTGTGAATCGAATGTATCTAGACGTTTTTAGTGTATAGGTTCGTAGAGGTTCGGAGTAAACCTATATTAAAAGACATCTAGATACATTCTTTTTATAAAGCTAAAATGTCTTATATTTCTGAATGGAGGGAGTACAAGCTTTTCCCCTAAGGTGGGGGGCCTAAGGTTTATCACTATGAGAGAGGTATGAGCACATAATCCCATCTCCTTCAAGAACATGCAAAAGGTATTAGAGATAATCTTATGTCCCTAACGCATCTCGTAGATTTGTGAATTATACCGGTGCATTAGTTTGACAAGATATTTGAAAACAAATCATAATTGTTATTTATTTTTAAAAGTAACTTATTGTAGAAAAGTTGAAGCTAAAGTGTTTACTTAAGAAGGAAGTTGGACCGGGGTTGATAGGTGCGCTTATCACTTCTCTCCTAAAACTTTGCATGTAATAATATGCACAAATATAAGCACTTATACCCAACAAGTGTAGGGATTAATTATAGTACCTTTTGATAAGTATCGAGTGTCGAACCCACGAGGAGCTGAAGGTATTAGTTCATATTTCTGCAAAGTAGAAACAATAGAAAATGTAGAGATTTGTATTTTGTTGTATAGGTTGCTAAAAGGTAAATTGCAATTAAAGTAAAGTGCAGGTAAGTTATATACAACACTTTTCATAAAAAGTGCAATTCTCTATGCAGCAAGATGACAATCTTATGGTGTATTCTTGTATGTAGCAAACGTTCCCAATGGAGGCATCTATTTACCTATCACTTAGATTTCTATATGGAGCATGCTAAATATCTTATAAGGTTGTTTTCTTACTGGATGGAGTCTAAGCTTGGTCCAACCATGTACACGTGGAACTACACCCCTAATGATTGATCCCAAGGCCAGTTTCTAACCACTCAAGAGATTATCATCGATTAAGACATGAGTACAATGGTGGATCCTTTGTCAACGACCCTTCCCTCATGGCTCCTCTTGTGTGCCTCCACCTTTTGTTGGCTTGCTTATGATGAAAACAGATGTAGTATTGTATCTCAATTTTTTTGGGGTCCATAAGGTGAATAGCAAAATACGAAAAAGGAGATTTCTTCTCCTAGAATTAGATACCAATGCAAAGATTTTTTGGATAAAAACTCATAAATAGTCTAAAAATTATAAATAATGTGATAGTGATGTAAATATGAGCATAAACAAAACATATACGATGCAAAATAGATGATACAAAATGCATGTAGAAGCTACCCGGGGCACATGCATCATGCCCACATGTGTAGGGAGCGTGGGGCCCACAGGCACCACCTTTGCTCGATGGCTTGTCTGTATTTATGATTATTATAGAAAGTTTCACCTAATTTTCATGGATTTGCATTGGTCCCAAAAAATCTGACAACCTACAAAAAATCTACCCTATGTTAGTTATTAGTAGGTTAGTCCAAAAGCATAATAAAATTGATAATAATCAGTGGAAATACTCAATCAAACATGAAATGAATTGATGTGTTTACGACATATCATGTCATTAACTTCTTGGTCTCTGTCCCTATCTCGCTCTCTCCCCCTTGTAAAAGTAGCGGTGGTTTCCACTAGCCTCGGTAGTGGAGGCGACGGTGGCGGATGACTAGCCCCTCATTTTCCTAAACCCTAAGCTTTAGTGGCAGTATGAAGGGTAAATTGATGGTTGCGAAACCGAGGTGACGCAAGGAAACAATAAAGGCGAAGAGGGGCGACGCCGTCAAGAAAAAAAAGGGAAGTAGCTCGTCATTGTGACCAAGGCGTCGTCAAAATCCAGGCCAAGACAATACCATACCACTTCAAATGCTCCGAGGGACAATAGCATATGTTTTGATAAGTTCATTTCTCATCTTATCCAATTTTCAAGCTGGGTTACCTATCCATCACGATAAGTTTAGAAAAAGTAAACTTTCTCTAAACATGTAGTAAATCTAACTGCGAAATAAAACAAAAAGATTGCCAAACAACTAACAGTAAGTTTGTGGTTTGTTTTTTCGAAAAGAAGAGTATAACCCCAACCTCTGCATCAATTTAGGCCCACAACCCAATAGTGAACTTTGGTGGCAAATTTAAGCCACAACAAACAAGACATAATGTTTGGAGTTCCGTTTGAGGACTTGTGAACCCGGCCACTAGTGAACCCTTTATTCGAAATTTTTGAAATTTGTAATTTTAAGTTTCCAAGAACAACAAAAAAATTCTAGGAATACATAAACATGGTCCAAATAATCGTGGCAAGTTTCGGTAGAAAATTCGTTTTACTTTGGGCTATAAAACAATTTTTTGACTGTACTAGACATAAAAAGGTATATTTTTTTTGTCAGAAATTTGTCTTTTTATATTTCACAAAGTAATATGTATTTGTTCCTGAAATTTCTACATTATCTGCAGACTGTATATGTTCGTATCTATTTATTTCCAGATTTTTTGAAGTCATGGAAATATGTTTTTCATTTTTTTTAAGGGCTCACCGGTGCCTGGGTGTTGCTGGGTTTTCCGGGGAATTGCTATTTATCGTCCGACGCGTGCGCACGCCTGAGCGCTTTGACGGCTTGGCCCAGGTCCAATATGCTTTGTGTTAAAAAAATTTGTACGGTTTTTTCATATGATTTTTCTTTGTTCGGTCTGGTTTTTACCCATTTTTCCTTTATTTCTTTTATTTTTTCTAAAATATGTTCTTTATTTGAAATTATTAAATATGAAAATTTTAAAATTTTGAACAATTTTCGAATATACTTTATAAATTTGAACAATTTTTATATTTGAATAGTTTTTGCATGTGAACAAATATTTAATTTGAACATTTTCATTTTTTTTGTTTGGATTCGGAATTTGTTCAGATTTGAAATTTGTGCAAATTTGAATTTTGTTCATAATCAAAATTTGTTCATTTTTGAATTTTTTTGAAATTTGTACAAATTTAATATTTGTTCCGTTTGTTTATCAGCATTCAAAATCATAATAGTCTACAAAATCAGTTCCGTCATAGGTGTAAAAGTAGCTGGTTAGTTAGGAATCGAACAGAACAAACAGCCACCCTGGATAACAGAATTCCAACAACGAACAAAGCAACAGATTTTGGGCCTGGCTCATATATAACAAGTTGTTGGAAAACTGGGGCGGTAGGGCCCATTCGGTGTGGCCTCTATGAGCCTAGGGTTAGTCCATGTGGTTAACCTATCCCCCTTTAGTCTATAAATAGAGAAGCAATCATTGTACGTGACTTTATCAGAGACATATCAATAAAGCTTCTTCCTGTTTTCAGTGTCAATTTCTCGTGTAATCTCGTGTGCCTTTGACTCTAGTCTTCTTCCTCGGGTGTGGAGCAGCCTCGGGACCGGCCAACCGGCAGGGGTTGTTCAACACGTTATCAGCACGCGTCTCTCCGTCGAGCCTCCGTCAAGGCATCGTCGAGCCTGCATCACGCAGGCTTTCGTTGAAGGTAATCCGAAATTGATCGCAAAAATGGATTCGTTATTCGATTTCCTTTCAATTTTTGCGTTTAGATCGTAGATCAGATCCGATCTACTATGTGAATTTCTCCCCGAGAGTCGAGCAGACACGCTGTCGCCGACCAATGTCGATACTCTCAGATCTAGAGACTTGTTGACTACACTCTAGAGAGTCGGTACACGCAGATCTCGCTGATCCGTACCGCCGCCAGCACCTGCTGTGCAGATCGCGTCAAATTCCTTTGATCAGATACCATCTGGAAATTTTTTTTTTACCTTTTTCCTGATCGTTGTTCATCAAGAGCCGAAAGTACTGGCCCAGATGGCCACAGCTCCTTACTAATCGCACAACCCCCTGGCTGCGTACGCGAGCACCGCGCCGCCACGCGCAAGGCCCCGCTGGCCGAGCGCCTCCGCGCGCGCTGGCCCTGCGGGCCGCTGCTTGCCGCTCGCCGGCTGCACGCCGTATGCATGCGCAACTGATTGCTGCCGCCGCTCGTTGGCCGACGTCGCACGCTGCCGTCGGCCGCCGCATGGCCCTGCTGGCCGCTGCTTGCCGCTCGCCGGCCGCGCGTCGAATGCATGCGCAGCTGATTGCTGCCGCCGCTCGCTGGCCGCGCGGCGTCGCACGCTGCCGTCGGCCGCCGCAAGGCCCTGCTGGCCGCTCCTTCCAGGCGCGCTGACGCCGGCCGCTGTGCGCCGCCCCGCTTCCTCCATTGCGCTGCTGGCCGTGCTCTGCCGGCCCTGCTGGCCTCAAGCGCCGCCGTCGCACAAAGGCCCAGCTGGCCGACATCCTCCTCCGCGCCGCCCGCCCTGGCCCCGCTGGCCATCGCCTGGCGCCACGCCCGCGCATGCGCGCCCGCACGGCCTCGCCCCGGTAGCCCGCGCGCGCCGTTGCCACCAACCTCCGGTCGCACCGCCATTCGCGCGCTGACCACGCGCAGGCGCTGCTGCAAGCTGCCATGGCCGCCCCTGGCCGCCGGGCGCGCGCGCCGGCGAACCCTCTCCCCGTCGCCCACCCCGTCCCGCCATGTGCCTCCGCCCTACTGGCCCTCGGCGTCGGCGGCCCGACCGACGCGCAGCAAGCTGCTGCCGCCGCCACCCCTCGGGCGCTACTCGCGTCGTTCCCCCACTAGTGGACAAGAACTGTGGGGGTGGGCCAGCACATGCAAGCGGTCCAGTAAGGGCCAAAGTCGGCCCACAAAAAAAGTTCGGAGGAGAGGCAGTGGCACGGTGGACTGGCCAGTTTGTCACAAATTTGGCCCGCTTACAAAACAAAACAAACGAAAAAAGGGGTGAATGCACGGGATCCGCTAAAAATAGCATCGAAGATTCTTTTTTTTGGACCGTTTTTCATGTTCAGATCGTGTCCATTATATTCTTTTACAAGCTTTTGTACTATGTTTTACTACAGTTATTAATTGTCGCACGATTTTAATATTTTGTATCTTATAGTTAGCTTGTACCGTTTTTTTTAAATTTTGGAACGCCGTCATATTTGAATAATTGTATCAATTATCGTATTTATGCAACCGATTACCTGCTGTAATCTTACACACTTTGCATAAATTGTAGATGACCGGAATCGTCAGCCGCGAGTTCCCGGAGTTGACCCAGGATGGGCTTAACTACCTGACTTGGGCCTCGGACGTTGAGATCGTCCTCGAGGGCCGATGCATCAAGGATGCGCTGATTGCAGGGACCCCGACGGCCCCCAGCACCACCATCCCGGCGGACAACGCCAAAGCCCTGCATTTCTTCCGCCATCACATGTGTGAGACTCTCAAGAACGAGTACATGGCAGAACAGAGTGCTTCTACCCTTTGGACCGCCCTCAACAAGCGGTTCTCTAGGCTTAAGTACACCATTCAGCTACATGCGGAGGCAGATTGGATTCGTATAAGGTTTGCGGACTTCAAGACCGTGGGAGAGTACAACTCCAGGTTACACCGGATTTGTACCATTCTTCAGCTGTGTGGAACCAGTACCACAGATCAGCAGAAGATAGACAAAACTCTCTCCACATTCTACCCGGACAACATCCAGTCCTCGCGAAACTTTCGCCAGGAAGGATTCACGGAATATGCAGCGCTTATTGATGCTCTCCAGGTGGCCGAGCCGCAGGATAATGTTCTAAAAAATAACTTCTCTGTGCAACCCTTCGCGGGGGCCCCAAGTCATGAGGCCAATGCCGGCGCCTATAAGGTGCGCAAGCCCATCCACAAGAAGCGAGGCAAGAAGGGCCCAACTCCTCCAACCCGGCCAAGCAACGCAAGGCGGGCAAGGGGGAGGCAAGGCCCCAGGACTGCTTCCGTTGTGGCTCCAAGACTCACTTCTCCAGGCAGTGTTTGGCCCCTAAACACGTCGTGGACGCGTTCAAGGCCAACAAGAAGGCGCGCGAGGCGCACCTGGTCCAGGTTGAGGCACCACTGGCGCCCGGAGCGGCGCCCGTGAAGAACGTCGCGCCCGTAGTGGCGCAGGACGTAGCACAAGTGGCAGCACCTTCGGCGGTTCCCACGAACGCCACTGTGCCCATGGAGGTTGAGCACGTCGTTCCCCCCGCCCCAGCTAGACATTTCTGCTGCCTCGATGATGATAGCCAATGAAGAGAAGCTCAACGATCTTGAGATACAGGCTGAGATTGATGGTTTCTTTGCAGAATCCACCTGAGCTCCTTTTTGTTGTGATGATTTTTTTTCCGCAAATAATCTGATACAATTCTTCGATATGGTTGTAAGCTCTATGAGAGCATAACATTTATTAGTTTTCGGCGATTGGATGACATTTATTTCATTCATTTATTCCATTATTTGGTTGTGTGATGTTCTGAAATGTTTATGTGTTTTACTTACTTGATGTAGCATCTTCCTCGCTCCATTATATTAATTAGGCACTATATTTTAGAATGCGTGTGACGCCCAGATGGAGGAAAACGTGCCTTGCTGATAGCGGCACCACAAATACCATCTTGAGAGAAACAAAGTACTTTGAGTCTATTACCAATAACACCGGTAACATAATGACGATCGCCGGCTGCGGTCCGAATGTAGTTGGCTCCGGAAGAGCAACTATCATACTCCCAAATGGAACAACTCTGATCATTGAAGAGGCATTGTTGTATCCGGAGTCGACTCGTACTCTTTTGAGTTTTAGAGACATCCGCGCAAATGGTTTCCATGTAGAAACCGATGATGATGAGAATGGAAAGGAGTTCCTACTCATTACCAAGCGCGACGAAAATGGTAAACATGTTGTCGAAAGACTCCCTTCATTAGCTACTGGGTTGTACTACACTAAGATAGTAGCACCACCTATTTACACTACCCTTAAGACTGTCTTTTGAAGCTCTGAACTATTCTGCCTTTGGCATGATAGGTTAGGCCACCCCGGTCTTAGGATGATGAGAAATATAATTAACAACTCGAATGGTCATAATGTTAATGTAAAAAATTTCCCGGATCCCGATGATTTTGTGTGCTCCGCATGCGCTACGGGGAAATTGATCCTTAGACCGTCCCCCCTAAAGGTGAATGATGAAATTCCCGTGTTCTTGGAACGTATACAAGGGGATATATGTGGTCCAATTCAGCCCCTCTCAGGGCCGTTTCGGTACTTCATGGTGCTCATCGATGCTTCCTCTAAATGGTCCAATGTTTGTCTGCTGTCAACAAGGAACCATGCTTTTGCAAAGTTGATCTCTCAGATCATACAAATAAAGAATAAATTCTCTAATTATCGTTTAAAGTCTATTCGAATGGACAATGCCGAAGAATTTACTTCAAAGGCATTCGATTATTATTGCATGGCAACAGGAATCAAACTTGAGCACTCCGTACCGCATGTCCACACTCAAAATGGACTTGCGGAGGCATTGATTAAAATGATTAAATTCATTGCCAGACCACTCCTTCAGGGTTATAATTTACCAACTACATGTTAGGGACACGCGGTGTTGCACGCCGCTAATCTCATCAACTTTCGACCATCGGCCTACAACATCCACTCTCCTATCCAACTTGCGCAAGGGTCGGTACCGAAAATTTCCCACCTACGTAGGTTTGGCTACCAGGTATATGTACCTATACCACCACCCTAGCGATCAGCAATGGGACCGCTCCGTAAGTCGGGGATATACGTTGGTTATGAGACCATGTCCATAATCAGGTTCTTGGACCCCTTGATAGGCGATTGTCACACGGCCCGTTTTGCTGACTGCATTTTTGACGAGGATCTTTTTCTGACTTTGGGGGAATGTAATCAACCCCTGGATGACAAAAGTCGAGAAATCACGTGGAAAGCCACGAGGATCCACGCTCATGACCCGCGCACTGTTGAGACTAATAGAGAAGTCCAAAAGATACTAGAATTGCACTCCCTAGCAAATCAACTGCCTGATCATTTTAGTGATTTAAAGACTGTGACAAAGTCGCATGTGCATGCACGCAATGCACCGGAAAGGGTTGAAATACCGAAGAAAAATGATGGTATACCCGCTCCCGTTCCAAGGCCTAAGAGGACGCGGAATCCGGTTTCTCAAATCCCAAGTACCCGGGGACGCCCGAAGAAAAAGAATAAGGGAGATTTATTACAGTCTGCCCCTGTTGAGGGGAGCCAGTTGAGACCTGGCACAAGTACGGATATTTCAGTGCACGAAATTCCGGACTTGAATTTTCCTATATCGGAAATACCCAGCGAAGTTGTGTGCGCACACATCGGAGCGGGAAAGCTAAAGGACCTAGCCCCTGGATTGGGAAATCCGGTGGAGCAAGAGGATGTGCCTGATGCACTCCATGACGAAATGGCCATTAACTATGTTAATTCAGACGATTCATACAACCGAGCCATGGCAAATGTCGACGTTAATTTTGCCAAGAAAATTGCCTCAATCATAGATCTTGACCCTGAGCCTAACACGCTCGCTGATTGCAAGAAAAGGTCGGATTGAAAAGATTGGTAGAAGGCAATCACTGCTGAATTATTATCGTTAAACAAAAGAGAGGTATTTGGACCGGTTTGTCTAACTCCTCCCCACATTCGCCCTGTTGGCCACAAGTGGTTTTTTTTGTTCGAAAGAGAAACGAGAATAATGAAATAGTAAGGTACAAAGCAAGGCTCGTTGCTCAAGGTTTCACTCAGCAACCAGGTGTCGACTTTGAGAAAACTTACTCCCCGGTCATAGATGGAATTACCTTTAGATACTTGATCTCAATGGCAGTAAACATGGACTTAAAAATGAAACTGATGGATGTTGTCACCGCTTACCTATATGGTAACTTGGATTCAGACATATACATGAAAGTACCAGAAGGTATCCTGTCCCGAACCAGGATAGAGCAAACAAGAGCTTATACAGTGTTCAGCTTAAAAAGTCATTGTATGGACTAAATCAGTCAGGTAGGATGTGGTATAATCGTTTAAGCCATTTCCTTCATCAAAAGGGCTATGCAAGCAATGAAGATTTCCCATGTGTTTTTATACGGAGATCCCAGGATGGTTTCTGTATTATCTCGGTGTACGTGGACGATTTAAGTATAATCGGTACACCTGACGATATTGAGGAAGCGAGTTCCTACCTGATATCGGAATTCGAGATGAAAGACTTAGGCAAAACCAAGTTCTGCCTGGGTCTGCAACTTGAGCATTCCCCTGCTAGGATTCTAGTTCACCAGTCGGCCTACACCCAGAAGGTGTTGGAACGATTTGGGTTTGAAAAGGCATATCCTTCTAAGACCCTGATGGTCGGAAGATCTTTGCAGCAAGATAAGGACCCGTTTAGGCCTAAAGAAGAGGGGGATGAAATTCTGGGACCGGAATTCCCCTACTTAAGTGCAGTTGGCGCACTTATATACCTCGCAAATTGTACACGGCCGGATATTGCATTCGCTGTCAATTTGCTTGCTAGGTATAATTCTGAGCCTACCAAGAGGCATTGGAAAGGCGTTAAGGACATCTTTAGGTACATACAAGGGACCAAGGACCTTGGCTTGTTTTACCAAAAGAACCAAGACCTATCTGTTGTAGGCTATGCAGATGCTGGGTACCTTTCGGACCCGCACACATCCAAGTCGCAGACTGGATATGCTTTCCTTTGTGGTGGAACAACGATTTCCTGAAAATCGTCTAAGAAAACTCTTGTGTCAACTTCGACGAACCACTCGGAAATCATAGCATTATATGAAGCATCACGAGAATGTGTATGGCTTTGACGAGTAGTCAGCCACATCCAGATGTCATGTGGACTGAACACCGTACAAACCCCAACAATTATCTATGAAGATAATGCCGTTTGTGTTGCATAAGTCCAGACGGGTTACGTGAAGAGTAATCTCAAAAAGCATATAAACCCCAAGTTTTTCTATGCACATGAACTGCAAAAGTTGAACGAAGTGAAAGTCTTACATACTAAGTCGTGTGAAAATCTCGCTGATTTGTTCACTAAATCATTGCCAGCATCTTCTTTCGAGAGATGTGTCCGTAGGATCGGCATGATGAGACTTAGGGGGATACAAGGTTTAGGGGGAGAATCTTCACAAACTCATCGTTGAAATCTTGATCCCGATGATTAAGTGCTTAACTTTA
The DNA here is from genome assembly GCA_916181665.1 of Avena sativa. Classification (NCBI taxonomy): domain Eukaryota; kingdom Viridiplantae; phylum Streptophyta; class Magnoliopsida; order Poales; family Poaceae; genus Avena; species Avena sativa. Next base: position 323,610,038 of record OV702295.1, read on the forward strand.
TAGTTAAGTGAATTGTACTCTTTTTTTCTTAGTGAGTTTTTATAAAGTTCTCACAGGAGGTTTTTAATGAGGCAATTCGTGCAACATAGCAAGAAGTATACCATGTGCGTTTCTCCATATTTTTCCCACTGGATTTTTCGAAGTTTTAAGCCATGGTTATACAGATAAGATACCCAGGGGGAGTGTTAAAAAACTGGGCCGATAGGGGCCCATTCGGTGTGGCCTCTACCAGGCTAGAGTTAGCCCATGTGAGTATCCTATCCCCTTTAGTCTATAAATAGAAGAGCAATCATTGTACGTGATTTTACCAAAGACATATCAATAAAGCTTCTCCCTATTCCCAGTGTCAATTTTTTGTGTAATCTTGTGTGCCTTCGACTCTAGTCTTCTTCCTCGGATATGGAGCAGCCTCGAGACCGGCCAGCGGCAGGGGTTGTTCAACACAAGTCACGCAGGCCGAGAGTAATCCAGCACGCGTCGAGCGTAAAATAGTAACACCCGGTTTTCCGGTTCCGAGTCTTCTATTCTCAAAGCTGCTTGAGCTTACGGCCTGTACTTGTGGGCCATTCTCCGGTATCTAAAGGCTGTTTTAATTGTTGTCCAGCCCAACAGTCAGATGGACTGATGGGCCGAGATACTTTGAAGAGTACCGCATTGCGTCTTCCACATTTCGGAGTAATTTTGTTGGCGCGCATACTTGCGCACTACTGTGCTTATTCTCTTCCATATATTCCCGTGTGTACCCTGCTGTAGCTGCAACTTTTTTCTTCTTCTTTTTGCGAGGTAGCTGTAGCTGCAACTTGCAGCAGAGAATCAGGTATCTACGGGGTCCTCCTTTGCATTTAGTTCACATTGCGATAAGATTCAAAAGCGATCAGCTGGCCTATCCCGCCACTGCACCGGTCACTCCGCGCCAACGTGGCGCCTTCCGGGCCGATGGGCAAACATGGCGATGAGTTCGTGACTACGTGTTCTATCTGATCGACGTGATAAGCTGATGCTCATGCCTCTTGGAGCCCACGGCCACTCGCAGAAATTCGCCTTTCCTGTCGGTGCCCGCGCTACTGATCGAGCTAGCTGCTAGCTAGATAGATAGATAGATAGATAGGCTAGCTAGGGTGGCGGGTGGGTATACGATCGGCCCAAGGAATCTATACAGCACAACAGGATTGGGATGCCCTTTTTGGCAGCGGAAAAGGAGCAAATATTCTGAATCCTGGCTCAACTGATGTAGAGACCGCCTGGATTCCAATCCCGCAAGTTGGTGACCGGAATCTGAGAGGTTCCATTGGCAGATTTGGGATCCAGTTTGATGCAGACTGCACGAGGTACTCATGGCATCAACGACGGGTACGTGTGTTTTTTTAGCAGCATTGTGATCTCCTTAACAGCCCAGCTACATACTAGTTCATGGGAGCTTAGTACTACAGAACGCCGGCAAAACGCATTTCAGCAAGAAGGTTCAGAATATGATGGGGTTGATCCTGAAACCGCGCTTTATGCTGATTATATTCCATGGAGAGGCGATCTGCGCATCTCCGGTGGATCGATCGGTCCATGCATCGGCCAGCTACACTGGGCCAAGATGCCCGGTTTCTTTGGTCCACGGCGAGCACCAGACGGACCCGAACCACTCCACGTGAGCTTCTCCGGTGAAACGTCCAACATGTGGAGGGCTAAATCTTCGCGTGGCGTTGGAAAAATCTCTCGCAACTCCATGGCCCCCGTGGCCAACCCAGGAACATGAGCAGGCACAGGACCATGGCATGGTCGCATGGATAAAGGTATCGCAACCTGATCATGGCCAAAGGCCAAATTCCTTCTCCAGGGATATGGGAGTCGTCGGGGGTGGGGAGATCCATTCTTTCATTTGGTCCGGAGGGGACTTGGAACTTAGATCTTGGAATAGATTCTCCAAAATGCGCGGCTACACATTGGTTGGCGGGGATTATGCCAAGCTGCAAGATGCTTCAATGGGCCCATCAGTGCAAAAGAACCTTGCGCTGCAGAACGGTGTTACATTCTGAGGCGGATTCGAGCTTAGTAGTAGTGTTTTCCCCAAAATTGAGGATAAACCCGATATTAGTTAGTATTAAACAATACCGTACAAATCTAAAAAATTATGCAAAATAAAATTGTCTTATATAAAGAAAACCAAAATATCCCGAGGTCAAACATTTCGTGTTTCACATCTACCACACATCCCCATAAAAATCAGACAAAAATAACACGAGGACCAACAAAAAGTACGGTACTCTAAGACGAAGAGAAATCATCGATGCATGCACGTTGACGGGTCTAACCACAGGTAGAACCTGGGATCATTATTCTCAAAATAGACGCTTCGACCCAGAACCTTCAACAAAGCTATGACACACGTCGAAACTCATGATCTCGCAAAAAACGCATGAACAAAACGGAAGCGAGATCATGAGTTTTCACCCAAAAAATCTACAAATATGTTGTCGAGACCGTATATCCTGTGATCTCCTGGACCTGAGAGGCTTGAAGAATGCCCGGGTCGCTCAGGTTAACAAAGTCACCGCACATCGGACCACAACTGCACCACCTCTAATCCCCGTGGGAGGGAAGGGTTGTAGACAAAGGATCCACCACTGATATCATGTCACTAGCGCAGATTAGCCTATTAGTAGTGTGCCAAAAAAGCTTAGTGGTGTGTATTTGAAATGCCACTGTGGTGTCACGCCACTCGTAGTTGACACCGGTGACATGCCGCATATATGCCACATGTATGTATACAGTGACATGCTGAAGACACATCACTAACTTTTTTATAAATTAAAAAATACTTATTCTATTATTAAAATTAAAAACAATATTTGTTCATAGATCACAATATATAGCAGTAATAACATATAACAAGTAGTCAACAAAGATATAACTCATCTACACATATTCTAATTATAAGGATCAATCAATAAAGATATAACAAGCGACGTATTCAAGTTCGACTAGATAGTAGCTACGTACACAAACTAGCTAGATAGAAGAGACCGTTATGGTGCAGGTTGATCTTTTCATGATTAGCTCACACTTGGGCGAGTTTTATCCAAGCAAGCAATCTAAAAAGCTTCTATCCACTTTATTTGTGATAAGACAGTAAAATGCTGGCCACTCTACATGATTATGTTGTCCATATCTATGCCCACTCTGTATGATTATGTTGTCCATAACTACGACCTTCTCATCGTTACCAACGTTGGTCTTCTCCATAATTGCACGCCTTGCCAAACATGGGATCTACTGGAAAATTTAAGAAACAATAGCAAAAAAAACTTAAGCATAACAATATAATGAACAACTTAGCAACAGTATGTTGGATTACAACATACCATCCTAATAAGAAAGTTCTCAGGAAGAACCATGTAGAAGGTTCTGGATCTACCCCTTAGGAGCCTAAAACCGGGGTGCAGAACCACTTGAATGCACTTATATATGGAGCCACATGTCACCATACTTAGCACATACGTGATCCATTTGCTACATATAAGCATAAATATGTTTAGTAATGCATGATGTCACTATACTGTACAAGTCAACCTAATTATCTAAAAAATCATCTACACTAAACAATATGTCTTACCACTAAATCATAATTTTACCTAAACTACATATTTCCACTAAACTAAGTTTTACCACTAAATCTATCTTAATTTTCCCTAAACTACACTTTTCCTCTAAACTAAGTTTAATTAATTAGGGTTTCCCTAAACTAAATCAACAAAAAATTCCTAAATATGAAACCTATCTAGAATTGGATCAACTTAGTAGGAGAAGCAGTGGCAGCACATCGGTGAGGAGGATGTGGAGGTGGTGTGTCAGTGAGGAGGACGGAGAGCTCCGCGGCGCGGCGTGGCAGAGATTGCTCCGCAACGCGTCAAGGCATAGGCACGTAGCATGTCGAGGCAACAACGACGACAAGGAGAGGCACTATTGGGTCACTGATGAGTGACACAGACAACAACGGGGCGGTGGGGTGGCACGGGTTAGGGTTGGGGAGGCGGGATGGCGCAACGCTGGGATTAGAAGAGTGGAGTGAGGAGGAGCATCTCATGGACCGATATATTTTATTTGTTTTCCTTTTTTATCCTTTTTATAGGAACTGCTCAACATTTAGCAGCGCGTCAATAAGTGACACACGAGTAAATAGCACCGGAGGTCATAAAACTTGTCCTCCACGTGCAATTAAGTCACACATCTTGTAAAATAGACTAACCGGTCATACAAGTTGTCAAATACGTGCACCGCAAGTCACAATCCGGTTAACCAGACGGTTTTTAACACAACGCATAATGCACGTGTCATGTTTGGTCAATATGTCATTTAAAATTTTACAAAACCCCCCTCATGTCCGTCTATCTGGCCAGGTTCAGTTAAAATTGTATTTCTTTTAGATCAGTTCACGTTAGTTACACAAAGTAAAAAAAAAGTTTACGTAAGGATTCACGTTGAATCGATCTGATACTCTTTCCCGTTCGTGGTGTGCGCTGTTCTTGCTGACATTGCTGATTACTACACTAGTGAGTTGCTGTTCCCTGTTCGTGATTATCTGCTACTTTTTTTTATTCACGTATTGTGGTTCCTAACCCTTCCGGCCTCCAGATTTGCGGTATTCTAATCTGCGCTCATGCATGGTTCGAACCTAGCTATTTCAAATATGTATAGCTAGCTGCTGCCAAAACCAACTACCAAATAAATTGACAAGAATAGCTTCCGTTATATGGTACAGGATCAACGGATGAATGACAGCAGGATAAGCAGAGAAAAAGATCTTGAGCTTCCGTCTGGATACATTTTAGTCCATATTAATGTTTTTGTTAGAAGTCCCTATTAACCTTACGAGGCAATCTCACGTAACGAGTTTTTTTTAAAAAAAACCGGTCGGTTAAACAATTTGTGACCTGCGGTGCACGCGTTTGACAAGTTGTGTGACTGGTTAGTCTATTTTACAAGTTATGTGACTTAAGTGCACGTGAGGGACAAGTTCTATGACCTCCGGTCCTATTTACTCAGTGACACACTGAGCACATGCCACTAGTTAGTGGTGTGTTTGCAAATTACATGCCACTAGAATGTTTTTGTCCTAGGCGTCGATGGGTCCTACTTATCTATGGCGTGTCGCCCGTTTCGGAACGCCACCGGTAGTGATTTACCGCTGGCGTACCAAATGGTGTCATGCCACCACTATCATTAGTGGCATGTATTTCTGGTGGAATGACCCTGTTAAACTATTACCTATAAGCTAATATGCACTACTGTGTTCACATCGGCTACACCGTAATTAGGATATCTGCTGAAAATCATCCGAGAGTGTCCTTTCGCGACCACAACCGCGAGTACTTTGTCTAGCTGCACATCAGCGACACTAACAGGGGTAAGGCGCGAGATATGGGAACAAGTAACAACAGACCAGGGTTACCTCCCATGGCACCCAAAGGTGAAAATGAGAGATTATTTTAGCCGCACCATTCATAATATAAAGTGGACATCAACATTCAACACATGCTTGGATCCAAGGTTTTTTATGGAAACAACATTACTCCATTGCAAGCTTTGTTAATCAAATAATAGTTACATCATCAACAAATAGGAAACCAAAAAACTCAGTTGGTCATTGATACCCCAAAGTATAGGGGATATCTGAAATCTTTGATAGGAAGTATTAGCGAAATTTATAGTTCGACTCAATGGGAATACAAGCATACCAATAAGACTTTAGCAATTGAGACGTCAATCTCAATCACACATGTGTATAATATTCTCAAAAAAGAAGTGGTGATTGCAGCAGTTGAATTTAAACAGTAAAGCAAAATAGTAAACAATAGAATTAAATTTCCAGCTTTCATCGTAAGTAGTGAGATTGTACCTTTTAGTGGCTAAAAGCGTATGCATGCGGTGATAGTGGGGTGTTGCATGAATAATATTGATCATATAACACAAATATAAATAACATGGTGCTTGTCTATGTAACTATGTTGTGTGTAAGTGTGTGTTTCAAATATAGTCATGCGTAATCAACCAAGAAGATTTGCACAAAATCTATTGTCCCACCTTATCATTTCACCGATGCCAACTTGGAACTATAGGTAATTAAGGTCTACCATTTCGAATAACCCGGAACAATGCATTAACACTCCATGAACACACATAATCCTCAAACTATCACATAGGGTTTGCAGAATGAATATAATAATAGGTAATACACTTTCCAGATAAATACCAAACTCATATATATGATAGGAAAATAAGAGTCCAGTACCGAAATCATGTCACTCGGGACCTAGTAACAAGCATTAAACGTACCAAAAGTGCATCAACACTCATATAAGAATATCCTCAAGACTAGCAGCTCAAATATCAATATCTATAAATGATTACATGATAAATTTCATCCAATCCCCATACACCACACATGCCTAAAGAGAACTACTCACTCATGGTGATGGAGAGCGAGCACATGGTTGATGGAGATGACATTGGTGATGATGGTGGTGAAGACGGTGTCGAAACCCCCCTCTCGGTGTGGAGAGCAGGATCAATCTGACCCCCAAAACAAAGATCGACATGGTGGTGATGCTCTGTTTCGCGAAAAGCTCCCTCCTTCTGGCTAGGTAGGTTTTTTAAGTATGTAAGGGGGTACACGAAAGGAGGAGACGCGACGGCCCTTGAGGGTCAATCAGGCCTGGGTGGCATGGGCCCCACCAGTGGACGTGCCATCTGGGCTCGTTAGGGCCTCGAGTACCCTCTCGCAAGTTTCCACCTCCCAGGGTCCATGTTCCAATGAAAAACTGGCATGCTATTTTTCTCCGATTCAATTTCCTATAAAAAAGACTAAAAGAAGACTTTTTCTCTAAAAACAACGTCATATTCAACAGTTTTATTCTAGTATGATGAGATTGCAGAGTAAATCACCAAGCAAAGTACTTGCAAAAGTATATACATTTGGAATGTATCAAATCCCCAAGCTTAATTAGCTCATTGTTTGTCCTTAAACAACTCAAACATGGTGCATAAGCGATAAAAGACTTTGACAAGAACTTTGCTATATGCGTGCATGATAGCTTAAGAATATCAAGTATTCATAACATTGCTTACCTAATGAATAACAAAGTGATAGCAAGAGTTCATTCTATCGTTATTCAAATGTTTATACATGTTGCAAGGAAGATAATATACAGTTACACTATTTAGACAAGATTAATTGATAGTGGGAACAAACAAAGTACTTTGCATCGCTTTTGATTGAACCATTTTATAAGGTTTTTAGGCCTCTGATTCTTTCAATTGACAACTAGTAATTCACAATGATTGTATTTAAAACTAAATGATCAAGTAATGTTGTACCCTTTCAGTCTTTCAACATTTAGACACTCATAATGGATCCGTACATGAGTAAGATAGTTAGTATCTCTAGTTGACAACTTTAAGGTGGGAAGGAAGTAGGACAGAAACTTGATGCTAGGCTTCATGTCTTGATGAGCGACATGGATTTTGGTCCTTTTTAGGACTTGAAACTTGTATAACTTTTAGAACTTCATTGTCACAATTGGTTTTATATAGATCAACCACAGTAATAGTAACAAGCCAGCTCATTGGGTTTACTTTTTCTTTAAAGGTTATGGCTCAAGGATTTTTTTCCACCAACACTTTATCATGTTGGTGGAACTGGTTTTAGGCTAGCAATGAAGGCCTGACTTGTCAACTATAGATACTATCAATTGAACTTATATAATACGACTCTACTATGATATTCACCATTTGAAGATTGGACTGTCATACAAACATTAGCCATTATATTTTAAAGTCACACGGGAATATAAATATTCATCATTGAATATTTGCCAAGTCCATAATAACAAGCACAATGGAATGCAAATACCTTTATTCAGAGCTAATATCTTTTAGTCAAAGATAAATACTGTTACCCAATAGCATCTCACTTCCAGCATTGTATGGCTAGAACAACACGGGCATGCTAAACTCCAGTTACCACTTTCCTAAGTATTAATGAAACTATCTTGAAAGTAATTGCTATTGTGAAATTGCATGCATAAATATAGCAAAGGTGTCATACCCATTTAATCACTTCTTACATCTTGATTTATTATTGTTGTTTCTCCTCTCCCAACTGAAACTGGACAACACACTCACATATAGGATAAAGTTGATCAAATGCAATGGCACCCAACTGCTCGGTCCATACTCGTAGTAATCATACTTAGGTCCCCATGATGGAGGCTCCTGAGATACATAAACGCTATTGCATGAAGAGGGATTCTCATCAAGAACTATCCACTTGTTTGTTAGCCTTTCAAAATAGTCAAGATGATGAAGTTGAGGAGTGGCAAATTTGTTGGGGTTCGTAGCAGGAAACAAAAAAATTCTAGCTACGCGAACACGACAACCAAGATCTATTTTATATAGACATAAGTAACGGAGAGGAAGGACGGAGTTCATACCCTTGAAGACTGTGGCACGCCATACACAGGAAGGCATATAGCAATGAAGACGAGCTCCCCAAGTGTTGTTGACATGGTTATACCCCTCGGGCACACGATCTCAGCATACCTAGTCCAGCCCAAGGAAGACCCACGGTAAATACACGCTGGACCATGAAGACTTTCGGGTGGCCAAGGCCCATGACGCCTTCGGATCCTTGGAGAGCAAGACTAGAGTAGATAGGAAATTCAAAGGGGTAAACCCTAAAACCTGTAACCGACTCGATCTGTGCCTGGGACCTTCCTAACTCTATATAAAGGATAGGAGGGCACGACGAGAAGGGCACCTTCATACCACCGCATACACACCTCCACGCCAGATTGCATCTGCGCACCTCTATAACCTTCGGTTCCACCATAATCAGAGCAGACAAGCAGGAGTAGGGTTTTTCCCTCCGGGGGCCTGAACCTGGGTAAACCTCGTGTCCCCGTGTTGCTTGTTTGCTAACCGTTCCGCGATCTCCAGCATCCCCATCTTCTTCAAAACCCAAGTCCATAACAATGGGCATTCACGAGATCAAACTTCGTCAATTGGCGCCGTCTGTGGGAAAAGGGGACGCTGATTGTGCGATCGTGACGGTCCCAACCCGAGCGATCTACAACTCCGCGGCGACGGAGAGTCATCTCCTCTTCGGCGCCTTCGACGTCACCGCCCACTCGCCGGCCACCCTAAAGGACTTCGAACCCGTTGGCGACGGACTCGAGATCCTGTTCGGGAGCTTCTGCTTCCAGGTGGGACAGATCGACACTCTCCGCCTCCCGGAGCGGGTGCCCCTGCCGTCGATCAGGCCTGCTTCGTGGGCTCCACACCCCGTTCTACGCACATCATCATCGACAGATGAGTCCTATGACAGCAGAAGCTGTAACTCAGATCTGTGCGATCCACCATCAGATGAAGGGACCTACCGTTCCGGATCCGAAAGCTGCGGCAGCAGCGATCCGATCTACAAGCGCTACCAGTGCGCCGCGGTCATCCAAGATCAGGAACACAATCCTCCACCCAACCCGCATGGTAGAAACAGCGAGAACAAAAGAAGCCAGTCTCCCCACCCAACGGGGAAAACAACAACCGGGTCATCCACCTCAGCGAGGAGGGATGGGCTCAAGCATGCGAAGCCGTAGCAGGCAACAAGATCCTGCCAGCAGATGCCTCAGGGGACCTGCTGATGGCATACCACATGCTCCTCGTTGAGGAGCACAAGAAACAACTGAGGATGCAAGAGGTGCTCGACAAGCGCAAACAAGCAGCCTCGGAGTCCAGTGCACGGAGAGCTGTGCTCTCTGCCATGGGCATCGGCTCCAGCTCGCATGGAAACCATGGCAACAAGCACTATTCTCGCACAGAGAACATGGATCCCAAAGCACGCCGCAAGGTGACTAGAGCCCTCAATGCGTCCTTCATGGAGATGGATGCCGACGGCAACGTCATCCCGAAGACGCCGCAAGCTCCGATCATGGCAGCCACCGCATACCTCTCGTACCATCCTCCTCCGGAGGGGGACCCGAAAAGGGCCATGCACAAGTACGCGCTCACCGGACTCGGACTCGTTGGAGCCGCGCTCCACGGAGAAGCTTCTGCGGAGCCAAAGAAGAAGGCCGCGGTCAGGTTCAACCGCAGCCCCACACCCTCATCCGAGGACGAAGAGCACGACCTTCCTCGAAGGCATAAGAGCTCGCGCCGTCGCAGCCACGACTACGACGCTCGAAACGAGCTAACGCAGCGCAAGATCGACAAAGCGCGCGCCAAGCGTGTATGCTCATCCGAATCCGAAGAGGATGATGATGAAGGAGAACTCTACGGAGCTTGATGCTTCAGCAGATCCGTCCGGCGGACGCGGATGCCGCGAAACTTCAAGCTTCCTTCAGACACTCCGAAGTTCGACGGCACACAGGACCCCAAGGCGTGGCTCAGCGACCACCTATCATCTGTCAAGCTACACGGCGGGAATAAGGAAACCGCCATGCAATGCCTTCAGCTGCAGCTGACGGGCGCAGCCTGAATCTGGCTCAGCAGCCTATCATCGGGATCCATCCGAAGCTGGGAGGAACTGGCGTACAGTTTCGTCCGAAACTTCAAGGGCACCAACAAGAGGCCTGCCTCGATCGAGGAGCTGCGGGCCTGCACCCAACGAACGGGCGAATCCATTCGCTCGTACATACTGTGCTGGTCCAACACCAAGAACTCCGCAGCGCACATCTCCGAGGAGAGAGCTATAGACGCCTTCAGGGACGGCGTCAAACGCCCGGACTTCAAGGAAGAGCTCGGGCGCGTCAAGCCCAAGACACTTGACCACCTCATGGACATCGCCAACAGGTGGGCCGACGGTGAGGATTCCATCCACCGAGCGCACTCGGAGGAAGAAGACGACTATGGCCGGCGACGTGAGCGCCGTAGCAAGAGAAGATCGCGCGTCTACGACGATCGCGATGGATTCGACATGGTCGCGGCTGGCTACGCCGACCGCCACAGCGATGGCAACCGCAGCAACGGCGGATACCGCGGAAGCAACTTCCGTGACGGAGGACGCCCAGCACAGTCGTGGCAGCGTCGTGGTCGCGATGACGGACCCTCAGCATACGAAAAACTGTCGGGTCCATGCACCATCCATTTCTACATCGACAAGCAGGATGGCAAGAAGAAGGCAAGCCACATGCTCAAGGACTGTCTCGAGTTCCAGAAACTCAGCGAAAGCATGGCTCAGATGAGGCAGCAAGCCCCAAACCCTGGATTCGGGAACACACCCGCACCAGGCGAGATCGCGCATGGAGCTCCTCCATCGCCACCTACAGGAGGCCCGAACCACCCAATCGCACCCGCACAGAATAACGCTGGGCACGGGTATCCCCCGTCGAAAGGAGCGCTGATGATCCAAAAAGGGCGCCCAACGAATAGGGTGCAGAATAAAATCACCCGGCAGATCAACCTGGATGTGATAGCTCCACCTGCCATCCCTGAGTACCTCAGCGGATCGGAGTCCTGCATCACGTTCAGCCGTTCGGATCACCCTTGCCAGGTCCCTTGCCAGGGTTCGAGATGAGCCGCGTCTTCATGGACGGTGGCAGCGGCATCAACCTGATATTCGCCAGCACCCTAGCAGCAATGCGGATCCTGCTATGCAGCCTGGAACAGTCAGACACAACGTTCCATGGCATCGTCCCAGGAAAGGGAATATTCCCCCTGGGAAAGATATGGCTCGACGTCATCTTCGGCAAGCCGGATAAATTCCGATGCGAGCGACTCGAGTTCGAAGTGGTGGACTGGCCATCACAATACCACGCCATCCTCAGGCGTGTAGCATTCGCAAGGTTCCTGAAGTACCGCACTACGCGTACCTGCTACTCAAGATGCCAGGACCCAGGGGCGTCATCACGATCCACGGGAGCTTCACCCCATCGAACCACTGCGACAGGGACTTCAACAGAATCTCCCTGTCATTCGGCATGCAAGAGGAGCTCGTAAGGCTCCGTGAGGTGACGGACAACGGGGCACCCACAGTCGCACGACAGAACGCACCAGATATGTCCTTCGACTCCATCGTCAACACAAAGAAGGTGTAGGTCCACCCGACGGATGCCTCCAAGACAGCGCTGATCGCCAACGATCTCAGCCCCGCATTGGAAAGCGCGCTCGTCGAATTCCTCCGTGAGCGCTGGGAAATCTTCGCCTGGTGTCCTTCGGACATGCCAGGAGTTCCCAGGGAATTTGCTGAGCACGCACTCAACGTCTTTCCAGACGCCAATCCCGTCAAGCAGTCCATCCGACGACTGTCCGAACCACGGGCCGAAGCAATCGGAGTCGAAGTCAACAGACTACTCAACGCAAACTTCATCAGGGAGATCAAGGAGAGCGAGTGGCTCGCCAACACCGTAATGGTCCCCAAAAAGGACACGGACATCCTACGGATGTGCGTGGACTTCACATCGCTGAACAAGCACTGCACGAAGGATCATTTCCCTCTCCCTCGGATCGACCAGATCATTGATTCGACTGCAAGATGCGAGAAGCTCTCCTTCCTCGACGCCTACTCAGGCTACAACCAAATTCGACTAAAAGTCGAAGATCAGGAGAAAACGGCGTTCATCACGCTGTTCGGAGTGTTCTGCTACAACACAATGCCCTTCGGGCTAAAGAACGCAGGCGCCACGTACCAACGGTGCATGCAGGCATGCCTGAAGGAGCAGATCGGCCGCAATATCCAAGTCTATGTCGACGACATAGTCATCAAAACCAGGGAGGCGAGAATGCTCACCGAAGATCTCCGCGAGACGTTCGATAATCTCGACTGCTACAGGATCAAGCTTAACCCTGAAAAGTGCGCCTTCGGCATTCCATCTGGCCAGCTGCTTGGTTACTTCATCTCCCAGCGAGGGATCGAGGCGAACCCGAAGAAAATCCGGGCCATAATGGCCATGGAGAAGCCGAAGAACCTCAAGGGTGTCCAGCAGCTTGCAGGACGAATCGCGGCATTAAGCAGGTTCATCAGCCGCATGGGCGAGAAAGCCCTGCCATTCTATCAGCTGCTGCGCAAGGCAGAAAAATTCGAGTGGACGCCTGAGGCGGATGATGCATTCGAAGATCTAAAGCGGTTGCTCTCTACCTCGCCCATCTTGGTTACGCCAAAGGAGCGCGAGCCTCTACTGCTATACATAGCAGCTACACACCAGGTGGTGAGCACCGTACTGGTGGTCGAGCGACCCGAAGAAGGCAAGACCCACGGGGTCCAACACCCAATCTACTACCTCAGCGAGGTATTGACGCCGACAAAGCAGAGGTACCCTCACTACCAGAAACTCGCCTACGGCGTGTTTATGACGGCTCGTCGACTGAGCCACTACTTTTAGGAGCACCAGGTGATGGTCGTCAACGAGGCACCATTAAACAGCATCCTGAACAACCCAGAGGCCACAGGACGCGTGGCCCTATGGGGCATTGAGTTGTCACCTCTAGACATCGTCTACGAGAAGCGACTCGCGATCAAGTCTCAGGTCCTCCCGGACTTCCTCGTCCACTGGATGGAGCTGCAGCTGCCAGACACACCAGACATGACACAGTCATGGACGATGCACTTCGACGGCTCCAAACGCGAGGCTGGAGCAGGAGCCGGGGTCATACTGACCTCCCCGCAGGGCGACAAGATGAAGTACGTCCTTCGGATGAAATTCCGAGCTTTGAACAACGAGGCCGAATACGAAGCCCTCATCCACAGCATGAGGATGGCAAAGATCTGCGGCGCAACACGCCTGGTCATCTATGGAGACTCGAATCTCGTCATCCAGCAGACGATGAACGAGTGCGACGCACACGCCGAAAACATGATCGCGTACCGCGCACTCTACAACTCACTCGAGGGAGAATTTGACGGCTGTGAGCTTCGGCACGTCAGGAGAGAAAGCAACGAGGAGGCCGACAGACTTGCCAACATCGGCTCCACCTACGCACGAGTACCACCAGGCGTGTTCCTCGAACAGATCTGCGTGCCATCCATCAAGCGGAAATTCCCCAAGGGATCACCCGAAGAGGCAGAGCACTCGGGGGCTGCGCTACCCGAAGGGCAGGAAGGACCCAAAAAGCTCGACACAGAGGTCGCTGTGGTCAACCTGATGCAGTTCATGGCAGTCGAAGAAACTTGGACGCAACCATACCTCAAGTACCTAATAGACGGCGAGCTGCCCGATAGCCCGACAGATGCCCGACGCATATCTCGCCGGTCAAAGGCCTTCACCATCATAAATGGCGAGCTGTACAAGCACAACATTTCGGGTGTACTCCAAAGGTGCGTCACCATCGGTGACGGTAAAACCATCCTCCAAGACATCCACGAGGGCATCTGCGGCCATCATGCCGCGCCCTTGTCGCCAAAGCTCTACGAGTCGTATTTTACTGGCCAACGGCCATGAACGACGCCAAGGACATCGTCCGAAGATGCAACGGGTGCCAAAGGTTCGCCGACAAACCACACGCACCCGGATCAGAACTCAGGACCATACCCTTGGCCTGGCCCTTCGCCCAGTGGGGCCTCGACATGATCGGCAAGCTACCAAGGTCCTCGAAAGGAGGTCACGTCTATCTCCTGGTCGTAGTCGACAAATTCACCAAGTGGATTGAAGCCATGCCAGTCACTAACCAAAAGGGCAAAACTGCCGTCAAGTTCTTTGAATCCATTGTCTTTCGGCGTGCCGCACAACATCATCACCGACAATGGGTCGAATTTCATCTCCAAAGAATTCCAGGACTTCTGCGAAGACCTCGGAATCAACATCACATACGCCTCCGTGGCGCACCCGCAAACGAACGAGCAGGTCGAAAAGGCCAACGACCTCGTCGGTGCCGGCATCAAGAAGCGTCTCACGAGCCTACTCGAGCAACTCGCGGGAGCATGGACCGAAGAACTACCCTCGGTCCTGTGGAGCCTGCGCACAACGCCAAATAGCTCAACTGGCTATACGCCTTTCTTCATGGTGCACGGAGCCGAAGCCGTGCTACCAGCAGAGGTACGCCACAAGGCCCCGCGGGTCGTCGCTTACAGCTAAGAGTACAATTCTTCGGCTACACAACTAAGAGTACTCACTCAAATCTTTGATTCAACTAACTACTCGGGGGCTAGTCCTATCAGGAGCGCTGGCCGCGCACCCAAAAATGAACAAAACAGTACAATGCTGAACTAATTTCTTCGAGTCCTATGTCGAGTCTACGACTCCACTACGGACTCGGGGGCTACTCCCATAGGGAGATAGGATTCAAGCATCCAAATTTTTTTTGTCCTACGGACCTGGAGTCAAACAACGGCTAAGTTAAAGTCTCTGCTCGAGTCTACGACTCGAACAGACACTCGGGGGCTACTCCCATAGGGAGCGTTGGTCGCGCACCCCATGAATTCTTCGACTGTGATCCTTCTTATCAGCATGCAAAACTTTTTCGGAAACTCTGCCCCAATTAACGCTAAGTGAGCAACATTCTCCTTGGCCACCCAAAACACCTCCGCGGTGATAAACATTCGGATGCTGTGTTTGCGACGCAAAGGTAAGACCTACAGATATCATCTGATGGCCTGGCAACGCACATGACTGCGCTCTGCTAGTATGAATTCGTGCCAACAGGCACGATGAAAAATCCCGTCGGACGCGTTGGGTACATCATTTAAAGGCACTGGAATTCCGCTCCTGTAAGTCCTCCGCGGCCTAAGTCGAATTACGCCAGCATATGTTTCGGGTTCGAGTCGAGGGACTCGAACCTGGAGAAGATCGTGTTGTTTTGTCCTAAGATAGTTAACTGACCCTGATCCGTCGGGAGAGTCAGGCACACGCATCAACAATCCCTACACATTCTCTTGAAAGACAGAGTTGCACCCGAAGGATTGAAGAGTCCTCAGCCGAATCTACGATTCGACTGAACACTCGGGGGCTACTGACATGGTTATACCCCTCAGGTACACGATCTCAGCATACCTAGTCCAGCCCAAGGAAGGCCCACAGTAAATACACGCTGGCCCATGAAGACTTTCGGGTGGCCAAGGCCCATGACGCCTTCGGATCCTTGGAGAGCAATACTAGAGTAGATAGGAAATTCAAAGGGGTAAACCCTAAAACCCGTAACCGACTCGATTTGTGCCTGGGACCTACCTAACTCTATATAAAGGATAGGAGGGCACGACGATAAGGGCACCTTCATACCACCGCATACACACCTCCACGCCAGATTGCATCTGCGCACCTCTGTAACCTTCGGTTCCACCATAATCAGAGCAGACAAGCAGGAGTAGGGTTTTTCCCTCCGTGGGCCTGAACCTGGGTAAACCTCGTGTTCCCGTGTTGCTTGTTTGCTAAACGTTCCGTGATCTCCAGCATCCCCATCTTCTCCAAAACCCAAGTCCATAACAATGGGCATTGACGAGATCAAACCTCGTTAATTGCGCCTCGAAGCTCTACACACGTCCGGTGTAGGGACGTCTCCCGGGCTCCGATCCAGCCGAGCAGCAGAAGAAGATGGAAGCCGGACCGTCCTGCGGACGATGGTGGTGTGGAGGTGGAGATCTAATCCTCGAGAGTTAGATCTAATCTAGGTGGAAAGAGCTCTCGGGAATAGAGGGAGAGAGGAGATATTGTTGTACATAGAGGGGAGGGGGACCCCTCTATTTATAGGAGGTGGGGGAGGGGAAAACTCTAGGGCAAAGGGGGGTGGGACCCCCAAAGCCACCGTCGGCGGCCCTAGGTTCCCCCACGGGGGGACCCTAGGGTTTGGACGGCCGGGACCCCTTTCTCTCTCCTATGGCGCCTAACCCTATGGGCCTCCCTTCCGGTGAGGCCCAATATGCATGGGAAGCCGCCAAAAAATAAAATAAACTTTTTATGTTTAATATTAATTCTAATAATTAATATAAAACATATACTTTATTATATTTTTCACTCCGGAACACCTTCCGGACCCCTCCGATCAACATCATATGTTATCCGGAACCTTTCCGGTTTCTCTCTCATTTCTCCTGCGGTGTCGGTTTGATCCCTAAGCGTCTCCACCCTTAACTGCGTCACCCTTTGGTTCAGATATGCTCCAGACATGACCAAGAACCCTCTTGCGTTAATGATCATCAACGGGACCTGGATGCCCATAATGACCACCCGTGCATTGACGAATCTCATCGCTTGAACCTTTCACTTTGTTGTCCTATTCCCTTTGCCATATAATACCTAGGTCATCCGAGATTTGATCTCAAGTATCTCCATACTTGTGTTCGATCTCGTTTCCGATGAGCTCGTTTAATCGTTCTCGTGTTGTTGCATTCCATGACCTAGTCATACGCGTGCAAGCTTCTTTAATGCAATGTCACCGAGTTGGCCACGTGTATCTATCCGTTACTTGGATTTGGCAAATCCTAGTCTTGATAAAAACTCTTCAACACGTTCCTTCAGCAAACCCAATGATACCTTTATGATCACCTTTTCACAGCTAGATACTTGATATCATCAAATTATCCTTCGAAAACGGTGATTATGCATTATCTCACAGTCGAAGGATATAGGCCATAGTGCTTCTATGTTATCGTCAATGATGAACATTAAGTAACTATATCTCATTGTGATTAACTTGGGTGTTTATATATCACATTATTCAACCAATAATGTGACCTCCTTGTCAATTGACCCTATCACCCATGATCTCGAAACCATAAGACCATCGCTTGCCCAATGAGCTAGTTCGCTAGAGGCAACTAGAGACCTGGTTTGTTTACATACCACACATGTATTAATGTTTCATATTAATACAATTATAGAATGATAAGAAACTTATTATGAACATATAAGAGATACATCAAATGAAAACACTTTATTATTTTCCTCTAGGGAACATCTCCTTCAAAATTTGCCACTCCTAACCATGTAATGGTAAGTGTAGTAATCATCCCTGAACCATACCAACATGCCCATGTTTTCCAAGACAACTATATATAGACGAGTGTGGACTCCTGAACTAAAATGCCCTTGTCAACAAAATTCATGTCATCCTTAATGTAATCAAAAACCGTACTGGCTATTGCTCCACGGTAAACAGGTGTGCTACTATTATGTGACACGATATATGAAAAAGTTCTAGAAAGCATAACCGTCAAATTATATTGCAAGATCCTACCTTATTTTTCACATTTTAATAAATGTAAAATAGGACCCGTGTAAGTGGAGGAGTTGTCTTTAGCTTAGGGTGCTGAATATGAGTGAGATTCCCTCTATGAATTTCGTTAGGAACATCTACACTAATGATCCTCCAAACTGCTCTAAGTTTAGCATTAGAATCACTAGGGATTTCATCCCAACTACTAGTGTTTGGGAGACGCACGACTTGGAAGAAATTATCCAAACTCATAGTTAACCTCTTACATTGCATAACAAATTTAACATCAAAGGTGCTCATGGCTTCCATACCTCTCTTATCTACCTTTGGCTTCTTGTAATCAAACCTGAATGTGGCGAGGAATTCTCAGGTCAAATCAGCATAGGTTTCCTTCTCATATTGAGAGAATTGGAACAACCCCATTGGGGTGGTGAAGTAGTTGAAGTCATATTCCAACCCCCAATTCTTCAGCACCTTGGTGTCTTACCACCTTGTGGAATACACACCGAAAGTCTCCACCTTTTAGAGCATTCGATCTTCCCAATCCTCGGCGTCTCCATAATTATGTGACACTCTAGCGGCAACCTGCCTGGACCTTCCAAAGGGTGAACCAAATATGCCTTTTATTTTGATCATGGTGTTGGAACCTTATAGCACTTAAACAAAAACCACTAATTAATTAGATGTAGCAAGTTGTAGAAAGTTAAAAAAAATACTCATAGAGGTTATATGCATGTTATCAACTTAAAAATCTCAAATCCATGGATTTCTCATGCACAATATATGACACCAAGAGCAACAACTTTCTCAAAGCACTAATTTTAAAATAAATTGGATGAGTGGAGGAGTCACATACCAAGTAGCAATTCCACCAAAGGGATTTGAAAAAGAGTGACCAAAGTTGGATATTGATATTCGAGTAGCAAGGGAGCACACGAATTTTTCTAGGGAATACCTGGTCGAGTTTTAAGCGGAGAAGACGAACTGGGCACTTTACCCTCATCTAACTCCCCCTATGGGGCCCACAAGGTTAGGTGGGGTGGCCACCCGACCCTACTACAAGGACTCTTTCGCCCCCCTGTAGATGCCCTTTGGCGTGGTGGCTCCTTTGCACATAAAAATGTCCTAGGAATTTTCTCGGATTATTTTGAAAATATTTTCTATGTATGATTTATCAGAACATAAATACTATCAAAACCGGGCATTAAATAATTATGAAAACTTAAAAGGAGCGAAAGAATTCAAATAAATCTACTATAATTTTTTAATGGAAACCGTCCTATCATCATTATCATATTAGTAATAAGGTTGATAAATTCTCATTAATACTATGAAAAGGATAACCATAATGATTTAATTATTACTAGGAGAGAGAAATGTTCAAGATATCTCACATTGGATTGGTTACCAACCATTAGTGTTTTATACTTAGGATTTGGAGGAGGAATTGGTATTTCAATGCTTCCAACTGTAAGAGTCATCACTTCAATAGTGTTCACACTTTTCTTTGTGAGATTCTAGGAGTTCTTCTTTGGAAAATAAATAGTGTGCTTATTTCCTTTAGTGTTGAATGCCACTTTACTTTTAATTGGGGTTAATGCGATATCTGCACTTTGTGATCTTGGTGCAAACGTCTCAACCATTTCCAAGAGCTTATTTGATAAAATAAACTTGGGGCCATTTATAACTACTAAAATGAGACTCCATCTAGTTGATTCTACATATAAGAAAGCTATTCGGATTAAAGAAAAGATAGTAGTAGAAATTAAAGGCAGTCCCGCACTTATTGATCTTGTTATAGTGGACATGCGCAAAATCCCATAGCTCCTATAATTCTAGGTAGGCCATTCCTAAGAACTATTAAATCTTTAATCAATTTGCATGAAGGGAATATGAGAATAGGAATACCATCTAGAGATCCTTTTATAGTCCACTTCCCTAGGAAGAAGAAGGCCAAGCCTAATAATGATGATGGTATAATCATGTTGAAAGCTAATTACTTTGTTGTGGGTGTTCCACTCACTAAACTTAAATGATCGCCATCTGAGTCAAACTAATTGACCTTAACTAGAAGCGCTTCATGGGATCCAAGCCATGTGAAATAAAAAAGTTTTATTCTTGTGTTAGTTTTGTTTTATTTTCTTTGTTTTTTTTTAATAAAGAGTGTTTAAGAAGACCTTTGGAAAGAGCTGAAAAAATTTAAGGTAATCCTCAATTTTATATTTTGCTAACACGTGGCCTTAAGGTATTGCTAATTTTTACAAAGTCTATTTTGCTGTTATTTTACCTTTTTCTAAGATGTGCAAATGCATGCAAAGATACTAATCAAATCCTCAAGATTTTGCAGCTTTCAGTTCACATAAAAACCACTGGTACGGTCGGAAATGCCCGTACCGCGTGCCCTTACCACATCGAGGTATTGGAAAATACAAGGACTGATTTTGTCGAAGGAAACAGTTGTCATAACGACCACTGGTACGGTCGGACATGGTCGTACCGCCTGCGCGTACTGTATCCTCGAGCAAACATCAAAATTGAACCAAAGTTACTGGTTGCGTAACAACCAGTAGTACGGGCGCGCAGGACCGTACTGCGCGTCCGTACCAAGTTCATCACCAGAGGGTTTCGTCGACCCCAAGGTATGTACTCGGCATGGGAGGGTTCTAGTCGTACCGCCCGCCCATACCACGCACCCAGCCGCCATATGACCCCAAGAAGAGGTAACCTAAAATTCCCAAACACACTAGTCTCTTTCTTCTACCTCCAAACTCCACATTACCTCCATTGGATCTTCAATTCTACTTGTTGTTTCATCGATTCCTCGCACCCAATCGATCTAAGGTATGTTTATCCTCCGATCCCCAACTTATTTGCATCTAAACTTTGCTCAATCCTTCACGATTATCAATCTAGAGTTAGGTCTTGTTCTTGAGCTAATCTTGATGTTGAACATGTTTAGATAGTTTTTAGAGGAGATTCTTTAGTAACTAGTGTAGAGGATCGTATATGATATGTTTCTATTGGATTAAATTTTTATTAGCTTTATTTCTTATTTTTGATTATATGAATACAAGGAGCCTTACATGTGTGATGGCTGCGGCGCAATCCACACCACCCATTGATACGCTAACCCCTGAATCATTTGGAATCAAGTTCCCCGAGGCCTTATAGCTGAACCGTCTCAAGCTCCAAGAAATCAAGTCCACTAAGTGGGCGTGTCCTTTTATCCTGAACCAACTTGGTATCCGTGCTGATTTTGATTTGCTATGCGATAATGTTGGTTATTTGTATGAATTTGTATTTCAGGATTGTGCAACGTATCGCCGATTGTCGCTTGAGTTTCTCAGCACTGTGAATCATACGGTAACATTGTAGGGGTTTGTAGTATGGAAAACAAAAAATTTCTACCACATGAACACACACAAGCCAAAATCTATCTACTAGATTGTAGCAACGAGTCGATAGAGTACTCGCCCTCGAAGATTCCAAAGCGGTTAACGAGAGCAGATTCTCGTGGGTGATGTAGTCGTTTACTTGCCGATCTCAAGATCGCGTAGAAGATCCTTCCGACGCAGCGTTCCGGCAGCGCTCTCACAGTCGGTCACACATTCGGTACTTGATGAAGATCTTCCTGTCCCTTGTTCCAGCAGGCAGTGGAGGTTGTAGATCTCTCCTCGTGATTCCAGTAGCACGACGACATGGTGTCGGAGTTTAGAGGGGAAATCCCTCAGGGATTCGCCTAAGCTGGAGCGGGTATGGTGGAGTAGAAGAGAGGCCTTGGCGATCTAGGGTTTAGATGGCCAAGGGGTGGTGTGGCTGGCACCTAGGGGCTAGGATTTTCCCTAGTCGGTGACTTGGAGGAGTCCTTGGCGACAGCGGCGACTATAGGTGGTAGGCGCCTTGGCTAGGGTTTGTTGTGATGGGTAAGGGGCGCACTACCCCTCCTTTTATAGGTGGGGAGGCAGCAAGGGAGAGGGAATCCTCCTCAAGTCCACTTCATGTGGCCGGAGGCAAGGAGAGGGAGGAATCCTCCCTTAGGTAGGATTCCTTCCCTCCCTCCACTAGGCAATCAATGTTGGCGTTTGACTTTTCAAACTAGAGTTTGATTTCTCTCTTCCAATTGCCCAGCCAAGTGACCTAGGACATGATGCAACCATTCCACTTTGTCATGACAAATCCATGTACCCTTCCCCTTCCGGTTCGGTGGACCTTCTAGACCCTCCTAGAACATTCCGGTGAAAACACCGAAACCATTCCCAAACTCCGGAATTGGACTTTACTTATATGAATCTTATTCTCCGGACCATTCCGGATCTCCTCATGATATCCCGGATCCCATCCAAGACTCTGAGCAACATTTGATATTTTCACTCACATTCCATATCTACTAAACAACATCGAATCCTTAAGTGTGTCTCCCTACGGTTCGTGAATTATGCAGACATGATCGAGACTCTTCTCCGATCAATAACCAATAGAGGAATCTGGAAATTCATATGGATCCCACATATTTCTACGATTACTTTGTGATTGAATGAACCATTTACATATGATACCAATTTCCCTTTGTCTCATGATACTTTACTTATCCGAGGTTTGATCGTCGATATTTCTGCATACCTAGTTCAACCTCGTTACCGATAAGTACTCTTTACTCGTTCATGTGATATGTGATCCCTTGTGAGCCAGTCACATTCTTGCAAGCTAATTGGATGACATTCCACCGAGATGGCCCAAAGTATATCTATCCGTCTTATGGATGGACAAATCCCACTCTTGATCCATGTGCCTCAACACATACTTTCCGAAAACTCAATGCCACCTTTATAGCCACCCAGTTACGAAGTGGTGTTTGATGTCATCAAAGCATCCATCCAGTGATGGTGATTAACATGATCTCATGGTCGAAGGATTTAGGTTACTATGTATCTAAAAGCTTATAGCAAATGAACTATTCAAATGACTTGATCTTTATGCTACGCTTAACTATAGGAGTATGTCCATCACACCATTCTCCTAATGATATGATCTTGTTGTTAATAACATCTCAATGTTCATGATCAGGAAACCATGATCATCTACCAACCAACAAGCTAGTATTACAAAGAGGCTTTACTAGGGACTCTAACAATTTTAGAAATCTCACAAAGATATAATAATAACATTTATCATAAACACAAAGATATAATAATAACTACTTTTATTATTGCCTCTTGGGCATATCTCCAACAGTCTCCCACTTGCGCTAGAGCCAATAATCTAGATTACATGGTAATATACCTAAAACCCATGGTAGTTTGGTGCTGGTCATGTTTTGCCCTCGGGAGAGGTTTAGTCAGCGGATCCGCCACATTCAGATCTATGTGTACTTTGATAATCTTTATGTTACCATCTTGGACATGTTCTCGAATAGCGTGAAAATGCAGCTTGATATGCTTTAGATTCTTGTGTGACCTTGGCTCCTGTGCATTGGCTATGGCACTCATGTTATCACAGTAGATAGCCATTGGTTCCAGAACACTGGGAACCACACCAAGCTTCGTAATGAACTCCTTCATCCATATCGCTTCCTGTGAAGCCTCCGAAGCAGCCATGTATTCCGATTCAGTTGAAGATCTCGCCACAACGCTTTGCTTTGCACTTCTCTAGCTCACTGCTACACCATTCAATGTAAATACGTATCCAGATTGATATTTATAATCATCCGGATTGGTGTTCCAACTAGCATCGATGTAACCATTAACAACAAGATGTTCATCACCTCCGTAAGAAAGAACCAATCCTTAGTTCTTCTTAAGTACTTAAGGATGTTTTTGACCGTTGTCCAATGATCTACTCCTGGATCACTTTGATATCTGCTAGTAAAACTAACAACATATGCAATGTTGGGTCTATTACATAGCATGTCATACATGATAGATCCTATCGCTGAGCCATAGGGAGTCTTAGCCATAGCAGGACTTTGAGTTTTAATCAAGGTCGTATTGGGCAACATGGGGAAGAACCCTTTCTTGCTATCTTCCATTCCAAACCTCTTTAGAACTTTGTCCAAATATGTACTCTGTGAAAGCGATATTAGGCATCTCGATCTATATCTATAAATCTTTATGCCTAATATGTAAGCAGCTTTGCCAAGATCCTTCATTGAAAAACTATTATTCAAATAATCTTTAACACTTTTAAGAAGGTCTACATCATTCCCAATCAACAATATGTCATCCACATATAGTACAAGGAATGATACAAAGCTCCCACTCACTTTCTTGTAAATACAAGCTTCTCCATAAGTTTGTATAAAACCAAAACTTTTGATCACCTTATCAAAATGTTGATTCCAACTTCGGGATGCTTGCTTTAATCCATAAATGGATCGTTGAAGTTTGCATACCTTGTTAGCATCTTTAAAATCGACAAAACCTTTGGGTTGTACCATATACAACTCTTCATCAATGTCTCCATTGAGGAACGCTGTTTTGACATCCATCTGCCATATCTCATTGTCATAATATGTAGCAATTGATAACAAAATCCTCACAGACTTTAGCTTTGCTACCGGTGAGAAGGTCTCATCGTAGTCAACTCCCTGAATTTGTCGGACCCCTTTTGCGATAAGTAGAGATTTATAGACGTTTACATTACCATCAGTATCTGTTTTCTTCTTGAAAATCCATATGTTCTCGACAGCCTTCCGGCCATCCGGTAAGTCCACCAAAGTCCACACTTGGTTTTCGTACATGGATCCAATCTCGGATTTCATGGATTCTTGCCATTTATTGGAATCTGGGTGCATCATCGCTTCCTCATATGTCGTAGGGTCGTCAGTGTCGTCCACCTACATGACACTCATAACGGGATCATACCAATCCGGAGTGGCATGAGTTCTCGTCAACCTGCGAGGTTTTGTAGTAACTTCGACTGAAGTTTCATGATCACCATCATTATCTTTCTCTCCTATTGATGTAGGCGCCACATGAACTACTTCCGGTGCCACGCTACTCTCAAATCCGAGAGAAGGTTCGACAACCTCGTCGAGTTCTACTTTCCTTCTAGTCACTTCTTTCGAGAGAAACTCCTTCTCCAGAAAGGATCCATTCTTGGCAACGAAGATTTTGCCTTTGGATCTATGATAGAAGGTATACCCAATATTTTATTTCGGGTATCCTATGAAGACACATTTTTCCATTTTGGGTTCAATCTTGTTGGGCTGTAACTTATTTAGATAAGCTTCATAACCCCAAACTTTAAGGAACGACAATTTAGGTTTCTTCCCAAACCATAATTCATACGGTGTAGTTTCAATGGATTTAGATGGTGCCCTATTTAATGTGAATGCGGTTGTTTCTAATGCATAAACCCAAAACGATAACGGTAAATCTGTAAGTGATATCATAGAACGAACCATATCTAAGAGAGTTCGATTACGAAGTTCGGACACATGATGTGGTGTTCCCGGTGGTGTCAATTGTGAAATTATTCCGCATTTGTTCAAATGCTCGCCAAACTCGTAACTTCGATATTCACCTCCACGATCATATCGTAGAAATTTAATCTTCTTGTTATGTTGATTCTCTACTTCACTTTGAAATTCCTTAAACTTCTCGAAAGTTTCCGACTTATGTTTCATGAAATAGATATACCTATATCTACTCAAGTCATCCGTGAAAGTAAGAACATAACGATAACCACCGCGCAATTCCACACTCATCGGGCCACACACATTGGTATGTATGATTTCCAATAAGTCCGTATCTCACTCCATCATACCAGAAAATGGAGTCTTAGTCATTTTTCCCATTAGACATGCTTCGCATCTTTCAAGTGATTCGAAATCAAGTGATTCAAGAAGTCCATCGGAATGGAGTTTCTTCATACGCTTCACTCCAATGTGACCAAGACGACAGTGCCACATGTATGTAAAATTATCATCTAATTTCAAACATTTAGCTTCTATATTATGAACATGTGTATCACTACTATCGAGATTCAACAAGAATAGACCATCTATCAAAGGTGCATGACCATAAAATATATTACTCATATAAATCGAACAACCATTATTCTCGGACTTAAACAAGTTACCGTCTTGCAATAAACAAGATCCTGATATAATGTTCATGCTCAACATTGGCACCAAATAAAAATTATTTAAGTATAAAACTAATCCCGATTGTAGATGAAGATGTAGCATGCCGATCGCGATCACATCAACCTTTGATCCATTTCCTACACGCATTGTCACCTCGTTCTTCGCTAGTCTCCGTTTATTCTGCAGCACCTGTTTCGAGTTACAAATATGAGCAACTGAACTAGTATCAAATACCCAGGCACTACTACGACTACTAGTAAGATACACATCAATAACATGTATATCGGATATACCTTTCTTCTTGATGTTGTCGTTCTTCAGATCCGCCAAGTACTTGGGGAAATTCTGCTTCTAGTGACCTTCTCCCTTGTAGTAAAAGCACTCAGTATCAGGCTTAGGCCCATCCTTGGTCTTCTTCACCGGCGCGGTAGCTTTCTTACCGCCCTTCTTGAAGTTTCCCTTTTTCTTAGGCTTGCCTTGCTTCTTCAAATTGGTGGTCTTATTGACCATCAACACTTGGTACTCTTTCTTGATCTCCACTTCCGCAGACTTCAACATAGACAAGAATTCTGGTAGCGACTTATCCATGCGTTGCATGTTGTAGTTCATCA
Organism: Avena sativa; assembly: GCA_916181665.1. NCBI lineage: Eukaryota > Viridiplantae > Streptophyta > Magnoliopsida > Poales > Poaceae > Avena > Avena sativa. Next base: position 323,636,858 of record OV702295.1, read on the forward strand.
CAAAGTTCTTGTAACTTGGTGGTAATGATTGGAGGACACGGTGAATCCCTAAAGCATTAGGAATCACTATACCCAAGCTCTAGAGCTTATTAGCATGCCCAAACATCTTAAGCACATGCTCACTGATGGAGCTGCCCTCTTCCATCTTGCAGTTAAAGAACTTTTGAGAAGCTTCATAACTCTCAACTGCCGCGTGAGCTTCAAATATCATTTTGAGTTCATGGACAATATCATGTGGTTCAAATTTCTCAAACCTCTTTTGAATCTCCGATTCCAAACCATACAAGATAGAACACTGAACTGTGGAGTACTATTGCTTCCGAGCGAGGAACACATTCTTCACCTCATCGGTAGCATCATCTGCAGGTGGGTCACCCAGCGGTGCATCTAGCACATAGGTCAACTGACCAGCATTGAGGAAAATCCTCAAATTGCGGAACCAATCCACGAAGTGTCTTCCATTGTTTTTCAACTTTTCTTTCTCTAGGAACGCATTAAAATTAATGGTAGGGCCGCCATGATCTACAACATATTTGCAATAGTTTAGACTAAGTTTATGACAAATTGAGTTCTAATTAATACTTAAATTAATCTAGGTGAACTCCCACTCAAAACAATACCCCTCACATTGTTTTAGTGATCACACGAACCAAATCCACTACATCAAGTCCGATCATCACGAGAGATGATGTACTTTCATAGGCGAACAATCAACATGTTCATCATATCTACTATATGACTCATGCTTTACCTTTCAGTGATCCATGTTCCAAGACCATGTCTGTACATGCTAGGCTCGTCAAGATTAACCTTAGTTTCTACATGAGAAAATCTGGATTGCTCCCGTTGTATGCACATGCAGAATCTATCACACCCGATCATCACGTGGTGCTTCAAATCATAGTGTCTTGGAAATGGTGCTAACTAAGGATGACCACTTTATTACTTGATATTTTGTGAGAGGGATCGTATTATAATGCTACCATCATGATCTAAGCAATACAAGATGCATAAAAGGATTAACATCACATGAAATTCATAATATGTGATATAATATGGCCTTTCTTCTTGTGCTTCCGATCTCCATCTTCAAGCACGAACATGATCTCCATCATCACCGGTGTGGCATCAAGGTCAGTGGCACCGCTCCATGGTTGTCGTCCACCAGCATCAACTATTACAACTACTTTGAATAACAGACACACATGTCTTAACGAAATTAAAAGACAACCATAAGGCTCCTGCTGATTGCCGACTTACAATAAGGATCATTGCATACATCATATATATAATCACAATCATGGCCATATCACATCACAGCACACCCTTGCAAAACAAAGTTAGATGCCTCTAATTTTCTTTGCATGTTTTACGTGGTTTGGGGCTTTCAATAAGTTCTGTTCTAACTTACGAACAAGAACCACAATGTTGATGCAAGAACTATCAAGTGCCCGTTGTAAATTGAATCTTCACTATGATGGGAGAGACATACACCCGCAAAGCCACTTATGCAATACAAGTTGCATGTCGAGCGTGGATCAAGTCTCATGAACGATGTCATGTAAGGTTAGCCCAAACCGCTTCATCCCACCATCCCGCAAGATGCAAAGTAGACAAGAAGCAATTTATAATAAAAGCACCACCACCCACAATGACCATTGTGTTTTACTCGTGCAACATATCTACTTATAGACATGGCTCTGATACCACTGTAGGGGTTCGTAGCATGGAAAACAAAAAATTTCTACCACATGAACACACACAAGCCAAGATCTATCTACTAGATTGTAGCAACGAGTCGATAGAGTACTCACCCTAGAAGATTCCAAAGCGGTTAATGAGAGCGGATTGTCGTGGGTGATGTATTCGTTCACTTGTCGATCTCAAGATCACGTAGACGATCCTTCCGGCGCCGCATTTCGGCAGCACTCCCGTAGCCGGTCACACGTTCGGTACTCGATGAAGACCTTCCTCTCCCTTGTTCCAGCAGGCAGCGGAGGTTGTAGATCTCTCCTCGCGATTCCGGCAGCACGACAGCGTGGTGTCAGAGTTTAGAGGGGAAATCCCGTAGGGCTTCGCCGAAGCCGGAGCACGTATAGTGGAGTAGAAGAGAGACCTTGGAGATCTAGGGTTTAGAGGGCCAAGGAGTGGTGTGGCCGGCAGCTAGGGGTTAGGGTTTGCCCTAGTCGGCAAGTTGGAGGAGCCCTTGGCGGCAGCGACTAGAGGTGGTAGGCGCCTTGGCTAGGGTTTGTTGTGAGCGATAGGGGGCGCCCTACCCCTCCTTTTATAGGTGGGGAGGCGGCAAGGGGGAGGGAATCCTCCCCTAAGTCCACTTCATGTTGCGGCGGCAAGGAGAGGGAGGAATCCTCCCTTACCCTCCACTAGGCAATTAATGTTGGCGTTTGACTTTTCAAACTGGCGTTTGACTTTTCAAACTATAGTTTGATTTATCTCTTCCAATTGCCCAGACAAGTGACCTAGGACATGATGCAAACATTCCACTTTGTCATGACACATCCATGTACCCTTCCCCTTCTGGTTCGGTGGACCTTCTAGACCCTTCTAGAACATTCCGGTGAAAACACCGAAACCATTCCCGAACTCCGGAATTTGACTTTCCTTATATGAATCTTATTCTCCGGACCATTCCAGATCTCCCCGTGATATCCCGGATCCCATTCGAGACTCCGAACAACATTCGATCTTTTCACTCACATTCCATATCTACTAAACAACATCGAATCCTTAAGTGTGTCTCCCTATAGTTCGTGAATTATGCAGACATGATCGAGACTCTTCTCTGATCAATAACCAATAGATGAATTTGGAAATTCATATGGCTCCCACATATTTCTACGATTACTTTGTGATTGAATGAACCATTTACATACTATACCAATTTCCATTTGTCTCATGATACTTTACTTATCCGAGGTTTGATCGTCGTTATCTCTGCATACCTAGTTCAACCTCGTTACCGATAATTACTCTTTACTCGTTCGTGTGATATGTGATACCTTGTGAGCCAGTCACATGCTTGCAAGATAATTGGATGACATTCCACCGAGAGGTCCCAGAGTATATCTATCCGTCATATGGATGGAAAAATACCACTCTTGATCCATGTGCCACAACACATACTTTCCGAACACTCAATGCCACCTTTATAGATACCCTGTTATGAAGTGGTGTTTGATGTCATCAAAGCATCCATCCGGTGATGGTGATTAACAAGATCTCATGGTCAAAAGGATTTAGGTTACTATTTATCTAAAATCTTATAGCAAATGAACTATTGAAATGACTTGATCTTTATGCTACGCTTAACTATAGGAGTATGTCCATCACACCATTCTCCTAATGATATGATCTTGTTGTTAATAACATCTCAATGTTCATGATCAGGAAACCATGATCATCTATCAACCAACAAGCTAGTATTACAGAGAGACTTTAGTAGGGACTCTAACAAGTTTACAAATCACACAAGTATTAATGTTTCCGATTGATACAATTATAGCATGAATGTTAACATTTATCATAAATACAAAGATACAAACATCAGAACTCTATCCGGAAAAACGTTAAACCCCCTAGAGTTTTTAGGTCAAAAGGCTTTATGTAGGCGAAGAGGGAGGCCGAGGGGGTGCCCGAGGTGGCCACGCCCCTGTGACACCCCCGTGATTAGGGCTAGACAAATCCCAGACCTCTGTCTGATATAAGCCTAACCTAAATCTCGAAAGAGTACAAAGAGAGAACTGATAACACAACAGTGACCTTACGACACAAAAATTATTACAGCAAGCTCATAACTGAGCAAAGAACCAAAATATTACAAGCAGAGGTCACTGACCACAAACATCAAACAAAGGAAGGCAAATTATGCTATCAAGTATAGCAAACTTAACAAATGGCCTAAGAGGCCTAAACCATAACGATGACGTCCAATCCATAGATCCCAGACTGCCAACTGGGAACTCCAAACTACTCGTCAATGTCGATGCCGTAAAGAATTCATCTTCAATGGTAACACTTACTCTGCTATAAAAGTATCAACGAAGCAAGGGTGAGTACAGGGTGTACTCCGCAAGACTTATGGCTGGTGGAGTTATTTTGCATAAAGCCATCTTTGTTTCGTAAAACAAGAGGGAGAAGAATCTCGACTAATCAGAATATTTTAAAATGGGATAAGAGAGCGATATCACTAGCTTTGATCATCTCTTGATATCCACCGAATCATCATCAGCTGAACCTATCTAGGATGACCCCCTCGATCCCTGAGGAAGCATCCTTAAGCACACATTACTTAACTTGCCAAGTTTTATGATTAGGTTCAAGTTCTCTATGATCTTCACGTCCGTTCCCAAGTTCGTCCATAACCGCGGACACGGCTTTTCGAAAAGATTAATAACCCTGCAGGGGTGTACAACTTTACCCACACGTACTAACCTTCTCTTAATGCCACTAGATAAGCCCTCTTCCTTGGAAGGCCGACAGAGGGTGGTTAAACACGACCTTTACCTTGCTTTCGCCGAGACCATGAGTCACGCACTAGGGAGATGCCGCAGTAACGGGTCGAGTTCCAAAGTCGGTCCCTAATGATGTGAACAGGGTTTGAGATTACAGATGCCGGACATCTCCCATTCCCTGCCACGCTTACCTACCTGTATGAATGCACTTCCTTCACCTCCTTCGAGAAGAGCCGGAATGCATATGTCGAATGGAACGCCCGAACTATGTGACCCATGGAATCTACTCGGCAAGTTAGTTGGTCGAGGGGGTTTCTAGGCCCCCGTGTGGCTGTACGCTTGTCTTGGTTCAAGAGGCAAGAACATCGGGTCCTAGGGGTGGCAAGTATGGGACTGCAAAAACCACAACCCACGTGGCCTCCCATACAAGCCTTAGCATGTTTATTATTCATCTCTGATCATACCACGTCATCCTGTCATACTAGGTTCATTCGCAGCTCTGATTCATCAACTGGATGGACTAGTGATAACAGCTAGGCATGGCTAAGCACAACAGATGTAACAGCTCTAGCAATGCTTCATAAGCCAAACCCTAGTTATGCTAGGAGCAGTGGATCAGGGAATATAGGCTATAAAGGAAACATACATCAGATAGGTTTACTCTATCTATCGATAAAAGACACTGGAATCGTATGCACATGGCAAGAATGAAATACTTTGAAAGCATATGATTCATATGTATGTGTGGGGCTTTGCTTGCCTTTGCCAGTTGATATCCAGAAAGCAGAGTTCCGGACACCTGGTACTTGACTTGATTATAGTTGGCAAGTATTTGTCTTCGAGCTTCGACGGTGTTGATCTCGATCTTCAGTCTTGAACTTGATCTCAATTCCGATATCGTATTCTACCGGAGAAGAACCAAACACCGGAAAGGAAGGAGAAACAATCAACACATGGCATATATGCAATGCTCAATCAAGGATGATGATATGACAAGTTGAATTGCATTGAAATAAACCCCTAAGGCATGCTTGACAATTTAATCGGGTCCCGAGGGTACAAAACCCTAAGCCGGGAAAACCCCAGAGGCATATGAGAGGGGTTGTTTTGTTGTTATAATTAAACTTGCAATTTAAGTTGCTTATCAATGCATGATTATAATGGTATGAGATAGGTCTCATTTTTCTGAACATTTTGGTATATTATTTGTATGTTTCTGATTTAAAATTAATTAGTTATGATTTTTCCCAATTTTAATTCATTTTAACTCATTTTTGGAATATTATAAAATAATTTACGTTTTGGAAATTACTTTAACATTTTTATTAAACAGAAACATTTCTGAAAATACTTATTACACTTACAGGGTGGACCCACCTGTCAGGGATTTAATAATTACAGAAATGATTTACTGAAATTGATAAAGGAAAAAGAAAAAAGGCTTAATGACATCAGCACGACCTCAGGCTGACGTCAGCCAAGAGCAACCCTTGCAGATCCTTGATCGATCAATCGATCTAGAGCTCGCGGGGCGTCGTGGTGGGGTGCGCTGGAAAGAGGAGAGCAAGGGGAGCCAGAAAGTGGCAACGCCGCCTTGGATTGGTCACCGGAGTGACCTCTCCCACGGCGAGCGGCGGCGAAGCTTGCAGGTGGGTGCTGTGGCGGCGGTATAGAGAGGGAGAGAGCGAGTGGAGGGGTGCATTAGCACCGCAGGCTCACCACGAGCGCGAGGGAGGTATTGGCAAGGCTCGGGGAGGCTGGACGGCGCCGAATTGATGGCGACAACGGCGGCGGCCGACGATGCTTCTTGCTCGATTCTGACCAGAGGAGGTCGTCCCGTCGTGTGTGTTTTGAGGAGAAGAACAAGGGCGGCGAGGCGCTTCCAGCAGTAACCTCAGCATGGCGTGGGGTGGTCAGGAACGGCGAGGCAACATGGTGGCCGAACCTAGGGTTTCGGCCATGGTGCGGGAGAGCAAGAGAGGAAGAAGAAGAGGCGAAATGGGCCACAACTAGGGTTCCTCGCAGCGGCCAGGGATCTTGTAGGCGACGGCGGGCAGCGTCACGAATCTCAGCGCACGCCGGCGACGAGCGCTCAACAGTGGGCAGCTTCCCGGAACGGAGGAAGACGATGGCACAGACAAAAGGTTGAACCGGTACGGGGCCGAGGCGGGCTGCAAACGGGCCAGATGGGCCACGGTGAAGTGCATTGGGCGGCAGAGAGAAAGAGGAAGAGAGATGGGCTCGGCCCATGGAGAGAGGGAGAGCAGTCTGGGCTACGGTCTGGCTCTATTTTTTTTTCTGTTGAAATGTTTTCCTATTTCTGTTTTCTCACTTTTCTCTTTATATTTTCAAATACAAACCTGTTTTGAAAAATTAAAAATACAGAGACTTTTATAAATATTTAAAATAATACAGGGACCCTTTAACCATTTGAGTTCCACATTTTTTTGTTCTTTTCAAATATAGTAAAACCCTTTTGAATACATTTCAAGTAGAGAGGGAAACTATTAGGGTTTAGGGTTTTGGTGATTATTTCTTTCAATCATTTTAAAATGATGATGCTCATGAATGCACATTCAAATCCTAATTAATATTTAATGAAACTAGGGTTGTTACAACCCCTCCCATGCGCGGCCTGGGCTGGCCCGCGCGGCCAGGGGGTCTGGGCCCCTCGTGGCCCTCCTCCGTCTCATCTTCTAGCTCCGTGAGTCTTCTGGTAAAATAGGAGTTTTGGCATATTTTCCGGGATTTTTCTTGAAAGTTGATTTTCTGCACAAAAACTAGACACCAAAGCAATTCTACTAAAAACAACGTCAGTCCGTGTTAGTTGTATCCAAATCACACAAGTTTAGAGGAGAAACAATAGAAAAAATGTTCGGGAAAGTAGATACGTTTTGGACGTATCATCTCCCCCAAGCTTAGCTTATTGCTTGTCCTCAAGAAATTTAGTTGAAAACTGAGTGCGATAAAAGAAACTTTCACGAACACATTTGCTTCATGTAATGTAAATATTCTCAACATATGATCAGTACTTAGACAATTTATAATAAAGAGTATGTACTAAGTCTACTCAATAGTCGTTGCAGGCTATGAAGAGATTCCAACGCAATAATAATAAGTAGCATGAAACAAAAATATAAGCAACATTGCAATGCTCACAAGAAGGTATGATAGAGTGGTATCTCGCTTGCCTTTGATTGTGGAGCAAAACATAAATGCCAAGGAACCTTTGGAGTTCAAGTGAAGACTAGAAGTAAAGATATCAAAGATACAAGCATCAAAGTTATGACATAATTAACCAAGTTTTGAGACAAGCATATTACACTAAGAATGACAACTATGCTCTCAAGAAGGTGCTCATAGAATAAGTGGTGACTAAACAGGGAAGTGAAAAGGTTTTGAAAAGTTTGAAAGGCTTCCAAATGCTGAAAGTATGGTACTCATTAGCTTTGAGCTCTCATTGCCCCTATCATAGGCATCTTTAGATGGTTAATTTGAAAGTGAGGTCCAATATGAGTTATATGCTTGACAGATCATAAATTGAAAATCTCATGTCCCTTGAGTACGAGGGCCACTCCTGATGCTACTCAACTTTAGTTACCGGTAAGTTCTTGTCATCATAAATACATGTGTATCATAGAGAACTGCCAATGGGGTACCCCTTGCCCCATGATATAGGAGCTATCCCATATCAAAATGACAAGGCAAGCAGACAATGAGCATCTCAGCAATCTTCTTATTTACCATGGGAAAATGGTGATTTTTTCTCTTTTTTTCCCTCTTTTCTATATCTCTCTCTTTTTTTATAAGAAGAATGCTTCATAGATTGCTCACTATGGTTATGCTACAAGTTTCCACCATGATTAGGCATGGCTTAGGCTAGCGGCCCAGGCGTTTCTCTAACACATATACATAACTCCATGGACTTACAAGCTCCCCTTTTATTTCACACCGACGACATCCATAAACAAAAGAGCATGATATCAACTAGATAATATTTATAGGTGTTGAAAGCGTTCCTCGTGAAAACATGGTTCTGCTAACTCCCAGCCTATAATTTGCAAGCATATAAATTTCATGGACAATCACAATGGTTCAGGTTCATTAAGTGCAAGAAATAAAGTGTGCCATCAAGTTTGTGAGAGCTTTATAAACTAACTTTCTCATAACAAGCAAACATTTTATTTGGAAGAAAACGAGGCATGATGAATATGCACGGAATAGCAATGATGCTAATAGGTAGATATGGTGGACACTTTTGACAATATTGGTTTTGGGGAGTTGGAAGCACGAGCAGAGATCATACTTAGTGCAAGTGAAGGCTAGCTGTCACATCCCAAAATTTTCCAAATTTTGAAATGTAAAAAATAATCAAACAAAAGAAATAAATGATTAAATTTAGGGGGAAAATAAACTTTTTGTTTCTAAATGGAAAAAACTCAAAACCTTACTTGAATAAAAATTTGAATGAAAAAGCAACAAACAAATTTTCAAACTAATCAAATGCATTCATGCATGGAAAGTATCTTGAATTTGAGCATTTGGAAAAGATAAACCTAAACCCTAAACCTTAATAAAAGAAATCATCATCAAGATCACTCCAAGACTATGGCTTTGTTCCATATAAAAATTTAGCAAAAACATTCCTAAATAATCATTATTGATAAACATCAATATTACAAAACCATGGGAATTGATTTCATTCTATTTGGAGCCATGGATAAAAACTTATGATTTTTATAAAATAAAAGAACGTATTCCAAGGCTAATAAAATCTCATAGCTAAAATCAATACTTAATTTTGGACAAAGTAATTCTAAAGGATATAAAAAGATAAATAATTATTCAATAGAATTATAAAAATTGGTAACACCATTTTTGGAGCTATAAATAAAAAGTTATGAATTATATAAGACAAAGAAAGAAATAAATAAATAGGAATTATTGCAAAGATAAATTAAACCATGGCTAAAATTCATAAGTAAATGGAATAGAAGTTTATTAAATAATATAAAAGGATAAAAGCTTATTTAAATAAAATTATATGGGCTTATGAACCATATTCAAATTTTATTTGAATAAAAGCCAATGTGCCTCACTTAAATTTAAATGAATATTAATTTATAAAAATATTTGAAATTTCTTAGTTGGACTAAGCAACCAACTAGGTTTTTGTATAAAACCTACTGAAAAGGTTTAGTGAAGAATTGAAGTCAAATTGGTGTTTAAATCATTTGTTTTGAATAAAAACAGAAAACAGAAAAAGAAAAGGAAAAAGATTTGAAAAAAGGGAAACCCAACCAGCTAAACCTCCACGGCCCAACACAGCCCAACCAGCCCACCCGGCCACACTCCCTCTCTTCCTCTCTGCTCTCTTTTCTCACCGAGCCCTCCCCGTACCCCCTTACTGACCTCTTGACCCCACCTCCTCGTCAGCGTCATCGTCTCCAGTGCGCCGAGCCCGTGTTCCCCTCCCTTCCATTTTTGTATGAATTTAATCCGCGTAAATTAGCGTAACTCTGTGAGTGATTCTCTCCACTGACCACGCCTTATTAATCCCCTCTCCCTCCTCTCCTTTTCCCCTCAAACTCCACCGCCAGAGAGCCACTAGGATGCGCGGAATCAAGCTCGCACCGCCGCTGTCCCCGATAAGCTCCGGCGCCAATTCCGGTGAACCTCGACCTTCCCTTGCCCCTAGTTCACGCTAGCTTGCTCTCCATCCTCATACGCACCTGCTAACACTCCTCGTGTGCTTGCGTGTGCCCAGAGGCTCGACTCCGTCTCCAACTGTGAACGACCGACGACGGCCACGAATCCGGCGATGAAATTCGGTGAGCCCCGATGTAACATCCCAACATTTAGGAACCAACGAAGGGTAGATTTAGGAATCCGTGTAATTGCATGCATTCATCTATAAAAATGTGGGTAAATTTTTCGCCAAATAAAAACCTAAAGTGATCAAAGTTTCTTTCAGTCTTTAAGTTTAGGAATAGCCTTGGAGAATGATCGTTATAAACTTTGACATGATCTTTATGGATCAGTGTGTCTTGGGAAATGAAATTTGAATTTAAACTTGAATGATATAATTATAATTTAAAAGGAACTAGAATTATGTTTGAGTAATCTTATTTAATCGAGCAATAACATTTAGTAACTCAAACTTTAAATAATATAACATAATCAAGAAAATGAATATTCATCCCATATCTTTATTCAATATATAAGTTACAAAATGTAACTTATAAAAGTAATCAAGGATCTTTACAATAGTAAATGAAATAAAAGAAGAACATTTATATATTGAGTAATATTACAATCTTTATTACAAAAGGATAAAATAAAGATTACAAAAGAATAAAATAAATATTACAAGGGAATTATTCTATCAAAAAGAATACCTATTCTAAATCTTGAATCTTCAAGTCTTGTACCTGCAAAACAAATCACAAACTAAAAGAAAGAAAATAAAAGATTAGGATATTTTACTCTCAGTAGTGACAGTGCGATGCACTATTAAACTTTACATCACTGAGTAAATCTTAGGGGCAAGTTTCACCAATATGAAAGAATTTAATCTTTCATAATCCATAAGCCACAAGTCAAATAATTTCAAGCAGAGAGAGGGGCAAGTTTCACCAAGCAGTTAAGTGGTAAACAGATAAAAGGTAACTTTCTTTCCAAAGCATTACCACAAGGGTGTAGCATCCACACAGGCAGCATACACATCTAAATGCATGGTGTGTGTTGTCAACACAGCTACAACAGCCCACATAAACAAAACCACTCAACACAGCCGTGGGAAAGCACCACAACATCAATTTCTTGTTCATACACATCTAGCACCAGCAGCCAAACCAAACCAAACCAAACCAGACCAAACTAACCACACACTTGATCATCCCACCGAGATGGTGACATAAGGAGGGGGTGGATAGCAAGGTCAAGACCAAGCTACCAGGAACCACAAGGTAGATAGCAAGATCAAGGACAAGTTCCAGGAGCTGTAAACAGTAGGAGCAACAACATGAGAAGGACCAGATCAAGCCAGCAAGATTAGGCCACCAGATCAACAAGTTATAACCACAACAACAACCCACTGTTGTGGTGAGTTATATAAAACCATCACATGATCTGTTTATCATATCAATATAATAGATTCATGTGTTGTTCTATATCTCACTTCTCAGTATTCATCCAAGTGGGATGAATCCATCCTAGAAGGTTTAAAAATTAAAGTCATAACCACAAGATAACCATACAAGTATAACCAGGATCTCAGACCAACATCATTGATCCTGGTTACAAAATCCAAATCTTATATTTCAATATAGCCAAAGGCATGATTATGAAATCTAGGCACATCTCTTAAAAGAGTAGCACCCCAGAATCCATAAATCTTATGGATCCATGCAAACCATTAGCACACCCATTATTCTCTCAACTATGACACAAGAATTAGTAGCTGGTATCACTACCAGAACAGATCCATGAGGAACAACAAGATAAGGACCTAGTCCCTAAGCCTCAGACCAACATCATAGGCATTGGGGTTCAAAGAAAGAAGTTTCAACTTATCTTTGGTATTAAGCCAATCTTAAGCATTAATAAAATCAAGCCAAGAAGTAGAACCTAGACTTGTGTGCCATTTTAAGATGGTATCACAAGAGCAACTTCTAAACCAAGCAGATTGAGTATCTAGCTTTCACAGATAAACTCACAGACAACTAAGCATCATTTTCCTGGTACTAATCACAGGAATCATTTCCAGGTATATATTGATACATGACAACACTGTAAGAGACCAATTAATCTCAACCTGTATATGAATCCATAAACCAACAATTACAGATACAGTGACTACATCACTCAAAAATCACTGTCAATGACCAAGTAATGACAGTGGTGAACTTTCAAATCAATAGGATCTCCAAGTAGTGATTCTACAGTAACACTATCATTTGAACCATATCAAATTAACCAATGGAATCAACCTGATAAGCCACTAGCATCACCAAAGCCAACTATAAGCAATAATCCACAGCAAACAGTCATTCATCATGCTCAAGGATTATCACCACTAGATCCAAATCATCATATCTATGCTCAACAGAGGGATATGAACCCTAATCAGAACAAGAACCCTAATCAGGATATGAACCCTAATCAAAACATAGGCACTAGGCAGGGGTAGCCACTAGATACACACAGAGAGATTCATGGTGACAGGATGAACTAGGATCCACAGAGGCGCAACTTACCCGGGGTCCTCGCTGACGAATTGAAGAGGAAGCAAAAGGGCCGACGTGCTCGCGGCGGCACGGGGAGCACCCAGAGGGTGCTGCAACCCGCACAAGCCACATTAGCGGCCACCGCATATCACCACGGGAGGATCAGGGGCAGCGGTAGCAGCACCATCCCCAAACCCTAGGGTTCGGAAAGGGGGCTAGCCTGGCCATAGAAGGGCCCCATGATCAAATCGAGCTGGACCAGGTGGACGAGCATGGTCGACAACCTCGCCCTGCACCACGGCAGTGGCCAGGGAGGACCACGGCAGCGAGCAGCGCACGGCGGCAGCGTCATCGACCATGGGGTCGAGGAGGAGAAGTGAGGACGAGAGAGAGAGATAGAGTGAGTGGGCCGATAGGGCCAGTACCCCTTTGGGGAGCCCTTTTGATCATAGTCACTTGGGCCAGAACGGCCCAATAAGCCCAATAATCTTGACAAAGCCGGCCCAGCAACCTGAAGGGAAGTATTAATAATTATGAAAAGACCAAAATGCCCCTGAATTTAAATAAATTATAGAAAACCAAATAAAAATCCAAAAATTATAAATAAAATATTTTTGGATTCACAATAATTCAATCTATCTAAATAAATTAAGAAATAGAATTTTAGGCATATAATTTTTATCAATAATTTTATACTATATATAGTCCTTATGGAATTTTATAAAATTAAAGAAAGCCGATAAAAATAAATAAAAATCACTTTTATTATATACCAATTTTGTAGTATTTTAGAAAAATACTAAACAAATAATTTATGTATTATTTAATATAAAATAAAAATGATAATTCTTACAGGAATTATTAGATAAGTAAAATTCAAATAAAATGAAAGAAAATAAGAAATACAATATTCAATAAATATTAATAATTAATATTTATAAATTATTTACTTATGAAAAGAATTTTTATAATTTAAATAATGGGGGGAGAATACACACAAAACTAAATGATGCATTACATTACTTTGCATAATCATTTTGCTTCTTTAAATATTGTCCTTACTAGGCAATAATGATGTTTTGTAGACATAGAAGATCAAGGTCCAGTGCAAGCATTTGACTTCACTACCTTGCGATCACAAGGCAAGTTCATCACTTGCTCATGTCCTTTGAAGAGTCTTTATCAAAGTATTTACAATATTGTGTGTTATCATCTATACTCCAAAGAAAGAAAATATTATTTTCTAAAATAAAGAAATCTTAAGTATCATGCTAAGTGATGATATAATGGAGCAATAGAACTTAGGTTCTATTTGCAACAATAATGATCAGTTAGGAACTTAATAACCCATGCCATCAATGATTCTAGCGCCGTATATCACGCGTTAACCATGAGATTTGGAATGGGACAGAGAAGTCAGCTGTATCTTCTTCCTCTCGCATGTAGCCGGATGTGCAGGTTGTGGCTGTTATCACTCGTAGCGTGCATATTAATTGGTAATTCGTAGAGTATATGCAGCATATGGGAGGGAACCCTCAATGTCCCACGATAGTTCTGGCATCTAATGGTTTGTACAAACCATTGCCGTAATTCAATACGTGGGCATGGTGCACACCAAGGAGGCATGCGAGGTCGCGAAGGGGGCAGTGATTGGCTTGGATCACCTACTAGGTCCCACATCATGGAATTGTGGACGGGAAAGTACGTCCGGTTGTGCAACAAGGAGTTGATCTCTCATGGGTAAAGTAACACACCTCTGCAGAGTGTAATAATTGTAACTTATTACTCCCAGTTCCGGGAAGGATCTACGAACACGGCAGGAAAGGAACTCCATGAAAGTTCTGGTCAACCTATGAAGGCTGATGGTCATAGATTCTTATAATAAAATCAATCTTTGAAGAAAGATTTACAAAAACTGCATAGTGCCTAGGACTTATAGTCTAAGGTGGTAGTTAGAGCATCAAACTTCCCACCTTGCATATAATGAACTTGCTGGGTAACGATGTTACTCATCCTTTCCTTTGATCCCTTGCTTAGACTTTGAGGATCCCGAAGACATGCCAATGTATGTAGCCGAATGCCAAGAAGATGTGTTCTACGAGGAGCCTGACCTGTCAGGAGGTGTTGAAGGAATGGATTACAAAATCCGCTATGGTGTCGATGACAACGAGTCAAACTAAGTACCCTAGTTAGTAGTAAACGACGGAGCTGAGCAGCATGAACCATATAGAATAAGCTGCTGAGCTCAACTCTTAGTTGGAGTTGCTACTTTTAAATTCCGCTGAAACACTTTATATTTTGGTTTGTAAGTTGAATATTCTCTAAGTCTTGAACTTCTGGTATTGTAATAATAATAATGTGTGAATGTTTGTAATATGGACCCGCAATGTTTTTGTTGTACCACTTCGAGGGATGTGATATTTATAGAACGGTGTTCTCTGGATGTCATGTCGACGACTATAGTGTACTACACATGCAGTGGTATGCTGGGTCACCGCACCCGACCACCCCTTAGCCCCTGGTTTGTTCTGTCGCATCCGATGTCCCCATGCGCATGCACTGCTACTCTTTGTTTGTCCGCGGGCGCTCTGTAGGCTCACCTTCGACCACCTCTGCAAGAATCCAACGATGATCTCAACTCCGACGAGAGATTGCAGCTGTACCCGTGCGCCCCGCCCTCTCCCGTGACCTCTGCTGCAACCCTCATGACCTTGCGACCCCTGGTAATGCCCCTGCACCTCTCCCGTACCCCTAGATCCACCGCAACACCGTCGCCCGATGCGCCGCCAGTCCTTGACCACACACTCTGGTCGGCAAGATCTTGATCTAAAGGCTAGGATTAGAATTAGTGCGAACAGGTACTAGCAGATCTGAGCTGAGAGTTTTTATTTAGATCTAACGGCCCACGTAGCTGATCCCGCCGAAGCGGTACCAGCCAATCAAAACACACCACGTGGCTAGGGTTTCGATTTAAAAACCAGAAAAAGTTTATTAGATGATTAAACTTGTAAAAATCATAACTTTTGATCTACAATTCAGAAAAATACAAATTTGGTGTCTACGGATTTACAAAAATGTGAACTAGATTACTGTGGCCTTAGTTTATACACTTGTTTCTGTAAAAATTGAGTTCTAGGCAGAGACTTATTTATGGCCATTTTGGCTATAAAAATTGTTGTAAAAATTATTTTTGAGTAAATCTTTTGCAAATGGTTTTGTTTTGAACCCTCTGACCATAAACAGTAACATTTGAAATTAAAAATATATTTTGTTGACACTAGAAATAATTCCTTTGAATAAAGCTTTTCTAATAAAAGAAAAATGATTTAAATAACCAAATTGCACTAGCTTGGTTTCAATTGGAATTCCACCTTTTTAGAAGGACCAATAGATGTTTGTAGTGTTCAAAACTTTGCTAAACAATTTCTAAAATAAAATGACCTTTTGCATGCTTGCATGCATTTATTTTTATTCTTGTGATTGTTTTGTGATGCTAGTTTTGAATATGTGCTTTGCTTGATTGTGTTGTAGTGAACTTTGAAGAGTGTGACATTTGTAAGATCAAGGAGAGTACCAAAAAATTCCACTATAAAGTCAAGTGATACTTTGTTCATCAGAAGTCCTATCTTTTCAATATTGCATTAGTGACATTTTTGTAGTGTGCGTGATAGTACTATTTTGTATATTTATATGCTATTCTAAACCTATAGTATCTACCTTGGTAGTATTTCCTAAAGATAGGAGACATGGTAGGTTTCGAATGCTTAGTCTAGCTATATAAATTTGTGGGTGGAAATCATGATATGATGTCTTATGGAAATACAAGTATTGTTTTTAGACTAATGAAAACAACTGATGTCTAATATCTTTTGAATAAGCTAATGTTGCTAATGAAGATTGTGTGAAGTTTTGTATGAAGGAACAATTTCAGGTGTAGAGAGAATGATGCAATGAGATGAAGAATGGACAAAAGCTCAAGCTTGCGGATGCCACCATGGTGTCACCCCAAGAAATATCCAAGAAGTACAAGCGTCAAAGCTTGGGGATGCCCAAGGCATCCCCTTCTTCATCAATAAAAAGCTCAGGTCTGTCTAGACACTTCAGTTTTATTGTTTCATGTACAGTTGTGTTGTTCTTGGAGCGTCTTAGTTTTTGTTTGCTTTGCTTAGTTTGTTTAGTTTGCTTGAATAAATTAGTTTGGACCCCCGTTTTTGCTGTGTTGTTTTGCAAATAAGTTTGCTTGGTGTTTGGAAAGGAGTAGTAAGTTCTTGCTTGAAGTGCAAGAGGAGCTTGCATTGACTGTGACTTAGACTTTAGCATGACATGCTAGGTGTTGTTTTAGCATTATGCTTAGTGATTATTGCTGTAGCATGTCTTGTTCCAAACAATTGGGATTGCTTAGTGTGCCTTGAAGAAATTATGCGTTGTTTTAGCATGCAAAAGCATAGTATTGTGGTATTCTCCTTTGATGATTTGCTTGGGTTGACTTGGAACATGCTTATACCATGTTATGACTATGACAAGTCACCATTAGCCTCTATGATCATTTAGTACTTGACTTGTAGTACCACTCTTTGCTTTGATTAGTTTGCTTTGTTGCATTGCATAATTATGGCCATTATTGCTCTCTTAGTTGGTTGCTCCCAGTATTTTGCTAGCCTCCACTTGTATGAGTAAGTTCTACTCATGCTTCCAACTCCCAAGAAACCAAGTTATTGCAAAGTGTCCACTATAAAATCCTATGCATGGTGTGTTACACCATTCCAAGTATATTCTTGTTTTCATCTATCTTCCAATTAAAAACTATTTTGTTATGTGAAAACTTAGTTATTAAAGCCCTCACGAACTTGACGACACATTTTATTCTTTGCCCCAAATAAACTTGAACCATTGAGGCAACTTTGTTGTATATGCTTGCACTTATAAGTTGGGATTAGCAGAACCGTGCTGTCACGGGGAACGTTTTTCAACATTGCACTTGTACTTTTTGTACTCCGTTGATATCATGCTCTTTTGTCTATGAATGTTACCGGTGTGAAATGAAGTGGGAACTTGTAAGTCCATGGAGTTTGTATTCTGTGTTAGAGAAACGCCTGGGACGCTAGCCTAAGCCATGCCTAATCATGGTGGAAACTTGTAGCTTCACCATAGTGACATCTATGAAGCATTCTTCTTATAAAAAAAGAGACACATTGAGAAAAGAGGAAAGAGAGAAAAAAGCACCACATTCCCATGGTACATAAGAAGAATTGCTGAGATGCTCATTGTCTGCTTGCCTTCTCATTTTGGTTATGGGAAAGCTCCTGTTCCATGTGCAAGGGGTACCCCGTTGGCGGTTCTCAATGATATGCAAATACTTACAGTGACAAGAACTTGCCTGGGCCCTAAGTTGAGTATCCATGAGGTGTATCCCTCATAGTCAAGGGACTTGAGATTGCCAACTTATACTTTGTCAAGCATATACTCCAGCTTTGCCACTTTAACCTTAACCACTTCAAGATGCTTATGATAGGGGCAATGAGGGCTGAAAGCTAATAAGTACAATAATTTTTGGAAGCTCTTTTTGAAACTTGTAATCCCTGCTTCCTTTACAAAAAGGCCTTTCTTCCAGCATTATTGAGTCTCCACCTTCTACCTTTAGGCACCATTAAGAGAGCATAGTTGTCATTCTGTGTGCAGTGTTCCAAAGCTTACTAATTGATGCATATTGTGTTATTACTTGTTCATGTGCTATCTGTTTCTAGTCACCCTTGTGAACTTTGCAGGTGTCCTATGCATTATATTGCTACTCTATGAGGGACACGCTGATTGCCACTATGCTATGTTTTCTGCATGTGAAACAAACAAACGTTTTTCAATGAATATTATTCATGATCTTTGTTTGTAGATTGCCATGTTGCATGCATAATTACTATGTCCTATTGTTAGAACTCCATTTCCATACACATGTTTAGAGTTCTTTGATCCCAGATTTCAATCCTTGCAAATGGTTGGATCTTTATTGTGAGGGTGCATGTCACCTCAAAAATTAAGGACGAGCAGGAGTTAAGCTTGGGGATGCTGATACGTTGGAAATGTATCTATAATTTTTGATGCTCCATGCTTGTTTAGTATCTACTTTGCTTTACTTGTCTACACTTTGAGGTGCTTTTTACATGTTTTCTGGTACTAACCTATTAACAAGTTGCAACAGTGCCAGATGCCTTTTTCTACTGTTTTTGGTTTCAGAAAAGTTAGTAAAGAAATATGATTCTATCATGTCTGTGTTGTTTGTGATCTTGCATGCTCTCCGTTGCTAGTGGTTATCTTGGCCAAGTAGTTGCTAGTGACTCCAAGAGGGAGTATTTATGCTCGATAGTGGGTTAATGCCTCTAGTATCCAAGGGAAGTGACAGAAATCTCTTCGGTTGTAGATGTGTTGTTGATACTAGGGTGAAAACAACGGTCTCTTGTTCATGGAACATGTGGACTGTTTACCTTACACACTTTGCTTAAAGCAGTTGTCTATTGCTTGCAACTTAATACTGGAGGGTATTCGGATGATAACCTGAAGGTGGACTTCTAGTCATAGATGCAGTTGGATTACGGTCTATGTATATTGTTGTATTGCCCAATCAACTTCATAGGATCTTTCTAGATAGTAATTGCATTGTTATGCCTTGCTCAGTTCCTGTCAATTGCCCCGCTGTAATTTGTTTACCCTTCATGCCATGTTGTTTATCTAAGGAGAGCACCTCTAGTGAACTATGGACCCCGGTCCAATCTTTACCATTGATACATCTTCCACTATTACTTGTTTACTTGCTGCAAACCATTATCTTCCACACCATACGTTTAATCCTTTGTTATAGCAAACCGGTGAGCTTGACAACCTCACTAATTCGTTGGGACAGAGTCTTGAGTTTGTGTTGTGCAGGTCTCCATGTTGCTCCCAACACCTGTGTGACGTCTCCTTCCTCCTTCTGGTTCGATAACCTCGGTTTGTACCGAGGGAAATCTTGCTGCTATGCTCTTGGGGTTTCAACGAAGCACTCTTCCTCCCTGTTGAGTGTAGCATCAGTGGCCCACGCCTGGGGTGTGTGGGCCCCCTGTGGCCCAACTCCGCCTCCCCTTATGGCATCCTTCATCTTCTGGGAAAATAGAATTTTCCGTAGTTTTTCTGGTATTTTTCTGATCTTCATGAAATTGCATCAAAACACCGCTTTTTCCCATCAGAATCCTGCCTCCGGCAGTTCATTCTCTAAGAATCATCCAACATGCAAAAACAGATGAAAAGACATAAGTAACACCTCTTAATATGAAATATATCAATCAATAGAGGCAAATTATGATATAGAATGGTGATGCAAATTGGACCTATCAACTCCCCGCAAGCTTAGACCTCGCTTGTCCCCAAGCGAAAATTGAGCTCAGTAAACATGTCCACAGGTTTATCGAGTGAAGTGTCGATAAAAAGAATACGGACAAGAAGCATCACACTTACCAATGCACAACTCATAGAAGAAAGCAACTCACCATTATATAACTTAGCTTGCAACAAGTATGGGAGTCACAATAAAGATGCATAAAGATAAATCATAATTTGGATTGGCAAACTTTGATCTTGGTCAGAGAACAGTTGGCAAACATTTTTCAAGCAGAGCTTTTGTAAAGAAGTTTACAACAAGAGTACTCCTTGCTCAAACATAAAAGGTTTTTCACAATGATGGCTTTCAAAGTAATACTCACTTAGATAAGAGTCTTCTGCAAACAAGGAAGATAGAGAACATGATTGAATAAATCATCATATGAATGCTTGAAACACAACAACTCAAATGCTTGCTGGAGATAGAGAGGAATAGGTTTACTGACTCAACTTAGAAGTAGAAGAAAGGCCCTTCATAGAGGGAAGCAGGGATTTCAAGTTCATAAAGAGCTTTCAAAAGATTATGGTACTTACTAGCTTTGAGCTCTCATTGCCCCTATCATAAGCATCTTGAGGAAATAAAGGTTAAAGTGAACAAAGATGGAGTATATGCTTGACGAAATATAAGTTGGCAATCTCATGTCCCTTGAGTGCGAGGGCCGCTCCTCATGCTACTCAACTTTAGTTACCGGTAAGTTCTTGTCATTGTAAGTACATGTGTATCATAGAGAACCTCCAACAGGGTACCCCTTGCTATCCCATATCAAAATGACAAGGCAAGCAGACAGTGAGCATCTCGGTGATCTTTTTATTTGCTATTTGCATAGGTTTTTATTGAGGATGCTTCACAAACTGCTCACTGTGGTTATGCTGCAAGTTTCCACCATGATTGGGCATGACTTAGACTAGTGGCCCAGGCGTTTATCTAACACACATACATAACTCCATGGACTTACAAGCTCCCCTTTTATTTCACACCGATGACATCCACAAACAAAAGAGCATGATATCAACTGTCTACAATGTACAGGTGCAATGTTGAAAGCGTTCCCCTTGACAACACGGTTCTGCTAATCCCAACGTATAGGTGCAAGCATATACAACTTCGATGACACAATGGTTCAAGTTTATTAGGGGCAAGAAAATAAGGTGTGCCATCAAGTTCGTGAGAGCTTTACTAACTAGTTTTCACATAACAAAAGAATTTTTAATTTGAAAGATAGATGAACCTTGAGAATTTACTTTGAATAGCAATAATGCTAATAGGTAAATATGGTGGACACAAATGGCACAGGTTTTGGTTTAAAGGGTTGGATGCATGACAGGTATGCCCTCTCCAAACAGGTTTTTGGCTAGCAAGGCTGGGTAGCAAGCAAAAGAGTAGAAAGAAACAAGCGAACATACAAGTCATAAAGCCAAACATGCAATCTTACTTGAAGACACAAAAGATCTTAAATAAATAATACTAAGCTTATGAGCCAATTAAGGAAGAAGGAAAATAATATAAAATACCTGTAAGTGCTTTTCTCTTTTCCTTTCAAACCTCAAAAAGTGTTGCTACTGACCAGAGCTCGGTTTGCCAAAACCAATTTAGATCTACTTGATGCTCCCAAAGTGATACCAATACTGATGAACAAGATCAATCATATAATATAGATTGCAAACTAAAATAAGAAGTGCAAAAAGTAAAAGATGAGACTTCTCATTAATATTCCATAAAGGCACTCACACCAAGGGATACATAGATAACCAACTAAAGGAGAGATACTTCCATAATGCAAACCAACCTATAAGATAACTTCTCTACTAAAAAGGTAAAAAGATAAAAGATAATGATGTGATACTGCGGCACTCCCCCAAGCTTGGAACATGCCAAGGGGATGCCAAACCTGGTGACGAATTACTCCTTCGGTGGTGGTGGTGTTCTCTTGATAAGCTCTTCAATCAGTTCCCTCAAATCCTCAATCTCAAAAGTTAGAGTACGAATCAATTCCGAATTATGCTCAATGCGGCTCATGATCATGTCAGGCCGAGAATCCCAATCCTTGTTATTCTTTCCTCACTCTTCCTTCTTAGTGTGTTCCTTCCTTGCATGGTTAGAACGAGTCAGATCCAAACAGAGGGCAACCTCCCTTGGGGCAACTTTTGGTATTGTTGCTCATGTATGGGAGTATGGAGGGGGTTTTTGGTGTGTGAATGAAGTGATCGTGGAGTGAGGATATGACGCAGAGTTTTCCCTCCTGTAGACATCTGTGCTATCCTCCTAAGCTTGGTAGGGTTTGCCACCACTCCAATGCTTGCAACGGTAGTGCAGATGTCTGGATGCTCGTCCTCCTTCACGTCTTCTTCATCCCCAACCAAGCTCTCCTCCTCCTTGGGGTTTTCAGGATCATCTTCCACGGGATTCTTGCCTTTGTCGTTAGCGGAGACCATGGCACTCTAAACTTGAGAAGATTTCCTGACAGAAACAGATCGAAACGTAAACACAACAAGAACACGATATACGAACCTCGGGGATCCGACGGGTTATATATTATGAAGTTTCACTTCATAAGGAAGGTACTGTGCAAAAACGAGGAGGAGACGGACTCTAGGGGGCTCACACCCCCTGGTGGCACAACTAGCTGGGGCCCGCGCCACTGGTGGGTGTGGCCCACCTGGCCTCCGTTTTCTCCTCCGTTTCGTCTCGAAACCTTCCATATGTAATAAAAAACATCAAAAATATAAAAATATAAGATTTTCCCGAACCTTTAGTTTGCAGCACTTTTATCTATTCAAAGACGGACTCTGCAGATTCCTTCTCTCCATCTCCTAAAAATTCCTTTCATACAAGGCCTTACACAAACCTCATTGGCAACAGTAGTGTATGCAAAAAAAATAAACCTCTAGGTACACATTTCAACTAAAATCCAACAAAACAAAAGCTACTGAAGCAACTCCTTCCAAAAACCCAAAAGAATCTAAAAGGAAATTTATTTAAGAGGCAAATGCAAATGATGGCAGAAATCTGTCAAAACAGACCAGCAAGTAAAGATTGATTTTTTCGAAAAACTTATGTTACTCAAATAAAAAAGTGCAAAACTAATGAAAGTTGGATCGCAACTTGGGGAACAAGAACATAAAATTACAGGTCCGTCCGAAGTGTTGATCTCCTTCACCAATTTTTACAATGCAGCACAAAAATCTGTCCCAGGACAACCACTTTTCACAACTCCTCTACTTCTCAAAAGTAGTTGATCTTGACTTTAAAAACCAAAACAAAAAGGATAAGGAGCGGTTATTACTGAGGTAATAACTTCCAAGACTGAACAAAACCACTAGGTTATCTCCCAAGAAGTACTTTTCTTTAATGCCTTTAAGTTAGGCTTGATAATTTCAAAGATGCTCACATAGGAGATATGGATTTGAAGTGAAAGAGAGCATCAAGAAGCAAATATCCAACACATTTGAGTCTAACCCACTTCCTATGCAAAGGAGTCTCATGAGAAAAAAAATTATTGAAACAAAAGGCCACTAGCATAGGAAGACAAAACAAATGCAACTTCAAAGCTTTCAACATAAAACGGGGAAACTTAATATTATTGAGATGCATAAAAACATGTTTCCCTCTCTCATAATAACTTTCAATAGCACTTTGAATAAAGTTGACAATATAACTATCACAAGAAACAACTTTATCATCAGAATGAGCATACTTACAATCATCAAAAAGAGGTCTAAGGTCATAAACTGGATCAATAGAAGCAAGTTGTTCCATCCTGGCATCTTCATTAGACAAACTATTTTCATAAGGATATTTAGCAAATTTGGAAAAGTTAAACTCATAAGAATCTCCATCAAACCTAGTTAAAACTTTCTCCTTTTTACAATCTATAATAGCCCCACAAGTGTTCAAGAAAGGTCTACTAAAGATAATAGGACAAGTTTTACTAGCTGCTGAACTAAGCACTAGAAAATCAGCAGGATACTTAATCTTACCGCAAAGGACTTCCACATCTCTTACAATACCAATAGGGCAAATGTTTTCCTTATTAACAAGGTGAATAACCACATCAATGTCATCAAGCTCACAAGGACCAATTTCATGCATAATTTCTTTGTAAATCTCATAAGGAATAACACTAGAACTAGCACCAATAGAACATAAACCACAATAGCAATGATCACCAATTCTCACAGAAAGCATAGGTACACTAGTTTTCCTAGCTTTACTAGGATAAGAGACAATATTAGAAGCGTCTTCATAGAAGACAATGTGCCCAACTTCTACATTTTTAGTGACAAGATCTTTGTTTAATGGCTACTATAGGTTCAATGGCTACTACAGGTTGAATGTTTATTTGCTCATTGGGTTCCACAGTTTTCTTTGTACCTTTGTTATTCGCACTAATTATCATAGAATACTCCTTTACCTTAGCTGGGAAAGGTGTTTTCTCAACATAAGGTTCAGGCAAAATATGGTCAATAGTACAAACTTCAGTATTTCTTGCAGGAACATGATTAACAACATCTTTATAAGGTGCATGGTACTTATGCCACTTCTTTTTAGGAATTTCTATATAAGAGGAAAAAGCCTTAAAACAATTGGCAATACTTTGAGAATCAAGACCATACTCAGTACTAATATCACGGAAGTCATCAGTTCCCATAAAAGATTTTATGCATTCATAATCATAATTTATACCTACTTTCTTCCTTTGTCATTCTCCCATGCTTCAGTGTTCTCTTGAATACAGTCTTGGAGATCCCATTTAGCTTCTTCCTTCATACGTGTGAATGATCCAGCACAAGAAGCATCTAGTAAATCTTTATCATGAAGAGAAAGCCTTGCATTAAAATTATTGGTAATAATATTGTTAGGGAGTTCATGAATAGGACATTTAAGCATTAGTAACTTCAATCTCCCCTAAGCTTGAGTTGTACTCTCTCCATCACGAGGACAAAATTTATATATTTGATTCCTATCCTTATGAATCTCACTAGGAGGATATAATTTAGAATAAAAGAGAGGTACTATTTCCTCCCATTCCATGGATTGTCCATTCTTCAGCAGCTTATGCCATTCTTCAGCTCTTCCTTTCAATGATATAGAGAGTAACTTCTTCTTCAACTATTCAGTTGTGATACCTGCACACTTAAACAACCCACATAATTCATGGATACAAAGCAAGTGATCACCAGGATGGACAGTTCCATCCCCTAAATAATAATTATCCATAACATGATCAACAATACTTGTAGGTATCTTAAAATGATCTATCTCAATAGGTGGTGATTCATATACTACCCTAACAGTGGTAGTAGTTTTCCCAAACAGAAAACCAAGTGGGTTATCCATATTGGAAACAAAGTAACAAACAAAAATAAAAAGCAATACTCACAATAGAAGTTTCCTTTAGCAGTTCCACTCTTCAATAGCGCTTCACTCCCCGGCAACGGCGCCAAAAAATAGTCTTGATGACCCACAAGTATAGGGGGTGTATCGTAGTAATTTCGATAAATAGGAGTGTCGATCCCAATGAGGAGCAGAAGGTGTTGACTAGTGGTATGGAGCAGGAAATCTCTGTAAATACTTAGCAAACAGATTTTAAGGGGATTTCTGATAAAGCAAGGAAATAAAGTGCAAGTAAATAAAGACAGCAAATAATTGCAGCAAGTGGCCCAATCCTTTCTTATCAAAGGACAAGCCAGTGGAAATACTAATGAGGACCAAACGTTCTCGAGGACACATGGGAATACTGTCAAGTGCTTTCGTTTCATATAGCTGATCAATCTTCTTTGGTTTTATAAGTGTTGTGTGGGTGAACCTGTGCTAATGTACTGACCTTACTTGGACTAATAAATACTTGTGATTAAACCCCTTGCAAGCATCCACAACTACAAGAAAGCAATTAATATATAAACCTAACCACAGCCTTAAACTCTGAGATCCTACACTCCCTTGTGCAATGGTTTCCTAATTGGGGGTCAGGTTTCTATCACTCTGGCAACCCCACAATTAGTAGCCAAATACACAATGCATTCCCCTAGGCCCATAAATGGTGAAGTATCATGTAGTCGACATTCACATGACACCACTAGAACAATAGCACCATAACTTAAATATTAAACCATTGAATAATACCTCAACAAAAATCCACTACTAACAACATGACTTCTCCCTTGTCCTCAAGAACTAAACGAACTACTCACGAGACATCATATGGATCAAGATCAGAGATGATATGGTGATGGATAACAATCTGAACATAAACAATAATTCAATGGTTCCACTCACAAGCATCTACTACAATAGTAATCAACACCGGGAAAGTTTCCCCTAAGAACTATGCAAGATTTAACACAATTGTTACAGCGGGATGGAGTGGTGATGATGGTGCTGGTGGAGATGATGGTGTGGATTATGATGATGATCCCGATGAAGTCTAGCTTGATGATGGTGTTAATGGCGGCGATCTCCCCTCTCCGGGAAGGAATTTCTCCGGCATAAATCCATCTACCGGATAGCTCTTTCTCTCTCGGTGTTTTCCGCCCTGCAGAGGCGGCGAAATATTTCTGTGGTCGCTCCCCGTGTATTAGAGTTTCGAGGAGAAGATATAGGCGAGAGGGCGGAGCCAGAGGTGGGCCAGGGTGGCCACACCCCATGTTGGCGCGGCCTAGGGTGGCCCGTGCCTAGGGGGTGTGAGCCCCCTGTGGCCCAACTCTGCCTCCCCTTCTGGCATCCTTCGTCTTCTAGGAAAATAGAATTTTCTGTAGTTTTTCTGGTATTTTTTCTGATCTTCGCGAAATTGCATCAAAACACCGCTTTTTTTCATCAGAATCCTGACTCCGGCAGTTCATCCTCCGAGAATCATCCAACATGAAAAAATAGATGAAAAGACATAAGTAACAACTCTTAATATGAAATATATCAATGAATAGAGGCAAATTATGATATAGAATGGTGATGCAAATTGGACGTATCAATATTAAACTCTACTTTGATTGTCTTGAGATATCAAAGTTTGTGTAGTGTTCTTAGCATCTCTCTAACTTTGATGAGATTTTCAATATGGAAGAAGTGATGCACGCATATGGCTACTAATCGTAAGTGAATTCATATTCTCATTGTTTTAAGTTTAAACACTGAATTCCTTATAGTTCTTTTGTTTCTTCTTGCTCGAGGGTGATCAAGGTTTGAGCTTTGGGGATGTTGATGGCTGCAAAAAGCGCCATCTTTCTTCGCGTTTAAACATTGTTTCTTGTCAAGCAAGTGACACTATTATCTCTTGATTTGCCACTAATGACTAATTATTCCAAAGATAGCAAATCCTTCCTTTGATTTATGTTGTGCAGGAATTCACACTTTTATTGAGAAATCTAGAGTCATAAATGATGATTTTGAGGAAGTATTGACGACCAAGTATTCCTAGAGCTAATACCAGGCGCCAGCCAGCATAGCGACCACTGGTACGTGCGCGTTCCACCCGTAGCACCTGATCGTACGAGGTGGCGGCGGCTTTGTCTCGTCAAACCCTACAACTCTCGTGAAGGCGCCTGTATATTTTGAGGTCCCAACCGGCGTGCAGAGGGTTGCCATTCTGACATTGCATCACAACACCACCAATGGAGATCCACACCATAGTTCATCCCTTCCATCCCCATCCTCTCCATTAGCCATATCCATTACTTTGTACTTGAGATCTTCTTGTGATTCGGCGACCATTGTAAGAATATTTGATTTCAATCTAAATATTGCACAATGTTTTCTATCCTTGATCTTATTATTATGAGTGAGTAGTCCTCATGGGCTGCGGGTTGGGGAGAAACCTTGCAGCGTTTATGTATATCTAATCTATGGGAGAATTTTGTATTGGTTTGTCAGAGGGATTTGTATCATTACCCAGAACCCCGAGATCGATCAAAGCTTGAGGTGAGATGCTTGGCTAGGGGCGATCTCATAGGAACCCTAGTGACAGCAAGGGTAGTACGGTATTCGCCTAGCAACCCATTCAGGATCACAACAACATCACCACTTAATGCTTTGATTTGTGTTTTACACTTAATAATCGTTTGTAACCCGGTGTTCACGGTACAGTCGGTTGGATTAAAAGACTATTGCTATGCATGTGGCCTCTCAGGGTCTCTAGTATATTAGGATGTGTTGCCCACAAAATATTATCTCCATTGGAACCTTACACATGATTATGCTTATTATTATCTTTTATCCCATATGATGTGCAGCCGCAGGTAGATCTTCAACCCTGGACTATCCCCATCCATTGATTCAACCACAATATAAACTAAACTAGATTGGTCCGATAAACAAAGGAAAAAATTAAAAAACAAAGTCTTGTAGACGTGTCCTTATTTTATTCCTATTAGTGTTGTTTCCCAAGGATTCGATTAAGCCTAGGTCTACTAGAGAAAAAGCTACTATACTGCATCCATAATACGGATCGAAGGTATCACCCCTTTTCTTAGGAATCATTTCAATTTTATATTCCTCTTCAATATGCCAATCATCATAATTCTGAGAAATACTTAGAGCACAATATCTCCTCCAAGCTTGAGGTAGACTTTCTTTCTTACTTTGTGCAAAGTTACTAATTTCTGCATTCATAGGATGTATTTTATCAGCTAGAAAATACTTATTATAGAACAAATAAAAACATTCCTCGTTGATAGTAATTGTCTTTGGATCCAAGGAGTCATACCATGCTTTTTCTTCTCCTCCTAAGGAGAAAGGAAACAATTTTAAGAAGTAATAGCACTGGATTTCAATTTTACCAAATAGACATGATAGTTCATAATGTTTTGATAAGTGTTCATTAGGGAACTCCTTATCTTTCCCATAGAATTTAGTAGCCCCTCAACTATTTTAATTATTTTAGGATCAACATTAAACTCACAATCCTTATCTTTAATGTAAATTGCAGGTGCATAAGATTTACTAGCAACAATAAATAATTCTCCAAGTGAGGTACTCATGCTAGCATCAAAATTATCAAGATCATCTAAATAAATATTCATAAAAGATTTAGTAAAAGAAATGTCCTCTTCAGAAGGTGTTGATTTGGAACTAGTAGCAATAGTAGTTTCATCATTTTTATCAAAAATTTCATCTTGATCATAATCAGATTCTTCTTCATTATCAGATAAAGACTTGGATAAATCAGGCGTCCCCTGTTTATCCATATCATCATCCAATAATTCATTTTCAGTACTAGTAGATATCCTAGGTAATGGTGAACTTGGTAGAATAGTAGTTTTCTTTTTAGTAATAGGAGTAGCAACAACATTAGGTAGAAATTGTGGACTAGTAGGCAAGTTCGTACCTTTCTAGTAGTGGAAGGCAACATAACCTTCTTTGAAGCATCCTTATCCTTTCCCATGATGAGAAATAAAGAAGTACAGAAAGTAAATGATAACAAGTGGTCTTACAAATAAAGCTAGATTCCCCGCAATGGTGCCAGAAAATATCTTGGTGCCCACAAGTATAGGGCTCACTGAAATCTTCGATGGGAAATATTATCCAAATTTATAGTTCGATTCAAGATGAACACAAGAATACCAATAATACTTTAGCAATTGATACGCCACTCTCAACCACACATGTGTGTCCATATTCTCAAAAAGGAAGTGTTGATTGTATCATTGACTTAAAATAGTAAAGAAAAATAGTACACAATAGCAGCAAATTTCTAGCTTTCATCGGAAGTAGTGAACTTGTAACTTTTACTAACTAAAAGTGTAGGCATGAGGTGATAGCGGGGTGTTTCATGAATAATACTGATCATATAATACAAATATAAATAACATGGTGCTTGTCTTTAACTCTGTTGTGTGTAGGCTTGTGTTCCAAATATAGTCATGCGTACTAACCAAGAGAATTTGCACAACTTCTATTATCCCACCTTCCCATTTCACCAGGGCCAACTAGGAACTACAGGTAATTAAGGTCTACCCATTCGAATAACCCGGAACAATGCATTAACACTCAAATGAACACACATCATCCTCAAACTATCACATATCACCCTTGTTTTCCCTAACTATCTCTTTAGGGTTCGCAGGATCAGCATAATAATAGGTAATACAATTTGCATATAAATACCAAACTCATATATATGATGGGGAAATAAAAATCCAGTACTGAAATCATGTTACTTGGGCATCAACACTCATACAAGAATATCCTCAAGACTAGCACCTCAAATCTCAACATCTATGCATGATTACATGTTCAATCTCATACAATTCCAATCCACCTCACATTCCTATAGGAAACTAATCACTCATGATGATGGAGAGTGAGAACATGGTTGATGGAGATGATGCTGGTGATGATGGTGGTGAAGACATCGTCAAAATACCCTCTCCGGTGTGTAAAGCAGGATCAATTTGACCCCCAAACATGAAGATGGTGATGGTGGCGGCGTTCTGTTCTGAGAAAAGCTCCATCCTCCTAGATAGGTAGGTTTTTTAGGTATATAGGGGGTACGTGAACAGAGGAGATGCTCGAGGGCCAAATGGCCCTATGTGGCGCGGGCCCCACCAGTGGTCGTTCCACCTGGGCTTGTCCGATCCTCGAGGCCCCTCTCATGAGTTTCCAGCTCCCAGGGTCCATGTTCCGATGAAAAACTGGCATGGTATTTTAATAAGATTTAATTTTCTATGGAAAAAGACAAAAATAAAACTTTTGCTAAAAACAATGTCATATTCAGCACTTTTTCCCCACTCTTATTAGATTCCAGAGCAAATAATCGAGCAAAGTACTTAGAAAAGTAGATACATTTAGAATGTATCAGTCATATACCCAAAGACACGGAAGTTACTTGTCTCTCTCGATAATCAATCAACAACATAGTTTGCTTCCTATTACAAAAGCTAAATTCATGGATAGAAAAAGTTGAAGTCTAGACATAAATCTCATTAAAAAGGGCAGCCGTTGCCGTCGAGGGAAACTTCCCGTCTGAAGAGCTTTAACTACTTGCAGGCAATCAGATTGGATAAGAATGCACGAAAAATTCACCTCGTTGGACAAGGCAATCCTGCTACTAATCGCTTTATCTTGTAAAGTATTTGCATCAATTGCATAATATACCGGGTCATTACATGCTAGAAAATTTTCTAGAATTATCATTCATAACAGTTCCTATTCCACCTGAGAGGTTTTTGGGATTGAAATTTGCATCCACATTGATTAGAACATGTCTCTATTTTGGTTTAGCCTAGATGCTCTTCTTATTTATCAAATCACTACTAGAAAAAATGTTATCCATGAGTCTGATGCCCAGTGGAGCATGGCTAAGGTGATGCGCCTTTGATAAATACCCGTGGTGCACCGTTGTGCAATGTGTCAGTG
Source organism: Avena sativa (assembly GCA_916181665.1). Classification (NCBI taxonomy): domain Eukaryota; kingdom Viridiplantae; phylum Streptophyta; class Magnoliopsida; order Poales; family Poaceae; genus Avena; species Avena sativa. The sequence continues at coordinate 323,668,306 of OV702295.1, forward strand.
ATAACCCAACTATCAGTGACGGATCCAGGAGGCATGCCCCACGGATAAGCCTGGGGCATCCATATGTGTCACTTATAGATGGTCCCTGACTTATTCGTGGCACATGGCTTTATGGTGCGCCACTGCCATGCGTCCCGAATAAGCCAGAGCCATCTATAAGTCGCACATATAAATGGTGCCAACTTATCTGTGAAGCATGGCTATATGATACGCCACAGATAAATTTTCAAAACTTCTGGATGTAGGTAGGTAATGTGGTCCCGTTTGTAGAAAAATTAAGAAACATGAATTTCGACTTTTTTTGCAAAAAAATGTTATGACACGGTAAAATGCCCATAACTTTTGCATACGACCATGGATTAAAAAGTTTTTTATATGAAACTTCATCTACATGAAATTCTACATCCGCTAGAAACTACCTACGGTCGTTTTACCGACTTTTAGGAATCTCAAAGTTCTATAAGAAAAAAGTTACATTAAAAATAAGGTTTTTTGCTGCAAAAAAAGAGGACCACTTATCTGTGGCGCATCCTATAGTGGTGCGCCAGGGATAACCGTGGGTAGACTTAAAATATGAAGCACTCCTCTCCTCCCCTTCTCCTTCTCCTTCTCCTTCTCCTTCTCCTCCTCTCCTGCTCTTCCCCTCCCCCTTCTTATTCTTCCCCTGATCCTTCTCCTCCTCTCCTCTTCTCCTCCCCTCCTTCCCTTCTTCTTCTTCTTCTTCTTCTTCTTCTTCTTCTTCTTCTTCTTCTTCTCCCTTCTCCTCCTGTCCTCCACTCCTCCCCTTTCTATCCTCCCCTACTTATTGTCACATTCTCCTTCTCCTCCTCTCCTTCCCTTCTTCTTCTTCCCTTATCCTCCTCTCCTCTCCCCCCTTCCCATGTCCTTCTCCTTCTCCTCCACATCTACTTCTCTCTCCGGCCACCGGCCGCCACACCGTTCTCAAGCTCCTCCCCATCCCTCGCTTCGAGATCGTAAATGTCATCCTCATCATCGGCCCCGAGTGCCTCCTACCGGCGTGGCCACGACCTCCCGCATCTACCTATGGTGGTAGAATTTGGCCATTGCGACGCGGCGGCGATGAGGCAATGACGGAGAGGCGACACTGGTGACGCTAGATCTACATCCAGATTTTCTATAAAAAAATTGGAAATTTTATGAGTGACGCACCAGTCCCACATGCGTCATAGATAACTTTTCATATCCCAACTTTTTTGAATTTTGAATTCACTATCAGTGACGCACCATAAACCCATGCTCCACGGATAGGTGGGCTTATACGTGGCGCATGGACCCGTGCGCCACTGATAAAAAATATTAGTTGCACATAACCCGTGCACCACATATAGGCTATGCCGTGCGCCACTGATAGGAAATTTTGTAGTAGTGAATTTTTCCTTAGAGATCATATTATTTTCTGTAATAACTTGATTGGACATTGAAACAATCAAACTTGTAGGTACCTTCTCATTGTGAACCAGTTAGCGACGCATCCACCATATATACCATGAAGCCGTGCATATTAATTCCCTCATATCATTGCCATGTTGCTTCACTATCAATTCTTCAATGACAACACTTCCAACTCTATCAACTAGCATAGCATCTTATATCTTATTTGCTAGTCCAAGTTTCCTCGAATTCTCAGATGCATGATCGTAATTAAACAAACTATGCAATATATCTTCACAATGGATGTCACATCATGGACATTAAGTAGACATTAGACCATGTCTATTCGCAAGAATTCCAAAACAGGAAGAATACCCGGAAGTGTTTTTTCCATGCCAAAAGCTTTACTTTTGCCGAAACCGAATCTTTCCATGGAGTATATGATAATGGTTTGTGTTTGATTTCACTGGGAAAATAAATATCTTTCCCTTCTTCCAAACTAGTATTTTCACTCGCCATGATAAGCTGGTCTAATAGGAAATATAGAATTCTTAGTGCATCTCCATGCCACATAATCCTCCATACCGTTTTATGATAATAGGTATAGACATAATCCTATTAGCATCAATAGACAAAAAGTTTTCTCTGATAATTTCCGCATCCCATGCTCTAGATGACTATTTTTTATCCATGAATCAGCCTATATATAAATTTGAGATCCATATCCCACTCGCCATATAGACCCTTCATTGAAAGTTTGAATGCTAGCCAAAAAACAATTGCCAAGTAAACGAAGCACTCTTCATTTTGCCTTCAATAGTTTACGATATTGATAATATTTAGCACGCAAACCTCTAGCACATAAAGAATCAGGTTAACATAATAACTGCCAAACATATTTTTGCAAAAATTTCCTAGTTAAAACAATGGAGATCTTGTAATCTAAGTGCTCCTTTCGTCTTAGGAAAAAACATATTCCACCATGCAACGCAATGTGTCTTCCTATCGTTGGCATCATCACCCAACCAGAACTATGAATATTGCATCCTTTCTTACTTTGTAGATATTCTGAATTTTAAATAAAAATAGGCATATGATGATATTGCTTGTGCCCTTAAGAACAAACCCCTTTCCTCCCATCGATAAAGTTTTTTATTTCCATCCAGTGACTATTTTATGTACTCTCTCAATCAAATATTTGAAATAATCACTTTTATCCGCACACACCATAGATTATAGACCCAAATACCTATCAGATATAGCTTCCGTCATAATGTTCAGAATTATACATATACCATCTCTTACTTCAGCCTTAGTATTAGGACTGAAATAAATAGTAGATTTACCAACACTAACCAGTTGTTCGGATGACGCACAATAGGTAGCCAAGATATATTTAAAATGCCTTGCATTAGCATCATATGCTTTGTTAAAATAAGTGAATCAAGTGAAAACAAAAGATGAGATATCGAAGGAGCATCACGATAAACTTTGATACCCATTAATGATCCCTCCTCTTCCACATGATATAACAAGCTCGACAATCCATTCAAACATATCAATAACATGTAAGGGAAAAGAGTGTCCCATGTCATAAGCCCCTTGTAGGGACAAATTGACCAGTTTCATAAGAACTGAAACAAACTCTATACCTTACATAAGAAACACATTCCATCATAGTTTTTCCAGCGGATATCAAGTCCCAATTTGAGCATCATAGCTATCAAGATTTTCTATTCCACTCTATCATACACGTTGTGCATATCTAATTTTACCGCACAAATACCTCATTTGCATGTCTTCCTCTTAATGGTATGAATACACTCATAGGCCACAAGAATATTATTAGTGTTCATCCTCCCCAGCACAACCGAGCTTTGCTCTTCACTAATGATATTTGATAAAATACCTTTCAGCCGGTTCGCCAATATCTTACTCATGATTTTGTATATAACACTGCTTAATCTTATAGGTTTATCCTCAGTCATCTTCTTTGGATCCCCATTTTTTAGAATTAGGAAAATCATTGTATCATTCCACTCTTATGGTTTTGCTGCAGTATTAAGAGCCTGCAACACGACACCAATTAGATCCACTTCTACAATTGGACAAAAATGTTCATAGAAAATTGCATGTAAACTGTTTGCCCTAGTGCCTTCATGTGTCCATTCCAAAAAAATCACTTTTCACCTCTTCCACGAGAACGGTGCAAGAAGCATTTCATTCATTGCATGTGTTACTTTATGTTCTACTTTTCTCAGCAAAAGTTGATCCAGTTCACAAGTATCCAATGTAAACAAGCTTCAAAACTAACCACTAATGAGATTATATAAGTTATCATCCCCTTCTACTATAATATCCCAATTATCATTGAATAAGGCTTCATAAAATTACTTTTCTTCCTCTCCGAAGCAAACTGGTGAAAGAAGTTTGTATTTCTATCTTCATGTCAAAGCCAATTTACATGCACTCATTATAGCCAAGTCACCTCTTCTTTCTCAAAAAGGTTCTCAAGATAAGTCAAAATCTCATGTTGTTGACCAAGCGGCTCATCGCTCATTGGCCCTCTTCTAATTTGATGATAACCAATAGTTTCTTCATCAATGTATTGTTTATGCGATATAATTCAAAATCATAAGTAATAATTGTTATGTAGAAATATATTATTGTCAAATTTGTGCCACCTTTTTCCTAGACAAAGAGGGCAAGTGGTGAGAAATACGTGTTGAACATGTAGGAGTATAACCTACATTGATGGACAATTGGATGGAGCTTTCGGGTCCAACCCAATCTAACACCATAACATACATCTATTTAATATAATGGGATAGAAGCACCATACTAACTAGAGACTATTCCATCGAAATATACAATGTTCCAACATATTAGTAGGCCCATTTGACTAATTAAATATGAGTTATATATATCCTAAAAATACCATAAGAAACCTCCTTCATATAATAATTCAATGGTATAATTTCATGACATATAGCATATATTTTGTCGGTCAAACTAATACTCAATAATAAAACAAAATGATGCATGCGCGCATATGCATATATTTGGATAGAGGGAGTATTATCCTTAATAGAGATGTGCTTATTTTGATAATTCATGACTTCGGGCATTAACAAGCCATGCTTTCTTAAAAACAGAATATGTGATACTACACCGTTGGTATATTTTTTATAAACACCTTTATTATAATTAATATACACCATGCCGCTGTTTTTTGGTGGTTGAGTTGCAGGTGAACATCCCTGACAAGAACGAAACCCTAGAGACTTGGTGGCTCAAGGCAAGGAAGCAGTTCCACAAGAAGGAGAGTAGTAAATTTGACACGCTCGTCACCCTCACATGTCGGTCCCTTTTGAAGTAGTGGCATGCTTGGGATTTCAACAATGGCAGTCTGCAATTTTCTATTTTGGAGTTAGCTAGATGCATTATAGAGGAGTTAAAATCTTGGCTTATAGCTTGAGGTGGTGGGTGTACCCACTTTGGTGAGTAGTATATTTAATGTAATGTTGGTATTCAGCTGATAGACTTTTATGCAAAGTCTGTCATCTTCTTGTAAATTTTATTTCCATCTTCTATAAAGGTATTGTATGCCTAAGGTACCCTAGGAAAAACTTCACCAGCAACCAGAGATGACCAATTTATGTGGATTATACGTTTATCGTCACATAAATCTCATATCTCATCTTTAGTACTCCCTAGGATTGGGGTTTTAATAAAAACTTTGAACACAAGTTTTATCAACAATATATTACTAATGAATCACAAAAGGTAGATCATTGGATCCGTACAAAAAGTTTCCAATTGTATAGTACTTGTGACATATAACTCATATTTTCTTGAATTATTTGCTTAAAATACATGGGTGACATATAAACCCAATCATATGAAAAAGATTAGTAACCGATGTGTGTATATCTTGCAATAATTATTTAGTGTTCGTATTCCTTATGCATGAAGAACTTTAGTTATCGTAGTGGCCTTCGATGCACTTGGGAAATATAAACCTAGGAGTGATAAGAGAAACTTGACCTATGCTTGAGTGACTCATTTTTTGTTACATATACATGTATTGTGTATTTGGTCAATTTTATAATCTTTTTATCTATTATCACTTTGTGCTTTTTCATGAAACTATGATTCTCATATATAAACATTTGTGATCTTATGGATGAAATATGAGTACATGTGACACTCATGTGGATTAAAATCGGGTGGTTAATATGTGATGGCATATGAGATGTGATGAATCCATGTGAAACTACTATGTATATAATTTCTTCTATCGGAAATTCTAGGAAGAAACAAAATTCGTCAACTTTAATTCAACATCTGAGCCGGTTAAAAGTTGCAACATATTAAAAATTAAATATATTATCATTTATTATTCAATGCAACTATATGAGATAACATATAGATTTTAATTCAATATGACTGATAAATGTTGGGCTCCACTACATATAGATAACCAAAAACAATATAGACCCAACATCCATGTGCAACAAAAGAAAAGAGAGTTTAAAACCCCACACCTACTGCTAACACGAATCTAGCAAAGCTTGTAGTCAGACTAACTTCATAATTACAACAGTATAAAAGGACACATTGGCATAAAAAAGAGACGAATAATCTTAGAACGGAAATGTATGATGGGATGAACCAACTGTGATATTCTAGCCATAAATCATCAAACGTAGCCATGGATTGTTATCAGTTTTCTTCATCTAGAAAAGGGTACGAGCTATTAACCAAATTTACAAAAAAAATTGTGTGAAGGGTCTAAGTCTCGCCCCTATTGAATTTGTTGTGCTTACCACACCCCAAAACTACTTTGCACTAGCACACCCAAAAAATAAATGGTAAAGTGTCTATTCTTTCTTTGCAGAATTGGTAAATTGTATTACCCACCCTTTTTTTGCCCATATCTTTGGCATCATGGCAAAATTTTGGCACAATGGCATAAAAGGATTTAGGTCTTGTCCCTGCTCTACTTGATCTGCTTATTGCGACCCTATGACTAAAATTTTCACATTATAAATTATCCATCGTCTCATCTTCTATACAAAAAAATAATTAGTTGTTTTCCCTTATGTGCTAGATTGATAGGTGACCAGTTTTGCGCTTTCTTGGTTTTATGAATAATTTTTTAAAGGAGTGTGTAGCTATGGAATATAGTTTTTTGTAGATTGTACACATAGAAAAAATATTAAAAATTTGCACTGGACCACAACAAATGGGATTAAAATTGCATTTCATGCATTTGCAATCCTACTAAACCACTAGCCAAACCGTCTAAATAAAATTTGAGATCACATCTCCGAGTGGATTCCCTCAGAGATCTAAAAATCTACCTCCTCCACACTATAGAAAGCACTCTATACTCCAATAGTATCCTAAAGAATTGCCTGCAATATGTTGGAAGTTTGCTTTCTGTGAATGATAGAGTTGGTTGCCTGACCTAGGGAAGCCAATTCCAAAACATATTTTTGATAGTCTTATCTGCTCAATCAAATTCTTTAACTAGGTTTTCAAAAAGGGGGAAACCTCGGTCTCTGCATCAATCGATGCACACAACATCATTTATTACTAAGTTTGGCAATCAAATTTTGGCAATCATGTATCACTTGAAGTCAAAACATGTATCAACTAAAGAAAAATGTCCAGCATACAGAGACTAAATATTGTTTAGTCTACTAGAATGCCGCCATGAAGCCTGGGTGTAGATATCCTATGTGAATGTCAGTCGTCGGTAGTATCCAGTATCCATAGACTTTCAATATTCCATTGGGAGAAGTATCAACCACTGATAAATCCAATTAACAAACATAAAAATAACCTACAAAAAATATGTACCTGCAACTTTGTTAAAAAAGATCTTATTCCTGCAATTCCAAATAGACAAACATAAAGATGAAACACCTATGTTTATTTTAGCCTTAATAATCTTGTCAATACCATTTAACCAATTCACAAGCATATTGGTAACATTGGTTGATGGATGGATGTTAAAATTAAGGTGAATAACATGCCAAACAAGTTGAGAAAAAGTACATTAAATAAATAAATGTTGAATAGTTTCCTTTGGATCACAATAAAAACATCCTTCACTCCCTGTCCATCTTCTTTTAATAAGGTTATTTTTCATAGGTAACACTTTTATGTTAAGGAACCACATAAAATATATTTGTATTATTAAGTGGGATCTTTAATTTTCCATAAGTATTTTTGAGTAAAATTGTCCTAACCACTCATAAGATCTTAATTCATACATAGATTTTACCAAAAACTCCCTATATTAGCGAGCTTCCAAACAAATCTAACAGGGTCATCTAAAAGGTTTGTATATGTCTATCAATGTCATAAGTGAATCCATATACTATACAATTATTACCACATAAAGTTCTTCTGAAACTTCTATTCAAAGAAAAATGATTCAAAACATCAACAACTAATTTTTTCCTATGCATAATGTTGTATACAGATGGATATTGATGAGCTAACCTAAACCTACATCCTCCCAAAATATGGCACATGTACCATTTCCAATATTGTAATGAACCCTATTAAAGAAAAAATATTTAACACACATTAAGCCCTTCCAAAGTGGTGGGCCTGTAGGCTTAACTTGAACCTATACCGTAGTTTTATCCTTGTGATATTTTTTATGTAGCAGATCTTGCCACATCCCTTCCCATAGTAATAATTTGAAAAAATCATTTACTGATAAAAATGGTTTTAATTCTTGGTACATCTATACCAAGACCCTCCCTACTTTTTGGGTCTACAATGGATATTCTATCTAGTGAGTCTATACTTTTTCTTATATTTATGATTGTGCCAAAAAAAAACCTTGAATGATAAAATCTAATGGTTTTCGGACCCCTTAGGTATCTCTAAAAATGACATCATTAACATGGGAAAGGTATTAAGAACATAATTCATGAGGATCAATATATCTCCAAAAGATAGTAAATTGACTTGCTAACACCCCAACTTTCCTTTAGGGATTCCACTACATCCCATTCTATATTTTTAAGTTTCTATGATGTATCGACACCCAAAGGAACATTAAGATTAGCAACCCTAGTTCACACCCAAAATTTCTTTATACACATTTTCTTCATCTTTTTCTTTTCTGAAACAAAACATCTCACTCTTATAGAAACTAGACTCTCCCTGCGCCCCTGGGCACGGTCCGTAGACATCCACGTGAAAGAAAAAAGATCTGTTCTCGGAATGCTAATTGTCGTGGTGGTGTCACGGCATATGCCATGGGTAGGCTTAAGTTGGGGGGGGGCGAATGGGTGCTTGTGGTCACCGGGGAGGGAGTGCACGGTCTAGCCATGCACGAAGAACAAGATGAACTCTTCACACTTAGGAATTTTATTGATGCTAGCGATTTACAAGTGCTCCTTGAGTTGTATGAACTAGTGTTCTGTGCACTAGCTCCCTACTTGGTCCAACCTCCTCTACCTACAGCTATGCCCTTCCTTATATAGGCGTTGCTAGCTAGGTTACACCCCTTTGGGTTCTAGGGTTACTGTTAGGACCTTGGTCCCTACTGTGCGGGCCAGGTCATGGGCTTGCCCCTAGCCCAGTGACCCAGTCCATAAAGCTAGATAGCTAACGGTCTTCAGGTACGTCGCCTCCTGTTCCTTTTGGCGTCACACAGTAACTTTGTACGTCAGCCCTTGCTTTGGGCGTCACCCGGCTCCTTTTGTGTCACCCGACGTCGCCCTTCTCTTTTGACCACGCTTTACCATGGTCCCTCCTAAACCTCACTCGGAAAGGTGCCACGCATCCTACCTAACTCGGCCCCTCCTCAGGAGACTCGGCTCGTTGGTTCCTGCAAGGTTAACATCTTTATCCTATATGGGCCGGCATAGTTTCTATGTCGGTTGCATACAATCCTCTTACCCGGTTGTACTTACTCGGCCTGGTTCTTTCTTTATTCGACGTAAGCCAAGCTAGGCTGTGTTTTACCCCTTGTGACCCTACCAGGGGTCATCCCCCTGACATTAGTCCCCGAAGCTGGTGAGGTCTAACAGTTCTAGCTATTAGGCGTCTCCAGGTTCCATTAATGTAATTGGAACTTCTTATTTTGTCTTTATTTATTGCTTAAGGTGCACTATTTGGTGCAACCTTACATCTTGCCGAGTCTGTCTGTGTAGAGGTCCCAACCTGATAAGGTGGAGATCCCTATGTTCACAATGCTAGTCCCTGGATCAATAGCTAGCATCCACAGTTTAAGATGTAATATCAAGAAACAAAGGTCATAATACAACTTTATAACCAGAAATAAAATAATCCATTACATCTTACATAGCTCATTTGGTTATCTCATTACAATGCAACAAAAATAACTATATAGCATGGAGTCCTTCATCTTCAAAGTGCCACAGGCAATCATGTTGGTTGTAGACTTGTAATCCTATTCAACACACTTCACTAACATCAAACAAACCTGCAACATAATAAGTTACAGCCACAAGGGTCAATACATTTGAATTGTATTGGCAAGTGATACTATGGTAGAATATTGGTATCTATCCTCTATATGCATTTGGCTAAGTGGATCTTAGGCTTGCTTTGCTCAAAATAGATTTTCCTTATCATTTGAAAACACTAAGTTTTTGTTTGTCAAAATCACCCAAGGCATCTACCAATAAATATTGGTGATCCTTTAACCCTTGTTCAATCACAAGCTTTTAACTTAGAAATTGGGATGAGGAGATCCTTGATAGCTTCCATGTCTTGATTCTCAAATTGTCCATTGCCGGGGACACGACTAAGTACTTAGATTTTACTCTCTCGAGAGGTGGTGCACTTTCCCCACAAGACTCGACATGCATCGAGACAAGATCTTTCAAAAGCCTTCCCTTAGACCAAATGGATGCGTTCCAACCCTACTGTCCCCTACCACCAACTGTCCATCTGGCTAAGTTATTGCAACCTATATGATCCAGGCAGAGCCCATAATGCGATGTGGCTGCACTTAAAGCTTCTCAACATTTGACAACTCAAATCTCTTTGTTCCTGGGTGGCTTTCCACAAGTGAGATACACTAGGGTAGGCCATAAATATGGGGCCCTGTGTAACCACTCAACATAACCCATTCACACCATTCCACCTAGGTTATTCATTCACATAGTTGTTTTATTAAACAAAACACAAGTCATTGACTCAAAAATATTTCATAGCATGAATATAATCCACCCTTGTTTTCTACTAGCTAAGATAAGCATGATAGTAGTAGGGATCTTAACTTAGGAAAATTTTACTAAGGCATCATCTACTAGGATTTCCCAAGGCATAGCTTATACTTAGAAAAATTCCATGCAAGTCCTACTCAAAATATCACTAATGCATAGTGAAAATAATAGGACAAAAGTATGAAGCACCACTTGCCTTTTTGGTAGAGAAACTAGATTCACTCCTTAATCTTTCAATAGTCACACTCTTCAAATTTCACTACAATTCAATCAAGGCACAAATTCAAACTAGCATTCAAACAATTCATCACATAAAATAAAGTAATCAAAACAATGCATGCAAGCATGCAAAATATTGTTTTACATGGAAAGGTGGTTTCTAATAGACTATAAACATTTTAAAACACCTATTGGTCATTTATAAAAGTGGCAAAACCATTTAAAATCAAGTTAATGGAAACGGGTCATTTAAATCATTTTTGTTTTGCTAGAAATGATTTTAAATCAAAGGAATAATTTATAATGTTTGCCAAATATATTTTTAAACACAAATGTTAGTGTTTATGGTCAAAGTGTTTAAAAACAAATCCATCTACAAAAGGTTTCACTCAAAAACCATTTTTAAATCAAGCACCATTTTTATTTTACTAGAAATGCCTTTAATCAAAGTAATAATTTTATAGGGTTAGTCAAATACATTTTTAAATCCAAAACTTGGTGTTTAGGGTCAGAGAGTTTAAATCAAACCATTTGCAAAAGGTTTTACTCAAAAATTATTTTTAAAACATAATCAACAATTTTTGTTTTACTAGAAATGCTTTTATTCAAGGAATAATTCCTTAGTGTCACAAAATATATTTTTAAATAAAAAGTTGGTTTTTATGGTCAGTAGGTTCAAAACAAACCATTCACAGAATATTTTACCCTAAAATCATTTTTAGAATAAATTTTATACACACAATAAGCCTAGAAATGTTTCTCTACAAACACCCTATTTTCCTGAAGCAAAATGCTAAACTAAGGGCATGGTTGCAAGTTCACATTTTTTTGAATCCATTGATATAAAATTTGCAAATTTTGGACGTGGGGATCAAAAGTTATGAATTTTTTAAATCCAATCATCTAATAGAAATGTTTCTGTTTTTAAAACACAAGCTAGGCTATGTGTCACGTTCCTATTGGGCGGTACCGGTTCGGTTGGATCGCGTAGTGTGGATTTTTGGATCTAATTGAAATCACACGGTGCAGATTGTTTCGTACCCCTTCGTTAAGTGAGTCTATCGTATCGCTTGGATTTAAATCCAACGGCTCATAGAGCTCTGACCAAGGATTGGCGGCGCTGGGCGATGGCGAGTGGCGGCGGCGGTCTGCTCGTGGTGGTTCCGCCGAAACAGGAGGCAAGGGAGAGGGGGAAGATGCTCACCAGATTTGCTGTGGAGTGCTGATGCTCAAAGTGGTCGCAGTAGGGCAAGGGGAGCACGGAGGTGACATTGATTGCTCGCCGGACTTCCTGTTACCGTCGGGTGCGCTCGGGTCTGGTCGGGGACGAGGCTACAAACCACGGGAAGGAAAGATAACGAGTCAGGAAGATGCGCGCGAGAGAGAAGGTTGTAGGGGCATCAACCAGAGAGGAGGGGCGCTCAGGGATTACCAGGGAAGATAGTCGGAGTCGGGGCAGGTGGCGGTGGCGCTCAGTCGTCGATGTTGCCGAGCCTCTAGGGCGCGCGCGGGCGAGCTGAAGGTATGGTCAGATGCGTAAGGAGATGGGGAGCAAGCTAGTGGGTACTGGGAGCGGAGAGGTGACCGGAGTTGGCCGGAATCGGCGCTGCAACTCGACGGAGCAGTGGTGGTTTTGGGCTCGAATTGGAACAGCCTGGAGGCGGAGAGGGAATAGCGTCTGGGGGGAAAGAGAGAGGGGACGATGGCATTTAAGAGGGCATGCATGATGGCGAGGAACGCGAGGCATTCACGACAGAAAACGACAGCGAGGTGAGGGGGAAACGGGTTGCGCGGAGAAGATGATGGCGTGTTCGGTAGGGTCCCGCGGTCAGTGAGGGAGAAGGGGGTACGGTAGGGTCCTGTGGTTAGTGGTTGCGCGGGTTTATTTGCGAGCGAAAAACGTTTCGAGAGAGAGTGGGAGAAGCCAAGTGGGCTCTTGCTGGGCCTGAGGCTTTGATGGGCTGGGTAGGTTAGTGGGCTGGGTCTCTTTTCCATTTTTTCTTTCAGAATCTTTTTCCTTTTTCTTTTCTGTTTTTCTGTTTTCAAATTCAAACACTCTTTTGATTTCAGATTTCTTTTTCAAATCTTTTCCAAATTTTTAGTAGGTTTTTAATCTGTTTATTTAGGTATTTTAAAGTCCATTTTAGGATAATTTCTTTTATTCTTTTATGGTTTATTATTTATTTAAAAATAGACATTTTGTCTTTATTTAAATAAGAGTTTAAATATATTTTCAAACTTCTATTTGAATTCCAATATTTACCAAAACTTTTTCATTAGGTTTTATTTAATCATTAGTGTGTTAAATAATTTAGTTTGAATTATTTAAAATGATTTAATATCCATTTAAATTGGGCATTTGTCTTTATTCAAATAAAATCAAATATGGTTTTAATCCCATATAAATTTTATTCAAATAATTCTTTTATTCCTTTTAAGTTAGTTAGATAACTTTTAATCCACTTTGGTAATTTCCATTATTTTTCCCATGATTTAATTAATCCTTTTTATTAGGAATTTTGTCTTCATTCAAAATAGAATTGAATTTGGTTAATGCCATATAATTTTATTTGAATATTATTTATCCCTTTATTTTATTTGAATTTGGATTATATTTATTCCATTTTCTAATGGATTTAATTCAAGTTTTAAATTGTCTACTAAATAATTTTCTTGGAATTTATTATTTAGTTTAGGCAATTTGTCTTTATTTAAATAAAGTTGGATATTGTTCAATCCTTATGATTTTATTTAAATAATCTTTTACTCCTTTTTATTATTCAATAAACTTTCATTCTATTTGTTTGGCCAATATTTAATTTGGCTTTTAAATATTCCTTATTTATTTCTTTCTTTCTTTATCTTATAAAATCTATATCTTTTTATTTATAGTTCCAAAATTGGTGATTCCAATTTGTAGGATTTTATTTAATATTTTTTTATCCTTTTAAATCCTTTTGGGAATATTTTGCTCATAATTTAGTATGGATTTTAGCTAGGAGCTTTATTAGCTTTGGAAATTATTTCCTCTTATCTTATTATATTCATAAGTTTTTATCTATGGTTCCAAATTAGATGAAACCAATTTCTATGGTTTTATAATATTTTTGTTTATCATTTTGATCATTTATAAATATTTTGTTGATAAATTTTTATATGGATCAAATCCATAGTCTTAGGGTTTTGCTTTATTTTCCCAAGTGTTTAAATTTCAAGATACATTCATTGATGAATGCATTCACTTAACTGAAATTTGTTGGATTCCCTTTTATTCAAATTTTTTCAAGAAAGGTTTTGATGTTTCCATTTAGAAGCAAAAAGTTCCTTTTCACCCTAAATTTCAATAATTAATTATTTTGTTTACTTATTTTTCACATTTCAAAATTTGAAAATTTTGGGATGTGACAGTATGACAGTCTCTGGGTCTGTTCTTTGACTTGATAGCTTGTTTTTGCCTCGCGCCGAGTCATTTTGGCCAATTCCGAGTCATTTTCGGCGTGCTTCAGTCACTGACAGCTGGTAATCATGGTAACTTGCCTCAAATTTTGTTCCAAGCCCTGACTGCTCAATGACAGCTGCACAGTTATTCCCCGTCACCGTGGTCGTCCCATCGGTCTGTGCCCCTTGTCCTTCCTTTCGTGACGTGGCAGGGGATTTTTCGTGTACTTTTGTCACGTGGCGCCCGCTGATTGGCTCACTCGGTCGGGTACACGGTCACACGCTGGCCGCACGATGCTGGGGGATCCCACGATTGGGGTTTTTACTACCCTTAAGTAGGGGTGAGGGGATTACAACTTCCCTCGCCCGTTCAGTTTCCCCTTTGCCTCTTCTTCTTCCTTGCGCCTCCAAAATCCAACTTCCTCCTCTATGGTTCTTCTTGCCTTCTGTTCTTGCCTTGCGATTGCCCTTTTCCTCTTCTCATTCCACTACGGGTCGTTGTTCTTCCAAACCTCTTCCAACGGTGGAGGAGATTGAGTCCAGGAGGATCATGGACGCACGGGACGACGCTGAAGGGGCTGAAGAACAGGAGGTTCATGCCGGCGAGCGCGGCGGCTGGGAGGGTTCGGAGGTATCCACCGAGGAGCTTGAATGGCTTCGCTCCACCAGGAGCATCCCGCTCCAGGTTGACTGCCGTCTTCCTGCCAGTGAGATCTCCCCCAAACCCGATGCGAATGACAGGGTGGCTTTCCTCTCTCATTTTGAGCGAGGTTTCGCTTTTCCAGTGAGCAGTTTATTTTCTTCCTTTCTTTCCACCTTCCATCTCCAGGCCCATCATTTGCCTGCCAACGCGATTGGCTCCCTTTCCTGCTTCATTTCTGCTTGCGAGGCCTATTTTGGCATTTGGCCTACAGTTCTTCTATGGGCCAAATATTTTAGTTTTAGGGTGCAAGTTGTTCCTCAGCCTGGCGCTCCCCGAGCCAAGAAGAAACCGACTCGGTGCGGTGCTGCTAGCATCACACCCAGGAGAGACTCCATCTTTCCTCGAGTTACTGGCCTTGATTCTTGCAAGAAATGGCATAGGACTTTCTTCTATGTCAAAAACAGCGGGACCACCGACTACATCCGAGTCCCCCTTTCTTGGACGAGGTCCCCAACAATAAGTTCTAGCAGCTTGACCCGCGCGACCAAGACGCTGCGGTGAATGAGGCTAATGTGATCTTGGAGAGGTTGCTGCCGCCGGATGAGAACTTCATCTTGCCGACACGGACCTCATGTGCACCTTCATCTCACGCCGGGTAAGCCCTATCCAAGCCAGGAGCCACAAGATGTGCTCCATGAGAGGCACCCATTACCCACTCGGCACTCCACGAAGGAGCTTACCCACGATTCCGTGGCTCGCCGAGTAAGCTCGATCTTCAAGCTGAACTTGGCGGATGATTGGGCTTGGAGCTGCCCTCCATTCAGCCGGGTCAAACCTGTCCCCTGGGTAAGTTTTCGAGTCACCTTTCGCTGCCAAGTCAGCTTTAGCTTGTTTGGTTATTCTCTGTCTAGTTTTGGATGCTTATTCTGTTTGTCTTTCGCAGAATCTTGTTCACCAGGTTGATGACAGTACTGTCCCTCCCAACACTTACAACGAAGACCGCTCTGACTCTGACAAAGTCGAGTATGACTTGGAGTGCTTCATGCCCATTCCGCATGCGGCTGCTGCTTCTACTCCGGGTAAGAGTCAATCTCGAAACCCCTTCCAAGATTGGTCTGACGATGATGACGATGATGATTGTAAGATTTTGGAGGTACTTGCCTTGTGACCTTAGCCCTCTAACTTATTCGAGTAAGCCTGTCATTTAGTTATGCAGCTGGCCAGGTACATGACACTCCACCTCTTGTTGTGGGCGGAGTCGGCAAACTCCCTGTCGCCAAGCCGAATAAGCGACGGGGGGCCTCCTCTAGTGCTCAGCCGGCTAAGAAGCGCAAGGCCGCTGCTGCTGCGACCACGTTGGCGGATACTCGCAAGGCAGCTGGACGCCCAGTCACTCGTCGCCCACCACGCGATCCGGTTGTCACTAGGTAAGCTTTTGTGATCTGCTTACATTACATTTTTCCTTCTTATGCGTTGCTACTGTTTTCTTATGAGTGTCTTGTTGTTTATTCAGCGCTGCGCCTTTGTCGGCCAACCAGGCTGATCCTAGCATCGCTTCGCCGCTAAGGCCTGCGCCTCCTCCAACTGATTCTACGGTGCAGAAGCCCGTCCAAGTCGAGGCTCCCACTGTTGAGGCTCACGCTTCCCAGTGTCAGTCAGACCCGATGGCGCACCCGGCGGAGGAGACTCGGCCAGCACATCTGCCGCATCTCAGGAACAACTTCCTGATGTTGGTGCCAACAACGCTAGGGTCGACAAGACCTTTGCCACCAGTTCCTCTCGCACCAGCCCACAAGCTGGTGTTCATGAACAACTTTCTGATCTTGGTGCCAGCAATACTGCTGAGCCCACTCAGTCAGCTCCCATTTCATGTCCAAACAAACCTGCTCACTCTCCTCCTCTGTCAAAGAACCAGACTCGGCCTGCTGCTCCTGGTCCGGCTCGCACCTCATCCGGCAAGACCACCTCCACCAAACAAACAACCTTGGTCTGTGCTCTGGGTACCGCTCCTCAGATCCGGCCCACGACACTAGCAATAATGCTTGTCCCAATGGGTAAACCGAGCGGATCTGTGGCTGCCGGGTCGGGTGACGGCTCTAAGGCTGTTACTCTTCACACCAGTGCCGTTGCAACCCGCGCCAATGTGGGAACTACCCTGAAGAAAGGGCAAGTTATCACTCGGACGCTCAGAGGGAATGACCTTGGTGCCGCTAAGCCTTATGCTGTGGCGTGGAACGCAGCTGGCGAGCAAGAGGTCAGCACCCGTGCTGGCAAGAAGATGAAGCTGGGCCCCAAGGCCGTTTCCGACATGACCCAGCATGCCATCACCTTAATGGATCGCGCGGATGAAGTGAACGAGTTAAATAACCTTCTTACTCTTTTGTGTTATTGAGTATTTCTGTTATACATATCACCTAGTCCCCGAGGTTACTGCCGAGTGAGGAACTTACTCGGCTATAAGCTCTAAGCAATCACTTAGCTTTTATTTCCTCATGCCAAGTTCGCATGTTAGACTTTTGATCCCTAGCCCCCGAGGTTACTTTCGAATGAGAGACTTATTCGGCTGTAAGCTCTAAGCAATCACTTAGCTTTTATTTCCTCATGCCAAGTTCGCATGTTAGACTTTCGTTCCCTAGTCCCCGAGGTTACTGCTGAATGAGAGACTTATTCGGCTATAAGCTCTAAGATAGGAGTCATTCTTTATCCGTCTTTTTGAGCTTAACTTTTCCATTTATTCACTGTCCTTTTATTTTGCGCAGCTTATGCATAATGAGCGCACCAAGGTGCATCAAGCTCTCCTCCTGGAACATCGTAAGCTCGAACTTGCTCACCAGAAGCTGCAAGCTGAGACTCAAGGCCAAGGTAATTTCCTTACTCACCATATCTTTATTCGGCGCACCTTTCCTTGTTTCATTTTCTCAATATTTTCTCGCTGTTTTCCCATAGCTTCTGCCCAGTACACCATCGACGCGCTCCACTCGTAGATCAGCGAGACGGAGAGTAAGTTTTTAGCCATCCTTGCGCTGCTTTGTGTTCATGCCATTCTCTTGCCTTGTTATCCTGAGGGATCAAGATAATTCTGTTGCTGCTGACGAGTAGTTTATTCCGAATAAGCAGAGAAGAACCAAGCCGAACTCCAGAAGGAGCAAGATAAGGTGATCCGGCTGAAAAAGCTAATGGCCGACATGGAGCAGAAGCATCAGGCCGAGGTGAAAGGGCTGAAGGAGGAGCTTGCCGAGAAAGACGGCCAGCATGCCGCCAGCGCCGAGAAGACCAGGGAGCTGCTCAAGGAGGCCGAGTCGGCGGTTGAATCGGCTAACATGGATCTAGACGCGCTCCAAGCCAAGGCCAAGGCTTGGCAAAGCAAACTCGACGCCATCAACTCTTTTCTCGGTAGTGAGTTCTTACCCTTTTTGCATTGTGCTATCTGTTCTTGACTTTGTCATCCTCTTTGTTGCTTTGCTAATATTCTCTTTTGGTTGTAGAGAATTTTTCCGAGGCCAATACATTCGCCATGCGGGCCATGAAGAAAGTGAAAGCCGAGTCTAGTGCTCCAGTTGATGGCGAGGTGACTAACGACGAGCATCTCGAAGCGTCGGAGCGCGTCAAGACCCTCAAGTCATGCGGCGTGGACTTGCTCAAATCAGCGATTCATTCGTTTCGCATGCTCTGGCCGGATGAAGACGCACCCAAACTCATCGAGCCCCTTGCTGAAAGGCTGCTTCTCATCGAGAACAAGATGGATGAGTGGCGTGAGTCATCCGGCCGAGCTGTAGAGGATAAGGCCCTTTCCTTAGTGCTCTTGGTACGAGGACATCAATCTTGATGTGCTTGAACGCATAAGGTGGGCGGGAAATGGCTGAATGATCTAGAGTTGATCAAGAGACGCTAGGAGCAAGCCTATGCCATGATCGAGTATACTATGGTGCACGCTTGGTGCGACGAGCCCAGCTTCCTCGACCTCGGCGAACCACCTGTTGAAGTTGCTGATGAGGAGGATGCTGACAGCGAGGCCACCGAGTCGGATGACCCCGAAGATTCAGCGACTGATGCCCCTGACTCGGCAGATGCTCCAAGCGATGCTCCCAGCTCCAAGACTGCTCCTCCGAGCCTTGCTGCTTCTTAGTCTGAATAGGAAAAATACTTGAACTTGATGAGATTCTCGGTATGCCGGGTACAAATGTAACATACATTGCACTTATGCTTAGTTGTGTGCCATTTGATAAGGCTTAAACATCTTGTTATATTTTTAAGTGTGAATCATCCAAGGGCAAGTCCCCGAGTCTCATTTTACCGTTTCACCTTTACTTGACTTTGGCTCTTGTCTGCCGTTTTTGGCGTTCGACATTAGAGTCTCAAAGTACTAAGGATCTAGTTAGTGGGTATGAAACTTGGCCGAGGATCATTCAACACACAATGTGATATAACCTGCAGTGGGTTAGGCAAAAAACATAGGGTCAAATCATGTTTCTCCTTGTACTTATCCGACGTTCATGTTTGCTCATCATGCATCCTTTCCTCTTGCTTGCCATGAAGCCGTGTTTTCAGAAAACATCATAGTCAAAGAGTTGATTTTTTGCGAGTAAACACTACTTATTCAGAGATAAGATTTAGGTGTTACACTAGCCGACATAAAATAATTGAAAGGATAAACCTAAGGGGTAGTCCCCGAGTCAGTTTTTCGAGTCATACCATTTTATTATCAGCACATAGCTGGCACAAGCATCCGACGTATGAGAGTTCGAGTGATACATGCACTGTCCACTTTGTTCTTTTATGCTTCACGAGCATCTATGAGATAATATGAATCATTGTGCAATGCTTTGCTTACAATGAATGGACCTTCCCATGGGGGTGATAACTTATGCATTCCAGCTGTGCGCTGCACTAGTCTCAGCACCATATCCCCTTCTCGAAAAACACGAGGTTGAACTTTCCGGCTATGGTAGCGTTGGAGGTTTTGCTGATATATAGCGAATCTGGATAATGCCAGTTCCCTTGCTTCTTCGAGTAAGTCAACTCCATCTTCTCGGGCCTCTTTTACCTCGGCTTCCGAGTATTTCCTTACTCTTGGCGAGTCGTACTCTATGTCGGCAGGCAAAACTGCTTCTACCCCATACACAAGGAAGAATGGCGTATAGCCTGTTGATCGATTCGGAGTTGTCCTCAGACTCCATAGCACTGAGGGTAGTTCCTATATCCAACAGCCAGGTGATCTCTGGAGTGGTTCCATCAAACGGGGTTTTATCCCGGATATAACTAAGCCATTATCTCGTTCAACCTGTCCATTTGATTCTGGATGAGCGACTGATGCTACGTCGAGTCTTATTCGGTTTTTTCCGTAGAATCGAGCAAAAGCTACTTCGGCAAAGTTTGTGCCATTATCTGTGATTACACTGTGTGGGTAACCATATCTCAGGATTATGTCCCTTAGGAATGTGACCGTTGTTTTGCCGTCCAATTTTTTGATGGACTTCACTTCTATCCATTTGGTGAACTTATCAATCATTACCAATATATGAGTCATGCCTCCCCTTGCTGGCTTGAATGGTCCTACCATATCAAGGCACCATACTGCGAATGGCCAAGTGATTGGTATAGTCTTTAATTCAGACGCTGGTAAGTGTGACTTGGATGCATAATGCTGGCAACCGTTGCATTTTCCGACTAACTCTTGTGCCTCTACCAGTGCACTTGGCCAATAAAATCCATGTCGGAACTCCTTGGCCACCAATTCCCTTGATGATGCATGGTGCCCACATTCTCCTTGGTGAATATCCAATAAAATTGCTTGGCCTTTCTCTGAACTAATGCAACGCTGCAGTACACTCGTCACACTTCTCTTGTACAACTCCTTGTTGATTATGGTGTATGCTTTTGCCCTTCTTTCTGTTTGCCTTGCTAATATCTCATCATCTGGCAAAGTTCCATCCTTCAAATAGTTGAATATTGGCTGCGCCCATGTTGGTATCAGTGGTGCTAGATCTGCTTGTCCATCAATTTCCATGGGCTCAGCCGACATATGTTCTGCCGACATGACCTGAGGAGTCCCCGAGTGTGATTCGGCTACCCCTGAGGTGAGAGGATCAGTCCCCGAGTGACCCGAACCTGCCCCTGAGTCAATATCCATTGGCACAACGTCTGACTCCTAATTCGCTGGGGTGAGCCTGATTGACTCGGATTCTGGTGACGGCTTGATCGATGGTTTCCTAAGGTGTTCCAATGCTATTCCTGGTGGTATTGCTTGCCGAGATGGACCTAACTTGGATAGTACATCCGCTGCTTCATTCTCTGCTCTTGGTACGTGATGGAACTCACACCTGTTAAAGTATCCCGAAATTTGTTGCACATGGAAACGATATAGTGCCATGTTTGCGTCCAATGCGTCCCATTGTCCAGACACTTAATGAATCACCAAATCCGAATCACCAAAACACATGATCCTTTTGATGCCAATCTCTTTGGCCACTTTGATGTCGTGGACAAGTGCTTCATACTCGGCAACGCTGCTGGAAGCCGCAAAATGGATATGTAACACATACTTGAGTTGATCCCTCTTTGGCACTGTGAGCACTATCCCGGTGCCCAAACCCATTTTCGTCTTGGACCCGTCAAAATGCATCTTCTAGTAATTCGGATCTGGCAGTGGTGGTTCGTATTGCATCTCCATCCAATCTACGAAGAAATATGCGATGGCTTGAGATTTAATTGCATCTCGCCTATCATACTGTGGAGTATATGGTGCTAGCTCTATGGCCCATTTTCCAACTCGGCCACTGGCATCTTTGCTGCCTAATATATCCGAGATAGGCGCCTCACATATTACCCAGATTGGGTGTTCCTAAAAATAATGTTTCAGCTTCTTTGCTGCCATATATACCCGTATGTCATTTTTTTATAATGAGGATAATTCTGCTTTGATATAGAGAGCACTTCGCTCAAGTAATAAACTGGCCTTTGGACTGATTTGCCCTCCTCTTCGCATTCAACCATTATTACAGCGCTTACAACTCTATTGGTTGCGGCGACATAGAGCAACATTGGCTCTTTGGATAGTGGTGATGCTAATATTGGTGTTGTTGCCAACATTTTCTTTAGTTCATGGAAAGCGCTATCAGCTTGCTGTGTCCATGTGAATTTGTCTGATTTTTTCATCAGTTGATATAGTGGTAGGGCTTTTTCACCTAGCCGACTAATAAACCTACTCAACGAGGCCAGGCATCCTGTGAACTTATGGACATCGTTGAGGGTTTTTGGCAATTCCATTCTTTCGATAGCCCTGATCTTTGTCGGGTTAGCCTCAATTCCTCGGCTGGATACAAGGAATCCGAGTAACTTGCCAGCCAGGACACCAAATGTGCATTTTTCCGGGTTAAGTTTCATCCGGATGTCCACAGTCCGAGACATTTAGCAACTTTACTTTAAATGTTCTCCTTGATGTTCAAGAGAGTAGACATCAAGTAAAGGTCAGACTATGGATACAAAATAAACCATAAACACAACTCCTATAATAAATCATAGAAGATGCCTCATGAGGAGTGGTTGATATTGCTGATTCAAGAGTATATGAACAAAAGTTCTTTCCGGCTAAGTGTGTCAACCATTACATCAATCTTGCCAGATTTACAAAGAGACCTATGTCAAAACCTTTAGGAACACCTAATGGCGCTGCGTCAACGTGGAGCGCTTCGTCAGGAAACCCCAAGAGAAAGGTATGATGCAGCATAGCAGCAAGTCTTCCCTCAGTAAGAAACCAAGGTTATTGAACAAGTAGGAGGAAAGAAATGTCTCAAAGGTGTTGCAAGCAACGTGGAAACCTGCACAACACAAACTGAAGACTTTGCCCCAACTAACAGTGAAGTTGTCAATCTCACCGGTTGCTGTAACAAAGGATTAACTATATGGTGTGGAAGGTGAAAGAGGTTTGCAGCAAGTAAACAGTAACAGTGGAAGATGTATCAATGGTAAAGATTGGACCGGGGTCCATAGTTCACTAGAGGTGTTCTCCTTAGATAAACAAATATGGCATGCTGGGTAAACAAATTACAGCAGGGCAATTGACAGGACTGAGCAAGGCATAACAATGCATTACTAGACATAAAGATCCTATGAGATTCGATTGGGAAATACAACAAGATACATAGACCGCCATCCAACTGCATCTATGACTAGAAGTCCACCTTTGGGCTATCATCCGAACCCCCTCCAGTATTAAGTTGCAAGCAACAGACAACTGCTTTAAGCAAAGTGTGTAAAGTAAACAATCCACTTGTTCCATGAGCAAGAGACCGTTGTTTTCCCCCTAGTGGCAACAACACATCTACAACCTTAGAGATTTCTGTCACTTCCCTTGATTAAATAGACGCATGAACCCACTATCGATCATAAATACCCCCTCTTGGAGTCACTAGAAACTACTTGGCCAAGATAGCTACTAAAAATGGAGAGCATGCAAGATCACAAACAACACAGACATGATAGAATCAATAAGACAAAACCATTAATCAATATGACATAGTAATCTCAATATCCATCAGATCCTCGCAAACACAACATGCATGATTACAAATAGATGAGATCTTGATCATGAACGGAGCTCACAAGATCTATACATGAAAGCACAAAGGAGGAGATACAACCATATAGCTACTACATGGACCCATAGTCCAAGGTGGAACTACTCACGCTTCATACCGGAACAAGGGTGGCCAGACCCCCTAGGCGCGGGTGTGGGGACCCTGGCCGCCTCCCGGCCTCGCCTCTTTGCCTATAAGAAGCCCCCGATGCAGAAACCCTAGGTAACCGATCAATACTCCATGAAACCTTCTGTAGCCGCCGCCACCGTCGTCCCTAGATCGTGGGGATCTAAAGTTCTTCCCGGCACCCTGCCGGAGGGTAGATCATCCCGGAGGCCTTCTCTCCGGTATGATGCGTGAGTAGTTCCACCTTGGACTATGTGTCCATGTAGTAGCTAGATGGTTGTATCTCCTCCTTTGTGCTTTCATGTATAGATCTTGTGAGCTCCGTTCATGATCAAGATCTAATCTATTTGTAATCATACATGTTGTGTTTGCGGGGATCCGATGGATATTGAGATTATTATGTCCGATTGATTAATAGTTTTGTCTTTATGATTCTATCATGTCTGTGTTGTTTGTGATCTTGCATGCTCTCCGTTGTTAGTAGATATCTTGGCTGAGTAGTTGCTAGTGACTCCAAGAGGGGGTATTTATGCTCGATAGTGGGTTCATGCCTCTAGTTTCCAAGGGAAGTGACAGAAATCTCTTCGGTTGTAGATGAGCTGTTGCTAGTAGGGAGAAAACAACGGTCTCTTGTTCATGGAACAAGTGGATTGTTTACCTTACACACTTTGCTTAAAGCAGTTGTCTGTTGCTTGCAACTTCATACTGGAGGGGGTTCGGATGATAACCTGAAGGTGGACTTCTAGTCATAGATGCAGTTGGATGGCGGTTTATGTATGTTGTTGTATTGCCCAATCGAATCTCATAGGATCTTTTTGACTAGTATTGCATTGTTATGCCTTGCTCAATTCCTGTCAATTGCCCTGCTGTAATTTGTTTACCCTTCATGCCATGTTGTTTATCTAAGGAGAGCACCTCTAGTGAACTATGGACCCCGATCCAATCTTTACCATTGATACATCTTCCACTGTTACTTGTTTACTTGCTCCAAACCATTACCTTCCAAACCATACGTTTAATCCTTTGTTACAGCAAACCGGTGAGCTTGACAACCTCACTGATTCGTTGGGGCAAAGTCTTGAGTTTGTGTTGTGCAGGTCTCTGCGTTTCTTGCAACACATGTGTGACCTTTCCTTCCTCCTACCGGCTCGATAACCTCAGTTTCTTACTGAGGGAAAACTTGCTGCTGTGCTGCTTCACACCTTGATCTTGGGGTTCCCAATAGACTCCACAAGCCATCAATGAGTCACCATCAAGCTCTTCTGGCGCTGTTTCCGGGGAGGCTAAGGACTTCTTCACTAGGGGAGTCCTCCACTTCCTTTATCTTTACTTTGTTTTTAGTTTGCTTTGTTTCTTTTGCTTGGTTTTGTTTGCCTCTTTTCAAATAACCCAAAAAAATAATCTATTTTGGTTTGCTTCCTTTATTCAAAAACACAAAAAAAATAGTTCCTACTCTAGTTGCCACCTTGCTCTAGCTCACCATGTTGTTCCCCAAGTTCGCCCTGAAAGATCTTGTGATAGGTAGTGGCTCCATAATTGGGAAAGATAATATTGAAGAATTCTTTAATCATGTTAGCAAGCATGAGGATATTGAGGATAAATCTATAGCAGAGCTTGCTCTTAATTATGAGATTGTTGCAGCTTCTTTAGTTCATATGTTGGAGGCTAGGTTTGTTAGCCTTAACCCCTTCATACAATTCTTGTTCCTAAAACTAAAAGAAAAAAGAATGCTTAAAAGAGGGAATTCATTCTTGAAACTTTACTAAAAGAGTTCCATGATGTTGCTAGGGAAGCCAAAAAGGTCTTTGAGCATTTTAATATGCTAGGTTCAAGTGTAAATGTTGTGGGTACTTCTAAGACTAAATAGGAATTTAAGATACCCATACCCTTTAAGCTTGTTGGAATGCATGAAGCCTTTGAAAAGAATTTTGATTAGATCGCTCCTGAAAATCTTTTTGATGAAAGTAGTAGACCAAAGAGAGATGATAAGGGATCCTCCAAAACCCATTTGGATGAGATACCTTTCATAGTTGAAGATTTTGCAAGTATTGATGTTAATGCTTCCTCATTTGAACATACTTGATTCTTCTTACTTTTTGTGCCTAACTTAAAGGCGTTAAAGAAAAGTACTTGTTAAGAGATAACCCAAGAGTTTCCTTGAGTCTTGGAAGTTATTACTTCAGTAATGACCTCTCCTTATCCTTTTTTTACTTTTTGTGCCAAGAATGACCTCTAATGAGAGGGAAGTAAGATTTGGAGAGTTGCTGTCCCGAAACAGATTTATGTCCTCCACCATAAAAATTCGTGAGGAGTCTCTGTAACTCGGATTGAGGTGAAAATTTACAAATAAGTACCCCAGTAGGTTAGCTAACTTTCGTTAGTTCAACACTTTTCGATTTAAGCGACAGAAGATGTTCTAAAAAAATAGGTTTATACCTGCTGGTCTGTTTTGACAGATTTCTGCCATTATTTGCATTTGCTTCTTATTGATTCCTTTTTGAGTTCTCTTTAGGTGAATTGAGCTTTTTTTGAAGGAGTTACTACAGTAGCTTGTGTTTTTAGTGAAAAGTTTTGCTGTTCCAAAGTTTTGACAGAGGTCTAATATCTTTTAAATAAACTAATGTTGCCAATAAAGATTGTGTGAAGTTTTGTATGAAGGAAAAATTTCAGGTGTAGAGAGAGAATGATGTAATGAGATGAATAATGGACAAAAGCTCAATCTTGGGGATGCCACCCCGGTGTCACCCCAAGAAATATCCAATAGGTACAAGCGTCAAAGCTTGGGGATGCCCAAGGCATCGCCTTCTTTATCAATAAAAAGCTCAGGTCTGTCTAGACACTTCATTTTTATTGTTTCATGCACTGTTGTGTTGGTCTTAGAGCGTCTTAGTTTTTGTTTGGTTTGCTTAGTTGTTTAGTTTGCTTGAATAAAGTAGTTCGGACCCCCGTTCTTGCTGTGTTGTTGCAAATAAGTTGCTTGGTGTTGGAAAGGAGTAGTAAGTTCTTGCTTGTAAGTGCAAGAGGAGCTTGCATTGACTGTGACTTAGACTTTAGCATGACATGCTAGGTGTTATTTTGACCTTATGCTTAGTGATTATTGATGTAGCATGTCTTGTTCCAAACTATTGGGATTGATTAGTGTGCCTTGAAGAAATTATGCGTTGTTTTAGCATGCAAAAGCATACTATTGTGGTTTTCTCCTTTGATGCTTTGTTTGGATTGACTTGGCACATGCTCACACCATGTTATGACTATGAACAAGTCACCATAGCCTCTAAGATCATTTAGTCCTTGACTTGTAGTACCACTCTATGCTTTGATTAGTAATGCTTTGTTGCACTGCATGGTTATGGCCATTATTGCTCTCTTAGTTGGTTGCTCCCAGTCTTTTGCTAGCCTCCACTTGAATGAGTAAGTTCTACTCATGCTTCCAACTCCCAACAAACCAAGTTATTCTAAAGTGTCCACTATAAATTCCTATGCATGATGTGTTACACCATTCCAAATATATTTTTGTTTTCAGCTATCTTCCAATTAAAAACTATTTTGTTATGTGAAAACTTAGTGATTAAAGCCCTCACGAACTTGATGGAACACTTTATATTCTTTGACCCTAATAAAATTGAACCATTGTGTCATCTATGTTGTATATGCTTGCACTTATACGTTGGAATTAGCAGAACCGTGCTGTCACGGGGAACTTTTTCAACATTGCCATTGTACTTTGTACTCAGCTGATATCATGCTCTTTTGTCTATGGATGTCACTGGTGTGAAATAAAGAGGGAACTTGTAAGTCCATGGAGTTTGTATTTTGTGTTAGAGAAACGCCTGGGCCGCTAGCCTAAGCCATGCCTAATCATGGTGGAAACTTGCAGCATCATCATAGTGAGCTATCTATGAAGTATCCTCAATAAAAAGTTATGCATATAGTAAATAAAAAGATCGCTGAGATTCTCATTGTCTGCTTGCCTTGTCATTTTGGTTATGGGATAGCTCCTGTACCATGTGCAAGGGGTACCCCGTTGGCGGTTCTCTATGATATGCAAATACTTACAATGACAAGAACTTACAGGTGACTGAAGTTGAGTAGCATGAGGTGTGGCCCTCGTATTCAAGGGACTTGAGATTGCCAACTTATACTTCGTCAAGCATATACTCCATCTTTGTTCACTTTATCCTTAATCACTTCAAGATGCTTATGATACGGGCAATGAGGGCTGAAAGCTAACAAGTACCTTAATTTTTGGAAGCTCTTTTTGAAACTTGAAATCCCTGCTTCCCTTTGTGAAGGGCCTTTCTTCCACCATTATTTGAGTCTCCACCTTCTACCTTTAGGCACCATTAAGAGAGCATAGTTGTCATTCTGTGTGCAGTGTCCCAAAACTTATTGATTGATGCATATTGTGATATTACTTGTTCTTGTGCTATTTGTTTTTAGTCACCCTTGTGAACTTTGAAGGTGTCCTATGCATTTATTTGCTACTCTATGAGGGACAAGCTGAATGCCACTATGCCATGTTTTCTGTATGTGAAACAAACAAATGTTTTTCAATGCATGTTATTCATGATCTTTGTTTGTAGCCTGTCATGTTGCATGCATAGTTACTTTGTCCTATTGTTAGAACTCCATCTTTCATGTACATGTTTAGAGTTCTTTGATCCCAGCTTTCAATGCTTGCAAATGGTTTGATCTTGGTTTTTATGGTGCATATCACCTCAAAAATTATTCTTTTTATCACTTACCTACTCGAGGACGAGCAGGAGTTAAGCTTGGGGATGCTTGATACGTCGGAAACGTATATAAAATTTTTGATGCTCCATGCTTGTTTAGTATCTACTTTGCTTTGCTTTGTCTACACTTTGAGGTGTTTTTATATCTTTTCTGGAACTAACCTATTAACAAGTTGCCACAGTGCCAGTTGCATGTTTTCTTCTGTTTTTGGTTCCAAAAAGGAAGAAAATCAATA
Organism: Avena sativa; assembly: GCA_916181665.1. Lineage (NCBI taxonomy): Eukaryota > Viridiplantae > Streptophyta > Magnoliopsida > Poales > Poaceae > Avena > Avena sativa. The sequence continues at coordinate 323,696,896 of OV702295.1, forward strand.
TTCTCGTAATTGGACGGGACAAAAGCCAAAGTCAATATTTTACCGTGAGGGACATGAATCCAGAAGACGAGACGGAGACGCGAACCAGGGTGGCCAGACCCCCCTAGGCGTGGGTGGGCCCCGCCCCACACCTGGGTAGGGTGTGGGGCCCCTGGCCGCCTCCCGGCCTCGCCTCTTCGCCTATAAGAAGCCCCCGATGCAGAAAACCTAGGTACCCGATCAATATTCCACGAAACCTTCTGTAACCACCGCCACCGTCGTCCCTAGATCGGGGGGATCTGAAGTTCTTTCCGGCACCCTGCCGGAGGGGAGATCATCCCGGAGGCCTTCTCTCTGGTATGATGCGTGAGTAGTTCCACCTTGGACCATGGGTCCATGTAGTAGCTAGATGGTTGTATCTCCTCCTTTGTGCTTTCATGTATAGATCTTATGAGCTCCGTTCATGATCAAGATCTAATCTATTTGTAATCATGCATGTTGTGTTTGCGGGGATCCAATGGATATTGAGATTATTATGTCAATTGATTAATGGTTTTGTCTTTATGTTTCTATCATGTCTGTGTTGTTTGTGATCTTGCATGCTCTCCGTTGTTAGTAGCTATATTGGTCGAGTAGTTGCTAGTGACTCCAAGAGGGGGTATTTATGCTCGATAGTGGGTTCATGCCTCTAGTTTCCAAGGGAAGTGACAGAAATCTCTTCGGTTGTAGATGTGTTGTTGCTACTAGGGATAAAACAATGGTCTCTTGTTCATGGAACAACTGGATTGTTTACCTTACACACTTTGCTTAAAGCAGTTCTCTGTTGCTTGCAACTTAATACTGGAGGGGGTTTGGATGATAACCTGAATGTGGACTTCTAGTCATAGATGCAGTTGGATGGCGGTCTATGTATATTGTTTTATTGCCCAATCGAATCACATAGAATCTTTTTGACTAGTATTACATTGTTATGCCTTGCTCAGTTCCTTTCAATTGCCCTGCTGTAATTTGTTTACCCTTCATGTCATGTTGTTTATCTAAGGAGAGCACCTCTAGTGAACTAGGGACCCCGGTCCAATCTTTACCATTGATACATCTTCCACTGTTACTTGTTTACTTGCTGCAAACCATTACCTTCCACACCATACGTTTAATCCTTTGTTACAGCAAACCGATGATCTTGACAACCTCACTGATTCGTTGGGGCAAAGTCTAGAGTTTGTGTTGTGCAGGTCTCCGTGTTGCTTGCAACACCTGTGTGATGTTTTCTTCCTCCTACTTGTTCGATAACCTCGGTTTCTTACTGAGGGGAAACTTCCTGCTGTGCTGCTTCACACCTTGCTCTTGGGGTGCCGGGAAGAGTTTTAGATACCCCCGATCAATATTCCACAAGCCATCAAGGAGTCACCATCAGCTGACATGATGAGTAAGAAGGCCTCCGGGAAGATCTCCCCTCCGACAGGGTGCCAGGAAGAGTTTTAGATACCCCCGATCTAGGGACGATGGTGGCGGCGGCTATAGATGGTTTCATGGAATATTGATCGGGTGCTTAGGTTTTAGGAATCAGGGAATTTTATAGGCGAACAGGCGAGGTTGGGAGGCGTCTAGGGGGCCCACACCATGCCCATGCGCGTCCTAGGGTGGGTCCACACCTAGGGGGGGTGCGGCCGCCCTATTGCACCCCTTTGTCTCTCCTTTGGACTCCGTGTTCTCCTCGGTGAAATATTGACTTTGGCTTTTGTCCCGTCCAATTTAGAGAATATTTCCTTACTAGCTTTTCTGGAACCAAAAACAACAGGAAACTGGCACTGTGGCAACTTGTTAATAGGTTAGTACCAGAAAACATATAAAAAGCACCTCAAAGTGTGGACAAAGCAAAGCAAAGTAGATACTAAACAAGCATGGAACAACAAAAATTATAGATACGTTTCCGACGTATCAAGCATCCCCAAGCTTAACTCCTGCTCGTCCTCGAGTAGGTAACTGATAAAAATAATAATTTTTGAGGTGACATGCACCATCAAAACCAAGATCAAACCATTTGCAAGCATTGAAAGCTGGGATCAAAGAACTCTAAACATGAGCATGAAAGACAGAGTTCTAACAATAAGACAAAGTAACTATGCATGCAACATGAAAGGCTACAAACAAAGATCATGAATAACATGCATTGAAAAACGTTTGTTTGTTTCACATACAGAAAACATGGCATAGTGGCAATCAGCTTGTCCCTCATGGAGTAGCAAATAGATGCATAGGACACCTTCAAAGTTCATAAGAGTGACTAGATACAAATAGCATAAGAACAAGTAATATCAACAATATGCATCAATCAATAAGTTTTGGGACAATGCACATAGAACTAAGAATGGCAACTATGCTCTCTTAACTGGTGCCTAAAGGTAGAAGGTGGAGACTCAATATAATAGTGGAAGAAAGGCCCTTCATAAAGGGAAGCAGGGATTTCAAGTTTCAAAAAGAGCTTTCAAAAATTATGGTACTTGTTAGATTTCATCCCTCATTGCCTCTATTATAAGCATCTTGAAGTGATTAAGGTTAAAGTGAACAAACTATGGAGTATATGCTTGACAAAGTATAAGTTGGCAATCTCATGTCCCTTGAATATGAGGGCCGCACCTCATGCTACTCAACTTTAGTCACCTGTAAGTTCTTGTCATAGTAAGTACATGTGTATCATAGAGAACCGCCAACGGGGTACGCCTTGCGCATTGTACAGGACCTATCCCATAACCAAAATGACAAGGCAAGCAGACAATGAGCATCTCAGCGATCGTTTTATTTGCTGTTTGCATAGGTTTTTATTGAGGATGCTTCACAGATTGCTCATTATGGTGATGCTGCAAGTTTCCACCATGAATAGGCATGGCTTAGGCTAGCGGCCCTAGTGTTTCTCTAACACAAAATACATAACTCCATGGACTTACAAGCTCCCTTTTTATTTCACATCGGCGACATCCATAGACAAAAGAGCATGATATCAACTGTGTACAAAGTACAAGTGCAATGTTGAAAACGTTCCCCATGAAAACATGGTTCTGCTAATTCCAACGTATAAGTGCAAGCATATACAACATAGATGACACAATGGTTCAAGTTTATTAGGGGCAAGAAATATAAAGTGTGCCATCAAGTTCGTGAGGGCTTTAATCACTAAGTTTTCACATAACAAAATACTTTTAAATTGGAAGATAGCTTAAAACAAGAATATACTTGGAATGGTGTAACACACCATGCATAAGAATTTATAGTGGACACTGATGACCCACAAGTATAGGGGGTGTATCGTAGTATTTTCGATAAATAGGAGTGTCGATCCCAACAAGGAGCAGAAGGTGCTGAACAGTGGTATGGAGCAGGAAATCCCTGTGAATACTTAGCAAACGGATTTTTAGTGGTTTTCTGATAAGTCAACAAAACAAAGAGCAAGTAACAGTAGTAACAAACAAACGGAGCAAGTGTCCCAATCCTTTCTTAGCAAAGGACAAGCCGATGGAAATACTTATAAGGACCAAACGTTCTCGAGGACACATGGTTATTTTGTCAAGTGCTTTCGCTTCAAATAGCTGAGTACTCTTCTCTGGTGTTTGTAAGTGTTGTGTGGGTGAACCTGTGCTAACATATCGCCCTTCCTAGGACTAATACATACTTGTGATTAAACCCCCCGCAAACATCCGTAACTACAGGAAAGTAATTAAGATATAAATCTAACCACAGCCTTAAACTCTCAGATCGTGCGCTCCCTTGTGCAATGGTGTCCTAACGGGGGTTCAGGTTTCTGTCACTCCGGCAATCCCACGATTAGTAGCCAAATACATAATGCATTCCCCTAGGCCCATAAATGGTGAAGTATCATGTAGTTGACGTTCACATGACACCATTAGAAGAATAGCACCACAACTTAAATACTAAACCATTGAATAATAACTCATCATAGATTCACTACTAACAACATGACTTCTCCCATGTCCTCAAGAACTAAACGAACTACTCACAAGACATTAAATGGATATACATAAAAGATGATATGATAATGGATAACAATCGGAACATAAACAATAATCCTATGGTTCCACTCACAAGCATCAACTACAATAGTAATTAACACCGAGAAAGTTTCCCCTAATGAACTAAGCAATATCCAACACAATTGTTACAGCGGGACGGAGTGGTGGTGATGGTGCTGGTGGAGATGATGGTGTGGATGATGATGATGATCCCGATGAAGCCTAGCTTGATGACGGTGTTGATGGCGACGATCTCCCCTCTCCTGGAAAGAATTCCCCCGGCAGAAATCTGTCTGCCGGAGAGATCTTTCTCTCTCGGTGTTTTCTGCCCCCAAGAGGCGGCGGAAATCTATCTGTGGTCGCCCCCTGGTATTAGGGTTCCGAAGGGAAGATATAGGCGAAGGGGCAGAGTCGGAGGCCGGGCAGGTGGGCCACACCTGCCCTAGGCGCGGGGTCAGGTGGGCCCGCTCCTAGGGGGTGTGGGCCCCCTAAGGCCCATCTCTGTCCCTCCTTCTGGCTTCCTTCGTCTTCTGGTAAAATAATATGTTCCCATATTTTTCTGGTATTTTTCTGGTCTTCATGAAATTGCACCGAAACGCCTTCTTTTCCATCAGAATCTAGACTCCAGCAGTCCATCCTCCAAGAATCATTCAACATGCGTAAACAGATGAAAAGCCATAAGTAATACCTCATAATAAGACAAATATCAATGAATAGAGGTAAATTATGATATAGAAAGGTGATGCAAATTGGGCGTATCAACTTCCCCAAGCTTAGACTTTGTTTGTCCCCAAGCGAATACTGAGCTCAGTAAACATGTCCACGGGTTTATGGAGTGAAGTGTCGATAAAAGAATACGAACAAGAAGCATCACACTTACCATTGCACAACTCATAGAAGAGAGAAACTCACCATTATATAACTTATCTTGCAACTAAGTACAGCAGTCACAATAGAGATGCATAAAGATAAATCATAATTAGAATTGGCAAACTTGTTCTTGGTCAGAGAACACCTGGCAAATAGTTTCACAAAAGCTTTTTGTAGAAGTTTCAAAACATGAGCACTCTTTGCTCAAAAAGGTTTTTCACAAGTAAAGCTTTCAAAGTAATACTCAATAGATAAGAGTTTTGTGCAAACAAAGAAGATAAAGAACATGATTGAATAAATCACCATATGAATGCTTGAAATACAACAACTCAAAAGATTGCTGGAGATAGAGAGGAAGTAGGTTTACTGACTCAAATGGTAACTAGGAGAAAGGTCCCTTTATAGAGGGAAGCAGGGATTACAAGTCATAAAGAGCTTTCAAAAGATTATGGTACTTACTAGCTTTGAGCCCTCATTGCCCCTATCATAAGCATCTTGAGATGATTAAGGTTAAAGTTAACAAAGATGGAGTATATGCTTGACGAAATATAAGTTGGCAATCTAATGTCCCTTGAATATGAGGGCCACTCCTCATGCATACTCAACTTTGGGTCCAGGTAAGTTCTTGTCATTGTAAGTATTTGCATATCATTGAGAACCGCCAACGGGGTACCTTTTGCACATGGCACATGAGCTTTCCCATAACCAAAATGACAAAGCAAGCAGACAATGAGCATCTCAGCAATCTTTTTATTTACCATATGCATAGCTTTTTATTGAGGATGCTTCATAGATGACTCACGATGGTGATGCTGCAAGTTTCCACCATGATTAAGCATGGCTTAGGCTAGCGGCCCAGGCATTTCTCTAACACAAGATACAAACTCCATGGACTTACAAGTTCCCTCTTTATTTCACACCATTGACGTCCATAGACAAAAGAGCACGATATCAACTGTGTATAGAGTACAAGTGCAATGTTGAAAACGTTTCCCGTGATAGCACGGTTCGGCTAATTCCAACGTATGGATGCAAGCATATACAACTTCGATGTCCACAATGGTTCAAGTTTATTAGGGGCAAGTAAATAAAGTGAGCCATCAAGTTCGTGAGAGCTTTACTAACTAGTTTTTACATAACAAAATACTTTTTAAATCGAAAGGTAGATGAAACTTGAGAATTTTCTTGGAATAGCAAAACCTACTAGGTAGGTATGGTGGACACAAGTGGTAAAAGTTTTGGTTCAAAGGATTTTGGAAACATGAGAAGTATGCCTTCTCAAAACAGGGTTTTGGCTAGCAAGGCTGGGTAGCAAGCAAGAGAGTTGAAAGAAACAAGCAAACATACAAGTAAAAAAGCCAAACATGCAATCTTCCTTGAAGACACAAAAGAATCTTAAATAAAGAATACTAAGCTTATGAGACAACAAGAAAGAAAACAAATGATACAAAATACCTGTAAGCTTTTTCTTTCTTTTTCTCTTTCAAACTAATTCCACTGACCAGAACTCTATTTGCCAAACCAATTTAGATCCACTTGATGATCCCAAAGTGGTTCCAATACTGATCAACAAGATCCATCATATAATAGAGATTGCAAACTAAAAGTAAGAAGTGCAAAAAGTAAAAGATGAGACTTCTCATTAATATTCCAATAAAGGCACTCACACCAAGGGATACATAGATAATCAACTAAAGGAGAGATACTTCCACATGAAAACCAAACTATAAGATAACCTCTCTACCACAGATATGAATCCACTAAAAAGGCAAAAGATAAAATATAATGGTGGTGATACCGTGGCACTTCCCCAAGCTTGGAAAAAGCCAAGGGGATGCCAAACCTGATGACGAATTACTCCCTCGGTGGTGGTGGTGTTCTCTTGTCATCATAAAACTTCCAAGGCAATGGTTCCTCATCCAAAAAGTATGTCCTTGTCTCTGCAATCCTGAAAATAGTAGTAGAGCTTATGCGATCAAATCTAGCCTCATACTCACAATTTTGATTCTGTATGTCATAGAGTTGTGCTTGCAATTGATTGGTGGTCTGACGAAGTGAGAAGATCTCTTCTCGAAGCTCAGCAACTTCCCCCTCGTGCTTGGTGATGAGTTCTAAACTTATCTTGTGAATAATATCCACTTCGCGTTCCACCATCTTCTTGTATCTGAAAACTTCTTGTTCCAGAGTTCCTTCTCCTTTAGGGCCTTGAACTTCTTCCAGAGTTCCTTCTCCATCCTATCTTCCAGAGTTCCTTCTCCTTTAGGGCCTTGAACTTCTTTCATCTGTACCTTCCCCTCCTTGAGGATCAACTCTTTGGGATGAATCCTCAACTCATACATGTACGGGTTGAGGACTTCCGCAGAGGAATCCTCCGTGGGTGATCCAGAGGAAGACACTGAGGCTCCAAAACTGAGAACTTCCCTGACAAAAACAGATAGAAACGAAAACACGACAAGAACACGATGCAAGAACCTCGGGGAACCCGAGGGGGGGTATATATTATCAAGTTTCAATGCATAAGGAAGGTTTTGACACGGAAACGAAACGGGGACAAAGTTCGGGAGAGTCAAACCCCTCCAGGCGCGGCCAGGATGGGCCCGTGCCTGGGGTGGGTTTGTCCACCCCGGGCTCCGTTTCTTCTTCAGTTTCATCTCGTAACTTCCCTTATGTATTAAAAACATCAAAAATATAAAAATATTGGATTTTCACGAACCTCCTATTTTTACCACTTTTACCTATTCAAAGATGAACTCTGCAGTTTTTGGTGTTTGGCTTCTGATAAATTCTTCTGGAGTTATCATTTGAATAACATCTACATCTTCGTTATAAGAATCTCCAGAAATATAATGTTTTAGTCTTTGGCCATTCACCACCTGTGTTGTGTCATCCTTCAGATAAGAAATTTTGATGGCACCTGAACGGTACACTTCCTTGATAACAAAAGGTCCTTCCCATTTTAATAGTAGTTTCCCTGCAAAAAATATGAGATGGGACCTATACAAAAGAACTTTATCACCAACATGGAACTCCCTTTTGAGAATTATCCTATCATGCCATCTTTTTATTTTTTGCTTAAAGAGCCTAGCATTTTCGTAAGCTTTACCTCTCCACTCATCTAGATTACTTAAGTCGTCCAGTCTTTTCTCACCAGCAAGTCTAAAGTCTCTATTCAACTCTTTCACTGCCCAATAAGCTTTGTGTTCTAATTCAAAAGGCAAGTGGCAAGCTTTCCCATAGACCATTTTGTAAGGAGACATTCCCATTGGATTTTTACAAACAGTTCTATAAGCCCACAAAGCATCATTCAACTTTTAGCCCAATTCTTCCTAGATCTATTGACAGTCTTCTGCAAGATAGATTTAATTTCCCTATTGGAAAGTTCTACTTGCCACTAGTTTGGGGGTGATAAGCTGAAGCTATTTTGTGGTTTACATCATACTTAGCGAGAGTTTTTATAAAACCCCCATGAATAAAATGAGAGCCTCCATCAGTCATGAGATATCTAGGCACACCGAACCTAGGAAAAATAACATCTTTGAGCATTTTCAAGGAGGTCTTACCATCAACACTGTTTGTAGGTATGGCTTCTACCCACTTTGTAACATAGTCAACAGAAACAAGAATATGAGTATACCCTTTTGAAGGAGGAAAAGGCCCCATAAATTAAAATCCCCAAAAATCAAAAGGTTCAATAACAAGCGAATAGTTCATAGGCATTTCATTGCGTCTAGATATGTTACCTACTCGTTGGCATTCATCACATGATAAGAAAAACTTCCTTGCATCTTTAAAAAGGGTAGGCCAATAGAATCCAGATTGTAAAACCTTTTGTACAGTCCTATCTCTAGCATGATGTCCTCCATAAGCACTGCCATGACATTTTCTCAATATATCTTGTTGTTCAAATTCTGGAACACATCTTCTCATAATGCCATCTACTCCTTCTTTATATAAGTGTGGGTCAACCCAAAAGTAATGCCTTAGATCATAAAATAATTTTCTCCTTTGCTGGGCTGTAAAGGTTGGAGGCAAATACTTGGAAACAATAAAGTTAGCATAATCAGCATACCAAGGACTCTCATGTGGACTTACCCTTATTGCAGCTAACTGCTCATTTGGAAAACTATCATTAACATGCAAAGGGTCAACAGAAATATTTTCCAAACGAGATAAATTATCAGCAACAGGATTAGCAACATCTTTCCTATCCACAATATGCAGATCAAACTCTTGCAAAAGCAACACCCACCTTATAAGCCTAGGCTTAGCGTCCTTCTTCGTCATAAGGTATTTAATAGCTACATGATCAGTATGAATGGTAACCTTGGAATCAACAATATAAGGTCTAAACTTATCACAAGCAAAGATTACAACTAAGAACTCCTTTTCAGTAGTAGCATAATTCTTTTGAGCAGCATCCAAGGTCTTGCTAGCATAATGAATGACATTTAACTTCTTGTCAACACGTTGTCCCAAGACAGCACCCACAGCAAAATCACTAGCATCACACATAATTTCAAAAGGTAAACTCCAATCAGGTGGTTGGACTATAGGAGCAGTTGTCAAAGCTTTCTTCAAAGTTTCAAAAGCTTCCTTACAATCATCATCAAAAACAAAAGGTACATATTTTTGAAGAAGATTAGTAACGGGCTTTGAAATTTTGGAGAAATCTTTAATAAACCTTCTATAGAAACCAGCATGACCAAGGATACTACGAATACCTTTGATATCTCTAGGACAAGGCATCTTTTCTATTGCTTCAATTTTGGCTCTGTCAACTTCAATGCCTCTTTCAGAGATCTTGTGTCCAAGAATAATCCCTTCATTAACCATGAAATGGCATTTCTCCCAGTTAAGAACAAGGTTGGTTTCCTCACATCTCTGCAAAACTTTGTCAAGGTTGTGCAAACAGTTATCAAAAGAAGTTCCATAGACGGAAAAATCATCCATGAAAACCTCCACAATTTCTTCATAAAATCCATGAAAAATGGCATGCATACATCTCTGAAAGGTAGCAGGAGCATTACATAAATCAAAAGGCATACGCCTGTAAGCATAAGTACCATAAGGACAAGTAAAAGTAGTTTTCTCTTGGTCCTGTGCTTTCATAGCAATTTGAGAAAACCCAGAATAACCATCAAGAAAGCAAAAGTGAGTCTTTTTGGACAACCTCTCTAGCATTTGATCAATAAAGGGCAAAGGATAATGATATTTCTTAGTAACTTTATTAATCTTTCTAAACTCAATGCACATTCTATACCCAACCACTACTCTTTGGGGTCTAAGCTCATTATCCTCATTAGGCACAACAGTTATTCCCCTTTCTTGGGAACACAATGAACAGGGCTAACCCATTTACTATCAGCAATAGGATAAATAATACCGGCATCAAGGAGTTTTAATACCTAATTTCTTACCACATCCTTCATCTTAGGATTTAGATGACGTTGATGCTCAACAACTGGTTTTGCATCAGGCTCTATATTAATATCATGCTGACATATAGTAGGAGAAATCCCCTTTAAAATCATCAAGAGTATAGCCCATAGCTCCTCGGTGTTTCCTCATTATCTCCAATAACCTTTCCTCTTCCTTTCCAGAGAGTTTAGAACTAATAATAACAGGAAATATTTTCTTATCATCAAGATAAGCATATTTAAGATCATTAGGTAAAGGTTTTAATTCGAAAATAGGGTGCCCTTTAGGTGGTAGTGTGGTACCCAAATCTTCCACATGTAGATTATGCTTAAGTAACTCAGGCTGACGAAGGAAAGCCTCGTCAATCTCATTTCTTTCCTTCATGAAGGCATCACTTTCATGATCTTCCATGAACTGTTGGAAGGCATTGTTAGGAGCAAGAGAAATAGCAGAAAGTTGTTCAACCATGAAATCCTCATTAGGCAGTTCATTTTCATAAGGAGTTTTGGCAAATTTGGAAAAATTAAACTCATAAGACTCTCCAGCAAACTTAGTCAAAAACATTTCCTTCCTACAATCTATGATAGCCCCACAAGTGTTCGGAAAGGGTCTACCAAAGATAATAGGATAGGTTTTACTAGATTCTTTACCAAGTACTAGAAAATCAACAGGATATTTAATCTTACCACAAAGTACCTCCACATCTCTCACAATGCCAATGGGGAAAACTTGCTCTCTATTAGCAAGGTGAATAACCACATCAATGTCCTCAAGCTCACAAGGACCAATCTCATGCATAATTTCCATGTAAAGCTCATAAGGAATAGCACTAGAACTAGCACATAAATCACATAAACCATAGTAGTTATGACTACCAATTTTAAAAGAAAGCACAGGGACACTATCTTTCCTAACTTTCTTAGGATGAGAAACAACATTAGTGGCATCTTCACAAAAGACAATATGCTCATCCTCTGTATTTCTAGTGACAAGATCTTTCACAATAGCTACTACAGGCTCTATATCAATAAGATCATCGGACCCTACAGTTTTCTTTGTGATTTTGCTAACCACATTAGCCATAATAGAGTGCTCCCTTACCTTGGAAGGAAAAGGGGTTTTCTCAACATAAGGTTCAGGAAAAATAGGATCAACAGTACAAACCTCTGTGCTAGCCGGAACATGGGTGACAATGTCTTTATAAGGAGCATGGTACTTGTCCCAATCTTTTTTGGGAATTTCAATATAAGAGGCAAATGAATTAAAACATTTTACAAGAACTTGAGGATCAAGACCAAACTCATTACTAATATCACGAAAGTTGTCCGTTCCCATAAAAGATTTAATGCATTCATAATCATAGTTTATACCTGACTTTCTTCCTTTGTCATTCTCCCAAAATTCAGTGTTCTCTTGAATACGGTCTAGCAGATCCCATTTAGCTTCTTTCTTCATACGTGTGAATGATCCAGTGCAAGATGCATCTAGTAAATCTTTATCATGAAGAGAAAACCTAGCATAAAAGTTATTGAGAATAATATTGTTAGGGAGTTCATGAATAGGACATTTAAGCATTAGTAGCTTCAATCTCCCCCAAGATTGAGTTGTACTCTCTCCATCAAGAGGCCAAAATTTATATATAAGATTTCTATCCTTATGAATCTCACTAGGAGGATAAAATTTAGAGTAAAAGAGAGATGACATCTCCTCCCATTCCATGGATTGCCCATTCTTCAGCAGCTTATACCATTCTTCATCTCTCCCTTTCAAGGATATGGAGAGTAACTTATTCTTCACCTGTTCAGTTGTGGTACCTACACACTTAAACAACCCGCATAATTCATGGATAAAAAGCAAGTGATCACCGGGATGGACAGTTCCATCCCCTAAATAATAATTATCCATAACACGATTAACAATACTTGTAGGTATCTTAAAAGGATCTATCTCAATAGGAGGTGGTTCATATACTAACCTAGCAGTGGTAGTAGTTTTCCCAAATAGAAAACCAAGTGGGTTATCCATATTGGAAATAAAGTAACAAGTAGTAACAAGAGCAATACTCACAGTAAAAGTTTCCCTTACCAGTTCCACTCTTCAATAGCGCTTCACTCCCCGGCAACCGCGCCAGAAAATAGTCTTGATGACCCACAAGTATAGGGGTTGTATCGTAGTATTTTCAATAAATAGGAGTGTCGATCCCAACGAGGAGCAGAAGGTGCTGAACAGTGGTATGGAGCAGGAAATCCCTGTGAATACTTAGCAAACGGATTTTTTGTGGTTTTCTGGTAAGGCAACAAAACAAAGAGCAAGTAACAGTAGTAACGAACAAACAGAGCAAGTGGCCCAATCCTTTCTTAGCAAAGGAAAAGCCGGTGGAAGTACTTATAAGGACCAAACGTTCTCGAGGACACATGGGAATTCTGTCAAGTTCTTTCGCTTCAAATAGCTGAGTACTCTTCTCTAGTGTTTGTCAGTGTTGTGTGGGTGAACCTGTGGTAACATACCGCCCTTACTAGGACTAATACATACTTGTGATTAAACCCCTGCAAACACCCGTAACTATAGGAAAGTAATTAATATATAAATCTAACCACAACCTTAAACTCTGAGATCCTATGCTCCCTTGTGCAAAGGTGTCCTAATGGGGGTTCAGGTTTTTGTCCCTCCGGCAACCCCATGATTAGTAGCCAAATACACAATGCATTCCCCTAGGCCCATAAATGGTGAAGTATCATGTAGTCGACGTTCACATGACACCACTAGAAGAATAGCACCACAACTTAAATACTAAACCATTGAATAATAACTCATCACAGATTCACTACTAACAACATGACTTCTCCCATGTCCTCAAGAACTAAACGGACTACTCATAAGAAATCATATGGATCAAGATCAAAGATGATATGATAATGGATAACAATCTGAACATAAACAATAATCCAATGGTTCCACTCACAAGCATCAACTACAATAGTAATTAACACCGAGAAAGTTTCCTCTAATGAACTAAGAAATATCCAACACAATTGTTACAGCAGGACGGAGTGGTGGTGATGGTGCTAGTGGAGATGATGGTGTGGATGATGATGATCCCGATGAAGCCTAGCTTGATGACGATGTTGATGGCGACAACCTCCCCTCTTCGGGAAGGAATTCCCCTGGCAGAAATCTGTCTGCCGGAGAGATCTTTCTATCTCGGTATTTTCCTCCCCCTAGAGGCGGCGGAAATCTATCTATGGTCGCCTCCCTGGTATTAGGGTTCTGAAGGGAAGATATAGGCAAAGGGGCGGAGTCGGAGGCCGGGCAGGTGGGCCACACCTGCCCTAGGCACGAGGTCAGGTGGGCCCGCGCCTAGGGGGTGTGGGCCCCCTGAGGCCCATCTCCGTCCCTCCTTCTGGCTTCCTTCGTCTTCTGGTAAAATAATATGTTTTCATATTTTTCTAGTATTTTTCTAATCTTCGCGAAATTGCACCGAAATGCCTTATTTTCCATCAGAATCCAGACTCTGGCAGTCCATCCTCCAAGAATCATCCAACTTGCATAAACAAATGAAAAGCCATAAGTAATACCTCATAATAATACAAATATCAATGAATAGAGGTAAATTATGATATAGAAAGGTGATGCAAATTGGGCGTATCAGACACTTTGGAATAACTTGGCTTATTTGGAGTTGGAAGCATGAGTAGATCTTACTCATACAAGTGGAGGCTAGCAAAAGAATGGAATACTGAAAGAGAAATCTAAGAAATATTTGGCAGAAGAGAAAAGACTAGAATTGTTCAGCTTAGGTATATAGATGATATACATGCTATGGCTATATTCTTTGCTTGTTAAGCAATGTGGTTCTTAAGTATTTGATACTGAATTTGTTGGTATGAATCGTCATACGAAACAACACAATTCATGAACTACAATGGCCTAAGTAACTAGAAAAATAATATGTGATGATATTCATTGAAAAAAAATAAAGAGTTATTATGTTTCTCGTTGAAATCAAAACTTACCTTCAAGATTTGCTTCAATAGTTGTTATTTCGATTAGGTATTATGAGAACAAAAGGGTTGTTCAAATAATTGTCGTAATTCATAAAAGATGGATGATTTACAAATCTCGTTGGAGAAATCACATCCATAAAACTAGTGCTAAAAATGTCGAAAGACAAATTGATTGAAAGATCACTTAGGAAGTGACATCGCCGTTTAAATTATATTGGAAAGAAAACATGAAGAAACTCCATGTGGATGGAATTTTGTAGTCTTTTGATTTTTGATCAAATGACGCTTATGAAACTTTCTTAGAGATAATTAAAACTATGTTCATAGGACAAAAGTGAACGAATGACTAGCTTACTGGAACTTATACATATAGATGTATGAAGCCATTATGTGTACTCAAGAGCGATGGATTTCAAACTTCATATGCTTTCTCCGAAAATTTGAGTGAATATATGAATATTTACTTAATGAGGATGAAGTGTGAAACATTTGAAAAGTTCAAAGACTTTCAAGATGAAGTGCAAAATCAATATAACAAGAAAATAAAGAATTTATGATAGGATCATAAAGAAAAATATTTGAGTTACAAGTTTAGCATAACACCTAAGATTTGAGGAATCGTTCCATGGATTTGCGTTTCCCAAAACACCATATGAGTATGGAATAATCGAGATATGCAATGAAACCTTGTTTGACATGGTAAGATCAAAGGTGTAATTCATAAAACTGCAATTATATTTTCAAGATTAAAAGCTTTAGAGACTACCGCTTTTTTACTGAAAAGAGCTCCATCATGATCCGTTGAAATGAAACCATATAAAGTTATGGTTTGGGATAAAACCCAAATTGTCATTTCTTAAACATTGGTATGCTATGCATAAGTAAGATGTTTACTACCAAAGTCAGATGAACATGTCTTTGTATGGTATTTCGAATAATTGTTGAGTATTCCTCCATAACATCAAAGACAAAAATGTTTGTTGCTTAGAACATCAAGTTTCTTTGAGAAGGAATTTTCCGTGAAAAGTTAAGTGGGAGGACAATAGAACTTTGATAAGGTTAAACGAACCTTAGCTATATGTGCAAAGTTGCGCAGCGCCGAAAAGTATTCCGGAGGTAGCAACAATGCTCATGGATCACGTTCCTCAAAGGTTGTGGTCACGGAGGTCTAAGTTCCTATTGAACCAAGTAGGTCGGGTAAACAATCAAATACCAAGATTTGAGGGTTGAATCATTATTTGACAATAATGAGACAACTACATGCAAAGGACTCCGTCAAATGTCTTGAAGTTATAAAATCCGTGATAGTTCCATACACAAGAAATCAAGCTTTGAACTTGAAAGACCCTTTGGAAAGGTGCAAGACCTTACAGTCATGTTTGGATCTATAAAGAAAGAGACATGGATATTTCACATCTATGAAATAGTCAACATGTTGGGAAAGAGTTCACAACAATGTTCCAAGGTTGACTATGACAAGATTTGATCTTTCATAGCGATATTTAGTCTAGACAGATTAATATAGCAACCACTACATATAATCTGTTATATGGTAGTTGAACAAACAAAAAAAAGTTCTTTTAATAGAAATATAGAATTGTTGCCTAGGACATGTACATAACACGATCCAGAGGGTTTTGTTAATTCAAAAGGATGCTAAAGGTGTATGCAAACTTCAATGGTTGAAATAAGCATCGAGGAGTTGGAATCTTCACCGTGATGAAATTTTTAAAGAGTTTAATTTCATTGGAGAGGATGCTTGCATTTGCAAGAAATAAAGTGGGAGCGCTAAGAATATTTCTAATACATTATGTGGAAGACATATTGTTGGTTGGAAATGATGTATCTTTTATTAACACAGGTTAAGAATTTCATCTCGATGAGAGACTTAGGCAAAACCCGAATATTAGGCATCAATGTCTATAAGGATAGATTGAGGCGCTAATATGGTTGTGCCAAATGTACATAGATGAGATATTGAAAGAGTTCACTATGAAAATGACAAGAAAGGTTCTTGCAACACAGAAAGGATTAAATCGAAATTCAAGTGTACCGACGCTTGATAAGTGAAATAAAGATTCGAGTATTTTTTATACTTGATGAATAAAATCACAAAGAGCATATTAATCATACTGTGATATGTACACATCTAAATATTTCCTATGCTCTAAATGTTGTGAGCATATACCAGAATGATTCATAAGATGATCATTAGACTATAGTAAAGATATTATGATCTTTTGGAAGAACTAAGAATATATTTTAGAGGTGAAAAATAGATGGTCAGTTTATTGTAAAAGTACTACATTAATACTAGTTTTGTCACAAAGTAAAAATTAATTTTTTTTCAATCTAAACTAAGGGTAGCACAATATAATGGAAAGTAAGTTCCATAATGAATTTGGATGAGTTCCAAAGTTAAGACATTGGAGATACTACAACAAAAGGCTAAGTATATGACTACTATTATAGCATCAAAAGAGGGCATTTGTGTTAAGTAGTTTTTATCAAACTAGGTGTGGTTCACAGAGGGATAGTACTATGAAGATATATTGTACGACAATATTATCAACATATTTTAACCCCAAGGAACTAAAGGTCTCACCAAAGGACCAAATTTATACAAATCCATCTCATTAGAGAATGAGTGATGCGTAGAGACGCAAAGACATGCAATTGCACACGGACCTAAAAGATTCGAATCCGAATATCAGTTGACTACTAGCAATCGTGTAAATACAACACCGGAAAGCCATAAGTGTTGAATACACAAAGTTTTGAAACTAGATTATTGTCTCTAGTGCAAGTGGGAGACTGTTGGAGATATGCCCAAGAGGCAATAATAAAGTGGTTATTATCATATCTTCGTACTTATGATAAATTTTTACATATCATGCTATAATTGTATTAACCGGAAACATTAATACTTGTATGGTTTGTAAACATATAAGAGTCCCTAGTAAAGCCTCTTGTTAAACTAGCTTGTTGGTTAATATATGATCATAGTTTTATGATCATGAACATTAAGATGTTATTAACAACAAGGTCATATCATTAGGAGAATGATGTGATGAACATAATCCTATAGTTAAGCGTAGCATAGGATCAAGTCATTTAAATAGTTCACTTGCTATAAGCTTTCAAATACATAGTATCCTAAATCCTTCGACCATGAGATCATGTTAATCACCATCACCGGATGGATGCTTCGATGACATCAAACACCACTTCATAACTGGGTGGTTATAAAGGTGGCACTGAGTGTTCGTAAAGTATGTGTTGAGGTACATGGATCAAGAGTGGGATTTGTCCATTCATATGACGGATAGATATACTCTGGGCCCTCTCGGTGGAATGCCATCCAATTGGCTTGCAAGCATGTGACTGGCTCACAAGGGATCACATATCACAGGAACGAGTAAAGAGTACTTATCGGTAATGAGGTTGAACTAGGTATGCAAAGATACCGACGATCAAACCTCGGATAAGTAAAGTATCGCGAGACAAATAGAAATTGGTATCGTATGTAAATGGTTCATTCCATCACGAAGTAATCGTAGAAATATGTGGGAGCCATATGAATTTCCAGATTCCTCTATTGGTTATTGATCGGAGAAGAGTCTCGGTCATGTCTGCATAATTCACGAACTGTAGGGAGACACACTTAAGGATTCAATGTTGTTTTGTAGATATGGAATGTGAGTAAGAAGACTGAATGTTGTTCGGAGTCTCGGATGAGATACGGGATATCACGAGGAGATCTGGAATGGTCCGGAGAATAAGATTCATATAAGGAAAGTCCAATTCCGGAGTTCGGGAATGGTTTCAGTGTTTTCACCGGAATGTTCTAGAAGGGTCTAGAAGGTCCACCGAACCGGAAGAGGAAGGGTACATGGATGTGTCATGACAAAGTGGAATGGTTGCATCATGTCCTGGGTCACTTGGCTCGACACTTGGAAGAGAGAAACCAAACTCTAATTTGAAAGTCAAAAAGACAGTTTGAAAAAGTCAAATCCCAACATGGTTTCTGAGTTAGGGAGGGTTTCTGAGTTAGGGAGGGTTTCCACCTGGGCTCGGAACACCCTTGTACGCCCCCACCTATATAAGGAGGGG
Organism: Avena sativa; assembly: GCA_916181665.1. Classification (NCBI taxonomy): domain Eukaryota; kingdom Viridiplantae; phylum Streptophyta; class Magnoliopsida; order Poales; family Poaceae; genus Avena; species Avena sativa. The sequence goes on from OV702295.1 coordinate 323,715,305, forward strand.
TGGGGGCGCACTCCAAGGTATCCCCCTTTCCCTAGGCGCCCAAGACCCAACCCCTAGGCCGCCGCTGCCCCCCCTCCCAAGCCGCCGGTGCCCTAGATCCCCTCTAAACCGCTGCTGTCGTCTAGCCTAAACCCTAGCCGCCGTATGCCCTCTTCCCTCGGCATCTAAAACCTAGATCACTGAGGCCCTCTTCTACTCCACCATACTCGCTCCGGCTTAGGCGAAGCCCTGCAGGATCTCCCCTCTACTTCTGACTCCACGCCGTCGTGCTGCCGAAATCGCAAGGAGAGAGTTACAACCTCCACTTCCTGCTGGAACAAGCGAGAGGAAGGTATTCATCGAGTACCGTACGTGTGACCGAATGCGGGAGCGCACGAGAATCTGCTCTCGTTAACCGCTTTGGATCTTCGAGGATTAGTACTCTATCGACTTGTTGCTACAATCTAGTAGATAGATCTTGCCTTGTGTGTGTTCACGCAACAGATTCTTTTTGTTTTCCATGCTACAAACCCCTACAACAATGGGCATGTTGTGGGCTATCTCTGATGTGTTTTAGCCCAAGCCTACTGGCTACAGGTCCCGCACCGCTCTCTTAAAAGTTATAATTTTTATAAAAATTTGGATCATAACTTTAACAAGAATACGTTCCAGTTTGTCGTTTGTGGGAGTATCTCTTCAATTTGAGAGAACAATTGTTTTTCAAGTCCAGATTCTTAATGATGGCTTATAAAACCATCTAATATTATAATTATCATTCTTCTTCTTTTATTTTTTTAATAATATAATATTAAAATCACCTCCTACCAATATAGGAAGCTTTTCATACTCGTATATGCAAATTACACCGCCAAAAACTGAGATTTATGTAAGGAACAAATGGAATCAACGTTTAACACAATAATAATTTATTACATTTCCTTCCAACGTTATGTGGAAGCCATACTTGCTGAGCGATAAGGTGTCAAGTGGAATCTCACCTAGATCCTATTTCTATTTTATTTTGAATTTTCTTGTGTAAACTTTTGTTAAATTTTACACTAGAAATTTAAAATAAACTAGAGGTGGGATTTTACCGTGATCTCACTTGACAACTTACTGTGTGACGATTTAAAACTTTAACACCCGAGAAATAATCCCTCACAACTATATGTTGTTAGATAGATAAGACCTATATAGCATCGAACCAGGGGCAGAGCTGCGGCCGCACTACTAGGAAAAACGCTACTAGTGGCGCACCAAATTGGAATTATGTGGCGCATATGGGTGTCGCCACTAAATCCTCGCCACTAAAATTTAAATTTTGTGGCGCATATGCCATATGCGCCATAGAATTCTCAACATTCCGTGGCGCATATAGCATATGCGCCACATAATTTTGTCTCAGAATTTCAAAAAATACCAGAATACACAGGAAATATATCAAAATACAGCAATATATCACAGAAATGCACAAAACTCACAGGAATACCCAGAAACTCACCGAAATTCATACAAAGTGACAAAATACATCAATATAGAGAGTCCAAGTGTTACACACAAGTCATGTGAGAGTACAAGTTCGAAATCACACAATCGCACGAATTCACGATTGATGCAGATTCGACTGCTCCAGACGAGCCCCCGCAGCCTCTATCTCCTGAATGAATTGCAGACAGAACGAGTCGAGCTCCACTCTGCTCAACCTCAGGGATGCTCGCTGGGCATGGGTGGAAGCCAGTAGGTGGACCACGCTCTGTTGCTCCACGGCCATTAGGCACTGCTCCGAGGTGCTGGTGTCCTTGACCATCAACACCACCGAGTGTTCCGCCGACGACAAGTCGGCTGACGCAGCCTGACGCATCTCCGCCACGACATCCGATCTCACCGCTAGGGCCTGCAGAAGTCGCCCACCAGAGTCCCTCTGAGTCATAAGCGGCCAGCACCGCACCTTGCATCTCTCCGAGATATCCTCCAAGGCAGCTGCTCGCTGATGCAGAGGCCGCTGCATCGCGTGGACCACCTCGGAGGTCATATTCCAGAAAAATCGCCCTGCGGAACCTCTGTCCTCGCCCGGTATCACCTCCGGCGCAGCCGGCTGCTGCATTGAATCTCTTTGCCACCTCCAAGGGAACCACTCCACTCCCCCGCACCGAAACAGTAGTCATGTGATGAGCTGCATGGTGAAACAAGATTTACAAATCAGCCTGCCAGTAATAAGATTATTACCAGGCCATGTTTACAAACCCATAATGCATCAGAGCACATCCTGAAGATTATTACTAGGTTCTTTTATTACCAGGCAAATAAAAATAATAGATCCTAAACACAAGTGTTAACTGAACAAACAAATAACCTAAACTACTAAGAGCCTCCTATTAATTCACCATTACAAATTGCTAGCAATATATATGAGCAGTAAAGAGATCCCCATATGGATGTATATGGAATTTGAGCTCGGAACAAAGGGTGTATATTTTGGACAATATAAACTTATCTAATGTATGAAAAATAGTAAGTGGGTATATTTCAATGTTTATATATTATTTAAAAAAATCAAACACAATTGCAACATGGGACACAATCAGTACTATAAGAAAATAGATGTCTTTGTTCTGCAGGTTGTGGCCTTATTCTACCGAGGTTCTTCTCAGGTTCTCCAGGTTGTGGCCTTGTGATGTACAACAACGTGGAGAGATTAACGTGGAAGTAGCATGGTGAGTCAAAAAGCTGAGCGTCATCGTCTGTATTAGAAATCACGATCAATACGAGTACAAAAAATAGAATACGGCTGGGGGTGGCCTGCTTGGCGAAAGGCCAGAGGCGTGACCTGCTTGGGGACAGGCCAGGGGCGTGGACACCTTCCCCTTCCGGACGCCATTCCCCACCGCAGTCGCTTCCCATCCCGATGCCGTTCTGCAAGAATCGATCTGCTGGTGTTTGGGGGCAGGGAAGTGGAGGGGACAAAGGCATGGCCGCTACCAGCTTGCTCCGAGGTCGCGGGGATCAAAAATAGCAGTGTGTGGAGGAGGGCGGGAAAGAGGAGAAGCAGGGGAAGACTCAACGGAGCCGCCGCCGCCTTCCGGTGACGCGGTGTGCTCCTGGGTCGCTTCCTCAGCTTCTCCTGCTAGTGTGTCTAGAGCGAGCGAGGCGATCGGGGCGGCAGCGTTGCGTGCGTGCGTTGGGGTGTGAGGATGGGTAGCGGCGGCGGGTGAGGGAAATGGGGTAGGGCAGGAAGGTTTTAGGGTTAATTAGGGTGCGTGCGTGCGTTGGATGCCACCTTTTTTTAAATCTGTTTTCCACATGCTGTGGCGCGTATGGCTATATGCGCCACAGAAAGTGAGAATTCTGTGGCATGGGCATGTGGACCCCATGGGTGAGAATTCCCTATGGGCCCCATGTGGACCTGACCCAGCACATGGACATGCCAGAATTCTGTGGCGCATATGGTTATATGCGCCACAGAATTCTCACTTTCTGTAGCGCATATAGCTATACGCGCCACATAATTGCAAGAATTCTTGGAGCATTTGCTATATGCGCCACAGAATTAATTTTAGTGGAGCATTGTTTTTATATGCGCCACAGAATTAAAATCTATCTATAATCGTTTTCCTAGTAGTGCCGGTGTTACCGGGGCTGTAGCACCGGTCCAGCAAAGTTGCACACCTGATTAGCTAGTATTAGTTCAGAGCATTAGCACCACCGGTCCCATCTGAAAACCAGCTGCATGCATGCATGCTGTGTTTGGAGACGATCGGTAATTTAGCATGGCTAGCGGTCAGTGCTAGCTCCGTCCTCTGTTTCTATTTTTTGCTCTCTATATTGCTTAGCTCTCTATAATTCATCATATTCCTTATTGTTTTTGTGTAAATTTTTTTTATCTAGAGCCGCCCTGTGAGTAACTTATCCATTTTTATTTTCGTATTAGACTATTTATGTCAATCCATTTTACTATGGTTCATCTTAGTTGCATGCAATAATTTTTTTTACCCACTATAGGTTAACACCCGTCTTGCTCCGTTTCTAGCTCCGCCACTGCATCGAATTATACGCGCTCAGATAACACTCTATCTAATTGAGTCCTCATGTGGATTCAAACTCAGATGGGCTGGCTGCGCACTCGTTAGTCGTTAGTCTCATCAACAAGTCAGCGCTTGGTTCTCAGTCCCCAAGGTGCTATCTCAAAAAAAAAATTCCCCAAAGTGCGAATTATACCGAGTGACGATTTGAAGCGATCAGTCGACCGTATTTGGGTTTCCTTCACGGCTTTACATGTGGGTGCAGTGCCAATGTTTGAGATGTTGACGTCGATCTATCCTGCCCCTTTGTGCAGGTATGGGGGTACCGGATCTACCAATTTATGCATATGTGTCAGCCCAAGCAGCCAAGCATAATCTACATTCCAAAAGGAGCACCTTTGTCCAAAAAAGTTCAGAATCTCAGCCTTACTGACCTTTCAATCTCCAAGCCCATGGCAAGCCCGATACCGTGGGAGCTCTGGCGGCGCCCCAAAGGGTCTATAAATAGCGGACATCCAAGCAGCACAACGATCATCGAAATCATCAGAGCTTCTGAAGATAAAAATACTTCGGCGCGCTAGCTAGCTGGGTTAGTTTCCGAGAAAGATACTAATTCCGATCCAGGTAGAGATGTCTTCTGGGTCAAGGAGCTCATCCCGTGGCGGAGCCAACGCGGAATGGAGCACCAGGGAGAACAAGCTGTTCGAGGAGGCCCTGGCCTACTACGGCGAGGGCACGCCTGACCGCTGGCTCAAGGTGTCCCGCGCCATGGGCGGGACCAAGACGGCTGACGAGGTGCGCCGCCATTACGAGATCCTCGACGCCGACATCAAGCTGATCGAATCCGGCAGGCTACCGTACCCCAAATACAACACACAGGGGGCTTGGAACTGATTGATCAAGGTAACAAAAACTCTACCTGCTGAATCCTGTTCCGTGTTTCCCTTATAAATATACAAGTGCCCTAGCTGGGTTGATGTTGTCAATTGGCAAACGAACAGCAAAATAATTCCTTTGCTGTTTAGATGCGCTGCAAAGTTAGTCTAGTGTGCCTGCACTACTTTACTACACAGGCAGAAAGGACAGTATAATGCACGCATAATCTGCTTGCCATGCATGCTTGCGCCAATCTGTATTTTGTCTGTTTGCACAACGACACAGGCCCTAGCTGTCTGTCCTCTAGTGCAGGCGTGTTGCTTCACTTAATTACGCTGTAACAGACATGCACTTTGGCTCTCCCTTTCGTGTCTGTATGCATACGAGGCTGGCATGAAGGTTTTGTTCTCACTTAGAGATGCATCTTTCTTTTGCAAAAGGCTGTGAACTGAAGTCTGTCTTGCGCTCTCTTTGGGGGCAAAACCATGGCAGCCCTTGAAGAGGAAGCTAAGTAGAAAACGGAACCCATTTTGCCAAATCTATTAGCATGCGCATATAGAACTACAAACAACTAGACCATAAAGGCGCGCTTCGCCGCGCCCGTCTATTTTAAAGAAATATTAAAAAACAATTGGAAACAAAATACTTTCTCTGGTCCAAAATACTGGTCGCAGTTTTAGTTCAGAGCATTTCGACCCTTACAATAGGCAATCTGTGCCCGCACATCAAACTGCCATGATAGAAAATCATTAAGAGGGCAAACTACAAATTTTAGCAAGCTCGTGGGCAGCCATGTTTGATTCTCTATGACATTGCTACAGATAATACCTGGAGAACAGTCTTGAGCTGCACCTTCACATCTTTCATTCCCGCTAGAGCAGCTACAGGCTACAGCCTCCCCCTTGCCATCTTGCGCGATTACACCCCAGCCGGCCAAAGTATGCCCAGGAATGTATTGGACATAGATGCAACGCCAGAAGCTGCCACACAACATTCAAAATTTCCAGGATTGATTCAGCTACTTCCTGCATCTAGCCCGTGGACCTGATTGTCCAACTAAATTTGAAGCTTGTACGATCTTTGCTATACAAATGTTGCACCATAAAATCGTCAGCCCCTTCGCACAAAGCTATCTGAAGAATTCTCTTCACGTCAATCCTCCAAAACTGTAACCGGAAATCTCAATTAGAAGGCCAAGGATCTAGCAAATAGCAGGATAACAATATACCCTTCATTTTCAGACTAAGAATAATGGCGTGGCAGCTCCATTGATTGGATAATTAGAAAAAATGCATCTATCCGCAAAAAATAAAATGCATCATCCAGTAGACTTTTCACAAGGATCGGGAACTGATGGTCTATTAATAACCTCCGTGCATTGTTTGAAATGTGATTTTGGCACTGTTGATTTCTAGAAGAATGTCCGGCTAACAACACACATCAAGAATCAGGCTCACAATAAATGCTCAACATTAACCAAGCAATGTTCTTTGCATAACGACCCGCTCGCATTATTGATCCCTAGGTAAAAATGATAGTTGTATGAGACCTGAGAATATAACTCCATAAAGACGTATCCAGATTGGTTTAGTGACTAACTGGAGCACCTTCAAGGAATACATAACACAATAATATATTCCCGCAACCAAGAAAGAGGACAACAATATAGCTTTAGCTGGAAACAAAATAAACTGCATGGTACCTAAGAATGAATGTGGTGTTCAAATACATCTGTATCAGTATACATAACCTGCAAAAGATTAAGGAAAATAACAATTAAATGGATTAATTGTTTTTTGATATGTCAAGTAATTCAAGGGACCAATTAAAGCCACATACTTCATTCTTTCGGACAAAGGTGTGAGGGAATCAGAGGGAGGCTATGGATCGCCATATCAAAATTACTTGACTTCAACGATAATCAGTGTACAATTGGATGTAACATATAGTTACCAGTGGCCATGTTTGTTTGTGATATAAGCACCAAGTCCATTTCCTACTTGACAATCTCGACCAGCATTTTTCCTAGGGAAAGACAGTTAACTCAGTCATGCATAGGAGACCACACTGACATGTAGCTGGCATTTGCCACTTTGCATACACCTAAAGTATACAAGCGAAATCTTCACATTCAGCTATTGGCTTTGCATACATGATAAATCTCTCTCTGAGAAACAGTCCTCCACTGCATGCCCACTAAAATGACAATAACACGTTTTTTTTATCATAACCAAAGTAAAAAAAAGGTCTTCACTGCTAAGGTCTCAAACATGTTTCTTTTGTTTCTGCAATAATGAAAAACTCACTACACTACACACGAGGAGGAACCAAGAAGTGAACTTGCTTCAGAAAACATGTATTAATATTGAACAAAAGTGTTGAATAAGAGTGAACAAAATCATTTCAGGAACACAAACTCGTCAATTTGAGGCTGAGAAGGGGTGGTATGTACCGGCTTAAAATTTAATCTGAAGGGGAGTCCATGGGTAAAGGCACCAGAAAATTCCAAGGAGTTCCTCAGTAACAACCTAGGTAGAGACTTCGATGGGAAAAAATACGAACCAATCAATCACATACTTGGTAGCGAGAAACTTTGACATTGTTGGTTCCAGTGTTGTTGGGTTGCATATGCGCTTGAATTGCCTCTTATTGATGCAGGCATGGCTATGTCAATAGGAGTTCATTAACACATATCTTAGAATTGAACAACTTTATTATCCCTTAATGTAGGTGTTAAGGCATATTTATTCAAAGTTACGCCTTTAAATCTTAAATCTATATATGAGATAAACTGCATCACAAATAGCCAACAAGAAGACGGTAGTAAATAAGGCAAATCCACGTTCTAGAAATTAATATCCCTATGCAAACATGTTTTTGTATATACAACAATACAATAATGATCAGTCCACTCAGACACACAAATATAAGAACATCACGTAGAGATTGGTATAGCAATAAAATTATACAAATCTAGATGAACTCATCAACTTATGAGGATTGAATCTTCATGCTGCACAAGAAACTAAAATAAAAGGCACCAAAAGGAGCAATAAATAGTTATAGTCTTATAGATAAGGTTAGCCTAAACTTAAGCAAACTTAGGTCATAAGGGGTTCTGGCCTTCTAGGCACCTGTACACAACCATAGTTTTTTACCAAGTTCTGTAAAGCCAAAACAGTTCTGGTCATCGTTCTACACGTGCAAGAAACATTAGAGAGAGATTGTGAAAATAAAATCTGCATCTAAAGAAAATAATGAAACTAATTATCATGCAGATTCTAAGCTGGTTTGACTTTTGCTTATCTATTTTACAGCAGCAGTAGCAGAAAAATAATAAGCATTGAATTGCAAGATACATTATATAAGCCAAACATGAGGTTAATAAGCACTAACTGTATGAAGAAAATAGAAGGCAGTGAACTGAAATAAACGCCTCTTTGGAGAATAGCAGAAAGCATATACATGCTAAAACAACAACTTTTGAGACACGCTTACAAAATTAGAGAAGATTAGTTGATTATTTCCCATAGACCTATACCAAAGGGACATAAGTACCTAGTGTAGTAATTGTTTGATCCGCCGAGGTGTTACTACAAAATACTCTCTCCATTTCAAAATATAAGATAGTCCTAGTTTGGCAACAAAGCTTTTCTAAAACTAAAGTATATCAATACCATATTATTTTAGTGCCTAGCAAAGCAATACTTTAGTTTTTCTCTTTTCTCAGTTTTAGAAAAAAAAGGGTCTAACCTCTTTTTCAAATACTTAAAAAAATCATAGTTTTATAGAATACTTCACTTTTAAGACCATATTATTTGTTGGACCCAAACACCTCAAAAAAACCAAAGTATTCACTCAATACTTTAAAAATACTTTGATGCCAAACGGGGCCTTAGCTTTTTTTCTAAAACACGTGTATGTAGACGCTTTTAGTGTACAAGTTTAGTCATTTTGCTCGGAGCCTAAACACTAAAAGACGTCTAGATACATGTGTTTCAAAAAAGACTAAAACATCTTATATTTTGAAACAGATGGAGTAGAAGACTTCAAAATGCTAAAATTTACCATAAAGCTAATCTTTCAGTTGTTGGCTCCTGTCTATTATCAGCACAATCAAATGCAAACCAGCTAAGACGTTCTTAAGTTAATTTGATGATGGCTAATTCCCAAAGTTCATCTATTCAATTAAAGTACTCCCTTCGATCCAAATTATTTCAGTCAAATTTGTCCAGATTCAGATGTATTTAGACTTGTTGCCAGATACAAAATGTAGAAAAAACCAAGTCAACTAGTTTGGATCAGAGGGAGTAGCATAGTTATAATTATAGCTATTTAATAATAGCATCTTGGAAATTGAACCTGCCAACATTTCCTGTCAACATTTGGCAAGAACTTAATCTCCTCCATTGTATTTCGATTCAACAAACAAAAATAGACGGAAATACACGAGCACTACCTTCTTTCATGACTTAGTGCTGAATCCATGTCTCATTGAAGGTTCTTGTTCCCGAGAAAATCCTACACAGATATAAATAGGAGACCGTAATTTTCGGCGTTTCCAAAAGACACCGCTAAAACGTGCCTTTGCTGAGTACCAATATAATTTTGTGCTACGTTTACCAAAACACACCATCTGCCAAGAAAGGAAAGTTTCTCTTTTATTGGACGAAATTACCAGACTGCCCTTATGCAAATTGTCGAGAATCATGTTGGAAAAAAGTGCTGAGAATCAAAACAGTTTTCTCCGTCCCGATTGATTGATCCCATCAATCAACGCCGAGCCCTAGCGGCTGACGGCGTCCTCCATCTCGCCAATTGTGGTTGTTCCACTTTTCTGCAACAGCGAGCTCGCCTTCGTCCTGGTTATACCTCTCCTTAGTCCCCGTCTCGCGTCTGCAGCATTGGCGACTGGTCGCACTGAAGGAATCTCCACTGGGGAGACCGAAACGGGCGACCAAACGGTTCGTTCGGATCGAGCCACGGTCACTTTTGAGTCGTGGTCCGGCCTATCTGGCCAGTCGCGCCTAACAGCGCGACCCAAATTGTCTGGGCAGCCCAAAAGAGAGACGGGGCAGTCCAAGAGAAAGGAGTGAGAAGAAGGCCTGGGCCTGCTACAACAACCGGACATGCCAGCGTCCGCGTCTGTCCGAACAGATCCATCAGTGACCCAAATTTGATGTCCGGACGGGTCAATCTAGCCAGAGTTGGTCCGGATGGATCGTCCCGCTGGGACGCCACATTTAGCCCAGCTGTCCGCGCGGAACGATTAGGACGCGGTCGAACAAGGTGCCGCGCGACGCTTCCATGTGAGGAATCCGGGCCCTACACCGGCGCTCTCGGCTGCCCTCGGCCGATCTCACCGGCGCCATCAGAGTATCAGACGCACTCACAGGCTCCATCGGACACACTCACATGTGCCATCGGACCATGAGCTGCTGGCGGCCATGAATGTGGATTTGGCCTGGTTGCGCGAAGTGTCCTAGTCAATGGTTTAACTCACAAGTCGCTCGTCGAATATGCCCATAGTGTCCCTGGTCATCAGATCAATGATTCAATTGGCATGAAATCTGATTTTTGTTTTCATATAATATGTTAAAAACTAAGGATACAGATGTCCCCTCGCTCCAAAAATCAAATTAGATAAAAAAGAGGGTTCATAATTGGCCATAGGTTTGTCATGCCAAAGGAACTTTTCGTTTTTTCTGTTCGGTGTGTTTTGGCAAAGATACATAAAATTATAATGGTACCGAATTAAGTCATAATTGAGTGGTGTGTTTTGGCAAACGCCGAAAAATAACAGTGTCATGTAGATATAATTCTCCATTGTATGACTTCTTACTTAAAGGTTCAACCAATCATAGATATTTGGACTTTGGAGTCGTTAATGGTCCAGACCTTGAGATGCTACGCGGATCCACGAATGCAGAATATCATAACGAAATTAGCAGTTCTATAGCACTACAAGAGTAACGAGACGAGGGCGAGAGCGCGAAGAGACTTCCATACCTTCTTGAGGATGGCGTGGGGCATGAGAAAAAGAGAATGATGGAGTAGAGGACTAAGACAGATTGGTGTTGTTCCCTCCTTGGACTAACTGCTCCTGGGGTACAACACCCCGATCTACATGGATCTGTTCCTCTTCCTCCAACTCTCCAGGAGTTCCGCTTTGCCACTAGCAGTAGCAGGTCGCCAAGAAGGCAGCCACCGCCTCCTCCTTCTCGGATCATCTTGTGGACCACACACCCCCCGCCGCCACATGCTGATCAAGGTAGGGGAGTGTTGCATCTGTGTCGCGAACGGTGGAGGGGAGGCGATACGCCGACTCAGATCTTTTTTAGGGTATAATACGTCGACTCAAATGAAGAGGGAAACAAAAGGAGAAGTGACGCAGCTCCACTATGGGCCTGTTCTGAGGGTTCAACATTTGCTTTCGGCCCGGTTAACAAGAGGATATCCAGGTTGATTGGAGGAGTAGCAGCCCATAAAATGTTTGGCTAGGCAATTAATCGCGATCTGACGAAGTAAACTTGTACAGCGACGGGACGGGATGTATGGGAGGATCTGGAGCGTTGAAGGAGCGGATCGAACGGCTAGGAGAGCCAATCGCTGTGGAATGGCCATGGTCGCTCAGTTTTACTGTTTCTTAATAGTGCATATTTCACCTATCAATTGCCCAGTTTTAAATTTGAGAACCTGATATAAATTAGCTTACAAGGTATATCTTTTGGATTTTATTTTTCAGGAACAAAGCATCTGAAGGTCCTGCAAACATGAAAACCTGTTGATAATCTTGAGTCCTTAGCTGGGACTATGGTATTGAAGCAAAGCGTACTAATATGCTGTTATCGTGCTAAGAAGATTGTGGGCTCTTGGTTAGGAATAAAGTAAAGAAAAGATATCTCTGTGTGTGTGAATTGAGGCTTGTAAGCAAATCAAGTGCCCTAGTTCTTGCACAAGGTAGCCTATATATATTTTCTATTCCGTGTAGTTTTTACTCCTTCCTAATAAGTTATGGAGTAAACATCAGTGATGTAAATCCCCTGTACTTGTGTGTAGTGTACTAGTGTTTATCAGATCGTGGTTCGTACTTGCTAGAGTATTCCTGCTTTCTCTACTAGTGTTTTTTTTTAGGAAAACAGTGGGACTCCGTCCCTCTGCGAGCTTTATTGATAATCAAACACACTTAAATTATTTAACTAAAAAACAAAATAAAACTAGGAGGATCAAGGTATAAGAGCTAGAAGATTGAAAAGTAGATTTGGCCAGCTCTACATTAGCTCGCTCGCGAGGACAGTGCTCAAACTCCACCTTCGAAAAACCTATCGCCAAAACATTGCAATCATAAAAGATTGCTGCTGTAGCTGTAGCCAAAAAGCCTCCTTCTTGTTGAAGTGTATAAGTGGATTGCACTAGCCTTTTCTATCAGTTTGGACTTTTGGTTGCGTTGGCTAGTGCATGAAGCTTGACATGGTATCAGAGCCTAAGGTCTCGAGTTCGAGTCCTGGCTTTCGCAATTTATTCTAAAATTGCTGTAGACCCCTCTGTGTCCACGTATAGGCCTCTTGAGTCATACGTGAGTTTCGCGTGCCGTCGCTCTCTTTCGGTTGCACGTGCTGACTTCTCCCTGTCACACGTGAGAGGGGGTGTTGAAGTGTATAAGTGGATTGCACTAGCCCTTTCCATCAGTTCGGACTGTTGGTTGCGTTGGCTAGTGCATGAAGCTTAACATGGTATCAGAGCCTAAGGTCTCGAGTTCGAGTCCTGGCTTTCGCAATTTATCCTAAAATTGTTGTTGACCTCTCTATGTCCACGTATAGGCCTCTTGAGTCATACGTGAGTTTCGCGCGTCGTCGCTCTCTTCCGGTTGCACGTGCTGACTTCTCCCCGTCACACGTGAGAGGGGGTGTTGAAGTGTATAAGTGGATTGCACTAGCCCTTTCCATCAATTCGGACTTTTGGTTGCGTTGACTAGTGCATGAAGCTTGACACTTCTTTCATCGTTTCATCCACCTTCAAATTATCCTCGGCCATCATCACATCTGCCATGAAAGGGAGGTTCCTGTTATGAGCAGCGATGTATTTACCTTTATAATCACACCTGCGCTTCCTTGGCCTTCCTCAATACTGAAAGCATCATCTATGTTGATCAGGACACATCCAAGCCACTTGTTTACGTTGAGCTGGGTTATTTTTTGCTCGCCAATAATTAGACGCCAAGCCTTATATTGACAGTGCGGAACATTGAGGAGATTGGACATCCTCTCCATGAACATGCTGACGCCTCTCCCACCAGATGTGTCAGGCGCCTGTCACGCCTAATTCGGGCAGACCAATTCCTCCAAGAGGGTCTCAGGTGCCTTGCGTACATATCATATGTTCCAGGGCCACAGCACCAGCATGGTCCAGGTTAACTGCCTCTTCAATCACCGTATGAACTCTAAGCTTCTCCCAAATTTATTTAGCACGTGGGAAAGTAAACAAGGCATGCGTAATATCCTCACAACCCACAATGCAAACCAGACAGTCGCTATTAGAAACGATGTAGCGATTTATACGAACGGAAGCCCTTATTTTCATATTTCAGTATCCTTTCTTAAACTATGAATATAATATTTTGGAAAAAATTAAGTCTCTTCGCTTAAATTTTTGAACTTCGAATTTATTACCCTAGAAAAAAGAAAACCCTAATCCTTTGAATTTTCGCTTATATCTTTCGAGTCTTCGATATGCTTCGAATCTTTATGGGAATGTATATAAATTACACGTCCCTTGCTAGAATCATAACGACTTACTTCAATTTTGACCCTATCTCCCATCAGTATTCGTATAGAACTAGAGCGGATCTTTTCTGAAATATAGCCCACCAGGATGATGGTGTCATTCCCTAGCCGAACGCGGAACATTCCATTGGGTAGGGCTTCCGTAACTAAACCTTCGAAAGTGACTTTTGCTTCTCTCAGGTTTTTTTCTCCTTTGTCTACTAGTTGGTTCAGGACACAGATGCTTATATTTGTGCTTTATATGCGTTCTCTATCGATAGAATCTAAGTTCTGGCCAAGATACAAGTAGGCATGTAGGTAGAGGTGACAATGTAACATCTGGTAAATGGTGTATATTCACGGTGTACTCGATTTGGTTAGAACCTCACATTTGTGGGCTGTCATACTCGGGTTTGGACTCTCACATCTGCTACATCAGGATGTTTTTTAAATAGCCCCGCATCGCTCTAACCCTAGGGCGACCTAGGCAACTCCTGAAGCTCACCCAGCAACACCTCCCCCCTCACTGCCGCCAAGCAAACCCTGTACTTAGTGGGGCTTGCAATGCTAGTTGTGGCTGCTGGTGGCCGACGATCGGCTGTGCGTGTGATGGTGGTGACGTCTTTGGATTGGAGGCGTGACTCGGTGGCAGTGGTTTCTTGGGAAGCTTCGTCGTATGGGCGACCTGTCATGGAAGCAGGAGCAAAAATCCGATAGCAGCGACATGAGGAATAATCATGAACATGATCGATGGCCTTGTTTCATCGGCGGAGGTGTACATATCTGGAGATGGTGATGGTCTTATGCTCGACGCGATCTTGCATGGACCGCAAAGCTTCTGAGGTTGGAGAAAATATCGGGCTATTTCACAGTTAGGTGTTGGTGTGAGGTGCGACAAGCTCAAAAAAGGCCCTTCCATCACCTATTTTATATTTGGTGTCTGAACTTTCAAACTTACAAGGTTACCCAGGGAGTGGACATACAATGCAGACGAGTAGATAGTAAGAGAGCAACAAAGTGTACTTAGTGGTTAAACAAAGGAGAAGGGCAAGGCTCTGCCGACGTGTGTTTTGGTTCTAATGGGTGGGTGGAATCGAGAGCCAAACTGGAGCTAGGATAACTTGGCACGAAGCCACCAATGTGGGTAGAAGCGGTGATGGATGGATAAATCGAAGGAGAAAGAAACATATGAATGTAGGGGTTCGTAGCATGGAAAACAAAAAAATTCTATCGCGTGAACACACACAAGACAAGATCTAATCTACTAGATCGGTGCAACGAGTTGATAGAGTACTAACCCTGAAAGATCCAAAGCGTTTAACGAGATCGGATTCTCGTGGTTGATGTAGTCGTTCACTTGCCGATCTCAAGATCGCGAAGACGATCCTTTCGGTGCCTTGTTCCGACATTGCTCCCGCTGTCGGTCACACGTTCGGTACTCGATGAAGACCTTTCTCTCCCTTGTTCCAGCATGCAGTGGAGGTTGTAGATCTCCTCTCGATTCCAGCTGCACGACGACGTGGTGGTGAAATGGAGGAGTAGATCCTGCAGGGCTTCGCCTAAACCGGAGCGAGGATAGTGTATTTAGAGAGGCCTTGGCAACTACGGTTTTGAGGAAAAGGGGTGGATGTGGCCGGCGGCTAGGGTTTAGCTAGGCGGCGGCAACTTGGAGGAGCTCTAGGGCGGCGGTGGCTTGAGAGGAGGCGGTGTCCGACCTAGGTTTTGGGGTGTGGCTCCAAGGGGACGCCCTACCCCTCCATTTATAGGTGGTACGGGCGGCTAGGGGAGGGGAGTCCTCCCCCAACTCCCCTTGGTGGACAGTGGCAAGGGAGGAAGGGGAAACCTTCCCTAACTAGGTTTCCTCTCCTCCCTCCACTAGGCAATCATGTTGGGATTTGACTTTTTCAAACTGGCATTTGACTTTTCAAACTAGAGTTTGATTTCTCTCTTCCCATTGCCCAGCCAAGTGACCTAGGATATGATGCAACCATTCCACATTGGTATGACACATTCATGTACTCTTCCCTCTCCAGAGTGGTGGACCTTCTAGACCCTTATAGAAGATTCCGGTGAAAACACCGAAAACATTTCTGAACTCCGGAATTGGACTTTTCTTATATGAATCTTATTATCCGGACTATTCCGGATCTCCTCGTGATGTCCTGTATCCAATCCGAGACACCAAACAACAATCGGTCTCCAACTCATTACCATATCTACTAAACAACATCGAATCCTTAAGTGTGTCTCCCTACGGTTCGTGAATTATGCTGACATGATTGAGACACTTCTCCGATCAATAACCAATAGAGGAATATGGAAATTCATATGGCTTCCACATATTTCTATGATTACTTCGTCATCGACTGAACCATTTACATATGATACCAATTTCCCTTTGTCTCGCGATACTTTACTTATCCGAGGTTTGATCGTCGGTATCTCCGCATACCTAGTTCAACCTTGTTATAGATAAGTACTCTTTACTCGTTCCTGTGATATGTGATCCCTTGTGATCCATTCACATGATTGCAAGCCAATTGGATGACATTCCACCGAGAGGGCCCAAAGTATATCTATCCGTCATATGGATGGACAAATCCCACTCTTGATCCATGTGCCTCAACACATACTTTTAGAATACTCAATGCCACCTTTATAACCACATAGTTACGAAGTGGTGTTTAATGTCATCAAAGCATCCATCTGATGATGGTTATTAACATGATCTCATGGTTGACGGATTTAGGTTACTATGTATTTTAGAGCTTATAGCAAACAAACTATTAAAATGACTTGATATGATACTACGCTTAACTATAGGAGTGTGTCCATCACATCATTCTCCTAATAATATGATCTTGTTATTAATAACATCCAATGTTCATGATTAGGAAACCATAATCATCTATTAATCAACAAGTTAGTATTACAAGATGCTTGCTAGGGACTCTTACATGTTTACAAATTACACAAGTATTAATGTTTCCGGTTAATACAATTATAGCATGGTATATAAAAATTTATCATAAACACAAATATATAATAATAACTACTTTTATTAATTCCTCTTGGGCATATCTCCAATAGTCTCCCACTTGCATTAGAGTCAATAATCTAGATTACATGGTAATATACCTAACACCCATGGTGTTCTTGTGTTGGTCATGTTTTGCCTGGAAGAGGTTTAGTCAACGGATCCGCCACATTCAGATATGTGTGTACTTTGTAAATCTTTATGTCACCATCTTGGACATGCTCGCAAATAGCATGAAAACATAGATTGATATGTGATACGTCCAAAACGTATCTACTTTCTCGAACACTTTGCTATTGTTTATCCTTTAAACTTGTGTGATTTGGATACAACTAACACGGACTGACGCTGTTTTCAGCAGAATTACCTTGGTGTCTTGTTTTTGTGCAGAAAATGAACTATCAGGAAAAATCTCAGAAAATATGCCAAAAATTATTTCGCCAGAAGATCCACAGATCCAGAAGACGAGACGGAGAAGGAGCCTAGGGGCCCACACCCATGCCAGGCGCGGGCCTACCACGGGCCGCGCCTGGGGGGTGCAGCCACCCCAGGCATCCCCTAGGCCTCCCTCTGCGCCTATAAGTTACCTTTCAACCTAAAAACCGAGGGGGGTTCGATAGTTTTTCAGAAAGAGTTCCGCTCCGCCGCCGCCACCAGAAACCAAGATTCGGATCCAGAAACTCCGTTCTGGCACCCTGGCGGGACGGGGAATTTGGAGAGGATCATCGCCATCGTCATCACCAACACAACTCCATCAACCACCGATGTTTCCCTCATCCATGAGTGAGCAATCCCCCGTTGTAGGCTTGGGGATGGTAGGGATTGGATTGAATAAGATCTGTTAGGGCATAGTGCCTAGTGTCTCTATTAGTGCTATTTGACTTTGTTGCAACTTGTTGTGCTTAATGCTTGTCACTAGGGCCCGAGTTCCATGATCTCAGATCTGAACTTATTATTGAATCATTATTATAGTATTGTTTGCGATCTTATCTGCAAGTTGTGTACACATATCATTGTCCGGATCCAAAGGCCCCAAAGTGATAATAATTGGGACAACCGGAGGGGATCGCTGTGGTGTGAGGATCACATGTGTTCATGGAGTGTTAATGCTTTGCTCTGGTGCTCTATTAAAAGGAGTATCTTAATTGCCAGTAGTTCCCTAGAGGCCCCGCTGCCACAGGTTGGCTGGACAGAAGATGTTGTGCAAGTTCTCATTGCGAGCACATATGACTATATTTGGAGCACATGCCTAGGATTGTTTAGTACTTGGATGCTTGTTATTATTTATTTGCAATGCCCTATATCTTGAAGTTGCATGTTTAGACTTGTCCATGCAATGCCCGTCCATCCATCCCTATGCCTACCACACTCGAATCCCACTATTACTGTTACTGTTACTATTGCTACTGTTTCGCTGCTGCTATTGCTTTACTGTTGCTACTGATAAACTTCTGTGAGCAAGAACTATTTCTAAGTGCAGCTGAATTGACAACTCAGTTGTTAAGGCTTGCAAGTATTCTTTGGCTCCCCTTGTGTCGAATCAATAAATTGGGTAATACTACCCGCGAAAACTATTGCGATCCCCTATACTTGTGGGTCATCAAGACTATTTTTTGGCTCCGTTGCTGGGGAGTATAGCTTTATTTGTAAGTTCACTTGGATCTTTTATTGTTCACTGCTACTCCTTTCATCATGGGTAAGTCTCGTGATTGAAAGTTCCCTATTTTACCATCCAATACAAGAAGAGGTACAGACCTAAACACCTATGCTGCTCTTGATTCATCGGCTGTTATAAGTAAGCTTGTTACACCATCACCACATACTCATGCTACACACACTGCTACTACTGCTGAATCTGAAACTGCTTTTGATGCTCATGATGTTACTTCTACTGTGCTTGATGCGAGTGGTTCATTAGGTCCTTTTCTAGATGCTACTGTGGCTAGTCTAGGAAATACCTAAACTCCTAGTGAAGACACTGTTACACCTGTTAGCTCACCTGAGTCTAGTGAGAGTTACAATATTAATGATGGTTACATTGAGTTCACTAATGATTTTGTTGAAGAGTGCCGAAACACACATGGTACTAGTGCTATTATGAGTCTCCTTGCTAGACGTACTATTATGTCTAAACTGTCCTCTGATCCTAAGTTTGCCACTTCTCCCATAGATATTAAAGGTAAAGATTATGATTTCTCTCTTGATTTATCTTATTTGGATATTGTTGAGAAAGAACCTTTCTGTGGGACTGAAAATGAGAGTGTTGTGGCTCATATGAATGAGCTTTCTACTATGAGTTCTTTGTTCTCTGATGATTTTAAGATGCGCGAGTACTTTGTTACTAAGATCTTCCCCTTTTCACTAAAAGGAGAAGCTAGGGCTTGGTTTAATAGATTACCTTCTGGTTCCATTGATAGCCCTGATTGCTTGATTGCTTCTTTCTTCTAGAAATATTTTCCTTCCAGTGCTAGACATGCTGCTTTGCAGAGACTTTTTGATTTTAAACAGGGAGAAGAAGAGAAATTGCCTGAGTCATGGACAAGGTTCTGTGCCTTGATTCATGCACATCCAGGATGTCCATTGCCTAAGAATAAGCTTCTTGATATTTATTATAATTGACTAACTTATGATTCTAGGACATACCTAGATAGCTTTGCTGATTGTGTTTTCAGGAAAAGAACTCCTACAGATGCTAAAGAATTAATGACTAAGATAAGCAAGAATTATGATGATTGGACTTCAACTGAGCTGAATACACCTGAGCCTATTACTCCTGAACTAGTTGTGCCTGAACCAGTTCCAACACCAACACCAAAGAAGAGGGGAGTTATTGCATTAAATGATGAAGTGATGAAGGAAACTAAGAAGTGTCTAAAGGATAATGGTATTAGAGCTGAAGATGTGAAGAATCTACCTCCTATAGAAGAATTATGTAAGCCAATTCCCCACTCACCTACTATTGAGGTATACTCTCTCCAACACTTTGATGAAGGTGATATTCCCTATGGTAAGCCTCCTGATCAATGCTTAGAAGAACTTGACACATTTATTGTTAAACAAGGTAATTTTAATAAACAAGTTCAGAATCATTTATTGGAAAACTCTAGAGCTATCCATGAGTTGAAAGATATTATGGAAAGAACTTCTAATGATATTAAAATGCTTTGTAAACACTTTCAAATGGTTCAAACCCAACTTGATCAACTTGCTAAGGTACAAAAGGATATGCTAGTTAATGCTTCAGGAGATAAACATGCTTATGGAATTAGAACTAGGAGTGGTATAGCTACTCAAGATCCTTTATATCCTCAAGGACACCCTAAAAGAATTGAGTAGGATTCTCAACAAGGTGAGAGTAGTGGTGCCCTCGTAAGAGAAAGAAAAAGAAACACAAGATAGTTGAGGAACCACTTGAACCTGCTATAGATCCTAATAGTATATCTGTCTCTGATGATGAAACTGAGGATGATAATGATAAAAATGAGTCTCCTGATAAGGAGGAAGGTGAGGAAGAACCTGAGAAACACACTAAGAACACTAGGTACACAAAGGAAGATTTTATTGCTAATAAACATGGTAAAAAGAGAGAACCTTGGGTGCAGAAACCTATGCCTTTTCCAGGTAAGAAACACAAGTCAAAGGAGGAAGAACACTACAACAAGTTTTGTGAGTGGATGAAACCTTTATTATTGCAAATTCCTTTGAATGATGCTATTAAGTTGCCTCCTTATTCAAATTATATGAAGGATATTGTCTCTAATAAAAGAAAGATTCCTAATGAGGAGATTTCTACTTTGCTTGCTAATTACTCCTTCAATGGTAAGGTTCCAAAGAAACTTGGTGATCCAGGTATACCAACTATTCCTTGCTCCATTAAGAATAATTATGTTAGAACTGCTTTATGTGATTTGGGAGCTGGAGTTAGTGTTATGACTTTTTCTCTCTACAAGAGACTCCAGCTAGAAAAGTTGATACCAACAGATATATCTTTGCAAATGGCTGATAAGTTAACTACTATTCCTGTTGGTATATGTGAGGATGTTCCTATTCAAGTTGCTCATAATTGCATGGTCTTGACTGATTTTGTTGTGCTTGAAATGCCTGAAGATGATAATATGTCTATTATTCTTGGGAGACCTTTTCTTAATACTGCAGGTGCTATCATCAATTGTAATCAAGGAAAAGTAACATTCAATATTAATGACAAAGAGCACATTGTCTATTTCCCCAAGAAGGTTGCTAAGAGCTATTGCCTGAATTCCATTGAAAATATTGAGAGCATCAAGGTTGGAGAAATATATTGTCCCATTCCACAAGAAAATTTTGAAACTATTATGATTGGGACCTTTGCTATCAAGTATGAGGTAACATAACCACCTTGTGGATTGCAAAGTTTTGTTTCATATAAGATTGTTTTGGTAACAAGACTTGATCAACCTTGTTAACAAAAGGATTTTAATGAACAAAATAATGCTTTCACTGTAGTTATACTTGCTCACTTTTATTTTTCTCCTTTCCAATCTTTGCTCTTCGTCGTGCCTAACTTAAAGGCATTAAAGAAAAGTACTTGTTGGGAGATAACCCAAGAGTTTCCTTGAGTCTTGGAAGTTATTAGTTCAGTAATAACCTCTCCTTATCCTTTTTGTTTGCTTTTTGTGCCAAGAATGACCTCTAATGAGAGGGAAGTAAGATTTGGGAAGTTGCTGTCCCGAAAAAGATTTCTGTCCTCCACCATAAAAATCCGTGAGGAGTCTCTGTAAGTCTGATTCAGCTGAAAATTTACTAATAAATTCCGCAGTATGTTAGCTAACGTTCGTTAGTTCAACACTTTTTGATTTGAGCAACAGAAGATTTTCGAAAAAATCGGTTTCTACCTGCTGGTCTGTTTTGACAGATTTCTGCCATTATTTGCATTTGCTTCTCATTGATTCCTTTTTGAGTTCTCTTTTGGAGAATTGAGATTTTTGAAGGATTGCTACAGTATCTTGTGTTTTTAGTGAAAAGTTTTGCTGTTCCAAAACTAAACCCGAAGGTCTATTATCTTTTGAATACACTAATGTTGCTAATGAAGATTGTGTGAAGTTTTGTATGAAGGAAACATTTCAGGTGTAGAGAGAGAATGATGTAATGAGATGAAGAATGGACAAAAGCTCAAGCTTGGGGGGACCACCCCGTGTAACCCCAAGAAATATTTAAGACGTACCAGTGTTAAAGCTTGGGGGTGCCCAAGGTATCCCCTTCTTCATCAATAATAACCTCTGGTCTTTCTAGACACTTCGTTTTTATTGTTTCATGCATAGTTGTGTTGTTCTTGGAGCGTCTTAGTTTTTGTTTTTGGTTTTGCTTTTTTGGTTTGCTTTTTCTTTGT
The DNA here is from genome assembly GCA_916181665.1 of Avena sativa. NCBI lineage: Eukaryota > Viridiplantae > Streptophyta > Magnoliopsida > Poales > Poaceae > Avena > Avena sativa. The sequence goes on from OV702295.1 coordinate 323,737,346, forward strand.
TTGGTTTTTCTTTGTTTTCTTGTTTCTAAAAAATAGAAAACACCAAAATAATATTTGTTGGTCTTCTTTGGTTTTGTGAGTTCTTTGCAGGGTTCAGCCGTCCACAGTGGATTTTGGTTTCATGTTATTATTCAAGCACACAAGTGAAGGGAAATAATGAAGATTAAGACAACTTGAGGTGTGGTAAGAGGCTGGTAACGAACTCCATTTGTTTCATTTTTGTACATATAATCATCATTGTGAGCATGCTTAGCCTGTTTGTGTAAGGTGTATGTCATTATGAATGCTTAGTAGTTCTTGCTTGTCTATGATTAGCTCTAGCTTGCTAATAGTTTGTAGCATGTCATATGAATGTTTGCTTGCATTGTTTTATTCATATTTTGGTATGACATCGTGGTATCCTCCTCTGACTGTTCATGTGAATCGACTTGGCACATGCTCACGCATGCATATGACTAATCAATAGTCAGTAAGCTTCGATGATTTATTTTTCCTTGGAGTTCTTGTATCACTTTCATGCCATAATTAGTCCTGTTTTGTTGCAAGCATGATTATGAAAGCTATTGCTCTGTCGTTTGTCGCTCCCTCTCTATTGCTAGCCTTCACTTGCACTGAGTATGTGCTCTACCTGTGCTTCCAACTCCCCAAAACCAATATTGCCAGCTGTGTCCACCATACCTACCTATTAGCATCATTTGCTATTTCAGTGCATATTCCATATGCCGTGTTTTCTTCCAAAATAAAATGTTTGTCTGTTTTGAGAAAGTTAGTTAGTAAAGCTCTCATGAACTTGATGGCACACTTTATTCCTTGTGCTTAATAATCTTGAACCATTGTGACTAGTCCATGAAAGTTATATGCTTGCTAATTATATGCTGGGAGTCAGCAGAACCGTGCTGTCATGGGGAACGCTTTCAACACCTTTTGGATATACTATCCAGTTGATACTTTGCTCTTTTGTTTACGAATGTCGATGATGTGAAATAAAAGGGGAGCTTGTGAGTTCATGGAGTTTATACATTGTGTTAGAGAAATGCCTAGGCCGCTAGCCTAAGCCATGCCTAATCATGGTGGAAACTTGCAGCATCACCATAATGAGCATCTATGAAGCATCCTCAATAAAAAGCTATGCATATGGTAAATAAAAAGATTGCTGAGATGCTCATTGTCTGCTTGCCTTGTCATTTTGGTTGGGAAAGCTCCTGTACCATGTGCAAGGGGTACCCCGTTGGCGGTTCTCTATGATATGCATGTATTTACAATGACAAGAACTTTCAGGTAACCAAAGTTGAGTAGCTTGCGGAGCGACCCTTGTACTCAAGGGACTTGGGATTTCCATTCTATGGTCTGTCAAGCATATGATTCAGAGTGGACCTCACTTTCACCTTAACCACATGAAGATGCCTATGATAGGGGCAATGAGAGCTCAAAGCTAATGAGTACCTTCCTTTCAGCATTAGGAAGCCTTTCAAACTTTTCAAAACCGTTTTCACTCCCTTGTTGAGTCACCACTTATTCTATGAGCACCTTCTTGAGAGCATAGTTGTCATTCTTGTGTTTGTTCCAAAACTTGGTTAATTATGTCATGACTTTGATTCTTGTATCTCTGATATCTTTATATCTAGTCTTCACTTGAACTTCAGAGGTGCCTTGGCATTTATATTGTGCTCTTCAAACAAAGGCAAGGGAGATACCACTCTATCATACTTTACTATGAGCATTGCAATGTTGCTTATGTTTATGTTTCATGCTACTTATTATTATTGAGTTGGTTTCTCTTCATAGCTTGCAATGACTATTGAGTAGACTTAGTTGCATACTCTTTATTATGAATTGTCTAAGCATCTACTCCTGTGCTGAGAATATTTACATCATATGAAGCAAAGTGTTCGTGAAAGTTCTTTTTCGCACTCAGTTTTCAACTGAATTGCTTGAGGACAAGCAATAATCTAAGCTTGGGGGGAGTTCATACGTCCAAAAATTATATTTCGCCAGAAGATCCACGGAGCCAGAATATGAGACGGAGAAGGAGCCTGGGGGCCCACACCCATGCCAGGCGAGGGCCCACCAATGGCCACGCCTGGGGTGGGGTGCAGCCACCCCCTAGGCCTCCCTCTACGCCTATAAGTTGCCTTTCGACCTAAAAACCGAGGGGGGTTCGATAGTTTTCCAGAAAGAGTTCCGCTCCGCCGCCGCCACCAGAATCCAAGATTCGGATCCAGAAAATCTGTTCTGGCACCCTGCCGGGACGGGTAATTTGGAGAGGATCATCGCCATCGTCATCACCAACGCATCTCCATCAACCACCGATGTTTCCCTCATCCATGAGTGAGTAATCCCCCGTTGTAGGCTTGGGGATGGTAGAGATTGGATGATTTCTATCATGTAATCGAATAAGATCTGTTAGGGCATAGTGCCTAGTATCTCTATTAGTGCTATTTGACTTTGTTGCAACTGTTGTGCTTAATGCTTGTCACTAGGGCCCAAGTGCCATGATCTCAGATCTAAACTTATTATTGAATCATTATGATAGTATTGTTTGCGATCTTATCTGCAAGTTTTGTACACATATCATTGTCCGGATCCAAAGTCCCCAAAGTGACAATAATTGGGACAACTGGAGGGGATGGCTGTGGTGTGAGGATCACATGTGTTCACGGAGTGTTAATGCTTTGCTCCGGTGCTCTATTAAAAGGAGCACCTTAATTGCCAGTAGTTCCCTAGAGGCCCCGCTGCCACGGGCTGGCTAGACAGAAGATGTTGTGCAAGTTCTCATTGCAAGCACGTATGACTATATTTGGAGCACATGCTTAGCCTTGTTTAATACTTGGATGCTTGTTATTATTTATCTGCAATGCCCTAGATCTTGAAGTTACATGTTTAGACTTGTCCATGCAACTCCCGTCCATCCATCCCTATGCCTACCGCACTCGAATCCCACTGTTACCGTTACTGTTACTATTGCTACTTTTTCGCTGCTGCTGTTGCTTTACTGTTGCTACTGATAAACTTTTGTGAGCAAGAACTATTTCCAGGTGCAGCTGAATTGACAACTCAATTGTTAAGGCTTGCAAGTATTCTTTGGCTCCCCTTGTGTCGAATCAATAAATTGGGTAATACTACCCGCGAAGACTGTTGCGATCGCCTATACTTGTGGGTCATCAATATGCTTCAACTTCTTATGTGACCTTTACTCCTATGCATTGGCTATGGCACCCATGTTATCATAGTAGATAGACATTGGTTCCAATGCACTAGGAACCACACCAAGCTCCGCAATGAACTCCTTCATCCATATCGCCTCTTGTGAAGCCTCCGAAGCAGCTATGTATTCCGATTCAGTTGAAGATCTCGCCACAACGCTTTGTTTAGCACTACTCTAGCTCACTACTACATCATTCAAAGTAAATAAGTATCCTGATTGTGATTTAGAATTATCCGGATCGGTGTTCCAACTAGCATTGGTGTAACCGTTTACAATGATATGTTCATCACCTCCATAAGAAAGAACCATATCCACAGTCCTTCTTAAGTACTTTAGGATATTTTTGACCGCTATCTAGTGATCCACTCCTAGATCACTTTGATATCTGCTAGTTAAACTAACAACATATGCAATATCTGATCTTGTACATAGCATGGCATACATGATAGATCCTATGGCTGAGGCATAGGGAGTCTTACTCATCCTCTCTCTATCTTCTGCCGTAGCGGGACTTTGAGTTTTACTCAAGGTCGTATTGGGCAACATGGGAAAGAACCCTTTCTTTCTATCTTCCATTCCAAACCTCTTTAGAACCTTGTCCAAATATATACTTTGTGAAAGCACTATTAAGCGTCTCAATCTATCTCTATAAATCTTTATGCCTAATATATAAGCAGCTTTGCCAAGATCCTTCATTGAAAAACTATTATTCAAATAATATTTGACACTTTTAAGAAGTTCTATATCATTCCCAATCAATAATATGTCATCCACATATAGTACTAGGAATGCTATAAAGCTCTGAAAGGGCATTTTATGCCTTTCACATTATTTTGATGTTTGTTGACAACACTTGGATTAGTTTAATGCTTTGCTAGATGTTTTAGGAGTTATCAGATTCATTGTGGCCAATATATATACATATGGTGGGATGACTTAAAATGAAAAAAAAGGGGGAAAAGATCTGTAACTGGCCGGACTGTCCGGCTAGAGCGCGCCGGACTGTCTGGCCCATCCGGAGTTTCCGTCTCAAAGAAGCCAGAGTGTCCGGCTGTGGAATTTTGCCAGTTTTTCTCACCAGGTGTGTACATTCTGTGAGGCACTTCGGACTCTACCCGGACACTGGCCGGACTCTGGCCGGAAACTTGGCCAGGCCGGAGTGTCCGGCTGGTGTGGAGCGGAATGTCCGGTCTGGCCGGACTGTCCGGCTCACACAGGCCGGACTATCCGTCTTAAGTGGCTCCAACGGCTCTAAATTCTGGGGCCCTATAAAAGGACCCTTTCTTCTACCTTGGAACCTGCTCGTCCAGTTCAAGAACAGCAGCACATTTTGAGCCACCAAATCCACAAGATCTCTTCATTCATCCATCCAAAGTCGTTGATCTTTGGAGAATCAAAGGAGGAGGCCTTGATCTACAACTTCACCAAAAGAGATCTTCATTTCCCCCTCATTCACTTGAGGGCCCCCTTGCTCTAGTGTTTCGTTGGAAACCCTAGCTTTGATTTGGTTCTTACAAGATTGTCTTTGATTGTTTGACACCTTGCTTGTATTTGGGAGCCTCCAATTAGGTTGTGGATGTGTGCCCCGAACTCGATGTAAAGGTGCCGGCTTCCACCTCGAAGCTTTCCCTTGCGCATGAAGCTTTCCAGCTCGCGACACGCTCGGGGGCTCGGCGCAGAATCTCCGAGTACTTCGTCACGGAGTCCGAGGCCTTGATATAAATCTGGAGGGGCTTGGCAATCTCCTTGGCTTGGGCGATGGCGGTATTAATGAATTTGCCGGCAAGAACCATGCATTCCTTGTCCGAAGGAGGCGAGCGGGTTAAACCCATGGGCGCTGGAAATTCCGACAAGGATCGCATGAGTTCAATAAACTCTAAGTATCCAGACTATAGAACTACAAGACGGAGGACACTTACTGAAGATGCTGGCCTTACACTACTAGAAAAAGGCCTTCCTTGGCGCACTAGTAGTGCGCCACGGGCCTCACGCTACGGCTATCTCGTAGCCGTGGCGCACTGCATGGTGCGCCACGGTTATATCGAGATAGGCGTGGCGCACTATCAGGTGTGCCACGGGTAGGGGTACAGGTGCGCCACGGATGTTTTTTTGAAAAATCAAAAAAAATGCAAAAAACACCCTCGTTTTGAATTGCAAAAGCAATCGGGTCCGCATCGCTGCCGTCGTGTCGCCTCGCTGGAGCATGGTGGCCGTGGCCACGACCTACCACCGCAGGGAGGTGCGGGAGGCCGTGGCCGTGCTACTCCTTGCCGGCATCGAGGAAGAGAGGGAGAAGGAGGTGTGGCTGGAGAAGGGAGGAGGTCTCCGCAAGGAGAAGGAGGTCGTCGGCGGTCGTCCGAGCTCGTCGTCGCTCTTCGTGACTGCAAGGAGGAGGAGGCCGCAAGGAAGGAGGTCGTCACCGTCGTGACTGCATGGAGGAGGAGAAGGTCGCCGCTGCCATCGCCATCATCACTGCAAGGAGAGGAGGATGCCGAAGCAAGGAGGAGGAGAAGGCCACCGTCGCCATCGTCAATGCAAGGGAAGGAGGAGAAGGAAAGGAGGAGGAGGAGGAGAAGGGAGAAGGAAAAGGAGGAGGAGAAGAGAGAAGGAAAAGGAGGAGGGAGGAGAATGAAAAGGAGAAGAGGGAGGGAATAGGGGTAGGTGGGCGGGGTGGTGATTCAAATTTGAATCCCACCCAAGCTTATCCGTGGCGCACTAGGTGGTGGTGCGCTACGGGTAAGTTGCCCTCTATTGTTTTTTCTGCAGGGAAAAACGGTCTTTTGACCGTAACTTTTTACTCTTTTCGAATTTTGAAAATCTAAAAAATCGCTAAACGACCATAGGTCGTTGCGAGCGGATGCGAAATCTCGTTCTCGTCATTTTGGTATATTATACGATTTTTTTCGATATCGTATGCAAAAGTTACAGCCTTTTTACCGTGGCATGACTTTTTTTTGCAAATAAAGTCAAAACTCATGTTTGTTAATTTTACTAGAAGCTATACCACATTACCTACCTAAATATGAAAGGATTTAATTTTTTGAAGTGTTTATCATTTTCTTTTATTTTTTGCAAAGCCTAAAAAGGCGATCCACGGGGGGGGGGGGGGGGGGGTGGAGTTGGTGCAGGATAGTTAGGCGTAGGGCACTAGGACAAGGTGCCCTACTACTAAGTTTATACATCCGTGGCGCACATGCCATAGTGCGCCACAGATGTGTCTGGCCGTTTCACAGCAGAGAGGGGCATGCGCTTAGGCGTAGCGCACCCCCTCCATGTGCGCCACGGTTTACACTAACAACCGTAGCGCACCTACCCTATGTGCGCTACGGATGTTTGGCGTGCGGCCAACAGTGGCCCACACACATCTGTGGCGCACTATGGTCATGTGCGCCACGGTTGTTCTAGTTACTAGTAGGGCACTGCCCATAGGTGAGCCACGCCTGTTTTAGCCGTGGGGCACTTCAACCATGTGAGCCACGGATGTGCTGATTACCTATAGCCATTTTCCTAGTAGTGTTAGCCTGCCAGACGGTGTCCGCCAAGGATTCCTTCTCTTGTTGGAGGCTTCAAGCGATTGATCTCTGTGGAGGCAGAATCCTGCAGGGCTTTCATGGAATCCTCGTGCATCTTCAGCATTTCTTCCCTCTCCTTCTTAAGGATTTTGTTCTCGCTGTCCAGCTGCTGGATGTGCTTGGACTGCTCGACAATATCCTTGGCCTTGGCAACATGCTCTGCAAGTCGGAGAAAACAAAGTACACAGTGAGTACTCGAAGAATGAGGGCACACAAGTAAGACGGAAATGCGCAAAAAGAAAACAGACTCTTGTTTTTGATGATCTGTTCCTTCAAGATGGCAGTTTTACCCTTTTCGGCTTCAAGATCTGCGCGCATCTTCTGATACTTGTTGTTGGCCATGCCCCTCCGAGCATTCTCGTTCTGTGGAAGCAAATACAATGTTAAGTCGTTGTTTGGTCTGCTTGGAGCCCCTAGTCGGAGATTTTCCACCTAGATGCTCGGGGGCTACAACGAGAATTTTTAACTTATCAATATGTTTAGCTTTTCTCTAAGCATCTAGTCGGAACTAATTCAGTTACAACTAGAGGCTTGGGGGGCTACGGCACTGAAAATTATGAACACTGTGTATGCTACTCTTAAAGCATCTAGTCGGAATAATTTCTTCTATCTAAATGCTTGGGGGCTACAGTGAGAGTTCTTTCTAACTTAGTCGCTCTTAGAGCATATAGATGCAAAACCTATGGTTTTCCGTCTACATCCTCGGGGGCTACAGTGGGATACTCATACTAAATGCAAAAGGTAAAGTAAAACTTACAAGTGCAATGATCTTGAGGTTTGTAGCGCTCTCGGCTAGCAGCTTGCCAAAGGAAATGCTATTTCCTTGCAAGATATCTGCTTGTCGGAGTAGCTCCTCAAGACCGCACGTCGGAGATGACGACACTCCTCCAGGAACCATAGTTGTGTTACTCGGCAAGAGCGCCGGGTAAACTATCTTCGGGAACTCGAAGGGTTTCTGGGGAGTAGAGGCGCCGCCTTCGGCAGAGGTACCATCTCCCACCACTGCCTTGCCGCTACCGATGGCATCCTTAGCTGGAGCTTCAGCCATTTGAAGAGCAGCGCTCTCCTGCATCGCCTGCTAGCCGACAACAGCGAGTTCGGTAGAGGCGCCAGAATCCACTTCCATGGCGGAAGGGCCTGGTGCCTCCTGGACTTGAGAGCTTGTCGGAGCAGAGGAGGGTTTGACGGCGGAAGTAGCAGGGGCGATGGCGGGGGAGGAGTCACGATGCAGCATATCTTTGATGTTTTTAGAAGCCCCAAGAGTCTTGGAGGACTTCTTGAGGCTGGTTGTGGCTTTCTTCCTGAAACGTGCAAAATGCATAAGTACAGGAATAAGATAGATAAATAAGACAATGTCGGAGAATGAGAGGCTTACACTAGGGGGGCGCTTTGGCAAACATCCCGATGGCTTTCTTCTTTTCCGCCTCCAGGGCGGCAGTACTCTTTTTGGAGGCTCCACCCTCCGTCTTCTTCTTCTTGCCTCCGTCGGCAGCGTCAGAGGTGGAGCTCTTCCGCTTTCGCGCCAACGGGGCGTCGTCGTCGGACACGACCGTGACTTCCTTCATCTTTGGATCGTAGATTTGGGCAGCCAGGTTGTCCTCATCTAGATCTCTAAGCTGTTAAGTAATAAATCACAGTGTTAGATAAGATGGCACTGGCAAGACGGAGAAACTGGCGCAATGTCATACACGGAAAATAAAATACCTACCTTTGGGCACTTGCCGTCTACGTACATGTCGCAGGTGATGGTGAAGCCGCGCTTCTTATCCTTTACCTTGACGATGTCCTTCAGACGGAGCTTGACGGAGTTGCTCGAGAAATTATCCATGGAGATCCGGAGGGTATCCTTTCGATCACCCGTGTACTCGTGCATGAACTTCGCGCGGTGCTGCAGAGGTTGGATTCGCCTGATGAACCAGCACATGGCTAGGTCCAAGCCGGTCAAACCCGTCTATACGAACCACTCGATCCGCCTTATTGCGCGAGAAGCTTTGAGGTCGGAGGGAAGGGAGGCACGGGATCTCCATGTGGAAACTTCAGCGGCGGCTCCATCCACAAAGTCCAGGTACGTCACTTCTCGGCCCGCCAAAGGAATGTCGGGGCTGTAGAAGTATGTCCGCTGCCAGTTTTTGCATGACTCGTGGCCGACGATGTCGGGGAACCGCCGGCCAGGTCGGATCTTGAAGCTTATGGTGCCGCAGTTCCTAAGCTCCTCCCTACTATGTTCGGCTTCACGTTTGACGGTGAAGAAGTACACGAACAAGTCTAACCTAGGCTTAATCCCTAGGTAACCCTCACAAAGTGCCGCGAAGTTGCTAAGCACTAAGATACTATTGGGGGAGAGGTTATGGGGTTGGACTTTGAAGTGGTTCAAGACGGACAGAAAGAAGTGGGAGATGGGCATAGAAATGCCGCGTACCAGCTAAGCCTTGAGGTACACCTTTTCTCCGGCTTGGGGAGAAGATGTCACCTCGCCGGCCGGCGCTGCCCGCCAGGCGAGCCCCTCCATCGCGGGGAGGTAGCCTTTGATGACCATCTCTTGGATGTCGCGGTCGGTGATGTCCGAGCCGCGCCAGTCGTCCTTGTGCGAGTCTGGCTCTTCTTCCAGAGGCTCTAGCGCGCCAGATTGTGGTCACTGCCGGTGGTTTCAATCACCGCCGACGTGGGGATGACCAGGCCCTCTGGGGGCACGACGACGGAGCTCACCGGCTTCGCCGTGGCTTCGCTCGACACCGCCATCGACGGGAAGGAGCTGCTGCTAGCCATGGAGGACTGGGAGGATGCGACTGGTGCAGAGAGAGGCTAGGGTTTCTTCGAGGTTTTCCGTGGAGGGCTCGAGGAGGCGTGCGGCTGGAGGAAGAAGATGATGACGCGAGAGAATGGGGTGAAAAAGTGGCAAGTGTCCCACGGTTACTATTTATCTTAATCCGTCAAGATTCATGCAGCTAATCGGACGGTTGCCATGTAGACGACGTGTTCGTGAACGTGTGCGGTAATTTCGCCATGTCTCCAACCGCCGCCGCCAACGGTTCGTATCGCTCGCGCGGGAAAATCAGATATGGTTGCATTCTCTGCATGTGTGAGTTACGAGGCGTCGCTGACCTACAGCCTACGTCGTCATAACTGACATGGTAGATGGGCCGTCCCATCGAAGATTCCGGCATGGACGGATTTAATCCGACTATGGAAGAGTACGATGGAAGATTCAGCATTTCTCCGACTTACTCATAGAAGACGGAGAAACCTTTGCAGGGTTCTTTGGGAGGACTACAAGATATTGCTTGACGATTTGCTGACATCCATCTAGACGGAGCATTCCACGGGAAGAGGCAAGACGGCGCAAGATCTCGGAGTTCTCCGGGGGCTACTATTGGGGATATGCTATATGGGTATCCTCATAGCATGTCTCTTATCCGACTAACCCGGGTGGACCATAGTCGGTAGCATGGCCTGTGGCCTGCTGGGCGGCCCAGTTAGGTGGATCCAGAAGGGAGGCCCATGCCGGATAAAGGAAGGCTACGGTGGAGTTACCAGCATACCCGGAGCCTTGGAGTACAAGATACACAAGACTAGTGATAGACGGTGTAGGACTCTGTAACCTGTCCGGCTAGGACTTTTCCCTGTAACCCTAGGACCTGGCGACTATATAGGTTAGGCCTATGGGAGCCTTTAGGGCACAACTTAGTATCGATTCATACAACCTCGCACAATGAACCTATCTCTGTAACTCGGCGTATTGCCCTTATAGTGATTTATAGCAGGAGTAGGATTCCGCCACCGTCGTGGGATCTGAACCTGGGTAAGTTGTGTTACCTCGTACCCGTCAACCGTCCGCCTTACCCCACGTCTCTAAACACGTACTGTGAGGACCCCTCCATGGCGTACTCGTCGGCAATACCACGACAGGTTGCCGATATAGTGGAAGGTGAATCGATCCCCTTGGGGTGAGGTTCATCGGAGAACAAGGGAGGCCTCTCGTGGCGTTGGTGGTTTGAAACCACCCCCTCTCCAAATGTAGACGTACTTCCCCTCAAAAGGAAGGAACTACGGGAAACAACTCCTTGTTTCTCCGCATCCACCACTTTGGTTACTTCTATCCTTTACCGCACTTTACTTACTTGTTCTTGCCTAGTGTTGTGTTCGTTGTTGCTTGTTTGTCATATAGGTAAATTCACCTTAGTTGCATAATCTAGAGAATGTACCTTTCTTGTCAAACCCTAAATTGAAAAAGAAGAAAATTTGAAGTAGCACCTATTCACCCCCTCTAGGTGCCCATACGATCCTTTCAATTGGTATTAGAGCCTCGGCTCTTTATTCGGGCTTTACCGCCTAAGAGAATATGGGTAGCAACGATGGGGAAGGTGGTGGTGAGCAAACCATGGTGACCATGGAATATCTCAAAAACTTGGAAACAAGATTGAGATCTTCCTTGGTCAACAAAGTCAATAAAATGCTTGAACAACTTCTTAAAGACAAAGACGGCTCATCATCCCCTTCTCCTCAAGAGGAGCCTCCATCAGTATTACCTAAAGGGAATGCTCCGGTATTTCTCGAGGGTATGATGGTGGGGGGTAATCAAGACAACACTAACTCCTCCACAAAAAGGGATGGTGGGAAGGGTGAGAACCATGAGTCTCATCCATGGTACTCTCCCGACCCTCCAATTCCTCAACCTCATATAAACAATAGAGGAGACCCACCAAAACTAGAAGCATCTACTTTTCCTCAATGACAATCTCTAATGAAAACTCATGTGCGCAGCTCTTGCATTGAACTATGGACCATCATTGAACAAGGACTCTATATTGGGGATCCAAACAACTTAACAAGAAGAGAAGTTGTCAATAGTCAACTCAATGCCACCGCCTTGCACATGATTCGACAAGGTGTGGGTACAAAGGACTACCCACACATTAAGCACCTCAACACCGCCAAGGAAGCTTGGGATGCTCTCATAGTGTTGTTTATTGAGAATTAGAGCATGAAAAGAAACCGGTATGATGCTCTAAGCAATGAAGCCGAAGCTTCTATATGAAGGAAGATTAAAATCATGAAGACATGTATCGAAGGCTCAAATCCACCGCCACCGCCTTTAGGAATGTTGGTGCCTCACATGTGGATGATGCTTGGATAAAGAGAAAATATGTGAGTGCACTCATGCCCTTTGAGCCCACTGACTTGAAGAGCCTACAAGGAAGACACAACTACCACCTCATGACCTCCAATGAAGTTATGCAAGAGATGGCTTCTTTCAAGGTTGCCACCAAGAATGCCAAAGGTGCCCGTGCTCGAGCCCTTGGAATGAGCAATGTTGTCAACCTTGCATTGAAGGACAATGTTGTGGAACATAGGGATGGAGATGATAGTGATGAAGGCCTATCCATGAGCAACCCTGATGATGTCAAGAAGTTTCATGGTCAATACATGGCCTTCTATGCAAACAACTTCTGGAAGAACCCCGCCAAGGCTAAGATGGAAATGCAACGAAAAATCTGTTGGAATTATGCCCTAGAGGCAATAATAAAGATGTTATTATTATAATTCTTGTTCATGATAAAGTTTGTATTCCATGCTAGAATTGTATTAAGCGGAAACTTTGATACTTGGGTGGTTTATGAACAACACCATGTCCCTAGTATGCCTCTATGGACTAGCTCATTGATTAATGATGGTTAAGGTTTCCTAACCATAGACATGAGTTGTCAATTAATAATGAGATCATGTCATTGGGAGAATGATATGATGGACAGACCCAAATCAAGCAGAGCAATTAGATCGTGTCATCGTGTTCATCTTTGCGAAGCTTTTTCTTATGTCAAATATTGTATTCCTTAGACCATGAGATAATGCAACTCCCTGGTATCGGAAGAAAGCTTTGAGGTCATCAAATGTCATCCTATGAGAGTGTGATCATAAAGGTGTCTCTCAAGTGATCGGAAAGTACCTGTTGGGTTGTATGTATCGAGATGGGATTTGTCCCTCCCAAGTCGGAGAGATATACTTCGGGCCCACTCGGTAATCAATATCAACACCGCTTGAAAGCACGTGGTTAAGGAGTTAATCACAAAGTGATATCGGATTACGGAACGAGTAAAGTACTTGCTGTGAACGAGATTGAACTAGGTATGCCGATGCCAACGATCGAATCTCGGGCAAGTAAAATATCGCGTGATGAAGGGAATATATATATGGGATTAATTGAATCCTGGCATCGTGGTTCATCCGATATGATCATCGATGAATATGTGTGAGTCAATATGGGTTTCCAGACCCCGCTGTTGATTATTGATGGCAGATCATGTCTGCATATTCTCGAACCCGTAGGGTCACACACTTAACGTGTCTCGATGCTAGGATAGAATGGATAATTGGTTTATGAGTTTTTGTTCGGAGTCTCGGATGAGATCCATGACATCACGAGAGGTTCCGAAATGGTCCAGAGAATAAGATTCATATAAGGCAAAGCAGTTTTTGGATTTCGGAATTGTTTCGGAATGTTCGGTATTGTACCGGAAGGTTCTAGAAGCTTCCGGAGTGGGACCAACGTGGCCCACTTGTCGGGAGGGGGCGTGATCCTACGAGGGAGTGCCATGGCCGCATTGGGCCAGGGGCACAAGGCCCCATAGGCCCAGCCGGCCAAGCCCTAGGGGAAACCCTAGGGAGAGCTTCTAGAAGGGGGGGGGGGAACTTGCCCCCCACTCCACCCCATGTGGCCGCCGGCCCTAGGGTTTGGAGGAGGGGCAAGGGCAGCCGGATAGACCTCTATATAAATAGGGCAGGGACACACCCTCCCCCCACACCTCCTCAAACCCTAGCCGCCTAGTTGCTGCCCTCCTCTCTCTCTCTCCCGACTGCGCGTAGGCGAAGCCCTGCTGCAGAAACTCTCCACCTTTGCACCACGCCGTCGTGTTGTAGATCCAACCTATCCCTCCAAACCACTTGCTGGATCGAGGAAGGAGGAGACGTCAAGGTTCCGTACGTGTGCATCTCTCGGAGGCGTCGCCACTTGCGGCGTTGGATCGGATCGGATCGCGAGGAGGAGAAGGCTAGTACGACTACATAAACCACGTTCCGTTGAACGTTCCGCTGTGCGATTTCTTCAAGGGTACGAAGATCTCATCTATCCCTCTCGTTGTTTGCATCTCCTAGATTAGATCTTGGCTTTTCCCGTTCGCATCTGTAGAAATTTTTGATTTACTATGCTGCGAAACCCTTCAGTGGTATCAGAGCTAGATCTATGCGTAGATGTGTTTCACGAGTAGAACGCAACATGCTTGTTGCGGGCGTTGATGTTTTCTGTTGCAAGCCTCTTGCTGTGTACTTCTTATGACGCGGGATAGTGAGATCTAAGCGGTCCAGGCCAACTTTACGCGACCTCGTTCGCGAGACCGGCTCCGCACTTGACGTGTGGCTTGTTCCACACATGCGGCTGGTGGATGCCAGTTTCTCTCACTATAGTTGTCATGGGATTTACACCGGATGTTGGCAACCATAATATCACCGTTGTGGCTTTCCATAGGTAAGAATCGTTCTTATCTTGTTACTCCCATAAGCCACGTAAAACATGCAACAACAAAGTAGAGGCGTCTAACTTGTTTTTCAAGGGAGTGTTTCTGTGATATGGTATGGCCCAAGATGTGATGTGTATGTTGTATGCAATGATCATGTTTTGTAATGTTTCACGACTTTCATGTCGATGAGTACACAACCGGCAGGAGCCATATGGTTTTCTTTATAATTGTGTATGACCTGTGTGTCAACTTCTTATACGCCATGTAATAGCTTTACTTTATCGCTAAGTAGTTAGCAATAGTTGTAGTTGCTATTCGTGGTGGAGGCAATCATGGTGGAGTGATGGAGATCATGCTGGCACGCACAAGATGGAGATCATTGTGCGGAGATTGGCTATACCATGTCACATAAAATTATATGCATGTGATGTTTATCCTTTTATGTATCTTATTATGCTTAGATCGCGACGGTAGCATTATAAGATGATTCCTCACTTAAAGATCAAGATAAAACTGTGTTCTCCCCATGTATGCACCATTGCGAAAGTTCGTCGTGTTCAAGCACCACGTGATGATCGGGTGCTATAAACTCTACGTTCACATACAACGGGTGCAAGCCAGTTTTGCACACGCGGAAATACTTGGGTTTGACTTGACGAGCCTAGCATGTACAGAAATGGCCACGGAACACACGAACTGAAAGGTTAAGCATGAGTCATATGAATGATATGATCGACACTTTGTTGTCCACCATTGAAACCACATCTCTTCTCGTGAAGATCGGATTAGGTGTGGTGAATTTGGATCATGTTCACTAAACAACTTGAGGGATGTTGAATTTAGTGGGAGTTCATCTAGTAATTTTATTAAGTTGAACTAGTTATCATGAACATAGTCTAAATTGTACTTGCAAATTTTGTAGATCAAATGGCTAAGTCCAACTTCAACTTCAATGTTTTTGCTGAGAAAGAAAAGCTTAAGAACAATTGGTCTAACTTCACCAACTGGTTCCGCAATCTGAGAATCATTCTCGCTGTCGGACAAAAGGACTATGTCCTTGAGAAAGCGCTAGGTGACGCCCCTGCTGTAGATGCGCCGGCTGATGAGAAAGCTGTTTATCAGTCGCGCAAAGATGATTATGGTGTGATTAAGAGCACCATGTTGTTTTCTATGGAATCGGACCTTCAAAATCGTTTTGAGGAGTTTGCCGGGCCCTTTGAGATTCTTTAGGAACTGAAAACCATGTTTCAGACTCAGGCCCGTTCTGAGAGATATGAGATCTCTGAGAAATTCTTCAACTGAAAGATGGAGGAAGGGAGTTCTGTTAGTGAGCACGCCATTAAGATGTCAGGCTACACTCAACGCCTTGAGCAACTGGACTGCAAGATTCCAGAGGAGCTCAAGATTGACAGAGTTCTACAATCACTCCCTCCTAGCTACAAAGGTTTTGTAGTTACTCATAATCAGATTGGTTCCACTGATGCGATCACCGAGCTCTTCGCTAAGCTGAAAGCTGCGGAGGTGGACATCAAGAAAGATAATCATGTGTTGATGGTCAACAAGCCCCCCAGCTTTAAGAAAGGTAAGGGTGCAAAGAAGCCCTTCAAGAAAGGCAGCGGCAAGCGCGTTGCCCCTGCTGAGAAGAAGCTCAAGTCTGGACCTAAGCCGGACACTGAGTGCTTCTGTTGCAAGGACAAGGGTCACTGGAAGTGCAACTGTCCGAAGTACTTAGCGGATAAGAAGGCTAGCACCATCAAAGGTATATTTGATATACATGTTATTGATGTTTACCTTACTAGCGCTCGTTGTAGTGCTTGGGTATTTGATACTGGTTCAGTTGCTAATATTTGTAACTCGAAATAGGAGCTACGGAATAGACGGCGGCTAGCAAGGGATGAGGTGACGATGCGCGTTGGCAACGGATCAAGAGTTGATGTGATGGACGTCGGCACGCTCTCCTTAGTTTTACCTTCGGGATTAGTTTTAAACCTTAATAAATGTTATTATGTGCCTGCGTTGAGCATGAACATCATATCTGGATCGTGTTTATTGCAAGATGGTTATTCATTTAAATCGGAGAATAATGGTTGTTCTATTTATATGAGTAACATCTTTTATGGTCATGCACCTGCTTTGAATGGTTTATTTCTTCTGAATCTTGAAAGCAATGAAACACACATCCATAACATTAAGGCTAAGAGATGCAAGGTAGATAGTGATAATACGACTTATTTGTGGCACTGCCGTCTAGGTCATATTGGTGTAAAACGCATGAAGAAACTCCATTCTGATGGACTTTTGGAGTCTCTTGATTTTGAATCATTTGACACGTGCGAGCCATGCCTCATGGGCAAGATGATCAAAACCCCGTTCTCCGGAATAATGGAGCGAGCAACGGACTTGTTGGAAATCATACATACCGATGTATGCGGACCAATGAGTGTTTAGACGCGCGGTGGTTATCGCTATTTTCTCACTTTTACTGATGACTTAAGTAGATATGGGTATATCTATTTAATGAAACATAAATCTGAAACATTTGAAAAGTTCAAAGAATTTCAGAATGAAGTGGAAAACCATCGTAACAGGAAAATTAAATTTCTACGATCCGATCGTGGAGGTGAATATTTGAGTTATGATTTTCACACACATCTTAAAGCAAGCGGAATAGTTTCGCAACTCACGCCTCCCGGAACACCACAACGCAATGGTGTGTCTGAACGCCGGAATCGAACTCTATTAGATATGGTGCGATCAATGATGTCTCTTACAGATTTGCCGTTATCATTTTGGGGTTATGCATTAGAAACCGCTGCATTAACTTTAAATAGGGCACCATCTAAATCCGTTGAGACGACACCGTATGAACTGTGGTTTGGTGCTAAACCTAAGTTGTCGTTTCTTAAAGTTTGGGGATGTGAAGCTTACGTCAAGAAGTTGATGCCAGACAAGCTCGAACCCAAAGCGGAGAAATGCGTCTTCATAGGATACCCTAAGGAAACGATTGGGTATACCTTCTACCACAGATCCGAAGGTAAAGTGTTTGTCGCAAAGAACGGATCCTTTCTTGAGAAGGAGTTTCTCTCGAAAGAAGTGAGTGGGAGGAAAGTAGAGCTAGACGAGGTTATTGAACCTTCTCTTGAGCTAGAGAGTAGTGCAGCACCTGAAATTGTTCCAGTGCCGTCTGCACCAACAATAGAGGAAGCTAATGACGAGGATCATGAAGCTTCGGACGATGCTACTACTGAACATCGCAGGTCTACAAGGTCGCGTGCCCCTCCTGAGTGGTATGACAACCCTGTCTTAACTGTCTTGTTGGTAGACAACAGTGAACCTACGAACTATGAGGAAAGCGATGATGAGCCCAGACTCTGAGAAATGGCTAGAAGCCATGAAATCCGAATTGGGATCCATGAGTGAAAACCAAGTATGGACTTTGGTGGACCCTCCTAGCGACCGAAAGGCCGTTGAGTGCAAATGGATATTCAAAAGGAAAACGGACGCGGATGGTAATGTTACTGTCTATAAAGCTTGCTTGTCGCGAAAGATTTCAGACAAGTTCAAGGTGTTGACTACGATGAGACTTTCTCTCCCGTAGCGATGTTTAAGTCTATTCGGATTTTATTAGCAATTGATGTGTTTCATGATTATGAAATATGGCAGATGGATGTCAAGACTGCATTCCTCAATGGCAACATTGATGAAGAGTTGTATATGATGCAACTCGAAGGTTTTGTCGATCCTAAGGATGCTGATAAAGTGTGCAAACTTCAGCGTTTTATGGACTGAAGCAAGCATCTCGGAGTTGGAACCTTCGTTTTGATCAAGTGATCAATAGCTTTGGATTTTTTCCAAATTGCTACGAAGCTTGTATTTACAAGAAAGTGAGTGGGAGCTCAGTGACATTTTTAGTACTATATGTGGATGACATATTGATTATTGGAAATGACATTGATATGCTTAACGATGTGAAGAGTTATTTGAACAAATGTTTTTCAATGAAAGACCTAGGGGAAGCTGCTTATATATTAGGCATCAAAATCTATAGAGATAGACAAATACGCCTAATATCTTTAAGCCAAATTACATACCTAGACAAAGTTCTGAAAAGGTTCAGAATGGATAAGGCAAAGAAAGGTTCAGTGCCTATGTTGTCAGGTAAGATATTGAGCAAGGCTCAGTGTCCAGCTACGGTAAACGATAGAGAAGCTATGAGCAAAGTGCCTTATGCCTCGGCCATAGGTTCTATCATGTATGCCATGCTATGTACTAGACCGGATGTGTCCAATGCTCTTAGTTTGATGAGCAGATACCAAAGTGATCCAGGAGTGGAACACTGGACAGCCGTAAAGAACATCCTAAAGTATCTAAATAGGACTAAAGAAATGTTCTTGGTCTATGGAGGTGATGAGCAGCTCGTCGTAAAAGGTTACGTCGATGCTAGTTTCGACACCGACAAGGATGATTCTAAATCTCAGACAGGATACGTTTATATTTTGAATGGAGGAGCTGTGAGCTGGAGAAGCTGCAAGCAAAGCGTGATCGCGGGATCTACAGTAGAAGCGGAATACATGGCTGCTGCAGAAGCGTCAAGTGAAGGAGTTTGGATCAGGAACTTCATCACTGAGCTTGGTGTGGTTCCAAGTGCCTTGGACCCACTGGAGATATTGTGTGACAACACTGGCGCCATAGCACTGGCTAAGGAACCAATATATCATCCAAAGACCAAGCATATCAACCGCAAGTTTCATATAATTCGAGATTATATAACAGATGGAGATCCGAAGATTAGCAAAGTACATACGGATCTGAATGTTGCAGATCCGTTGACTAAACCTCTTCCATGAGCAAAACATGATCAACACCTTAGTGCCATGGGTGTTAGATTGTTGCCAGATGTAAACTAGATTATTGACTCTAGTGTAAGTGGGAGACTGTTGGAATTATGCCCTAGAGGCAATAATAAAGATGTTATTATTCATGATAAAGTTTGTATTCCATGCTAGAATTGTATTAAGCGGAAACTTTGATACTTGTGTGGTTTATGAACAACACCGTGTCCCTAGTATGCCTCTATGGACTAGCTCATTGATTAATGATGGTTAAGGTTTCCTAACCACAGACATGAGTTGTCAATTAATAATGAGATCATGTCATTGGGAGAATGATATGATGGACAGACCCAAATCAAGCAGAGAAATTAGATCGTGTCATCGTGTTCATCTTTGTGAAGCTTTTTCTTATGTCAAATATTGTATTCCTTAGACCATGAGATAATGCAACTCCCTGGTATCGGAAGAAAGCTTTGAGGTCATCAAACGTCATCCTATGAGAGGGTGATCATAAAGGTGTCTCTCAAGTGATCGGAAAGTACCTATTGGGTTGTATGTATCGAGATGGGATTTGTCCCTCCCAAGTCGGAGAGATATACTTCGGGCCCACTCGGTAATCGATATCAACACCGCTTGCAAGCACGTGGTTAAGGAGTTAATCACAAAGTGATATCGGATTACGGAACGAGTAAAGTACTTGCTGTGAACGAGATTGAACTAGGTATGCCGATGCCAACGATCGAATCTCGGGCAAGTAAAATATCGCGTGACGAAGGGAATATATATATGGGATTAATTGAATCCTGGCATCATGGTTCATCGATATGATCATTGATGAATATGTGGGAGTCAATATGGGTTTCCAGACCCCGCTGTTGATTATTGATGGAAGATCATGTCTGCATATTCTCGAACCCGTAGGGTCACACACTTAATGTGTCTCGACGCTAGGATAGAATGGATAATTGGTTTATGAGGTTTTTCTCAGAGTCTCGGATGAGATCCAGGCATCACGAGAGGTTCTGGAATGGTCCGGAGAATAAGATTCATATAAGGCAAAGAAGTTTTTGGATTTCGGAATTGTTTCGGAATGTTCGGTATTGTACCGGAAGGTTCTAGAAGCTTCCGGAGTGGGGACCAACGTGGCCCCACTTGTCGGGAGGGGGCGTGGGCCTACGAGGCAGTCCCCTGGCCGCATTGGGCCAGGGGCACAAGGCCCCATAGGCCCAGCCGGCCAAGCCCTAGGGGAAAACCTAGGGAGAGCTTCTAGAAGGGGGGGAAAACTTGCCCCCCACTCCACCCCATGTGGCCGCCGGCCCTAGGGTTTGGAGGAGGGGCAAGGGCAGCCGGCCAGCCCTCTATATAAAGAGGGCAGGGGCGCACCCTCCCCCCACACCTCCTCAAACCCTAGCTGCTGCCCTCCTCTCTCTCTCTCCCGACTACGCGTAGGCGAAGCCCTGCCGCAGAAACTCTCCACCTTTGCACCACGCCGTCGTGTTGTAGATCTAACCTATCTCTCCACCCCACTTGCTGGACCGAGGAAGGAGGAGACGTCGAGGTGCCGTACGTGTGCATCTGTTGGAGGCGTCGCCACTTGCGGTGTTGGATCGGATCGGATCGCGTGGAGGAGAAGGCTAGTACGACTACATCAACCATGTTCCGTTGAACGTTCCGCTGTGCGATTTCTTCAAGGGTATGAAGATCTCATCTATCCCTCTCGTTGTTTGCATCTCCTAGATTAGATCTTGGATTTTCCCGTTCGCATCCGTAGAAAATTTTGATTTACTATGCTGCGAAACCCTTCAAAATCAACCCAATGGAAGAAGAGGCAATTCCCCAAGATTGAGAACATGTTACAATTGTGGCGACCGAAATCACTTCTTGGCCAGTTGTCCCTATGAGAGAAGAGAAGATCATGGTGGCAAACTTTTGCCAAAGATAGCTTCCAGAGCACCTTACAAGAAGCCCTTCATCAAGAAGAATCTCAACAATAAGAAGAAGGGTGAGATTGTATTGATCACTCATGAAGAATTCTCCTTCGACAATGAAGATGATGAAGATGAGGAAGAGGAAACATCAAGTGGTGTGGCTGCTCTAGCCAGTACTTCTACTCCGACATTGTCCCTCTTCGATTCTCCAAATGATAATACTCCCAACAAGAACGTTACTTGCCTTATGGCAATAGGAATGGAGGTATCCTCATCATCTCATCCTACTCCCTTAACTAATGATGAAATAGATGATGAGATGTCTCTTGAAGTAAAACGAGAATTCGTTGCTTTTGTTAAATTTGTGACTAACTTACAAGGGGAGACCAAGATGCATTTTGGGAACGTCTTAGATCAACTCTCCCAAACTCAAGACCTTCTAGATGTAAGATGCAAACTTGGTAATGAACAAATGATTGAGATATAAGCCCTAAATAATGCTCTAGAAGAAGAACAAGAGACTAGGATGTCTCTTGAACTAAAACTTGAAGGGCTTGATGAGGCCAATGATATAATTGTTAATAGACTCATCAAGGAACGTGATCATGCTCTTGCTAAATATAAAAGGGCTAAAAAGGACAAGATTGAGTTTGGTGTGGTTCATGAAAAACTTGCCGAGGACTATAGCTTACTTAACAAGGCTCACAAGGCATTGGAAAGTAAACTATTGTCCCTCACAAATTCCCATGAAACGCTTCAAACTCAATTGACCAATATTCCTTCACCTAGTAACTTCATTCCATCTAGTAGTACAACTATTCTTGAAAAAATGCTAGGTTGAAGGGGGAGCTAGCCAAGGCCACATTTCCACAAGGTAACAAGTCCATTGATGATCTTTTGAGTAAGCAAAGGACTAGTGGTGAGAAAGGGGGCATTGGTTTTGTCTCCAAGGCCAAGAAGAACAACAACAACAAGAAGGCCAAGCCCGCACAAGAGAAGAACAAGGCCATTGTGGATAGTAAGACCACAAGTGGTAAAACTATGTCTCATGATGACTTTGCG
The DNA here is from genome assembly GCA_916181665.1 of Avena sativa. NCBI lineage: Eukaryota > Viridiplantae > Streptophyta > Magnoliopsida > Poales > Poaceae > Avena > Avena sativa. Next base: position 323,759,456 of record OV702295.1, read on the forward strand.
GGAAGTGCTAACCCTCACTATGTTCTAATGCATGATTATTATGGTGATGTGTATGCACAATATGTTGGCCCATATGATGGTTATATTGCTTGGTCTATTTGGGTCCCCAAGACCATTGTTGCTAACAAAAGAGGACCCATTGAAAAATGGTTACCTAAAAATTAGCTTGATCTTTTGTAGACATATGCTTCCGGAGGGTCAAAGTGGGTGCTTGATAGTGGTTGCACAAGTAATATGACCGGAAGCTCATCTATTGTCAAGGAATTAAAGCCAAATGATGATCAAATAACCGTGACATATGCCGACAAGTCAAAGTATAAGGTAATGGGTTTCAGCAAGGTAGTGGTTGCTCACGATATTACACTCGTGAACGTCATGCTTGTTGAGACCCTTGGATACAATTTACTTTCAGTCCGTGCTCTTGGAAAGATGGGCTTTCCCGTCTTTGTTGATGATGATATTGTGGTCCTCATGTGGATCAAGTCTCTCAAGGTCGCTTTTGTTGGGAACGTCGAACACGACTTGTATGTGGTGGACTTTTCGGGACAAACCAATACAAGTGTGATGTGCTTATTCGGAAAGGCCGATGTGGGTTGGTTATGGCATCGCCGACTAGCCCATGTCAATATGAGAACTTTTCAAAGTCTCCACAAGGAGGGCCATATTGTTGGACTAAAAGAAAATGTTTCCTTTGCCAAAGATCGTGTTTGCAGGGCTTGTGTTCTAGGAAAGATGCATGATGCTCCCCACAAGCCAAAGAACCGCATCAAGTCAACCAAGATCTTGGAGATCCTTCATGTGGATCTCTCTGGTCCTCCGTCTCATGCAAGTCTTGGTGGGAAGAAATATTGTTTGGTGATTGTTGATGACTTTTCAAGATACTCCTGGGTATATTTCTTCAAGTTGAACAGTGAGACCCAAAAGACCTTCATCGACTTCATCAACATGGTTCAACATCAATACAATCTTCCCGTGTTGATTATAAGAAGTGACAACGGCACCGAGTTCAAGAACTACACCTTGATTGATTTTCTTAGTGATGAGGGGATAAAACACCAATATTCCGCTGCCTATACCCCTCAACAAATTGGTGTGGCCGAGAGGAAGAACTAGACTCTTATTGAGATGGCTAGGACCATGTTGGGGGAGTTTAAATCTCCATACAACTTTTGGGCCGAAGCCATCTCCACCGATTTCCATGCATCAAACCGGCTCTACCTTCGCAAAGAAATCAACAAGACTCCATATGAAATACTTACCGGTAACAAGCCCAACATATCTTACTTCCTGGTGTTCGGTTGTAAGTGTTTCTATCTCATAAAAGGTGTTCGTTTGTCCAAATTCGAGTCTAAAGCATTAGAGGGTATTTTTGTTGGCTATGGTCTCGAATCTCACACTTATAGAATCTATGATAAGCTCTCCGGAGTCATCATAGAATCTTGTAGTGTGACCTTCGAAGAATATGATGGTCCCCAAGGGGGGCATGTTGATGCTTGTGATGCAGATGATGAAATGCCTCAGGATGCCATAGGAAGAATGGTGTGGGATATATCTGCCCCGTTGAGGAACCCCTTATGGCGGATCGAGAAGAACTATGCTCTACTCAAGTGGAGCCCTCATCTTCACAACATCAACAAGCTCCATCCACCGAGGAGGGAAATGACCCAAGCCAAAGACAAACTGTGGATCCTCAACAGGTTGATCAAGGTGACAGCTCTAGTGAAGAGGAGCTTGATTCATTCTCCAGGATGTCAAGTGGTGCCAAGTTAATTACTCAAGGAAGATCCATACAAACTGCCTTGAGACAAGCTCAAATCGATGCTAGAAGAATGTCTGATCAAGACCAAGGTCAATCCGTACCTCTTAATGAAGAGAATGATTCCAATGATGATCAAGGTCAAGTTGATGGTCAAGACGAGGACCGAAATGATGAAGAGGGTCCCCCAAGAAACAATGAGGAGATCCACACTCGTCGTGAAGCTAGAAAGGAGAGGATGTTGGAATTAAGAGACCACTCTTTACAAAATGTGGTTGGTGACCTAAGGAGAGGCATTTCCACAAGAGCACAATTGAAGAGGTTTAGAGAACACCAAGCACACATATCCATGATTGAACCAAAGAAAGTGTGTGAAGCCCTTGAAGATTCGGATTGGTTGGAAGCAATGCACAAAGAGCTCAACAACTTTGAGAGAAACAAAGTATGGAAGTTAGTTGAGAAGCCAAAGGATTGCCGCAATGTTATAGGAACCAAGCGGATATTCACGAACAATCAAGATGAGCATGTAATTATAGTAAGGAACAAGGCAAGATTGGTTGCACAAGGGTTCTCTCAAATTGAAGGCATTGATTATGGAGAGACATATGCACCCGTGGATCGCCTTGAGTCCATCCTTATCCTTCTTGCTTATGCGGCACATCATAACTTTAAGTTGCAACAAATGGATGTAGAAAGTTCCTTTCTTAATGGTCCATTAAATGAGTTGGTATATGCAAAGCAACCCCCGGGATTTGAGGATCCCAACTTCCCAAACCATGTCTACAAACTTGATAAGGTGCTCTATGGGCTCAAGAAAGCCCCACACATGTGGTATGAGCACCTTAGAGAGTTGTTGTTTGACCGTGGATTTGAGGTTGGGAAAATCGATCCCACTGTTTTTACTAAGAAGGTCAATGGGGAGCTTTTTGTATGCCAAATATATGTTGATGATATTATCTTTGGCTCATCTAACAAAGCTTTTAATGATGAATTCTCAAAGCTTATGACTAGTAGGTTCCAGATGTCTATGATGGGGGAGTTGAGAGTATTTATTGGCTTTGAGATCAAGAAAGTAAGAGGAGGGACATTCTTCAACCAAGCCAAGTATATTCAAGATATGCTTAAGAGATTCAATATGCAAGATTTAAATGGAGCTCCTACTCCCATGGCTACAAAGACTCATCTAGAACAAAATCCAAATGGTAAAGATGTGGATCAAAAGGTATACCGGTCCATGATTGGTTCTTTGCTTTACCTTTGTGCATCTAGACCCGATATTGTGTTGAGTGTAGGTGTGTGTGCAATATATCAAGCGGCTCCTAAAGAAAGCTATTTGATGGCGGTCAAGAGAATCTTTCGATATTTGGTTCATACCCCACTTTATGGTCTTTGGTATCCTCGAGGGTAAACATTTGCTATTTATGGATACACAGACTCGGATTGGGCTGGTGATAAGGATGATAGGAAATCAACATCCGGGGCTTGCCAATTCCTTGGTAGGTCCTTGGTATGTTGGTCTTCTAAGAAGCAAAATTGTATATCTCTTTCCACCGCCGAAGCCGAGTATGTGGCTGCTGCTAGTGCTTGCACTCAATTGCTATGGATGAGGCAAACTTTAAAGGAATACGGTGTCCACTGTGAAAAAGTGCCTCTTCTATGTGACAATGAAAGTGCCATCAAGATTGCCTACAACTCGGTGGATCACATAAGGACAAATCATATTGAGATCCGTCATCACTTCATTAGGGATCATGTTGCTCGAGGTGATATTGAGTTATCATATGTGCCAACCAAAGACCAACTTGCCAACATCTTCACAAAGCCACTTGATGAAGCAAGGTTTTGCTATTTGAGGAATGAACTAAATGTCATAGATTCTAGGAGCTTGATTTGATCACCTTGCATTCTCACCTATGTCTTGACTCTTATTTGGTTTAGGTGTAGGCATGGATATAGGGGGAGTGTGGTCCTAATTGATTGGACTATCCCTCCCCCCATTATGCCCAAAGCAATCAAAATCATTCCTCTTAATATCATTTTGTGATATGTGAGCCTAAATGATGAGTGTAGGTAATGGACCCAAGATATATCTTCGTGGTGCCAAGCAGAGTATACTCAAATATGGTGGCCTAGGCCACCGCCCTCTCACATTCGAGAGGTTGGTGCTTACTCATGTTTGTCATTTGTTAGTCCGTGTCTTTTTGGAGCTTTCTTGAACATCTTTGTGAATTCCTATGGCTCTTATTGGTTCTTCACAATACATCCTCTGAATCTCGTGCCTACTCTCATCTACAAACATGCTCTTCTTGCCACACATTTGTCCAAAAAAACTTGAATTTGGGGTTTCTGGTCGAAGGGGGCCGGAGTGTCCGCTCTGTACCAACCGAAGTATCCGTTCTAGCCGGACTCTCCGCTTGATATAGACCGGACATTCCGGTCGGGCCATACTATCTGGCGAATATCTCCTGGACTGTCCGGTCCGTGCGATTTCGTTCTGATTATAGAGGTCGGGGAGAAGTGGACGGTTCAGTCCTCCTTCTTCTCCCCAACTCTCTCCTCTTCTCAGACCACTGCCCCCGATCAGGATCTCCACCGGGACAGCTTCTCCACCCCGGATCTTGCCGTTTCCGCCAGCCATTTGCCTCCCCTTGCCGCTGGGATCCTTTCCCCACCGGTCAAGGCCCCCATGGATGCTGGTATGATGCCCCCTTTTCTCTTTATCTCTAGGGTTGGCCTAGATGATCTTTCTTGGGCAATGTTCTACCTAGCTACATGGATACATCACGCCTGCGTGCAATATACTTCCTGGTAGTACTCTTAGCAATCCCGATCTGTCCCGACTGAACTCACACGAGCAGCCTAAAAAATTCTCCTAGAATCCGCTGGAATGTCCGACGTATAAGGGCCGGACACTCCTGTCCTGCCAGAATGTCCGACAGGTTCACGCCAAACTGTTCGGCTCTGGCGGATTGTCCGGCTCAGATTTTCCGGACTATCCGGTGGTTTCAATCTGTACTGATTCAGATTTCTTTGACTACTATTTTGTTTATCTCCTGGACATTTTTGCTTACCCCATATGCTATCCCTTTATTCTGGTTTCACGGGTGGTTCTCGTCCTCGCCATCCTCGGGCTGCCAAGAAGCCAGCAAGACGCAGGTTCCAGTATGATGAGGAGCAAGACATTCACATTGATCCATCTGTGTTCAGGCAGGCTGCTCGTGACCGTGTCGCAGCAAAGCAAGAGAAGATGAGGCAGCTAAAAAAGAGATGAAGCCAAGCGGATGAAGTTTGAGTCCTTGACTACTCTAACAAACTTGGTTACCGAAGAGTATGTGGAGATGAGGCTCCAACAATTCTATTCCCTGCCTAGCACCTCAACTGATGAGCGCTTCTAGAGGACCGAGCAAGCCCTGCTGTTTTCTGAGCTCTACGATACCTTCCAGACTCCTACTTGTCCCATGTAGTGGTTGGACCTTGAGAAGCTTCGTGCTCACAAGTACTTTGAGGATGCTCTTTGGGTGACTGATAAGATGGGGCTGCACACCATATTTTAGGCAAAAGAAGACTAGAATGTTGAGTTGGTCCAGCAGTTCTATGCCACAGTGGTCTTTGGGGAGACTATTGATATTCCTCTTGAGTGGATGTCTGGTACTACCAGGGTTCACTCCAACATGGTTCAATTTTCTCACATTCTTGGATTACCTTTCAATCCCAATGGCCCCAGTGGTATCCGGATGCATGTACATGGTCATTCATATGATAAGAATCAGCTGGACCCTATTTATTCTCAGAATGGTGTGGTTAGGCAAACCACCAATATCAAGCTCATTTACAACATCTTGCTTTGCATGTTCCGCCACACTCTCACTCCCAAGGCTGGCAACAAAGATGCAATGAGATGTGCAGAGATCAACCGGATGGCTCATGCTCACACTGTGTACATTCATGATCCACCTCATTCAGGTGGTGTTATTGATGTTATGGACTTCATCTATCAGGATTTGTACAAGTGCATCACGGATAAGAAGTGTCCTCTGTTTGCCCCATATGTGATGAAGCTCATTGCTGCCCTCACTCATGTCACTCCCTTGCTCTATGAGGATCTTGTTTCCCATACGGCCGCCAAATTACAGAGGAAGGGGGACCCTACCACCAAGTCTCCTCGTGGCTACCCTCCAGCTCGGGACGTGTTTGGGGATGATGAGATTGAGGCTGGTGACTCTGACAGTGACGGTTCTGAGGAGATACAGGCTCCACCGTCTCGTGGCCCTAGGATGAAGCATGCTAGCAATGCATATCGCTTCAACGCCTCTCAGGAGGAACTACATCAGAAGGTGAAGAAGGCCTCATGGTGGAAGAAGCTCCTCCTTTGTCAGAATATTGACATTCGCCATGGAGAGTATGATGCCTACAAGGCTAACAGGAATGTCATGAAGGAACTCAAGCGGATCAACCAGCCCATGGATGTTGATCCTTCTCAGCAGTAGGCATCAGATGGCACTCTCTCCCATGGTCAGTGGAGTCAGGTTTGTGTGGACTGGTCCATGTTTGAGGATGTGTCCTCTTCTTCTCGCCCTCACGGCTAGCGCTCGACTCAGGATAACGATGATGATGAGGATGGTGACAAGGATGAGGAGGATGATGAGGATGAGGATGCCGATGAGGACTACAGTGGCTAGTGTCTTGGTGCGTGTTAGTAGTGCTCTTTTCCCTTTTTGGCGTCTCGATGCCAAAGGGGGAGAAGTTGCCCCATATTAGGTTGCTATCGGGATTTGCATGGGTCCACGGGGCTTCACTTTCCCTCGATTTGCCTCTTTGAAGCTCCGTGTCTTTTATCCTAGTTGTTTGAGTTTGGTTTGAGAACTTTATGTGTGATGTGTTATGACTTGTGTACCCGGTTATTTCTAAGACTTTGCTTTATCTAGCTTATCTACCTAGTCTTTATCATATCTTATCATAACTTCCTTAACAATTTAGCAAGGAAATGATCCTAAGATGTGTGATCTTGCATTCAAAAGCAAAGCCAAAATTGGTCACACATCTACGGGGAGCCTTGCTATATTGTAAAATTGTTTACTAGTAAACTTATTATTTATCCCATATGAAAATCCTTGGGTTGTCATCAAACACCAAAAAGGGGGAGATTGAAAGGGAATTTTATGCCTTTCACATTATTTTGATGTTTGTTGACAACAGTTGGATTAGTTTAATGCTTTGCTAGATGTTTCAGGAGTTATCAGATTCATTGTGGCCAATATATATACATATGGTGGGATGACTTAACAGGAACAAAAAGGGGGAAAGATCTGTAACTGGCCGGACTGTCCGGCTAGAGCGTGCCGGACTGTCCGGCCCATCCGGAGTTTCCGTATCAAAGAAGCCGGAGTGTTCGGCTGTGGAATTTCGCCAGTTTTTCTCACCAGGTGTGGACGTTCTATGAGGCACTTTGGACTCTACCCGGACACTGGCAGGACTCTGGCCGGAAACTTGGCCAGGCTGGAGTGTCCGGTTGGTGTGGAGCGGAATGTCCGGTCTGGCCGGACTGTCTAGCTCACATAGACCGGACTGTCCGGCTTAAGTGGCTCCAACAGCTCTAAATTCTGGGGCCCTATAAAAGGACCCCTTCTTCTACCTTGGAACCTGCTCGTCCAGTTCAAGAACAGCAGCACATTTTGAGCCACCAAATCCACAAGATCTCTTCATTCATCCATCCAAAGTCGTTGATCTTTGGAGAATCGAAGGATGAGGCCTTGATCTACAACTTCACCAAAAGAGATCTTCATTTCCCCCTCATTCACTTGAGGGCCCCCTTTATCTAGTGTTTCGTTGGAAACCCTAGCTTTGATTTGCTTCTTACAAGCTTGTCTTTGATTGTTTGATAGCTTGCTTGTATTTGGGAGCCTCCAATTAGGTTGTGGATGTGTTCCCCGAACTCATTGTAAAGATGTCGGCTTCCACCTCGAAGGTTGCCGATATAGTGTAAGTTGAATTGATCCCCTTGGGGTGAGGTTCATCAGAGAACAAGGGAGGCCTCTCGTGGCGTTGGTGGTTTGAAACCACCCCTCTCTAAACGTAGACGTACTTCCCCTCAAAAGGAAGGAACTACGGGAAACAAATCCTTCCGCGTCCACCAATTTGGTTACTTCTATCCTTTACCACACTTTACTTACTTGTTCTTGCCTAGTGTTGTGCTAGTTGTTGCTTGTTTGTCATATAGGTAAATTCACCTTAGTTGCATAATCTAGAGAATTTACCTTTCTTGTCAAACCCTAAATTGAAAAAGAAGAAAATTTGAAGTAGCACCTATTCCCCCCCTCTAGGTTCCCATATGATCCTTTCAAGCTCCCACTCACTTTCTTGTAAATACAAGCTTCTCCGTAAGTTTGTATGAATCCAAAACTTTTGATCACCTTATCAAAACGTTGATTCCAACTTCGGGATGCTTGCTTCAATCCATAAATGGATCGTTGAAGTTTGCAGACCTTACTAGCATCTTTAGGATCGACAAAACCTTTGGGTTGTACCATATACAACTCTTCATCAATGTGACCATTGAAGAACACCGTTTTGACATCCATCTGCCATATCTCATAATCGTAATATAGAACAATTGCTAACAAAATCCTCACAGACTTTAGCTTTGCTACCGGTGAGAAAGTCTTATCGTAGTCAACTCCTTGAATTTGTCAGAACCCTTTCGCGACAAGTCGAGCTTTATAGATGGTTACATTACAATCAACATCTATTTTATTCTTGAAAATCCATTTGTTCTCGACTGCCTTGCGGCCATCCGGTAAGTCCACCAAAGTCCATACTTGGTTTTCGTCATTGGATCCAATCTCGGATTTCATGGCTTCTTGCCATTTATTGGAATCTAGGCTCATCATTGCTTCCTCATATGTCGCAGGGTCATCAGTTTTATCCACCAACATGACACTTATAACAGGATCATACCAATCGGGAGTGGTACGAGTCCTCGTTGACCTGCGAGGTTTAGTACTAACTTCGTCCGAAGTTTCATGATCATTATCATTATTTTCCTCTCTTATTGGTGCAGGCATCACAAGAACATCTTCCGGTGCCGCGCTACTCTCAAATCGGAGAGAAGGTTCGACAACCTCGTTGAGCTATACTTTCCTTCCAGTCACTTCTTTCGAGAGAAACTCCTTCTCGAGAAAGGATCCATTTTTGGCAATGAAGATTTTTCATTCGGATCTATGATAGAAGGTATACCCAATAGTTTCCTTTGGGTATCCTATGAAGACGCATTTTCCGCTTTGGGTTCAAGCTTGTCAGGCTATAACTTCTTTACATAAGCTTCGTAACCCCAAACTTTAAAGAACGACAACTTAGGTTTCTTCCCAAACCATAATTCATACGGTGTCGTTTCAACGGATTTAGATGGTGCCATATTTAAAGTGAATGCGGCTATTTCTAATGCATAACCCCAAAATGATAACGGTAAATCTGTAAGTGACATCATAGAACAAACCATATCTAAGAGAGTTCGATTACGATGTTCGAATACACCATTATGTTGTGGTGTTCCTGGCGGTGTCAATTATGAAAGTATTCTGCATTTCTTCAAATGCTTGCCAAACTTGTAACTTAGATATTCACCTCCACGATCAGATCATAGAAATTTAATCTTCTTTCTACATTGATTATCTACTTCACTTTAAAACTCCTTAAACTTCTCAAAACTTTTGGACTTATGTTTCATGAAATAGATATACCCATATCTACTCAAGCCATCCGTTAAAGTAAGAACATAACAATAACCACCACGCGATGCCACACTCATCAGGACACATACATCGGTATGTATGATTTCCAATAAGTCCGTAGCTCGCTCCATCATACCAGAGAATGGAGTCTTAGTCATTTTTCCCATCAGACATGCTTCGCATCTTTCAAGTGATTCAAAATCAAGTGATTCAGGAAGTCCATCAGAATGGAGTTTCTTCATACGCTTCACTCTAGTGTGACCAAGATGACAGTGCCACATGTATATAGAATTATCATTCAATTTCAAATGTTTAGCAACTATATTATGAACATGTGTATCACTACTATCGATATTCAATAATAATAGACCATCTATCATCGGTGCATGATGTCTACGCACTTCTATTCTTGTAGACAGTTTTTGGTCCTCCAAGTGCAGAGGTTTGTAGAATAGCAGCAAGTTTCCCTTAAGTGGATTACCCAAGGTTTATCGAACTCAGGGAGGAAGTGGTCAAAGGTATTCCCTCTCAAGCAATCCTGCAATCAATATACAAGAAGTCTCTTGTGTCCCCAACACACTCAATACACTTGTCAGGTGTATAGGTGCACTAGTTCAGCGAAGAGATAGTGAAATACAAGTGGTAACGGTGCCAGAAAATAGCTTCTAACTTGTTGTTGACGTGGGGTAACGTGTGTGGGTGCCAGAAAATACTTTGATGGAGCTTGACGGTGAGGTAAAGACTAAAGCAAGCAAACATGCAACATATCTAGATGCAAACGGTGTTTCAATGTTTAGAAACAAGGCCTAGGGATCATACTTTCACTAGTGAACACTCTCTCATATAAATACCCTCTCTTCATGATTCTACTCTTAACTACTCTCCGGTTGGACACTCTAATCCATAGTAGGGCTATAACAACACACCTCAAAGTCCGCCTTCCCCATCTACATAACCCCACACTGTCACCTTGAGCGCTAGATGGTTCCAACAAACACCACAATTTCATAGAGACATCGAACTCCAAATATAACTCATAACAAATATTCAATCTAGCCAAAGTGCCACACACGGTATGCACGCTGTCACTTTCACACACGTGGGGAAAAGCATAGATCTATTATAGCACAAAGAGTATTTATGTAGACTCAAACCTAAGTGCCACCATGGCATGCACGCTGTCACTTTCACACACATGGGGAGAGTAGAGATCTATTGAAGCACTTGAGTATCAAGGTAGATCTACTTGAGTACAAAGCTCATGATCACAATATGACCATGCATAGAGAGAGATGAACACATAGCTACCGGTAGATCCCTTAGCCTCGAGGAAGAACTACTCCCTCCTCATTATGGGAATCAGCAACGGTGATGAATATGGCGATGAAGATCGATGGAGATGGATTCGGGGCACTTCCCCATCCCGGCAGGGTGCCGGAACAGATACTTTCTGTCCCCCGAATCTCCCCTTCGGTGGCGGCGGCGCTATAGAGGTTTTCGTGGATTTCTTCTGGATGATTTAGGGTTTTTGGGTCTGAGGCTTCTTATAGGCGAAGGAGGCGAGGTCGATGGAGGTCCAGGAGGCCCACACCCCCTGTGGGCGCAGCCTAGGGTGGGCCCGTGCCACCTAGGGTGTGGCCACCTTGGTTTCCTCCTCTGTCTCGTCTTCGATTTTCTGTATCGCTCAGGGAAAAATATGAACTTTGGCTTTTGTCCCGTCCAATTCCGAGAATATTGATTTTCTGCCTTTCTGGAACCAAAAATAGAAGAAAACAGGCAACTGACACTATGCCATCTTGTTAATAGGTTAGTGCCAGAAAGTCATATAAAAACACCTCAAAGTGTAGACAAAACATAAGACAAATGATATAAAAAAAGCATGGAGCATAAAAAATTATAGATACGTTTCTGACGTATCAGTGCATGACACCATAAAATATACTACTCATATAAATGGAACAACCATTATTCTCGGACTTAAACAAGTAACCGTCTCGCAATAAACAAGATCCAGATATAATGTTCATGCTTAACACAGGCACCAAATAAAAATTATTTAAGTATAAAACTAATCCCAATGGTAGATGAAGAGGGAGCGTGCTGACATCGATCACATCAACCTTGGAGCCATTTCCAACGCGCATCGTCACCTCGTCTCTCGCTAGTCTTCGTTTATTCTACAGCACCTGTTTCAAGTTACAAATATGAGCAACTGAACCAGTATAAAATACCCAGGCACTACTATGATTACTAGTAAGATACACATCAATAAAATATATATCGAATATAACTTTCTTCTTGATGTTGCCGTTCTTCAGATCTGCCAGGTACTTGGGAAAATTCTGCTTCCAGTGACCTTCTCCCTTGTAGTAAAAGCAGTCAGTATCAGGCTTAGGACCAGCCGTCATCTTCTTTGCAGGCTCGGTAGATTTCTTGCCGCCCTTCTTGAAGTTACCCTTTTTCTTAGTCTTGCCTTGCTTCTTGAAATTGGTGGTCTTTGACCATCAACACTTGGTGATCTTTCTTGATCTCCACTTCTGCAGACTTCAACATAGAGAAGAGTTCTGGTAATGACTTATCCATGTGTTGCATGTTGTAGTTCATCACAAAGTTCTTGTAACTAGGTGGTAGTGATTGGAGGACACGGTGAATCCCCAATGCATGAGGAATCACTATACCAAAGATTTTGAGTTTATTAGTGTGCCCAGACATTTTGAGCACGTGCTCACTAACGGAGCTGCCCTCTTCCATCTTGCAGTTAAAGAACTTTTCAGAAGCTTCATAACTCTCAACTACCGCGTGAGCCTCAAATATCATTTTGAGTTCATGGACAATATCATGTGGGTCAAAGTTCTCAAACCTTTTCTGAAGCTCCGATTCCAAACCATATAAGATAGCACACTGAACTGTAGAGTATTAATTCTTCCAAGTGAGGAAAACATTCTTCACCTCATCGGTAGAATCTTCTGCAGGTGGATCACCCAGCGGTGCATCCAGCACATAGGTCAACTGACCAGCATTGAGGACAATCCTCAAATTGCGGAACCAATCCGCGAAGTTGGTTCCCTTGTTTTTGAACTTCTCTTTCTCTAGGAACTCATTAAAATTAATGGTAGGGGCCGCCATGATCTACAACATATTTATAAAAGTTTAGACTAAGTTTATGACAAATTGAGTTCATATTTAATACTTAAATTAACTAGGTGAACCCCCACTCAAAAAATATCCCTCACATTGTTTTAGTGATCACACGAACCAAATCCACTACATCAATTCTGATCATCACGAGAGATGATGTAGTTTCAAAGGCGAACAATCAGCATGTTCATCATATCTACTATATGACTCATGCTTTACCTTTCGGTATTCCGTGTTCCGAGACCATGTCTATACATGCTAGGCTCATCAAGATTAACCTTAGTATCCGCATGAGAAAATCTGGCTTGCTCCCGTTGTATGCACACGTAGAATCTATCACACCCGATCATCACGTGGTGCTTCGAAACGACGAGTCTTAGCAACGGTGCCTACTAAGGACGAACACGTTATTACTTGATATTTAGTGAGATGGATCATCTTATAATGCTAGTGTCACGATCTAAGAAAAACAAGATGCATAAAAGGATTAACATCACATGCAATTCATAATATGTGATATGATATGGCCTTTCTTCTTGTGCCTTCGATCTCCATCTCCAAGCACGAACATGATCTCCATCATCACCGGCGTGACATCAAGGTCAATGGCTCCGCTCCATGGTTGTCATTCACTAGCATAAACTATTACATCTACTTTGACTAATATACACGCATGTCTAAACGAAATTTAAAGAAAACCATAAGGCTCCTGTCGATTGCCAACTTACAATAAGGATCATTGCATACATCATATATAATCACAATCATGGCCATATCACATCACAACACACCCTTGCAAAACAAAGTTAGACACCTCTAATTTTCTTTGCATGTTTTACGTGGTTTGGGGCTTTCGAATAAGAACCTTTCTAACTTACGAACAAAAACCACAAAATTGATACAAGTATTGTAAAGTGCTCGTTGTAAATTGAATCTTCACTACGGTGGAGAGACAGACACCCGCAAAGCCAGTTATGCAATGCAAGTTGCATGTTGAGCGTGTAGAAAGTCTCATGAACGATGTCATGTAAGGTTAGCCCGGGCCGCTTCATCCCACTATCCCTCTACATGCAAAGTATACAAAAAGCAATCGACAATAAAAGCATCAACGCCCACAATAAATGTTGTGTTCTACTCATGCAACAGATCTACGCATAGACACGGCTCTGATACCACTATAGGGGCTCGTAGCATGGAAAACAAAAAAATCTATATCACGAACACACACAAGCCAAGATCTAATCTACTAGATCGGTGCAACGAGTTGATAGAGTACTAACCCTCGAAGATCCAAAGAGTTTAATGAGATTGGATTCTCGTGGTTGATGTAGTTGTTCACTTGCCGATCTCAAGATCGCGAAGAAGATCCTTCCGGTGCCGCGTTCCGGCAGCGCTCCCGCAGTCGGTCACATGTTTGGTACTCGATGAAGACCTTCCTCTCCCTTGTTCCAGTAGGCAACAGAGGTTGTAGATCTCCTCTCGATTCTAGTAGCACGATGGCGTGGTGGTTAAAGGGAGGAGTACATCCCGCAGGGCTTCGCCTAAGCCAGAGCGAGTATGGTGGATTTAGAGAGGCCTTGGAAACTAGGGTTTAGAGTCCAAGGGGTGGAGGTGGCCGGCGTCTAGGGTTTAGCTAGGGGGCAGCGACTTGGAGGAGCTCTAGGGCGGTGGCGGCTTAAGAGGGGGTGGTGGCCGACCTAGGGTTTGGGGTGTGGCTCCAAGGGGGCACCCTACCCCTCCTTTTATAGGTGGGAGGGGCAGCTAGGCGAGGGGACTCCTACCCCAACTCCCTTTGGTGGCCGACGACAAGGGAGGTAGGGGAAACCTTCCCTAACTAGGTTTCCTCTCCTCCCTCCACTAGGTATTCATGTTGGGATTTGACTTTTTCAAACCAGCGTTTGACTTTTCAAACTAGAGTTTGATTTATCTCTTCCCATTGCCCAGCCAAGTGACCTAGGATACTAGCTTGGATTCTGACTTAGAGGCTTTCAGTCATAATCCGGCACACGGTAGCTTCGCGCCACTGGCTTTTCAACCAAGCGTGATTACCAATTGTGTGAATCAATGGTTCCTCTCATACTAGGTTTAATTACTATCGCGACACTATCATCAGTAGGGTAAAACTAACCTATCTCACGACGGTCTAAACCCAGCTCACGTTCCATATTAGTGGGTGAACAATCCAACACTTGTTGAATTCTCCTTCACAATGATAGGAAGAGCCGACATCAAAGGATCAAAAAGCAACGTCGCTATGAACGCTTGGCTGCCACAAGCCACTTATCCATGTGGTAACTTTTCTGACACCTCTAGCTTCAAACTCCTAAGAACTAAAGGATCGATAGGCCAAGCTTTCACGATTCGTATTCGTACTGGAAATCAGAATCAAATGAGCTTTTACCCGGCCAGCGCCAGCGCGCCTCCTAGGGCGGCCTCGACCTCCCGACATTGCGCCGTCGTGCTGTTGTCCATCCACACGGGCGACTCCGGCACGGCGAGCGAGCGTGCGAGCTGCTGCGCCAGGCCCTGGGCCGGGTCCAGGGAGGCGAGCGCCACGTCCGCGTCATGTGCCCAGTAGACGCTGCCATGCTGCTGCGCGCTGCCAGAGACGGCGGCCACGCGGGCGTAGTCCACCATGGGCTTCAGTTTGTGGAGGAGCAGGTCCAGGGCCTCGGCCCACATCAGCAGCGGCGACACGATGCGGCCCAGCTTGTCCGGGTCTCGGCGGATTCCGCCCTCGGTGCCATAGTGCGACAGCTCGGTGTCGAAGTGGACGGCATTGTGGGCGATGATTTTGAGGCCGGCGTCCAGCACAGTGGCTTTGAGCGACCTACAGAGACAGCTAAGACCGTGTGGCTGATTATTCAACCATTCCACATTGGTTTGACACATTCATGTACGCTTCCCACTCCGAAGTGGTGGACCTTCTAGACCCTTCTAGAAGATTCCAGTGAAAACAACGAAAACATTTCCGAACTCCAGAATTGGACTTTCCTTGTATTAATCTTATTCTCCGGACCATTCCGGATCTCCTCGTGATGTCCTGCATCAAATCCGAGAGTCCGAACAATAATCGGTCTCCAAGTCATTACCATATCTACTAAACAACATTGAATCCTTAAGTGTGTCTCCCTACGGTTCGTGAATTATGCAGACATGATCGAGACACTTCTTCGATCGATAACCAATAGAGGAATCTAGAAATTCATATGGCTCCCAGATATTTCTACGGTTACTTCGTGATCGAATAAACCATTTATATACGATACCAATTTCCCTTTGTCTCGCGATACTTTACGTATCCGAGGTTTGATCGTCGGTATATCTGCATACCTAGTTCAACCTTGTTACCGATAAGTACTCTTTACTCGTTCCTATGACATGAGATCCCTTGTGATCGAGTCACATGCTTGCAAGACAATTGGATGAAATTCCACCTAGAGGGCCCAGAGTATATCTATACGTCATATGGATAGACAAATCCCACTCTTGATCCATGTGCCTCAACACATACTTTCAGAATACTCAATGCCACCTTTATAACCACCCAGTTACAAAGTGGTGTTTGATGTCATCAAAGCATCCATCCGGTGATGGTGATTAACATGATCTCATGGTCGAAGTATTTAGGTTACTATGTATTTGAAAGCTTATAGCAAACAAACTATTAAAATGACTTGATCTTATGGTACGCTTAACTATAGGAGTGTGTCCATCACATCATTCTCCTAATGATATGATCTTGTTATTAATAACATCCAATGTTCATGATTAGGAAACCATAATCATATATTAATCAACAAGCTAGTGTTACAATAGGCTTACTAGGGACTCTTACATGTTTACAAATCACACAAGTATTAATGTTTCTGGTTAATACAATTATAACATGGTATGTAAACATTTATCATAAACACAAAGATATAATATTAACTACTTTTATTATTGCCTCTTGGGAATATCTCCAACAATCAAGTACCTTGCCAGCATATCAAGTACCTTGTCATCATATGGAAGATATGAGTGTTGGAGATATGCCCTAGAGGCAATAATAAATATGGTTATTATTATATCTTTGTGTTTATGATAAATGTTTACATTCATGCTATAATAGTATTAACAAGGAAACATTAATACTTGTGTGATTTGTAAACTAAAATAGAGTCCCTAGTAAAGTCTCTTTATAATACTAGCTTGTTGGTTAATAAATGATTGTGGTTTCCCTGTCATGAACATTGAGATGTTATTAACAACAAGATCATATCGTTAGGAGAATGATATGGTGGACATACTCCTATAGATAAGCGTAGCATAAAGATCAAGTCATTTTAATAGTTCAATTGCTATATGCTTTCTGATACATAGTAACCTAATTCCTTCGACCATGAGATCATGCATATCACCTTCACCGGAAGGATGCTTTGATGACATCAAACACCACACCGTAACTAGGTGGCTATAAAAGGTGGCATTGAGTGTTCGGAAAGTATTGGTTGAGACACATGGATCAAGAGTGGTATTTGTCCATCCATATGACGGATAGATATACTCTAGGCCCTCTCGGTGGAATGTCATCCAATTAGCTTGCAAGCATGTGACTGGCTCACAAGGGATCACATATCATGGGAACGAGAAAAGAGTATTTATCAGTAACGAGGTTGAACTAGGTATGCAGAGATACCGACGATCATAACCTCGGATAAGTAAACTATCGTGAGACAAAGGGAAATTGGTATCGTATGTAAGTGGTTCATTCAATCGCAAAGTAATCGTAGAAATATGTGGGAGCCATATGAATTTCCAGATTCCTCTATTGGTTATTGATCGGAGAAGTGTCTCGATCATGTCCGCATAATTCACGAACCGTAGGGAGACACATTTAAGGATTCGACGTTGTTTGAGTAGTTATGGAATGATGAGTAAATAGACCGAATGTTGTTCGGAGTCTCGGATGGGATCCGGGATATCACGAGGAGATCCGGAATAGTCCGGAGAATAAGATTCATATAAGGAAAGTCCTGTTTCGGGGTTGGAGAATGGTTCTGGTGTTTTCATCAGGAATGTTCTAGAAGGTTCCGGAATGTCCGGCACTCCGGAGGGGAAGGGTACATGAATATGTCATAACAATTTGGAATGATTGCATCATGTACTAGGTGTCATCTCTGAACAAAATAAAGGGTTTAATCAAATCCTAGTTTGAAAAGTCAAACGCCAATTTGGAAAGTCAAACAGCTATTTTGTGAGGTGGAGGGGAAGTAGGAAACCTACTTGGGGAGGAGTTCCCTCCCTCCACGGCCGGCCCACTTGGGAAACCGAGTTGGGGAGGGACTCCCCTCCCCTGGCGCGCCCCCTCTACCTATATAAGGAGGGGCAGGGCTGCCCCTCCAAGGACACAACACCTCCACCCAAAACCCTAGCTCCTAGCCGCCGGCGCCGCCACCTTCTGCTGCCGCTGCCTAGGGCAAGCCGCCGCCGCCTAGGCAAACCCTAGCCGCTGGCCTTGCTCCTCCTTGGTGTGTCTAAACCCTAGATCGCCGAGGATCTCTCTCATAGTCCACCATACTCTCTCCGGCTTAAGGCGAAGCCCTGCGAGATCTCCCCTCTACTTCCGGTACCACGCCGTTGTGCTGCCAGAATCGCGAGGAGAGTGCTACAACCTCCGCTGCCTGCTGGAACAAGGGAGAGGAAGGTCTTCGTCGAGTACCGAACGTGTGACTGACTGCGGAAGCGCTGCCGGAACGTAGCGTCAGAAGGATCGTCTACGCGATCTTGAGATCGGCAAGAGTACGACTACATCACCCACGAGAATCCGCTCTCGTTAAACACTTTGGAATCTTCGAAGGTGAGTTATTCCATCGACTCATTTCTACAATCTAGTAGATAGATCTTGGCTTGTTTGTTTGTATGCGGAATAAATTTTTTGTTTTCCATGCTACAAAACCCTACAGTGGTATCAGAGCCGTGTCTATATGTAGATCTGTTGCACGAGTAGAACACAATGGTCATTGTGGGCGTTGATGCTTTTGTTGTCGATTGCTTCTTATGTACTTTGCATCTTGCGGGATGGTGGGATGAAGCGGCCCGGGCTAACCTTACATGACATCATTCATGAGACTTGCTCCACGCTTGACATGCAACTTGTATTGCATAAGTGGCTTTGCGGGTGCCTGTTTCTCCCAACATAGTTAAGATTCGATTTACAACGGGTGATTGACAATACTAGTATCAATGTTGTGGTTCTTGTTCGTAAGTTAGAACGACACTTATTGAAAGCCCCAAACCACGTAAAACATGCAAAGAAAGTAGAGGCGTCTAACTTTGTTTTTGCAGGGGTGTGCTGTGATGTGATATGGCCATGATTGTGATTATATTTGATGTATGCAATGTTCCTTATTGTAAGTTGGAAACCAGAAGGAGCCATATGGTTGTCTTTAAATTCTGTTAAGACCCGCGTGTCTATTCAAAGTAGTTGTAATAGTTGAAGCCAGTGGACGACAACCATGGAGCAGCATCATTGACCTTGATGCAATGCCGGTGATGATGGAGATCATGTTCGTGCTTGAAGATGGAGATCGGAAGCACAAAGAAGAAAGGCCATATCATATCACATATTATGAATCGCATGTGATGTTAATCCTTTATGCATCTTGTATTGCTTAGTTAACGATGGTAGAATTATAAGATGATCCCTTATGCACATGAATTTCAAGTTCTAAAGTGTTCATCCTTAGTAAGAACCGTTGCTAAAGCTTGTTGTTTCGAAGCACCACGTGATGATCGGGTGTGTTAGATTCCGCAAGTGTATACAATGTGAGCAAGCCAGATTTTCTCATGCGGAAGCTAAGGTTTGATCTTGACGAGCCTAGCATGTACAGACATGGTCTCGGAACACGGATCACCGAAAGGTAAAGCATAAATCATATAGTAGATATGATGAACATGTCGATTGTTCGCCATTGAAACTACATCAACTCTCGTGATGATCGGTATTGATGTGGTGGATTTGGTTCGTGTGATCACTAAAACAATGTGAGGGATATTGTTTTGAGTGGGAGTTCACCTAGATTAATTTAACTATTAATTAGAACTCAATTTGTCATAAACTTAGTCTAAACTATTGCAAATATGTTGTAGATCAATGGCGGCCCCTACCATCAATTTTAATGCGTTCCCAGAGAAAGAAAAGTTGAAAAACAATGGAAGCAACTTCGCGGATTGGTTACGCAATTTGAGGATTGTCCTCACAGCTGGTAATTTGACCTATGTGCTGGATGCACCGCTGGGTGACTCACCTGCAGCTACTGCTACCGATGAAGTAAAGAATGTTTACCTCACTCGGAAGACACAGTACTCCACAGTTCAGTGTGCTATCTTGTATGGTTTAGAATCGGAGCTTCAGAAAAGGTTTGAGAATTCAGACCCACATGATATTGTCCGTGATCTCAAATTGATCTTTGAGACTCATGCGGCAATTGAGAGCTATGAGGCTTCTGAAAAGTTCTTTAACTACAAGATGGAAGAGGGCAGCTCCGTCAGTGAGCATGTGCTTAAGATGTCTGGGCACGCAAACAAACTTCAAAGTTTGGGTATAGTGATTCCTAATGCTTTGGGGATTTATCGTGTCCTCCAATCACTACCACCAAGTTACAAGAACTTTGTGATGAACTACAATATGCAAAACATGAACAAGCAGTTGCCAGAACTCTTCGCCATGTTGAAATCTGCAGAAGTGGAGATCAAGAAAGAGCACCAAGTGTTGATGGTCAATAAGACCACCAAATTCAAGAAAGGCAAGTCTAAGCAAAAGGGACACTTCAAGAAGGGTGGTAAGAAAGTTACCGCGCCGACGAAGAAGACCAAGGCTGGACCTAAGCCTAATACTGAGTGCTTTTACTTCAAGGGAGAAGGTCACTGGAAGCGGAATTGCCCAAAGTACTTGGCGGATTTGAAGAACGGCAACATCAAGAAGAAAGGTATATCCGATATACATGTTATTGATGTGTATCTCACTAGTACTCGTAGTAGTGCCTGGGTATTTGATACTGGTTCGGTTGCTCATATTTGTAACTCAAAACAGGTGCTGCAGAATAAACGGAAGCTAGCGAAGAACGAGGTGACGATGCGCGTGGGAAACGGATCAAAGGTTGATGTGATCGCGGTCGGCACGCTACCTCTTCATCTACCATCAGGATTAGTTTTATACTTAAATAATTGTTATTTGGTGCCTGCGTTAAGCATGAACATTATATCGGGATCTTGTTTATTGCGAGACGGTTACTTGTTTAAATCCGAGAATAATGGTTGTTCGATTTATATGAGTAATATGTTTTATGCACATGCACCTTTGATAGATGGTCTATTCTTATTGAATCTCGATAGTGGAAATACACATATTAATTAGATTGAGGCTAAACGTTTGAAATCGAGCGATAACTCGACCTATATATGGCACTGTCGTCTTGGTCACATTGGAGTGAAGCGCATGAAGAAACTCCATTCCGATGGACTTCTTGAATCACTTGATTTCGAATCACTTGAAAGATGTGAAGCATGTCTGATGGGTAAAATGACTAAGACTCCATTTTCTGGTATGATGGAGCGAGCTACGGACTTATTGGAAATCATACATACCGATGTGTGTGGTCCAATGAGTGTAGCATCGCGTGGTGGTTATCGTTATGTTCTTACCTTCACGGATGACTTGAGTAGATATGGGTATATCTATTTCATGAAACATAAGTCTGAAACTTTCGAGAAGTTTAAGGAATTTCAAAGTGAGGTAGAGAATCAACGTAACAAGAAGATTAAATTTCTACGTTCTGATCGTGGAGGTGAATATCTAAGTTACGAGTTTGGCGAGCATTTGAAGAAATGCGGAATACTTTCACAATTGACACCGCCGGGAACACCACAGCGTAATGGTGTGTCTGAACATCGTAATCGAACTCTCTTAGATATGGTTCGTTCTATGATGTCACTTACAGATTTACCGCTATCATTTTGGGGTTATGCATTAGAAACAGCCGCATTCACTTTAAATAGGGCACCATCTAAATCCATTGAAATGACACCGTATGAATTATGGTTTGGGAAGAAACCTAAATTGTCGTTCCTTAAAGTTTGGGGTTGCGAAGCCTATGTAAAGAAATTACAGCCGGACAAGCTTGAACCCAAAGCGGAAAAATGCGTCTTCATAGGATACCCGAAGGAAACTATTGGGTATACCTTCTATCATAGATCCGAAGGCAAAATCTTCGTTTCCAAGAATGGATCCTTTCTAGAGAAGGAATTTCTCTCGAAAGAAGTGACTGGAAGGAAAGTAGAACTTGACGAGGTTGTCAAACCTTCTCTCCAACTTGCGAGTAGCGCAACACCGGAAGAAGTTCCTGTGGTGCCTGCACCAATAAGAGAGGAAGCTAATGATGATGATCATGAAACTTCGGTTGTAGTTGCTACAGAGCCTCGTAGGTCAACGAGAACTCGTACCACTCCTGATTGGTATGGTCCCGTTATGAATGTCATGTTGGTGGACAACACCGATGACCCTGCGACATATGAGGAAGCAATGATGAGCCGAGATTCCAATAAATGGCAAGAAGCCATGAAATCCGAGATTGGATCCATGTACGAAAACCAAGTATGGACTTTGGTGGACTTACCGGATGGCCGGAAGGCTGTCGAGAACAAATGGATTTTCAAGAAGAAAACAAATGCTGATGGTAATGTTACTGTCTATAAAGCTCGATTTGTCGCAAAAGGGTTTCGACAAATTCAAGGAGTTGACTACGATGAGACTTTCTCACCTATAGTGAAGCTAAAGTCTGTGAGGATTATGTTAGCAATCGCTGCATATTATGATTATGAGATATGGCAGATGGATGTCAAAACAGCATTCCTCAATGGAGACATTGATGAAGAGTTGTATATGATGCAACCCAAAGGTTTTGTCGATCCTAAAGAAGCTAACACGTATGCAAACTTCAACGGTCCATCTATGGATTGAAGCAAGCATCCCGAAGTTGGAATCAACGTTTTGATAAGGTAATCAAAAGTTTTGGTTTTATACAAACTTATGGAGAAGCTTGTATTTACAAGAAAGTGAGTGGGAGATCTGTAGCATTCTTAATACTATATGTAGATGACATATTGTTGATTGGGAATGATGTAGACCTTCTTAATAGTGTCAAGGAATATTTGAATAATAGTTTTTCGATGAAGGATCTTAGCGAAGCAGCTTACATATTAGGCATAAAGATTTATAGAGATAGATCGAGACGCCTAATATCATTGTCACAAAGTACATATTTGGACAAAGTTCTAAAGAGGTTTGGAATGGAAGATCGCAAGAAAGGGTTCTTGCCCATGTTGCCCAATACGACCTTGAGTAAAACTCAAAGTCCGACAACGGCAGAAGATAGAGAAAGGATGAATAAGACTCCCTATGCCTCAGCCATAGGATCTCTAATGTATGCCATGCTATGTACTATACCCGACATTGCATATGTTGTTAGTTTGACTAGCAGATATCAAAGTGATCCAGGAGTGGATCATTGGACAGCAGTCAAAAACATCCTTAAGTACTTGAGAAGAACTAAGGATATGGTTCTTTCTTATGGAGGTGATGAACAGCTCGTTGTTAATGGTTACACTGATGCTAGTTGGAACACCGATCCAGATGATTCTAAATCACAATCTGGATACGTATTTACTTTGAATGGTGCAGCAGTTAGCTGGAGGAGTGAAAAGCAAAGCGTTGTGGCGAGATCTTCAACTGAATCAGAATACATGGCTGCTTCGGAGGCTTCACAAGAAGCGATATGGATGAAAGAGTTCATTACAGAGCTCGGTGTGGTTCCTAGTGCGCTGGACCCAATGTCTATCTACTGTGATAACATGGGCGCCATAGCCAATGCGCAAGAACCAAGGTCACACAAGAAGCTGAAGCACATCAAGCTACGTTTTCACGCTATTCGAGAACATGTCCAAGATGGGGACATAAAGATTTTAAAAGTACACACAGATCTGAATGTGGCGGATCCGTTGACTAAACCTCTCCCGAGGGCAAAACATGACCAACACCAAACTGCCATGGGTGTTCGGTATATTACCATGTAATCTAGATTAGATGACTCTAGTGCAAGTGGGAGATTGTTGGAGATATGCCCTAGCGGCAATAATAAATATGGTTATTATTATATCTTTGTGTTTATGATAAATGTTTACATTCATGCTATAATAGTATTAACAAGGAAACATTAATACTTGTGTGATTTGTAAACTAAAATAGAGTCCCTAGTAAAGCCTCTTTATAATACTAGCTTGTTGGTTAATAAATGATTGTGGTTTCCCTATCATGAACATTGAGATGTTATTAACAACAAGATCATATCGTTAGGAGAATGATATGGTGGACATACTCCTATAGATAAGCGTAGCATAAAGATCAAGTCATTTTAATAGTTCAATTGCTATATGCTTTCTGATACATAGTAACCTAATTCCTTCGACCATGAGATCATGCATATCACCTTCACCGGAAGGATGCTTTGATGACATCAAACACCACACCGTAACTGGGTGGCTATAAAGGTGGCATTGAGTGTTCGGAGAGTATTGGTTGAGACACATGGATCAAGAGTGGGATTTGTCCATCCATATGACGGATAGATATACTCTGGGCCCTCTCGGTGGAATGTCATCCAATTAGCTTGCAAGCATGTGACTGGCTCACAAGGGATCACATATCACGGGAACGAGAAAATAGTACTTATCAGTAACGAGGTTGAACTAGGTATGTAGAGATACCGACGATCATAACCTCGGATAAGTAAACTATCGTGAGACAAAGGGAAATTGGTATCGTATGTAAGTGGTTCATTCGATCGCAAAGTAATCGTAGAAATATGTGGGAGACATATGAATTTCCAGATTCCTCTATTGGTTATTGATCGGAGAAGTGTCTCGATCATGTCCGCATAATTCACGAACCGTAGGGAGACACACTTAAGGATTCGACGTTGTTTGAGTAGTTATGGAATGATGAGTAAAGAGACCGAATGTTGTTCGGGGTCTCGGATGGGATCCGGGATATCACGAGGAGATCCAGAATGGTCCGGAGAATAAGATTCATATAAGGAAAGTCCTGTTTCGGGGTTGGAGAATGGTTCCGGTGTTTTCATCGGGAATGTTCTAGAAGGTTCCGGAATGTCCGGCACTCCGGAGGGGAAGGGTACATGAATGTGTCATAACAAGTTGGAATGATTGCATCATGTACTAGGTGTCATCGCTGAACAAAATAAAGGGTTTAATCAAATCCTAGTTTGAAAAGTCAAACGCCAATTTGAAAAGTCAAACGGCTATTTTGTGAGGTGGAGGGGAAGTAGGAAACCTACTTGGGGAGGAGTTCCCTCCCTCCACCGCCGGCCCACTTGGGAAACCGAGTTGGGGAGGGACTCCCCTCCCCTGGCGCGCCCCTCCACCTATATAAGGAGGGGCAGGGCTGCCCCTCCAAGGACACAACACCTCCACCCAAAACCCTAGCTCCTAGCCGCCGGCGCCGCCACCTCCTGCTGCCGCCGCCTAGGGCATGCCGCCGCCGCCTAGGCAAACCCTAGCCGCCGGCCTTGATCCTCCTTGGTGTGTCTAAACCCTAGATCGCGAGGATCTCTCTCATAGTCCACCATACTCGCTCCGGCTTAAGGCGAAGCCCTGCGAGATCTCCCCTCTACTTCCGGTACCACGCCGTTGTGCTGCCGGAATCGCGAGCAGAGTGCTACAACCTCCGCTGCCTGCTGGAACAAGGGAGAGGAATGTCTTCATCGAGTACCGAACGTGTGACCGACTGCGGAAGCGCTACCGGAACGCAGCGCCGGAAGGATCGTCTACGCGATCTTGAGATCGAAAAGAGTACGACTACATCACCCACGAGAATCCGCTCTCGTTAAACACTTTGGAATCTTCGAGGGTGAGTTATTCCATCGACTCGTTGCTACAATCTAGTAGATAGATCTTGGTTTGTTTGTTTGTATGCGGTAGAAATTTTTTGTTTTACATGCTACGAAACCCTACAATGAGCCCTTCTAATATAGCCCGCCGTATAGTTGTCGTCATATCAAGTACCTTGTCAAGCGCTCCAATATATGTGATGTCAACATGGACCTCAAAGGTGAATTATATCCTCTATGCAAGTACCATTCCCCCTTGTGATGAATTGTATACTACTTTATGCTCCATCCTATGACAATCCTAGGTTCACATCAACAAGTATGGAAGGAAGGAAGGCAAGGGAGCTTGAGGACTCAAGCCCAACAAGATAGAAGATTGGAAGAGGAGAAGGAAGAAGGATCATGAACATCTAGGAGTAGTACTATCTCCCCAGGAATAGTACAACTGCCCACCCTCCATGAGCAATAATATCGCCCACCTCTAGGAGTGGTACCAACGGACATACGTATGCCCCACTCTCGCATTGGGTCGGAAAGCATAGTACAAACCCCACGACACAAGAGCGGCACTCGGACGAAAGTACCGCCTAAAAACCCAAATGGATCTTAACATGTATTGTTGTCCCCAAGGTCGGTACTACCGAAACTACAAATATCCGAGTGCAACGTCAAGTGAATGTTCAGGGAGAGGTACTACCGCCCCTGATGCCCACAAGTATATAGGAGATTGCTAAAATCTTTGATGGAAAGTATTACCCATATTTATAGTTCGACACAAGGGGAGCACACGAATACCAATAAAACTTTATCAATTGGGACCACACATGTGTATCAATATTCTTAAGAAACAAGTGGTGATTGCAGTAGTTGAAACAAAAACAGTAAACAATAACTATAGATTTCTAGTTTTCACTAAAAGTAGTGAACTTATAACTTTCACTGGCTAAAAGCATATGTATGAGGTGATACCGGGGTGTTGCATGAATAAGATTGATCATATAATATAAATACAAATAACATGGGGATTATATCTAACTCCATTGTGTAGGTATGTGTTCCAAATATAGTTATATGTACTAACCAAGAGAATTTACACAACATTTAGTGTCCTACCTACCCATTTCACTATGGCCAACTTGGAACTATAAATAATTAAGGTCTATCCTTTCAAATACCCTAGAATAATGCATTAACAGTTCATGAACACACAAAATCCTCAGACTATCACATACCCCCTTGTTTTTCATAAATGTCGCTTTATGGTTCTTAGATTCAACATAACAATAGGTAATACACTTCGCAGATAAATACCAAACACATATATATGATGGGAAATAAAAATTCAGTACTGAAATCATGTCACTCGTGCCCTAGTAACATGCATTAAACATAGAAAAGTGCATCAACACTCATACAAGAATATCCTCAAGATCAACAACTGAAATATTGACATATATGCATGATTACATGATCAATCTCATCCAATCCCCATTCACCAAACATGCCTATTGCGAACTACTAACTCATGGAGATGGAGAATGAGCACATGGTTGATGATGATGGTGGTGAAGAAAGCGTCAAAGTCCACCCTTCGACGTGGTGATCAAGATCAATTTGACCCTAAAAACGAAGACCGTGATGGTGGCGACGCTCTATTTAGGTAAAAGCACTGTGCTTGTGGCCAGTTTTTTTGGTAAAGGGGGTATGCGAAAATAGGAAGCGAGGTAACACTCAAGGGTCAAATGGGCCTGAGTGGCACATGCCCCACTAGTGGCTGTGCCACCTAGGATCATTTGGGCATCGAGGCCCCCCTCGTGATTTTCCACCTCCCTGGGTCCATATTCCGATGAAAAACTGGTGTGGTATATTTCTCTGATTTAATTTCCCGTGAAAAAGATAGAAAGTTGACTTTTGCTAAAAATAACATAAGATTCAGCAGTTTTATCCCAATTTGATGAGATTTTGGAGCAAATCACCAAGAAAAATACTTGAAAAGTAGATACATTTGGAATGTATCAACTTCTCGAAGCTTGGCTCGTTGTTTGTCCTCAAACAACTCGTCGTGCTGCAGAAGCGATACATGATTTTGACAAAAACTTTGACTATGCATGCATGACAGTTTAATAATATTAAGTATTCATAACATGGCTTCCATAATGAATAAAAAGTAATAAATGAAGGTGTCTACTCACTATGTTCCCAAGAGGGAGGTATAATTTTTGTGGGCATGGGTTAAGGAGTTTGGTACATGTGTGTTAGACGATTCCATCCCTAACAAATATCTTTGGTCATCGTAATTAGCCCATAGTCTGTAACTAGCTGCCATATCATTACTGCCTCCATTTCAAAGATTAAGGCCTACTTTTTTAGAAAAGTCAATCTACGGAAAGTTTTACAATTTTTTTAGAAAAACTATCAGAAACTATGATATTATATATATACCATTTGAAATTATATTTCATGATGTATCAAAAGGTATGGATTTTGTATTGTAAATATTAATATTTTTTCAAATAACTTGATCAAACTCTACTTAGTTTAACTTTTAAGAAAATATAAGTCTTAAGCTTTGAAATGGAGGTAGTATTCCATAGCATTAACTACCGTGAGATGTTAAGGCTTGCATGTGCATGAACCACCAATTAAAGTTTCATGCATGGTGTGAAGATGCATGTAAGCAAAGGGGCAGCCCTTGTCTTAACAACAATATCATGAATAGAAAGGAGGAACACAACAAGATTAAGGACACGTTCGACGAAATCACACCAATATCGCACTGTAAGAGAAAAACAATAACGCCCCAACAAGATTAGGGTGTATGTTATTATACCAATGACACCATCCACTATGGATGTAGTAACAGACTACTAACATATGAATGCCACTAATCGAACTTACTCCCCACTATGACAAACTTAGCAAGAGATTTCATGTTCAAACAATATTTTATGTTTCCTTGTTGATAGAAGCTTACTCTCTAATAATGTTTTTCTTCAAAAAATGAGACTGGGCTCTGCATATATTGATGCACACAACCATACTTTCTATATCTTCGAATTTGCAGAGATTTTTTAATTTGGTTAAATTGGAGTAGAAATCAATAGTTTCTTCATCAATGTATTGTTTATGCGATATAATTCAAAATAATAAGTCACTATTTTTATATAGAAATATATTAGTGTAAAATTCGTCCCACCCTTTTTCTAGACAAATAGGGCAAGTGGGTGAGAAACATGTGTTGAATATGCCGGAGCATAACCCACATAGATGGCCAAATTGGATGGAACTTTCGGGTCCAAGCCAATCTAACACCATAACATACATATATTTAATATAATGGGACAGAAGCACCATAATAATTAGAGAGTATTACTTCGAAATATACAATGTACCAACATATCTGTAAGTCTATTTGACTAATTAAATATGAGTTATATATCCTAAAAATACCATTAGAAACTTCCTTCATATAATAAATCAACGGTATAATTTCATGACATATAGCATATATTTTGTTGGTCAAAATAATAAATGATAGTCAGTAATAAAACAAAAGGATGCATGCATATGCATATATTTGGATGGAGGGAGTAGTATCCTTAATAGAGATGTGATTATTTTGAAAATGCACGACTTTAGGAATTAACAAGTCATGCTTTCTTAAAAATAGAATATGCCATACTACATCCTTGGTATATATTTTTAGAAACACCTTTACTATAATTAATATACACCTTGCCGTTGTTTTCTGGTGGCAAATTTGTAGAGGTGGACATCCCTTACATCAAGGAAACCCTAGAGACTTGGTGGCTTAGGGAAAGGAAGTGGTTCCATAATAAGGAGAGAAGCAAATTCGACACACTCGTCACCCTCACATGTCGGTCCCTTTAGAAGTAGAGGAATTCTTGGGATTTTGAAAAATGGCAATCTGCAATTTTATGTTTTCGAGTTATCTACATGTATCATAGATGAGTTTAAAACTTGGATTATAGCTTGAGGTGGTGGGTGTACCCACTTGAGTGAGTAGTATCTTTAGTGCAATGTTGGTGTTTAGCTAATAACCTTGTGTGCAAGGTCTGCTACCTTCTTGCAAATTTTATTTCCATCTTCTATAAAGGTATTGTACACCTAAGGTACCCTAAAATCCTTCACCAGCAACCAGAGATGACCAAATCATGTGGATTATATGTTTACCATCACATCAATCTCATCTTTAGTACTCTGTAGATTTTGGGTTTTATGAAAACTATGAACACAAGTTTTATCAACAATATATGACTAATGAATCACAAAAGGTATATCACTGGATCCGTATTACAAAAAGTTTAAAATGGTATGTATTTGTGACATATAACTCATATATTCTTGAATTATATTTTTAAAATACGTGTTGTGACATATAAACCTAAACATATGAAAAATATTAGTAACCGGTGTGTGTATATCTTGCAATAATTATTTAGTATTCATCTTCCTTATGCACGAAGACCTTTAGTTATCATACTAGCCTTCGATTCCCTTGGGGTATATAAACCTAGGAGTGAGAAGAGAAATGGAACTTCTGCTTGATTGAGTCATTTTTAGTTACATATACTTCTTATTGTGTATTTGGTCAATTTCAGAATCTTTTTATCTGATATCACTTTGTGCTTTTCGTGAAACTATGATTCTCATATATGAACACTTGTTTTTTATGTATAAAATATGCAAACATGTGACGCTCACATGGATTAAAATCGGATGGTTAATATGTGATGACATATGAGATGTGATGAATCCATGTGAAAGTACTATATGTATATGAAATTCTTCTATCGGAAATTCTAGGAAGAAAGCAAACTCCTCAACATTAATTCCACATCCTAGATGGTTAAAAGTTACAACATATTATATAATAAATTTATTATCACATTTATTATTCGATGCAACTATCTGAGATAACATATAGATTTTAATTCCATATGAATGATAAATGTCGGGCTCCACTACCTATAGATAATGAAAAACAATATAGACCCAACATACATGTGCAACAAAGAAGAGAGAGTTTAAAACCCCACCTACTACTAACACAAATCTATCGAAGCTTGCAGTAAAACTAACTTCATATTACAAAAGTACAAAAGGCCACATCGACATAAGAAAGATACGATTAATCTTAGAATAGAAATGTATGATTGGATGAACCAGGCATGATATTCAAGCCATAAATCATCAAGCATAGCCATGGATTGCTATCACTTTGCTTCATATTCATATTGAGTTGAAGTATAGCACCAAATACCATCATCCTTACTTGGTACATCCAATATGCAATTATTTACATTACTTGAATCACCATGAGCATTGAGTGCAATCCTTTGAAAATTTGTTGCTCCCTCCAACACTGGCTCCCTATAATTTCTCATGAAAACGTGTTCATTTTTTTGGAATAGTGTAAGCATAACATTTTAATTTGGGATGGGATTTCTATTTTCTTTACTTGTAAACAACCTCTATTTTGTATCCTCGAGATGAAAAAACATAGATGAACACCTATGCTTGCTTAAACAAACATGGAAACCATTAGAATGCCAAAATAATATCATATATATGTCATGTACTGGTAGAATATCTTGTATACTAGAAAAATGCTCAATGAATCATTGAATATATAAACCACCTTGTAGTCCTATGATCATGAATATATCTTATGAGAAGGGCCACCCTAGAAAAGGGTACGAGCTATTAACCAAATTAATGGAAAAAAATTGTGTGAAGGGTCCAAGTCTCGCTCCTCTTGCAATTGTTGTGCTTACCACATGTCGTGGGAATGGTCACGACAGATGATGCGATTGGAATCGAGTAGTAGAACGAGGGGAAAGGGTGGCCAGCCATATGCGGTGGGAGATGAGGGCAAAGACACAGGGATTTACCTAGGTTCGGCCCCCCGGAGGGTAAATACCTACTCCTGCTAGATTGTATTGATGAGAGAGTACAAAGGGCGAGCTCGGCGGATAGGCGACGAGTCGAGGGGGTGTATGATGGAACGTAAGTGCTATGCGTGCCCTAGGGAGGTTTATATAGAGTCACCTCGCTAGGGTTTATAGATCTAAAACCGAGTTGGATAAGGAATCAGAGGGTTTTTACCTAATCCGACTAGGCCTAGCTACACTTCTGGTCCTTCAGCTTCCAGTCGCCTGGCTTCCTCTTGGTTCGCGGTCCAGTCGCCGTCCTGCAGGCCCACTCGCTGGGAGTATGATCCAGTAGGGAATGTCCTGTTGGGTATATCCCACTCGGCGTATCCCCATCAGTAGTCCTCGAGGCCGTCGTTGATTCGTCGCAGGTGTTCTTTGGCAGTCGGAGTATTCGGGTCCAATTTGGACGCCCAGTCAAATCGGTGATGGACTCCTTCAATGAGAGAAAGAATCATTATCATGCATCTTCGGTCGCGATAACTTCGACCAGTCGAATCGCCAATTTGGCGAGTGGTCGAGTCGCAGCTTTGGCGAATGGGTCGGCGAGTCGACTAGATGAAGTTGGACCGTCAGCCTGGTCAAACTAGCCGTTGGATAATCCAACGGTAATATCGCCGTAATCACCGCACGGTAACGGCTCCCCGAAATTGGCGGGAACCAATCGCTATATAAGGAGAGTGATGGGTGAGTTGCGAGCATTCCTCACATTTCCTCGACTCCGCGCGCCCTTTAATATTCCATTCCCTCCAGAGCGATCCAGCAAGCCCAGACCCTCGATTCGATGGCGCCTCTGAAGGAGTTGTGGGGGAAGTCCAAGTGTACCAGGGCGACGCTGAAGTCCTTCGAGGATGCATGGATTCTCTACGCCGGGAGATGGCGAGTTCCCGCAGCCAGGGAGGTGGAGCCAGATCCACGTGCCGGCGAGTTCATCTGCTTCACCAGCCATCTCAAGAGAGGGCTCGGATTCCCCACCTTGCTCTTATTCCGTCGGTTCTGCGCGTACTATGGCATCCATCCGTCAGATCTGGGGCCGCATAGCATCGAGCAACTCGCCATCTTTGTGGCATTCTACGAATGGTACCTCGGCTGCCGCCCGTACTTTCCCCTGTGGCAGGAGCTGTTCCATGGGCGGATCAGTCGCGATAGGGTAGGCGGCCCGATGCTTGCAGCGGGCGGCCTCATGTTCCAGCTAAAATCCAAGGCCTCCTTCCTCGACCTCATGCTGCCGAAGAAGGTGGCAAGCGAGTGGAAGAAGCACTGGTTCTATGCCAGCGAGTCGACGCCGGACGACGAGGTGCCAATCCTGGCATACTCCACCGAGCGGACCGAGCCGCGTCGGCTCCAAGTCGCCAAGATCCCGCATGACCAGTGCATGATTGTAGATGAGATGCTGATGATGATTCGCTAGATGAAGAAGGATGGTCTCGAGACCATCAATTTGTATAATTGCTGGCTCGGGCGGCGATTGGTGCCCCTGGCCAGTCGTTCTCACTGGATGTATGAGTACACCGGTAAGGATGACGGGACCAAGGCCTGCACCGCCGAGTGGAAGGCCGATGACTACACCTCTGTGCTGAGGAAGATCACCGACACGGAGTACCGTGATCCGAAGGCCGGGATTGCCCCATACACCCCGAAGTGCAAAGCGCCAACTGTAAGTCTGTTTTCCCTTGTTTAATGTCGCAGTCGCAGGAATGTAGTCACGGTTTACTAATCGTGCATCATTGGTTCAGCTGTTCCAAATTATGGAAGATTGGCTCCCTCCCTCCAACGACGAAAGCTCGGATGAGGCTGAGGGGGACGATAGCGAGTCCTCCTCTAGAGAGGACGACGATGGAGAAGACAACAATGATGAGGCCGTGGGGTCACCGCACCCGCAGTTCGAAAGACTCGCGGGCAGTGGCAACACGAGCTTGAGGCCAGCAAGAGCCTCGAGGTTCATGATGGGGGCGGGGGCGAGGCCCACGAAGATAGTTCATGGTGCGTGGCCATGTCGTCGAAGAAGAAATCACCAAAGAAGAAGAAGGAGGCGCCCAGGGCAGTGTCGTCGCCTCGGTCGGCGACTAGCTCTGAAGCGACTAGCACGGCCGATGTTGCTAGGGCCGAAGCGTCAATGAAGGCGCTAAAGGCGGCCAGTATGGCCATGGTGGAGGATGAGGTGCCGCTAGCGTCGCTTCCACCCCCGTTCTCAGCAGTCACGGGCCTCGGGGCTGCTTCAGCCGCAAAGGCATCGCCATCGAGGGAGTCACCCGCGTCGACCGGAGGGGAACTTCCTGCTGCCACAGCCTCATCGACGAAGAAGGCCTCCGTGACATGGGCTCCGGCCCTGTTTGAGACGGGCATCAGCCGCAAGCTGGGCCCAGAACTGGAGAAGTCGGCGCATATCCGCACCGGCCTGCGCTACATCCTAGTCGCCAGCTGAGTGTTTTGCCATGTCGACTTGGATTACTAGTTTGTAGATTTTGTCTGAATTGTTGATCATTTCCTTTGCAGGACTGGTGCGAAGAATATTGGTCACCCTTCGGTGGACAAGGTCCCAGTAGACGCCTCAGGGGAGGAGGCTGATCTCTCGAAGAAGAGGAAGGGCGAAGACGCCAAGGCGCTTGATGAGGGCGCGAAGAAGATGAAGGGCGACGAAGTCGTCATCATCTCGGACAAGCCAATCGACTGGAATGGATGCGACCGCGAAGGCCATCATGGACGCGGTGTCGTAGCAGGTGGAACCTGCGGCGCTGGTCGGGGCGTCAGGCCCCACGATGAGTGCTTCGGGAGTGGTGATGGCGACCTTCCCTCGCTTCATGGCGAGGGCCTCTACTCCGAGTGTCTCGGCGCAATCGGCCCAGGTGCCCGAGATTTTGGGCTCTGACGTCGAGCAGCGTCACGGGTGCACGCCTCTTGTGCTGCCGTCGGTGGACGCGGTCGATCTGCACAACATGCTGGGCGCGGCTATTCAGGTATGTCCAGTCCCCGAGGATCTGGTCGCTGAATTTCAGCGGGCAGATTCTTATTGCTTCTGCTGTTCAGTCCCCGAGTAGCTAGTCGCTGAATTTCAGTGGCTAGACACTTAGGAGTTTCTTCGATGTTCAGTCCCTGAGTGGCTAGTCGCTGAATTTCAGTGGTTAGGCACTTTGGAGTTTCTTCGATGTCTAGTCCCCAAGAGGCTAGTTGCTGAATTTTAGCGAATAAGCACTTAGGAGTGTCTTTGATGTTTGCTTACATTACTTTTGTCTGTGCAGGGCCTCCAGCGTGATTTGGCGGAGCGACTGGCCGCCAAAGAGAGTCTGGAGCGCGACCTTCGATCCGGGCGAGATGTGAACCAGCAGTTGCAGGCTACCGTGGGTAGGTGTTTTGAATTGTGGGCTTCATTACTTCCTTGTGCTTGATTGTGATCTCACCCCTTTTTGTGCAGAGGGACATTTAGCTGTGATTGCCAAGGCCCATGAAGGCTTTGTCCCGGTCGGCGAGTTGATGGCTGCCCAGTCATCATTGACCATCACGGAAAAGCGAGTGGCCGAGCTAGAGCGGGATCTCAAGGCCGCTAAGGCGAAAGCGAGCTCGATGGAGGAGAGGGCAAAGGCGGTTGTCGCTGCCAAACTGACGAGCGGAAGGTGTCTAATGCTCTTGTCACAGGGCTGCAGAACGACTTTTCGGGTCTTCAAGATTTCATCACGGGGTGCTGCCATCCCCTCATTGGTGAGTTTCTTGGGCTCGTATTTGTTGTACCAGCGAGTCCCTGAGCGTGCGGTTCGCCTTTGTCATTGAGTCCCTAAGGGGGTGGACTCGAATCGTGCATCCTTCTAACGCTAAGTTGTTTGTTCTTCTGCAGGGAAAATTCTTGATGACGAGCCCGAGGCGCAGTCGTATGACACAAGGCAGTGCGTCACCATGTTGGTGGATTCTGCCGCCCTTTCGGCGACCTGCATTCGCGCGTACCTCCAGGAGATCTCGCCGACAGAATTGATTCCCAGCGAACTCACGGAGGTGTGGCGCTACCTAGAGATGGCGCCAGCGGTGGTGGAGTACATGTCACGGTCGGCTTCCCGCCGTGGGGCCGCGACTGCGCTGAGCCTTGGGCTTGCGCCCTTCCCCGGTGACTTCGATCTCGACGATGTTACCAGCGGGTACCCATCGGCAACTGGCTCGGTTGAAATTTCTGAGGTGTTGAAGTTGACCAATAGGGCGGTTGTGTTCTCCGAGCGGGTGCTGGCGATGGGCGACCTCCTGCCGTACTAGGAGACGATCGTTGCTCTGAATGACACCGAGACGACGCACCGCAACTTCAAGACGGAGCAGCCGTTCCGATCTGTGATGGTGGGCACCTTGACCACGCACCCGTCGAATCTGTGGGTCCCCTTCATCCACGTTCGCGGTATCGGTGGCGCTCGTCTTAGAAGCCTGCAGAGTAGATAGGTTTGCCGACTGGCGTTAATTCAAATAAGTGTATGTCTTCCCTTGTAAACAATTTTTTTTGTTGCCGTAAGGAATGCAAGTATGCTTGTGTCAGATTTAATTTGAGGTTGGATTGTTTTGTTGTGCGAGTCCCCGAGCGTGTCCACCCTTTAATGGGGTTTACCTCGTGTTTATCTGTGTATGTTTGTTTGTATACTATTAGGTAAATGAGGTTGACTCGCCTTGGCTCGGGGAGCCAGTTGCTTGGCGACCCCAAGGGGTGCTCTATACTTAGCTGTTTCCCGAACGCGAACGGGGTCGGCTGGACGAGTCCCCGAGCGTGGTACTTAGCCATTCTAGTCGCATGCCCAAGGTAGGTGAGGACAGAGCGCGTTGTTCTTGGCGCATCACTCCGCCTGACTCGAGGAGCCGGTCGCATGGCGAGTCCAGGGAGCGCTCTCATACTTGGTGTTTTCCCTAGTCGCATAGGTTTGGACTGGCGTCAGTCCCCGAGCGTGGTACTTGACCGTTCGAGTCGCTGCGCCGAGGATGCGAAGGACTATGTCGATGTGAGAAGCGAGTGCGGTTGTCTTGGCCCGATAGGCCAGTCGAGCGAGGCCACTCCGATGGGGGCTCCGGGTTGGAGTTTTCAAGGATGACGGAAGGCCCGAACTTTGTCGATGCCCTTGCGTCGCACTACTTAGCCGTGCTGGTCGCGCGACCAAGGGTTGACTTTCGTGATTAGCATAATGGTGTTTTTACGAGTGCAAATGGCACAAGGGTTGGAGTGTAGACACAATTTGTTGATATGTCGGAAACGTAACTATAATTTTTGATGTTCCATGATTGTTTAGTATCTACTTTGCTTTGCTTTGTCCACACTTTGAGGTGCTTTTCATAAGTTTTCTAGAACTAACCTATTAACAAGTTGCCACAGTGTCAGTTGCCTGTTTTCTTCTGTTTTTGGTTCCCGAAAAACTAGTAAGGAAATATTCTCGGAATTGGACAGGACAAAAGCCAAAGTCAATATTTCACCGAGGAGAACACGAAGTCCAGGGGAGAGACGGAGGGGCGCCACAGGGCGGCTGCACCCCCCACCCCAGGCGCGGGCCCACCCTAGGACGCGCCTAGGCAGGTGTGGGCCCCCTGGCCGCCTCCAGGCCTCGCCTCTTCACCTATAAGAAGCCCCCGATGCCTAAACCCTAAGCACCCGATCAATATTCCACGAAACCGTTTGTAGCCGCCGCAAACATCGTCCCTAGATCGGGGGGATCTGAAGCTCTTCCCGGCACCCTGCCGGAGGGGAGATCATCCCGAAGGCCTTCTTCTTCATCATGCCAGCCTCCGGTATGAAGAGTGAGTAGTTTCACCTTGGACTATGGGTCCATGTAGTAGCTAGATGGTTGTATCTCCTCCTTGTGCTTTCATTTCTAGATCTTGTGAGCTCCATTCATGATCAAGATCTCATCTATTTGTAATCATGCATGTTGTGTTTGCGGGGATCTGGTGGATATTGAGATTACTATGTCAAATTGATTAATTGTTTTGTCTTATTAATTCTATCATGTCTGTGTTGTTTGTGATCTTGCATGATCTCCGTTGTTAGTAGCTATCTTGGCCAAGTAGTTGCTAGTGACTCTAAGAGGGGGTATTTATGCTCAATAGTGGGTTCATGCCTCTATTTAATCAAGGGAAGTGACAGAAATCTCTAAGGTTGTAGATGTGTTGTTGCCACTAGGGAGAAAACAATGGTTTCTTGTTCATGGAACAAGTGGATTGTTTACCTTACACACTTTGCTTAAAGCAGTTGTATGTTGCTTTCAACTTAATACTGGAGAGGGTTCAGATGATAACCCAAAGGTGGACTTCTAGTCGTAGATGCAGTTGGATGGCGGTCTATGTATCGTGTTGTATTGCCCAATCGAATCTCATAAGATCTTTATATCTAGTATTGCATTGTTATGCTTTCCTCAGTCCTGTCAATTGCCCTGCTGTAATTTGTTTACCCAGCATGCCATGTTTGTTTATCTAAGGAGAACACCTCTAATGAACTATGGACCCCGGTCCAATCTTTACTATTGATACATCTTCCACTATTACTGTTTACTTGCTGCAAACCATCATCACCTTCCACACCATATAGTTAATCCTTTGTTACAACAACCGGTGAGATTGACAACCTCACTGTTAGTTGAGGCAAAGTCTTGAGTTTGTGTTGTGCAGGTTTCCATGTTGCTTGCAACACCTTTGAGATGTTTCCTTCCTCCTACTGGTTCGATAACCTCGGTTTATTACTAAGGGAAGACTTGCTGATGTGCTGCATCATACCTTGCTCTTGGGGTTTACCGGTGAAGCACTCCACGTTGAAGCAACGCCATCATTTGTGCGAATCGAACATCTTTATTGAATGGAGGAGGAGTATAGGTCGGAGTTAGGTGTAGAACTTCCTTAGGAGGTTTACATTCCACGGCCGCTTAACGTCGAATTGTCCGTCGCCTCGGACGTCGATGTGGTAGTATGCATCATTGCCCATGACTCGCCCTATGGAGAATGGTCCCTCCCATGGGGAAGAGATCTTGTGCATGCCCTTCTTCTCCTGGATCAGTCGTAGGACCAGGTCACCTTCCTGGAAGGTGCGAGTCCGGACTCGGCGGCTGTGGTAGCGGTGGAGTCCCTGCTAGTATATGGAGGTGCGGGAGCAGGCTAGGTCGCATGCTTCGTTGAGCTAGTCGACCCCGTCTTGGCGTGCGAGCTCATTGTCGACCTCCACGTAGTTGACGACACAAGGCGAGTCGTGCTCAAGGTCAGTCGGCATGACGGCTTCGGTGCCGTATACCATGAAGAAGGGTGTGAACCCAGTCGATCGGTTGATGGAGGTGTAGATGCCCTAGATGACGGAGGGGAGCTCCTCGACCCAGCACCCCGGAGTTAGCTCGAGGGGAACTTGCAGTCGTGGTTTGAAGCCATGGAGGATTCTCTGGTTGGCATGTTCTGCCTAACCATTGGACTCCAGGTGGGCGACTGAGGCGAGGTCAAGCCGTATGTTGTGCTCCTCGCACTACTCGGCCATGGCTCCCTTGGCGAAGTTGGTGCCGTTGTCCGTGATGATGTTGTGCGGGAATCCGTAGCGGTAGATGAGCTCGCGTAGGAACTTGGCGCGGTCTTCCCGTCGCACTTGTAGACTGGCTTGGCCTCCACCCACTTGGTGAATTTGTCGACTACGACCAGGAGGTGGGTGTAGCAAGAGGGGGCCTTCTTAAAGGGGCCCACCATGTCCATGCCCCATACGGCAAATGGCCAGGTGATGGGGATGGTCTTGAGCGCCGAGCTGGATACGTGCATTTGGTTGGCATACTTTTGGCACCCGATGCAGCGTTGGACGATGTCGACCGGGTAGGCGTGCACGGTGAGCCAGTAGAAGCCATGTCGCATGGCTTTGGCAACCAAGGACCAGGCGCCGGCGTGGTGTCTACAGTCGCCGGCGTGGATGTCTTGGAGGATCTTGCGGCCTTCCGCAGGCTGCACGCAGCGTTGGAACACGCCGGTCACACTACGCTTATGAAGCTCTCCGCCGATGACGACGAAGGATTTGCAGCGGCACACGATCATGCGTGCCTCCGTATCGTCTGCTGGAAGGATCCCTCCCTCGAGGTAGGCGATGTATGGCGCGGTCCAGTCGCTTGGCTCCGCGATCATGGCGACCAGAGCTGGTTATGGTTGCAGCGGGATCCCGAGGTCGATCTCCTTCGGGGGAGAGATGGATGGCTTGTGGGTGGTGTCGAGGAAGACACCGGCGGGTGGCGCGTGGAGAGCAGACCCGATGCAAGAGAGGGCATCAGCCTCTTCGTTCTTGCGCCGGTAGATCCACTCGAGGGAGTAGACCAGCGAAGTGGCCCCCCAGCTGGTCCACTGCTTGGCGGTATGCCGCCATCGTGGGGGAGACGACGTCACAGGTACTAGCGACTTGCACGACGACAAGGTCGGAGTCGCCATAGCACCGTAGGCGATTTATGTTCATCTCCTTGGCGGCTCGCATGACGTGAAGGAGGGCCTTGTACTCGACCATGCTGTTGGTGCAGGGGGTGAAGTCGAGGTACAACATGTAGTGCATCTTGTCGCCCATGGGGGAGGTGAATACAATCCTGCCCCTGTGCCATCTGCGTTCTTGGACCTATTGAAGTGGAGTGACCAGTAATGGAGGTACGACAGCTTCTCTGGCTACTGCGCCTCCTCACTACTAGGAAAATGGCTATAGGTAATCAGCACATCCGTGGCTCACATGGTTGAAGTGCCCCACGGCTAAAACAGGCGTGGATCACCTATGGGCAGTGCCCTACTAGTAACTAGAACAACCGTGGCGCACATGATCATAGTGCGCCACAGATATGTGTGGGCCAGGGCCCTGCTGGCCGCACGCCAGATATCCGTAGCGCACATAGGGTAGGTGCACTACGCTTGTTAGTGTTATCCGTGGCGCACGTTGGGGGGGTGCGCTACGCCTAAGCGCATGCCCCTCTGCTCTGTAAAACGGGCAGACACATGTGTGGCGCACTATGGCATGTGCGCCACAGATGTTATTAATCCCTGTGGCGCACTGGGGCCACGTGCGCCACGGATGTGGCGACCCTTTTTTTGGCAGCTCCACTTTGTGCACATGTGTGATCATCCACCACCCCACACTTCACTTTCCCCTTCTTCTTCCTCCTTAGATCTAGTCGGGATCCTTCTCCTTCCCACCTCAATTTCTCCACTCATTCACCATTTTTAGCATGTAGAACTTGCCTTGGATGTTACATACGTAATAGAGGAAGCTCTCCGGTCTCTCATCTCTCCTTCTCCGGTCTCGCGCGCGCACCTCTCCTTTCCATCTTCTCGTGATTGGTCTCTCATCTCGGTAAGTTTACCATGTAAGGATGTGTTCATGTGTATATGGATCATATGCTCATACATATGTAGATGATCGATGCTCATGATGTGTGTATGGAGAGGATCTCAATGGTCATGTGTGTGTGTATATGGAGAGTATCGATGATGCTCATGCATGTGTGTATGGATAGGATAATGATATGTTCATGTGTGTATGGATCGGTCTCTCTCTCTCTTGTGTTTGTGCGCGAACAAGTTGCCATTTGTTTTGCCAAAATGTTGATTCATTTCCATTTTGGCAAGACTTTGGCATTTCACAAAGGTCCTAATTTTAGGATAGGTCATGCCGAAATTTTCTATCGACCATTGCATGCATGCATGCATTCATTATGTGGTTCTAATAGACTTATAATTGTACCGTGTACACCGTGCAGGCAAAAATGGTCCGCATAATGAGCGAAGGCATTGTGGCTAGATTTTTGAAATGTGCGACGGCCGACATGATACGAAATAACAATACGGATATAAGATGTCCGTGCAGAAGATGCAAACTCAAATGGGTGATCGACCAAGATTCTGGGAATCTGCAGGAGCACCTTCTCCGCCATGGTTTCATGGATGGATACATTCGTTGGATAAGCGATGACGAAGACGATGGAGACAGTGAATGTGGGCAACATGACGATGATCATCATCATGGCAAGAACGGGCGAGATGATGAAGAGTCTCCTGGAGATGGTGAAGGTGCGAAAGCAGACCGGGATGATGATGATCTAGATGCCGGAGGAGGAGACGACGATGGAACAACGTCAGGCTGGGTGCGGGACCCTTATGTGCAATAGCTGCTTCTCAAGCAGACGAGTAACGCCAGGGCTGCCGCTAGAGAGAAAGCCAAGATTGCGCAACTTGAGAAAGACGCGGTTACTCCATTGTATGAAGGATGCAGGCCCGATGATACCCTGTTGAATGTAACGCTCAAGGCTATGGAGATGAAGGCAAAACACAAATTGAGCGACGCAAGCTTCGACGATATGATGGCATTCTGGCACGATCGTCTCCCGGAGGGGAACACATGTCCAACTAGTATCGAGGACGCCAAGAAAATCATCTGTCCTCTTGATCTACCGCACGTTAGATATCACGTATGCATCAACGATTGCATCATTTATCGGGGCGAGGACGCGGAGAAAACCACATGTCTGGTGTGCGGCGTGAGTCGATACAAGAAAGGGAAGAAAGCAACTCGAAAAGTGGTATGGTACTTTCCTATCACTCCTCGTCTGCAGTGCTATTTCGCGGACCCTAAGGAAGCGGAGCTCATGCGATGGCATGCGGAAAGGAAGAAGCCAGGAGATGACGATGATGACCCCGAAAAGGATGAGCTGCTGACGCACCCTTCAGATGCTAGCCAGTGGAAAGCTTTGGACCTCGAATTCCCAGAATTTGGTGGAGATTCGAGGAACATCAGGCTTGGTGCGAGCACCGATGGACTCAATCCGTTCGGTAGCCAGAGCAGCACGCACAACACTTGGCCCGTGATTATATGGATGTACAACCTCCCTCCATGGTTGTGCATGAAGAAGAAGTACATACAAATGAGTATGCTAATTCAAGGGCCTAAACAACCTGGTACCGACATCAATCTGTATCTCGGGCTGTTGAAAGAGGAGCTAGCCACGTTATGGGAATCTGGAGCCAATACTTACGACGTCGTCGCAAAAGATTATTTCACTATGAGAGCCGCGTTGGTCACTACGATGCAAGACTATCCAGGTTGCGGGTATATCTTAGGGCAGGTTATCCAAGGATTCTGCGCATGCGTTAGGTGCATGGATAACACAAGATATCTCCAACTAGAGAAAGATCCAGGGTCATCGAAAACCGTGTTCATGGCGCACCGGAGGTGGCTCAGCAAGAATGATCCATGGAGAAAACGTGGAGACCTGTTCGATGGCAAATCCGAGACCCGAGGAATCCCAGAGCGTAGGAGCAGCGAAGAAGTGGAAGAGTTGCTGAAAAACTGGAAAGATTGTCCTAATCCTGGAAAGAAACGAAAGAGGCAGCAAGACAAGCCGCTGATGAAGGTATGGAAAACAAGGTCTGTTTTCTGGGAGTTGCCATACTGGAAGTTTCTCCGCACGCCTCATAGCCTCGACATCATGCATATCACGAAAAACGTGTGTGAGAGTCTGGTCGCCACCATAATCAACATGCCAGATAGGACGAAAGATGGTCCGAAAGCAAGACACGACCTGATATTCATGGGTATCCGGAAGGAGCTTCACGGAGGACGCACTACTCCTGATGATCAGGAATATGACGATGATCATGAGTCGGAGACGACACATGGTCGTCGGAAGGGTAAAAAGTTCAAGAAGAACGAATATTACTGCCCTCCTTCTTGCTTCACTCTAAGCCAGGATGAGATCAAACAGTTTTTCAAGTGCCTTCTAGGAGTCAAATTTCCTTACGGCTACGTGGGCAAGATAAGCAGATACCTAGATGAGGCGAAGCAGAGGTTCAGTGGCATGAAGTCTCACAACTGTGCTGTGCTAATGAGGCAGGTAATTCCGGTTGCACTAAGAGGGATAATGGATGAGCACGTCCGTGAAACGTTATTTGGCCTCTGCACGTTTTTCGACGTTATCTCTAGGAAGTCGATTGGCGTGAATCAGCTCGGGAGGCTACAGGAGGAGATCGTGGTGATACTATGCGAGCTTGAGGTCTACTTCCCACCCGCATTCTTCGACATTATGGTGCATCTGCTGGTCCATGTCGTGGAGGACATCGTCCAACTCAGGCCGATGTTCCTCCGCAGCATGATGGCGTTCGAAAGGATGAACAGACACATCAAAGGATACATTCGCAACAGGTCCCGTCCAGATGGAAGCATAGCCAAGGGCTTTCTGGCCGAAGAGTGCATCTCTTTCTGCATGAATTATCTAGACATCGAGAACCCTGTCGGTGTTCCCGTCAACAAGCACCTTGGCAAGCTCGACGGATCTGGTCACCGAGAGGGTCGTCGCATACTGCATGCAGACTTCGATTTTCGACGTGCAAACTTTGATTGAGAAAACCTCGTCGCGCTACAGCATTTAGAACTGGTCGATCCTTGGGTACAGAAGCACAAAAGGTTAATCGAGAAGAAGTACAGTGACCGGGGCATACAAAGGACGCAGGGAGAAATAATCAAAGAGCACAACTCAGATTTCACGCGTTGGTTTAGGCAAACGCTCCTTGATAATCCCCCGCGATCGCATTCTTCTGACACAGAAAAGATCATATTCACCTTGTCGCAGGGACCGATGCAAAACCTGGTGACCTATCAGGCGTATGATATCAACGGCTACACATTCTACACGGAGGAAAAGGACAACAAGTGTGATTATCAGAACTCAGGCGTAACGTCGGAATTCTACACCGATGACAACGTGAAGGAAAGATTCTACGGAATAATCGAGGAGATCTGGGAGCTCGACTACTGTGGAGAAAAGGTGCCGATGTTCCGTGTCAGATGGGCAAAGAGCGTCGAAAGAGAAGACCGGCATTTCACAACCATGGTTATACCCGAAGCAGCCAAATCCAAGGCCACCGGTGCGAATGTGGCCGCGAAAAATGAACCGTGGGTACTGGCTACCAAAGTGGAAAAATGTTTTTTCATTATCGACCCGACAAAGCCTAGCCGTGTTGTCGTGAGGAGAGGAAAAAGAAACATCATCGGAATGGATGGAGTCGCCAACGAGCAAGACTTCGACCAGTACGGCGATCCAAAGATTGAAGATGACGACGACTACAATGCAGCAACATACATCACAAGAAGAAAAATGACAACCCTACCCAAAAAAGGTAGCCCGTTCGAAAGAAGAAACATTAAAGTGCCGGGGCTAAATTATTCAACCGCGACAAAGAAGGGAGAAAAGACTGTAAAACGCTAGCTCAAAAACTATTGTAAAACGCATGGTCGAAACAGATTGTAATATTCATGGACAAATTATTATGAAATTTAGTTATGCTTTGAATCATATTTGTCCCACTTTTATGACATATATTATCACTTTTGGGCATTTTTGGAATATTTAAAAGT
The DNA here is from genome assembly GCA_916181665.1 of Avena sativa. NCBI lineage: Eukaryota > Viridiplantae > Streptophyta > Magnoliopsida > Poales > Poaceae > Avena > Avena sativa. The sequence goes on from OV702295.1 coordinate 323,804,317, forward strand.
ATTTTAAAAACAAAACAAAACTTCTATGGCATATATCAACACTTTTGGGCATTTTTTGGAACATTTAAAAGTATTTTTGAAATAAAATTAAAAAATATAGGCACCAGGATTCGAACCTAGGTGCTCATAGATTGAGAATAGAGCTAAGGGCAGAACCAGTGGGATAGGCTAGTGTAGTTGTTAGACAGTGGAGCTACAGCCATCTTATACAGTCGATAAATGCCGATAGGCATAGCGCACTATGCCCAAGTGCGCTACAGATATCCGTAGCGCACTATGCCCAAGTGCGCTACGCCTATCTGGGCACGGCTGGTCAACGGCGCCATGTCCTCCTCCATCTCAGACACCATATCAATCAAGCCCGACCCCGAGCCCTGTGCCGCCGCGCTCTCGATCCACCGCCTCGCCAGCCGCCGTCGCTCGAGGAGGAGGCCGTGAAGCAGGAGGAGGCCGTGGAGCAGGAGCAGGAGGAGGCCCGCCGTCGCTCGAGGAGGAGGCCCGCGCGCCAGCCATCGTCGTCCGCCCGCCCGCCCGCCATCGTCGTCCTCATCTCAGAGGTGAGCATCGCCCCTCCCCTCTCTCCCTCTCTCTCCCTCTCTCCCTCTCTTCCTCTCTCTCCCTCTCTCCCCTCTCTCTGCAAGCCATGGTTAGGGTTCAGAGAAGTGAACTATTATTGTAGCATTTGCTCCTATTCAGATTAGGGTTTAGATTAGGGTTCAGATTAGGCCAAGTTCAGATTAGGGTTCATTATCGTAGCATTTGCTCCTGTTGAATGGGTTTAGATTAGGGTTCAGATTGTGCTGTCAACTTGAAAATTCCATGCAAACGGCAGTAAAAAGATCAAACATTATCGTTCACCAAGCCCAAGCCAAGGGAAAACATGGTAATTAATTCAAATACTATTAATTGCAGCACTGAGTTACTACATATTTCCTCATTATCCTTGGTGTATACAATCATGTATTGGTCCTCTACTTGCAACGTAATTAGCCAACAGAATGCACCTATAAATTATTATGTGGTTAACTCAACAGTATGCGGCTCCTACCGGAGTAAATGGACCCCAACTACCAGCGTTCATCATGCTACCTGTGTCTGGAACCATAAAGGAATATCAAATGACAATAGAATAATGCGTTAATGAATAATTTAACTGAACAATATAAAACAGAAGTGTATTTAGGAACTAGAGAATAGTATAAATGGATTTCATAGCTTACTCCTATTGAATAGTCCTTCCCACTGGAAACATTTCAATTGGAAACTCTCCCACTATTTTGCCCAAAAAAAAGCTAGATTGGTGCCTGGTGAATCCAGATGATAAATGTAAGTGCCCATTGCTTGATGTGGCTGGGCATGCTAGCTGATGCATTCTTAAGCAATGTGTTTTCTACCTAGATGTTTTTGTGGTGAGTTTTTATGAATCACTCAATGTACTTATTTTTATTGCTTTATACATAAGATAAAACCACTAAAGCTAAGCAAATTACTGCAATCTGGGTGGTTCTTAGTGGTGCCTTAAGACCACTAAAGCTAAGAAGATTACTAGTTCATATTCCTAGCAAATAGAGAGCTTGTAGGTTTAGGCTTGATTTTTTTAGCAAACAGAGAGCAATATGATCCTGGTTTGTGACCTCCTGGTGATGGTTTTAGTGTTGAATGGTATCCACACATATATAGCTCAAACAATGTGTATATACTTGTATTTGCTTGCTGTCATATGATGACAGGTGCTATAATCTGCATGTATTTGCTTGCTGTCATCAATGATAGGTGATATAATCTGTGGTGATATAATTGTAGCACTTGAAATTGTGCTTGTGCTTGTATGAAGCACTTTATTATGTCGTGTATACAGGTTCTTGTATGAAATGAGTCCTGATTTTTGCCGGAATGTTGATTAACTTCTGTTTCGGCAGAAATCGGGCACTCCTAGTTTAAGAAAATTAGCAAAGGTCATGCCGGATTTTTTCATGCATTTAACCAATTTTTTTTTTTTATTAGTGCAAAGATGTGTGACAACGACGAGGCTGGATGTTCTAAGCACATCAGCGCTGAAGGAGAACTCAGACCTCCGAATAAACAATTGACATTTTGGGAGGCGGCCCAGCGGCTAGAAGACGATGAAGAATACTATCTTTCGGAGAGCGAGGATGATGAGATGGAAGACGCGGAGGAAGAAGCCGAAGGAACAACGGGTGATGAAACCACTGATGGCGGCGAGGGCACAGGGAGTGGTAGCAATCCTCCTAAGAAGAAGAAGAAGCCGAAGGAACAGCGCCCGAACACGGCCGGCACCGTCAGGGAGGAAATTACCGAAGTGAGCCCATCAGGGGTTCCTTTGGAGCCCGCCCTTGTCGTCAAAGGGTACGGTGGGAAAGTGGCGGCGATCACCCGGACAACCATCTCGATCAACATTGAGAATCTCCGGCATAAAGATAATGGCCACTTGCGCACACTCCTCTTTGAGAAGCTGCACGCAAGATACAAGTTCCCCACTAAGTATCAGAACACAAATTATCATGGGAACGAAGTAAATAAATCCTCCCTCACAAAGATGAGAACCGCCCTGGCTAGCTAGAGAACCCGGATAAAGAAGAAGATCTATAAAGAAGGCAAAAGTCTCGAGGATATCCAGAAGATTGACCCGCAGATCACCGAAGATCAGTTCCGGGAGTTCAAGGAGAGGTGTGAATCCGAAAGAGCCCTGGCCAATAGTAACCGGGGAAAGGTGCTGCAGGCGATGAATATAGGTCATCACCATCTCGGATCTGGTGGATACAGAACCGCGGAGGCCAAATGGAATAAGGAGGACGAAGAGTATAGATCCAAGGGGATAGAAAACCCCTTTGCGAAATTCGAACCCGGGCAGGTTCGAAACTTCATCAGGGCCCATTACCATGTGGACCCAAAAACCAAACAACTCACCGCGGATCCTGCGGTGAAGGAATTCGAGGAAATTGTGGTAAGTAATCTAATTACCACGGATCAACTCGATTGCATTCTAATCAATGATCTAAATGATTGACTGTTCCTTCTTCTACAGGAGGAGGAAATTGTTGCTAGTCATGGATCCCAGGGTTCCTCATCCCAGGGGTCGACGGCGGCCACCCGGTGGGATAACCCTTTTAACAGGGCGATGAAACCGGGCCAAGAAAATAGAGCCGGTTATGAAGAAGCCGTCGTCGGCTGGCCGTCTGGCCGGCCTCGGGGGTAAGAATTGGGTGGATCATTTTGGTCCACCGCCGAGGAAGCATGTGGCACCGTCGGGAAGGAGCGAGGAGGAAAACCGCGAGGTTCAAGAACTTAAGGAACAAGTGGCGCGGATCCCGCAGATCGTCCAAGACAACCTGGCAATCACCCTCACGTCCTTCCTGCCTACCTTGGTGGAGTCAATAGCGAACTGGAGTGCGGATGGTCGAGTAGGGCCGTGCCCGATTCCAAGCATGGTCAGCAGCCACTCGAACAACGCGGTGCCGACGAATCAGGCGAACTACGTGTTCGTGACTCTGCCCGGTAGCACCGCGACGCCACAAGTGTTGGTGACTCCCCCTGCCATCACCGCGGCGCCGGAGTACATGTTGGTGGCCCCCCTGCCATCGTCACGGCGGCACCGGAGCTCCAAGAACCCGGTAGGGAGAATACACCAGCGTCCAGCACCGCGCCATCAAGCAGCCCTTCCATCTCTTGCACGCCCATCGCCGTATGCGGTGCCTCGACATTAGCCGATCTCGACGCCATCACAGTAAACAATTTGCTTTACCGCCTTTCACGTCATCTATTACTCTTATGGCATCTCTGACGATGCCGTACATGTTTTCCGCAGACGGATGTTTCTTGCACTCTCTTATGCTACATGAACAACGAGCTGATGGATGGTGCCAAGGGTACCATCGTTCAACCCTTGCAGCGCACGTTCCACTCAAGGCCGATGGCAGATAGCGTGCACATGGTTAAAATTAGTCGGGTGCTAAGGGGCTGCGACAACCTGGAACCTCCCATTCAACCCCCAGGAGCGGATGAAGAAGATCCGGCTGTCCATAGAAGTTGCTTCGGCTTATTCTTGCAATGGCCAAAGAGCATGATCCGTTTGGGGATGGCGGGGCGATCACGCCACAGACAACAGCACCGCCTGTCGTGCCAGCGACAAGCGATGGCAAGGCCCCCTTACCGCCCTCATCGTCACCTCCACGCAGTGGGTCGGATGATCATGTTGATGATATGTACATGGCGCAGGATCCGGCCGAGGACGACGAAGACTGGAATGATCACTTCTTCAACACTCGGTTTAGCAATGAAGACCTAGCTGGTGGCCCCACAGAGAAAGCCACTATCACCAAGCGTCTGTTTGGTTCTCAGGAGACGCCTCCAGCTTGCGCCTTTGCAGAGCCAGCTGATACAACCAACCGACCCTTTATTCTAAGCCCTGACACACTACATAGGGCGGCCGATGCTCAGATTGCGGTGCCTGCCCGCTCTCCAAAAGGAAAAAAGGGCAGGAAAATAAAATCTAGTAGCTCGAGCCAGCCGGTGGCGTCAACAACTGCGAATCCGATCAGGTTTCGGGACGGGCCACCAAGACCCGAGGGTATTATGTGGAGGATTCATGTGGCGGGTGAGCCCATGCTACCTAAGAATTTGCGGAGGCTCGCCAGTTCGGAACTGCAGAGTGTGCATGACGGCGTGCTGACGATAGAGAGACGCCTTCTATCAGAGAAAGATCCCTCGCACCCGGTATTCGTGGTTAAGGTGCCACCAGGCTTGGGCTTCATCGACAATGCCCCTGCGGATCTGTTCTTCCTGCGGTTTGATGACATCTTCAATATGTTCCACCTATACCCGCTGCACTATGCCATGGTCCGCCTGTTTTCTCTCATCCTGGCCATGCAGATCATTAGAGAGAACACACCAGGCATCGCTATATTGGACCCCTACTACATGCGTGATGGCTGCCTGGGTTCCCCCGCTGAACGACGTATCGTGGCCTCGTACCTAAAAATAATCCTCGTGGCGAACAAGAAAAAGGAATACATTCTCGTGCCTTACTTTCCCGAGTAAGTCGTTATTCACTCGCCACCGTCGATTGGCTTTATTAGATTATCATCATTCTTTTTCCAACACATTCCATTTGAATTTTTTGCACAGAGATGAACACTGCACGCTCATCTCCTTATCGCCGAAGCATTCCCACGCCACGTATTTCGACTCGGGGAGTCTAGAAAAGAAGAAAAACTACGACAAGATCAAGGAAGTTCTGGATGATGCTCTCACTGGCTATGCCTCGACGGAAGGCACCACCTTCGTGCGTATGAAGGTCAAGTTTGGCAGGCACGTCTTCAACCACGTAACGGAGTTCCCCTGTGTGAAGCAGCTGAAAAAAAGTAAGAATGTAGCCTACTACGCACTCCATCACATGAGGGCGTTCCTACTTGACCAGCAGAATTCTACGCTGCCAGATCATCTCAAACAGTGGGCCGAAGCTGTAAGATCCCTCCTTTGTAAAGGAAAAGGATCCCTGTGATTGCAATGCTAGTCCCTGGATCATTGCTAGCATCCATAATTTAAGATGAAGTACACAAATACAAAGGTCATTTATTACATCCATTCTAGAGATAAACATAGTCTTTACAACTCAAGGCCACAGGCCAATTACAAGAGTTTGAATAAGTAAATAAATATAAGTCTTCATCTTCATGTGCCACAGGCAAACATGTTGAGTGTAGACTCATGACACCTAATCCTCATTAGAGTAACCTGCAACATCACAAGTTACAGCCACAGTGGGTCAATACTTTGGAATAGTATTGGCAAGTCATACCTTAGTATATTTTAAGTGGACTATATACTATATGCAAATTTGGCTAAGTGTAGCTTGGCTTGCTTTGCTCAAAATAGGTTTTTCCTATTAGTTGAAATCACTAAGTTTTTCTTTGTCAAAACTTTTCCCAAGGAACCACCAATAGACATTGAGGTCATTCAGCCTTGTTCACACACAAGTTTTTACTTAGAAGTTGGAGTGATGAGATTCTTGATAGCTTCCATGCCTTGATGCTCAAGTTGTCCATTGCCATGGACTTGGCTAAGTACTTATATTTTTCCATCTGCACAGGTTGTGCACTTTCCCCACCAGACTTGGTTTCCCAAGACAGGACCTTTCAGAAGCCTTTCCTTAGACCAAATGGACGCGCTCCAACCTATCATTCCCACTACCACCAACTGTCCAAATGGCTAAGTTCTAGCAACCTATGTGATCCAGGCAGAGCCCATATTGCCAAGTGGCTGCACTAGAAGCTTCTCAACACTTGGCCTCTAAAATCCCTTTGTTCCTGGGTGGCTTTCCACAAGTGAGATACACAAGGTAAACCATAGCCATGGGCCTTGTGTAACCACTCAACCAAAACCACCAATCAAGTCCCTTTCCACCCAGGTGATTCATTAACTTAGTTATTTTATTAAGAAAAACATAAGTCCAAAGACTTAGAAATATTTTCATCATAGCGTGTATATTTCACCAACCCTTGTTTGCTACTAGCTAGGCTAAGCATGGCATAGATAGTAACTTAACTTAGAAATTTCCTAGCAATTCTACAACTACTTAGGATTTCCCAACATGTCATAAAGGCAAAATAATAGCATGCAAGACTTAGCAAAATATTTCTAATGCTTAGTATAAAATATAGGGATAGAAATATTCATGAAGTACCACTTGCCTTGGTAGTTGGGAGAGTAGCACTCTTCACAATCACAATCACTAGCACCAAAGTCTACACAAAGAATGGTAGCAACAATTACACACAACATATTCAAACAAACAAAAATACATATGCATGCATGCAAAATGCTAAGTGATGGTTTTTAAAACTCAACCAAGCAAGTGCATAGTACTGAATCTTAAACAAGTCAAAAACTTGCTAAACCAAGTTTATTTGACACTAAAACAATTTCCTAAACAATTCATATACTCAAATTAGTCCTAAACAAGTTTCTGCAACTAAAATCATATTAACAGAAGCTAAACATTAAACACATTGCAAAAATGGAAAGGGCTTTCTCTCCTGATTCCAACGGTATAAAATTTGCCAAAATCTAACGTGGGAATCAAAAGTTATAGCTAAATCAAATTTGGATATAAATCAGATTTCAAATTCTGTTTTTAAACCAAACCCTAGCCACGCGGCGCTATCCTATTGGCCGATACCGTTTCACTCAGGATCACCCTTCCGCGCCGTCAGATCAAGTCAGATCCAACGCGCCAGATTCAAAGAAAACGTTTCGCTCAGATCTAATCTGGTCCTCACGATATCGATCTAACGGCTACCGTTGCTCTGACCATAGCCTAGCGGCGCTAGCGGCGGCGACTGGCGGCGGCGCGTCTGCCAGTGGCGGTGCCGGTGTTCTAGGTCGCCCGGGGAGGGTAGAGGGTGCTCACCAGAACCGCAGTGACGAGGTGAAGCTCAACGTGGCGGTGGCTTGGCAAGGGGCGCTCGGAGTCGTCGGGGATTCCTCGCCGGAGTTCATGAACGTGTCGGGTACGGCTGCTGGTCGACATTGGCGAGGTTCTGCGTCGCGCTAAGACAAGAGGAGGGCACCGTTAGATGCGCAAGATGCTAAGGGTCCTAGGCGTAACAAACAGAGGGCAAGGGGCGGCTGGTACTTATGGGGAGAGGTCGCCGGAGTTTGAGCAGAGAGCAGCGACGCTCAGATGTTGTCGCTGTCGAGGCTACAGATCATGCGGGAACAAATGGGGTGTGTCAGTGGATGCGCAAGGAGCTGTAGAGCATGCTAGTATGAACCATGGATAGAGGGGGGCATGGTGCTCACCAGAATTTGTCGGCGAGGTCGTCGGAACAGCGGCAGCGTCGGGCGAGTTGCGAGCAGCCTGGTGGCGTGGAGAGGAAATTGGGTGAGGGGAAATGGCCGCGAGAGGGAGGGGCTTATGTAGGCAGAGGCTCGACAAGAAACGCTCAATAACACCACGGAATCAACGCAGCAACGGCCAGCGGCGGCGTTCGTGCGCGGAATCTGGGGAAGACGATGACAACGTGGACGGGGCCCGCTTGTCAGCGAATAGAATAGAGAGGGAGTGGGGTCCGAGCGTCAGTGACTTCGTGGGCGCGTCTGCACGTGCGAGAGAGAGAGAGGGGAGACCCGGGTGGGCTAGTTGGGCTGGATCTGTTGCTGGGCTCAAATCCTGGCGCCGGCCCTTTTCTATTTCCTTTCTCTTTTTCTTTTTCTGTTTTGATTTTCTAGATTGATTTTCAAATGATTTTCAAAAGCTTTAGAATTCAAACTTTTTCCAGGATTTTGTAGGGTGCAACATTCACATTTCAAGGCATAAAAACAAGTGGTCTCTCTGCTCAAGCTTGGTTCTTTTGAATAAACAAAATAAACAGTGCTATGGCACTTGTTTTGCAAATGTTTTGAAAATGGTTTTGAAACCATTTTTATTTTGTATAATTTGTTCAAAACTCCACACTCAATCCAATCAACAAGGAAGCAAACAAACTTGGCTTAAAACTCTTAAGCTCTCAAATGAGGATGGTCTTTTGATTTAAGTTTGCTCACATAAAATGATAGCACTATGTGCTTCTGTTTTCTTGAAATTGGTTTGAAATTGATCTCAAGACTATATGCATGCATGAATGTTATGCAATCTTTGAAATCATGATTTTAGGGATGTTACAAATCTAACCCCCTTAAGGTGAATCTCGCCCTCGAGATTCGGATTGGCTAGAAAATAGGTGAGGGTGGTCTTTCCGAAGATCATCTTCTCTTTCCCATGTTGCTTCCTCTTCGGAATGATGATTCCACTGCACCTTGCAAAACTTTATAGTCTTAGTCCTTGTGACTCTTTCTGCAGTTTCAAGAATCTTGATAGGTTTCTCTTCATAAGTGAGATCACTTTCTAGTTGAACTTCCTCCAGAGGTATAGTATCCTTCAAAGAAGTTTCTTCCATTTCAGGATGACATTTCTTAAGCTGGCTCACATGGAACACATTGTGGACAGCTGACAGAGATTCTGGCAGTTCAATTTCATAGGCAACTTCTCCTTTGCGACTCAGAATCTTGAATGGCACAACATATCTTGGTGCCAATTTTCCTTTGACTCCGAATCTTTTCACTCCACGAAGTGGTGACACTCTAAGATAGGCTCTATCACCAACTTCGTAGGTGACTTCTCTACGCTTAGGATCTACGTAGCTTTTCTGTCGGGACTGTGCTACCTTTAATCTGTCCTTAACCAATTTGACCTTCTCTTCGGCTTCTTTGATAAGATCTGGCCCAAATAAACTTCTTTCTCCCACACCATTCCATAACAATGGGGTGGTACACTTTCTTCCGTAGAGCAACTCAAATGGTGCCATCTCAATGCTGGCTTGATAGCTGTTGTTATAAGAAAACTATGCGTAAGGCAGACTTTCATCCCAACTGGCTCCATAGTCTATGGCACATGCCCTCAACATGTCTTCGAGAATCTGATTAGTCCTTTCCGTTTGTCCATCGGTTTGAGGATGAAAGGCAGTACTGAATTCCGACCTCGTTCCCAATGACTCATGTAGCTGTCTCCAAAAATGGGAAGTGAATTGAGTTCCCCTATCAGACACAATACTCTTGGGCACTCCATGTAGACATACAATTCTACTCATGTAGATTCTGGCTAACTTAGCACTAGTATAGGTTGTCTTCACGGGTATGAAATGAGCCACTTTAGTTAGGCGATCCACTACTACCCAAATAGAATCGTATCCTGACCGGGTCCTTGGTAATCCGGTAATGAAATCCATACCAATCTTGTCCCACTTCCAATCAGGAATAGGTAGTGGTTGAAGCAAACCTGCTGGTTTCTGATGTTCCGCTTTTACTCTACTGCACACATCACACAAAGCAATATGTTCTGCGATGTCCTTTTTGAGATTATTCCACCAAAATCTTTCCTTCATGTCCATGTACATTTTGGTGTTACCCGGATGAATGGAATATGGTGAGTTGTGTGCTTCCTGCAAAATCAGTTTCCGCAACTCCGGGTCTTGTGGAACGCAGATACGTTTCCCATGCCATAAAGTACCTTGTTTGTCTTCATGGAATTCTTTGTCTTTTCCTTTGCCAATCTTTTCCTTAATCTCTTCAATTTCCTTATCAGTCTTCTGGGCTTCTCTGATCTAGTTCATCAAAGTGGGTTGAACATCCAAAGACATGAGATGTCCTTCAGGCACAATCTCCAATCTGAGTTTTCTAAATTGGGTACACAGATCATCTGGCAATTCTCCTTTGGTAAGGCCATTCACAAATACCTTACGACTTAGAGCATCTGTTACAACATTTGCTTTACCGGGGTGGTATTGCAAACTTAAGTCATAGTCCTTGATAAGTTCTAGCCATCTTCTTTGTCTCATATTAATTTCTTTCTGGGTGAAGATGTACTTCAAACTTTTGTGATCCGTGAATACTTCACAACTCTTTCCCAAAAGATAGTGTCTCCATGTTTTGAGTGCATGGACGACAGAGGCTAACTCTAAATCATGAGTAGGATAGTTTACTTCATGAGTTTTGAGTTGTCTCGAGGCATAAGCCACAACTTTACCGTCTTGCATAAGTACTGCACCCAAACCTTGATGAGATGCATCACAATATACTTGGAAATCTTTCTCCAAATCTGGCAGACACAAGACTGGTGCTGTCACAAGTCTCTTCTTCAATTCCTGAAAGCTGAGTTCACAACCTTCAGACCAAGCAAACTTCTTGTCTTTCTTTAACAATTCTGTCATAGGCTTAGCTACCTTGGAGAAATTCTCAATGAACCTCCTGTAGTAACCTTCTAAGCCAAGGAAACTACGAACTTCTTTCACTGACTTGGGAGATTCCCATTCAGTCATAGCTGAAACTTTAGCAGGATCAACTGCTACACCATCCTTTGTCATAACATGACCAAGAAATCCCACTTCATCCAACCAGAACTCACACTTGCTGAATTTGGCATAAAGTTTATGCTCTCTTAACTTCTCAAGTATCAAACGCAAGTGTCCTTCATGCTCTTCTTTGCTTTTGGAGTAGACTAAGATGTCATCGATGAAAACGACAACAAACTTGTCAAGGAATTCCATGAACACCTTGTTCATCATATTCATGAAGTATGCTGGGGCATTGGTCAAACCAAAAGGCATCACGGTATACTCATACAATCCATACCTTGTGGTGAACGCTGTCTTAGGTATGTCTTGTTCTCTTATTTTGAGTTGAAAATAGCCTGACCTTAGATCAATCTTTGAGAACACACATGCTCCTTCTAGATGATCAAACAAGTCATTGATTCTAGGCAAAGGATATTTGTTCTTGATAGTTACCTCGTTGAGTGAACGGTAATCTATGCATAACCTTTGACTTCTATCCTTTTTCTCCACAAACAAAACTGGGGCTCCCCAAGATGAAGAACTTGGTTGAATAAATCCTTTCTGTAGTTGTTCTCCAAGTTGTTTCTTGAGTTCTTTCAGTTCATCAACTGACATTTTATAAGGTCTCTTTGCTATTGGTCCAGACCCTGGTACCAAATCTATAAGAAATTCCACATCTCTATCTGGTGGCATTCCCGGTAATTCTTCCGGAAACACATCCGGATACTCACTCACAATTGGCACACTGTCCATGCTAACCCCCTTAAGAGAATTTAGCTTACTTCCTTTGGATTCAAAGTTGGACTTCAATTTAATTCTTTTGCTTTCCGGGGTTGTGAGTGCAACAGTACGATTGGCACAATCTAGTACTCCTTCATACTTAGCCATCCAATCCATTCCCAATATTACGTCCAGTCCTTGGGAATCTAGGATTATCAGACTCACTGGAAATTTATGCTTTCCAAACTCTATAACTAGATCCCGGCATCCAAGACTTACTATCATTTCTCCACCAGGAGAACTTACTTTTATAGGACACCCAATGTTTTCAGTTGGAAACCCATTTCTATCAACAAATGCTTTTGATATGAATGAATGCGATGCTCCAGTATCAAAAAGAACAAATGCTGGAATAGAATTGAGTCTGAACTTACCAACAACAGCATCAGGCTCCTCATAGACCTCCTCCACACTGATGTGGTTCACCTGTCCTTTCTAGAAAGGATTGGGCTTGATAGGTCCTTCAACTTTCTTTTCAGGGCAGTCATTTGCATAATGCCCCATCTTCTTGCATTTGAAGCATTCAACCTGACTGATGTCTCTCTTAACAGGCTGACTTCCACTTCCACTTCCACTTCCATTACCACTGTGGTGGCTCTTATGTCCACTCTTGTGGTTCTTGTACTTGTCATTGTCATGACTGCGATGATGCTTGTTATCATGACGGTTGTGGTGCTTGTTGAATTTCCCATGCTTGTGGGATCCTCATCTTCTGCTGTCATCATAATGAGATCATTTGTGAGACGATCCCGAGCTGTGCTTTCTCTTTCTACTCTCAACTTGCTTCATTTTGTTCTCCAAAATAGCAGCCTTGTCACAGAGCGACTGATAAGTGGGAACATATGCCACAGCCAACTGCAGATTCATCTCATCATTCAAGCCTTCTAGAATTTTTTCCTTTCTCTTGGCATCGGTGTCAACTTCATCCGGTGCATAACGCGCCAGATTGTTGAACTCCTCAATGTATTCAGCCACGCTGCATAGGCGCTGCTTCAGATTGTGGAACTCTTTCTTTTTCAGACTCATCACTCCTGATGAGATATGAGCAGTGCGAAAGCCATCCTCAAAGATAGCCCATGTCACTTCATCTATGGGAGTGGTGACCTGGAAGTTGTCCCACCAAGTGGCGGCTGGCCCTTCCAGCAGATGTGCTGCAAATCTGACCTTTTCAGCATCAGTACAGCCCACGGTTACCAAGTCCTTGTTTACCGAATGTAGCCAATCATTGGCCACCATGGGATCAGTCGTCCCTGAGAACTTAGCTGGTCTCAATATCAAGAACCTGGTGAGCATATCAAAACCCGGTGGGTTGTTGTTGTTGTTATTGTTGTTGTTGTTATTGTTGTTGTTGTTTTGGTTCTGGATGAACGTCGTCATCATCTGCATTAGCTGAGTTTGAGCAGTCATCATTTGTTGCATTTCTGGAGTAATGTTGTTGTTGTTGTTGTTGGGGTTGGGGTTTGCACGACGGGGAGGCATCTGTGGTTTGTTCAAAATAGAGATAAGAACGAGATACCCATAGATGCTTTCATGCACATTACATCACATAAGCAAACACAAGCATGCAACACAAGATAAAAGTTCAACAACAAGATAACAAGTTCACGAAGTAAAACACACAAGTAACAAGCTATCCACATGTCGGATGGTCCAATAACAAGTTCTCAAATAACAAGTACGATAATAAAAGATAAATGAGTAGTCAAATCTACTCATCGGCATCAATCTCCTCCTCGACAAAGGTAAGACCTGCGTTCTCCATCGCGGTCTTGTTTTCCTCGATGCTAGTGGTCAAGGTCTCTATCTTGGCCTTGAGAGCCCTCTTCTGGGAACGAAGCCTCTCTATCACCGTCTGCTGCTGCTCTAGCTCGAAGTCCTTGGACTGCAGTTCTTCAGTCATATCCCGGATCTTCTTGTTCCTATCCTGGACACACTTCTCCTGACTCTTGAACTTCCTGTCCTGGGTCTCGAACTTCGCCTCCATTTCCTTGACTATATCGTCTTGCTGCACGAAGAGCTTGTCCTTCTCGCGAAGCTGCACCTGGAGCTCATCATTGCTGAGCATGACATTGGTCCTGTCCGTGTCCATGTGCCTAATGAGAGACTCTAAGTCCTGGAGGTACAGGCGTATCGGCTCTGCTGCGTCCCTCGAATCGTCCTTGAAGTCGATGGACTCTCCATCCTCATCACGTCTTCCGAAGATGTGGAAGTGAGTACCTCTAACCTGTCGGGAGTGTCGCCCTAGCAGACGTCCTATCAGATCCTGCATAACTACCTCAATGCCTCTCTCCCTGTCATCGTGCATGAGCTTGAAGACGATGGCCTCCGTAGTAGGCTCTGTCTGGCGTCCGGGCTGGTTGACCTTGAAGCCCCAGAGGTCCTTCCTCTCAAACTTGGTGAGGGGATGCACCATGATGGTGGGAAGAGGGAGATTGAGCAAAGTGGTAAGCTCAACGATACGAGGACCAAAGCGGGTAACCTGGAACTCCTCAACAGTGCTGATGGTAATAGGCATCTATTTATAAGATAGAAAAGTTAGAACAACACAAATCAAGGTAAAACAAAAGACAAAACATCACATACATATCCTTGGTAAGCAAAACACACAAGTCATGCATACATGAAACCATTACAACAACCAAGGTTCAATCTTATTTTAGAGCAACATTTTGGAAAATAAGGTGATAGGTGGTGGTCCAACTAACGAAGTACGTTTACAATCCTATCTCATTGGATCTGTTGGCTAACATAATGTTTCTAGAAGCAATCAGCCTATCTTGCTCACATGATTCCATCACTAAGTCTATAATGTCTCCTCTTAAGGTTTGGTTGGTAGCTTCCAACTCTTGGGTATGTTCCTTCTCTTTCCTTAGATCATTTTGGAGGTTGAGCATTCTGCACTTGACTCTATCACCAAGTTCTTTGATAGTCTTCCAAGCTGCATCCCTTGCTAATTCAAAGAATGTAGGGTGCACCACTGAATTGGTGAACATGCAGAATCCTTTTTCCTGATGGTTGTCTCCCTTGTTTTTATACAAGTGAAGTTGCACCCACCAGTATTCCACTCCTTCATCCATCACTGGAAAACCTTTGTACACAGCTGCACCTTGTATTTCTAATGCAACCATGAGGTCCTTGAGAGCCTTGGGGAATTCTATCTCACACTCCAAAGTCATTGTCATGAGTGGTCCTTTCATCATGGCTTCATTGATGGAGTTCATCGACAAATAGAGATGAGAGAGAAGATTAGAAAAGTTTACGAGAAGAATAGACAAGTGTAGAAGTAGAAATTTTTTCCTTAGTGGTTTCCAATCCTAGGGTCATAATCCTACAGGCAACACAGTGCTCTGATACCATCTGTAAGGTCCCTCCTTTGTAAAGGAAAAGGATCCCTGTGATTGCAATGCTAGTCCCTGGATCATTGCTAGCATCCACAGTTTAAGATGAAGTACACAGATACAAAGGTCATTTATTACATCCATTCCAGAGATAAACATAGTCTTTACAACTCAAGGCCATATGCCTATTACAAGAGTTTGAATAAGTAAATAAATATAAGTCTTCATCCTCATCAGAGTAACCTGCAACATCACAAGTTACAACCACAGTGGGTCAATACTTTGGAATAGTATTGGCAAGTGATACCTTAGTATATTTTAAGTGGACTAGATACTATATGCAAATTTGGCTAAGTGTAGCTTGGCTTGCTTTGCTCCAAATAGGTTTTTCCTATTAGTTGAAATCACTAAGTTTTTCTTTGTCAAAACTTTTCCCAAGGAACCACCAATAGACATTGAGGTCCTTCACCCTTGTTCACCCACAAGTTTTTACTTAGAAGTTGGAGTGATGAGATTCTTGATAGCTTCCATGCCTTGATGCTCAAGTTGTCCATTGCCATGGACTTGACTAAGTACTTAGATTTTTCCATCTGCAGAGGTTGTGCACTTTCCCCACCAGACTTGGTTTCCCAAGACAGGACCTTTCAGAAGCCTTTCCTTAGACCAAATGGACGCGCTCCAACCTATCATTCCCACTACCACCAACTGTCCAAATGGCTAAGTTCTAGCAACCTATGTGATCCAGGCAGAGCCCATATTGCCAAGTGGCTGCACTAGAAGCTTCTCAACACTTGGCCTCTAAAATCCCTTTGTTCCTGGGTGGCTTTCCACAAGTGAGATACACAAGGTAAACCATAGCCATGGGCCTTGTGTAACCACTCAACCAAAACCACCAATCAAGTCCCTTTCCACCCAGGTGATTCATTGACTTAGTTATTTTATTAAGAAAAACATAAGTCCAAAGACTTAGAAATATTTTCATCATAGCATGTATATTTCACCAACCCTTGTTTGCTACTAGCTAGGCTAAGCATGGAATAGATAGTAACTTAACTTAGAAATTTCCTAGCAATTCTACAACTACTTAGGATTTCCCAACATGGCATAAAGGCAAAATAATAGCATGCAAGACTTAGCAAAATATTTCTAATGCTTAGTATAAAATATAGGGATAGAAATATTCATGAAGTACCACTTGCCTTGGTAGTTGGGAGAGTAGCACTCTTCACAATCACAATCACTAGCACCAAAGTCTACACAAAGAATGGTAGCAACAATTACACACAACATATTCAAACAAACAAAAATACATATGCATGCATGCAAAATGCTAAGTGATGGTTTTTAAAACTCAGCCAAGCAAGTGCATAGTACTGAATCTTAAACAAGTCAAAAACTTGCTAAACCAAGTTTATTTGACACTAAAACAATTTCCTAAACAATTCATATACTCAAATTAGTCCTAAACAAGTTTCTGCAAATAAAATCATTTTAATAGAAGCTAAACATTAAACACATTGCAAAAATGGAAAGGGCTTGCTCTCCTGATTCCAACGGTATAAAATTTGCCAAAATCTAACGTGGGAATCAAAAGTTATAGCTAAATCAAATTTGGATACAAATCAGATTTCAAATTCTGTTTGTAAACCAAACCCTAGCCACGCGGCGCTATCCTATTGGCTGATACCGTTTCACTCAGGATCACCCTTCCGCGCCGTCAGATCAAGTTAGATCCAACGCGCCAGATTCAAAGAAAACGTTTCGCTCAGATCTAATCTGGTCCTTACGATATCGATCTAACGGCTACCGTTGCTCTGACCATAGCCTAGCGGCGCTAGCGGCGGCGACTGGCGGCGGCGCGTCTGCCAGTGGCGGTGCCGGCGTTCTAGGTCGCCCGGGGAGGGGAGAGGGTGCTCACCAGAACCGCAGTGACGAGGTGAAGCTCAACGTGGCGGTGGCTTGGCAAGGGGCGCTCGGAGTCGTCGGGGATTCCTCGCCGGAGTTCACGAACGTGTCGGGTACGGCTGCTGGTCGACGTTGGCGAGGTTCTGCGTCGCGCTAAGACAAGAGGAGGGCACCGTTAGATGCGAAAGATGCTAAGGGTCCTAGGCGTAACAAATAGAGGGCAAGGGCCGGCTGGTACTTACGTGGAGAGGTCGCCGGAGTTTGAGCCGAGAGCGGTGGCACTCAGATGTTGTCGCTGTTGAGGCTACAGATCATGCGGGAACAAATGGGGTTTGTCAGTGGATGCGCAAGGAGCTGTAGAGCATGCTAGTATGAACCATGGACAGAGGGGGGCACGGTGCTCACCGGAATTTGTTGGCGAGGTCGTCGGAACAGCGGCAGCGTCGGGCGAGTTGCGAGCAGCCTGGTGGCGTGGAGAGGAAATTGGGTGAGGGGAAATGGCCGCGAGAGGGAGGGGCTTATGTAGGCAGAGGCTCGACAAGAAACGCTCAGTGATTCAATGCCAATTACGCCGCGGAATCAACGCAGCAACGGACAGCTGCGGCGTTCGTGCACGGAATCTGGGGAAGACGATGACAACATGGAAGGGGCCCGCTTGTCAGCGAATAGAACAGAGAGGGAGTTGGGTCCGAGCGTCAGTGACTTCGTGGGTGCGTCTACGCGTGCGAGAGAGAGAGGGGAGACCCGGGTGGGCTAGTTGGGCTGGATCTGTTGCTGGGCTCAAATCCTGGCGCCGACCCTTTTCTATTTCCTTTCTCTTTTTCTTTTTCTGTTTTGATTTTCTGATTGATTTTCAAATGATTTTCAAAAGCTTTAGAATTCAAACTTTTTCCAGGATTTTGTAGGGTGCAACATTCACATTTCAAGGCATAAAAACAAGTGGTCTCTCTGCTCAAGCTTGGTTCTTTTGAATAAACAAAATAAACAGTGCTATGGCACTTGTTTTGCAAATGTTTTGAAAATGGTTTTGAAACCATTTTTATTTTGTATAATTTGTTCAAAACTCCACACTCAATCCAATCAACAAGGAAGCAAACAAACTTGGCTTAAAACTCTTAAGCTCTCAAATGAGGATGGTCTTTTGATTTAAGTTTGCTCACATAAAATGATAGCACTATGTGCTTCTGTTTTCTTGAAATTGGTTTGAAATTTATCTCAAGACTATATGCATGCATGAATGTTATGCAATCTTTGAAATCATGATTTTAGGGATGTTACAGAAGCAAAGGCCAAGATCACTGATTCAGATATTAGACAAGAGATGTATCGCATCCCGCAGCAGTTTGGGGCAATCATCTTTCGTGATTTCATGACTTCAGGGGGATCTTCTACGGAGGAAATATCCCGAATAACCGTGACATAGAAGATCGCCTAGAGATGCAGGGTGACTATAGGAAGTTCATGACGAGACAAGGCGTCCTCCCGTGCCCTAAGGCGAGCCAGAAGGCTTGATGTTGGCCTAGTTGTAGTTACAAACTATAGATGACCTTTGTGTGTATGTGGACACGTGTACATGCTACTATACTTATCTTATTAGGTTTATGAATCATTGCTTACTTCTTTTGCTTATTATTATTATATATCAATCAATGCTTGTTTTTTTGCTTACTCTTTGGTCCTTTGCACATTTTGGTCCTTCTTTTTTTCCCTTACTTTATTAGTCTTTTTTCGAGAATAATGCTGATGATTGAAATGTCGTGGCACAATATATATGTGAAGGTGCTATGATGGGATTGTGAGCCTTGTGATATGCACAAGTCCAGGTGTTGTGCATCCTACTTGGCTCACAGTTCCATCGTAGCATATTCCTGTGTCTAACGACCTATGTATATATATATGAGGCATTTTTTTTGATTTACTTTGGACTTTTTCGAGAATAATGCCGATGATTGAAATGTCGTGGCACACTATATATGTGAATGTGCTGTGATGGGATTGTAAGCCTTGTGTTATGCACAAGTCTAGATGTTGTGCATCCTACTTGGCTTATGGTTCCATCATAGCATATTCCTGTGTCCAACGACCT
Source organism: Avena sativa (assembly GCA_916181665.1). Classification (NCBI taxonomy): domain Eukaryota; kingdom Viridiplantae; phylum Streptophyta; class Magnoliopsida; order Poales; family Poaceae; genus Avena; species Avena sativa. The sequence continues at coordinate 323,823,315 of OV702295.1, forward strand.
AGCTAGTTATATATGAAGCATTCTTTTCGAGTTACTTTGGTCTTTTTCGAGAATAATACCGATGATTGAAATGTCGTGGCACACTATATGTGAATGTTCTATGATGGGATTGTCCGCCTTGTGCTATGCACAGGTCCAGGTGCTGTGCATCCTACTTGGCGGACAGTTCCATCATAGCATATTCCTGTGTCGAACAACCTAGTTATATATGAGGCATGCTTTTTGAGTTTGGTCTTTTTGATTTAGGAGTACTTTCTATAAGTGTATCTTCATATGCGACTTTAATTATATATGTTTTTTTTCAATCATCGGTTAATTATTATTGTCAACTTGTAGATGACGTGGTACGTCGTGTACAAGGGACGGGTTCCCGGAGTCTACGATGATTGGGAAGACTGCCGGAGACAGGTGCACCGTTTCAGCGGCAATAGCTACAAAGGGTACAACACTATGGCGGAGGCGGAAGCTAGATACACGCGCTATCTAGCGGGAGTTAGGACGATGAACCGGATGAAGACCTACACCTTCGTCGCGGTGATCATGCTTATCTTCTTTGGTTATTTATCCCGCGTTTGTGTCTAGCTAGTTTAGATGTCTAGGCGAGCTTCCGAGCTCTAACTTGTTCGATCGACACATGTATTCGCATGTCACCAACTACTTTGTAACTTGATCGAAACAATGTATAACTTATGTATTCATGTATGAGACTTATCTATATGTATTTGTTTCAATCTTGTTTTGCGAATTGTGTATTTATATATATAACTGTATATCTTATATCTATGTATATATCTGCTTATATAATTTGTATTGTATATCATCTGGCCCTGAAATTAAAAAAAAAGACACCCGTGGCGCACATGGCACAGCTTCTGTGGTGCACTACAACTAAAGCGCACCTGCACAGCTTAGTGGTGCACTGCAACGTGCGCCACAGAAGATCCAAGGCGTAGCGCACCTGCCAACATATCAGTGGCGCACTAGCAGGTGCGCTACGCCTATCTCGACATAACCATGGCGCACCAGGCAGTGCGCCACGGCTAGGAGATAGCCATAGCGCAAGGCCCGTGGCGCACCACTAGTGCGCCACGGATGGGCCTTTTAGGTGCGCCACAGACGACCGTTTTCCTAGTCGGCGAGGAAGTCCGCCAGGGCCTGCGATTTGATTGCCTTGCGCGGCTCGTACTTGATATTGTGGACGCCGATCTTGATGGCCCACTTGGCGACTCGCCCAGTCGCCTCACGGTTGCAGATGATGTCCTGCAACAGCATGGAGGAGACGACCTTGATTGGGTGCTCCTGGAGATAGTGCGGTAGCCGCCGCTGGGCTCAGAAGACCGCGTATACCAGTTTCTGGTATTGCGGGTAGCGCTGTCGCGACTCGGTGAGGACCTCACTGATGTAGTAGATGGGGCGCTGCACGGGGCGCTCCTTGCCCTCTTCTGGTCGTTCGATGACCATGACGGCGCTAACGACTCGCTCGGATGCCACGACATAGACGAGCATTGGCTTCTTGTCGGTGCGGGCGGAGAGCAGTGGGGCCGCGAGTAGCACTTATTTGAGTGCGTGGAGCGCGTCGTCCGCCTCCTTGTCCCACTAGAACATGGGGTTCTTGCGCATTAGGTGGTAGGGAGGCATTGCCTTCTCGCCTAGCCGGGGGATGAAGCGGTTGAGAGCCGCGACTCGCCCAGCCAACTTCTAGACATTGCGGAGGCACTCGGGTTTTCCGAGCCGGGCGATTGTATTGATATAGGTGGGGTTTGCCTCAATGCCCCGCTTGGATACTACGTACCCCAGTAGCTGTCCACTGTGTACACCGAAGGTGCACTTCCCTGGGTTGAGTTTGATCTTGTACCTTTGCAGATTTGTGAAGGTTTCAACCAGGTCGACGAGTAGATCGCTCTGGCGATTGGACTTGACCACCACGTTGTCGATGTAGATGTGGATGTTGCAGCCAATTTGGCTCGCAAGGCACTCCTGCATGCACTGCTGATAGGTCGCTCCGGTGTTCTTGAGGCCGAACGTCATGGCGGTGTAGCAGAAGGCACCAAATGGCGTGATGAACGCCGTCTTCTCCTCTTCCTCGACTGCCATTTTGATCTGGTTGTAACCAGAGTAGGCGTCAAGGAAGCACAGTAACTCTGAGCCCGCAGTCGATTCGATGATCTGATCGATGCACGGGAGGACGAACTGCTCCTTTGGGCAGGTGCTATTGACGTTTGTGTAGTTGATACACATTCTCTAGGTCCCGTTCTTATTTTCGACCATGACTGGGTTTGCCAGCCACTTGGAGTATTTGATGGGTCGAATGAAGCCTGCAGCGAGTAGACGCTGCACCTCCACGGTGATTGCTCGGCGGCGCTCTTCATTGAAGGGCCACATCGACTGCTTGACAGGTCGTGCTTTGGGGTCGGCGTAGAGTTTGTGCTCAGCGAGTTCCCTTGGGACACCTTGCATGTCGGATGGCTTCCATGCGAAGATGTCGCGATTCTCACGTAGGAACTCGATTAGCGCGATTTCCTATGCGTGGCTCATGCATGTCCCGATCGTCACCGTCTGGCTAGAGTCACCTAGGACCAGGTCGACGGTGCGGGTGTGTGTGGTGGCCTCGAACGCGGTCGACCCGCTATTCTCTCGGTTGGGCCTTTTGATTATGGCAGGGTCGTATTTGTCGACCCTGCTCGTGTCCCTGGCGAGCTCCTCCGCATGGTTGGCCTCCGCGGCGATGACGGCATCTGCAAGCTCATTGCCTTTCTCCTCGCACTCGATGGCCATGTCAGGGTCGCCGTGCTCGGTGATGATGCCGCATGGCCCTGGAAGCTTCATCGTGTTGTACGCGTAGTGCGACACCGCCATGAACTTGGCAAACGCTTGTCGCCCCAAGATGCAATGGTAGGGGCTGTTCAAGCTGACCAGCTCGAAGACAATCCGCTCGGTGCGGAAGTTTGCTGGTGTGTCGAAGGTGACTGGCAGTGTCACCTTGCCGATCGGGTACGCCTTCCGACCTGGGATGATGCCATGGAAGGTGGTGAGGGTCGTCTCAATCATCGACTACGAGAGCCGCAGCTGCCTGAACGTCTCCAGGTAGAGTATGTTGATGGAGTTCCCGCCATCCATCAATATCTTGGGGAGCCAGTAGTCGCCAACTTTGGGCTTGACCACCAGGGCGACTCGCCCCGAGTATTCGATCTATGGCGAGTGGTCCTTGCGGCTCCATGTGATGCGCTGCTCGGACCAGTTGAGGAAGTGGGGGACGTTGACTTGGGACACCACATTGACGGCGACAACGCGGGCGAAGACCTTCATCTCGCGCTTCGTGCAGAGCCCGGTGAAGGTGTGGAGCGACCCGACGTCGTTGCCGAATGCCCCGCCGTTCAGAGGGTTATTGTTGGGGTCCTCCCTTGCGTGCCGTGCCTTCTCGATCTCCTTGAGGGAGTGGCATTCAGCGGTCGTGTGCGTGGCGGGTTTCCCCTCCCTGCTATGGAACACACAGGGTTGGTTGAGGATGGCTGCAGGGTCAAATTTTGGCCTTGCTCAGTAGTTTCGGTCATCACGGTGTTGGCCTCCATCTTGGCGGAAGCTCTTGGGGTCGCGTGGCGCGTAGCTGGCGTTGGCGACGAAGTCGACTCGCCCGTCACCGTGGCGCTTGCCGGTGAGGCGAATGTTGCTGTAGCGCAGCTCGCGCTGCATGCCATTGTTGTGGACGCTCTGGCGGCGATGTCCTCCTAACTCGTCATCAGTTTCTTGGTTCGAGTCCTCCTCCGCGTACCGCTTGGCGATCTTGAGGAGGTCTGGGATGCTGTCGAGTGTCTTGTACACCCGCTTGAGCTTGGTCTTGAAGCAGTGGATCGCCGTCTCTGGGTGGATGCCAGCCGCATTGAACCATAGATCTTGCCACCTTTGGAGCCAGTTGCGGGTCGACTCGCGGGGTCCCTGTACGCATCGCTCCAGGTCGACGATGCTGGTGGCACGGGTGTAGGAACCCTCGAAGTGCCTGATGAAGGCGTCGCACATGTCCTCCCAGGATTCGATGTTGTCCGCGGGGAGGGTGTTGATCCATTGCCGAGTCGCTCCCTTCATCATCAGGGGGAGGTAGCGGGCGGCTAGGAGGTCGGTTTGGCTGGCGATTCCCATCGCCATAAGGTTTGTGTCCAGCCACACAGCCGGGTCATACATGGGATTGTACTTTTCGATCTCCTTCGGCGCTTTGAAGTTTGCCGGATATTTCTCGCCTCAGATCATCGGTCCAAAGCACTGGGGGCCGACTCGGCTGAGAGAGCCCCTTGGCTCGCCGTCGTGGTGGTTGGTGAGGGTATGCCTCAGGTTGTTAGGATGGCATGCGCGCCAGCTCTGGTTGTTGATGATGTGGGTCCGCACGTCGACTGGCTGCCCGTTGGCAGTGATCATGTTGTTCATCGGTCGAGGGTCGTTGGTGGAGAGCGTCGCGTGTGTGGCCTTTGTCTAGAGCTGCAGGGGCTTGGGTGGTGGGCAGTTCAGGGTATTCGCCATCGATGGGCGGCCGCTCGAGGCCGCCCTGCTTCCGGAGGAGCGGGAGTGCATGCACCCCCGCAAGTCGGCTCCTGCGAATTGCTGCTCGATGGCCTTGGTGAGTAAGGGCTTGGGATACTCAATTTGTAGCGCGCCCTCCCCTGTGACATTGAGGTTGGCAACTGTTGCTCATCCCGCGATGACATTGTCCATCGGGGTGGAGAATAGATGGGGGCCGTTCGCGTCCCGCTCTTGCAGAGAGATAAGGACTCTCGGTTGGTTGAGGGGGGCGCGGGCCTAGTGGCGGTGGGAGAGCTCCAGTCGTTGGTGCGCCTGGTGGCGGTCGGGAACTGCCTCTTGGTGGCGCATTCTCGCAGATCGCGCGATCGAACACGTGAGCCGGGTCGTTGTCGTCGTCGAAGTTCAAGGTGCGGCCCTGAACTGTGGGGTTCAGGCGTGTCCTGATGCGGCGCTGGTGGTAGAGCGATAGCTCCTGTGCCGTTGACTGCTCGAGGCGGAATTTTTCGCGCTCGGCTTGTTCCTTGTGCACTACCTCCTCCGGGCGCAGGTGCATCTCCTCGACCTCCCCCGTCGTGGCGGTTGGCGGGATTGGCGTGGAAAAGGGGTCCGGCGGGGCGCTCGCGCCGCTCGCCATGTAGGTCGCGACGAAGCAACCGGATCCGGCATGGAGATCGCCAAAGTTCTCCGATCCGGAGTCGGAGTTGAAGATCCTGAGGATAGATGGATCCTCGAAATCCTCCATGTTGGAGACTTGGGTGATGGAGCCCGCCGGCGACGCGGCGACAACGGATCCGGCGACTGACGCCGAGTTGGCGTCGTCGTTGAGGGATGGGTCGTCTGTGGCCACGTTGGTCTCGGCCATGTTGCTGGTGGCCAAGTCATACTCGGAGGCGGGACGGTGGATGGTGCGGACCTGGCTCTCAGAGAGCCAATCGCGCGGCGGCGACTCGCGGATGCGCACCGAGTCCTCCGAGACGATGACGTCGGTGAAGCCGACGAAGAGAAATATCATGCCGACCGGCATGATGACACTGTGGGTGACCGGGCATGACGCCGAGGCGTAGCTGCTGGGAAAGATCTGGAGGATCTCACCGATGGCGATCATGCGACCGGTGGTGATCGTCCGGTTGATGGGCAAATAGGGTTTCGCTGCAGAACACAGGCTTTACCGGCCATGCCCCATGGTGGACGCCACTGTTGTGGGAATGGCCACGGCAGATGCTGCGATTGGCAGCGAGTAGTAGAACAAGGGGCAAGGGCGGCCAGCCATCTGCGGTGCGAGATGAGGGCAAAGACACAGGGATTTACCCAGGTTCGTCCCCCGGAGGGTAAAGACCTACTCCTGCTAGATTGTATTGATGAGAGAGTACAAAGAGCAAGCTCGGCGGCTAGGCGGCGATTCGAGGGGGTGTATGATGGAACGTAAGTGCTATGCGTGCCCTAGGGAGGTTTCAATAGAGTCACCTCGCTAGGCTTTACAGATCTACACCCGAGTTGGATAAGGACTCAGAGGGTTTTGACCTAATCCGACTGGGCCTAGCTACGCTTCCGGGCCTTCAGCTTCCAGTCGCCTGGCTTCCTCTTGGGTCGCGGTCCAGTCGCCGTCCAGCAGGCCCACTCAATGGGAGTATGATCCAGTAGGAAACGTCCTACTTCGTATACCCCACTCGGCATATCTCCATCACCACACCCCAAAACTACTCTGCACTAGCACAATCAAAATTAAATGGTAAATTTTATATTATTTCTTTGCGGCATTGTTAAATTGTATTACCCACTCATTTTTTTTGCCCATATATTTGGCATCATGGCAAAATTTTGGCACAATGGCATAGAAGGATTTGGGTCTAGTCCCTGCTCCAGTTGATCTGCTTATTGCGACCCTATGACTACAATTTTCACTCTATAAATGATCCATTGTCTTATCTTCTATCCAAAATCGGTGAAAAAATGATTAATCATTTCCCTTATGTACCAGATTGATAGGTGACCAATTATGCACTTTCTTGGTTTGACTGATAATGTTTTTTAAAAGGAGGGTGTACCTATGGAATATAGTCTTTGTAGATTTTACACATAGAAAGAGGTTCAAATTTAGCACTTGACTACAACAAATGGGATTAAAATTGCATTTCATGCATTGTAGTCTTCTAAACACCTAGTCAATCCGACTTAATAAAATACGAGATAACATCCTCGAGTGGATTCCCTTAGAGATCTGAAAATCTACCTCCTCCACACTATAGAGAGCACAATTTATAATCCAATAATATCCTAAAGAATGGCCTGCAAGATGTTGGAAGTTTGCTTTATGTGAAAGATAGAGTTGGTTCCGTGACCTTGGAAGCTAACTACATAACATATTTTTAACCTTATCTGCTTAATCGAATCTTTAACTAGTTTTTTTTCGAAAAGTGGGAAAACACTACCCTCTTCATCAAGCAATGCATAGAACCTCACTGAAGGGAATATGCCCTAGAGGAGAAATAATAAAAGGTTTATTATTGTCATATCCCAATAAGTTCGTAATAGTTTCATATTGTGCTATAGCTGTACATCAAGTGGAAACATTGATATATGTGTGATACGAAACGTAAGTCCCTAGTAACCTCTATTACTAGTTCGTTGGGCAACATGATGATCAAGGTTTCCTGATCATGAAGTGATAGCGCTGGTTGACAATAAGGTCACATCATTGGTGAATGATGTGATGGACATTCCTCAAAGATTGTGACATGATCAAGTCACAAAGTTCATCGTTGCAATAGTCAGAAACAAAGTCTCCTTCTCCTTAGACCATGAGATCATATCAAATCACTGTCTCCCGAGGCTGCTTTGAACTGCATCAAACGTCACTTAGTGAAATGGTGATTATAAAGGTGTACATTGGGTATCCGGAGGAACAGGTTGAAGAGATTGTGTCACGCGCAGGATTTGTTCACCCAGTTACGAGTAAGATACAGCTAGGCCGACTTGGTGAGATTACATCCATATATGTTGCAACATGTGACTAGGTCACGAGGATGTAATATCGCAGTAACAAGTAAATAGTACTTGTCGGTAACGAGATTGAACAAGGTATGGAGATACCTTAATGATCAAATCTCGGACAAGTATTATCAAAGTAACAAAGGGAAATGGACTCAACATTTATGATTCAAACGACATCATCAATATGGAATGCACAGGAATTATGGGCATCATGGTCCCGATGTTGATCATTGACACAAGAGAGTCTAGGTCATGTCTTTAGCTGTTCCGGAGCCGTGAGGGGATCCACTTAATGGTGCGACAAGCTTGAGATCATCCGTAAGTTGGATTCATATTATAGAAAGTGAAAGCCGGAATTATTCCATGGATAGAAATCCGAAGTTGTTCGGAGAAAGAAAGAAAACCAGAAAAGTTCCGGTGAGAGGACTGGAATTGTTCCAGAATGTTCTGAAGCTATTGGGAGGATATAGAAGGGGAACCGAAAGGTGTTTCGGGTCGAATCGGATTTGGTAATATGTATTTACATATTAAACAATGTAATTAATATTAAATATAATCCAATTTGAAGGGTTATTCCACTAATGGGCCAACTTCCCTAGGGAAAAAGTGCCCATGAGGGAAACCGGAAAAGGAGAAGGGCCCATGCGCCTAGGGTTTGGTGCCTAGGGCTGCCCCCTCCCTTGCCGGTGGCTAGGGTTAGGGTTTGGGGTTCCCCTAGGGCTGTCACCCCTTGGCCGTCGCTCCTCTTCCCCCTTGGGCCGCCGCCTGGTTGCCTTGGGGGAGGGGCAAGGCTGCCCCTTCCCTCCTATATAAAGAGGCCACCCTCTCCCCTTGGAGGGACACACCAATACGACAGATCCCATGATTTCGGAGCTATCTTCCTCCTACTCTCCAATCTATCTCCCTATAGTTGTCTCCACGTGTTGGCATGGCCCAGGGTTGTTCACGTAAGAGACGACACATTTGCAGCACGCCGTTGTGTTACAGGGATCCCATAGCCGGAGATATACTTCCGCAACGCACTCCCTGCATGATCGGGGAGATGGAGGTTCTCGTCGTACACCTTATGTGTACGGATCCACGAGGTGAAACACTTGGGGCACTATGATGTCGTAAGCCGGACTACTGCATGGTGATGGAGGAAGGGGTACCTGTGAGGAAAATCGCGACCTTGAGGTCAGCTACGAGCACGACTACATCAACCAAGTTCCTCTCGGAATGTTAACCGCTTTCGTACTACAAGGGTATGTATCCAAAACCTCTCGGCCGTTACTGCATTACTCATAGATAGATATTGGGCAACTGGGGTCTCCCGCGTAATAAAATTTTGATTTTCTGCCGCAAACCCCAATAGTGGTATCAGAGCTGATCTATGCATAGTAGTGTTGTATGGCCAGTACGCACACGGTGTTGTGTGGGTATTGATTCTATAGTTGTTACCCTCCCACGTGTACTTGTTTATATCGCGGGATTGTTTGATGAAGCTCCCCAGACCGACCTTACGCATAATCTTACACGAGACTGGTTCCACACTCAACATACGGCGTGTTCCATATAAGTGGCTAGCGGGTGTCGGTCTCTCTTATAATAGTTGATATAGCATTTACAACAGAGGGCCCTAAAAGTGTTGTAGTAGAGACAACTGTATGTATCCATGTTGTGGTTGGAAAGTTCGTAGAGTAGAAACGGTTCTATTACGAAAGACCTAACAACCACGTAAAACTTGCAATAGATAAAGTAGAGGTGTCTAACTTTTTGTTGTATGAGGGTAATGTGATTTGATATGGTCATGGTCGTGACGAAGGTAAAGTAGTTTACATTTATGTTACTAAGTTGTAATAATAGTCATCGTTCCGATGGATGACCTACTGGTGGCATTGTGGACTTGACGTCAAAACCGGTGGCACGATGGAGATCATTCCAGTGACACGATGGAGATCATGCCGAAGCGCTCGATGGAGATCAAGGCGCGAGGAGGACCATATCATATCACAATATACATATGATGTTGATACCTACTTTGCATCTTATTGTGTGATAGTATTATATACTCAACGGTAGCATAGATAATATGATCCCTATTAAAACCAATATTAACTGGCAAGCCTAGCATGTGCAGACATGGCCTCGAAATTCCAATGATAGTGTTCCCATTGTGTGTGCACCACCAAGAAAGTTCATCGGTATGAAGCCGGCCGTGAAGATCGGGGGCTAGACATACCTACGTTCGCATATAGTGGGTGTAAGAAATGTTACACTTCAATACACACAAGTTTGAGTTGGCGAGCCTAGCATGTGCAGATAGGTCCTCGGAACACAAGAGATCCAAAGATAGAGCATTATTAACATGGATGATGTGATTGCCATTGGAGAATGTCTACTTGTGAATCTATGTTTCCGGTCGTGGCGATCGGGGGTTGCATAGTGGATTGGGATCGTGTGATCACTAAAATTGTCCAGGGGATGACTATTTTAGTGGGAGCTCAATTATGAATTGAACTCATTATTATGAACTAAGTCTAGATGTTTGTTTGGAAATATCTTAGTAGATCATAGGCTATCTCATTGAGGTCTTTTGTGACCATGAGAAATTTCTTGCTTGAAATGGAACTTAGCACAAGGGTCCAACTTCATAGATTAATACCCACGCCCGAGGGATATCCTCGTAATAAGCTGATCTTCTCTTCTTGATACAATAATAGTTAGGAGATAATCCAATGACTCCACAAGTTTGTGCTTTATCCATAAATCATCCAAAAGGGGCCATTCTCCATTCCATGGAGAGTTGAGCTGCAATTTTGTATTCTACAAAAGAAGGCACATAAAGTATGAGCCATTGGATGAGTTTTCCTCCATCGTGGATGGAAACAAAATATTTGGAGAATCACATAGCAATCTTGCATTAGAGTTAAGAACTCCCAGTTGGGCTTGATTGTAATGGAGGTCATGGATGAAAAAGGTATATATCAGATATACAAAGTTGTAAATGTAATTCATGCAAAACTCGTTGCAGTTTACAAAGTATTGGGTACTTGTCCCGTTTTGTGAAAAACATGATGGTCTGCTTGAGAATTGTTCGAATTGAGGCAATGTGGCTTGATGACGGCAAGAAATCTAGTTGATGGCTGACATCACTCCTTCCCTCAAAGTTTATCATTTGGATTAGTGGACTTCAATAAAATTTGTAATCCATGTTTTTGTGTCTTGCTTTTGGCAAGACGACTATTCATATGAATAAGTTACAATTCAGTTGTACTATTATTATGAGTAATATCTTTATGGTCACATTTTGATTATAAATAAGTTATTCTCATCTCTATGTTAACGATAATAAGTTAACATTTATAAAGGATTATAATGCTATAAGATATCCAAAGTTTAATAATGACGTGACAATATTGTTTAAGTCAAGATGGTTATTGCATGTTTTTCATCCTAGATGAAAATCGGGGTCTTGGATATTTGATCTAGAGACTTTCCAAAACCATGCCTCGTTTGACGAAATGACTAAAACTCTGCATTCCGGTAAAACGTTGATATGCGAAGAATTGTTGAGTCTTATACATAGTGATGTATCACATTTTCAACAATAGTGGAAATCATTATTTCATTGTGGACTTAAGTGAATAGGTGTATTTACTTAATGAAACAAAAGTTTTGAAACGATTTGAATTGTTCAAAATGAGTTCAAAACAAAGTGTGGTATGAAATTAATAAGAATACAAAGTCTCTTCGATTTGATCAATATGACTAAAGTATTTAAGTTAAAGTTTGGCATAAAAGGACTTGTGAAAGTTGTTTCACAAATTATGATAATTGGACAAAATCAAGGTGTTGAAATGTCTAGATATCATAATCATTTTGTATTAGATACATATGGTCTAATAGTATCTCTTATCAGTGTTTTTCTTATCGTTTAGAGTTAAAGATAGTTATAGGCAAACACTCGTTTGATATACAAAGGAACATCTAAGGATTCATGGAAACAACACCATAAGGGTTATGGCATGTTCGAGTTTCTAGAGGTTTCAATGATTCGAAATCGTGGAGAATAAACAAGTCTTTGTAGAGTATTCTTAGGCAACTATGAATACATATTCCACAGAGGGTAAACCTGCTATTGTCCTAAGTTTATGTGTCTTGATGAAGATACAGGTGAAATAAAGTAAAAGTCCAAATCAAAGTAGTTGACCTTACCTCCTGGTTTTTGAGTGGCGCAACAATTTTTTTTTGTGGAACCGAACTCTACAAATAGAGGAGAAACTAATGATAATGATCATAAAGTTTCAACGAATACTTTTACAAAAGAAAGTAGGTTTCAAGAATATATTTTGCAAGTTAGCGGAATTATATTTGATTCACTTTGTCGTGTTATTTGAACAAGACATACCTACGAAATACAAACAAGCGTGATGGACCTAAGTGCGAGAAATTACTAGGAGTCATATAATCTTGTATTAAGTTACATTTAAGATTGGAAAGTAATATGTTACTTGATCATATTAAGTAAAGATGTTTACTTGATATTTCTGGAATGACTGCAAAGTCATAAGAAAGAAATGAAACTTAATGGGAAGACATAAATCTCGATTTGTCACAAAAGGATGTTTGGACAAATTCAAGGAGTTGACTACAAATGTAGCAATGCTTCAGTCTATTGAATTAACACTAGCAATATATGGATATTGGGAACTCACAGCTAGAATTCTCAATTTGATGGCGATCAAAGAATTTTGGAAAGTCCAAGATTATTGAGAGGATTTTCATTTGAGTGGGAGCATATTGTCTTGGATTAACCTTAATATGTAAGAGACATATTTTGAGTGGGAGCTAAGTGAAATTCCTGGATCTCATATATGGATGCCATTTTGAGTGGGAGCTAGTCCCTGGACCTCATATATGGATGCCATATTTGAAAGGGAGCGTGTTATCATTCTGAAATATGTGGATGACATATATGAATGATGTAATTGGTATTAATAATGTTTAAGCTAGTAAATATGGATGAAGTTGAATAAGTTATTAAACAATGGAATTTATAAAGATAGATTGGTAAGTTTAATAAACATTATTGTTGAATGCTTCATGGACTTAATTCTGAAGGCGTTTAGACTGTCCTGGGTAAGATTCTAAAGGAGTTAAGAATATAACAAGATAATAAATAGGTTCTTACCTGTATGAAGCATTGAGGTTCTCAGTGTTACAACTATGGTTAAAAGAAAGAAAGAAAGAAAGATATGCGTTGCATCTCCTATGCCTCAGTCATAGGTTCTTCCATGGAACCATATTGTATACTCGAGATAATATGACCCAAAGGATCTGGTTGAAAGAACATGTATTGAAGTGATTCCGGAGTTAATCATTGAACAAGAGTTAAAGTTTGTTCTTAAATGGCAAGAATAGAAGTAAGGCACATAGTTGCATGTTATGCACTAGGATCTATATAAAGATGAAAGTATATTTTGGCTAAAGAAGTTCGACTTCTCTAAGTGTGTCTCCGGAGTTTACATGACAACAATGTAGGTTAAATTGACTCAATGACCGTCATTGTAAACAATAAAAACAATGTCTCACGCGCTAAAACAAATACTTCAACCCATTATGAGATAATGGAGGGAATGTCAAAATTAGGAGGACATTAATGATTTGCAAAAGCCACACTGATCTGGTAAAATAGAATAGGGACATGAAGTTTCTCATGAGTAGCATGATCAATAAACACATATGGTTTATAAATGCAAGCTAGATTATTTGTACTCTAGTGAAAGTGGGATACTGAAGGGAATATGCCCTAGAGGAAAAATAATAAAAGGTTTAATATTGTCATATACCAATATGTTCGTAACAGTTTCATATTATGCTATAACTGTATCAAGTGGAAATATTGATACATGTGTGGTATGAACAAGGTTCGTAAGCTATATTACTAATTCGTTGGGCAACATGATGATCAAGGTTTCCTGATCATGAAGTGATAGCGCTGGTTGACAACGAGGTCATATCATTGGTGAATGATGTGATGGACATTCCTCAAAGATTGCGACATGATCAAATCACAAAGTTCATCATTGCAGTAGTCAGAAACGAAGTCTCCTTATCCTTAGACAATGATATCATATCAAATCACTGTCTCCCGAGGCTGCTTTGAACTGCATCAAACGTCACTCAGTGAAATGGTGATTATAAAGGTGTACATTGGGTATCCGGAGGAACGGGTTGAAGATATTGTGTCACGCGCGGGATTTGTTCACCCAGTGATGGGTAAGATACAGTTAGGCCGACTTGGTGAGATTACATCCTTATATGTTTGATGACCCACAAGTATAGGGGGTGTATCATAGTACTTTTGATAAATAGGAGTGTCGATCCCAACGAGGAGCAGAAGGTGTTGACTAGTGGTTTGGAGCAGGAATTCTCTATAAATACCTAGCAAACGGATTTTTAGGGGTTTTGATAAAGCAAAGAAATAAAGTCCAAGTAAATAAAGACAACAAATAATTGCAGCAAGTGGCCCAATCCTTTATTAGCAAAGGACAAGACGGTTGTATTACTTATGAGGACCAAACGTTCTCGATGACACATGTGAATACTTTCAAGTGCTTTCCTCTCATATAGTTGATTAATCTTCTATGGTTTGATAAGTGTTTGTTGGCGTTTTGTCAACGTGGAGGGCTTTGTCAGGAAACCCCAAGAGCAAGGTATGATGCAGCACAACAGCAAGTCTTCCCTCAGTAAGAAACTGAGGTTATCGAACCAGTAGGAGGAAGGAAACGTCTCAAAGGTGTTGCAAGCAACATGGAAAAATACACAACACTAACTCAAGACTTTTCCCCAACTAACAGTGAGGTTGTCAATCTCACCGGTTGCTATAACAAAGGATTAGCTGTATGGTGTGGAAGGTGATGATGGTTTGCAGCAAGTAAACAGTAATAGTGGAATATGTATCAATGGTAAAGATTGGACCGGGGTCCATAGTTCACTAGAGGTGTTCTCCTTAGATAAAAAAACACGGCATGTTGGGTAAACAAATTACAGCAGGGCAATTGACAGGACTAAGCAAGGCATAACAATGCAATACTAGACATAAATACCCTATGAGATTCGATTGGGCAATACAACAAGATACATAGACTGCCATCCAACTGCATCTATGACTAGAGTCCGCCTTTGGGTTATCATCCGAACCCCCTCCAGTATTAAGTTGCAAGCAACAGACAACTGCTTTAAGCAAAGTGTGTAAGGTAAACAATCCACTTGTTCCATGAACAAGAGACCGTTGTTTTCTCCCTAGTGGCAACAACACATCTACAACCTTAGAGATTTCTGTCACTTCCCTTGATTAAATAGAGGCATGAACCCACTATCGAGCATAAATACCCCCTCTTGGAGTCACTAGCAATTACTTGGCCAAGATAGCTACTAACAATAAAGAGCATGCAAGATCACAAACAACACAGACATGATAGAATCAATAAGACAAAACCATTAATCAATCTGACATAGTAATCTCAATATCCACCGGATCCCCGCAAACACAACATGCATTATTACAAATAGATGAGATATTAATCATGAACGGAGCTCACAAGATCTAGACATGAAAGCACAAGGAGGATATACAACCATCTAGCTACTACATGGACCCGTAGTCCAAGGTGGAACTACTCACGCTTCATACCGAAGGCTAGCATGATGAAGAAGAAAGCCTCTGGGATGATCTCCCCTCTAGCAGGGTGCCGGGAAGATCTTTAGATCCCCCCGATCTAGGGACGATGGTGGCGGCGGCTACAGACGGTTTCATGGAATATTTATTGGGTCCTTAGGGTTTAGGCATCAGGGGCTTCTTATAGGCGAAGAGGCGAGTATGGGAGGCGGTCAGGGGGCCCACACCCTGCCCAGGCACGGGCTCACCCTAGGCCACGCCTGGGGGGTGTAGTCACCCTGTGGCGCCCCTCCTTCTCTCCTCGGGAGTTCGTGTTCTCCTCAGTGAAATATTGACTTTGTGTAAAGGTCCCAACCTTTAATAAGGTAGAGATCCATGTGTTTACAATGCTAGTCCCTGGATCAATAGCTAGAATCCACAGTTAAGATGTAATATCAAGAAACAAAGGTCATAATACAACTTTATAACCAGGAATAAAATAATTCATTACATCTTACATAGCTCATTTGGCTATCTCATTACAATGCAGCAGAAATAACTATATAGCATGGAGTCCTTCATCTTCAAAGTGCACAGGCAATCATGTTGGTTGTAGTCTTGTAATCCTATTCAACACACTTCAATAACATCAAACAAACCTGCAACATAATAAGTTACAGCCACAAGGGTCAATACATTTGAATTGTATTGGCAAGTGATACTATTGTAGTATAGTGGAGTCTATCATCTATATGCATTTGGCTAAGTGGAGCTTAGGCTTGCTTTGCTAAAAATAGGTTTTACCTATCAGTTGAAAACACTAAGTTTTTGTTTGGCAAAAACTCCCAAGGAACCACCAATAGACATTGGTGAACCTTTACCCTTGTTCAACCACAAGTTTTTAACTTAGAAATTGGGATGAGGAGATTCTTGATAGCTTCCATGTCTTGATGCTCAATTTGTCCATTTCCGGGGACACGGCTAAGTACTTAGATTCTTCCTTCTGCAGAGGTGGTGCACTTTCCCCACAAGACTCGACATGCATCGAGTTAGGACCTTTTAGAATCTTTCCCTTAGACCAAAATGGACATGTTCCAAACCTATCACCCCCTACCACCAACTGTCCATTTGGCTAAGTTATTGCAACTTATATGATCCAGGCAGAGCCCATAATGCCAAGTGGCTACACTAGAAGCTTCTTAACATATGGCATCTCAAATCCCTTTGTTCCTGGGTGGCATTCCACAAGTGAGATACACAGGGTAGACCATTGTAAAATGGGCCCTGGTAACCACTCAACAAAAATCCAACCAAGCAATTACCATTCCACCCAGGTGTTTCATTCCCTTAGTTGTTTTATTAAGCAAAAACATAAGTCAAAGACTTAGCAACATTTTTCCATAGTATGTATATAATCTGATGGGGATATGCCTACCGGGGTATACCCAGCGGGACGTTTCCGACTAGCCTAGAACTGGCGAGTGGGCCTGCAAGACGGCGACTGGATCGAGGCCCGGTGTGGATCCAAGCGACTGGAAGCTGAAGGCCCAGGCGAGTAGATAGGCCCAGTCGAGTTAGGTTAAACGATTACCGAAGCCTTAACTGATTCGGTTGAGATATGTAAACCCTAGGGAAGGTGAGTCTATATAAACCTCCCTACAGGGCGTGTAGGGATACGTTCCATCATACACCCAAGCGACTCGCCGCCGAGCTCGTCCATTGTATCACCATCCTAATACAATCTAGCAGGAGTAGGTCTTTACCCTCCTGGGGGCCGAACCTGGGTAAAACCCTGTGTCTCCGCCCTCATCTCGCACCGCAGATGGCTGGCCACCCTTGCCCCTCGTTCTACTACTCGCTGCCGATTGCAGCATCTGCCGTGACCATTCCCACGACAGTGGCGCCCACCGTGGGGCCTGGCCGGTCTGGCCGGTGTTCTGCGGCGACATCCAATCTGCCCATCAACGAGACGGTCACCACCGGCCGCATGATAGCGATCGGCGAGATGCTCCAGATCTTGCCGAGCAGCTACGTCCCAGCGGCGCGACCAGTCATGCACAGCGTGATCCTGCCGGTCGGCACGATCAGCCTCTTCGTCGGCCTCACTGACGTCATCGTCTCGGAGGATTCGGCTCGCATCCGCGAGTCGCCGCCACGCGATTGGCTCTCCGAGAGCCAGATCCGCACGATCCATCGCCTCGCCTCCGAGTACAACACGGCCCACAGCAATGTGGCCGAGAACTCCGCGGCCGCGGAAGACGTGGCCCTCAACGACGACGCCGACTCGGCGACCCCGGCGTCACACGCCGGATCCATCACCGCGGCCTCACCCACGGGCTCCATCACCCAGGTCTCCAACGTGGGAGACTTCGAGGACACCTCCATCCTTGGGATCTTCGACTTCGACTCTGGGTCGGAAAATTCCGCCGACCTCCGCGACGGGACCGGTCGCCACGCCGCGACCTACATGGCGACCGGCACCGATCCGCCGGAGGATCCCTTCTCTACCCTGATCCCTCCTAACGCCACAGCAATGGAGGTCGAGGAACTCCGCCTGAAGCTGGCGGAGGCAGTGCGCAAGGAGCAAGCCGGGCGCGAAAAATTTCGCCTCGAGCAGGTGACGGCGCAGGAGCTATCGCGCTACCACCAGCAGCGAATCAGGTCGCGCCTAAACCCCACCGTCCAGGGGCGTGCCCTGAACTTCGACGATGAAAACGACCCGGCTCGCGGGGCCGAGCGCGCGATCTGCGAGAACGCGCCACCAGGAGGAAGCGCCCGGCCCCCGCCAGGGTCGACGACGATGGGCGCCCCGCCTCCACCCAACCGCACACCCCCCAGGGATCAGCCGCGGATAGTAGTCTCCTCACGGGAGTGGGATGCGAACGGCCTCCCACTATTCTCCACCCTGATGGACAACCTCGTGGCGGTCCGAGCAGCAGCCGACAACATCACGGCCACCGGCGACGGCGCCCTACAGATCCAGTACGTCAGGGCCCTGCTCGCAAAGGTCGTTGAGCAGAAAAACGCAGGCGCCGACTCGCAAGGTCAGGTGTACTCATGTTCTTCGGGAAGCAGAGCGGCCTCAAGCGGCCGCCCAATGGCAGCAAACACCCTCAACTGCCCGCCACCAGAGCCACTGCAGCTCCAACACCGACCCGCGAACGCGGCACTCTCCACCAACGACCCCAGGCCAGCGACCAACTTCGTCGCCGCCAACGGTCAACCCATCGACGCCCGCACCCACATCATCAACAACCAGAGCTGGCGCGCATGCCAGCCCGACGACCTGCAACACACCCTAACCAATCGCCGCGACGGCGAGCCAATGGGGTCGCTAAGTCGACTCGGCCCCAAGTGCTTCGGACCGATGATCCGAGGCGAGAAGTACCCGCCGAACTTCAAGGCGCCGAAGGAGATAGAAAAGTACGACCCTTCATACGACCCCGCCGTCTGGCTCGATACATACCTCATGGCGATGGGGATCGCAGGACACACCGACCTGCTAGCTGCCCGTTACCTCCTCCTGATGATGGAGGGGACGTGCAGGCAGTGGATCAACACCCTCCCCCAGGATAGTATCGACTCCTGGGAGGAGATGCGCGACGCCTTCGTCAGGCACTTCGAATGCTCCTACACCCGTGCCACCACCATCGAGGACCTGGAGCGATGCGTCCAGGGACCCCGCGAGTCGACCCGCAACTGGGTCCAGCGGTGGCAAGAACTCTGGTACAACGCGGTCGGCATCCACCCGGACACCGCGATCCATTGCTTCAAGACCTCGTGCCGCTACGAGCCTTTGGTCGCCAAGCTCATGCGACATTCTCGCACACTCGACAACATACCGGACCTCCTCGAGATCGCCAAACGGTACGCAGAGGAAGACCCAAACCAGGAAACCGACGATGAGTCGGGAGGCCAACGCCGCACGAGCGGCAACGACAGCGGACGACGGTCTGACCTACGCTACAGCAACACTCGCCTCACTAGCAAGCGCCGCAGTGACGGGCGAGTCGACTTCGTCGCCAACGCCGGGCACGCACAACGCGAGCCCAAAAGCTTCCGCCGCGACGGAGGACAATGCCGCGACGGCGGCAACTACAAGGCCAAGCCAAGGTTCGACCCCGCGGCCCTCCTTAACCAACCTTGTGCGTTTCATAGCAGGGAAGGGAAGCCCGCAACGCACACGACCGCCGACGGCCACACCCTCAGGGAGATCGAGAAGGCACGGCGAGCACGGGAGGACCCCGACAATGACCCGCCAAACGGCGGAAAATTTGGCAAACTGGCCGGCTCGCTCCATACCTTCACAGGCTTCAACACGAAGCGCGAGAAGAAGGTCATCACCCGTGCCGTCGCCGTCAACGCGGTGGCTCAGGTGGACGTCCCCCAGTTCCTCAACTGGTCGGAGCAGCCCATCACCTGGAGCCGCCAGGACCACTCGCCACGCATCGAGTACCCAGGCCGAGTTGCCCTGGTGGTCAAGCCTAAGGTCGGCGACTACTGGCTCCCCAAGACATTGATGGACGGTGGCAGCTCCATCAACATCCTATACCTGGACACCTTCAGGCGACTGCGGCTCCCGCAGTCGATGATCGAGACAACCCACACCACGTTCCATGGCATCGTCCCCAGTCGGAATGGGGCGCCAAATTACTAAACAATAGGGGTCTTTCTGTGCAAGTCAGCTGAACACCGTAATTGATGAGTGAGTAGGTGGGTTAGGTGCACCCCTCGCCCAGTGGGAAGTCATGAGGCTAGCCCCCCCCGATCGGCAAGGTCACGCTGCCCGTCACCTTCGGCACACCAGCAAAATTCCGCACCGAGCGGATCGTCTTCGAGCTGGTACCCTTCGACATCCCCTACCACTGCGTCCTGGGGCGCCAGGCGTTCTCCAAGTTCATGGCAGCGCCCCACTACGCGTACAACGCGATGAAGCTCCCCGGGCCATGTGGCGTCATAACCATCAACGTCGACCCCGACATGGCCGCCGAATGTGAGGCCAAAGGAGCAGAACTCGCTGACACCGTCATCGCGGCAGAAACCAACCACGCCGATGAGCTCGCCAAGTACGCGAGCGGGGTCAACAACGACGACCCTACCATACTCAAGAAGCCCAACTCGGAGGGCGCAAACACCTCAACCTTCGAGGCAATGACGCACACCCGCACCGTCGAGCTGGTCCCAGGCGACTCCAGCCAAACGGTGACGATCGGGACAGGCATGAGCCCAGCCTAGGAAGGCGCGCTCATCGAGTTCCTCCGTGAGAACAGGGACATCTTCGCATGGAAGCCCTCTGACATGCCTGGTGTCCCTAGGGATCTCGCTGAGCACAAACTAAACGCCGACCCCAAAGTGCGACCCGTCAAACAGTCGCTGCGGCCCTTCAATGAAGAGCGCCGCCGAGCCATCGTGGAGGAGGTGCAGCGTCTACTCGCTGCAGGCTTCATCCGGCCAATCAAGTACTCCAAGTGGCTGGCAAACCCAGTCCTGGTCGAGAAGAAAAACGGGACCTGGAGGATGTGTATCGACTACACAAACTTGAACAGCGCCTGCCCGAAGGAGCAGTTCGTCCTCCCGCGGATCGACCAAATAATCGACTCCACCGCGGGCTCGGAGTCGCTATGCTTCCTCGATGCCTACTCTGGATACAACCAGATCAAAATGGCTGTCGAGGACGAGGAGAAGACGGCGTTCATCACGCCATTCGGAGCTTTCTGCTACACCGCCATGACCTTCGGCCTCAAGAACGCCGGGGCGACCTACCAGCGGTGCATGCAAGAGTGCCTTGCAAGCCAAATTGGCCGCAACATCCACGTCTACATCGATGACGTGGTCGTCAAATCCGCTCGCCAGGGTGATCTACTCGCCGACCTGGCGTAAACATTCGCCAACTTGCGAAAATACAAGATAAAGCTTAACCCAGGAAAATGCACCTTCGGTGTACCAGCAGGACAACTACTGGGGTACGTCGTCTCCAAGCGAGGGATCGAGGCGAACCCCACCAAGATTGACACGATCGCCCGACTCGGCAAACCCGAGTGCCTGCGCGACGTCCAGAAGCTGGTCGGGCGAGTAGCAGCTCTCAGTCGCTTCATCCCCCGCCTGGGCGAAAAGGCGATGCCCCTATACCGTCTGATGCGCAAGAACCCCACCTTCCAGTGGGACAAGGAGGCGGACGACGCACTCCGCGACCTCAAGAAGGTGCTACTCGCCGCACCGCTACTCGCCGCCCCAGCCGACAAAGAACCCATGCTGGTCTACGTCGTGGCTTCCGAGCGCGTCGTCAGCGCCGTCATGGTCGTCGAGCGGCCGGAGGAAGGAAAGGAGCGCCCAATACAGCGACCGGTGTACTACATCAGCGAGGTCCTCACTGAGTTGCGCCAACGATACCTGCAGTACCAGAAACTGGTGTACGCGGTCTTCAGAGCACAGCGGCGCCTGCCGCACTACTTCCAGGAGCACCCGATCACGGTCGTCTCCTCAGCACCGTTGCAGGACATGATCCGCAACCGTGAGGCGACTGGGCGAGTCGCCAAGTGGGCCGTCGAAATCGGCGTCCACAATATCAAGTACGATCCGAGAAAAGCGATCAAGTCGCAGGCTCTAGCGGATTTCATCGCCGAATGGGAAGAGGCCCAGCAGCCAGAAAAGCTGCCATACCTCCATTACTGGAGCCTGCGCTTCGACGGCTCCAAGAACGCGGACGACGCAGGAGCAGGGATCGTGCTGACTTCCCCGAAGGGCGACAAGCTCCGCTACGTCCTTTGCCTCGACTTCACCCCCTGCACCAACAACATGGCCGAGTACGAGGCACTACTCCACGGCATGCGAGCAACCAAGGAGATGAACGTCAACCGCCTACGCTGCTACGGAGACTCCGACCTCGTCGCTGGACAAGTCGCTGGCACCTGCGACGCCGTCTCCCCACCATGGCGGCATACCGCCAAGCAGTGGACAAGCTGGGCGGACACTTCGCAGGCTACTCCATCGAGTGGATTGACAGGCGGAAGAACGAGGAGGCCGATGCACTCTCTCGCATTGGGTCGGCTCGACTCGCACCACCCGCCGGTGTTTTCCTCGACACGATCCCCAAGCCGTCAGTCTCTCCCCCAAGGGAGATCGACATTGGAGTCCCGCTGCAGCCATATGCAGCCCTGGTCGCACTCGTCACCGAGCCAGACGACTGGACCAAGCCCTACGTCGCCTACCTAGAGGCCGGCACCTTGCCGGCATACGAGACGGACGCTCGGATAATCGTACGCCGATGCAAGTCCTACACCATCATCGACGGCGAGCTCCACAGGCACAGCGTCACCGGCGTGTTCCAACGCTGCGTCCAACCCGCCGAAGGACGCAAGATCCTCCACGACATCCATTCCGGCGACTGTGACCACCACGCCGGCGCCCGCTCTCTGGTCGCCAAGGCTATGCGGCATGGCTTCTACTGGCCCACCGCACACGCCGACGCTGTCGACATCGTCCAGCGGTGCACCGGGTGCCAGAAGTACGCAAAGCAGACGCACGTGCCGAGCTCGGCGCTCAAGACAATCCCCATCACCTGGACATTCGCCGTGTGGGGCATGGACATGGTAGGCCCATTCAAAAAGGCTCCCTCCGGCTACACCCACCTCCTGGTCGCGGTCGACAAATTCACAAAGTGGGTAAAGGCCAAACCAGTCCGGAAGTGCGACGGGAAGACCGCCACTAAATTCCTACGCGAGCTCATATATCGCTACGGGTTCCCAAACAGCATCATCACGGACAACGGCACCAACTTCGCCAAAGGAGCCATGGCCGAATTCTGCGAAGAACACGACATCCGGCTCGACCTCGCGTCAGTCGCCCACCCGGAATCCAACGTCCAGGCGGAACAGGCCAATCAAAGCATCCTCCACGGCCTGAAGACGCGACTCCAAGTACCACTCGAGCGCACCGCCGGGTGCTGGGTCGAGGAGCTACCCTCCGTCATCTGGGGCATTCGCACCTCGGTCAACAGGTCGACAGGATTCACCCCCTTCTTCATGGTGTACGGCGCCGAGGCAGTCATGCCCACCGACCTCGAGCACGACTCGCCGCGGGTCGTCCACTACACGGAGGCTGCAAATGAACTCGCCCGCCAGGATGGAGTCGATCAACTCGACGAGGCACGTGACCTCGCTCGGTCACGCACCGCCATCTACCAGCAGGGACTCCGCCGCTACCACAGCCGGCGGGTGAAAACTCGCACCTTCCAAGAAGGCGACCTGGTGTTGCGCCTCATCCAGGACAGGAAGGGCATGCACAAGCTTTCCCCTCCGTGGGAGGGACCATTCGCCATCGGGCGAGTACTCGGCAACGACGCCTACTACCTCTTCGACGTCCGTGGGGACGGCGAACTCGACGTCAAGCGCCCATGGAATGTAAACCTCCTACGGAAGTTCTACTCCTAGAACCCCACATATGTACCCTCCAGTCGCTATGAAATAAAAAAGAATCGGTTACCGCAAATTGCGCCTACTCTCCGTGTCTTGTGCCACTCACACTCGTAATAACAGCGTCAAGCTAACCGCAGAAGTCAACCTTTGGTACAGCGATCGGCACGGCTAAGTAGTGCGGTGCAAGACCACTGGGTCACCTCAGGTCTTGCATCGTCCACAAAAAAAGCCTACCCGGAGCCCCATTGGAGTCGCCCAGCCCGACTGGCTCTACGAGCCAAGACAACTGCCTTCGCTTCTCACAGCGACCATGATCCTCCGCATCCTCGACATAGCGACTCGAACGGCCCAGTACCACGCTCGGGGACTGACGACCAGTTCAGCGCGAGCGGCTCGGGAAAACGCCAAGTATGAGAGCACGCCCAGGACTCGCCCCGCGACTGACCCAACGGGCCAGGCAGGAGTGATGCGCTCAAACTAACGCGCCAAGTCCTCACCCACCCTCGAGTCGAGCCTAGAACAACCAAGTACCACGCTCGGGGACTCGGCCACCCGACCTCGTTCGCGCAAGGGAAAATGGTGAAGTACAGAGCGCTCAAGGGAGTCGCCTTGCGACTGGCTCTTCGAGTCCGGGCGAGTCGACCACAAATAACAAAACATCCAAAAACCGCAAACACATTATAAACGAGGTCAACCCCATAAAAAGGGCGGACGCGCTCGGGGACTCGTTCCACCCTCAATCAAAAAACACATGTCACAAAACAAACACGATACCTTATTAATAGCATGTCGCAAATTGTCTCAAAATACATAGTATGCCCAACGGTAGAACTGTTACTAACGCCCCAAGGCAAACTAGTTCACTCTGCAGGCTTCGACGACGACTCGCCAGAACCCTTGTGATTGCGGATGAAGGGAGTGTACGGGTTCGACGGATACGTCGTCAGCTCAACCGCCATCGCCGCACGAAAGGGCTGCTCGACCTTGAAGTCCCGGTACTGCGGCTCGGGGTCGTTGGGCGCGACGACCGTCTCCTGGTAAGGAAGGAGGTCGCCCATCGCCCAGACGCGCTCGGAGTACACCGAGGCGCGACCCGTCAACTTGAGCACCTCGGAGATCTCCACCACGCCAGTCGACGACGGGTAGCCACTCGTCACGTCGTCCAGATCGAAATCTTCTGGAAAGTGAGCAAGCCCAAGGCTAAGCGCCGTTGCCGCTCCACGCCGGAACGCCGATCGCGTCATGAACTCAACGACCGACGACGCCTTCTCCAAGTACTTCCACACCTCGACGAGGTCGCTGGGAATTACTTCTGTGGGCGATATCTCCTGGAGGTAGGCTCAGATGCATGTCGCCGACAACGTCGCCGAGTCGACGAGCGTGGCCACACATTGTCGCGCGTCGAACGAGCTCGCCTCTTCCGCGCTATCAAGGATGCGACCTGTGAATAGAAGATAACAGTGAGTACGTCGGATATCACAAAAAGGCACATGCAATAGGCAGGGGCAGACACACTCACCAATCAAGGGACGGGAGAGATCCGTGATGAAGCTCTGAAGAGAAGTGTAATCATCCTGAAGCCCAGCAACAAGGGCGTCAGAAACCTTACGTTCTTTGGCGGCGGCCGTAACGGCAGCCTTGGCTCGACCATCCGCCGAACTCGCCTCTTCTTTCGCCTCCCTCAGCTCGCGCTCGAGGTCGGCGATCCGCTTCTCAGCCGAGCTCAATGCCGATTGAGCCGCTGCCAACTCACCCGCTAGGACAAGTCCCTGGCGAGCCTCCTCTGCCTTCGCGGCAACTGCCTGAAGCCCCTTATTCGCCTCCTGGACGGTGGCCAGTTCCTTCTCCGCGCGGTGTTTCGCTGCCAGTCGGTCAGCTGACTCCCGTTGCAGACCCTGCACACAATTCAAACAGTTAACCAAAGCGAAATCCTAAGTGCCCACCCGCTGAAATTCAGCGATTGCGCACTTGGGGACTGGCAATCAAGAAATCCTAAGTGCCCACCCGCTGAAATTTAGCGAGTGCACACTCGGGGACTGGCAATCAAGAAATCCTAAGTGCCTACCCGCTGAAATTCAGCGAGTACGCACTCGGGGACTGGCGATCAACAAATCCTAAGTGCCCACCCGCTGAAATTCAGCGAGTGCGTACTCGGGGACTGGACGCGAAAAATAACAACAAGACACTAAAAGAATCAGACCGCTGCAACACACCGGCCTGATCCTCGGGGACTGGACATACCTGGATGGCTGCGCCAAGCATGCCATGAAGTTGTATCGCATCCACGGACGCGAGGAGAGCCGGCGTGTGCCCACGACGCTGCTCGACTTCCGCGTCAGCGACCCCAGGTGCACGGCTCGAGGGCGAGGTCCCACTCGCTGTAGCCGCTCTAGCCATGAAGCACGGGAACGTTGCGATAGAGGCACCGGCACCAGAGGAGGCCGGCTCGGCCACCCCAGGCGAGGGAGCACCCTCCTTTGTGGGTATGGCCGCCTCCATTGCGGGTTCATTCGGCGTGACCGCCGTGTCGTCGGAGATCGTGACGACATCGTCACCCTTGGCCTTCTTGGTGCCATCCGCAGGGACGACGACTTTGTCCGCCTTCCTCTTCCGGGAGGGATCCTCTTCGTTGACGATGGGTGGCACCTTAGCCACGGTCGGATGGCCTATCTTCTTCGCTCCGGTCCTACAAATTGATCGCGTGAGCAAGATAATTCAAGTACAATGAAAGACGAAACAAGGTGAGCAAACTCACTTAGCGACTGGAATGAAGCGTAGCCCGGTGCGGATGCCGGCCGTCTTCTCCAGTTCGGGGACCAGTCGGCGACTGAGGCCCATTTCCAAGACGTCGTGCGCCCAAGACATGGATGGTTTCTTCGTTGTCGAGGATGCGACGGGAGCCTCTAAGACATCATCAGCGGGAGCTTCCTTGCGAGGTGAAGCCGCCGCGACCAGAGCGGCCCCTAGTCCAGAGACTGGGGCAAATGGCGGAGGTATCGAAGCCAGTGGCACCTCGCTCAGGACAGCGGCCGTGTCCAGCGCGGTTACCACCGGCGGCGCCTCGCCCTTGGCCGGGCTGGGAGCGTCGGAGCTGCTCGCCGAATGCGGTGGTGAGGCCGACCTCACCGGCTTCGTCTTCTTCTTCGGAGGGGCCTTCGCCTCCTTATCCTTCTTCTTCTTCTTCGACGGAGTGGCCTGGCGGCGCGAGGTGGTCTCCGGAAGTTCGTCATCATCATCATGACGCTCGAGGATCTTACTCGCCTCAAGTTCACGCTGACGCTGCCCGCGGGTCTTGCAGACCAGCGGGGCGACTTCCTCCTCGGATTCGTCATCGCCGTTGCTCTCGTCGCTCTCGGTGTCGCCCTTGGCGGGAGGCGACTCGCCCATGTCCTGGACGGACGAGCTCGAGTTCTCGTCATCTGAAGGCGGAAGCCATCCTTCCACCACTTGGAATAGCTGCAATAAGCACAAGATAAAATTAGAATGACCGCGACTGCATAGACTGCGACTGCGAGTGATGCGAGGTGACTCATCGCTGGGGCTGGATGCTTCGCGGTGTAGGGGGCGACCCCAGCCTTTGCGTCCAGGTACACCGCCTGGGTGATCTTATTCAGTGTTGGGGTGTAGTCCTCGAGCTTCCACTCGACGAGGCAGGACTTCGTCGAGTCCTCCCGGCCCGTGTATTGGTACATGTAGTGGTCGCGCCGAGCCAGAGGGACGAGCCACCGCCCGAGCCAGCAGTTGTATAAGTTAATTGTCTGGAGGCCTTTCTTCTTCAGACTGCGGATGGTTTGGAGCATTTCATCCACGACCATCCGCTGGTCGGTGGGGAGCTTGCCGAATTGGAGTCGGCGCGGTTCGGACCGGTTGGCGGAGTATCATGGGATCGCCGCCTCCCCCTCCGGGGTCGCCTCGGCAACGTAGAACCAAGACTTCTTCCAGTCGCTCGCCGCCTTGGCGGGCAGCATCAAGTCAAAGAACGAAGCCTTCGACTTCAGCTGGAATGTCAGGCCGCCCGCGGCAAGCATTGGGCCGCCCGCTTCCTCGCGACTGATCCGTCCGTGGAACAGATCTTGCCATAGAGGGAAGTAGGGCCGGCAGCCCAGGTAGCACTCGTAGAACGCCACGAAGATGGCGAGCTGCTCGATGCTATGCGGACCCAGGTCCGACGGTTTGATCCCTTAGTAGGCGCAGAAGCGCCGGAAGAACAGGGACGTAGGGAATCCCTGCCCCCGTTCTAGGTGGCTGGTGAAGCAGATAAATTCTCCCTCGCGCGGGTTCGGGGTCACCTCTCCGGCCGCGGGGATGCGCCAGCAGCCGGCGCGCAGGATCCCGGCCTCCTCGAAGGACGCCAGTTGCACCCTCGTACACTTAGATCTACCCCAAGGCTCGGTGGAGGGGTCCATGGCGGAAGGATTCGTGGAGGTC
The DNA here is from genome assembly GCA_916181665.1 of Avena sativa. Classification (NCBI taxonomy): domain Eukaryota; kingdom Viridiplantae; phylum Streptophyta; class Magnoliopsida; order Poales; family Poaceae; genus Avena; species Avena sativa. The sequence continues at coordinate 323,851,299 of OV702295.1, forward strand.
GGAAGATTTCGGGTCGGCTGGATCGCGATGCGGAGGAAGGCGAAAGTGGGTACAATCGGAGGAAATGACGAGAAGATGGTTTTCCGATTGCCTGCCATTCCCCTTATATAGCGGTTGTTACCCGCCAAATCAGGGAGCCGTTACTATGCGGTGATTACGCCAAAAGTTACCGTTGGATTACCCCAACGGCTAGTTTGACCACGTTTAACGGTCCAACTTCAGCCATTCGGCTCGCCGACCCGATCACTACGACAGTGATTAGGTGTTTCGCTGACTCGACTCACCAAAGCTGCGATCAGAATGACTAGTGGTTTCCTTCATGTAGGAGCCCGCCGACGATTCGACTGGATGCTTGCTTTGAAGCCGTATACTCCGACTGCCAGCAACCACCTGCGCCCAATCAACGACGGCCTCGGGGACTACTGGTGGGGATATGCCTACCGGGGTATACCCTGCGGGACGTTTCCGACTAGCCCAGAACTGGCGAGTGGGCCTGCAAGACGGCGACTGGATCGAGGCCTGGTGTGGATCCAAGCGATTGGAAGCTGAAGGCCCAGGAAAGTAGATAGGCCTAGTCGAGTTAGGTTAAACGATTACCGAAGCCTTAACTGATTCGGTTGAGATATGTAAACCCTAGGGGAGGTGAGTCTATATAAACCTCCCTACAGGGCGTGTAGGGATACGTTCCATCATACACCCAAGCGACTCGCCGCCTAGCCGTCGAGCTCGTCCATTGTATCACCATCCTAATACAATCTAGCAGGAGTAGGTCTTTACCCTCCGGGGGGCCGAACCTGGGTAAAACCCTGTGTCTCCGCCCTCATCTCGCACCACAGATGGCTGGCCGTCCTTGCCCCTTGTTCTACTACTCGCTGCCGATTGCAGCATCTGCCGTGACCATTCCCATGACATAATCCACCCTTGGTTGCTACTAGCTAGGCTAAGCATGTCAATAGCATGTATCTTAACTTAGAGAAAATTCTAACAATTCTACAACTACGAGGATTTCCCAAGCATAGCATATAGATACTTAGCAAAAATTACCAATGCAAGCCCTATACAAAATATCTCTAATGCATAGTCAAAATATTGGGACAGAAATATGAAGCACCACTTGCCTTTTTGGTAGAGCATATAAGTTCACTCCTTGATCTTGCAATAGTCACACTCTTCAAAGTTCACTACAATTCAATCAAGCAAGGCACAAATTCAAAACTAGCATTCCAACAATTCATAACATAATAATAAAAACAAAGCAATGCTTGCAAGCATGACAAAGATTGTTTTATTTGAAAAACTGGTTTCTATTAGGCTATAAAGATTCTAAAACATCTATTGGTCATTTATAAAAGTGGCAAAACCATTTTAAGTCAAGTTAGTGAAAATGGCCACTTTAAGTCATTTTTGTTTTGCTAGAAATGGTTCAAATCAAAGTAATAATTTCTAGTGTTTGACTAATATATTTTTATCCACAAATGTTAGTGTTTATGGTCAAAGTGTTTAATATTAAAACCATCTGAAAAAGGTTTTTCCTATAATCCATTTTTAAATCAAAGCAATATTTTATTTTGTTGGAAAGGCCTTTAAACAAGGTAATAATTTTATAGGGTTCACCAAATATATTTTTAAATCTCAAAACTTGGTGTTTAGGGTCAGATATTTTAATTCAAACCATTTTCAAAAGGTGTCGTGGTGGTGGCACGGCAGATGCCATGGGTAGGCTTAAGTTGGGAGCCGAATGGGTGCTTGTGGTCACCGGGGAGGGAGTGCACGGTCGAGCCATGCACGAAGAACAAGAAGAACTCTCCAGACTTAGCAATTCGATTGATACCCCAAAGATTATGAGTGCTCCTTGAGCTGTATAAGCTAGAGTTGACAGCACTAGTTCCCTACTTGGTCCAACCCCCTTCTACTACTGCTATGCCCTCCCTTATATAGGCAGTGCTAGCTAGCTAATACCCCTTTGGGTTCTAGGGTTTACTATTTGGATCTTGGTCCCTACAATGTGGGCCGGGTCATGGGCTTGCCCTAAGCCCAGAGGCCCGGTCCATAAAGCTTGACAGCTAACGGTCTTCTGGTACGCTGCTTCTTGTTCTTTTTGGCGTCATGCTGTTACTTTGCACGTCAGCGTATGCTTTGGGCATCACCCGGCTCCTTTTATGTCACCCGATGTCGCCCTTCTCTTTTGACATGCTTTACCATGGTCCCTCCTGAACCCTACTTGGAAAGGTGCCACGCGTCCTCCTTGACTCGGCCCTTCCTCGGTCGACTCGGCTCGTTGGTTCCTGCAAGGGTTACAACTTTGTCCTATGCAGGCCGACATAGTTTGTATGTCGGCTTTCATGCTTATCTTACCCGCCGTTCTTACCCGGCCTGGTTCTTTCTTTACTCGGAGCCTACCCAGCTGCGCTATGTTTCCCCTCTCGTCACCCTACGGGGGGTTATCCCCCCGACATTAGTCCCCGAAGCTGGTGAGGTCTAGCAGTTCAAGATGTTAGGCGTCTCCAGGTTCCTTTTGTGTGAGTGGAACTTAGTTTTTGTCTTTATCTGTCGCAATTTCGCACCTTGCCGGGTCAGTCTGATAATTTCCGGGTCGACTCTTTGACTTCTTGGCTCATTCTTGCCTCGAGCCGAGTTATCTTGGACAATTCCGAGTCATTTTCGGCGCGCTTCAGTCACTGACAGCTGGTAATCATGATTACCTGCCTCAATTTTTGTTCCAAGCTCTGGTGTCATAGTGACGGTTGCACAGTTATTCCCCGTCACTGTGGCAGTCCCATCGACCTACGCCTCTTGTCCTTCTAGTCATGACGTGGCACGGGATTTTTCGTGTATCGTTGGCTACGTGGCTCTTGCTGACTGACTTTCCCGGCCTGGTACATGGCCACACGCTGGCCGCACAGCATAGATAGATCCCACGACTGGGGTTTTTACTGCCCTTAAGTAGGGGTTGGGGGTTTCCACTTCCCCCACGCCCGTTCAGTTTTCCTTGCCCTTTCTTCTTCCTTGCGCCCATAAAATCGAACTGCCCCCTTTGCGGTTCCTTCTTCCTCCTGTTCTTGTGTTGTGATTGCCCTTTTCTTATTTCCATTCCAGTACGGGTCCATGCTGTTCCAAGTCTCTTCCAACCGGGGAGGAGACTGACTCTGCTGATCTCATGGATGCTCATGATGACACTGATGGTGCTGAGGAGCAGGAGATTCCCGCCGGCGAGCGCGGCAGCTGGGAAGGCTCAGAGGTCTCCACCGAAGAGGTGGAGTGGCTCCGCTCCACCAGACGCATTCCGCTGCAAGTGGATTGCCGTCTCCCCTCCGGTGAGATTTCTCCCAAACCCCAAGATGACGAGCGGGTGGGTTTCCTTTCTCATTTTGAAGCGGTTTCGCTCTTCCTATGAGAACCTTCTTCTCCTCGTTTCTTTCCACCTTCCATCTGCAGACCCACCATCTTCCTGCCAACGCGATTGGCTCTCTTTCTTGTTTCATCTCCACTTGCGAGGCCTACCTTGGAATTTGGCCTACAGTTCCTTTGTGGGCCAAATATTTTGGCTTTAAGGTTCAGGTTGTTCCCCATCCTGGTGCTCCTCGATCCGAGAAGAGGCCGACCCGGTGCGGTGCTGCTAGCATCACACCCAGGAGAGATTCTATCTTTCCTCGGGTTAGTGGTATTGACTCCTGCAAGAAGTGGCATAGAACCTTTTTCTATGTCAAAAACAGCGGGTCCACTGATAACATCCGGCTTCCCCCTTTCTCGGATGAGGTCCCCAACAAGAAGCACTGGCAGCTTGACCCACGCGACCAATACGCTGCGGTAAACGAGGCTAACACAATCTTGGAAAGGTTGCTGTCGCCGGATGAAAACTTTCATCTCGCCAACTCTGACCTCATGTGCACCTTCGTCTCACGCCGGGGTAGCCCCATCCAAGCGAGGAGCCACAAGATGTGCTTCATGAGTTGCTCTCATGATCCCACTTGGCACTCCACTAAGGAGCTCACCCAAGACTCCATTGCCTGCCGAGTAAGCTCAATCTTTAAATTGAACTTGGAGGATGATTGGGCTTGGAGTTGCCCTCCCTTTAGCCGGATCAGACCTGTCCCCTGGGTAAGTTTTTCGAATCACTTTCTCACCGAGTAGGATTTAGCTCTTTTGCCACTCTTAGTTTAGTTTTTTAGTTTCTCATTTTGTTTGTCCTCCGCAGAATCTCCTTCACCAGGTTGATGTCAGTACTGTCCCTCCTGCTGGTTATAACGGGGATCGCTCCGACTCGGATGAGGTCGAGTATGACCTGGAGTGCTTCATGCCTATCCCGCACGCTGCGGCTGCTTTAGCTTTGGGTAAGAGTCAATCTCGCAATCCCTTACAAGATTGGTCTGACGACGAGGATGATGATGATTGTACACTTTTGGAGGTATATGCCTTGTGACCTTAATCTCCCAGCTTATCCAAGTAAGCCCGTTATTTACTTATGCAGCTGGCCAGGTACATGACGCTCCTCTCGCCGTGGGCGGAGTCGGCAAGATCCCCGTCGCTAAGCTGAAGCGACGCGGAGCCTCCTCCAGCACTCAGCCGGCCAAGAAGAGCAAGCCCACTCCAGCAGCTTCTGCTGCCTCTGCTTCTGCCAGCCTGGCTGAGACTCGCCAAGCTGCTGGGCGCCGAGTCACACGCCGAGTCGTCCGTGACCCGGTTGTCACCGGGTAAGCTTTTTTTACTATGCTCTCTCCGCTCTTTTCTTTTTCATCACCGACGTTCTCTTATATGTGTCTCGTTGTTTTCAGTGCCGCACCCTTGACGGCAAACCAGGCTGCTCCTAGCATTGCCTCGCCGCTTAGGCCTGCGCCTTCTCTAGGTGACTCGGCGGCGCCGAGTCCCGTCCGGGTTGAGGCCCGCACTGTTGAGGCTCACGCTTCTTAGTGTCAGTCAGACCCGGTGGGTGATTTGGCTAGCGCCCCTGGCGCTGGCCAGGAAAAACTTCCTGATCTTGGTGCCCGTGAATATGGTGCCGAGAAACCTTCTGCCACCAGTTCCTCTGGCATCTGCCCTCAAACTGATGTGAATGAACAACTTCCTGATCTTGGAGCCAGCAAAACAGCTGAGCCCAGTCAGGAGGCTCCATGTTTTTCTCCAAATCCTTCTGCTCGCTCTCCAATTCTTTCAAAGGGCCAGACCCAGCCCAAGGCTTCTGGCTCTACTCTCCCTTTCTCTGGCAAATCCACCTCCTCCAAGCAAACAAGGCTAGTCTGCGCTTTGGGTTCTGCTCCTCAGATCCGGCCTCCGACGTTGGCGACCATGATTGCTTCAACGGGTAAGTGGGACGAATCCGCGGCTGCCGGGTCAGGTGATGGCTCCAGGGCTATTACCCTCCATAATTCTGCTGCTGCAACCCGTGCCAATGTGGGAACCGCCCTGAAAACGGGTCAAGTTCTCACTCGGACGCTCAGTGGGAAAAGACTTGGTTGGGCTGAGCCTTACACCGTGGCATGGAATGCAGCTGGCGAGCAGGAGGTCAGCACCCGTGCCGGCAAGAAACTGAAGGTGGGCCCCAAGGCCGTCTCTGACATGACCCAGCATGCCATTTCTTTGATGGCCCGTGCCGACGAAGTGAACGAGGTAAAATAACTTCTTCTCTTTTGTACTGTTGTGTATTTCCTTTATGCATATCACCTAGTCCCCGAGGTTACGATTGAGTAAGGCACTTACTCGGCCGTAAGCTCTCACTTAATCACTTTAATCTTTGAATCCCAAGCTTGCAAGTTAGATCTTCGATTCCTAGCCCTCGAGGTTACTGTCGAGTGAGGAACTTACTCGGCTATAAGCTCTTAAGCTCTTTGATTTCTTTATTCCAAACTCATGTTAGAGCTTCAATCCCTAGCCCTCGAGGTTACTGTCGAGTGAGGAACTTACTCGGCTATAAGCTCTTAAGTTCTTTGATTTCTTTATGCCAAACTCATGTCAGAGCTTCAATCCCTAGCCCTCGAGGTTACTGTTGAGTAAGGAACTTACTCGGCTGTAAGCTCTTAAGCTTTTTGATTCGGCAGGTTGCTTGACTTGACTCTTCCTTATTGTCTGTCTTCTTTGATTATCTCACGCATAACGAGCGCACCAAAGTGCACCAAGCTCTCGTTCTGGCGCATCGCAAGCTCGAACTTGCGTATGAAAAGCTGCAGACTGACACCCATGGCCAAGGTATGAACCTTAGTCATTCTTTCTCTATTCGGTGTACTTTTATTTGGTATAATTCTTCAATCTTCTCTTGCTCTTTTCTCACAGCCTCTGCTCAATCTACCATTGAAGCTCTTCACTCGCAGATCGGCGAGACCAAGAGTAAGTTCTTTGTCTCATCGATTTGATAACTGAAAGTTTCTATTGGTGCTGACAAATAACTTGTTCCGAATAAGCAGAGAAGCACCAAGCAGAACTCCAGAAGGAGCGAGATGAGGTGACTCGGCTGAAGAAGCTGAGCGCCGAGATGGAGAAGAAACACTTGGCCGAGGTGAAGGGGCTGAGGGAGGAGCTTGCCGAGAAGAATGAGCAACAGGCTGCCAACACCGAGAAGACCAAGAGGTTGCTCGACGAGGCCGAGTCATGGGTCGAGTCGGCAACTCTGAACTTCGATGCCCTCCAAGCCAAGACGAAAACTTGGCATAGCAAGCTCGCCACCATCAATTTCTTTCTCGGTAGTGAGTTCTTACTCTTTACGCACCGTATAAGTCCTTCTGGACTTCTTCCATCTGCCCTTGTTATTTGCTAACTTTCTCTTTTTGCTTGCAGAGAATTTTCCTGAGGCCAACATGTTTGCCATCCAAGCCATGAAGAAAATGAGGGCCGAAGCTGGTGCTCCTGCTGACGGCGAGGTGTCCATGGATGATCTTCTCGAAGCAGTGTCTGAACGGGTCAGGACCCTCAAGTCTTGCGGTGTGGACTTTCTCAAGTCGGCTATCCATGCGTTTCGCATGCTCTGGCCGGATGAAGACCCACCCGAACTGTCAACACCCGGATTTTTAATCTCAGATGCCTGTTATGCCATACATCGCAATCCCAGGATTACCATTTTTGCGAGACATAACAGAATTGGATACCACAATACATCATCCATTACAAACCGTACATAAGTTCTTACACAAATAGGGATCTCATGATCCAGTTCTTAATACAACTTCAAGCAGCGGAATATGTAATAATAACGGTAGCGTAGGCGAAGCTCCATCTTCAGGTCACAGGCAATGCTGACGATGGGAGATGATCCTAGTTGTCGTAACCTTCCTGGGATCCATCCTCCAGGTACTCCTCTTCATAGTCTGGCCACGGGAATAGCCAGGCACAAAGCCATGAGTACTCTTTAAGTACTCATAAACTAATACTAACAAGTGAAAGGGGTTTTTGGTAATAGGGCACTAGGCTCTAGGGTTATTTTGCAAACGTCAGATTTATCTCTACTAAGTTTAGAAGCAACGAATGCTAGTTGAAGTTTTATAACACCTAAATGGGAACTTGTATCTCATGCCACAACCTGTTGTGGTCAATTCAAAGTCTCAATTCATTTCACAAGTCATTTTGAAAAGTCTGACGGGGGAACAATATGGCCACTCCAACTGTCCATAATCGCGGACGCGTCTATTCGAATAGTTTGACACTCTGTAGAGATTGTACACTTTCACCACAACATTCGATGCATCCGTCAGGAACAAATCCTGAATTCACCATACTCAGTATGCGGATAATCAACCCTAACCTTTCAATTACACGCCCTAGTATAAGCACCTCTCCTGTGAGTTTGGCCTCCCAACCATGACCAATTGTCATCTTGGATACTGCACAGGTGGACAATCTTCACAAGGTAGCCTCAGCTCAGACCTTGGCCATGAGGGAACTAATACTAAGGTATATAAGTTTCCAGTCAAGCCCTACCCAATCTTCGGGTATTGCGGTTGTACGATAAAATTGGAATGGTATCGCATCCAGACAACCATCAGTTTTATAAAGGGCTAAGGATCATGCCTCAATATTTTCATCCCAAAAATCATCAGTGTTCGGAAACACATGTCCAAAACATTTCAATAGAATGATCCATCATTCCAAGGTTTTCATAACCATTTTCACCAAGTATTCCCATCTAATGTTGATCAAGTTTTATGCTTAGCACTAGCATCTACAAGTGGGGATAAGCACTAATGAGGTGGGGTAAACCAGTGGAGTTTAACTAAGTTTAATCTTATGCCTTAGGATGACATCAAGATTATCTAGCTTAGGCCAAATTTTATGCTCTTTATGCAACCTTCAATTATCCTTCTAGTATCTACCATTTATTCCAGTAAACTCTAAGTAAGAGCTTTGATAAAGAAATAAAGTATAAAGCTTGCAAGTAAAACTAGGATTGGTTTATCAAGTGGATATGATCACATAGGCTTAAGGCATATAGTGGTCATGGTAACAAGCAAGTATTAGCTTGCAAAAGTATCAGTATAAGCTTGCATTAGTAGGGTATATTGCAAGTGTTAGCTTGCACATTCAACTGGTAGTATTAGGCTTGCCTTGTGCAGAGCAGTGGTTGAAGTTCTCCTCGGCTTCTTCTTCATAGAATCCTCCTCCCTCCTCGTCTCCTTGGTAGGTACTAGCGTCTAAGAATAAATACGAGGTACACAATCACCAAACAATACTTAAATACTTGCAATCATCACACAAAAGGGTCCTATAGATGATCTAGCATCATCACTAACATTACAAGATTAAAGCTTGGTTTAATTCCTTTTATTTTTAGAAAAGTAATTTCTACACGTTGAAAACTACTTAAGATTTAATATTCTCCAAACCAAACATGGGATCATGTTGATACATGTCATCACCACATATTTTAGTCCATGGGAATATGATTTAAAGTGGTGTCACAATTTAATAAGGTTTTACCCTTTTATTTTAATTACATAAAGTGACTAGAAATGCCTATGGGGCATTCTTTTATTACTTGAACATGATTTCTGTAAGTAAACCTATATATTTTTATATATTCTGAAAGGTATGGTTAAATGTGATTTTTAAGAGTTGGAATCAACTCAAAAGCTATTATGGTTTAAATTTGAAAAATGTTTGAATGCAGAAAAGCTTCTGCCTTGTTATTTTTACTATGGATGATCTATAGATCCAAATGACTTGAATCCAACGGGCATGGATTCAGAACTTCCAGTCCTTTCTAACAAAATTGGTTTCATTCAATTTGGTGCACTGAATCGACCTGGGTTGATTTTTGAAACTGGATACAGAAGTGTGTTTGAAATAAAATGGAAAAGGTTAAATTGAAATAGCTGGGCTGCGCGGGAAACGATACTGGGCCGGCCTGCTAAGCGCAGTGCTTCCGCGCACTGTTTAAGTGGCTTTCCCCACGTGTCAGTGAGACAGGGGGTGCGAAGCGGTACGGGGCAACGTGGTGCGTTCGATTTGGTTCTAATCCAACGGCTGAGAGTCATCGTCGACGTTGGGCAACGCCGGCGAGACAGAAACCTAGCGCGGCCAGTGGGGGTCGTTGGGGGCTCACCGGGGTTCAGGCGAGGGTCGGTGAGGCGGGAGAACGACGAAGTCGACGACGGCGAACTCAGGGGTGGTCGCGGCAGCTCCTGGGGTGGACGAAATCGACGGCGCCCTTCTCCTCTAGAGGCGGCCTGCTCCGGTGCAATTCCGGCGATGCGCTGCTCGCCTTGCTCCGGGACTGAGGTGAGATGGTTCTGGGTGAGAGAAGTGTGGAATGGTGTGAAGAATTCGAGCGGGGAAGGCCTCTATTTATAGTCGCGACGGTGAGACCGAACGGCATGGGCAGGCGACGGTGGCGACACGGCTACGGGCTGCTAGAGGCATGGCCGGTGGTGGCGATCGCTTGGTGGTCTCCTGGCGATGCTCTACAGCTTTAATGCACGCGTAGGGGCGGTGCGGTTTGGTCTGGAACACGCGACGCTCTGCACGGCAGAGGCGGCGTCTTCGACAGCGAGCGGTGGCTGTGCGGCATGGGGCAGCGAACGAGGATGTCTGGCGATCTCCTGGGACGGTGGTGATCATGTATGCACGCAGCAAGGGCGGCGCGCGGTCTGTGGGCTTCGGTCGAGGGTGGCGCTCTGGCGCACGCTCGGCATGGTTGACAGAGGCACGTGCGCGGCGTTCCTGGGTGCTGTGTTCGACGTCTTCGAGGCAGGGCTGGTCGAGAGGGGGCGGTGAGGCATGGGTGATCTTCCAGACAAGGTTGGCACGGCTAGTTTCCTTCCTAGCTTGCTGTCTACACTAGGTGGCATGGGTGGCTTCGGTTGTTCACCATTGATGACAATGCCAAGCTCACAGTGGTGCTAGTGCTTGGTTTAGTTAGCTAGATGATCTACTGAGGTTGCTGTGAGCTAGAGAGGGAACAGGTTAGGCAAGAATCACTGCTCACAATAGTGTTTGGATTTTGTTTGATTTGTGTCTCCAATGTGTTTGATGAAATGGCCGCAAGAATTCAAGTTTTGAATTTTGAAAAGATTTATGGTGGGTGTGCTAGGTTGGTGCTCGTGAGTCTGCAGATGCTTGGGTTTTTAAAGTTGAGCTTGTTTGAGTGGTTTTTGAAAAAGTGGGATCTTCTCATATGATAAAGATTCAATTTTGAATTTTCATTTAAACTATGCATTTGAAAGTTTCTGGATGATCACAAAGTGGGCCTTGATACTTTGTTATGAGTACAATCAAGGGGTGCAAAGATCCAGAAAAGATTCTGTTAGGTTCTGAAAGTTTGAGACAGCCAAAGTAGTCATGGGAGTTAAATTGGTCAAAATGACCATTCCCTCATTTAGCTTTGTTTTGATTTATTTGTCTTTGGGAAAAGTTTGGGAATTGTTTAGATGATGTTTATTTCACCTAAGAAACATTTTACAAGAAAAGAAACACACAAACAAGGTGGTCCAAAAGAATTCAAAATGAAATGCATACTCACATGCATGCTTCCATAATTTTATTTAGAAAAGTTTTTGTTAACCATAATTTTGATGATTAGATTTTGATGATTCAAGTTTAGTATTTTTGGGATGTTATAAACCTTCCCCCCCTTAAACAAAATCTCGTCCCGAGATTTGAAAAAGGACGAAAAAGATTACCTAGGATTTGAAGAGATCGGGAAACTCCGTCCTGATGTGATCTTCGCGCTCATAGGTAGCTTCCTCTTCTGTGTGGTTGCTCCACTGAATCTTGAGAAACTTGATGCTTCGGGTTCGGGTAGTTCGAAAAGCTTCTTCCAAAATACGGATGGGTACTTCGGGATAGGTCAGGTCATCATTGGTCTCTATGGTCCGGTGATCGATATTTTTGAACACTTCGGTCTTCTCGGGGACTTCGAGACACTTGCGAAGTAACGAGATATGGAACACATTGTGCACGGCAGACATCTCTTCAGGCAGTTCCAATTGATACGACACTTCTCCTCGACGGTTCAAAATCTTGAAAGGTCCGATATATCTGGGGGCTAACTTTCCTTTGAGTTGGAAACGTTGCATTCCCTTCAATGGCGACACTTTCAGTTAAACAAAATCTCCTATGTTGAAGAAAAGGTCTCTACGTCACTTGAGATGTGGGGCATTGTTTAGTTGGATGTTTCTCTTCACAATTAGGGCATTGGTCCACATGCTCCTTAGAAGTGTGTTCCATGTCTCCAAAAATATTGCAAGCTTGAGTTCCTTCTATAATATCATCATTGACATCATTGTTGTCACAATCTCCTTGAGAAGAGTTTCTTATCATGCTGATCATTTGATTGGTCATCCTTTGCAACAATTTGGATTGGGTTTCCACAAAATTTTGCATGGTTGGGTCTAACTCATTGTTGTTGGCTAAAAACTGAGTTGTCACTTGATTCAGCTGGTATTGAGTTGCTAGAAGCATCTCTTGGTTGTTGTTGTTACCATTCTTGATGTTTGAGTTTCTTGGAGAAGTCATCTATTTGGGTTGGATTGGAATTAGAATAGATAAAAGATTCTAGAGAAGAAGTCTAATCACACACAACAACTCACACAAGCAATGTGCAAGCAATCACAAACAAACATTCCAATCAAACAACAAAGTTCAAGCATATTATTAGGCAACAAAAATATTTTTGCTACACCACATAAGTTGGTGGGTTTAAACTAATCATTAGTATGGTGGTCCAACTATATGGTTCACTTGGGATCATTCCATTCTTCTTAGTTGTTTCTTCTTGAACAAGATCATGGCTTCCTTGGAAAAATTCTTGCATCTTGTCACAAAACTTCAAAGGTGATGATGGTTCTTTCTAAGTCTTCAAGTCTTGAGTAACATTCTTGTCTCACTTGTAGTAATTAGTGATGTCCAAGTTGAAGTCCTTGATGATACCAAAGTTGAAGTCATTTGAGTTGGTGAAGTCCTTGATCATATTGAAGTCTTTGCTCATGGTGAAGTCTTTATCCATCAAGTTTGAAAAGGAAGAGATGTAGAATCAAAACCAAAAAGATTGAGGAAAGATTTTACAAGATTGTTTGTAAATAAGTTTTGAACAAATACAACTCCTATTTTTCTAAGGGGTTTTGTCCAATCCTAGGGTTACAATCTTACAGGCAACACAGTGCTGTGATACAATCTATAAAGGTCCCAACCTTTAATAAGGTGGAGATCCCTGTGTTTACAATGCTAGTCCCTGGATCAATAGCTAGCTTCCATAGTTAAGATGTAATATCAAGAAACAAAGGTCATAATACAACTTTATAACCAGGAATAAAATAATTCATTACATCTTACATAGCTCATTTGGCTATCTCATTACAATGCAGCAGAAATAACTATATAGCATGGAGTCCTTCATCTTCAAAGTGCCACAGGCAATCGTGTTGGTTGTAGTCTTGTAATCCTATTCAACACACTTCACTAACATCAAACAAACCTGCAACATAATAAGTTACAGCCACAAGGGTCAATACATTTGAATTATATTGGCAAGTGATACTATGGTAGTATAGTGGAGTCTATCATCTATGTGCATTTGGCTAAGTGGAGCTTAGGCTTGCTTTGCTCAAAATAGGTTTTACCTATCAGTTGAAAACACTAAGTTTTTGTTTGGCAAAAACTCCCAAGGAACCACCAATAGACATTGGTGAACCTTTACCCTTGTTCAACCACAAGTTTTTAACTTAGAAATTGGGATGCGGAAATTCTTGATAGCTTCCATGTCTTGATGCTCAATTTGTCCATTTTCGGGGACACGGCTAAGTACTTAGATTCTTCCTTCTGCAGAGGTGGTGCATTTTCCCCACAAGACTCGACATGCATCGAGTCAGGACCTTTCAGAAGCCTTCCCTTAGACCAAAATGGACATGTTCCAAACCTATCACCCCCTACCACCAACTGCCATTTGGCTAAGTTATTGCAACTTATATGATCCAGGCAGAGCCCATAATGCAAGTGGCTGCACTAGAAGCTTCTTAACATATGGCATCTCAAATCCCTTTGTTCCTGGGTGGCATTCCACAAGTGAGATACACAGGGTAGACCATTGGAAAATGGGCGCTGGTAACCGCTGAACAAAAATCCAACCAAGCAATTACCATTCCACCCAGGTGTTTCATTCACTTAGTTGTTTTATTAAGCAAAAACATAAGTCAAAGACTTAGCAATATTTTTCCATAGAATGTATATAATCCACCCTTGTTGCTACTAGCTAGGCTAATCATGGAAATAGCAAGTATCTTAACTTAGAGAAAATTCTAACAATTCTACAACTACTAGGATTTCCCAAGCATAACATATAGATACTTAGCAAAAATTACCAATGCAAGCCCTATACAAAATATCTCTAATGCATAGTCAAAATATTGGGATAGAAATATGAAGCACCACTTGCCTTTTTGGTAGAGAATATACGTTCACTCCTTGATCTTGCAATAGTCACACTCTTCAAAGTTCACTACAATTCAATCAAGCAAGGCACAAATTCAAAACTAGCATTCAAACAATTCATCACATAATAATAAAAACAAAGCAATTCTTGCAAGCATGCCAAAGATTGTTTTATTTGAAAAATTGGTTTCTATTAGGCTATAAACATTCTAAAACATCTATTGGTAATTTATAAAAGTGGCAAAAACATTTTAAGTCAAGTTAGTGAAAATGGCCACTTTAAGTCATTTTTGTTTTGCTAGAAATGGTTCAAATCAAAGTAATAATTTCTAGTGTTTGACTAATATATTTTTATCCACAAATTTTAGTGTTTATGGTCAAAGTGTTTAATATTAAAACCATCTGAAAAAGGTTTTTCCTATAATCCATTTTAAAATCAAAGCAATATTTTATTTTGTTGGAAAGGCCTTTAAACAAGGTAATAATTTTATAGGGTTCACCAAATATATTTTTAAATCTCAAAACTTGGTGTTTAGGGTCAGAGAGTTTAATTCAAACCATTTTCAAAAGGTTTTACTCAAAAAGCATTTTTAAAACATATTCAACATTTTTATTTAGCTGGAAATGCTTTAATTTAAAGGAATAATTCCTAAGTGTCACAACATATATTTTTAAATCCAAAAGTTGGTTTCTATGGTCAGTAGGTTCAAAACAATCCATTTACAAAATATTTTACCCCAAAAATATTTCTAGAATAATTTTTATACTCAAATAAGGCCTAAAGTAGTTTCTCAAAAACAACTAATTTTACAGAAGCAAAACATTAAACAAAGGGCATGGTTGCAGGGTACTCTTTTTGCTGATTCCATTGATATAAAATTTGTAAAATTTGGACATGTAGATTAAAAGTTATCAATTTTTCAAATCTAACATCTAATAGAAATGTTTCTGTCTATTTAAAACGAAACAGTGCCACGCATCTTGATTCTACTAGTTGATACCGTTTCGCGTGAATCGCGTGATGTGGGTCATTGGATTTAATCAGAATCGTGCGGTAAAGATCCTAGCATACCTCTTCGTTAAGTCGTTCTATCTACGCCACAAGATGAAGATCTAACGGCTCACAAGCGGATGACCAAAGTCTGGCGACGCTCGACGGTGGCTGGCGGCGGCGACGGTTGGCTAACGGCGGTTTCGGTGAAGAAGGAAGCAAGGGGACAAGAGAGATGGCTCACCGTGTTCGCGTGATGTCACTGATGCTCGACGTGGTCTCCGTTACTCGAGGGGTGCACGGTGTCGACGGGTATTGCTCGCCGGAGATGTTGCTGACGACGGATGCTTCTGTTTGATGTTGTTGGCGAGTGTACAAGCCACGCCAAGGCAAAGCAGAGGTGGTGTTATATGTGCGATGGAACTGAGATTGTAGGGGTATAGTCCAGGGAGGAAGGGGAGGTCGGGATTTACCAGAGAAGCTCGCCGGAGAAATGGCAGACAGCGGCGTCGCTCTGTCGTCGAGGTTGCCGAGCCTACGGGGCACGCGCGAGCGAGAGGAAGGCACGAGAAGGTGCGTAAGAGGCTGGGGAGTGTGCTCGCAGGTTCCAGGGAGCAAAGGGGTGGCTGGTGCTGCCGGATTTTGGACGGTGACTCGTCGGAGCAGCTACGGTGTGAGCAGCGGTTCTCGCAGCCTGGTGGCTCCGATGGAATGAGGTTTGAGAGAAAAGAGAGTAGAGAGGGAGGGGTTTAATCATGCGTGGTTGCGGGAAGGAATTATAGGCGCAATCAATTGAATTGAAGACGCGGAATCAAGGCAGAAACAACGAAAAAATTTGGGGGAGGAACGGGTCGTGGTGGGTGAAGACGACGACTGACAAGTGGGGCAGTGTCGTCAGCGTTAGAGAGGGGAGAACGGTGGGGTCCAGGCGTCAGTGAGGGCGCGGGTAAGTGTTGCGGTGCGAAACGTTTTTCTGCTGGAGAGAAGAAATGTCTAGCTAGGCTAGATGGGCCAGGTTGGGCTGGGTTGTTTCTATTTCATTTTTTTCTATCCTGTTTCTTTTTCTTTTTCTGTTTTCATTTTTTGTTTTGAATTTGTTCAAACAATTCAAACAAACATTTGAATTTAGAACCTTCCAAACTTTTCAGAATATTTTAGTACTGTTATAAATGTGTTTTTAAAGACCATTTTGGAATAATTTCTTTATTCAATTATGGTTTATTATTTATTTAAATTAGGCACTTGTTTTTATTCAAATAATATTTTAATTATATTTTCGAACCCTTATTTGAATTCTAATTTTCACCAAACCTTTTTCAGTATGTTTTATTTATGTAATAGGGTGTTAAATAATTCACTTTGAATTATTTGAAATATTTTTAATATAATTTATTAATCATTTGAATTGAGCAATTGTCTTTATTCAAATAAAATCAAATATGGTTTTAATTCCATATAAATTTTATTTAAATGATTCATTTATCCCATTTAAGTTAATTAAATAACTTTTATTCCACTTGGGTAAATTCCAATTTATTATTTTCACATGATTTCATTAATCATTTCTATTAGGGATTTTGTCTTTATTCAAATAGAATAGAATTTGGTTAATGTCATATAATTTTATTTGAATATTATTTATCCCTTTATTTTATTTGGATTTGAATTATCTTTGTTTCATTTGTTTATGGATTTGGCCAAGGTTTAATTTGGCTTTTAAATATTCCTTATTTATTTATTTATTTCTTCGTCTTATAAAATCCATATCTTTTTATTTATAGATCCAAAATTGGTGATTCCAATTTGTATGAATTTATTTATCCTTTTAAATCCCTTTAGGATTATTTTGCTCACAAATTGGTATGGATTTTAGATAGGAGTTTTATTAGCTTTGAAAATTTAATTTCTTTATCTTATTAAATTCATAAGATTTTATCCATGACTCCAAATTAAATGAAACCAATTTCTATGGTTTTATAATATTTTTGTTTAACATTTTTGATCATTTATAAATGTTTGTTGCTAAATTTTATATGGATCAAATCCATAGTCTTTGAGATATCTTGGAAATGATTATTCCATTAGGGTTTTAGTTTAACTTTTCCAAGTGTTTAAATTTCAAGATACATTATTGATGAATGTATTTCACTTGATTGAAAGTTTGTTTGATTCCCTTTTATTCAAGGTTTGTTCAAGATGGGTTTTGATGTTTCCATTTGGAATCTAAAAGTTTCTTTTCACCCTAAATTTCAACAGTTATTTATTTTGTTTATTTATTTTTCACATTTCAAAATTTGGAAAATTTTGGGATGTGACACTTTGGCTTTTATCCCGTCCAATTCCGAGAATATTTCCTTACTAGCTTTTCTGGAACCAAAAACAGTAGAAAACAGGCAACTGGCACTATGGCAACTTGATAATAGGTTAGTACTAGAAAACATATGAAAGCACCTCAAAGTATGGACAAAGCAAAGCAAAGCAAAGTAGATACTAAACAAGCATGGAACATCAAAAATTATAGATACGTTTCTGATGTATCAAGCATCCCCAAGCTTAACTCCTGCTCGTCCTCGAGTAGGTAAGCGATAAAAGAATAATTTTTGATGGTGACATGCACCATCAAAACCAAGATCAAACCATTTGCAAGCATTGAAAGCTGGGATCAAAGAACTCTAAACATGTGCATGATAGATGGAGTTCTAACAATAAGACAAAGTAACTATGCATGCAACATGAAAGGCTACAAACAAAGATCAAGAATAACATGCATTGAAAAATGTTTGTTTGTTTCACATACAGAAAACATAGCATAGTTGCATTCAGCTTGTCCCTCATGGAGTAGCAAACAGATGCATAGGACACCTTCAAAGTTCATAAGAGTGACTATATACAAATAGCACAAGAACAAGAAATATCAACAATATCCATCAATCAATAAGTTTTGGGACACTGCACATAGAACTAAGAATGGAAACTATGCTCTCTTAACTGGTGCCTAAAGGTAGAAGGTGGAGACTCAATATAATGGTGGAAGAAAGGACCTTCATAAAGGGAAGCAGGGATTTCAAGTTTCAAAAAGATCTACCAAAAATTATGGTACTGGTTAGCTTTCATCCATCATTGCCCTTATCATAAGCATCCTGAAATGATTAAGGTTAAAGTGAACAAACTATGCAGTATATGCTTGGCAAAGTATAAGTTGGCAAACTCATGTCCTTGAATACGAGGGCCTCACCTCATGATACTCAACTTTAGTCACCTGTAAGTTCTTGTCATAGTAAGTACATCTGTATCATAGAGAACCGTCAACGGGTACCCCTTGCACATGCTACAAGAGCTATCCCATAACCAAAATGACAAGGCAAGCAGGAAATAAGCATCTCAGCGATCTTTTTATTTGCTATTTGCATATGTTTTTATCGAGGATGCTTCACAGATTACTCATTATGGTGATGCTGCAAGTTTCCACCATGATTAGGCATGGCTTAGGCTAGCGGCCCAGGTGTTTCTAACAAAAAATACATTACTCCATGGACTTACAAGCTCCCTTTTTATTTCACACCGGCGACATCCATAGACAAAAGAGCATGATATGAACTGTGTACAAAGTACAAGTGCAATGTTGAAAACGTTACCCATGAAAACATGGTTCTGCTAATTCCAACGTATACGTGCAAGCATATACAACTTAGATGACACAATGTTTCAAGTTTATTAGGGGAGATAATGTAATGTGTGCCATCAAGTTCGTGTGGGCTTTAATCACTAAGTTTTCACATAACAAAATACTTTTTAATTGGAAGATAACTGAAAACAAGAATATACTTGGAATGGTGTAACACACCATGCATAGGAATTTATAGTGGACACTTTGGAATAACTGGGTTTCTTGGGAGTTGGAAGAATGAGTAGAGCTTACTCATACAAGTGGAAGGTAGCAAAAGACTGGGAGCAACCAACTAAGAGAGCAATAATGGACAAAATCATGCAGAGCGACAAAACATTACTAATCAAAGCATAGAGTGGTACTACAAGTCAAGGACTAAATCATCATAGAGGCTATGGTGACGGGTTCATAGTCATAACATGGTGTGAGAATGTGCTAGGTCAACCTAAACAAAGCATCAAAGGAGAATACCATAATATTATGCTTTTGCATGCTAAAACAACGCATGATTCCTTATAGGCACACTAAGAAATCCCGATTGTTTGGAACAAGTCATGCTACAACAATAATCACTAAGAATAAGGTCAAAACAACACCTAGCATGACATGCTAAAGTCTAAGTCACAGTCAATGCAAGCTCCTCTTGCATTTTCAAGCAAGAACTTTCTACTCCTTTCCAACACCAATCAACTTATTTGAAACAACACAGCAAGAACGGGAGTCCAAACTACTTTATTCAAGAAAACTAAAAAAACTAAGAAAATCAAACAAAAACAATGATGATCCAAGAACAACACAACACTGCATGAAACAATAAAAACGGAGTGTCTAGAAAGACCTGATCTTTTTATTGATGAAGAAGGGAATGCCTTGGGCATCCCCAAGCTTTGACGCTTGTACCTCTTTGATATTTATTGGGGTGACAAAGGGGTGGCATCCCCAAGCTTGAGATTTTGTACATTCTTCATCTCACTACATCATTCTCTCTCTACACCTGAAATTTTCCTTCATACAAAACTTCACACAATCTTCATTAGCAACATTAGTGTATTCAAAAGATAATATAACCTTCGGTTTAGCTTTAGAACAGCAAAACTTTCACTAAAAACACAAGATACTGTAGCAACTCCTTCAAAAATCTCAATTTCCCAAAAAGAACCCAAAAAGGAATCAATAAGAAGCAAATACAAATAATGGCAGAAATCTGTCAAAACAGACCAGCAGGTAGAAACCAATTTTTTCGAAGACCTTCTGTTGCTCAAATAAAAAAGTATTGAACTAACTAAAGTTAGTTAACATACTGGGGGATTTATTCATAAATTTTTAGCTCAATCTGACTTACAGAGACTCCTCAAGAAATTTTATGGTGGAGGACAGAAATCTGTTTTGGGACAGCAACTCCCCAAATCTTACTTCCCTCTCATTAGAGGTCATTCTTGGCACAAAAAGCAAAAAAAAAGGATAAGGAGAGGTCATTAATGGATTAATAACTTCCAAGACTCAAGGAAACTCTTGGGTTGTCTCCCAACAATTACTTTTCTTTAACTCCTTTAAGTTAGACACAAGAAGCAAGAAATCAAGTATTTTCAAATGAAGAAGCATTAACATCAAACCTTGCTTTCAAAGGAGGAGAAAAAACAACTTCTCTCTCCTCATAGGGAAGTGTTCAATATATTTCTTGAATGGAAATTGATATTTAATGGTTCCTTCTTTCATATCAATGATGGCACCAACAGTTCTAAGAAAAGGTCTTCCCAAAGTAATAGGACAAGAAGCATTGTATTCAACATCCAAAACATAGAAATCAATAGGGACATAAGCATTTTTAACCATAATGAGAACATCATTAATACTCCCCATGAGTTTCTTCTTAGCATATTCATTAAGTGGGACATCCAAATAACAATCTTCCAAAGGTGGCAAATCAAGCATTTCATAAATCTTCCTAGGCATAATAGAGACACTAGAACTAAAATCACATGAAGCTTTGAGATCAAAGTCATTCACTTGCATATTAATAATGGGTTCCCAACTATCTTCTACTTTCCTAGGAACAGAAGCTTTGTGTTTTAACTTCTCTTCCTTAATCTTAACAAGAGCATCTGTAACGTGTTTAGTGAAAGCAACATGCATATCACTAGCATCAGGACTTCTAGCAAGCTTTTGTAGGAACAAAGTCACTTCAGAAATATTGCAACCATCAAGATCAAAATCAAACTTAGCATCACTAGTAGTAGACTCATTAGCCTTAGGCATTGTTGGAGGAGGAATAGGGACTTCTTGTGGCTTAGTGGTATCCATATTAGTGGTGATGGTACACACACTATTGTTTCTATCAATTTCAGCTTCCCTTTCCCACTTAGCATGAAGTTGGGCTAAAAGTCTAACATTTTCATCAATAGTAACTTATATGGCATGAGTAGCAGCAAAGGTACTTTCCTTGGTTTCAAGTTTAGCAGCCATTTTATTAATCAAAGAGGATTGTGCTTCAGAAAAAGAGGAAATATTTTTCTCAACATTTAAAAGCTTTTCCTCCACAGTCTTGTTGAAAGTAGTTTGTTTACTAATAAAGTCTTTGAGCATGACTTCAAGTTCAGAGGGGGCACTTCTAGCATTGTTGTAGGAGTTTCCATAGGAATTGCTGAAATTGTTGTTGAACTTGTTATGTCTAACGAAGTTCACATCAACTTGCTCTTCTTGAGCACCCAAATAGGCTAAGGGAACATTATTTGGATCTAAAGGAGCTTTCCCATTAACAAGCATAGCCATAATAACATCAATCTTATCACTCAAAGAAGAGGTTTCTTCAACAGAATTTACCTTCTTACCATGTGGAGCTCTCTCAGTGTGCCATTCAGAATAATTAACCATCATATTATCAAGGAGTTTTGTTGCAGCACCCAAGGTGATGGTCATAAAGGTACCTCCAACAGCTGAATCCAACAGGTTTCTTGAAGAGAAGTTCAAACCTGCATAAAAAGTCTGGATAATCATCCAAGCAGTAAGTCCATGAGTGGGACAATTCTTAACCAAAGATTTCATTCTTTCCCAAGCTTTCCAATAAAAGCATCTGTGCACTTAATCCAAGAATCAATACTATTTCTAGGCAAGGATAGCAACCATTCTTTAGCTTTTCCTCTCAAGGAGAAATGAAACAACTTGAGCTTAATAATATCTCCATATACATCTTTATACTTTTTCATCTCACAAAGTTCAACAAAGTTATTGAGATGGGAAGCAGCATCATCAGAACTAGCACCAGAAAATTTCTCTTTAATCACAAGATTCAACAAAGCATGCTTAATTTCATAAAAGGTAGCATCAGGAGCAGGTGGAGCAATAGGAGTGCTAAGGAAATCATTGTTGTTTGTGCTAGTGAAGTCACACAACTTGGTGTTCTCAGCAGAGTTCATTTTGGCAAAAGTGGAGCAAGCCAAAAACAGCAGTAGCAGCTAGAGCATGAACTAATTTTTTGTGTGTTTTTGATAAGAGAAAGCAAACCAAAATAAACTAATTTTTTGGAGTTTTTGATAAAAAGAGGCAAACAAAACCAAGCAAAAGAAACTAAGCAAACCAAAAACAAAGTAAAGAGAAAGGTTGAGGAGGACTCCCCTTGTGAAGACGTCCTTAGCCTCCCTGGCAACGGCGCCAGAAAAACTTGTTGGCATTGTGTCAACGTGGAGCGCTTCGTCAGGAAACCCCAAGAGCAAGGTATGATGCAGCACAGCAGCAAGTCTTCCCTCAGTAAGAAACCGAGGTTATCAAACCAGTAGGAGGAAGGAAACGTCTCAAAGGTGTTGCAAGCAACGTGGAAACCTGCACAACACAAACTCAAGACTTTGCCCCAACTAACAGTGAGGTTGTCAATCTCACCAGTTGCTGTAACAAAGGATTAACTGTATGGTGTGGAAGGTGATGATGGTTTGTAGCAAGTAAACAGTAATAGTGGAAGATGTATCAATGGTAAAGATTGGACTGGGGTCCATAGCTCACTAGAGGTGTTCTCCTTAGTTAAACAAACATGGCATGCTGGGTAAACAAATTACAGCAGGGCAATTGACAGGATTGAGCAAGGCATAACAATACAATACTAGACATAAAGATCCTATGAGACTCGATTGGGCAATACAACAAGATACATAGACCGCCATCCAACTGCATCTATGATAAGAATTCCACCTTTAGGTTATCATCCGAACCCCCTCCAGTATTAGGATGCAAGCAACAGACAACTACTTTAAGCAAAGTGTGTAAGGTAAACAATCCACTTGTTCCATGAACAAGAGACCGGTGTTTTCTCCCTAGTGGCAACATCACATCTACAACCTTAGAGATTTCTGTCACTTCCGTTGAGTAAATAGAGGCATGAACCCACTATCGAGCATAAATACCCCCTCTTGGAGTCACTAGCAACTACTTGGCCAAGATAGCTACTAACAACGGAGAGCATGCAAGATCACAAACAACACAGACATGATGGAATCAATAAGACAAAACCATTAATCAATCTGACATAGTAATCTCAATATCCATCAGATCCCCACAAACACGACATTCATGAT
This sequence comes from Avena sativa, assembly GCA_916181665.1. Lineage (NCBI taxonomy): Eukaryota > Viridiplantae > Streptophyta > Magnoliopsida > Poales > Poaceae > Avena > Avena sativa. The sequence continues at coordinate 323,874,364 of OV702295.1, forward strand.
TACAAATAGATGAGATCTTGATCATGAACGGATGTCACAAGATCTAGACATAAAAGCATAAGGAGGAGATACAACCATCTAGCTAGTACATGGACCCGTAGTCCAAGGTGGAACTACTCATGGTTCATACCGGAGGCTGTCATGATGAAGAAGAAGGCCTCCGGGATGATCTCCCCTCCGGCAGGGTGTCGGGAAGAGCTTCGGATCCTCCCGATCTAGGGACGATGGTGGCGGCGGCTATAGACGGTTTCGTGGAATTTTGATCGGGTCCTTAGGGTTTAGGCATCGAGAGCTTCTTATAGGCGAAGAGGCGAGGCTGGGAGGCAGCCAGGGGGGCCACACCTTGCCTAGGCGTAATCCCACCCTAGGAGGTGCCTAGGGGTGTAGCCGCCCTGTGGCGCCCCTCCGTCACTCCTCTGGACTCCGTGCTCTCCTCGGTGAAATATTGACTTTGGATTTTGTCCCGTCAAAATTTCGAAAATATTTCCTTACTAGCTTTTCTGGAACCAAAAATAGCAGAAAACAGGTAGTTGGCACTGTGGCAACTTGTTAATAGGTTAGTACCAGAAAACATATGAAAAGCACCTCAAAGTGTGGACAAAGCAAAGCAAAGTAGATACTAAACAAGCATGGAACATCAAAAAATATAGATACGTTTCCGACGTATCAGTGTTGTGTGGGTGAACCTATGCTAATATACCGACCTTACTAAGACTAATACATACTTGTGATTATACCCCTTACAAGCATCCACAACTACAAGAAAGTAATTAAGATAAAAACCTAACCACAACATTAAACTCTGAGATCCTACACTCCCTTGTGCAAAGGTTTACTAACGGGGTTTCAGGTTTATGTCACTCCGGCAACCCCACAATTAGTAGCCAAATACACAATGCATTCCCCTAGGCCCATAAATGGTGAAGTATCATGTAGTCGACATTCACATGACACCACTAGAAGAATAGCACCACAACTTAAATATCAAGCCATTGAATAATACCTCAACACAATTCCACTACTAACAACATGACTTCTCCCATGTCCTCAAGAACTAAACGAACTACTCACGAGACATCATATGGATCAAGATCAGAGATGATACGATGATGAATAACAATCTGAACATAGACAATAATTCAATGGTTCCACTCACAACACTACTAGGAAAACGATTATAGGTAGATTTTAATTTTGTGGCGCATATAGGAAAAATGCTCCCCTAAAATTAATTTTGTGGCACATATAGCAAATGCTCCACAGATTTTTGCAATTATGTGGCACATATAGCTATATGCGCCACAGAAAGTGAGAATTATGTGGCGCATATAGCCATATGCGCCATAGAATTCTTCTGGGCCCTATGTGGGCCTGACCTAGCACATGGGCATGCCAGAATTCTGTGGCGCATATAGCATATAGCATATGCGCCACAGAATTCTCACATTCTATGGCACATATAGCCATATGCGCCATAGAATATTGACATTATGTGGGGTATTTGCCATATGCGCCACAGAATGTGCGGAACAGATCTAAAAAAGGTGGCATTCCCTCCTACCTACCACCACCCTTTCCCTTCTTCCCACCTCCATCTAGCTCGTCCCCCTCCTCCCCCCACTCCATTTTTCTCATACTCACCTCCATTGTTGATAGCTAGACCTACTTTGGTTCATGTACTTGTGAGGGGAAGCTACTCCTTCTTGTAAAGGTACTACGCCTACCCATACTTCCCTCCTCCACTGTACCACATCCCACACCCTCTTGCTACACTATGCCTATGGGTTGTGGTGTAGATTTGGTTGGTATATTTGTGAGGTGTGCATGGGTACTTGTGTGTGATGAAAGTTTTGTGTGGCCGGCAGGCCTCAGCGCGGTGTCTATATGGATGTTTTGTAGGTGAAGATGGTCCCACGGGCGGTGTGCGATGGCAAGACGATGTTCCTTTGCTTTGTGTTGTATTTGAATGCATGTTTGGTTGTGGAGGAGCTTTGTGTTATGCTTGAATGCATGTTGCTAGCGCTGGGTGCATGGAGGTTTGCCGAAATGTTGATACATGTCCATTTCGGCCAATTTCTGCACTAGCCATATGTCCTATTTTTAGGATAGGTCATGCAAAAAAATTCGGCGATCATGCATATATGTGTGCATGGTTCTAACACACTCTCTTTAGTTTGGTCTATGTTCACGCGCAGGCGACCATGGTCATCCATATGAGCGAACGCTGGGTTGTTAGATATAAGGCTGACGCGGTGGCCAACGTGGTTCAGAACAACATGACCAAGATAAGATGTCCGTGCCGAACGTGCAAACACCGGAAGTGGATCAACCCTGATTCCGGACAACTAGAGTCTCACCTTCTCATGCGTGGTTTCATGCCCGGCTTCTTAGTGAATGAGGAGCCGCCGGCAGATGGCGGTGGCCATGATGAAGAAGAGTCCGGGGGCGGGGGAGAAGATGAAGGGTCTCCCAGAAATGGTCATCATGACGAAGGAGATGCCGACGAACATGATCATCATGAAGAAGGAGATGCCGGCGGACACGATCATCATGAAGGAGATGATGCCGGAGCAGATAGTGCTGGTGGCAGAGAAGACAAGAGCTCGGATACGCCACTAACTTTGGCCTTGCGGGACCCTCATCTTCAAGAAATTCACCTCAAGCAGACGACCAACGCGAGATCTACAGCTAGAGAGAAAGCCAAGCTGGCACAGATGGAGGTAGACGGGAGGACTCCATTGTATCCTAGGTGCCGGCCCGACGATACACGCTTGAGTGTAACGCTGAAGGCTTTGGATATGAAGGCGGAACACAAATGGACCGACACTAGCTTCAACGCTCACATGAAATTCTAGCACGCTCGTCTTCCCAAGGACAACACACTGCCAACAAGTATCGAGGAGGCGAGGAAATTAGTTTGCCCACTAGACATGCTGTATGTGAAGTACCACGCATGCATCAACGACTGCGCACTTTATCGGAATGAGTACAAGGATAGAATCACATGCCCGGTGTGTTGCCAGGGACAGTACAAGAGAGGGAACAAGAAAGTTCCCCGAAAAGTGGTGTGGTACTTTCCTATCAATTCTCGTCTGCAGCGGTATTTCGTAGACCCTAAGGAATCAGAGCTCATGCAATGTCACGTGAAGAGGGAGAAGCCGGAAGATGATCCGGAGAAGGACAAGATCCTAACACACCCCAGGGACGTTAGCCAGTGGAATGCGCTACACATCAAATTCCAAGATGAGTTTGGGCTCGATCCAAGGAACGTCGGGCTAGGCATGAGCATGGACGGACTCAATCCCTTTGGCAACCAGAGTAGCACGCACAGCACCTGGCCCGTGTTTGTATGGTCGTACAACCTCCCCCTGGCTGTGCACGAAGCAGTGGTACATACACATGAGTATCCTTATCCACGGTCTGAAACAACGGGGTGTCAACATGCATATGTATCTCGGGCTCCTGAAAGAGGAGTTAGCGACATTGTGGGAGACGTCGGCATGTACTTGGGACGCCTACACTGGAGATTATTTCGACCTGAGAGTCGTGTTGCTCATGACGGTGCAGGACTATCCTGGTTATAGATATGTAGTGTGCAAGGTGAACCATGGATTCTGTGCATGTGTCAGGTGCATGGATAAGACCCCGCATCTGCAGCTACCGAGGGATCCCGGGTCTTTGAAAACCATGTTCCAGAGGACTCGAATGTGGCTCCACAAGGATCACCCGTGGAGAAAATGCGGAGACCTATTCAATGGCAAATACGATCTTGATAATTCCCCATGTCGACCATTGAGCGGCGAAGAAATCAAGGAGCTTCTATACAATTGGGAAGAGTGCCCTGCGCCGGGAAAGAAGCGGCTGAGGGAACAACCACCACCTTTCCATGGAGTATGGAAGGTGAGGTCTTGTTTCTGGGACCTGCCTTACTGTAAGGTCCTCCACACGCCCCATAGCCTCGATATGATGCACATCACGAAGAACGTTACCGAGAGCATGCTCGACACTCTGATGAACATGCCGGATAGGAACAAGGATGGGCCAAAAGAAAGAAGCGACCTGAAATTGCTTGGCATTAAGAAGGAACTTCAGTACCCCGATAATGACGATGCCGGTGATGACGATGAACAGACGGAAGGGACCCAGGGTCGCTGCAAAAGGGCTAAGAAGAATGGGGTGGTGCTTAAAGTTGCATGCTTTACTTTGATCGAGGAGGAGTTTGAGAGGTTTTTCAGTTGCCTCATAGGAGTCAAGGTTCCCCACGGCTACTCTGGGAAGATAAGTAGATATCTTGATGTAGCGAAGAAGAGGTTCAGCGGGATGAAGTCTCATGACTGTCACGTGTTGATGATGCAGATACTCCCCATTGTGATCCGAGGGATAATGGACGAGCACGTCTGTGAGACGCTGTTTGGCCTCTACAACTTCTTTGACATCATCTCTAGGAAGTCTATCGACGTGAAGAAGCTTGGTAAGATACAGGAAGAGATCGTCGAGATACTATACGAGCTCGAGATTTACTTCCCTCCCGCGTTCTTTGACATCATGGTGCATCTGCTTGTCCATGTCGTGGATGACATCATCCAGCTCGGGCCGGTGTTCCTGCACAACATGATGCCCTTCGAAAGGTTGAACGGTGTCATCAAAGGATTCGTTCGCAATAGGTCCCGTCCAGATGGAAGCATAGCCAAGGGATTTCTGACCTACGAGTGCATCTCCTTCTGCCAGAACTACCTAAGCACCGAGAACCAGGATGTCGGTCTGCCCACCAGGAAACACATAGGGAGGCTCACTGCATTTGGTCACCGTGAGGGCTACCGCACACTCCACGTCGGCATCGAACTCGAATACGCTGACTTTGATAGGGGAAACCGAGTCATGCTACAACACATAGAGTTGGTCGGCCCTTGGGTGGATGAGCACAAAACCTTAATCAAGAATAAGCTCGCTAATAACCTGGGCAAGCCAAGGAAGAAGGGAGACGTAACCAGAGAGCACAACACCAGCTTCACGGGGTGGTTCAAGAAAAGGCTACTGGAAAGTCCCATGCCGACGCCTTATACTGAAGATCAGGACCTCATATTCTCACTCTCACAGGGCCCCAGGCGCAATGTTAGGACCTATCAGACATACGACATCAACGGCTATAGATTCTACACCGAGGAGAAGGACAAGAATAGCGAATACCAAAACTTAGGAGTAACTATGCTATCATACGCCGATGATGAGACTGATGTCAAGGAAAGATTCTATGGAAGGATCGAGGACATATGCGAACTCGACTACTGCGGAGTGACGGTGCCGATGTTTCGAGTCAGATGGGTCAAGAGCATCGAAAAAGATGGCCGGTTTTTCACCACCATGGTTATACCCGATGCCAAATTGAAGAACGCCTCCATGAAAAATGAGCCATGGGTGCTCGCTAGCCAAGTTGATCAGTGCTTCTTCATTATCGACCCGGCAAAGCCAAGCTGTGTTGTCGTGAAGAGGGGCAAGAGGAGCATCATCGGAATCGAAGGACCCGCCAACAAGCAAGACATCGACAAAAACGGTGATCCCAAGATCGAAGAGGAATTCAACAAGTACTTCGACAAGCCTACTACTTATGATAAAGTAAGAAGGAAGAACACCCCACCGGCTAAAGGTTGCCCGTACACGAGAATAAATCTCAAGGTGGTCGGCCTAAAGTATTCTACCGTGAAGAATAAGGGCAAGAAAGTTGTTGTGAAGAGACACTAGCGCTACCTCGGAGCCGACTTAGTGGTTTTTGACGCCTTATTTGTACTAATTAATGCACATGTGTGCTCACGCGCCTGCATATATGTATTATTTTGACAAACTAATGCATGCGGATATATTGATGTGGGTGTGTGTAACAAGCATATAATATAATATATTAATTCTTGTTTTTAATAGGCAAATATATTAGTTCTTGCCTTTAATATATTATTACCATCCTTAAAATATATATTTTTAAAATAAATATATTAATTCTTGTTTTTAATAGGCAAATATATTAGTTCTTGCCTTTAATATATTATTACCATCCTTCAAATATTTTTAAAAAATAAATATATTAATTCTTGTTTTTAATAGGCAAATATATTAGTTCTTTCCTTTAATATATTATTACCATCCTTAAAATATTTTTAAAAAAATAAAAAAATGTGGCCACCAGGAATCGAACCTGGGGCATCAGCGCAGAGGAGCAAGCGCTGAACCAATGCGGTAAGTTATGTTTGGTGTCAAACACGTGTGCAACACACGTTTTGTAGCATCACCAAAAATTCCGTGACGCATATCTGAACAGATGCGCCACAGAATTATGGGACTTGGCCGTTTTGATGCCACACCACGCTTCTCCCTCTGAACAGATGCGCCGCGCTTGCCCTGCCGTGCCATCGTTCCACTCCTGCCGTCCACCATCGCCACCACCACCCCGCAGGTGACCCCCGACCCTCCCCTCCTTCCTCCCTGCCCCCTTCCTTCACTGTCCATGCTGACCTTGTCGTGGCCTCGCAGAGCACCAGGAGGAGGAGGCTCCGCCGGCGTCTAGGACCACCACCGCCAACACCACCCTGTAGGTGACCCCCTCCCCTCCTTCTTCCCTGCCCATAGCTTCCTTCACTGTCCCCCTTACACCTCTGGCCCATGTTGAGCTCGTCGTGGCCTCACAGAGCACCAGGAGGAGGAGGCTCCGCCAGGGTCCAGGACCACCACCACCACCACCCCGCAGGTGACCCCCTCGCCTCCTTCTTCCCTGCCCCCTAGCTTCCTTCACTGTCCCCCCTTACACCTCTGGCCCATGATGACCTCGACGTGGCCTCGCAGAGAACCAGGAGGAGGAGGCTTTGGCGTCTAGGACCACCACCACCCCGCAGGTGTCCCCCTCCCCTCCTTCTTCCCTGCCCCCTAGCTTCCTTCACTGTCCCCCCTTCCTTAACAGATTCAGAACTGGGTGTTACTAATTTCATGATAGGACTAGAGAGCAATTAATTGAGCAGGGGCTAGTACATGATAGGATTAGAGAGCAATTTCACAGGGGCTAGTACATGATAGTACACAATGTTTTTTCCTGTATAAAGCTCATAGATTCAGATAAATCTCACAGATTTAGATAATGCTAGGGTTTATATCCAGATAAAGCTAGGGTTTAAATCCAGATGGTTTATATCCAGATTCAGATAATGCTAGGGTTTATATCCAGATAAAAGCTCATAGATTCATATAAAGCTCATAGATCCAGATGGTTTTTATCCAATGAAACATTATCTGTTAAAACAAAACATATAGATAAATGCTAAAACAAAATTGTGTAGTTCACAGAATTACCTATTTTATAAATGATATGAATGATTTATAGCCTGTTAAAACAAAACATATAGATTTAATATAATCAAGATATTTTATAGCCTATTTTATAATCACTTGTAGCCTGTTAAATGCAAAGCTACTGTTTTTGCAAAGCTACTGTTAATCACTTATAATCAAGATATTTTATAATCAAGATATTTTATAGCCTGTTAAATGCAAAGCTACTATTTTTGCATTTGTAGCCTGTTAAAATTCTGACTACTATTAAAAAACTTGTGAACATTTATGCATTTTCTACTATTTTTGCACTATTTAAAATTCTAACTCCAGTTTTTGGTCCAGTTTTAAATCTACTGTTTTTGGTCCAGTTTTGTATGAGAAAACTGGAGGGTAAGTAAACATGGAAAAGCTACTGTTTTTGGTCTAGTTTTACTTACCCACATAGAAACTATGCAAAGCTACTGTTTTTGGACTAGTTTTAAATCTAGAAATGCTGGAGCACTATTTGTGCCTTTTGTGTGCTGCTGGAGCACTTTTAGTGATGTTTGTATGCTGCTGGAGCACCATATGTGGCTGTGGAGCACAATTTGTGTTTTTTGTATGTGAAATGTTTGCGAGGAAATCACCTGAGCTGCCCATTTCTCCTGAAATGTTGATTTCGATCGAGAAATGGGGATCATATGTCAAAAAATTAGCAAAGGTCATGCCAAATTTTTTGGCATGAACTTTGCTAGTTTTTTTACATATGAGCCCCATTTCTCGACCGAAGTGGAAGTGAATCGACACTTTGGGAGAAATGGGTAGCTCATTCTAAATATTGTCGATACTAATTAATACTAACATAGTTTAATTTGTTTAGAAGTGTGCAAATATGTTGGTCGCCTATGGGGACGGCAGTTCTAAGGCCGCCATGAGCATCGAAGACCAAGCTAGAGCGGCGAACATCACTTTCTGGGAGGTGGCGTCACAACACGAGGCGGGGGAGTCTCAGCATGAGAATGTGGAAGCTTCTGCAGGCCATGATGGGGATGATGAGCAAGAGGGGGACGAGGACTACCGGATAGATGAAGCTGACGAGGAGGATGCGACCACCTGCGATGGTGGAGGCTGAACGACTAATGACGGGGACCACATGACCGATGGCGGGGACCGCACGGATGGCGATAGCAGCAAACCTTCCGTTAAGAAGAAAAAGCCGAGGAAGTATAGGAATCCACAAAAGCTCGCCGACACCACTGATGAGATCACTCTGGTCTCGGAAAGTGGCCTTCTGTTGGATCCTACTGATGTTGGCACTGGGTTCGGCATGCAACTCATGTGCATCATTTGGGAAAGCATGTCGATCAACACAAAGCACCTGAAAAGTGAAGAGAATGAGCGGTTGGTGGCGAACTACCTTAAGAAGCTTCACTGACAGTATAAGTTCCCGACCCCGTACACCGACAAACTGGAAAAGTCCAATAAGGTGAACATGTTAGCCATCACGAAGATGGCTAATGCCTGGAGCAGCTGGAGAACCAGGGTGAAGAACAAGATCATGAAAAAGGAAAGCTGGGAGAAGATCAAGAAGGGTGAGCCCATGATCGACGAAGACGAGTTCAAGATATTCAAGGCAGAGATGGAGACTGACGATTCCAAAGAATGGACGGAGTGGGGTCGAGAAATGCGAGAATGGAACATAGGTAACCACCGATGTGGAAGCAACGGTTATAGGGAAAGAAGGCCATATGGGCATGGGAGGACGCCGAGGTTGAGCGTCTCGGAAAAGAAAAGCCGTTTTTAAAAATCACGGACAAGCAGACCCAGAACTTTGTCCGGGCCCGTTACTATCTGGACAAGGATACCATGGAATTCGTCACCGACGATGACGATGTGAGGAAGTTTGAGGAGAAGCTGGTAAGGAATTTACCCGCGGTCCATTTGCTTTCATTTTGAATAATGAAGGCAAGTTCCTAAATGGGTTCACCTTTCCTTGTCTACAGGACGCTGAAATCAAGGCTGCGCGCGAGGTGCAAGACTCGTCATCCCAGGGCTCGACGGAGCCATGGGACACGATTTTCAACAGGGCAACCAACGCCTACAAGGGGAGTCCGAAGTCCAAGCCGCCCACGTCAGGTGGTCGTATCTCTGGCTTTGGTACGAGCACTACAACGAGGAAGCCAAGAAGAGAAAGGAGAGGCGGACCCTGTCGGCGGCTCGGGATCAAGCCGAGAAGGAAGAGCTGAAGCGGAAGATCGCACATCTGGAGGCTAGTAAGGTGGACCAGGACAAGGTGAACGCGATAGTGCAGCAGAAGATCCTCGAGATGCTACCCCCTTGGTTGATGGAGGGGATAGCAAAATGGAATGCGGACGGTCAGGTGGAGCCGATACAAGTGCCCAGCGCCGACGGCAGCACCTCGAGCCACCAAGTGTCGCCGGACATGGTTACCCTGCCGCCCTCCATCCCTGCGGCGCAGCCGATGGAGTTGGATGCGCCGGAGATGCTCCCTCCTGCCGAGACTACCAAGGCGCAGCATCCGGCGGTGGCGGTGCTTCCTAATGCAACCGAGCCGGAGAGCAAGAAGGATCAGACGCCGACCACCCATGTATCAACATTAGCCGAGCTCGGCGCCATCACCAAGGTAAAATAAGTAGTTAGTCAGCGTGCTTTACTTAATGCGTTTGATTGGATGTCATCTCATGATGCATATCTGTATGCCTCAGGACACTCCATGCGTGCTCCTGCAAAAGGTGCCCGGCGGTGAGTTGAAGGATGTTTCCACGGGCAAGCTAATAAAACCGGCGTACCGCATGATGCACTACAAGCCCATAGACGATGCTGTGATGCGCGTCGAGTTGGGTCAGGTGTTGGGGGGTGCGAAGACACGGACCCTCCCATGCAACCTCCTAGAGCCGACAAGCACCTGACCCTAGAAGGTTGCCATGTCTATCCCATGATTTGGCCAAAGACACAGATTCGTATTGGGTCTCGCTCCACCGGCGCCACCTTGGTCGTCCGTCCGCCAAGGAGGAAGCCTCCTACTGCACCGGTCGTTGCCGCCACCACAAGCCATCACCAGAGACTCTTGGGAGCGTTTGCACTGGCGCCACAATTAGCCAAGAGCTAGGTTGATCCTCGACCTCCAGTGCCCCCGCCTAAAGGCAAGGCCGTGGCACCGCAACCGCCATCGCCACCACCCCAGGACGACATGGGCATGGCGGCCTTTGATGCCAACATCGAGGTGGATGATGATGATTCACCGATCGATGTCAATGCCTTCGCCAACACCGACGTCGGCAAAGGACCGTTCATGCCTCCTCTAGTTGAAGAACCTTCAGTCTGTGATCAAGCTAGCCATCCCAAGAAGCGCCCGGTCTTCCGTTGGTTTTATCAGGAGACGCCTCTTGCCGCCGAGACACAACCTCGACCGGCCGGAATCCTTTTTAGCCCTGACACACTCCACGGGATCTCCGGTGAGGGGATAGCATCGCCAGCAGAGGACACTGCTGATGATAAGATGTACAGGGAGTGTCCCAACCTTTATTAACATAAGGTGGTGTCCCCTGTGTTTACCATGCTAGTCCCTGGATCAATAGCTAGCATCCACAGTTTAGATGTAATATCAAGAAACAAAGGTCATAATATAACTTTATAACCAGGAATAACATAATTTTATTACATCTTTACATAGCTCATTTGGCTAATACATTACATTGCAGCGGAATAACTATAAGCATGGGGTCCTTCATCTTCATAGTGCCACAGGCAGACATGTTGGTTGTAGACTTGTAATCCTATTTCACTAATATCAAACAAACCTGCAACATAACAAGTTACAGCCACAAGGGTCAATACATTTGAATTGTATTGGCAAGTGATACTATGTTAGTATAGTGGAGTCTATCATCTATATGCATTTGGCTAAGTGGAGCTTAGGCTTGCTTTGCTCAAAATATATTTTCCTATCAGTTGAGAACACTAAGTTTTTGTTTGGCAGAAATCACCCAAGGCATCTACCAATCAAAGATTGAAGATCCTTTAACCCTTGTTCAACCACAAGTTTTTAACTTAGAAATTTGGATGATGAGATTCTTGATAGCTTCCATGTCTTGATGCTCAAATTGTCCTTTACCAGGGACATGGCTAAGTACTTAGATTTTACACTCTACAGAGGTGGTGCACTTTCCCCACAAGACTTGGTTTCACCAAGACAAGATCTTTCAGAAGCCTTCCCTTAGACCAGAATGGACGCGTTCCAAACTATCAAACCCCTACCACCAACTGTCCATTTGGCTAAGTTATTGCAACCTATATGATCCAGGCAGAGCCCATAATGCCAAGTGGTTGCACTTGAAGCTTCTCAACATTTGACATCTCAAATCTCTTTGTTCCTGGGTGGCCATCCACAAGTGAGATACACAAGGTAAACCATAAACATGGGCCTTATGTAACCACTCAACCAAAAACCACCAAGCAATTACCATTCCACCCAGGTGATTCATTAACTTAGTTGTTTTATTAAACAAAAACACAAGTCCTCAGACTTAGAAATTTTTCCATAGTATGAATGTATATTCCACCCATGTTTTCTATTAGCTAAGCTAAGCTTGATAGTTGTAGGAATCTTAACTTAGGAAAATTTCTACTAAGGTTTCATCTACTAGGTTTTCCCATAGCAAGGTTTATACTTAGCAAGAATTCCATGCAAGTTTTACTTAGAAAAATCACTAATGCATAGTGAAAGTAATGGGACAAAAAGTATGAAGCATCACTTGCCTTTTTGGTAGAGTATAAGTTCACTCCTTGATCTTTGCAATGTTCACACACTTCAAGTCACTACAAATCAATCAAGCAAACAATATTTCAATCTACCATTCAAGCAATTCATCACATGAAATGATAAAGTCAAAGTAATGCATGCAAGCATGCCAAGCTTTGTTTTACTTGAAAAAGTGGTTCCTAATGGGTCATGAACATTTGAAAACACCTATTGGTCATTTTGTAAAGTGGCAAAGTCATTTGCAAGAGGTTTCACTCCTTAAACCATTTTCAAAACAAAGTATCATTTTATGTGGTGTAGAAATATTTTTACTAAGGCTTTAATCTATAGGGTTCACCAAATATGTTTTCAAAACATAAAACTTGGTGTTTAGGGTCAGAGAGTTTAAAACAAAACATTTTCCAAAGGTTTTCTTCCAAAACCATTTTAAATAAATAAACCACATTTCTATTTGACTAGAAATGGTTTTAAATCAAAGAATCATTATTTTGTTTCACCAAATTCATTTTTGAATCCACAAAGTGTTTCCTATGGTCAGTAGGTTCAAAGAAATACAATTGCAAAAGATTTTAACCCCAAATTCATTTTTAAACAATTTTCACATCTTTAACAAGCATACAAATGTTTCTGCAAAAACAACCACTTTTCCAGAAGCTTTTTACTAAACAAAAGGCATGGTTGGCTAGGGCTTGTCTTGCTGATTACATTGGTATAAAATTTGTAATTTTTGGACGTGTGGATCAAAAGTTGTGCAATTTACAAAATTGGAAATCTAATAGAAGTTTTCTGTCTTTTAAAACAAACAGAGGCCACGTGGCTGTTTCTGATTCGCCAATACCCTTTCGGTTGGATCGACTGCTCTGGCGCGTTGGATCAAGTCAGATTGTGCGGCACAGATTGCATACCCTTTTGGTTTTAAGTGGAACTATCATGTCGCTCCGATCTGGATCTAACGGCTCCCAGTGCCTCGACCAGAAACTGGCGGCGCTGCGGTGGCTACTGGCGGCGGAGCGGCCTGGCGGTGGCGTTGCCGGTGATGCAGGAAGCGGGAGAGGAAAAGGGGATGCTCACCGAGTTCGTGGAGTGACGCTGATGCTCAACTCGATTGCGGTTTGTCAGGGGGCGCACTGGTTCAGTCGTGATTCCTCGCCGGAGTCAGGGGCGGCGTCGGTCTCGCTCAGACGTCGACGGGGGTGACGCTACGGTGCACAAGAAGACAAGGCAAGAACGGATTTAGTTGCGCAAGAGGTTGGCGATAAGCGTGCATCATCGAGAGGAAGAAGAGCGGTCAGTACTCACCGGAAAAGACTGACGGAGTGGAGGCAGACGGTGGCGGCGGCGGTCGTCGTCGTTGCCGTTGTTCTAGGGCGCGCGGGGACGAGCTGGCATTACGGGGAGGTGCGCCTGGGCTTGGGGAGTTTGCGAGTGTGGTCAAGGAGGCGAGGGGTGATGAAGCTCGGCCGGAATTGGAGGAGGAAGCTAGTCGGAGACAGAGGTGCTCGGGGAAGAATTGGGGCGGCCTGGGGGCATGCTAATGCGGGGTGACAGAGGGGAAATGGAGAGGAGAGGTACGCGTTTAAGCTTGCGTGATCAAAGCGAGTAAATGTGGCCGCGTTAAGGCGGATTGAAGCCGGAGGAATCAACGGCAGGAGCTGGGAAGAACGAGTCGCTACGGGTGAGGACGATGAACAGGAGGGGTGGGTCCTGGCTGTCTGCGAGAGAGAGAGCGCGAGTGTGGGGTCCAGTCGTCAGGGACTTAGCGGTTAGGTTCCTGAGTGAGAAAAATAACGGTTCGCTGGGGGAGGGAGGTGGGCTGCTGGGCTAGGATGGGCTTTAGCTGGGCTGGGTCGTTTTGTTCTATTTTTTTCTGTCTGAAACCCTTTTCTTTTTCCAAATCTATTTTCTGTTTTGAAAATCAATTCACAAATCAAACAACAAAACAAATATTCAAACAATTCAAACAATCACCACACTTGTAATTGAATTTGGTTCTGTTTAACAACACAAAACCAAAGTCAAATAATAAAATAATATTTTTATTTTAGAGTCCATTTATAATTAAATAAAATGGACACTAGTTAATAAATCAAATGGGTTTTTATTTATTCTAAAACTCCATTTGAACTCCAAATATTTTCAAAACCAAAACGGTAGGTTTTATTTGAAAATAGAAGATATTTGGAAAACTTGTTTAAAATAAGATAACATTTTTATTTTAGGTTCCATTAATAATTAAATAGAATGGACCTTAGTTATTAAATCAAATAGGATTTGTTTTATTAAAATCTTTATCTAAAATAAAACCAAAACACTTCAGTAGGTTTTATTTGAGAATATAAAATACTTGGAAAACTTATTTAAAATAAAATAAATAAGTTTCGGTGTTTATTTAAAAATGGGAAAAGCCTTTACTTAAATAAAATTGGATATTAAATCCTCATTATTTTTATTTAAATAAACCTTTAATAATTTTAATCAAAACAAAACATTTTATTTCAAAACATTGGCCAAGGTTTAATTTGGCTTTATAAAATAATCTTTATTTATAAATTTATTCTTTTTCATTTGAAAACCAAATCTTTTTATTAAAAGATCCAAAATAGTAATTTCACTTATTCAAAATATTTTCTTTATTAATTTTTGAACTTTTCAAATCCCTTTAGGATTTGTTTGATCAAAATAGGTTTGAAGGTTCCTATTTGATTTCAAAAAGTTTCTTCTCACTCTGAAAATCAACAAAGTTTTATTTTATTCATTTATTTTTTTTACATAACAAGATTTGGAAAATCTTGGGATGTGATAGGCTACCACCCTTAAAATAAATCTCGTCCCGAGATTTGGGAAGGCTAGGGTTACAAATTGGCTCAAAAGCAACTAGGGTACTACCACCCTTAAAATTTTTCCAACTAATTTACATATTGGCCTTCTTGGGATCCTGGGGAAATCTTCTCTGGGCAAACATCTGCATAGTGTCCTTTGTTTTCACACTTGAAACATGTGACAAGACTGAGATCCTTCATAGGCTGGTTTATATTGTGCTTCATCTTTTCTGGACAGAAGTTTGCATAGTGTCCTAGTTCCTTGCATTTGAAACACATCACTTGGCTGATATCTTTCTTTTCCTTTGGTATCATTGCCTCTTGTTTGTTTCTTTGGTTCTTCTTCTTTTCTGGGCATTCATTGGCATAGTGTCCCATCTCTTTGCAATTGTAACATTGTACTTGAGTAATATCCTTCTTGTTAGGGTTGGGGCATTTCTTCTTCTTCTTGGGTCTCTCCAAAGCTAGGAGTTCTTCTAGTTCATGCTCTTCATATCTTACCTCAAAGGTGGGAAATATTTCTCTCTTCTTGCGGCATTGATCTTCATGCTCCTTGGATTTATGATCCTTGTATCCACAAATATTGCATGCTTGGGTTCCTTCTAGAATAACATCTTTGTCATCCTTGTTGTCATTAGCTCTTTGGGAAAAGTTTTCTCTCATGTTGATCATTTGAGTAATCAATCCTTGCAACAATTGGGATTGAAGTTTCAAAATCCTTTGTATGGCTGGGTATAGTCCATTGTTGTTGGCTAAAAGCTGAGTTGTTATTTGGCTCAACTGGTTTTGGGTTGCTATGAGTTCTCTCATGTTATCCTCTTGGTTGTTGTTGTTGTCACCCTCCTTGATGTTGGAGTCTCTTGGAGAAATCATCTGTTTGGGTTGGGTGGGGATTAGAATAGGCAAAAGATTTCTAAGGAAATAATTCTAATCACACACATCACAATTCACACAAGCAATGTGCAAGCAATCACAAGCCAAACATTTCACTCAAACAACAAGTTTCAAGCATATTTTTAGGCAACCAAAAATATTTTTGTTACACCACATAAGTTGGTGGGTTTGACTTAAACTAAATATGGTGGTCCATCTATATGGTTCACTTGTGATCTTTCCTTCCTTATTGGTTGATTCCTCTTGCATGAGATCATGGTTTCCTTGGAAAAACTCTTGGTCACAAACTTCTAACATGATCATGGCTCCTTCTAATTTGTGTTTCCTTAGTCTCCAAATCTTGAGCAAGATTTCTTGTCTCACTTGTCCTTAGTGATATCCAAGGTTGAAGTCCTTGGTGAAAATGCTGAAGATGTTGGAAGTCATTAGAGTTGATGAAGTCCTTTGCACATGATGAAGTCTTAGGCCATGGGGTAGGTTTTTCCATCAAGTTGAAATATATGAGATGTAGAATCAAAACCAAAATGGTTGAGGAAAGAGTTTACAAGATTGTTTGTAAATAAGTTTTGGAACAAATAAAACTCCTACTTTCCTAAGGGGTTTTGTCCAATCCTAGGTTTACAAATCCTACAGGCAACACAATGCTCTGATACCATCTGTAGAGGGAGTGTCCCAACCTTTATTAACATAAGGTGGTGTCCCCTGTGTTTACAATGCTAGTCCCTGGATCAATAGCTAGCATCTACAGTTTAGATGTAATATCAAGAAACAAAGGTCATAATATAACTTTATAACCAGGAATAACATAATTTTATTACATCTTTACATAGCTCATTTGGCTAATACATTAAATTGCAGCGGAATAACTATAAGCATGGGGTCCTTCATCTTCATAGTGCCACAGGCAGACATGTTGGTTGTAGACTTGTAATCCTATTTCACTAATATCAAACAAACCTGCAACATAACAAGTTACAGCCACAAGGGTCAATACATTTGAATTGTATTGGCAAGTGATACTATGGTAGTATAGTGGAGTCTATCATCTATATGCATTTGGCTAAGTGGAGCTTAGGCTTGCTTTGCTCAAAATATATTTTCCTATCAGTTGAAAACACTAAGTTTTTGTTTGGCAGAAATCACCCAAGGCATCTACCAATCAAAGATTGAAGATCCTTTAACCCTTGTTCAACCACAAGTTTTTAACTTAGAAATTTGGATGATGAGATTCTTGATAGCTTCCATGTCTTGATGCTCAAATTGTCCTTTACCAGGGACATGGCTAAGTACTTAGATTTTACACTCTGCAGAGGTGGTGCACTTTCCCCACAAGACTTGGTTTCACCAAGACAAGATCTTTCAGAAGCCTTCCCTTAGACCAGAATGGACGCGTTCCAACCTATCAAACCCCTACCACCAACTGTCCATTTGGCTAAGTTATTGCAACCTATATGATCCAGGCAGAGCCCATAATGCCAAGTGGTTGCACTTGAAGCTTCTCAACATTTGACATCTCAAATCTCTTTGTTCCTGGGTGGCCATCCACAAGTGAGATACACAAGGTAAACCATAAACATGGGCCTTATGTAACCACTCAACCAAAAACCACCAAGCAATTACCATTCCACCCAGGTGATTCATTAACTTAGTTGTTTTATTAAACAAAAACACAAGTCCTCAGACTTAGAAATTTTTCCATAGTATGAATGTATATTCCACCCATGTTTTCTATTAGCTAAGCTAAGCTTGATAGTTGTAGGAATCTTAACTTAGGAAAATTTCTACTAAGGTTTCATCTACTAGGTTTTCCCATAGCAAGGTTTATACTTAGCAAGAATTCCATGCAAGTTTTACTTAGAAAAATCACTAATGCATAGTGAAAGTAATGGGACAAAAAGTATGAAGCATCACTTGCCTTTTTGGTAGAGTATAAGTTCACTCCTTGATCTTTGCAATGTTCACACACTTCAAGTCACTACAAATCAATCAAGCAAACAATATTTCAATCTACCATTCAAGCAATTCATCACATGAAATGATAAGGTCAAAGTAATGCATGCAAGCATGCCAAGCTTTGTTTTACTTGAAAAGTGGTTCCTAATGGGTCATGAACATTTGAAAACACCTATTGGTCACTTTGTAAAGTGGCAAAGTCATTTGCAAGAGGTTTCACTCCTTAAACCATTTTCAAAACAAAGTATCATTTTATGTGGTGTAGAAATATTTTTACTAAGGCTTTAATCTATAGGGTTAACCAAATATGTTTTCAAACCATAAAACTTGGTGTTTAGGGTCAGAGAGTTTAAAACAAAACATTTTCCAAAGGTTTTCTTCCAAAACCATTTTAAATAAATAAACCACATTTCTATTTGACTAGAAATGGTTTTAAATCAAAGAATCATTATTTTGTTTCACCAAATTCATTTTTGAATCCACAAAGTGTTTCCTATGGTCAGTAGGTTCAAAGAAATCCAATTGCAAAAGATTTTAACCCCAAAATTCATTTTTAAACAATTTTCACATCTTTAACAAGCATACAAATGTTTCTGCAAAAACAACCACTTTTCCAGAAGCTTTTTACTAAACAAAAGGCATGGTTGGCTAGGGCTTGTCTTGCTGATTCCATTGGTATAAAATTTGTAATTTTTGGACGTGTGGATCAAAAGTTGTGCAATTTACAAAATTGGAAATCTAATAGAAGTTTTCTGTCTTTTAAAACAAACAGAGGCCACGTGGCTGTTTCTGATTCACCAATACCCTTTCGGTTGGATCGACTGCTCTAGCGCGTTGGATCAAGTCAGATCGTGCGGCACAGATCGCATACCCTTTCGGTTTTAAGTGGAACTATCCTGTCGCTCCGATCTGGATCTAATGGCTCCCAGTGCCTCGACCAGAAACTGGCGGCGCTGCGGTGGCTACTGGCGGCGGAGCGGCCTGGCGGTGGCGTTGCCGGCGATGCAGGAAGCGGGAGAGGAAAAGGGGATGCTCACCGAGTTCGTGGAGTGACGCTGATGCTCAACTCGATTGCGGTTTGTCAGGGGGCGCACTGGTTCAGTCGTGATTCCTCGCCGGAGTCAGGGGCGACGTCGGTCTCGCTCAGACGTCGATGGGGGCGACGCTACGGTGCACAAGAAGACAAGGCAAGAACGGATTTAGTTGCGCAAGAGGTTGGCGATCAAGCGTGCATCATCGAGAGGAAGAAGAGCGGTCAGTACTCACCGGAAAAGACTGACGGAGTGGAGGCAGACGGTGGCGGCGGTGGTCGTCGTTGTTGCCGTTGTTCTAGGGCGCGCGGGGACGAGCTGGCATTACGGGGAGGTGCGCCTGGGCTTGGGGAGTTTGCGAGTGTGGTCAAAGAGGCGAGGGGTGATGAAGCTCGGCCGGAATTGGAGGAGGAAGCTAGTCGGAGACAGAGGTGCTCGGGGAAGAATTGGGGCGGCCTGGGGGCATGCTAATGCGGGGTGACAGAGGGGAAATGGAAAGGAGAGGTACGTGTTTAAGCTTGCGTGATCAAAGCGAGTAAATGTGGTCGCGTTAAGGAGAATTGAAGCCGGAGGAATCAACGGCAGGAGCTGGGAAGAACGAGTCGCTACGGGTGAGGACGATGAACAGGAGGGGTGGGTCCTGGCTGTCTGCGAGAGAGAGAGCGCGAGTGTGGGGTCCAGTCGTCAGGGACTTAGCGGTTAGGTTCCTGAGTGAGAAAAATAACGGTTCGCTGGGGGAGGGAGGTGGGCTGCTGGGCTAGGATGGGCTTTAGCTGGGCTGGGTCGTTTTGTTCTATTTTTTTCTGTCTGAAACCCTTTTCTTTTTCCAAATCTATTTTCTGTTTTGAAAATCAATTCACAAATCAAACAACAAAACAAATATTCAAACAATTCAAACAATCACCACACTTGTAATTGAATTTGGTTCTGTTTAACAACACAAAACCAAAGTCAAATAATAAAATAATATTTTTATTTTAGAGTCCATTTATAATTAAATAAAATGGACACTAGTTAATAAATCAAATGGGTTTTTATTTATTCTAAAACTCCATTTGAACTCCAAATATTTTCAAAACCAAAACGGTAGGTTTTATTTGAAAATAGAAGATATTTGGAAAACTTGTTTAAAATAAGATAACATTTTTATTTTAGGTTCCATTAATAATTAAATAGAATGGACCTTAGTTATTAAATCAAATAGGATTTGTTTTATTAAAATCTTTATCTAAAATAAAACCAAAACACTTCAGTAGGTTTTATTTGAGAATATAAAATACTTGGAAAACTTATTTAAAATAAAATAAATAAGTTTCGGTGTTTATTTAAAAATGGGAAAAGCCTTTACTTAAATAAAATTGGATATTAAATCCTCATTATTTTTATTTAAATAAACCTTTAATAATTTTAATCAAAACAAAACATTTTATTTCAAAACATTGGCCAAGGTTTAATTTGGCTTTATAAAATAATCTTTATTTATAAATTTATTCTTTTTCATTTGAAAACCAAATCTTTTTATTAAAAGATCCAAAATAGTAATTTCACTTATTCAAAATATTTTCTTTATTAATTGTTGAACTTTTCAAATCCCTTTAGGATTTGTTTGATCAAAATAGGTTTGAAGGTTCCTATTTGATTTCAAAAAGTTTCTTCTCACTCTGAAAATCAACAAAGTTTTATTTTATTCATTTATTTTTTTTACATAACAAGATTTGGAAAATCTTGGGACGTGACATAAGATGAAGAGGGTGAGGAAGAGGCCGAACAAGAACAAGGACAAGGCTGCGAGCCAGCCCGCTTTGATCGGTACCAGGACGATTTTGTACCACCCCGCCAGGATGGCTTGACCAGAGTGCACAAAGCTGGCCAGCCCATACTGCCTCCGAAACTGCGCCGCCTGGCTTCGGGAGCTATGATGAGTTTGCATCAAGGTATTCTGACACTAGAGAGCCTCCTTCTCAAGGACAAGTACCCGAGTTACCCGGTGTTCACTTTCAAGGTGCCGGAGGACGTGGGCTTCATCACCGATGCCCCCGCGGATGTGTTCTTCATAGCCTACGAGGACATCTTCAAGCTATTCCACTCGAGACGACTGGACTATAACTTGGTCCACCTATTCACGCTCAATCTGGCGATGAAGGTCAAGAGAGAGCAAACCCCGTTCGTTGCGATAGCGGATCCCTACTACATGCTGGATAACCAGCTGGAAGAAGGAACAAGGACCCGGGCCCGGGCAAAGTCCTACCTTCAGAAGCTATTGATGGACAACAAGAGGAAGGACACCATCATTGTGCCTTTCTTTCCCGAGTAAGTGTACACATCCTCCTACCGCCATCGTAACACATAAGTATTTCTTTCCATTGCTATTTTCCAACATCTCGTTCCACATTGTGTGTTGCGCGCAGAGACAAGTATTGCACGCTCATTGTCCTCTCCACGAGGTATTCGCTTGCCACCTACTTTGACTCGGGGAGTGTGAGGAGGAAGAACTACACCAGAGTAAGGAGCATTCTGGATGATGTTATAGAGGGCTATGCCAAATAGGGAGGCCGCCTGGCTTGAACTATAAGGGGGGGGCTTACATGGACGATGGCTCACACAAGTTCAAGCACGTGTTCGAGTTCCCCTGCATCAAGCAGCCGCCTGGCAGCGTGAAGGAGGCCTTCTATGTTTGCCATCACCTCAAACGGTTTGTCCAGGATTGCGAGATGCTAACGCTGCCATCTTCTCTCCGAGGATGGGCCCAAAAGTTGCATGGGATCAATGACCCCGATCTTAGGGAAGACTTCCATGATACGCAGGTGAATCTATCACATATCAATGTGGAACAAGTCAACACAAGTGGTGGGATCTTACACCACCCCAGGCCGTTTAGCAAGAGGGAGATCGAAGCCCGCCTCAAGGCGCAGGGTGACTTTAGGATGTGGATGACGAAAGACATGTACAAACTGTTCTCGTCGCCCTTTGAGGAGAACACTACTTGACCGAGAGAGCGTGTGTATCAGTGGACACATGTAGTGTGTGTGTCGAAAAACTTAACTTGCCTAGCTTGAAACCATCGTTGTTATTATGTCAGACATGTTGTCGTGTTTCTTTCATTGTCATCGATGCATTATTTAAAGTTTATGAATGCCTTGCTCTAATATTTTTCAACATATATATTTGCATGATGTACTAATATGCCTTGTCAATAGAGAGATGCCGACGTACGTTGTGTACAAGGGTCGGGTTCTAGGTGTCTACGAGGAGTGGGTGGACTGCCACCAACAAGTGGACAAGTTCAACGACAATAGCTATAAGGGATACGCAACTAGAGAGGAGGCGGTGGCCAAGTGGAGGAGACACGTGTGGAAGATGAACCGGATGAAGATCTTGGTGTCGATCCTCCTCACCGGTATCGCGGTTACGGTGTACTACATTCTGTCCTAAGGTAGTAGGCAGTGACAACATCACGCGGTTGTAAGTTATGTGAGTGAGATGAACACTTGTGAAATGTACTTGTACACTTATTCGGTTCTAATATGTGATTGATGAACACTTGTGAACATTTGTGCTAGTTGATGTATTATATGTGAATTGGAACATTTATACTGCTGTGTGCAGCTTTTCTGTGTATTTCTATCAAATTTTGTGTATTTCTTGTAATATACCTGTATTTCTACCAGATTCTGAAAATTTCGAAATTCTGACAAAAGGATTATGTGGCGCATATGGATACATGCGCCACAGAATCTGGGACAGATTCTGTGGCGCATGTATCCATATGCACCATAGAATCTGGGACAGAATTCTGTGATGCATATGGCATATGCGCCACAGAATGTTGAGAATTCTGTGGCGCATATGCATATGCTCCACAAAATTCAAATTTTAGTGGCGACAACTAGATGTGCCACAGAATTCAAATTTGGTGCGCCACTGGTAACGTTTTTCCTAATAGTGCAAGCATCAACTAAAAAACTAATCAACACCGGGAAAGTTTCCCCTAAGAACTATGCAAGATTCAACCCAACTGTTACAGCGGGATGGAGTGGTGATGATGGTGCTGGTGGCGATGGTGGTGAGGATGATGATGATCCCGATGAAGTCTAGCTTGATGACGGTATTGATGGCGACGATCTCCCCTCTCTAGAAAGGAATTTCCCCGGCAGAAATTTGTCTGCCGGAGAGATCTTTCTCTCTCTGTAGTTTCCACCCCGCAGAGGCGGCAGAATCTTTCTGTGGTCCCTCCCCGTGTATTATGGTTTCTAGGAGAAGGTATAGGCGAAATGGCGGAGTAGGAGGTGGGCCAGGGTGGCCACACCCCCTGGTGGCGCGGCCCAGGGTGGCCCGCACATGGGGTGTGTGGGCCCCCTATGGCCCATCTCAGCCTCCCCTTCTAGCATCCTTCGTCTTCTGGAAAAATATGATTTTCCATGTATTTTCTGATCTTCACGAAAATTGCATCTAAACACCGCTTTTTCCATCAGAATCCCGACTCCAGCAGTTCATCCTCCAAAAGTCATCCAACATGCAAGAATAGATGAAACAGCATAAGTGACACCTCTTAATATGAAATATATCAATGAATAAGAGTAAATTATGATATAGAATAGTGATGCAAAATGGACATAATATTGCAACATGTGACTAGGTCACGGGATGAAATATCTCGGTAACAAGTAAACGGTACTTGTCAGTAACGAGATTGAACAAGGTATGGAGATACCTTAATGATCGAATCTCGGACAAGTAGTATCAAAGTAACAAAGGGAAATGGACTCGACGTTTACGGTTCAAATGACATCGTTAATCTCGAATGCACAAGGATCATTATGGGCATCATAGTCCCGATGCTGATCATTGACACAAGAGAGTCTAGGTAATGTCTCTAGATGTTCCCGAGCTATGAGGGGATCCACTTAAGGGTGCGACGAGCTTGAGATCATCCATAAGTTGGAATCATATTAGAGAAAGAAAAATCCTGAATTATTCCATGGAGAGAAATCCGAAGTTGTTCAGAGAAAGAAAGGAAACCGGAAAAGTTCCGGTGAGAGGACTAGAATTGTTCCGGAATGTTCCAAAGTTGTTCGGAGGATATAAAAGGTGAACCGAAAGGTGTTTTGGGTCGAATCCGATTTGGTAATATGAATTTACATATTAATTAATGTAGTTAATATTAAATATAATCCAATTTGAAGGGTTATTCCACTAATGGGCCAACTTCCCTAGGGAAAAAGGGCCCATGAGGTAAACCAGAAAGGGGGAAGGGCCCATGCACTTTAGGGTTTGGCGCCTAGGGCTCCCCTCCCTGGCCGGCGGCTAGGTTTAGGGTTTGGGGCACCCTAGATATGCCACCCCTTGGCCACCGCCCCTCTCCCCCCTTGGGCTGCCGCCTGGTTGCCTTGGGGGAGGGGCAAGGTTGCCCCTTGCCTCCTATATAAAGAGGCCCCCTCTCCCCTTGGAGGGACACACCAATACGATATAACCCATGAGTTGGGAGCTCTCGTCCTCCTCCTATCCAATATCTCTCCCTCTAGTTGTCTCCACGCGTTGGCACGGCCCAGAGCTGTTTGCGCAAGAGACGACGCATCTACAGCATGTCGTTGCGCTGTAGGGATTCCATAGCTGGAGATCTACTTCCGCAACGTACTCCCGGCGTGATCGGGGAGACGGAAGTTCTCGTCGTATACCGTATGTGTACGAATCCACGAGGTGCAACACTTGGGGCACTGTGATGTTGTAAGCCGGACTGCTGCATGGTGATGGAGCAAGGCATGACTTGCGAGGAGCATCACGACCTTGAGGTCGGCTACGAGCACGAATACATCAACCACGTTCCTCTCGGAAAGTTAACCGCTTTCATACTACAAGTGTATGTATCTGAAACCTCTTAGTCATTACTGCATTACTCATAGATAGATCTTGGGCAATTGGGGTCTTGTGCGTAGTAAAATTTTGATTTTCTGCCTCGAACCCCAACACTCATTTATTATTGAGTTTATCAATCAAAATTTTACAATCATGTACTACTTAAAGTCGAAACGTGTATCAATCAAAGGAAAATTAGCACCATATAGAGACTAAATATTATTCAGTCTACTAGAATGCCACCATGAAGCCTTGGTGTAGATATCTTATGCGAATGTTTGTAGCCGGTTGTATCCAGTATCCATAGATTTCCGCTATTCTATAGGGAGAAGGATCAACCATTGCTGAATCCAATTAACACCCATACAAATAATTTTCAAAAAATATGTACCTCCAACTTTGTTAAAAAGGTGTTATTCCTGCAATTCCAAATAGACAAACATAATGCTAAAATACTATGTGTATTCTAGCCTTAATAATCTTATTAATACCATTTAACCAAGTCAAAAACATATTGGTAAAATTGGTTGATGGAGGGAGGTTAAAATTAAGGTGAATAGCATGTCAAACAAGCCGAGTAAAAAGACATGAAATAAATAAATGTTGAATAATTTCCTTTTAATCGCAATACAAATATTTTTCACTCCTAGTCCATCTTATTTTAGCAAGGTTATCTTTCATATATAACACTTTTTTGTTAAGGAACCACATAAATATATTTATATTAAGTGGGATCTTTAATTTTCTAAAAGTACTTTCAAGTAAAATTCTCCTAATCACTCATAAGATCTTCATACATACATTTAACCAAAAATGTTGTATTAGTGAGATTACAAACAAATCAACCAGGATCATCTGAAAGGTTTGTATCTATCAATCTATGTGATAAGTGAATCCATATTTTCCAATTATTACCACATAAAGTTCTTCTGAAACTATATTCAAGGAAACATGATTCAAAACATCAGCGACTAAATATTTTCCTATGCATAATGTTGTATAAAGATGGATATTAGTGAGAAAAATGTGTATCAACTAACCCTACATCCTCCCAAAATATGGAACACATACCATTTCCAATATTTAAATGAACCGTATTAAAGAAAAATTACTTAAGACACATTAAGCCCTTCCAAAATGGCGAGTCTGTAGGCTTAACTTGAATGCGCGCCAGATTTTTATCCTTGTGACATTTATTATGTCGTAGATCCTGCCACATCCCTTCCCCTGTTAACAATTTGAAAAACCATTTACCAAGAAAAATGGTTTTAAGTCATCGTACTCCCTAGATTTGGGGTCTACAAAGGATATTCCATTTAGCGAGTCTAAACTTTTTCTTATATCTATTGTTTTGCCAAACAAAAACCTTGAATGATAAAATCTAATTGTTTTCTGACCCCCTTTGGTATGTCTAAAACGATATCATTAACATGGTAAGGCTATTAAGAAAGTAAATTGATTTGACAACATGCCAACTTTCCTTGTGGGATTCCGCACTACTTTCCATTTCATATTTTTTAAGTTTCTATAGTGTATCGACACCCCAAGGTACTTAAAGGGTAGCGACCCTAATTCACACCCAAAATTTTCTTTATACACATTTTCTTCATCTTTTTCTTTTCTGAAACAAAACATATCACTCTTATGGAAATTAATCTCTAGACCGGAAAGTTGTTTGAAGATACAAAGAATCAACTTCATATTCATGGCCTTTTCAAAACCATGCTCCATAAATAGAATTGTATTATCAGTGTATTGTAAAGTAGCTATCCCTCCCTCGATTAAGTGAGTGATAGTCCACCTACATGTCCATCCTCCTTTGCCTTTGCAATAAGAATTTCCAACATATCGCAATAATATTAAAAAACATTGGTGAAGGAGGATCCCTTGCCTAATACCTTTTCTATTTTTGAAATATTGTCCAATATCATCATGAATCTAATTCCAACTGATCCACCTTGCATAAATTTGGCATGTAGTCAAACCATTTAGGGTGAAAATGCTTAATGCCGATGACTTATTGCAGAAATGACCATTTAAATTTATCAAATGACTTTTCAAAATTGTTTTAAAAAGAACTTCATGCAACTTTTTCATGTGAAGTTCATGAATGGTCTCACGTAGCACCATAACTTCCTCCAAAATTTGTCTACCTAGCATAGAAGTCTTCCAAGATGTCGTAATAACCTTATGTTGAATTCAAGTGACTATATTTGTCGCCACCTAAGTAAAAAAGTTGAAGCTCACATTTAAAAGACAAATGGTTCTATATTGTTAAATCTGAACTGCATTTTCTTTTTTTGGCAACAGAGTTATAAATCCAAAGTTTAACTTAAACATAGGTATCTCTCCAGTTGTAACTAAACAAATAATTCCATTAAGTAAAACTTAACCAAAATTGTTGGTACAACTTAACAAGAAAGCTATCATGTCTAGGAACCTTATTATGTTCCATGTGAGCTATCGCTCCCAGTACATCATTCTCTATGCAGTTAGCAACTAAAATAGTATTCTCATTGAAGGGTTTCGCGGTATAGTAAATCAAAATTTTCTACGGATGCGAACAGAGGGAAAGCCAAGATCTAATCTAGGAGATGCAAACAACGAGAGAGATTGGATTAGATCTTCATACCCTTGAAGATTCGCACAGCGGAACGTTCGTCGGAACGTGGGTGATGTAGTCGTACTCGCTTCTCCTCCTCGCGATCCGATCCGATCTAGCACCACAAGTGGCGATGCCTCCGTGAGATGCACACGTGCAGCACCTCGACGTCTCCTCCTCCCTCGGACCAGCAAGTATGGTGGAGAGACGGATTGGATCTACAACACGACGGCGTGGTGTATATGGTGGAGAATTTCTGCAGCAGGGCTTCGCCTACAAACAGTCGGGAGGGAGAGAGGAGGGCAGTAGGGCAACTAGGGTTGGAGGGGAAGGTGTAGGGGGTTGGTACGCCCCCAGCCCTCTATATATAGAGGGGTGGGCACAGCCCTAGCCCCTCCCCCAAGCCAAGGCCGGCGGCCCCAAGGAGGAAGAGTGGGGGGGGCAAGGAAACCCCCCCTTCTAGAAGCTCTATCTAGAGTTTAAACCTCTCTTGGCCGGCTGGGCCCTATGGGGCCTTGTGCCCCTGGCGCAATGCGGCCAGGGAACTCCCTCATAGGCCCATGCCCCCTCCTGGAAGGTGGGGCCACGTTGGTCCCCTTCCGGAAGGTTCTAGAAGCTTTCGGTACAATACCGATTAACCCGGAACAATTCCGAACTCCAAAAACTGCACTGCCTTATATGAATCTTATTCTCCGGACCACTTCGGAACCTCTCGTGATGTCCCGGATCCCATCCAAGACTCCGAACAAAAACTTATAAACCAATTATCCAATCTATCCTAGCGTCGAGACACGTTAAGTGTGTGACCCTGCGGGTTGGAGAATATGCAGACATGATCTTCTATCAATAATCAACAGCGGGGTCTGGTAACCCATATTGACTCCCACACATTCATCGATGATCATATCGGAAGAACCACGATGCCAGGATTCAATCAATCCCATATATATATTCCCTTCGTCTCGCGATATTTTACTTGCCCGAGATTTGATCGTCGGTACCGTCATACCTAGTTCAATCTCGTTCACAGCAAGTACTTTAGTCGTTCCGTAATCCGATATCACTTTGTGATTAACTCCTTAACCACATGATTGCAAGCGGTGTTGATATCGATTACCGAGTGGGCCCGAAGTATATCTCTCCGACTTGGGAGGGACAAATCCCATCTCGATACATACAACCCAACAGATACTTTCCAATCACCTGAGAGACACCTTTATGATCACCCTCTCATAGGATGACGTTTGATGACCTCAAAGCTTTCTTCCGATACCAGGGAGTTGTATTATCTCATGGTCTAAGGAATACAATATTTGACATAAGAAAAGCTTCGCAAAGACGAACACGATGACATGATCTAATTGCTTCGCTTAGTTTGGGTTTGTCCATCATATCATTCTCCCAATGATATGATCTCATTATCAATTGACAACTCATGTCTATGGTTAGGAAACCTTAACCATCATTGATCAATGAGCTAGTCCATAGAGGCGTACTAGGGACACGGTGTTGTTCACAAACCACACAAGTATTAAAGTTTCTGCTTAATACAATTCTAGCATGGAATATAAACATTATCATGAACAAGAATTATAATAATAACATCTTTATTATTGCCTCTAGGGCATAATTCCAACAGTCTCCCACTTGCACTAGAGTCAATAATCTAGTTTACATCTGGCAACAATCTCACACCCATGGCACTGAGGTGGTGATCATGTTTTACACGTGGAAGAGGTTTAGTCAATGGATCTGCGACATTCAGATCTGTATGTACTTTGCTAATCTTCAGATCTCCATCTGCTATATAATCTCAGATTATATGAAACTTGCGGTTGATATGCTTGGTCTTTGGATGATATCTTGGTTCCTTAGCGAGTGCTATGGCGCCAGTATTGTCACACAATATCTCCAGTGGGTCCAATGCACTTGGAACCACGCCAAGCTCAGTGATGAAGTTCCTGATCCAAACTCCTTCACTTGACGCTTCTGCAGCAGCCATGTATTCCGCTTCTACTGTAGATCCCGCGATCACGCTTTGCTTGCAGCTTCTCCAGCTCACAGCTCCTCCATTCAAAATATACACGTATCCTGTCTGAGATTTAGAATCATCCTTGTCGGTGTCAAAACTAGCGTCGACGTAACCTTTTACGACAAGCTGTTCATCACCCCCATAGACTAAGAACATTTCTTTAGTCCTATTTAGGTACTTTAGGATGTTCTTCACGGCTATCCAGTGTTCCACTCCTGGATCACTTTGATATCTGCTCGTCAAACTAAGAGCATTGGACACATCCGGTCTAGTACACAGCATGGCATACATGATAGAACCTATGGCCGAGGCATAAGGCACTTTGCTCATAACTTCCCTATCATTTACCGTAGCTGGACACTGAGCCTTGCTCAATATCTTACCTGACAACATAGGCACTGAACCTTTCTTTGCCTTATCCATTCTGAACCTTTTCAGAACTTTGTCTAGGTATGTACTCTGGCTTAAAGCTATCAGGCGTCTGTGTCTAATTCTATAGATCTTGATGCCCAATATATAAGCAGCTTCACCTAGGTCTTTCATTGAAAAACACTTGTTCAAATAACTCTTCACATCGTTAAGCATGTTGATGTCATTTCCAATAATCAATATGTCATCCACATATAGTACCAGAAACGTCACCAAGCTCCCACTCACTTTCTTGTAGATGCAATCTTCATAGCAATTTGGAACAAATCCAAAGCTCTTGATCACTTGATCAAAACAAAGGTTCCAACTCCGAGATGCTTGCTTCAGTCCATAAATGGAACGCTGAAGTTTGCACACTTTATCAGCATCCTTAGGATCGACAAAACCTTCGGGTTGCATCATATACAACTCTTCATCAATGTTGCCATTGAGGAACGCAGTCCTGACATCCATCTGCCATATTTCATAATCATGAAACACAGCAATTGCTAATAAAATCCAAATGGACTTAAACATCGCTACGGGAGAGAAAGTCTCATCGTAGTCAACACCTTGAACTTGTCAAAAACCTTTCGCGACAAGCCGTGCTTTATAGACGGTAACATTACCATCCGCGTCCGTTTTCTTCTTGAAGATCCATTTGCACTCAACGGCCTTTCGGTCGCTAGGAGGGTCCACCAAAGTCCATACTTGGTTTTCGCTCATGGATCCCAATTCGGATTTCATGGCTTCTAGCCATTTCTTAGAGTCTGGGCTCATCATCGCTTCCTCATAGTTCGTAGGTTCACTGTCTTCTACCAACAAGACAGTTAAGACAGGGTTGCCGTACCACTCAGGAGGGGCACGCGACCTTGTCGACCTGCGACGTTCAGTAGCAGCATCGTCCGAAGCTTCATGATCCTTGTCATTAGCTTCCTCTATTGTTGGTGCAGGCGGCACTGGAACAATTTCAGGTGCTGTGCTACTCTCCAATTCAAGAGAAGGTTCAATAACCTCGTCCAGCTCTACTTTCCTCCCACTCACTTCTTTCGAGAGAAACTCCTTCTCAAGAAAGGAACCGTTCTTTGCGACAAACACTTTGCCTTCGGTTCTGTGATAGAAGGTATACCCAATAGTTTCCTTAGGGTATCCTATGAAGACGCATTTCTCCGCTTTGGGTTCGAGCTTATCCGGCATCAACTTCTTGACGTAAGCTTCGCATCCCCAAACTTTAAGAAACGACAACTTAGGTTTCGCACCAAACCACAGTTCATACGGTGTCGTCTCAACGGATTTAGATGGTGCCCTATTTAAAGTGAATGCAGCGGTTTCTAATGCATAACCCCAAAATGATAACGGCAAATCAGTAAGAGACATCATTGATCGGACCATATCTAATAAGGTTCGATTTCGGCGTTCAGACACACCATTGCGCTGTGGTGTTCCGGGTGGCGTGAGTTGCGAAACAATTCCGCTTGCTTTAAGATGCGTGAGAAAATCATAACTCAAATATTCGCCCCCACGATCGGATCGTAGAAACTTAATCTTTCTGTTACGATGGTTCTCCACTTCATTCTGAAATTCCTTGAACTTTTCAAACGTTTCAGATTTATGTTTCATTAAATAGATATACCCATACCTACTTAAGTCATCAGTAAAAGTGAGAAAATAGCGATATCCACCGCGCGTCGAAACACTCATCGGTCTGCATACATCGGTATGTATGATTTCCAACAAGTCCGCTGCTCACTCCATCATACCGGAGAACGGGGTTTTGATCATCTTGCCCATGAGGCATGGTTCGCATGTGTCAAATGATTCAAAATCAAGAGAATCCAAAAGTCCATCAGAATGGAGTTTCTTCATGCGCTTTACACCAATATGACCTAGACGACAGTGCCACAAATAAGTAGTATTATCACTATCTACTTTGCATCTCTTAGCCTCAATGTTATGGATGTGTGTTTCATCCCTTTCGAGATTTAGAAGAAATAAACCATTCACAAGAGGTGCATGACCATAAAAGATGTTACTCATATAAATAGAACAACCATTATTCTCCGATTTAAATGAATAACTGTCTTGCAATAAACACGATCCAGAAATAATGTTCATGCTCAACGGAGGCACATAATAACATTTATTAAGGTTTAAAACTAATCCCGAAGGTAAAACTAAGGAGAGCGTGCCGACGGCCATCACATCAACTCTTGATCCGTTGCCAACGCGCATCGTCACCTCATCCCTCGCAAGCCGCCGTCTATTCCGTAGCTCCTGTTTCGAGTTACAAATATTAGCAACTGAACCAGTATCAAATACCCAGGCACTACAACGAGGGCTAGTAAGGAAAACATCAATAACATGTATATCAAATATACCTTTGATGGTGCCAGCCTTCTTGTCCGCTAAGTACTTCGGACAGTTGCACTTCCAGTGACCCTTGTCCTTGCAATAGAAGCACTCAGTGTCCGGCTTAGGACCAGACTTGAGCTTCTTCTCAGCAGGGGCAACGCGCTTGCCGCCGCCTTTCTTGAAGGGCTTCTTTGCACCCTTACCTTTCTTAAAGGAGGGCTTGTTGACCATCAACACATGATTATCCTTCTTGATGTCCACCTCCGCAACCTTCAGCTTTGCGAAGAGCTCGGTGATCGTATCAGTGGAACCAATCTGATTATGAGTCACTACAAAACTTTTGTAGCTGGGAGGGAGTGATTGCAGAACCCTGTCAATCTTGAGCTCCTCTGGAATCGTGCATTCCAGTTTCTCAAGGCGTTGAGTGTAGCCCGTCATCTTAATGGCGTGCTCACTAACGGAACTCCCTTCCTCCATCTTGCAGTTAAAGAACTTCTCAGAGATCTCATATCTCTCAGAACGGGCCTGAGTCTAAAACATGGTTTTCAGCTCTTCGAGAATCTCAAAGGGCCCGGGATAGTCTTCAAAACGATTTTGAAGTTCCGGTTCCATAACAAACAACATGGTGCTCTTAATCACACCATAATCATCTTTGCGCGAATGATAGACAGCTTTCTCATCAGCCGGCGTAGTTGCAGCAGGGGGGTCACCTAACGCTTTCGCCAGAGAGAATGATTCTTAGATTGCGGAACCAATTGGTGAAGTTAGACCCATTGTTTCTAAGCTTTTCCTTCTCAGCAAAAACGTTGAAGTTGAAGTTGGACTTGGCCATGTGATCTACAGTATTTGCAAGTACAATTTAGACTATGTTCATGATAAATAGTTCAACTTAATCAAATTACTAGATGAACTCCCACTAAATTCAACGTCCCTCAAGTTGTTTAGTGAACATGATCCAAATTCACCACACCTAATCCGATCATCACGAGAAGAGATGTGGCTTCAATGGTGGACAACGAAGTGTCGATCATATCATTCATATGACTCATGCTTAACCTTTCGGTTCATGTGTTTCGAGGCCATGTCTGTACATGCTAGGCTCGTCAAGTTAGACCCAAGTATTTCCGCGTGTGCAAAACTGGCTTGCACCCGTTGTATGTGAGCGTAGAGTCTATAGCACCCGATCATCACGTGATGCTTGGACACGACGTACTTTCGCAACGGTTCATACTTGGGGAGAACACAGTTTTTATATTGATCTTTAAGTGAGGAATCATCTTATAATGCTACCGTCGCGATCTAAGCATAATAAGATACATAAAAGGATAAACATCACATGCATATAACTTTATGTGACATGGTATAGCCAATCTTCGCTCAATGATCTCCATCTTGTGCGTTCCGGCATGATCTCCATCACTCCACCATGATTGCGTCCACCACGAATAGCAACTACAACTATTGCTAACTACTTAGCGATAAAGTGAAACTATTACATGGCGCATAAGAAGTTGACACACAGGTCATACACAATTATAAAGACAACCATATGGCTCCTGCCGGTTGTGTACTCATCGACATGCAAGTCGTGAAACATTACAAAACATGATCATCGCATACATTATACACATCACATCTTGGGCCATACCATATCACAGAAAACACTCCCTGCAAAAACAAGTTAGACGCCTCTACTTTGTTGTTGCATGTTTTACGTGGCTTATGGGAGTAGATGCTAAGAACGATTCTTACCTACGGAAAGCCACAACGGTGATATTATGGTTGCCAAACTCCGGTGTTAAACCCATGATAACTATAGTGAGAGAAACTGACATCCACCAGCCGCATGTGTGGAACAAGCCACACGTCAAGTGCGGAGCCGGTCTCGCGAACGACGTCGCGTAAGGTTGGCCTGGACCGCTTCAATCTCACTATCCCGCGTCATAAGAAGAACACAAACAAGAGGCTTGCAACAGAAAACATCAATGCCCGCAACCACCATGTTGCGTTCTACTCGTGAAACACATCTACGCATAGATCTAGCTCGGATACCACTGAAGGGTTTCGCGGCAGAGTAAATCAAAATTTTCTACGGATGCGAACAGAGGGAAAGCCAAGATCTAATCTAGGAGATGCAAACAACGAGAGAGATTGGATTAGATCTTCATACCCTTGAAGATTCGCACAGCGGAACGTTCGTCGGAACGTGGGTGATGTAGTCGTACTCGCTTCTCCTCCTCGCGATCCAATCCGATCTAGCACCACAAGTGGCGGTGCCTCCGTGAGATGCACACGTGCAGCACCTCGACGTCTCCTCCTTCCTCGGACCAGCAAGTATGGTGCAGAGACTGATTGGATCTACAACACGACGGCGTGGTGTATATGGTGGAGAATTTCTGCAGCAGGGCTTCGCCTACAAACAGTCGGGAGGGAGAGAGGAGGGCAGTAGGGAAGCTAGGGTTGGAGGGGAAGGTGTAGGGGGTTGGTGCGCCCCCAGACCTCTATATATAGAGGGGTGGGCGCAGCCCTAGCCCCTCCCCCAAGCCAAGGCCGGCGGCCCCAAGGAGGAAGAGTGGGGGGCAAGGAAACCCCCCCTTCTAGAAGCTCTATCTAGAGTTTAAACCTCTCTTGGCCGGCTGGGCCCTATGGGGCCTTGTGCCCCTGGCCCAATGCGGCCAGGGCACTCCCTCATAGGCCCATGCCCCCTCCCGGAAGGTGGGGCCACGTTGGTCCCCTTCCGGAAGGTTCTAGAAGCTTCCGATACAATACCGATTAACCCGGAACAATTCCGAACTCCAAAAACTGCACTGCCTTATATGAATCTTATTCTCCGGACCACTCTGGAACCTCTCGTGATGTCCCGGATCCCATCCGAGACTCCGAACAAAAACTCATAAACCAATTATCCAATCTATCCTAGCGTCGAGACACGTTAAGTGTGTGACCCTGCGGGTTCGAGAATATGCAGACATGATCTTCTATCAATAATCAACAGCGGGGTCTGGTAACCCATATTGACTCCCACACATTCATCGATGATCATATCGGATGAACCACGATGCCAGGATTCAATCAATCCCATATATATTCCCTTCGTCTCGCGATATTTTACTTGCCCGAGATTTGATCGTCGGTACCGTCATACCTAGTTCAATCTCGTTCACAGCAAGTACTTTACTCGTTCCGTAATCCGATATCACTTTGTGATTAACTCCTTAACCACATGCTTGCAAGCGGTGTTGATATCGATTACCGAGTGGGCCCAAAGTATATCTCTCCGACTTGGGAGGGACAAATCCCATCTCGATACATACAACCCAACAGATACTTTCCGATCACCTGAGAGACACCTTTATGATCACCCTCTCATAGGATGACGTTTGATGACCTCAAAGATTTCTTCCGATACCAGGGAGTTGTATTATCTCATGGTCTAAGGAATACAATATTTGACATAAGAAAAGCTTCGCAAAGACGAACACGATGACATGATCTAATTGCTTCGCTTAGTTTGGGTCTGTCCATCATATCATTCTCCCAATGATATGATCTCATTATCAATTGACAACTCATGTCTATGGTTAGGAAACCTTGACCATCATTGATCAATGAGCTAGTCCATAGAGGCGTACTAGGGACACGGTGTTGTTCACAAACCACACAAGTATTAAAGTTTCCGCTTAATACAATTCTAGCATGGAATATAAACATTATCATGAACAAGAATTATAATAATAACATCTTTATTATTGCCTCTAGGGCATAATTCCAACACTCATATGATGGTAATTGCGATATATCATATGTCTCACCCAGCCCGAGAGAATTTCTTAAAATATTCGGTAATATACACTTTAAGATTATCTTTTCCCACTATTGTTCCTTCGTCTTGTTCTAGTTGAATTTTATTTTCTATATTTTCCATTTGCAATCAAACGAAAGTACTTCATATTATTATTCTCTTTTTGAACATGTGTAACTTTAGAGTGTTGATCCCACTTGATCTCCTCATCATGCCTAAGCTTATTAATCCTTTCATCTGCCTCTCGTAAAGCCTTCATTTAGTCTTTACTTATCGGAAGAGATTCATTGTTGAAATCCAAGGTCTTAGTAAAAGCCAAAAATTTATCCTTCTCATGTTTATACTTTCAACTTTTATTCTTCCGCCAACCTTTTAGAAAGTTCCTAAGGTGTCTAATCTTATTTTTTTCCACCTTTCAATAGGCAAGTTACCAATGTGAACATTAGCTCATTAAGTTTCTATCATCTCATGGAAACTCGCGGTGCCCTTGTTGAAAAGCCAAGACAACTCAAAACAGAAGCGAGAATTATTTCCTAGGTGGGCACCATTGCCCGAATCAATCAGTAATGGTGTGTGGTCTAACCTCATACAAGTAAGAACACACTATTATCAACATGAGTTTATGTTCCCATTCAACACACGCGAGAATTTTTATAAATGTGACAAGAAAATAACAAATAACAAACAAACAAAACACCGGGCCACAATCTTTTTAAAATGGAAAAACTCACAAATGAGAAGAGGACAAACCACGGTCTTTGAGCAGAAAAATTTCAGTACATCGAAAGTGTTTACACAACTCTGTGGGTTTTTGATGAATGGATAAACTCTTGTCAGTGGTTTATAAGAGGTATTTATAGAGGCCTCCTGGCATGGGCATGTTGCGGGCTATATCTGATGCATTTCATCCCAAGCCTACTGGTGATGGGTCTCGCACCTCTTCGTCAGAAGATATAATTCTTATAAAGTTGGATTATAACTTTAAGAAGAATATGATCCAGTTTTTGGTATGTGGGTGTATCTCTTCGATTCAAGAGAACAATTTTTTCAAGTATAGATTCTTAATGATGGCTTATAAAGAAATAAGAAAATATCTTTCAGATTCAGCAATACATGCCCATTTTCTTACTAATTGTGAGTTTCAAGATATTCACAAAAGTAGGTTGGAATTATACAAAAGGTGATTCGGCCCACTCAAACAAATTTTATGCCAAGTAGATATATATTAGAAGGGGTTGTGGTGCTTCATGAAACAATCCAAGAGCTACACAAGAAAAAATTGGGTGGGGTTCTTCTAAAAATTGATTTTGAAAAGGCTTATGATAAGATTAGATGGCCTTTCTTGCAACAAGTTATGCAAATGAAAGGTTCTAACCCTAAATGGTGTAAATGGATTAAGAATTTTATAACGCGGGGTAGTATAGGGGTCAGAGTTAATGATTCCATCGGCCATTATTTTCAAACGGATAAAGGATTATGCCAAGGATATTCTTTATCACCAATCCTCTTTAATGTTATTGCAAACCTGTTAGCTGTTGGGGCCCTGGAAACTAGGGTACCACATCCCCGATGGCTGATAGGTCCCTCATGCAGGTAGATACACCCTCGAGGGATTATGATGCCTCCGGAAGCGACCCAAACGGCCAACCCCTCGCGAGGCTATGAATCACGAAGAGGGAGACTCAAGTGGATGCGTCGGGGAGATGGATCCCTCTGCTACATCCGACACAGGGCCTTGGATGCTTCAATGCGAGCCTAGGGTATGTTCTGTAATCTTTCCAAGGAGCTGGCGAGTGAGGTGAATCCCGACAAGGGGCACAACTGCCCTGCGCTCCGGTCTGCCTCGGTAAAGAAGGTCCGGTCCGCCTCACTTTCTGTAAGGAGAGGACAAACGACCTTAGCATGTACAGGCCACCCTGTTGCTGTTTCGGTACAAGGAAGAAAGCAGGCAGCGCCGGATGAAGACAAGCGACGCTAAAGAAGCTCACTTTACAGAAGGACGGAGAAGCCCACGACGTCCAGAACTTGGTCCACGAAAAGCAGTCTTGTAGACCGGGATCTCGAGGAGCGGTATTGTGGAAGCCCTTCCCGTCTAAGAATTGGGGAAAGAGGCTCATTGCCGCTATATAAGGTGCCCTTCTCCTAACTTAGAACGGTTCGATCCCAGAGATCTCAAGCCCTAGACATTCATCCACCATTGTACCCACGCGAAGCATGCGAGCAATACAACCAAGTAGGAGTAGGGGCTTTACCTCCTCACGAGGGTCCCGAACCTGGGTAAAAAACCCTAGTGCCAACTCTCTGTTGTGACCGTGATCCATCGTCACCATCATTGCTGAGACTCCTTGGGACCACGTGTTTAGACCCCTCTCGAACCAAGGGTTCGTTGGACCCTAGTTTCCTTTGCAAGATAAATCTCTGACATTTGGCGCGCCACGTAGGGGGCTGAGGCACGCTTTCAAGACCTTCATTGAACTCGACGGAATGTCGGCTCGCAACGAGACCTGTGCCGAGCATGATCTTCATTGCATGGTGAGCAAGGTTCAGATAGAGCCTGCCCCACGGAGAACCGCCTTGGAGCAGGCCCCGTGGATTGAGGATGAAGGGGGATCTTCCTACCTCCCATCACGGGATCCCCAGTCCTCCTTGCGCGGCGCCACGTCTCTCTCCCGCACTGCGTATTGGTGTGGCCATGCCGAGCACCTCACGCTGGAGGTCGCCAAGCATATGGTGCATGAGCTCTTTGACAACCCGCTGGCCGAACCAGGCAAAGGGAGGTGGTGCGACCGGCTCGCTGAGCTCCACAGCATTGCCACCCTCTTCTCGGAGGGGCAGGAGGCTCGGGCTGAGGCAAGGCGCTTGGGGATAGGGGCTTGCACCCTTCTCCTCGCCTCGATGGCGCCCCAAGCCCGACAACTTCACTCCACCACCTGCCAACAGCTGCCAAATTGTCTCTCCCCCAAGGTCGCGGCACCATCGCGTGGGTGCGAAGACCGCCTCGTCGAGAAAATCGCCACCATGGGTCATCATAACCGCGTGGCCCTCGACAACGACAGGGAGGTGCAGGCCAATGGCTGCCTCTCCTTCACCGAGGAGCTCCGCCATGTGGTCTGGCCACACAAGTTCCGCCCAGAGATTCCTTCGTGCTACGATGGGAGGGCCAACCTGTGCAAGTTGCTGCAACTCTACACCATGAGTGACGAGGCCGCGGGAGGCAACGACCGCGTCATGGTGAACTGGTCCCCCTATACCCGAAGGACACAGCCAGCACCTGGCTGATGAACCTTCCTGAGTAATCCATCAGCTCATGGTCGTCCATCTGCTCCCTCTTCATCGCAAACTTCAAGGGAACCTACAAGCTCCCACTTGCCTACAATGATCTCTTCCAAGTATGCTAGCAACCTAGAGATACCCTCTTCAAGTTTCTACAGAGGTTCAGCCGAGTCCGCAACAAGATCCCCAAGATATCGGACTCTAACATCATCGCCGCCCTCTCTGAGGGTGTAAAAAAGATCAACATGAGGGAGAAGATCGGCATCTAGGGTGTAAACCTCACCATGGCATCTGAACTCTTCCACATGGCATAAAAGTGTTCCAAGGAAGAGGCCACCCCCAAGTCCTCGAGACCACCCCCAAGTCCTCGCCGAGGCGGAGACCACCCCCAAGTCCTCGAGTTCAGCCTCGCCGAGGCAGAGACCACCCCCAAGTCCTCGAGTTCGTCTAGGATCAAGGACAAGGATCCCAAGTGTAAGACTTCCATCATCCTTGTCGTGGAGCCATATCGAGAGATCCCTCGCGAGGGGGATGACGAAAGGGAGCGAGAAGACCGCTCATACTATCTCCTCCACAAGAAGCATGGGACCCCATGGACGACTGTAGCAAGCTCAAGAAGCTTCATTACATGCGTAGCAACCAAAGGAGGGGAAGGTAGAGTGGCGAGTGAGGCAGCTCGTGAGGTGACTACCAAGGGGGCGAACGCTGGAACAAGAACTTTGACATCTATGACACCCCTAGACGGGCCACTGGGCCAATGTCGTGCAGCAACATCCTCGCCCTCAGGAGAAAGGCCGCACAAAAGAGAACGATAGGGGCTACCAGGAGCCGCAAAAGCGCAATAGCCTTGATGGTGACTCCTTGATGGCTTGTGGAGTCTGTTGGGAACCCCAAGAGCAAGGTGTGAAGTAGCACAACGGCAAGTTTTCGCTTAGTAAGAAACCGAGGTTATCGAACCAGTAGGAGGAAGGAAACGTCACACAGGTGTTGCAAGCAACGCGGATACCTACACAACACAAACTCAAGAGTTTGCCCCCAACTAATCAGTGAGGTTGTCAAGCTCACCGGTTTGCTGTAACAAAGGATTAAACGTATGGTGTGGAAGGTAATGGTTTGCAGCAAGTAAACAAGTAACAGTGGAAGATGTATCAATGGTAAATATTGGACCGGGGTCCATAGTTCACTAGAGGTTCTCTCCTTAGATAAACAACATGGCATGAAGGGTAAAAAAATTATAGAAGGGCAATTAACAGGAACTGAGCAAGGAATAACAATGCAATACTAGTCAAAAAGATCCTATGAGATTCGATTGGGCAATACAACAATATACATAGACCGCCATCCAACTGCATCTATGACTAGAAGTCCACCTTCAGGTTATCATCCGAACCCCCTCCAGTATTAAGTTGCAAGCGACAGATAACTGCTTTAAGAAAAGTGTGTAAGGTAAACAATCCACTTGTTCCAGGAACAAGAGACCATTGTTTTGTCCCTAGTAGCAACATCACATCTACAATCGAAGATATTTCTGTCACTTCCCTTGGAAACTAGAGGCATGAACCCACTATCGAGCATAAATACCCCCTCTTAGAGTCACTAGCAACTACTCGGCCAAGATAGCTACTAACAACAGAGAGCATGTAAGATCACAAACAACACAGACATGATAGAATCATAAAGACAAAACCATTAATCAATCTGACATAATAATCTAAATATCCATCGGATCCCTATAAACACAACATGCATGATTACAAATAGATTATATATTGATCATGAACGGAGCTCACAGATCTATACATGAAAGCACAAAGGAGGAGATACAACCATCTAGCTACTACATGGACCCATAGTCCAAGGTGAAACTACTCACTCTTCATACCGGAGGCTGGCATGATGAAGAAGAAGGCCTCCAGGATGATCTCCCCTCCGGCAGGGTGCCGGGAAGAGCTTCAGATCCCCCCGATCTAGGGACGATGTTTGCGGCGGCTACAGAAGGTTTCGTGGAATATTGGTCGGGGTACTTAGGGTTTCTGCATCTGGGGCTTCTTATAGGCGAAGAGGCGAGGACGGAGGTGGCCAAGGGCCCCACACCCTACCCAGGCGCGGGGCAGGGCCCACCCGTGCCTAGGGGGGTCTGGCCACCCTGGTTCGCGTCTCCGTCTCGTCTTCTGGATTCGTGTACCTCACGGTAAAATATTGACTTTGGCTTTTGTCCCCTCCAATTCCAAGAATATTGATTTTCTGCCTTTCTGGAACCAAAAACAGAAGAAAACAGGCAACTGGCACTATGGCAACTTGTTAATAGGTTAGTTCCAGAAAAGATATAAAAACACCTCAAAGTGTAGACAAAGCAATGCAAAGTAGATATTAAACAAGCATGGAGCATAAAAAATTATAGATACGTTTCTGACGTATCAAGCATCCCCAAGTTTAATCCTGCTCCTCCTCGAATAGGTAAGTGATAAAAAAGAATAATTTTTGAGGTGACATGCACCATCAAAACCAAGATCAAACCATTTGCAAGCATTGAAAGCTGGGATCAAAGAACTCTAAACATGTGCATGAAAGATGGAGTTCTAACAATAGGACAAAGTAACTATGCATGCAACATGACAGGATACAAACAAAGATCATGAATAACATGCATTGAAAAACGTTTTTTTGTTTCACATATAGAAAACATGGCAGAGTGGCATTCAGCTTGTCCCTCATAAAGTAGCAAATAGATGCATAGGACACCTTCAAATTCACAAGGGTGACTAAAAACAAATAGCACAAGAACAAGTAATATCACAATATGCATCAATCAATAAGTTTTCGGACACTTCACACAGAATGACAACTATGCTCTCTTAATGGTGCCTAAAGGTAGAAGGTGGAGACTCAAATAAAGGTGGAAGAAAAGGCCCTTCACAAAGGGAAGCAGGGATTTCAAGTTTCAAAAAGAGCTTCCAAAAATTATGGTACTTGTTAGCTTTCATCCCTCATTGCCCCTATCATTTGCATCTTGAAGTGATTAAGGTTAAAGTGAACAAAGATGGAGTATATGCTTGACAAAGTATAAGTTGGCAATCTCAAGTCCCTTGAATACGAGGGCCACACCTCATGCTACTCAACTTCAGTCACATGTAAGTTCTTATCATTGTAAGTATTTGCATATCATAGAGAACTGCCAACGGGGTACCCCTTGCACATGGTATAGGAGCTATCCCATAACCAAAATGACACGGCAAGCAGACAATGAGCATCTTAGCAATCTTTTTATTTACTATATGCGTAGATTTTAATTGAGGATGCTACATAGATAGCTCACTATGATTAGGCATGGCTTAGGCTAGCGGCCCAGGCGTTTCTCTAACACAAAATACAAACTCCATGGACTTACAAGTTCCCTCTTTATTTCACACCGGTGACATCCATAGACAAAAGAGCATGATATCAACTGAGTATAAAGTATAAATGCAATGTTGAAAACGTTCCCCGTGACAACACGGTTCAGCTAATTCCAACGTATAAGTGCAAGCATATACAACATAGATGACACAATGGTTCAATTTTATTAGGGGCAAAGAATATAAAGTGTGCCGTCAAGTTCGTGAGGGCTTTAATCACTAAGTTTTCACATAACAAAATAGTTTTTAATTGGAAGATAGCTGAAAACAAGAATATACTTGGAATGGTGTAACACACCATGCATAGGAATTTATAGTGGACACTTTGGAATAACTTGGTTTCTTGGGAGTTGGAGGCATGAGTAGAACTTAGTCATACAAGTGGAGGCTAGCAAAATACAGGGAGAAACCAACTAAGAGAGCAATAATGGCCATAATCATGTAGTGCAACAAAGCATTACTAATAAAAGCATAGAGTGGTACTACAAGTCAAGGACTAAATTATCTTAGAGGATATGGTGACTTGTTCATAGTCATAACATGGTGTGAGCATGTGCCAAGTCAACCCAAACAAAGCATCAAAGGAGAAAACCACAATACTATGCTTTTGCATGCTAAAACAACACATAATTTCTTCAAGGCACACTAAGCAATCCCAATTGTTTGGAACAAGACATGCTACAGCAATAATCACTAAGCATAAGGTCGAAACAACACCTAGCATGTCATGCTAAAGTCTAAGTCACAGTCAATGCAAGCTCCTCTTGCACTTACAAGAAAGAACTTACTACTCCTTTCCAACACCAAGCAACTTATTTGCAACAACACAGCGAGAACAGGGTCCGAACTAATTTATTCAAGCAAACTAAAACGAAAACTAAGATGCTCCAAGAACAACACAACAGTGCATGAAACAATAAAAACGAAGTGTCTAGATAGACCTGAGCTTTTTATTGATGAAGAAGGGGATGCCTTGGGCATCCCCAAGCTTTGACGCTTGTACCTCTTTGATATTTCTTAGGGTGACATCGGGGTGGCATCCCCAATCTTGAGCTTTTGTCCATTCTTCATCTCATTACATCATTCTCTCTATACACTTGAAATTTTTCCTTCATACAAAACTTCACACAATATTCATTAGCAACATTAGTTTATTCAAAAGATATTAGAACTCTAGCAAAGCTTTTCACCAAAAACACAATCTACTGTAGTAACTCCTTCAAAAAGCTCAATTCACCTAAAGAGAACTCAAAAAGGAATCAATAAGAAGCAAATGCAAATAATGGCAGAAATCAGTCAAAACAGACCAGCAGGTAGAAATCAATTTTTTCGAACATCTTTTGTTGCTCAAATCGAAAAGTATTGAACTAACTAAAGTTAGCTAACATACTGGGGGATTTATTCGTAAATTTTCAGCTCAATCCGAGTTATAGATACTCCTCACGAATTTTTATGGTGGAGGATATAAATCTGTTTCGGGACAGCAACTTCCCAAATCTTACTTCCCTCTCATTAGAGGTCATTCTTGACACAAAAAGCAAACAAAAAGGATAAGGAGAGGTCATTACTGAAGTAATAACTTCCAAGACTCAAGGAAACTCTTGAGTTATCTCCCAACAAGTACTTTTCTTTAACGCCTTTAAGTTAGGCTTG
Source organism: Avena sativa (assembly GCA_916181665.1). NCBI lineage: Eukaryota > Viridiplantae > Streptophyta > Magnoliopsida > Poales > Poaceae > Avena > Avena sativa. The sequence goes on from OV702295.1 coordinate 323,918,507, forward strand.
ATAGTTTGAGAAGATGCTCACATAAGAAATATGAATTGAAGTAAAAGAGAGCATCAAGAAGCAAATTCAAAACATATTTAAGTCTAACCCACTTCCTATGCATAGGAATCTTGTAAAGCAACAAGTCATTAAAGCACAAAGCAACAAGCATAGGAAAGCAAAACAAGTGCAACTTCAAAACTTTCAACATAAAGAGAGGAAACTTAATATTATTGAGATGCATAAAACCATGTTGCCATCTCTCATAATAATTTTCAGTAGCCTCATGAATAAACTCAACAATATAGCTATCACATAAATCATGCTTTTCATGATCTCAAAACACATAATTTCTATCAAGCTCTAAAATAGTGGGATTAAAACCTTCACAGGTTTACCCAAAGTAGATATTTCAAAAGGATCCACGGGAACATAACATTCATCCTTATTTGGTAAGAATGGGGGACAATCAAATAATATAAGAGGTAAAGAGTTACTCTCATTAGAAGGTAGACATGGGTAGATCCATTCTTCCTCCTTTTGTTCATCACTCTCCTCCTCTTTTTCATCTAAAGAGCTTCCAGTTTCTATAATTTCTTCTTCCATAGGCTCCTGCAAGGCATTAGTCTCTTCCATTTGTGGAAAACACCTATTTAAATATTCAAGAATATATCCATTTTCTTCCTTTTGTAATTATCAAAGAAAAATTTAAGTATCTCAAAAACCTCATGCTTATAAGGTGCATCATCAGTATTTTCAAGCAAACTGGCAAGTTCAAATGCACCCTTGAAGGAAATAAATTCTTCAATTTGTTCCACATCATCAAAGTCATAATTTCCTCTAACATAAGAGGATATGGTAACATTATCATTATACTCACATTGAAAAGACAAGTGTTTATACCTCCTACAGCAACAAGCTTTATCAAAGCAATAAGTAACATTATAAGTAGAGCACACGTCTCTAGCAATAGTATTCAACTTATCAATTTGTTGCCATAAGTGTTTCCCCTTTTGTGATAAATGGTGTTCCTCATAATAATACTTTTGTTCTTCCGTGAACCCACCTTGCCAATAAGAACTAGTTTCAAAGAAACCATCCATTTGATAGAAAGCATGACCAAGCAAGGCAATAACAGACCACAAACTAGAGTAGGAACTAATATTTTTGGAGTTTTTGATAAAAAGAGGCAAACAAAACCTAGAAAAATAAACTAAGCAAACTAAAAACAAAGTAAAGAGAAAGGAAGTGGAGGACTCCCTTTGTGAAGACGTCCTTAGCCTCCCCGGCAACGGCGCCAAAAAAGCTTGGTGCTTGACAGGGAGGAAAAGGTTGAAGCTGTCCTGTACATCCCGACAACGGCGCCAGAAAAGCTTGATGGTGAATCCTTGATGTCTTGTGGAGTCTGTTGGGAACCCCAAGAGCAAGGTATGAAGCAGCACAACATCAAGTTTTCTCTCAGTAAGAAACTAAGGTTATCAAACCAGAAGGAGGAAGGAAACGTCACACAGGTGTTGCAAGCAACACGGAGACCTACACAACACAAACTCAAGACTTTGCACCAACGAATCAGTGAGGTTGTCAAGCTCACCGGTTTGCTGTAACAAAGGATTAAACATATGGTGTGAAAGGTAATGGATTGCAGCAAGTAAACAAGTAATGGTGGGAGATGTATCAATGGTAAAGATTTGACTGGGGTCCATAGTTCACTAGAGGTGCTCTCCTTAGATAAACAACATGGCATGAAGGGTAAAAAATATAGCATGGCAATTGACAGGAACTAAGCAAGGCATAACAATGCAATACTAGTCAAAAAGATCCTATGAGATTCGATTGGGCAATAAAACAATATACATAGAACGCCATCCAACTGCATCTATGACTAGAAGTCCACCTTCAGGTTATCATCCGAACCCCCTTCAGTATTAAGTTGCAAGCAACAGATAACTACTTTAAGTGTAAGGTAAACAATCCACTTGTTCCATGAACAAGAGACCGTTGTTTTCTCCCTAGTAGCAACAACACATCTACAACCGAAGAGATTTCTGTCACTTCCCTTGGAAACTAGAGGCATGATCCCACTATCGAGCATAAATACCCCCTCTTGGAGTCACTAGCAACTACTCGGCCAAGATAGCTACTAACAACGGAGAGCATGCAAGATCACAAACAACCCAGACATGATAGAATCATAAAGACAAAACCATTAATCAATCTGACATAATAATCTCAATATCCATCGGATCCCTGCAAACACAACATGCATGATTACAAATAGATTAGATCTTGATCATGAACGGAGCTCACAAGATCTATACTTGAAAGTAGAAAGGAGGAGATACAACCATCTAGCTACTACATGGACCCATAGTCCAAGGTGGAACTACTCACGCATCATACCAGAGAGAAGGCCTCCGGGATGATCTCCCCTCCGGCAGGGTGTCGGGAAAACTTTAGATACCCCCGATCTAGGGATGACGGTGGCGGTGGCTACAGAAGGTTTCGTGGAATATTGATCCGAGTACTTAGGGTTTCTGCATCGGGCGCTTCTTATAGGCGAAGAGGCGAGGTCGGGAGGCGGCCAGGGGCCACCCTGGTTCGCGTCTCTCTCTCGTCCTCTGGATTCGTCTCCCTCACGGTAAAATATTGACTTTGGCTTTTGTCCTGTCCAATTCCGAGAATATTAATTTTCTGTCTTTCTGGAACCAAAAACAGAAGAAAACAGGCAACTGACACCGTGGAAACTTGTTAATAGGTTAGTTCCAGAAAAGATATAAAAACACCTCAAAGTGTATACAAAGCAAAGAAAAGTAGATACTAAACAAACATGGAGCATCAAAAATTATAGATACGTTTCCTACGTATCAAGCCTACATCCATGGTGGCTCCCAGGATCCAGCATCCAACTGCCACTTCAAGCGGCTCACTCACGAGGTTACCGCCGCCAGGCCTGGAGTTCTGTCCCCAAAGCTCAAGTGGTCGTAGTGTGCCATCATCTTCGACGCCAATGACCACCCCATTTCCACCATAGCTATGGGAACGATACCCATGGTCTACACACCCACCATCAACAACATCGTAGTCACAAAGACCCTCATTGATGGAAGCGCAGCGTGACACCCCCGGGATTAGGGCTAGACAAATCCCAGACCTGCGTCTGACATAAGCCTAACCTAGAGCTCAAGGATATACAGTGAGATAACACGTACCAAAATTATTACACAACAGCTCAAGGACATAAGCCTAACCTAGAGCACAACAACGACCCTACGACACCAAAATTATTACAGCAAGATCATAACTGAGCAAAGAATAAAAATATTACAAGCAAAGGTCACTGACCACAAACATCAAACAACAGAAGGCAAATTATGCTATTAAGTATAGCAAACTTAACAAATGGCCTAATAAGCCTGAAGCATAACGATGACGTCCTAGCCCATAGATTCTAGGATGTCGGTCGGGAACCCCAAGCTACTCGTCGGTGTAGATGTAGTACTAAACAAGTCTTCAGTAGGACAAGTACTGTGCTACAAAAGTATCAACAAAGAAAGGGTGATTACACGGTGTACTCTGCAAGACTTATGGCTAGTGGGGCTATTTTGCATAAAGCCATCTTTGTTTATAAAACAAGAGAGAGAAGAAGCTCGTCTATTCAGAATATTTTCAAAGGGGATAAGAGAGCGAAATTTCCAACTATAGTAATCATCTTTGATATCCACCAAAATCATCATCATCTGGTCCTTATCTAAGATCACCCCCTCGTACCCATGAGGAAGCATCCTTAAGCACACGTTGATCTTCCAAGTTTTACGATTAGAATATAGTTATCTATGATCTTAGAATTCGGTCACCAAGCGTTCATAACTATGAACATGGATTTTCGAAAAGATTTAACCCTGCAGGGGTGTACAACTTTACCCACATGTACTAACCTTCTCTTAATGCCACTACTAATACCCCTCTTCCTTGGAAGGCCGATAGAGGGTGGTTAGACATAACCTTTACCTTGCTTTCACCGAGACCATGAGACACTCCCGGCCCTAAGGATGGTTCCGCCGTAACGGGTGAAATACCGAAGCTAGTCCCTAGAGATGTGACGCGAGGTTGGTTTACCAGGGGCTCCATCAACCCCAAGCAACCTGGTCCATGCTTCCCTACCTGGTATGAATGCACCTCCTTCACCGCCTTCGAGAACAACCAGAATGCATATGTCGAATGGAACGCCTGAACTATGTGAGTCATGGAATATACTAGGAAAGTTAGTTGCTCGTGAGTTTTTCTAGGCCCCGTGCGGTTGTACGCTCGTCTCTATTCCAGAGGCAAGAACTCCGGTCCTAATGGTGGCGAGCATGGGACTACAAAAACCACATCCCACCGTGGCCTCCTATACAAGCCTTAGCATGTTTATCTCATACCACCTCTGATATGATCTCATCATGTTCTCCTGTCATACTAGATTCTCTGCATCTGATACATCATTTGGATGAACCAGCATTGATAGCTATGCATGGCTAAGTGGAACACAAATATAAGCTCTAGTTACGCTAGGAGCAATGGGTCAGGTAATATTAGCTCGAAGGGAGTAATGCAATAGATAAGATACTCTATCTATCGATAAAAGACCACAGTAGAATCGAAGCTCCCCTTCTTGATTCCTTTGGCAGGGGAGTAGAGAGCGATGAGGAGGATCTTCCAAGTGTCACGATGAGACTCAGGAACGATCAGAGCAGCAGCGATTCATGGGCCACTAGAGCTAGGGATTCGGCACCTAGCGAAGAGAGGAAGAGAGAGCTAGGGAGAGGGAGGGGATAGGACTGGGTCAGAGAGAGGCATGCGGGGATGGTTCTTATCCTCGTCTAGAGGGTGGCACGACGGCGGAGAGCATCTTGTTGCCAACGAGCGGCAGCGGTGACGACACGCAGGAGCTTCGCGAGCTTGACGATGGCGATAGGATGGACAAAAGGGTATGGGCCAGGTGGGCTGCAGCTAGGCCGGACTGGGCTATGGAGTGGCGCGCTGAGCGGCAGGTAGGCACGGGAGGTTAGCTGGTCTTCGGCCCAAAAAGGTTAGCTATAGGTTTTTCTATCTGAAATCTTTTTCCAAATTCGATTTTATGTTTTCCATTTGTATTTCCAAATTCAAACTAGTTTTGAGATATTTCAAAATAACAAAACTTTGTAAGATATGTGAACTACTATGGGGACCTTGTAGTCAATTTGTGCTCCTTATATTTTTGGGTTTTCAAATTATCAAAACTAGTTGAGAGGGTTTTAAAGAGAGAGAGGGGAGGATTAGGGTTTTAGTTTCCATTTCTTCTTGTTTGCATTTTGTCTTAGCAAAATAATGATGCTCATGAATGCACAAACAACACTAATTAGTATTTAATAAAGTTAGGGGTGTTACAGCTCTATCCCCCTTACAAGAATCTCGACCCGAGATTCAAAAGCTAGGAAGAGAGAGAGAGGGAGAGAGAGAGAGAAGAAGGAAACATGGTTACACTAAAGATAAGAGGGAAACACACTACACAACACACCTAGTATCTCATGGTCAACTCAGAGAAGGGGTGTTCAAAAACAACTCTAAGATGACAAACATGAAACACATCAAGGTAACGAAGGAAACAAGAGGAGAAGGTTTCAAGTTGTTGGATAACTGGTATTCATAAGGATTGAGACCATGGAGCTTCAGAAGAGTTTAAGCTTCTGAAAAGGGAAGATTACAACCGAAAGAACATGACAACAGACTTCAATAGGGAACCTCTACTAAATGACGTATGTAGATATATTAGGTTGCAGAGATATGGATCAACAAAACCAAGTTGTTAAACTATTTTTCAAACAGAAGGGTCACTCTTTCGTTTAACAGAAGGCCAAAATAGAAAGTTGTTTTATGGCGAGGACTCGTAAGAGTCACAATGAACATGTAACAAGAGAAACTTCTGATTCCCAAAATCATAGTCACTCTTCGAACATGGTCAAGGAAACGAAGGAAACTCTTTATTCATCTAGGACTATCAAGATATTTGTCGAAGATTATGATATCACTTTACACCACTAACATGAATAGGTAAGAATATTCCTGATGACACGAGAAAAATAAACTTCATTCTTAGACTTCAATTTCTTGGCACAACAAAAATGCTTGCCAGCATAAGATGTCTAGAGGATCGACCGAGAGACATTTAGCATCTCTACTTTAAATGTCACATCCCAAAATTCTCCTAATTTTGGAATGTGAAATAAATAAATAAGTTTGATTGATTGTTTGACTATGTTGAAAATTCTCAAAGAGGAGAAATTTTTTGAATAGAAAATCCTCTCAACCTTGAATTCAAAATCTTATATTCTTTTGTTATGACCTAAGTAGCCATATAGGCAAAAGGGCATGGATTGATTATGGATTGTTGTAGAATTGGTGTGCAAGATTTCAAAATGAAAATCATGAAGCATTCATAAGCATTTCATTACATCCATGCAAAGTTCTCACAAACTAAATCCAAATCCTGGTATCTAAATCCTATAGTTGATTTGCCCAAATGTTCCTAAAGGAAATTAAATTGACTTTATAAAACCCATTGTTGCTAAGGCATAAATTATTGATAATTATAGCCTAAAGAGATCCAATTAATATTACAAAATTTTAGAAACAAAATTGAGTTCATTTGGAGCTATTATGAAAAAGTTATGGAATAAATACAAACAAATAAAGATATAAATAAAATGGAATATACAAGGATTTATAAACCTACTACTTGCAAACAAATAAAAATATTACAAATATGATCCTACAATGATCTATTCGATTTTAGAAAATTTTAGAAACAAGAATCATGTCATTTGGAGTTCGTATGCAAAAGATATGAGGGAAACAAGTAAATAGAAAAAAGAAAAAAGAAAAGAAAAAAAAATGGGCCGGCCCACCGGACCGAGCCAGCCGGCCAGGCCACGCACCTACGGGAGACGATCGATCCATGGGTGCTTTAAAATGCGTGCGAATCAGTTTTTCTCAAACCTATCTCTATTCAAACTCTCATAACTTTTTATCTACAACTCCGAATCGACTTCCGTTTGATTCTACTTGTTCCCTACTCCAATACTTATCTCTACACCATCCTAAACCTCCATATAAACTCGTGGAGCCACAGCCGTACGAGTTTCTCTTCTCGAAATCCTGAATCTACACATGCCCGAATCTTATTTCGCTTTTTAACTCATCTGGACTTCGTTGTTTGCCTTCGGCCAAAAAACGAAAGTTGTAGAACTCGTTGAAATCTTTCAATACCAACAAACCTCACCTCTTTTCCTCCACCACAGCCGGAAAATTTTGCATCGCAACATTTCAGATCTGACGGTGTAAATCCAAGATGTACTCGCGCTCGTTTCTTTAAATCCAAAATCCTTTGGTGAGAAGGTAGGAATAATGATTCCCCACAATTTTCATGTTGTAAGTTTTTCAATTTAACCTACAGATTTGTCTCTCTAACACGGATCTGTTTCTTGTCTATTCTGAGCCAAAATCGGGTCAATCTCCTCTCCTAACCACTAGATCTCATCCCAACGGCCAGGATTAGATCGATTCCTCGAAGGGGTACGAGCCAACCGGATCTCGCCATGTGTCAACGTCAGGTCAGCATCTAGTCCCAGTCAGCATGCAAAGTCAACCTGTCCAGTCAGCGGAATATTTTCTGAAATATTCCGTTCGAAATTAAAATTGCACATTATAGATCTAACTTGTAAAATTCATTAGAAATTCATACCATATCCAAAAATTGCGTATGATATATCAAATTGAATATAATTTTACGTAGAATCATCTTATCAGAATAGATCCAACTTTTACTGTACGTGGATACTGCAGTAATTTAATTAGTTTTAATGGTATTTTAGGTTAATAAATTCATAGGAAATTATCTGTAACTCCGAAAAATATGTACAATATATCAAATTGAAGCTACTATAATGTAGATTAATAATATCTGGTTGGATACAGCATTTGCGGATCATTTACCCCGTAGTGTATTAATTAGTTTTAATTGCTTTAGAAATCATTAAATTCATAGTAAATTATTTGCATACCAAAAAAATATAAATGATATACCGATGGAAAGCTGGTTCCATATAGATCATCAATATGCAAATGGTTCAGGCAAATACTGTAAGGTTTTGTAGTAATTAAATAAATGGTTTAATGGCTTATTTAGAGTATTAAAATCATAGTAATTCGAATACTGCTTAGAAAAATACAAATAATACGTCCCTGAAATCACAATTCCGTGGAGATTACAGATATAATTTGAGTTTGGTTTTTAGACAACAGAAATTATATGAATCAGTTAAAAGCCATTAAATTTTATTTAAATCATACAAAAAGATCTATAACTCCGATTAGGGTGAATCCAACGCCTACTGGTTCGTAATAACATCCTCTATCCAGTAAACCCAAGAAACAAATTTAATTTGACAGTTAGAACAGGCGTTACAACAGAACTATTAAAAACCCTATATTGGCAAGTAATTATTAATAACAAGTACTCTATTGCATTAATTGGACTCTTGCATGCATCATATACTTCAGTATTGTCTAGAGAACTAAAATAACAACCATTGTGACTTATTAAATTGTCATGCATGCATTTTTTGTATTTGTTTGATCTCTATGTGTTATTGTTTATGTTGTATGCAATTGTTTGATCGATAGATTGCAAGGAGTGCAACGTGTGTGATTGCAACTACTATGATTGCAATTATTGTGGTTATGACGAGTGCAACCATTATATCTATGAGGATTGTGAGGATTATCTAATCTACTACATCTACAACAAAGGCAAGTGGTGCTATCTTGGTCATAAATGTCCTACTGTTTTCCTATGCATTGTAGATGTTTTTGTAGAATTGCATATGTAGGAATTGATGTGTATATGCTATGCTATGTCCCATATTATTCCCTAGCATTCCTTGTTTATGAGCCACCGTTGGTAGATGTGCTTAGCCATGCTATGATGAACAAGGGCTGGGTTACATCACTGATGTTGATTCTAAATGTGTTGGTTTGCGAAAACTAAAACAACTTAATCAATGAATCTCCTGGGTGTGATGGGATTGATAATTTTTGGTGGTATCATTGCGGAAAGGCACCCAGGACACTGAGAAAGGATTGGTTTCTTTATTTGGTAACTTACATGTACAACCATGTGCCAATAATGGAATGGGCGGTTGGTTGGACTCAGTAGGTTGTGGTAACTCGAACCCATGTATCCAGATATGTAGAATAGTGTAGGTTGGACCGGTGCATGTCGGGTTTGGGGAGCTACTTCCCGAACGGTTCCTTCTTGGACTTCTCCCTATCATCACCCAATATGAGAGTGGTGGTACGAGATGGGCTGGCCAAGTCACATGGGTAAAGTTTACTAACCCGTGCAGGGTGTATAAACTAATCGATTAGCCATGTCCCCGGTTATGGACAATTTGAGCGACCTGATACTGATGCTATGATATTTTCTCACTCATCCTTATTTCTTAATTACTTAAAACTTGTTGGGTGAACATAATTGGGTAGGAGCACCTGGGAGTGAACCAGAGTGTCCTATTTATCGTATTGGAAAACTACTTTGTTACAAATGTTAGGATAAAACTGTTGCTTTATGCAAATGAGCCTGAACTCCACTTGGCCAAATAAGCATGTAGTTGATAGATATGTTGTTAACCACTTTAGCCTACTTGCCATACATTCAATGTATTGACCATTCGTGGCTGCAACATTTCATGTTGCAGGTTATATCATATCTGAGTGATCGTTCATAGGTCGCGAGACTCCACTCAACAATTGTTCGCCTGTGGCACATTTGGAGGATGGAGATCTACCTTGTATTCGTTTTCCGCTGTGTACTTGAATAAATAATGTAAATTCTGGATCATATTCGTTGTATTTATGATGCACAGTTATATTTGGTATCATTTTGTACTGTGTGTGCCAGTGAACCGATCCAGGGATTGGCACTATACACATGAACTCAGCCTTATCAGGCGAGGGTGTTACATAAAATGTTCTCGATGTTCGAGAAAGCATACATCAAGTAAAGGTCAGACTTCGGATACAAAGGAGACCATAAGCACAACTCCTATAATAAATCATAGAAGAAGCCTCATGAATAGTGGTTGTTATTGCTGAATCAAGAGAATATGGCAATAGGCCTTCTGGCTAGTTGTGTCAACCATTACATCAATTTTGCCGGTTTTATGAGGAGACCTATGTCAAAACCTTGAAGAACACCAACCATCGTGGTTTCTTGAGGTTCAACTTTGGTTAAGTGGTAGGATACTTCAGACTCAGCATGTCCGAATAGAAAGTTTGCAACATTTACCACAAAGGTAAAGTTACTAGATTCTCAAGATAGAGATTACAATGTTAAGCTCCAAACGAATGAGCTAAATTGATATACCCATGTATTAGCAACTTGTCGAAAGAAAGCTACACATACATCAAGTACTTGCAACTAAATACACATGTGTCCTTAAGGGAACAAAGATAACTTTGCTCGAATCCACAACAACATCTTTCAACATTGGCACGTGAATCAGAGAAGGTTACTTCTAACATCTAGAACACATTCTTCGAGATGATTCGAAGATGGTTCTCAAGAGTTTCCAATGTTAATGCCAATTGTTCCATATGAATCTAACCTGTTATGGATAAGATAAGGGTGTCGTCGATGGGCTCAACAACAAACGTACGAATACACTCCAGTAAGATGGACTCACATGTTGTATGAACAAGGCAAACGTATTGGTCAGACCAACGGACATGAAGATGTACTCAAGTGAAACATCACAAGTAGCAACATCATCAAGATAGTCCTTGGAACTAAGTTTCATTTGACGATAACCCAAATCAAATCAAAGGTGGGGAAGATAACATATCCATGAAGGAAATAATATCTTTCTTCAGCACGAACAAGACTAGACATCCCTTTAAGGAGGAAATGAGTCGGATATAACTTTTGTCTTACAACTCTCCAAGTTGTTGTTTAAGATCGACCAACTAGTTCAGGGGTATCCGGCACGGATCCTTGGAGAAAGGAGCAGTTCGGAGAACTTGCTTGCTCAAGAACTTAACAACAGGGTCATGTGGAAACATGGCGATACTTCTAGAAAGACATCTAGAATATCATGAACCATCGATATGTCACTTAGTTCGAGAGGAAACTTGCTTGGTAATGCAAGTAGACATAGTCTTAAAGTTTCGTCACGAGCCTAACTCTTTTACCGAAGAGAGTGTTCTAGAATAAAAAACTAGGTAGCACGATCATCCTTTACTTAATGATAGGGTTAACCAATCATGCTAAGAATGACACAAATGTCCTTAGAGTTCAAAGCATTAAGAATTGCTAAGAATCTCAGATGGACACATTATTACGCACACACATAACTTACGAGCACGAAAGCTCGAAGAAGGATGGGTAAATATGTGTAGGAATATTACTTCATTAAAGGGCCATGAAACTCAGCACAACCTCCTAGTATAAAAGAGTGTGATACTTTAAGCTGGAACAGATAGAAGCTAATCATTGCCTATAAACTTGTGGATTACAACACTTTGACCTAGTCCTAGATATGACGAGGTAATGGAGTTTGTTTCTCCTAACATCCCGAAATGGTTTTTCATGAGGGACCACAAGAGTATCTTACATTGGAAGAAACCGAGGCACATTTACTACTTCCTACCAACTGGTATACAAAGGTCGGAAAACAACAAGGGAAAAAGGAACATGCTCAAGATAGAATCTAGCTATGTGGATGCATAGGTTATCAATCTTCCGAAAACTAATGCAAAGAAAGGGAAAGGTGTGGTAGAGTCACGAATATAGATGCGAGACTCGCGAGAAACTCTTGTTGTAATCTATTTGGTTCCTTTAAAGGACATCTGCCGTAGCATATGGTAGGGGAAGTCCTTGGTTGTAACGATTCAATCGTGACAATAACCACAAGATTTAAGGCTAGAATTGTAATACCATCCATCCTGAGGTAATGTGTGAACATTAATGACAGGGGTCAAAGGAATGGATCTTGGGTTAAAGATCATCTTCATGTACAAGATTCACAACACCAGAATCGATCACAATCATGGATCTTCAGTTCAAGTCCAAGGATTAAAACCCAAGAAAAGGGTAACTACTAACTTGAGTGACACAGCATACACTACAAGGTAGTAATCACAAGGTAGCTTCCAAAAGAAGATAGGACTTCTGAAGTACCTAAACAAATAAAAAGGAGGCATACAAAATGAAAGAAAACCCCAAAGCCTAGAACAGAACGATGTGGATCCTTATTGTAGGCACCAAAAGATAGAGATATCATGATGGAAAGGAATCTCTTAGCAGAAAGGAGCAAAGGGAAACAATGAGATCACAACACACACTAATCTAGAGAACTCAACACTAGGTCAACTGGTTGAGAAACGACATACCCAGAAGGCACCTAAGCTTTGAAGACTAGAAGAGATATCAAAACTTTTCCAAATCAACACAAGATAAGATGACCCAGAGTTAGAGAGATACCATATAAGGAGTAAAAGAAGCATACTAGAGTTTTTGCAAATACTTTTCATCTTTGAAATAGATTTGAAAAGCACTAAACTCAACATCGACCAATAGCAAGGTTTTCCTACGGTCGATACTGCTCTGATACCAAAACCTATGACACCCCTAGGATCAGGTCTAGACAAATCTCAAACCTCCGTCTGACATAAGCCTAACCTAGAGCTTGAGGATACCCAGTGAGAGAATCGGTAACATAACAGTGACCCTATGACACAAAAATTATTATAGCAAGCTCATAACTGAGCAAAGAACCAAAATATTACAAGAAGATATCACTGAACACACACATCAAACAGTGGAAGGAAAATTATGCTATTAAGTATAGCAAACTTAACAAATGGCCTAAGAGGCCTGAGGCATAACGATGACGTCCCATCCTTTAGATTCCAGGCTGCCGGCCGGGAACCCTAGGCTACTCGTCGGTGTCGATGTAGTACGAAACTTGTCTTCATGAGAACACATAATCTGCTACAAAAGTATCAACAAAGCAAGGGTGAGTACAAGGTGTACTCCGCAAGACGTATGGCTGGACGCAATAAATACAAGCAAAAATATATGGATGCACGCAATATGATATGTGATGATTTTCTATACTCACAAAGACAAGTGAACAATACTGAATCATAAACAAGTTCAAAACTTGCCAAACAACCTTTAATTAAACACTAAAGAATTTCTCAAATAATTTATATACACAAAATAGCCCTATACATGTTTCTGTAAATAAAACCATTTTAACAGAAGCAAAACATTAAAAACATTGGAAAGGGCTTTCTCTCCTAATTCCATTGATATAAAATTTGTCAAATTTGAACATGGGAATCAAAAGTTATGATTAAAACAAAATCAAACATCTAATAGATTCAAATTCTGATTTTAAATCTAAACCCTAGCCACGCGTCATGTTCTGATTGGTGCGTACAGGTTCGCTCAGGATCACACACATAAGCCGTTAGATCTAACTTAATCTGCACGGCCTAGATCTATTCGTACCCCTTCGCTTAAGTGTTCTATCTAGCCCGTCAGATCTGGATCCAACGATGCGCGATCAAACAACCACACTCTAGCGGCTCTAGCAGCGACGACTGGTGGCGGCGGCTCTGTCTATGGCGACGCGGTGGCTACAGGGAGGGCTGGGGTCAGTGGAAGTGCTTACCAGACTCGCAGTGATGTGCTGAAGCTCAACGTGGTGGCGGCTTGACAAGGGGCACGCTGCAGTGGCCGTGGGAGCTCGTCGGAGTGGATGACAGTGTCGGGCTCGGGTGGACGGCGACGTTGGCGACGTTCTGCTCTGCCCTAACGCAAACGGAGGGCATCAGTGGGTGCGCATCGGTCAGGTGAACAAGTCAGCGTCAACGGGAAGGCACGGGGCGGTCGGTTTTTACCTTAATCGCTTGCCGGAGTTGGAGACGGCGTCGGGGACTTGCAGTGCTCGTTGGAGTTGACGGCCTGGGGCAGTACAGGATGAACTAGAGGTGTCAGTAGGAGCGCAAGGAGGTTGCGAAGCTGTTCGCATGAACCAGAGAGGAAGGGGCGCACGGAGTTTACCAGGATTGGTCCCCGGAGAGGGTCCTGCCTGCGGCGGTGCAAGGGCAAATACGGACAGCCTGGTGGCAGAGTGGTGGCGCTAGGTGAGGGGAAATGCTCGCGGTGCAGAGGGGGTTAAGTAGGCAGGAGGAGGGCGGCGATTACGCGCAGAATCAATGGCAATTAAGCTCGCAGTGACGGCGGCGAGGTAACGGCGGAGCGAGCGCCTCGGCCGCGCGTGATTGAAGACGACGACAACGTGGTCGCAGGGTCCACTTGCCAGCGAGTGAAACAGAGAGGAGGTGGGGTCAGGCGGTCAGTGACTTCGCGGGTTTGTCTGCGAGTGAGAGAGAGAAGGGGAAACCCGGGTGGGCTTAGTGGGCTGATTCTGTTGTTGGGCTAGAAAGGTGGCGCCGGCCCTTTTCTATTTCTTTTCTCCTTTTCTTTTTCTGTTTGCAATTTCAGGAATCGAATTCAAATGATTTCAAAAGTTGTTTGAATTCAAATATTTTCAGGATTTTTTTGTAGAGTGCAACACTCACAAATCTGGACACCAAACCAAGTGGTCACTTTGAATTGGCCTGTCACTTGGAATAAAAAAAATAAGCAGTGGCATAGCACTAGTTTAAATAGGTTTTAAAATTGGTTTTCAAATCATATTTGTTTTGAAACTTTGGTTTAAATCCTAGCAATCTAGCAATGCAATCTGAGAGCAATAAGACAACAAGGTTTGGTTCAATGAACAACAATCTCCCATTGGAGAGTAGCATTTGTTTTAAATGCTGATCACATAAAATAATGAGCTCATATGCTCCTGTTTTTGAATTGATTTGTTTGAAATGAACTCTACATGATCATGGATGCATGGATGATATGCATGAGTTTGAAACATGATTTTAGGGATGTTACAAATCTAACCCCCTTAAGGTGAATCTCGCCCTCGAGATTCGGATTGGCTAGCAAATAGGTGAGGGTGGTCTTTCCGAAGATCATCTTCTCTTTCCCATGTTGCTTCTTCTTCGGAATGATGGTTCCATTGAACCTTGCAGAACTTGATAGTCTTAGTCCGAGTAAATCTTTCTGCAGTCTCAAGAATCTTGATAGGTTTTTCTTCATATGTGAGATCACTTTCCAATTGAACCTCTTCCAAAGGTATAGTATCCCTTAAAGAACTCTCTTCCATTTCTGGATGACATTTCTTAAGTTGACTCACATGAAACACATTATGAACGGCAGACAAAGACTCGGGCAATTCAATCTCATAAGCTACTTCTCCTTTATGACTCAGAATCCTGAATGGTCCAACATATCTTGGGGCCAATTTACCTTTGACACCAAACCTCTTCACTCCACGAAGTGGTGACACTCTAAGATAAGCTCTATCACCCACTTCATAGGTGACTTCTCTACGCTTAGGATCTGTGTAGCTCTTCTGTCGGGACTGTGCTATCTTTAGTCTGTCCTTAACTAGCTTGACTTTCTCTTCAGCCTCTTTGATTAGTTCTGGTCCGAACAAACTTCTTTCTCCCACACCATTCCATAGAAATGGGGTGGTACACTTTCTCCCATAGAGAAACTCAAATGGTGCCATCTCAATACTGTCTTGATAAATGTTATTATAGGAAAATTCTCCATAAGGCAGACTTTCATCCCAACTGGCTCCATAGTCTAGAGCACATGCCCTCAACATATCTTCAAGAATCTGATTAGTCCTTTCTGTCTGTCCATCAGTCTGAGGATGAAAAGCGGTGCTGAATTCCAACCTCGTTCCCAATGACTCATGTAATTGCTTCCAAAAATGAGAAGTGAATAGGGTTCCTCTATCTGACACAATACTCTTGGGTACTCCATGTAGACATACAATTCTACTCATATAGATCTTGGCCAACTTAGCACTTGTGTAGGTTGTCTTTACGGGTATGAAATGAGATACCTTAGTTAGGCGATCCACTACTACCCAAATAGAATCATATCCTGACCTGGTCCTTGGCAATCCGGTAATGAAATCCCTACCAATCTTGTCCCACTTCCAATTAGGAATAGGTAGTGGTTGAAGCAATCCTGCTGGTTCTGGTGTTCCGCCTTCACTCTACTACATACATCACACAAAGCAATATGTTCGGCGATGTCCTTCTTGAGATTATTCCACCAAAATCTTTCCTTCATATCCATGTACATTTTGGTGTTACCCGGGTGAATGGAATATGGTGAGTTGTGTGCTTCTTGTAAAATCAGTTTCCGAAGTTCCGGATCTTGTGGAACACAGATACGTTTTCCATGCCATAAAGTACCATGTTCGTCTTCATGAAATCCTTTGGCTTTTCCCTTGCCAATCTTTTCCTTAATCTCTTCAATTTCCTTATCAGTCTTCTGGGCTTCTTTGATCTTGTCCAACAAAGTAGGTTAAACATCCAAAGACATGAGATGTCCTTCAGGCACAATCTCCAATCTGAGATCTCTAAATTGGGCACACAGATCATCTGGCAATTCTCCATTAGTAAGGCCATTCACAAAAACCTTACGGCTTAGAGCATCCGCTACAACATTTGCTTTACTGGGGTGGTATGGCAAACTTAAGTCGTAGTCCTTGATGAGTTCTAGCCATCTTCTTTGTCTCATGTTAATTTCCTTCTGGGTGAAGATATACTTCAAACTTTTGTGATCTGTGAACACTTCACATCGCTTTCCCAAAAGATAATGTCTCCATGTTTTGAGTGCATGTACAATAGAGGCTAACTCTAAATCATGAGTAGGGTAGTTCACTTCATGAGTTTTGAGTTGTCTCGAGCATAGGCCACAACTTTCCCTTCTTGCATAAGTACTGCACCTAAACCATGATGAGATGCATCACAATATACTTGGAAATCTTTTTCCAAATCTGGCAAACACAAGACTGGTGCTGTCACAAGTCTCTTCTTCAATTCTTGAAAGCTGAGTTCACAACCTTCAGACCAAGCGAATTTCTTGTCTTTCTTTAGCAATTTAGTCATAGGTTTTGCTACCTTGGAGAAATTTTCAATGAACCTTCTGTAGTAACCTGCTAAACCAAGGAAACTACGGACTTCTTTCACTGACTTGGGAGATTCCCATTCAGTTATAGCTGAAACTTTAGCAGGATCAACTGCTACACCATATCCTGACACAACGTGTCCAAGAAATCCAACTTCATTCAACCAAAATTCACACTTACTGAATTTGGCATATAGTTTATGCTCTTTGAGCTTCTGAAGTATCAAACGCAAATGTCCTTCATGCTCTTCTTTGCTCTTGGAGTAGATTAAAATGTCATCGATAAAAACGACAACAAACTTATCAAGAAATTCCATGAACACCTTGTTCATCATATTCATGAAGTATGCTGGTGCATTGGTCAAACCAAATGGCATCACGGTATACTCATACAATCCATATCTTGTGGTGAAAGCTGTCTTGGGTATGTCTTGTTCCCTTATCTTAAGTTGGAAATAACCTGACCGGAGATCAATCTTTGAGAACACACAAGCTCCTTCCAGCTGATCAAACAAGTCATTGATTCTAGGCAAAGGGTAATTGTTCTTGATAGTCACCTCATTGAGTGAACGTTAATCTATGCATAACCTTTGACTTCTATCTTTCTTTTCCACAAACAAAACGGGTGCTCCCCAAGATGAGGAACTTGGTTGGATAAAACCTTTCTGTAACTGTTCTCCAAGCTGCTTCTTGAGTTCTTTCAACTCATCAACTGGCATCTTGTATGGTCTTTTTGCTATTGGTCCAGATCCTGGTAGTAAATCAATAAGAAACTCCACGTCTCTATCTGGTGGCATTCCCGGCAATTCTTCCGGAAACACACCCGGATATTCACTCACAATAGGCACACTGTCTATGCTAACCCCCTTAAGAGAACTTAGCTTACTCCCTTTTGATTCAAAGTTAGACTTGAATCTAATCCGTTTCTTTTCCGGGGTAGTGAGTGCAACAGTACGATTAGCACAATCTAGTACTCCTTCATACTTAGCCATCCAATCCATTCCCAATATTACATCCAGTCCTTGAGAATCTAGGATTATCAGACTCACTGGAAACTTATGCTTTCCAAACTCTATCACTAGATCCCGGCATCCCAGACTTACTATCATATCTCCACCTGGAGAACTAACTTTTATTGGACACCCAATGTTTTCAGTTGGAAACTCATTTCTATCAACAAATGCTTTTGATATGAATGAATGCGATGCTCCAGTATAAAAAAGAACAAGTGCTGGAATAGAATTGAGTTTGAACTTACTAGCAACAGCATCAGGCTCCTCATAGATTTCCTCCACATTGATGTGGTTCACTTGTCCCTTTTGAAAAGGGTTTGGCTTGTTGGGTACTTTCTTTTCTGGGCATTCATTTGCATAATGCCCCATCTTCTTGCACTTGAAACACTCAACCTGACTAATATCCTTCTTGACAAGCTGACTTCCACTGCCACTTCCACTACCACTGTGGTGGCTCTTATATCCACCCTTGTGATTCTTGTACTTGTCATTGTCATGACTACGGTGATGTTTGTTGTCATGATGATGGTTGTGGTTGTGGTGCTTGTTGAATTTCCCATGCTTGTGGGATCCTGAGCTTCCACTATCATCATAATGGGAACGCTTGTGGGACGATCCTGAGCTATGCTTGTCAGAGTGCTTTCTCTTCCTGCTTTCCACTTGTTTCATTTTGTTCTCCAATATAGCAGCCTTGTCACAAAGAGACTGGTATGTGGGAACATAGGCCACTGATAGCTGCAGGTTCAATTAATCATTCAGGCCTTCAAGAAACTTTTCCTTCCTCTTAGCATCAGTGTCAACTTCATTCGGTGCATAACGCGCCAGATTGTTGAACTCTTCAATATATTCAGCCACGCTGCGGTGGCGCTGCTTCAGATTATGGAACTCTTTCTTCTTCAAACTCATCACTCCGGATGAGATGTGAGCAGTACGGAAACCATCTTCAAAGATAGCCCATGTCACATCCTCAATGGGAGTGGTGATTTGGAAGTTATCCCACCAAGTAGCTGCTGGTCCTTCCAACAAGTGAGCTGCAAATCTGACTTTCTCTTCATCAGTACAGCCAACTGTTACCAAGTCCTTGTTCACAGAGCGTAGCCAATCATTGGCCACCATAGGATCAGTTGTTGCTGAGAACTTTGCTGGCCTCAATCTCAAGAACCTGGTAAGCATGTCAAAACCAGGTGGGTTGTTCTAATTGTTGTTATTGTTGTTGTTGTTGTTGTTGTTGTTGTTGTTGTTCTGATTCTGGATGAACGTAGTCATCATCTGCATCAGCTGAGTCTAAGCTGTCATCATTTGCTGCATCTCAGGGGTGATGTTGTTGTTGTTGGGGTTGGGATTGGCACGACGGGGAGGCATCTGTGGTTTGTTCAATAGAGATAAGAATGAGATACCCATAGATGCTAACATGCACAATACATCACATAAACAATCACCAAACATGCATCATAATAAAAATAGTTCAACAACATAAACGACAAGTTTGCAAAGTAAACACACCAATACCAAGCCATCCACATGTTGGATGGTCATTGCGACTCAATGAAAAGCATGATAAATAAATGATAAATGAGTAGTCATCACTACTCCTCGACATCAACCTCCTCCTCAACAAAGGTAAGACCTGCATTCTCCATAGCGGTCTTGTATTCCTCGACATTGGTGGTCAAGGTCTCTACTTTGGCTTTGAGAGCCCTCTTCTGAGAATGAAGCCTCTCAATCACAGTCTGCTGATGCTCGAGCTCTAAGTCCTTGTTCTCTAGTTCTGCAGTCATGTCTCGAATCTTCTTGTTCCTATCTTGGACTCGCTTCTCTTGAATCTTGAAATTTCTGTCCTGACTCTCGAACTTGGCCTCCATCTCCTTGACTATCTCATCTTGCTCCGCGAAGAGCTTGTCCTTCTCACGAAGCTGCACCTGGAGTTCGTCATTGCTAAGCATGACGTTGGTCCTATCAGTGTCCACGTGCCTAAGAAGAACCTCTAAGTCCTGGAGGTATAGACGAATCGGCTCTGATGTCTCCCTCGAAGTGTCCTCGAAGTCAATGGCCTCACCATCCTCATCACATCTACCGAAGGCGTGGAAGTGAGTACCTCTAACCTGTCGAGAGTGTCTCCCTAACAGACGTCCAATCAAGTCCTGCATGACTACCTCTAGGCCTCTCTCCTTGTCATCGTGCATGAGCTTGAAGATGATAGCCTCCGTGGTAGGCTCAGTCTGGCGTCCGGGCTGATTGACCTTGAAGCCCCAAAGGTCTTTCCTCTCAAACTTGGTGAGAGGAAGCACCATGATGGTAGGAAGAGGGAGATTGAGCAAAGTAGTGAGCTCAATAATACGAGGGCCAAAACGAGTTCCTTGGAACTCTTCAATAGTGCTGATGGTAACATTAGGCATCTATTTAATAAGATAGAAAAAGTTAGAATCAACACATTAAATAAATTTCAAGACAGAGCATCACAAGCATAACAGTGGCAGACACACAAGTCATAGCATACATAAAATCCATTACAAGCATCCAAGGTTCAACTTATTTAGACAACATTTTTGGAAAATAAAATGATAAGTGTGGTGGTCCAACTAATGTGGTACATTACAATCCCATCTCACTTTCCAAGTTGGCTAACAGGGCATCCCTAGAGGCAATCTGTTTGTCTAGATCACAAGACTCCATTGGTAAGTCTATGATGTCCTTCCTTAGGCTTTGGTTGGTAGCCTCTAACTCTTGGGCATGTTTCTTCTCTTCCTTAAGATCATTCTGAGTGTTAAGCATTCTGCACTTGATTCTATCACCAAGTTCTTTGATGGCCCTCCAAGCTGCATTCCTTGCTGAATCAAAGAATGTAGTGTGCATCATTGTGTTGGTGACCATGCAGAATCCTGAGTCCTTGTGGTTGTCTTCCTTGTTTTTATACAAGTGAAGTTGCACCCACGAGTACTCAACTCCTTCATCCATCACAGGAAAACCTTTGTACACAACTGCACCATGTATTCCCATGGAAACCATGAGGTCCTTGAGAGCCTTTGGGAACTCTGTCTCACACTCCAAATTCATAGTCATGAGTGGTCCCTTCTTCATGGCTTCGTTGATGGAGATCATCTACAAATAGAGATGAGAAAGAAGATTAGAAAAGTTTACGAGAAGAAAAGACAAGTGTGGAAGTTGTTGAAATTTTTTCCTTAGTGGTTTCCAATCCTAGGGTCATAATCCTACAGGCAACACAGTGCTGTGATACCATCTGTAAGATCCCTCCTTTGTAAAGGAAAGGATCCTTGTGATTGCAATGCTAGTCAATGGATCAATGCTAGCATCCACAGTTTAAGATGAAGTACACAGAAACAAAGGTCATTATTATAGTCATTCCAGAGACAAACATAGTCGGTGGAAATCCTTGTGTTGAACAGTGGTATGGAGAAGGAACTCCCTGTGAATACTTAGCAAATGGATTTTTAGTGGTTTTCTGACAAGGCAACAAAACAAAGAGCAAGTAGCAGAAGTAACGAGAAAACGGAGCAAGTGGCCCAATCCTTTCTTAGCAAAGGACAAGACGGTGGAAATACTTATAAGGACCAAACGTTTTCGAGGACACATGGGAATTCTGTCAAGTGTTTTCCCTGAAAATATGTAAGATCCCTCCTTTGTAAAGGAAAGGATCCTTGTGATTGCAATGCTAGTCCCTGGATCAATGCTAGCATCCACAGTTTAAGATGAAGTACACAGAAACAAAGGTCATTATTACAGTCATTCCAGAGACAAACATAGTCTTTACAACTCCATGGCCACATGCCTAGTACAAGAGTTTAAATAAGTAAATAGATAAATAAGTCTTCATCTTCATGTGCCACAGGAAAGCATGTTGAGTGTAGACTCATGACTCCTAATCATCATCAGAATATCCTGCAACATCACAAGTTACAGCCACAGTGGGTCAATACATTGGAATAGTATTGGCAAGTGATACCTTAGAAGAATATTGGTGGACTAGATACTATATGCAATTTGGCTAAGTGTAGCTTAGGCTTGCTTTGCTCAAAATAAGTTTTTCCTATTAGTTGAAAATCACTAAGTTTTTCTTTGTCAAAAACTTTTCCCAAGGAACCACCAATAGACATTGGGGTCCTTCACCCTTGTTCAACCACAAGTTTTACTTAGAAATTGGGATGAGGAGATTCTTGATAGCTTCCATGTCTTGATGCTCAAGTTGTCCTTTTCCAGGGACATGGCTAAGTACTTAGATTCTTCCATCTGCAGAGGTTGTGCACTTTCCCCACAAGCCTTGATTTTCAGCAAGACAGGACCTTTCAGAAGCCTTCCCTTAGACCAAATGGACGCGCTCCAACCTATCATCCCACTACCACCAACTGTCCAAATGGATAAGTTATTGCAACCTATATGATCCAGGCAGAGCCCATATTGCCAAGTGGCTGCACTAGAAGCTTCTTAACATTTGGCCTCTCAAATCCCTTTGTTCCTGGGTGGCTTTCCACAAGTGAGATACACAAGGTAAACCATAGAAATGGGCCTTGTGTAACCACTCAACATAAACCATTCCTTCCATTCCACCCAGGTGTTTCATTCACTTAGTTGTTTTATTAAGCAAAACACAAGTCCAAAGACTTAGAAATATTTTATCATAGCATGAATATTTCACCACCCTTGGTTGCTACTAGCTAGGCTAAGCATGGCATAGATAAGCATCTTAACTTAGACATTTCTAGCAATTCTACAACTACTAGGATTACCCAAGCATAGCATATAAGCAAAATATAACCATGCAAGACTAGCAAAATATTTCTAATGCATAGTAGAAAACATAGGAATAAAAACATGAAGCACCACTTGCCTTGGTAGTTTGGAGAGTGGCTACAATCCTCACAATCATAATCACTATTTGCACCAAAATCTACACATAAAATCATAGCACCAAATCACATACAAAATAAATACAAGCAAAAATATATGGATGCATGCAATATGATATGTGATGATTTTCTATACTCACAAAGACAAGTGCACAATACTGAATCATAAACAAGTTCAAAACTTGCCAAACAACCTTTAATTAAACACTAAATAATTTCTCAAATAATTTATATACACAAAATAGGCCTACACATGTTTCTGTAAATAAAACCATTTTAACAGAATCAAAACATTAAACACATTGCATAATTGGAAAGGGATTTCTCTCCTGATTCCATTGATATAAAATTTGTCAAATTTGAACGTGGGAATCAAAAGTTATGATTAAAAAAAAATCAAACATCTAATAGATTCAAATTCTAATTTTAAATCTAAACCCTAGCCACGCGTCATGTTCTGATTGGTGCGTACCGGTTCGCTCAGGATCACACACGTAAGCCGTTAGATCTAACTTAATCTGCACGGCCCAGATCTATTCGTACCCCTTCGCTTAAGTGTTCTATCTAGCCCGTCAGATCTGTATCCAACGGTGCGCGATCAAACGACCACACTCTGGCGGCGCTAGCGGCGACGACTGGTGGCGGCGGCTCTGTCTACGGCTGCGCGGTGGCTACAGGGAGGGCTGGGGTCAGCGGAAGTGCTTACCAGACTCGCAGTGATGTACTGAAGCTCAACATGGTGGCGGCTTGACAAGGGGTGCGCTGCAGTGGCTGTGGGAGCTTGTCGGAGTGGATGACAGCGTCGGGCTCGGGTGGACGGCGACATTCTGCTCCGCCCTAACGCAAACGGAGGGCGTCAGTGGGTGCGCATCGGTCAGGTGAACAAGTCAGCGTCAAAGGGAAGGCATGGGGCGGTCGTTTTTTACCTTAATCGCTTGCCGGAGTTGGAGACGGCGTCGGGGACTTGCAGTGCTCGTTGGAGTCGACAGCCTGGGGCAGTACAGGATGAACTAGAGGTGTCAGTAGGAGCGCAAGGAGGTTGCAAAGCTGTTCGCATGAACCAGAGAGGAAGGGGCGCATGGAGTTTACCAGGATTGGTCGCCGGAGAGGGTCCTGCCTGCGGCGGTGCAAGGGCGAATACGGGCAGCCTGGTGGCAGAGTGGTGGCGCTAGGTGAGGGGAAATGCTCGCGGTGCAGAGGGGGTTAAGTAGGCAGGAGGGGGGCGGCGATTACGCGCAGAATCAATGGCAATTAAGCTCGCAGTGACTGCGGCGAGGTAACGGCGGAGCGTGCGCCTCGGCCGCGCGTGATTGAAGACGACGACGACGTGGTCGCAGGGTCCACTTGCCAGCGAGTGAAACAGAGAGGAGGTGGGGTCGGGCGGTCAGTGACTTGGCGGGTTTGTCTGCGAGTGTGAGAGAGAGAGAAGGGGAAACCCGGGTGGGCTTAGTGGACTGATTCTATTGTTGAGCTAGAAAGGTGGCGCCGGCCCTTTTCTATTTCTTTCTCCTTTTCTTTTTCTGTTTGCAATTTCAGGAATCAAATTCAAATGATTTCAAAAGATGTTTGAATTCAAATCTTTTCAGGATTTTTTTGTAGAGTGCAACACTCACAAATCTGGACACCAAACCAAGTGGTCACTTTGAATTGGCCTGTCACTTGGAATAAAACAAAAATAAGCAGTGGCATAGCACTAGTTTAAATAGGTTTTAAAATTGGTTTTCAAATCATATTTGTTTTGAATCTTTCGTTTAAATCCTAGCAATCTAGCAATACAATCTGAGAGCAATAAGACAACAAGGTTTGGTTCAATGAACCACAATCTCTCATTGGAGAGTAGCATTTGTTTTAAATTCTGATCACATAAAATAATGAGCTCATATGCTCCTATTTTTGAATTGATTTGTTTGAAATGAACTCTACATGATCATGGATGCATGGATGATATGCATGAGTTTGAAACATGATTTTAGGGATGTTACAAAATAGCTGAGTACTCTTCCTTGGTGTTTGTAAGTGTTGTGTGGATGAACCTGTGCTATCATACTGCCCTTCCTAGGACTAATACATACTTGTTATTAAACCCCCTGCAAACATCCGTAACTACAGGAAAGTAATTAAGATATAAATTTAACCACAGCTTTAAACTCTGAGATACTACGCTCCCTTGTGCAAAGGTGTCCTAACGGGTGTTCAGGTTTCTGTCACTCCGACAACCCCACGATTAGTAGCCAAATACACAATGCACTCCCCTAGGCCCATAAATGATGAAGTATCATCTAGTCGACATTCACATGACACCACTAGAAGAATAGCACCACAACTTAAATACTAAACCATTGAATAATAACTCATCACAGATTCACTACTAACAACATGACTTCTCTCATGTCCTCAAGAACTAAACGAACTACTCACAAGACATCATATGGATCAAGATCAAAGATGATATGATAATGGATAACAATCTAAACATAAACAATAATCCAATGGTTCCACTCACAAGCATCAACTACAATAGTAATTAACACCGGGAAAGTTTCCCCTAATGAACTAAAGAAATATCCAACACAATTGTTACAACGGGACGGAGTGGTGATGATGGTGCTGGTGGAGATGATGGTGTGGATGATGATGATGATCCCGATGAATCCTATCTTGATGACAGTGTTGATGGCGACGGTCTCCCCTCTCTGGGAAGGAATTCCCCCAGCAGAAATCTGTCTGCCAGAGAGATCTTTCTCTCTCGGTGTTTTCCGTCCCAGAGGCGGAAGAAATCTATCTATGGTCGCTCCCCTGGTGTTAGGGTTCCATAGGGAAGATATAGGCGAAGGGGCGGAGTCGGAAGCAAAAAACATGGGCCAAACCCACTCTAGGCGCGGGGTTAGGTGGGCCCGCGCCTAGGGGGATGTGGGCCCCCTAAGGCCCCCTGCGCTCCTCCTTCTGGCTTCCTTCGTCTTCTGGTAGAATAATATGTTTCCATATTTTTCTGGTATTTTTCTGATCTTCGTGAAATTGCACCGAAACGCTGTCTTTTCCATCAGAATCCAGACTTCGGCAGTCCATCCTCCAGGAATCATCCAACATGCATAAACAGATGAAAAACCATAAGTAATACCTTATAATAAGACAAATATCAATGAATAGAGGTAAATTATGATATAGAATGGTGATGCAAATTGGGCGTATCAACTCCCCCAAGCTTAGACTTCGCTTGTCCCCAAGCGAATACTGAGCTCAGTAAACATGTCCACAGGTTTATGGATTGAAGTGTCGATAAAAGAATACGAACAAGAAGCATCACACTTATCATTGCACAACTCATAGAAGAAAGCAACTCATCATTATATAACTTAGCTTGCAACCAAGTACAGCAGTCACAAATAGAGATGCATAAAGATAAATCATAATTGGAGTTGGCAAACTTGTTCTTGGTCAGAGAACACCTGGTAAACATTTTCACAAAAGCTTTTTGTAGAAGTTTCACAACAGGAGCACTCTTTTCTCAAAAGGTTTTTTTCACAAGTGAAGTCTTTCAAAGTAATACTCAATAGATAAGATTTTTGTGCAAACAAGGGAGATAAAGAACATGATTGAATAAATCACCATATGAATGCTTGAAACACAACAACTCAAAATCTTGCTGGAGATAGAGAGGAAGTAGGTTTACTGACTCAACTGGTAACTAGGAGAAAGGTCCCTTTATAGAGGGTAGCAGGGATTACAAGTCATAAAGAGCTTCCAAAATATTATGGTACTTACTAGCTTCGAGCCCTCATTGCCCCTATCATAAGCATCTTTAGATGATTAAGGTTAAAGTGGACAAAGATGGAGTATATGCTTGACGAAATATAAGTTGGCAATCTCGTGTCCCTTGAATATGAGGGTCACTCCTCATACATACTCAACTTTGGGTCCAGGTAAGTTCTTGTTATTGTAAGTATTTGCATATCATTGAGAACCGCCAACGGGGTACCCCTTGCACATGGTACAGGAGCTTTCCCATAACCAAAATGACAAGGCAAGCAGACAATGAGTATCTCAGCAATCTTTTTATTTACTATGCAAATAGCTTTTTATTGAGGATGCTTCATAGATGACTCACTATGGTGATGCTGGAAGTTTCCACCATGATTAAGCATGGCTTAGGCTAGCGGCCCAGGCGTTTCTCTAACACAGAATACAAACTCCATGGACTTACAAGTCCCCTCTTTATTTCACACTGTTGACATCCATAGACAAAAGAGCACGATATCAACTATGTACGACAAGGTACAAGTGCAATGTTGAAAACGTTCCCCGTGACAGCATGGTTCTGCTAATCCCAATGTATAGATGCAAGCATATACAACTTCGATGTCCACAATGCTTCAGGTCTATTAGGGGCAAGTAAATAAAGTGTGCCATCAAGTTCGTGAGAGCTTTACTAACTAGTTTTCACATAACAAAATACTTTTTAATTTGAAAGGTAGATGAAGCTTGAGAATTTGCTAGGAATAGCAATAGCTATTAGGTGGATATGGCGGACACAAGTGGCAAAAGGTTTGGGTTTAAATGATTTTGGAAACATGAGAAGTATGCCTTCTCAAAACAGGTTTTTGGCTAGCAAGGATGGGTAGCAAGCAAGAGAGTTGAAAGAAACAAGAAAATATACAAGTAATAAAGCCAAACATTAAATCTTCCTTGAAGACACAAAAGAATCTTAAATAAAGAATACTAAGCTTATGAGCCAACAAGAAAGAAAACAAGTGATACCAAATACCTATAAGCTTTTTCTTTCTTTCTTTTCTTTCAAACTAGTGCCACCGACCAGAACTTGATTTGCCAATACCAATTTAGATCCACTTGATGATCCCAAAGTGGTGCCAATACTGAACAACAAGATCCATCATATAATAGAGATTGCAAAATAAAATAAGAAGTGCAAAAAGTAAAGGATGAGACTTCCCATTAATATTCCAATAAAGGCACTCACACCAAGGGATACATAGATAATCAACTAAAGGAGAGATACTTCCTCATGCAAACTAAACTATAAGATAATCCCTCCACCACAGATATGAATCCACTAAAAAGGGTAAAAGATAATAGATAGTGGTGGTGATACCGCAGCACTCCCCCAAGCTTGGAACAAGCCAAGGGGATGCCAAACCTGATGACGAATCACTCCTTCGGTGGTGGTGTTCTCTTGTCATGGGTCAGGAAATCTTCCAGCATCTTACGAGGCCTGTTATTCTCCTCTTGAAGCATATCCACCATCATCCTCAAAGCACGGTACTTGTCACAAAACTCGTTGGTGGTTCGAAGGGCTTCCGCTGCTTCAGGGCAGTATATGAGTTCTGGACCGAAGGCTATGATTCCTTGCATGTGATGAGAAAAAGCATCCGCAGTGTTAGTTGCTCCAAAAGTAGGCTTTCTTCCCTTTGTTCCTAAGGTGGTTTGTTCTTCCAACTCTATCTCCACGGGCTTCTTGCCATTGTCGTTGGCGGAGGCCATGGTGCTCTAAACTTGCGAATATTTCCTGACAGAAACAGATTGAAACAAAAACACGACGAGAACATGATGCACGAACCTCGGGGGATCCGGGGGGTTATATATTACGAAGTTTCAATGCATAAGGAAAGTTTTAATACAGAAACGAAGCAGAGACGGAGTTCGGGGGAGTCAAACCCCCTCCAGGCGCGGCCAGGCTGGGCCTGCGCCTAGGGTGGGTTTGTCCACCCCGGGCTCCGTTTCCTCTTCAATTTCGTCTCTTAACTTCCCTTATATATTAAGAACATCAAAAATATAAAAAGATTGGAGTTTCACGAACCTTCTGACTTCACCACTTTTACTTATTCAAAGACGAACTCTGCAGATTCCTTCTCTCTTTCTCCTGAGAATTTCCTTTTTACAAAACCCTTGCACAAACTCAATGCCAACATTAGTGTAAGAAAAACAATAAACCTTTGGTACACACTTCAACTGAAAACCCATCAAAACAAAAGCTTCTGTAAGAGGCAAATGCAAATGATAGCAGAAATCTGTCAAAACAGACTAGTAG
This sequence comes from Avena sativa, assembly GCA_916181665.1. Lineage (NCBI taxonomy): Eukaryota > Viridiplantae > Streptophyta > Magnoliopsida > Poales > Poaceae > Avena > Avena sativa. The sequence goes on from OV702295.1 coordinate 323,947,538, forward strand.
GTAAAGATTGATTTTTTCGAAGACTTTATCTTGCTCAAATCAAAAAGTGTAGAACTGAAGAAATTTGGGTAACAACTTGGAGAACAAGCTCAGAACAATTCAGCTCCAACCAAAGTACTGAGCTCCCTCACGAATTTTTATAATGCAGCACAAAAATCTGTCCCAGGACAGCCACTTTTCACAACTCCTCTACTTCACAAAAGTAGTTGAACTTGACACAAAAACCAAAACAAAAAGAATAAGGAGCGGTTATTACAGAGGTAATTACTTCCAAGACTCGAAAAAACTCTTAGGTTATCTCCCAACAAGTATTTTTCTTTTATTCCTTTAAGTTAGGCTTGAAAGTTCCAAAGATGATCACATAGGATATATATACCTGGAGTGAAAGAGAGCATCAAGAAGCAAATAACCAACACACTTGAGTCTAACCCACTTCCTATGCATGGGGGTATCATGAGAAAATGAATTGTTGAAACAAAAGGCCACAAGCATAGGAAGACAAAACATATGCAACTTTAAAGCTTTCAACATAAAAAGGGGAAACTTAACATCATTGAGATGCATAAAACCATGTTTCCCTCTCTCAAAATAACTTTCAGTAGCACTTTGAATAAATTTGACAATATAACTGTCACTAGAAACAACCTTATCATCAGAATAAGCATACTTACAGTCACCAAAATGAGGTTCAAGGTCATAGACTGGATCAATAGAAGCAAGTTGTTCCATCCTAAAATATTTGTTAGGCAAGCTATTTTCACGAGGAGCTTTAGCAAATTTGGAAAAGTTAAACTCATAAGAATATCCATCAAACTTAGTTAAAACTTTTTCCTTCTTACAATCAATAATAGCTCCACAAGTGTTCAAGAAAGGCCTACCAAAAATGATAGGACAAGTTTTGCTAGCTACTGAATTAAGAACTAGAAAATCAGCAGGATACTTAATCTTACCACAGAGAACCTCCACATCTCTTACAATGCCAATGGGGCAAATGGTCTCCTTATTAGCAAGGTGAATAACCACATCAATGTCCTCAAGCTCATAAGGACCAATCTCATGCATAATTTCCCTGTAAAGCTCATAAGGAATAGCACTAGAACTAGCACAAATATCACATAAACCATAGTAGCAATGATCACCAACCTTAACAGAAAGCACAGGAACACTAGTTTTCTAGCCTTACTAGGATGAGAGATAATATTAGAAGCATCTTCACAGAAGACAATGTGCTCATCCTCTATATATCTAGTGACAGTGTCCTTCACAATAGCTACCACAGGTTCATCACTCAAATTCTTACCAGGCTCCACATTTTTCATTGTACCATTATTATTTGCACTAATAATCATAGAATACTCCTTTACCTTAGCTAGGAAAGGCATTTTCTCAACATGAGGTTCAGGCACAATATGATTAGTAGTACAAACTTGAGTACTTCTGGCAGGAGTATGATTAACAACATCTTTATAAGGATCATGATACTTATTCCACTTCTTCTTGGGAATTTCAATGTAAGAGGCAAAGGCCTTAAAATAGATGGCAATACTTTGGGAATCAAGACCAAACTTATTTCGAATATCATGGAAGTTATCAGTACCCATAAAATATTTAATGCATTCATAATCATAGTTTATACCTGACTTTCTTCCTTTGTCATTCTCCCAAGCCTTAGTGTTATCTTGAATACGGTCTAAGAGATCCCATTTAGCTTCTTCCTTCATACTTGTGAATGATCCAGCACAACAAGCATCTAATAAATCTTTATCATGAAGAGAAAGCCTAGCATAAAAGTTATTGAGAATAATATTGTTAGGGAGTTCATGAATAGGACATTTAAGCATTAATAGCTTCAATCTCCCCCAAGCTTGAGCTGTACTCTCTCCATCAAGAGGCCAAAAGTTATATATAAGACTTCTATCCTTATGGATTTCACTGGGAGGATAAAATTTAGAGTAAAGGAGAGATGCCATGTCCTCCCATTCCATGGATTGTCCATTCTTTAGCAACTTATACTATGCCTCAGCTCTCCCTTTCAAGGATATGGAGAGTAACTTCTTCTTCACCTGTTCAGTTGTGATACCTGCTGTCAACACCCGGATTTTTAATCACATATGCCTGTTATGCCATACATAGCAATCCCACGATTACCATTTTTGCGAGACATAACAGATTTGGATATCATTGTACATCATCCATTACAAACCATACACAAGGTCTTAAACAAAAAAGGATCTCATGATCCAGTTCTTAATACAAATCAAGCAGCGGAGTAACGTAAAGATAAAGATAGCGTGGGCAAAGCTCCATCTTCACGGTCACAGGAAATGCTAACGATGCGAGATGATCCTAGTTGTCGTAACCTTCCTGCGGTCTGTCATCCTGATACTCCTCTTCATAGTCTGGCCACGGGAATAGCAAGGGACAAAGCCATGAGTACTCTTTAAGTACTCGCAAACTAATACTAACAAGTTAAGGGGGTTTTTGTAGTAGGATACTAAGTTCTAGGGTTGTTTTACAAAAAGCCAGATTTACCTCTACTAAGTTCAGAAGCAAAGAAAACTAGTTGACAGTTTTATAATACCTAAGTGGGAACTTGAATTTCATATCACAACTCTGTTGTGGTCAAGTCAAAGTCACAAATCATTTCATAAGTCATTTTGAAAACATCTGACGATAGAACAATATGGCCACTCCAACTATCCATAACCGCGGACGCGGCTATTCGGATAGTTTGACACTCTGCAGAGATTCTACACTTTCACCACAACATTCGATACATCCGTTAGGAACAATCCTGAATTCATCATACTCAATATGCGGATAATCAATCCTAACCTTTCAATTACACGCCCTAGTATAGGCACCTCTCCTGTGAGTTTGGCCTCCCAACCATGACTAACTGTCATCTTGGGTACTGCACAGGTGGACAATCTTCACAAGGTAGCCTCAGCTCAGACCTTGACCGCGAGGGAACCCATACTAAGGTATATAAATTTCTAGTCAAGCCCTACCCAAATTTTGGGTATTATGGTTGTATGGTAAAATTTGAATGGTATCGCATCCAGACAACCATCAATTTTATAAAGGGCTAAGGCTCATGCCACAACATTTTCATCATCAAATTCATCTGGTGTTCGGAAACACATGTCAAAACATTTCAGTAGAATGACTCATCATTCTAAGGTTTTTGTAACCATTTTCACCAAGTATTCCCATCTAAAGTTTATCAAGTTTTATGCTTAGCACTAGCATCTACAAGTGGGGGTAAAGACTAATGGTGGATCATAATTATGTGGGGATTATCTAAGTTCAATCTCATGCCTTATGATGGCATCAAGATTATCTAACTTAGGCCAAGTTTTATGCTCTTTATGCTACCTTCCAATGTCCGTCTAATATCTACAACTAGCTAAGTAAACTATAAGAGAAAGCTTTGATGAAAAATTAAAATACTTAAGCTTGCAATTAAAACTAGGATTGGGTATCAAGTGGGTGTAATCACATATGCTTAAGGCATATAGTTGGCATAGTAACAAGCAAGTTGTAGCTTGCTAAGATATCAGTATAAACTTGCTAAGTTGCAAGTGTTATCTTGAAAATATTGGCTTGCCTTGTGTAGAGCAGTGGTTGAAGTTCTCCTCGGCTTCTTCCTCGTAGTATCCTCCTTCCTCCTCGTATCCTTGGTCGGTACTAGCGTCTATAAATAAATACGAGGTACACAATCACCAAACAATACTTAACTATTTCTAATCAACACACAAAGGTTCTTACTAGATGATCTATCATCATCACTAGCATTACAAGATTAAAGCACTTGTCTTATTTATTTTATTTTTAGAAAAGTAATTTCTACTCATTGAAAAATTACTTAAGATTTAGTATTATCCAACTCAAACATGGGATCATGTTGACACATGTCATCACCACACATTTCAGTACATGGGAATGTGATTTAAAGTGGTGTCACAATTTAATAAGGTTTACCTTTTTATTTTATTTAAATAAAGTGACTAGAAATGCCTATGTGGCATTCTTTTATTGCTTGAACATTATTTTTGCAAGTAAACCCATATGTTTTTATATATTCTGAAAGGTATGATCAAATGTGATTTTTGAGAGTTGGAATCAACTCAAAAGCTCTTATGGTTGAATTTTAAAAAATGTTTGAATGTAGAAAAGCTTCTGCCTTGTTATTTTTACCATGGTTGATCTATAAATCCAAATGGTTTGAATCCAACGGGCTTGGATTAAGAATTTCAGTACCTTTCTAAAAAAATTGGTTTCATGCATTTTGGTTTAGTTAATCGTGCTGGTTTGATTTTTGAATCTAGGTACAGAACTGTGTTTGGAATTAAATGAATAAAGCTTAATTTGAATTGTTGGGTCGCGCGGGAGTTTTCACTGGGCCGGCCCACTATGCACAGCGCACGCGCGGGCTAGTTAAGTGGTTGTCACCATTCGTCAGTGAGATGGGGAGGGGCGAAGCGATACGGGGCAATGTGGACCGTGGGATCTTGTTCTAATCTAATGAATCTGGTTCATCGTCCACGTCGGGCAGCGCCGGTGAGACAGAACCCTAGCGCGGTAGGTGGGGGTCATGGGAGGCTCACCGGGGCTCAGGCGAGGGTCGGCGACGGGGGCGAATGATGAAGTCAACGACGGAGGTTCTCCTGGTACCGGCAACTTCTCCTGGGGCGGCTCCAATCGACGACTCCCTTCTTCTCCAGCAGCGGCGGGCTCCGGCCAAATTCCGGCGATGTGCTGCTCGCCTTGCTCCATGAGTGAAGTGGGGTGGTTCTGAGGGATAGGGGAGTGAGATGATGTGGAGGAATCGAGCTGGGGAGGCCTCCTTTTATAGGCGAGCAAGAGGGGCAGCACGGCGTGGGCTGAGGTCGTCGGAGGCGACGGTACAGGCGGCTATCGGCGTGGATGAGGCTAGGGGACGGTGTGCGGTCTCCTGGTGATCGTTTCTAGCTTAAAGGCGAGGCGTAGGGCGGTGGGATTTGGTCTGGAACACGCGGTGCTCTGCGCGGTACCGATGGCGAACTTCGCGGCGTGCGGCGGCTACGGGGTATGGTCGAGGAAACGAGCATGTCTAGTGGTCTCCTGGGATGGTGGGGTTCATGCTGGCGGGCGGCAAGGGCTCGAGGTGGTCGGGTTGAGTAGGAATGGCGCGTACACGGTGGCGCGCGTCGGCATGGTCGACAGCGGCGCGGGCACGGCATTTCCGGTGGTTCCTATCTCTGTTTTCGAGCTAGGGCTAGTCTAGAGGGGGCGGTGAGGCATGGGCAGCATGCCAGACAAGGTTGGAGCTAGTTCTTCCTCTAGCTCGTTGTCCACATTGGGGTGGCAAGGTGAGGCTCGCCCTGCTCACCATTGATGGAAATGGCAAGCTCACAGTGGTGCTAGAGGTTACTAACTAAGCTAGATGATCTACTAAATGCTTGTTGCAACCCGAGAGGGAACAAGGTTGGCCAATTTCACTGCTGCAAATAGTGTTAGATGTTTGTTTGATTTGTATCCGCAAGGTGTTTGATGAAATGGCCACAAGAACTTTGAATTTGACTTTTGAATTCAAACTTGGTGGGTTGGCTAGGCACATACTAGGGAGTGTCTGGTTAGTTTGATTAGTCAATGGGCATTGGTTTGGTTGGGTTTTGAAAATGGGTGATCTTCACATATGATAGAGATTCAATTTTGAATTGTGATTTGAATGAGGTTGCCAAATGTTTCTGTAAGTTTTAAAGGTGGTCCTTGATTCACTTTTACTTGTTCTAGCAAGGGGTGAAAAGAATTTGGAAAGTTTCTGTTTGAAATCTTGGACTAGAAACACTCAAAGTGACCTAGTGAGCAAGATTGGCAAAAATGACCATTTGCCTTATTTGATTTGTTTTTGATTTTCTCTTGATTTGTTTCTGCATGGAATTGTTTTATATGATGTTATATTCATCTTTAAACCATTTCTTGCTATTTAGGTTAATAACACAAGTCCATTCATGCATTTATTAAATCATCTCATTCACACATGCATTAATATGATTTTAATTAATCAAAGTTTTTGTTAACCCTAATTTTAGTGATTAGAGTTTGATGATCATTGTTTTATATTTTTGGGATGTTACACTTGCACACTTAAACAACCCGCATAATTCATGGATATAAAGCAAGTGATCACCAGGATGGACAGTTCCATCCCCAAAATAATAATTATCCATGACACGATTAACAATACTCGTAGGTATCTTAAAAGGATCTATCTCAACAGGTGGTGGTTCATCTACTACCATAGAAGTGGTAGTATTTTTTCCCACACAGAAAACCAAGTGGGTTATTCATATTGGAAACAAAGTAACAAGCAGTAACAAAAGCAATACTCACAGTAAAAGTTTCCCTTACTAGTTCCACTCTTCAATAGCGCTTCACTCCCTGGCAACGGTGCTAGAAAATAGTATTGATGACCCACAAGTATAGGGGGTGTATCTGTAACATCCCAAAAATACCAAACTTAGATCATCAAAACACTAATCATCAAGATTAGGGTTAACAAAAACTTTTCTAACTAAACCCATGAATGCATGCATATGTGTATGCATAGTTTTTGAATTTCTTTAAAAACCACCTTGTTTGTGTGATCCATTGCTTGTAAAATGTTTCTTAGATGAAATAAACATCATCTAAAACATTTCCCACACTTTCCTTAAAGACAAGTAAATCAAAACAAATATATTAAGTGAATGGTCATTTTGACCAATTTAACTCTCATGCCTACTTTGGCTGCCTCAAACTTTCAGAACCTAACAGAAACTTTTCTGGATCTTTGCACCCCTTGAATGTACTCATGACAGAGTATCAAGGCCCACTTTGTGATCATCCAGAAACTTTCAAATGCATAGTTTAAATGACATTTCAAAATTGAATCTTCTTCATATGGGAAGATCCCACTTTTTCAAAACCCACTCAAACAAGCTCAACTTTCAAAACCCAAGCATCTGCAGACTCACCAGAACCAATCTAGCAAACCCACCAAAAATCATTTCAAAATTCAAAACTTGATTTCATGCGGCAATTTCATCAAACAGGTTGCAGACACAAATCAAACAAAACCTCAAACACTATAGTGTGCAGTAAATTTGGCCTAACTTGTTCCCTAGTTAGCTCACACACAGCTCAGTAGATCATCTATAAAGATTAGCCAAACACTAGCACCCCTGTGAGCTTGCCATTGCCATTAATGGTGAACAGCCGAACACACCCATGTCACCCCATTGTGGACAGCAAGCTAGGAGCAGCAGCAAGCCTAGCCAACATGTCTGGGAGGCAGCCCACCGTCCACCGCCACTCACTGTCCCAGCCGCAAGCGTTGCCAAGCCATGGACCACGCGCACAAGCCGCGCCCAGACCATGCCGAGCGTGCGCCAGAGCGCCACCCTCGACCATCACCCACAGAACGCGCGCCGCCCTCACCGCGTGCACACACGATCTCCACCGACCCAGGAGACCGCCAGACATCCCTGTTTGCCGCCCCGTGCCATACAGCCACCGCCCGCCGTCGAAGACGCCGCCTCTGCCACGCAGAGCACCGCCCGTTCCAGACCAAATCACACCGCCCCATGCCTCGCGACCATGTTGTTGAGCATCGCCAGGAGACACCGCACCGTCCCCTACCCTTGCACATGCCTTTAGCCGCCTGTAACGTCGCCCCCGACGAGCTCACCGTGCGCCCCGACGGTCCCCTCGCTCGACTATAAATAGAGGCCACCCCCGCACGAATTCATCACACCATCTCACTCCCCTCTCCTCACTGACCGTGCCACACCATTCCCAGAGCAAGGGAGCCAGCGATTGGAGCCGCCCCAGGAGAAGCCACCGGTACCAGGAGGTTCGCCATCGTCGACTTCGTCGTTCGCCTGCCTCACCGACCCTCGCCAGTACCCTGGTGAGCCCCCAGCACCCCTCACTGGAAGCGCTAGGTTTCGTTCTCGCCGGAGCTGTCTCGCGTCGACGATGACCCACAGCCGTTGGATTAGAACTAGATCGAACGATCCACGTTGCCCCATACCGCTTCGCCCAGCCCCGTGTCACTGACGAGTGGGGACACCCACTTACGCAGCCCGCGGGAGCACTGCGCTTAGCAGGTCGGCCCGTTAGAATTTCCCGCGCAGCCCAGCAATTCAAATTAAATCTTTTTCTATTTCATTTCAAACACACTTGTGTACCCAACTTCAAAAATCAACCCATATCGATTCAGTGCACCAATTTGAATGAAACCAATTTTGTTGGAAAGGTATGTGAATGCTTAATCCAAGCACGTTGGATTCAAGTCATTTGGATCTATAGATCACCCTTGGTCAAAATGACAAGGCAGAAGCTTTTCTGCATTCAAACATTTTTCAAATTTAAACCATAAAAGCTTTTGAGTTGATTCCAACTCTCAAAAATCACATTTAACCATACCTTTCAGAATCTATAAAAATATATAGGTTTACTTGCAGAAATAATGTTCAAGTAATAAAAGAATGCTACATAAGCATTTCTAGCCACTTTAATTAATTAAAATAAAAGGGTAAAACCTTATTAAATTGTGACACCACTTTAAATCACATTCCCATGGACTACAATATGAGGTGATGACATGTGTCAACATGATCCCATGTTTAGTTTGGAGAATATTAAATCTTAAGTAGTTTTTCAATGAGTAGAAATTACTTTTCTAAAAATAAAAAAGACTTAAACCAAGCCTTAACCTTGTAGTGTAGAGATGATGCTAGATCATCTATAAGACCCTTGTGTGTGATGATTGCAAGTAGTTAAGTATTGTTTGGTGATTGTGTACCTCGTATTTATTCATAGACGTTAGTACCGACCAAGGATACGAGGAGGAAGGAGGATACTACGAAGAGGAAGCCGAGGAGAACTTCAACCACTGCTTTGCACAAGGCAAGCTAACACTTGCACTTTAGCAGACTTATACTGATATTGATGCAAGCTAAAACTTGCAAGACACTCTACTTTAGCAAGCCAAATACTACTAGTGATTATGCAAGCTGATACCCTACCTATGCAAGTTACCCCTTGCAAGATTACCCATTTGATAAACCAATCCTAGTTTTACTTGCTAACCTCTTACTTTATTTCTTTATCAAAGATTACTTAGAGTTTACTTAAGTGACTGTTAGATTGTGGAAAGTGCTGAAGGGTGCATAAAGAGCATAAAATTTGGCCTAGGACAGAAACCTTGATATTAGTCTAAGATATAAGGTTGGACTTAGTAAAACTCCATTAGTTACCACCCCCTCATTAGTACTACCCCCCACCTGTAGATGCTAGTGCTAAGCATAAAACTTGATCAACTCTAGATGGGAATCCTTGGTGGAAAAATGGTTATGAAAACCTTGGAATGATGGATCATTCTATTGAAATGTTTTGGACATGTGTTTCCAAACACTTGATGATTTTTGGTAATGAAAATGTTGAGGCATGAGCCTTAGCCATTTATAAAAATGATGGTTGTCTGGATGCGAGACCATTCCAATTTTATCGTACAACCACAATACCCGAATATTGGGTAGGGCTTGACTGGAAACTTATATTCCTTAGTATTAGTTCCCTCACGGCCAAGGTCTGAGCTGAGGCTATCTTGTGAAGATTGTCCACCTATGCAGTACCCAAGATGACAGTGAGTCATGGTTGGGAGGCCAAACTCACAGGATATGTGCTTATACTAGGGCGTGTAAATGAAAGGTTAGGATTGATTATCCGCATACTGAGTATGGTGAATTCAGGATTTGTTTCTGACGGATGTATCGAATGTTGTGGTGAAAGTGTACAATCTCTGCAGAGTGTCAAACTATTCGAATAGCCGCGTCCGCGGTTATGGACAGTTGGAGTGGCCATATTGTTCCCCCGTCAGACTTTTCAAAATGACTTGTGAAAGGAATTGAGACTTTGACTTGACCACAACAGAGTTGTGACCTGAGTTACAAGATCCCACTTAGGAGTTATAAAATTGTGACTAGCTTTAGAACTTAGTAGAGATAAATCTGGCTTTTGGAAAACAACCCTAGAGCCTAGTGTCCTATTATCCAAAAACCCCTTACCTGTTAGTATTAGTTTGCGAGTACTTAAAGAGTACTCATGGCTTTGTCCCTGGCTATTCCCATGGCCAGACTATGAAGAGGAGTACCTGGAAGATGGACCCTAGGAAGGTTACGACAACTAGGATCATCTCCCATCGTCAGCATTGCCTGTGACCCCGAAGATGGAGCTTCGCCTACGCTACCGTTATTATTACGTATTCCGCTGCTTGATGTTGTATTAAGAACTGGATCATGAGATCCCTATTTGGGTAAGAACTTATGTATCGTTGTAATGGATGAAGTACTATGGTATCCAATTCTGTTATGTCTCGCAAAAATGGTAATCCTGTGATTGCGATGTATGGCATAACAGGCATCTAGGATTGAAAAATCCGGGTGTTGACAAGTTGGTATCAGAGCCATCTTGACCATAGGAGACCCTAGTTAGGTTGGACGTTGAACCAAAAACTTAGTTTCAAAACCAAAGAAAACAAATATTTACAAAAACCTATTCTCTTTCTTATCTCTTTAATTCTTTCATAAAACTTCATGTTCCTCAAAAGCTCTTACAAAATACATAAAATTTTGACACACTTGATCACTCTGCTAATCTACTCATCCTCTATTTTTATAGATGGACGTGAAGTACATCAAGTTTTATCAGTTGGGGAATGGAGGAGACCTTATCTTTGAGAGGGATCTGGATCAGCTTTCGGAACTTCTGGAGCGTCCACACCCCAAGTTCTTCGGAGCTCAGCTCAATGATCAAGAAGGAGAAGATCTGCAGTGGCTAATGTTGCAAGTCTCCGAGGAAAGATTGAACCTCCCACTGCGGAAGGAATTCAGTTTACCTTAAGAGAGAACAACTGGCTCGATGGACTTGCCAGAGCAATGCAGGAATATCTCTCACGTCTGTGTGGGCAGAGCATCAATCAGATCAAGGGTACTCGCTTTGAGTTTTTCCCAAGACGTGATGCAAATGGACAACCCCTGGAAGCCCCATACCACCCCGAGCTGAAGACTCAATTGGACCACCTTAGCTTCATGATGTATGATCATCAGCGGGAGTTGGACAACTGCCGTGACTATTGCAACCACAAGTATGCCATCATAAAGACGAAGGATCAGACCATAGCCATGCTAGCAAAGGACCGCAAGTCTCGTCGCCATCAACTCGACAAGAAGGAGCGCATTATTTCCCGTCTTCGCCATCGCATCTCATCTCTGGAAGAGACCATCCACGAGAGAGACATGTAGTTGGAGGAAAGGGAGAATGCCGGAGAGGATATTCATGGAGACCCTTACTCTTATCTCAGCGATGACGATGATTTTCTGGAGGATCAGGCCATGGACTTCTTCACCGATGAGGATGATTTCGCCTTCATCGATGATAATGAAGATGATGAAGCCACAGACTCCGAGGAGTAGTAGCACTGAGCACTAGCGTAGTGAATAGTAGTCGGTCCCACTGTATCGTAGTTTCCAGAATGGTTCTTAAAACCATCTGTTTTCCCTTGCTGTGGTGTGCGTTGTATCGAGTGATTGAATGAATGAAAAAGCAAGTTGCTAGAAAAATCTGAGTCAAAACTTTAAAAACTTTTCAAAGACCCCAAACCTTAGAAAAATTCCCTCTTTTCTCACGATTTATGTAAATCTTCAGATGCCACGTGGAGGAAGTGGTTCAGCCCCGGATCCGATGTTGCAGATTCTGCAAATGTTGACCTCTGACCGCAAAGCTGAAAGAGCGGAACGTCAAGCCAACCTAGCCACTCTGCAACAGATAGCCCAGCTAGCCCACAACAACCAAGGCCACGGAAATCAGGACCACCACGGATCTAAGCTCAAGAATTTCCAGAATAACAACCCACCCATTTTAACCAAGTCAGAAGAACCCCTAGACGCAGATGATTGGCTGCAAACCATGGAAAACAACCTAGAAGTCGCAGGAGTGGAAGCCAACGAGAAAGTCCTGTTCGCCACCCATTATTTAGCCGGAGATGCCAGGGCATAGTGGAACAGTGTTCGTGCCATGACCGGAGGCCAGATGATGACCTGGGAGGAATTCAAGGTCAAGTTTAGCAGAACCCATGTGCCACCAGGTTTGATCAAGAGAATGAGAGACGAGTTCAGAGAGTTGAAGCAAGGAAGGATGACTATAGTGGAATACCGTGACAAATTTTTGTCATTAGCTAGGTATGCCCCGGACGAGATAGACACCGAAGCCAAGAAGAAAGAAAGATTCCTGAATGGTCTGCATGACGAGATGCAGACGGTGTTAGTCAATATCCCCTTTGCCGATATTGAAGCCCTTGTCGATTCAGCCATCCAGATGGAAGGAAAGCTCAACCAAGCCAATGAGAACCGCAAGCGTCGCATGATGCATCAACCAGGAACCCATCAGACCCCAAAGTATCGCCCCAACCCATCTCCAGGATTTGCCCCAAGAACCAATAGACCCCCTATGACCCGGCCGACCTATCCCAACCGTGGAAACCCTAGACCCGGAGGAAATCACACTAACCCCGGCAACTCTAGCAATTTCACCCGTTCCCCACCCAAGTTCAACACCAACAATGCTACCGCCAACCCCAACACTTCCCCGAGGACTGGAAGCAATGATGTGCCTGTCGCAGCCAAGGACAAGTCACAAGTGACCTGTTATGACTGTGGAAATAAAGGCCACTATTCCAACAAGTGCCCCAACAAGAAGAATGCTACAGCCCCTAATACCAATGTCCCAGCTCAGCAGCAGCGTCGTGTCCATCCAGGAAGGAGATTTGCCCTAGGAAATTCACTCAACCGCAATGGCCGTCTTTTTCTCATGCATGCTGAAGAAGCTCAGGAAGCGCCAGACGTTGTGCTGGGTATGTTTTCTGTTAATTCAGTACTTGCAAGAGTGTTGTTTGATTCTGGTGCATCGCACTCATTTGTCACCGAAGAATTTGCCGGCACTAGTAAAATTCAACCAACCAAATTGAAGCATGTGATGATTGTACAAATTCCCAGATCAACCACCAAGGTTAGGCAAATTTGCAAAGCCGTCCCTGTCCGAATCCATGGCATAGATTTTTATGCTAACCTAATTGTACTCGGAACTAAAGGTTTGTAAGTAGTACTAGGAATGGATTGGATGTCCAAACATAAGGGATTGATTGACTGTGCCAAGAAAGCCATCACCATGACCAGTACCACCGGAATATCAGTCGAGCATATATCGGAAACCTTACCTCGCCAATTCAAGTGTAACAAGAGTATAGCCCAACCTACCATTGACCAAGTTCGGATAGTCTATGAATACCCCGATGTGTTTCCAGATGTTTTGCCCTGTATGCCCCCAGATCGGGATATCGAGTTTATCATCGAACTAATCCCCGGAACAAGACCCATAGCCTAGAGACCCTATAGTATGAACCCGTCAGAACTAGAAGAACTGAAGAAGCAACTGGATTCCATGCTGGAAATCGGATTAATTCAACCAAGTGCGTCCCCATGGAGATCACCTGTCTTGTTTGTGGACAAGAAGGATGGAGGTAACCGTCTGTGTACGGATTATCGGAAGTTGAATGATGTCACCATCAAGAACAAGTACCCCTTGCCCAAGATAGAAGGTTTGTTTGATCAGTTGACCGGTGCCCAGGTGTTTTCTAAGATTGATCTTAGAACTGGCTATCATCAACTCAAAATTCGTGCAGAGGATATTCCAAAGACTGCCTTTACCACCAGATATGGATTGTACGAGTATACAGTCATGTCTTTTGGATTAACCAATGCCCCCGCTTATTTCATGAATCTCATGAATAAGATTTTTATGGAGTTCCTGGATAAGTTTGTCGTTGTTTTCATCGATGACATTCTGATTTATTCCAAATCAGAAGAAGAACATGAGCTACACCTAAGGACCATTCTTGGAACCCTTAGAGAGCATCAGCTGTATGCAAAGTTTAGCAAATGTGAATTCTGGTTACAGGAAGTAGGATTCCTCGGTCACATTGTATCAGCCGGAGGAATTGCCGTTGACCCTGCCAAAGTGAAAGATGTAGAAGATTGGCAAGCCCCAACCACTCAAACCCAAGTTTGTGCTTTTCTTGGATTGGCGGGATATTATCGCAAATTTGTAGAAGGATTCTCGAGTATCGCCCGACCCATGACCCAATTGCTGAAGAAGGACAAGAAGTTTGAATGGACAGACAAGTGTGAAGCGAGTTTTCAAGAACTCAAGAGGAGATTGATATCAGCCCCAATCTTAATCATGCCGGATATCACGAAGCCCTTCGATGTGTATTGTGACGCATCCAAGATTGGTCTCGGATGTGTGCTAATGCAAGAAGGCAAAGTTATATCTTATCTATCTTGACAATTGAAGCAACACGAGCAAAACTACCCAACCCATGACCTAGAACTCGCAGCCGTAGTTCTAGCCCTAAAGACATGGAGACATTACCTGATGGGAAATCGTTGTGAGATTTATTCGGATCACAAGAGCCTAAAGTATATATTCACTCAGAAAGAGTTGAATATGAGGCAGAGAAGATGGATTGAGCTAATCAAGGATTACAACCTGGACATTCACTATCACCCTGGTAAAGCCAATGTGGTAGCCGATGCCCTTAGCAGATTGCCGTGTCGCTTGAACTCCATGATTTTGAAGGAGCAACCAAGTCTGCACAAGGAGATGGAAGATTTTCGAATAGAATTAGTAAGTGAAGGATTTTTGGCTAGCATAGAACTTCAGCCCACTTTGATCAGTCAGATTAAAGAAGCGCAGAAGGGAAATGCTAGTATCGACGGAATCAAGCGTCGTATCGGTACAGGCAAAGTACCCGGATTCATCGAGGACGAAGAAGGAGTTTTGTGGTACAAAGGACGCCTTTGTGTACCATCAGATTCGGAGTTGAAAGAAGTTATCTTGAAGGAGGCTCATGATACTCTTTATTCTATCCATCCCGGAGGAACGAAGATGTATCAAGATTTGAAAGAGCAATTTTGGTGGCATAAGATGAAAGAGAAATCGGAAGCTATATCGCCAAGTGTGATATATGTCAGCGAGTCAAGGCAGGACATCAAAGACCCGCTGGATTGTTGCAACCTTTGCGAATTCCGGAATGGAAATGGGATTCTGTAGGAATGGACTTTATCACTGGACTACCTACTTCTTGTAGGGGAAATGACTCTATCTGGGTCATAGTGGACAGATTGTCCAAAGTCGCCCATTTCTTGCCTGTCAAAACCACCTATCAGAGTTCGAAGCTAGCCGAGTTGTACATCGCTAGAATAGTTAGTTTGCACGGAGTCCCCAAGAACATAGTATCGGATCGAGGAACTCAGTTTACCTCGAGATTCTGGAAGAAAGTCCAAGAAGGTTTAGGAACCTGCCTAGATTTCAGTACCGCGTATCACCCTCAGACCGATGGACAAACGGAGCGAGTAAATCAAATACTCGAAGATATGCTGAGAGCATGTGTGTTAGAATATGGATCCAAATGGGAAGACTGTCTGCCTTTTGCAGAATTTTCTTACAACAATAGTTACCAAGCCAGTTTGCAAATGGCCCCATTTGAATTCATGTACGGAAGAAAGTGTCGCACCCCTTTGAACTGGTCGGAAGTAGGAGAGAGCCAGTTCTTCGGACCCAACATCCTTCGAGAAGCAGAAGAGAAGGTTCACAAGATTCGTGAGCATCTCAAGACCGCCCAATCCCGACAGAAGAGTTATGCCGACAAGAGACGTCGAGACCACGCCTTCAACATCGGAGATTTTGTTTATCTGAAAGTGTTGCCATTGAAGGGAATGCAGCGTTTCCAACTCAAGGGAAAGTTAGCCCCCAGATATATCGGACCTTTCAAAATTTTGAACCGTCAAGGAGAAGTATATTATCAACTGGAACTACCTGACGAGATGTCAGCTGTGCACAATGTGTTCCATATCTCATTACTTCGCAAATGTCTCGAAGTCCCCGAGAAGACCGAAGTGTTCAAGAATATCGATCACCAGACCATAGAGATCAACGATGACCTGACCTATCCCGAAGTACCCATCCGTATATTGGAAGAAGCATTTCAAACTACCCGAACCCGAAGCATCAAGTTTCTCAAGATTCAGTGGAGCAACCACACGGAAGAGGAAGCTACCTGGGAGCGCGAAGATCACATCAGAACGGAGTTTCCCGATCTCTTCAAATCCTAGGTAATCTTTTCGTCCTTTTTCAAATATCGGGACGAGATTTTTGTTTAAGGGGGGAAGGTTTGTAACATCCCAAAAATACCAAACTTAGATCATCAAAACACTAATCATCAAGATTAGGGTTAACAAAAACTTTTCTAACTAAACCCATGAATGCATGCATATGTGTATGCATAGTTTTTGAATTTCTTTAAAAACCACCTTGTTTGTGTGATCCATTGCTTGTAAAATGTTTCTTAGATGAAATAAACATCATCTAAAACATTTCCCACACTTTCCTTAAAGACAAGTAAATCAAAACAAATATATTAAGTGAATGGTCATTTTGACCAATTTAACTCTTATGCCTACTTTGGCTGCCTCAAACTTTCAGAACCTAACAGAAACTTTTCTGGATCTTTGCACCCCTTGAATGTACTCATGACAGAGTATCAAGGCCCACTTTGTGATCATCCAGAAACTTTCAAATGCATAGTTTAAATGACATTTCAAAATTGAATCTTCTTCATATGGGAAGATCCCACTTTTTCAAAACCCACTCAAACAAGCTCAACTTTCAAAACCCAAGCATCCGCAGACTCACCAGAACCAATCTAGCAAACCCACCAAAAATCATTTCAAAATTCAAAACTTGATTTCATGCGGCCATTTCATCAAACAGGTTGCAGACACAAATCAAACAAAACCTCAAACACTATAGTGTGCAGTAAATTTGGCCTAACTTGTTCCCTAGTTAGCTCACACACAGCTCAGTAGATCATCTAGAAAGATTAGCCCAACACTACCACCCCTGTGAGCTTGCCATTGCCATTAATGGTGAATAGCCGAACACACCCATGTCACCCCATTGTGGACAGCAAGCTAGGAGCAGCAGCAAGCCTAGCCAGCATGTCTGGGAGGCATCCCACCGTCCACCGCCACTCACTGTTCCAGCCGCAAGCGTTGCCAAGCCATGGACCACGCGCACAAGCCGCGCCCAGACCATGCCGAGCGTGCGCCAGAGCGCCACCCTCGACCATCACTCACAGACCGCGCGCCGCCCTCACCGCGTGCACACACGATCGCCACCGACCCAGGAGACCGCCAGACATCCCTGTTTGCCGCCCTGTGCCATACAGCCACCGCCCGCCGTCGAAGACGCCGCCTCTGCCGCGCAGAGCACCGCCCGTTCCAGACCAAACCACACCGCCCCATGCCTCGCGACCATGTCATTGAGCATCGCCAGGAGACACCGCACCGTCCCCTACCCTTGCCCATGCCTTTAGCCACCTGTAACGTCGCCCCCGACGAGCTCACCGTGCGCCCCGACGGTCCCCTCGCTCGACTATAAATAGAGGCCACCCCCGCACGAATTCATCACACCATGTCACTCCCCTCTCCTCGCTGACCGTGCCACACCATTCCCAGAGCAAGGCGAGCACCACCTCGCCGGAATTTCACCGGAGCCCGCCGCCTCTGGAGAAGAAGGGAGCCAGCGATTGGAGCCGCCCCAGGAGAAGCCACCGGTACCAGGAGGTTCGCCATCGTCGACTTCGTCGTTCGCCCTCCTCGCCGACCCTCGCCAGTACCCCGGTGAGCCCCCAGCACCCCTCACTGGCCGCGCAAGGTTTCGTTCTCGCCGGAGCTGTCTCGCGTCAACGATGACCCACAGCCGTTGGATTAGAACTAGATCGAACGATCCACGTTGCCCCATACCGCTTCGCCCAGCCCCGTGTCACTAACGAGTGGGGACACCCACTTACGCAGCCCGCGGGAGCACTGCGCTTAGCAGGCCGGCCCGTTAGAATTTCCCGCGCAGCCCAACAATTCAAATTAAATCTTTTTCTATTTCATTTCAAACACACTTCTGTACCCAACTTCAAAAATCAACCCAGATCGATTCAGTGCACCAATTTGAATGAAACCAATTTTGTTGGAAAGGCCTGTGAATGGTTAATCCAAGCCCGTTGGATTCAAGTCATTTGGATCTATAGATCACCCTTGGTAAAAATGACAAGGCAGAAGCTTTTCTGCATTCAAACATTTTTCAAATTTAAATCATAAAAGCTTTTGAGTTGATTCCAACTCTCAAAAATCACATTTAACCATACCTTTTAGAATCTATAAAAATATATAGGTTTACTTGCAGAAATAATGTTCAAGTAATAAAAGAATGCTACATAAGCATTTCTAGCCACTTTAATTAATTAAAATAAAAGGGTAAAACCTTATTAAATTGTGACACCACTTTAAATCACATTCCCATGGACTACAATATGAGGTGATGACATGTGTCAACATGATCCCATGTTTAGTTTGGAGAATATTAAATCTTAAGTAGTTTTTCAATGAGTAGAAATTACTTTTCTAAAAATAAAAAAGACTTAAACCAAGCCTTAACCTTGTAGTGTAGAGATGATGCTAGATCATCTATAAGACCCTTGTGTGTGATGATTGCAAGTAGTTAAGTATTGTTTGGTGATTGTGTACCTCGTATTTATTCATAGACGTTAGTACCGACCAAGGATACGAGGAGGAAGGAGGATACTACGAAGAGGAAGCCGAGGAGAACTTCAACCACTGCTCTGCACAAGGCAAGCTAACACTTGCACTTTAGGAGACTTATACTGATATTGATGCAAGCTAAAACTTGCAAGACACTCTACTTTAGCAAGCCAAATACTACTAGTGATTATGCAAGCTGATACCCTACCTATGCAAGTTACCCCTTGCAAGATTACCCATTTTATAAACCAATCCTAGTTTTACTTGCTAACCTCTTACTTTAATTCTTTATCAAAGCTTACTTAGAGTTTACTTAAGTGACTGATAGATTGTGGAAAGTGCTGAAGGGTGCATAAAATTTGGCCTAGGACAGAAACCTTGATATCAGTCTAAGATATAAGGTTGGACTTAGTAAAACTCCATTAGTTACCACCCCCTCATTAGTACTACCCCACCTGTAGATGCTAGTGCTAAGCATAAAACTTGATCAACTCTAGATGGGAATCCTTGGTGGAAAAATGGTTATGAAAACCTTGGAATGATGGATCATTCTATTGAAATGTTTTGGACATGTGTTTCCAAACACTTGATGATTTTTGGTAATGAAAATGTTGAGGCATGAGCCTTAGCCCTTTATAAAAATGATGGTTGTCTGGATGCGATACCATTCCAATTTTATCGTACAACCACAATACCCGAATATTGGGTAGGGCTTGACTGGAAACTTATATTCCTTAGTATTAGTTCCCTCACGGCCAAGGTCTGAGCTGAGGCTACCTTGTGAAGATTGTCCACCTGTGCAGTACCCAAGATGACAGTGAGTCATGGTTGGGAGGCCAAACTCATAGGAGAGGTGCTTATACTAGGGCGTGTAAATGAAAGGTTAGGATTGATTATCCGCATACCGAGTATGGTGAATTCAGGATTTGTTCCTGACGGATGTATCGAATGTTGTGGTGAAAGTGTACAATCTCTGCAGAGTGTCAAACTATTCGAATAGCCGCGTCCGCGGTTATGGACAGTTGGAGTGGCCATATTGTTCCCCCGTCAGACTTTTCAAAATGACTTGTGAAAGGAATTGAGACTTTGACTTGACCACAACAGAGTTGTGACCTGAGTTACAAGATCCCACTTAGGAGTTATAAAATTGTGACTAGCTTTAGAACTTAGTAGAGATAAATCTGGCTTTTGCAAAACAACCCTAGAGCCTAGTGTCCTATTATCCAAAAACCCCTTACCTATTAGTATTAGTTTGCGAGTACTTAAAGAGTACTCATGGCTTTGTCCCTGGCTATTCCCATGGCTAGACTATGAAGAGGAGTACCTGGAAGATGGACCCCAGGAAGGTTACGACAACTAGGATCATCTCCCATCGTCAGCATTGCCTGTGACCCCGAAGATGGAGCTTCGCCTACGCTACCGTTATTATTACGTATTCCGCTGCTTGATCTTGTATTAAGAACTGGATCATGAGATCCCTATTTGGGTAAGAACTTATGTATCATTGTAATGGATGAAGTACTATGGTATCCAATTCTGTTATGTCTCGCAAAAATGGTAATCCTGGGATTGCGATGTATGGCATAACAGGCATCTAGGATTGAAAAATCCGGGTGTTGACAGTATCGTAGTACTTTTGATAAATAGGAGTGTTGATCCCAACGAGGAGCAGAAGGTGCTGAACAGTGGTATGGAGTAGGAAATCCCTATGAATACTTAGCAATCGGATTTTTAGTGGTTTTCTGATAAGGCAACAAAACAAAGAGCAAGTAACAGAAGTAACGAGCAAACGGAGCTAGTGGCCCAATCCTTTCTTAGCAAAGGACAAGCCGGTGGAAATACTTATAAGGACCAAACGTTCTCGAGGACACATGGGAATTCTGTCAAGTGCTTTCGCTGCAAATAGCTGAGTACTCTTCTTTGGTGTTTGTAAGTGTTGTGTGCGTGAACCTGTGCTAACATACTGCCCTTCCTAGGACTAATACATACTTGTGATTAAACCCCCTGCAAACATCCGTAACTACAATAAAGTAATTAAGATATAAATCTAACCATAGCCTTCAACTCTAAGATCCTACGCTCCCTTGTGCAAAGGTGTCCTAACGGGGGTTCAAGTTTCTGTCACTCCGGCAACCCCACGATTAGTATCCAAATACACAATGCATTCCCCTAGGCCCATAAATGGTGAAGTATCATGTAGTCGACGTTCACATGACACCACTCGAAGAATAGCACCACAACTTAAATACTAAACCATTGAATAATAACTCATCACAGATTCAGTACTAACAACATGACTTCTCCCATGTCCTCAAGAATTAAATGAACTACTCACAAGACATCATATGGATCAAGATCAAAGATGATATGATAATGGATAACAATTTGAACATAAACAATAATCCAATGGTTCCACTCACAATCATCAACTACAATAGTAATTAACACCGGGAAAGTTTCACCTAATGAACTAAAGCAATATCCAACACAATTGTTACAGCACGACGGAGTGGTGATGATGGTGCTGGTGGAGATGATGGTGTGGATGATGATGATCCCGATGAAGCCTAGCTTGATGGCGATGTTCTCCCCTCTCCGGGAAGGAATTCCCCTAGCAGAAATCTGTCTGCCAGAGAGATCTTTCTCTCGGTGTTTTCGGCCCCCAGAGGTGGCGGAAATCTATCTGTGGTCGCTCCCCTAGTGTTAGGGTTCCATAGGGAAGATATAGGCGAAGGGGCGGAGTTGGAAGCCGAGCAGGTGGGCCAAACCCACCCTAGGCGCGAGGTCTGGTGGGCCCGCGCCTAGGGGGTGGGCCCCCTGAGGCCCCCCCCTTCGCTCCTCCTTCCGGCTTCCTTCGTCTTCTTGTAAAATAATATGTTTCCATATTTTTCTGGTATTTTTCTGATCTTCACGAAATTGCACCGAAACACCGTCTTTTCCATCAGAATCCAGACTCCGGCAGTCCATCCTCCAGGAATCATCCAACATGCATACATAGATGAAAAGCCATAAGTAATACCTTATAATAAGACAAATATCAATGAATAGAGGTAAATTATGATTTAGAATGGTGATGCAAATTGGGCGTATCCTTATCTATGATCTTATAATTCAGTCTCCAAGCATTCATAACCTTGAACATGACTTTTCGAAAAGATTTAACCCTGCAGGGGTGTACAACTTTACCAACACATACTAACCTTCTCTTAATTCCACTAGTAATAGCCCTCTTCCTTGGAAGGCCGGCAGAGGGTGGTTAGACATGACCTTTACCTTGCTTTCGCCGAGACCATGAGTCACGCCCTAAGGATGGTTCCGCCGTAACGGGTCAAATCCTGAAGCCGGTCCCTAAAGATGTGAGGTGAGGTTGGTTTACTAGTGGCTCCATCGACCCCAAGCAACCTGGTCCACGCTTCCCTACCTGGTATGAATGCACCTCCTTCCCCGCGTTCGAGAACAACCAGAATGCATATGTCAAATGGAATGCCCGAACTATGTGACTCATGGAATCTACTAGGCAAGTTAGTTTCTTGTGAGGTTTTCCAGGCTCCGTGTGGTTGTACGCTCGTCTCGGTTCCAAAGGCAAGAACTCGGGTCCTAGTGGTGGCGAGCATGGGACTACAAAAACCACATCCCACCATGACCTCCCATACAAGTCTTAGCATGTTTAATCACATATCACCTCTGATATGATCTCATCATTTTCTCCTAACATACTAGATTCTCTACATCTAATACATCATTTGGATGAACCAACACTAACATCTATGCATGGCTAAGATGAACACAAATATAAGCTCTAGCAGTGCACACAAGCAGAACCTAGTTATGCTAGGAGTAGTGCATCATGTAATATAAGCTCAAAGGGAGTAATGCAATAGATAGGATACTCTATCTATCGATAAAATACCATAGTATAATAATATGCATCATGGCAGGAATTGAAATGCTTTAGAAAACATACGATTATATCATGGTGGGGCTTTGCTTGCCTTTGCCTGTTGATAACCAAAAAATAGAGCTTCGGAAGCCTGGTACTTGACTTGATTATAGTTGGTCAAGTATTAATCTTCAATCTTCGATGGTGTTAATCTTGGTCTTCAAACTCCACTAGATATCGTATTCTACCAAAAAGAACCAAACATCGGAAAGAAAGAGAAATAATCAACACATAGCATTGATGTGATGCTCAAGCGAGGATGATGATATGACAAGTTGAATAGTTTTGAAATGTCATCCTAAAGCATGCTTCACAATTTAAATGGGGTTCCGAGGGGTATAAACCCTAATTCGGAGAAACCATGAATGTACCTGTGAGGGATTACTTTATTATTCTAACTAAACATGTCATTAAAGTTACTTAAAAATGCATGTTTGTAGCTTTAAAATATATATCTCATTTTTATATACATTTTGATATATTATACATATTTTTTTGACTTATAAATAATTAGTTATTGATTTTACAAGTTTATAACAATTTATGAAATGATTAAACGAATTATGACATCAGCTCAACCTAACGCTAAACGTTTCTCACCGAGGCAGAGGGCTAGCCACTGCAGGTGACGGGTGGGGCCTCGGCCACGTCAAGGCTACCTCAGCGCCACATCGGCACGACCGTTGACTGGCGGACGATGGCCGAAGTCGGTGATCCAAGCCACACCAGCATGTATGACTGGGCTCATTAGAACGATCGGGACAGGGGGAACCATTTAGGGGCGGAGCCGCTGTTCCTTGGTCGCCGGAGAAACGTCCACAGCGACAGGCGGCGGCGGTGCTTGCGGATCGATGACGCACGCGGGATATAGAGGGGGATGGGACAGAGGTGTGGTTCAGGAGGACCGTGTGCACATCGACGACATGGACAACGGTGGTGGTCTTTGGAAGCGGGGAAGACGGGGGTCGTAGGGCTCGATTCGAAGATCCCCTTCTCAATTCGTTTGGCAGGGGAGTAGAGAGCAATGAGGAGGACCTTCCGGGCATCACGATGATGCTCGGGAATGATCAAAGTGGAGGCAATTCATCGGCCGCTGGAGCTAGTGTTTCGGCACCTAGAGGAGAGAGGACGAGAGAGCTAGGGAGAGGGAGGGGAGAGGACTAGGGCAGAGAGAGGCATGCGGGGCTGGTTTTTATCCTTGTCCAGAGGGCAGCGCGATGGTGGCGAGCATCTTGGCACCGGCGAGCGGCAGCGGTGACAACATGCAGGAGCTTCGCGAGCTTGACGATGGCAATAGGATGGATAAAAGGGTATGGGCCTGGCGGGCTGCGGCTAGGCCGGACTGGGCTACGGAGTGGCGCGCTGAACGACAGGTAGGCGCGGGAGGTTAGCTGGTCTTCGGCCCAAAAAGGTTAGCTATTAGGTTTTTATTTTTGAAATCTTTTTCCAAATTAGGTTTTATGTTTTCCATTTGTATTTCCAAATTCAAACCAGTTTTGAGATATTTCAAAATACCAGAACTTTTTAAAATATGTGAACTACTATGGGGCCGTTGTAGTAAATTTGGCTCCTTATATTTTTGGGTTTTCAAATTATCAAAACCATTTGAGAGGGTTTTCAAGAGAGAGAGGGGAATATTGGGGTTTTAGGGTTTTAGTTTCCATTTCTTCTTGTTTGCATTTTGTCTTAGCAAAATAATGATGCTCATGAATGCACAAACAACCCTAATTATTATTTAATAAAGTTAGGGGTGTTACATGTGTGCCTGAATGTGATCTCCACTAAGACATTCACCAAGCTGCATGTGCCATACGACAGACTGATGGCGACGATGCCATTCACTGGAGTGACCGACCGGACCACCATAACCATCGGGCAGGTGCGCCTCTCCGTCATGTTCGGGACACATGATAACTACCACACTAAGCTCATCTACTTCGACGTGGCACACATCGGTATCCCCTACAACATCAGCCTCGACTACCCCGTGCTAGCCAAGTTCATGGCGGATACCCACCATGCCTACAACATCGTCAAGATGCCAGGGGGTAGTGGTGAGTTCATCACGATCCGCTACAACAAGGTCGAGGCCATGTGCTCCCTCGAGTACGCCTATAAGACGGCGACCGCTACCTATCCTGAGGATGTGGATGCCCTGGACTATGTCGGGGGCTCCACGAGGAGGAAGCAAATGGTAGTCCAGGAAAATGCCATGGAAAAATGGCAGCAGCCACTTTGTACCCGCCTCGCGACGAATAGTCCACTTTCGGCACCCACGCCCTCAAGAAGGACTCAGGGCCACCGCTGCTCACCTTCGCAAGTGCTGGATATGCTCACGAGAACAACGACGACCCGGGGGCTCTGGACTTCCTAATAGAATGCACCCAGTGAGCATACAACATCGACCGCCTTCTCGACGGCGCCTAAGTCATCACCCGAGCAGCAGAATCAGGTTGCCAAAAGGTGCACAAACCTCTTCATATGGCGCGCCTGACTTCTCGAATTTTTGAAGGTGATCCCCAAAACACTCATCCCTTACAACTTCAGATCTTGTAAGAACCCGTGTGAGCCACGGTGGCATTATAATAAGCTTGAACTTTTGGCGGGTTTTTCAATCTTGTGCTTTACGCATGTTCTGCTATTTGTTTTTCCCTTGGAAAAACATTTCTCAAAACCGTGCATGACAGGAGTTCCCTTACATACGCACGCGATCGAGGGGCTAGGCATGGTGTCTATCACAGGGTCACTCCCCGTCAACATCAAAGCCTTAAGTGTCGAGCTCTAAACTTACGCACCAGCTCTGATAATAAGTCACCTCACTCACGGTTCCTAGTGCTTGATACCCTCGCACGATGCATGTATAGAACCTCAGCAGCACACATCTTCTCCCTACTTCCCTCTCCTGGAAAGGCCTACGGGGCGGCTCGTGAGGCGCATTCCCTACAGCGGCCAAAAAGTACAAGACCTAAAGTGTTGAGCTCTGAACTTACAGACTAGTTCCGGTGACAAGTCATCTCACCCATGGTTCCTGGCACCCATAGCTCTCGCATTTTACATGTGTGGGACTTTAGCGGTGATCATCTTTTACCTACGGGGCGGCTCGTGAGGCACTGCCCCTCTAGTGGCCCAAAGCCTCAGGACCTAAAGTGTCGAGCTATGAATTTACTAACCGGTTTCGCCAGTAAGTCACCTCACCCACGGTTCCTGGTATTTAAAAACCTTCATTCTGGACCTGCAACACCTCTATAAGGGTCCAGCGGGATAAGCATTTTCCCTACAACATTCTCCTCGATAGGCTTACGTGGCAGCTTGTGAGGCACACCCCTTCTAGCGGCCAAAACTCTAGGACCTAAAGTTTCCAGCTCTGAACTTACGGTCCGGTTTTCGGTATTGAGTCACCTCACGCATGGTTCCTAGCGCTTAAAAGAATTTTTTGGGCAAATTCATCTCACGACCTCCATGGCACGCGCATCCTATACAACCATCTCCTTGAGAGGTTCCTCGAACAGCGCGCGAGGCAAAAATCCCTTGACAGCACAAGCGCCAAACCTATGGTCCGAAACAAACCAGCGGTAAGTTGCCTCACCCACGGCAAGGCGCCTGTCCTATGGTACTCCCCTTAGGATACCTACAGGGCTACCCATGGAATAAACCCTCGTACTCGCACTCCTTTCCCTCGAGAGGTGGCTCACAAAATCACTCCCTAACCAAGGGACAAGAGCACATGCATGCCTCGAGAGGGTGACGCCACTCAAACCACTAGGCCCCAAGCCCACAAACAGTCCCCTCCACGGGTTCGGGAGCACGCGATACAGGCGGCCTCGAAAATGGGGTCAGCGTCAGGATCCCTCGTAAGAGCGCGTGCTAGAACTATCTATGGTTCTAGATGCTTCTCTTGGGACGTCATGCCGACAGCCCCAAGGAATCCTTCTCAAAGGCAGGGTCTACCCCCCTCGCTCAGAAACACGTGAAAACTCCCCGCAGGCCACCACATGGAACCCGAAGCGCAGCCTCCAAGCTCCAACCAGGAAACTCCTCGTGAGCGGCATCTCCCTGATGTCTCCTTAGAGGAATAAACCAGTTGGGTGCAGCCTCCGCAAGCCCCCCCTCGCAAGGGCGTCGTCTCATAGCATCTCAGTCCCTTAATAGGTACATAGGGGACTCATGAGGCCCATCGCCTGAGAAGCCATACTGGAAGCGACTACCGGCTCCGGAGAGACGGTGCCACGCCATGGCCACTCTCAAACTCTATCATTGCAGCAAAGACAGGCAGAAAAAGAGATAACAAGAACAAAGATCCGCTTAAAAACATCCATTACAGTATCCCTTACAGTTTTTCCCGCATGACGGGAACATAAGGGGCACTACAGCACCACAGCTACACTAGCAAAAAGTTCATGGCCTCATCGGCGCAGCAATGGCCTTGGCAAGGACCCTGCCTTGACCCGCTCAGAGATACAGTGGGTAGTCAACTCGGCACAGCAGGGTGTCGAACACCAGGATGGAGAAGTTTCATCCGCCGGTGTAGCGGAAGCGCAATACGGAATCACGCTGAATACGGTGAGAAATGTGGAAGCGGTCTCAGCCGTCGCAGAGGTACATCTCGTCAGACAGAAGGGTCTCAATACTCACCCTCCACCTCTTGTGACCGCCAGAATGGCACAGCTCCACCTCCTAGGGAAGATCCTCCATGACCCCAAGGGCGAAGCATGAGGGGATCCTCACCATGGAGAACCAGTCAGAGTTACCAAGGATGATGACAAAGTCGATCACATGGATAGACTCGAGATCATCTTTGATAAAGATCACGATAGGAGGGGGAGGGGCAGCCGCGGGCAATGTAGGCCCCGGCTCGGCGCTAGATCTTCCACCGCGTCCCCTGCTATGACCACGACCGCTCCCACGAGGATGACCGCGACCGCGCCCGAGTGAGAGACAACGACAAGGGCGGCGCCACGACCTCCATGCCTCCGATGATCGCTCCCACATGGGCGGCCACGCTTCACCGAAGAAGGGGTCTCCTCCGCCTCGACCAGAACAAGAGCCTCCTCAGCCTCGGCCATGGCGGGCTCGCCTGCCTCAACGATGGAAAGGCGTGGGTATGCCATTGGGGAATACATGGTCTTGGTTTGGGTACCCGAGAAGGAAGAAGGGGGCGGTAGTGGGGAGTGAGCGGATCATGTGCACGTGGCCCGATATAACAATACCAGACGAAAGGACGTATCGCTGCGCCATGCGCGCGGTATTAACTGCAGGGCCCCATGCATCGTAACATCGGGGGAGCAACTCCCGGGGCAGAGAAGACCCCCCCCCCCCCCAAGATCTGCGGTAGAGGGTGCATGGCTGTTTCGAATCTATGGCTAGGATAAGGTCCTAGCCGACTAATGTTTACTAGACGGGCACCGAGACCTTTGAACTGTCTTTGGCCCCTTGCCCCTTCGTGTCCACCAGAGGACACGTGCGAGCCAAGCGCCCGGGGGCTACTGTCAGGGCCCTGGCAATCGAGGTACCACGTCCCGACGGTTGACAGGTCCCTCATGTGGGCAGATACACCCTCGGGAGGTTACGAAGCCTCTAGATGCGACCCGAACATCTAAACCCTCACGAGGCTACGATTCGCGAGAAGGTAGCCTCAAGAGGATGCGTCAAGGAGATGTATCCCTCCGCTACATCCCACTATGCCGCATGGCCTTGGATGCTTCTGTGCGAGCCTAGGGTCTATTATGTAATCTCGCCAAGGAGCTGGCGGGTGAGGCGAATCATAACAAAGGGTACGGCTGCCCTACGCTCCTGGTCCGCCTCGATAAAGAAGGTCCGGTCCTCCTACCTTTCTATAAGGAGAGGACAGACAACCTCAGCATGTGCATGCCACCCCTTTGCCGTTTTGGTGCAAGGAAGAAAGCAGGAAACGCCGGATGAAGACAAGCGGCACTAAAGAAGATCACTTTACAGAAGGACGAATATGCCCACGACGTCCAGGACTCGGTCCATGAAAAGCAGTATTGTAGACCGGGATCTCGAGGAGTGGTATTGTGGAAGCCCTTCCCGTCCAAGAATTGGGGGAAAAGG
The DNA here is from genome assembly GCA_916181665.1 of Avena sativa. NCBI lineage: Eukaryota > Viridiplantae > Streptophyta > Magnoliopsida > Poales > Poaceae > Avena > Avena sativa. Next base: position 323,976,287 of record OV702295.1, read on the forward strand.
CCCGCCGCCGCTATATAAGGAGCCCTTCTCCTACCTTAGATCGATTCGATCCGAGTGATCTCAAAACCTAGACATTCATCCACCATTGTACCCTCGTGAAGAACGCGAGCAATACAACCAAGAAGGAGTAGGGGCTTTACCTCCTCACAAGGGTCTTGAACCTGGGTAAAAAACCCTGTGTCAATTCTCTATCATGACCATGCTCTGTTGTCGCCACCGCCGTTGTGACTCATTAGGACGGCGTGTTCAGCCCCCTCTCAAACCAAGGACTCGTTGGACCCTAGTTTCCTTCACGGGACAAATCTCTGACATTAGGAATCCTCATAAGTCGGGACAAAGGAGGATGGCCGGGTTAGTGGTTTAATACCTCATTTAGTTGATGGCAGTGTGTCTATTCTTCAATATGCAGACGATACAACTATTTTTATGGAACATGATCTACAAAAGGAGCTTAATATGAAACTCATTCTTTGCATCTTTGAACAACTATCCGGTCTTAAGATTAATTTTCATAAAAGTGAACTCTTTTGTTTTGGACAAGCCATAACAGTAGAGGATCAATATAAAGATCTTCTTGGTTGTCTATCGGGGTCTTTGCCCTTTAAATATCTTGTTATTCATTTTCATTTTCGCATGTTAAAAATGGAGAATGGAAACCCATAGAGAACCGGTTTGAGAAGAAGTTAAGTAATTGGATTGATAAGCTTCTATCTTATGGGGATCGTCTCGTTCTCATTAAATCAGTAGTAACAAGCTTACCAATGTTTATATTTTCCTTTATGGAGGTACCGATTGGTGTTTGGAGGAGATTGGATTTTTTGTAGATCTTGCTTCTTCTGGAAAAATGATAATCACAAAAAGAAGGATCTCTTAACGAAGTGGAACATTATTTGCCGGTCTAAGAAACAAGGTAGCTTAGGCATATAGGTGCTGGAAACCAAACATAGATGCTTGCTTAGCAAATGATTATTCAAGCTTATTAATGAGGAAGGAGTGTGGCAAGATTTGTTACAAAATAAATATGTGTACTCCAAACATTGTCTCAAGTAACAACGCAACCTCATGATTCACCCTTTTGGAAAGGTTTAATGAAAGTGAAATGAGAATTCTTTGCTAGGAGGCTTTTTGACGTGAAGGAAGGAACGAGCACTAGATTTTGGGAGGACATCGTCTTTAGCACAACAATATAGTTCTCTTTACAAGATAGCGCAGTGGAAACAAATTACTATATGTGAGGTGTTATCTTAGTTTCTGATTAATATGTCTTTCAGGAGATCCTTGACGGGGAATAGGTGGAACACATGGTTGCATCTTCTGTCTAGGTTTATGCAAGTTAATCTAACGGAAGAACGGGACATGTTTATTTGGCATCTTATGCAATCTTGTACTTTTACTGTTAAATCCATATATCGACATTTTGGATAACAACACAAGGTTCCTTATAAAGTATATTTAGAAAATCAAAGTGCCTTTAAAAATCAGAATTTTTATATGGTTCGTTCATAGAAAGGTAATTCTTACTAAATATCATAGAGATACGTGATGTTGTTTTTGCGAAAAGGATGAGACCATACAATATCTTTTTATTGATTGCCCGATTGTACATTATTCATATGACTTTTAATATAACTCCACCCACAAGTATTAATCATCTTTTTGGAATTGGCTCAACCGTATTTAAAAAAAGATAAGATTCAAATTAAAGTTGGAGTATGCGTGGTCATTTGGGCTATCTGGAATATCCACAATGACTATATTTTTAACAAAGCATGATCTAAAACATTTTTGCAGGTCATCCTTTTGGCCTCCTATTGATCCGTACAAGGGCATACCTCCTGTAGAGAGATTATGGGAGATTCCAAAGCTCCAATAGGCCGGCTATCACGTATATATATAGACAATTACAGGGTACAATCCAACAGTCAGACGGAGACCTACTGTAATACAATTATATCTCAACACCCTCTCTCCCTGGCAGTAGAAGGGTCGGTATCGACACATAGACTGGATCGGAACTCATCAAAGGTCGACATCGGCAAGCCCTTCGTCATGATATCCGCAAACTGCTGAGAGGTCAGCACGTGAAGAACTCGAACATGACTAAGAGCAACCTGCTCATGAACGAAGTGGATATCCAGCTCGATGTGCTTAGTACGTCGATGATGAACGGGGTTGGCGAAGAGGTAGAGAGCCCAAACATTGTCGCAGAAGACAACAGTAGCCTTGTCAATAGGACAAGCGAGCTCGGAGAGAAGATGGCGAAGCCAGGTGCACTCGGCGACGGTGTTAGCCACGGCGCGATACTCTACCTCTGCGCTAGAGCACGAGATGGTGGGCCGTGTCTTGGACGACCAAGAGATGAGCGACGAGCCGAGGTAGACACAATATCCCGAGGTAGAGCGCCGAGTGTCAGGGCAGCCCGCCCAGTCCGCGTCGGAGTACGCCGCGATGTCCGAGGACGGCGAGGAGGTGATCGAGAGGCCGATATCCATAGTCCCGCATATGTAGTGAACCATCCGCTTGACCGTAGTACAGTGGGCGTCCTGATACGTCCAATTTGCATCACCATTCTATATCATAATTTGACAATATTCATTGATATATTTCTTATTAAGAGGTGTTACTCATGTCTTTTCATCTGTTTTTGCATGTTGGATGACTCTTGGAGGATGAACTGCCGGAGTCAGGATTCTGATGGAAAAAGAGGTGTTTTGATGCAATTTCGCGAAGATAAGAAAAATACCAGAAAAACTACAGAAAATCATATTTTCCCAGAAGACGAAGAAAGCCAGAAAGGGAGGTGGAGATGGGACACAAAGGGCCCACACCCCCAGGCGCGAGCCACCCCTAGGCCGCGCCTAGAGGGGTGTGGCCCACCTGGCCAACCTCTGGTCCGCCCTCTCACCTATATCTTCTCCTCGAAACCCTAAAACACGGAGAGCGACCACAAAAATATTCCACCGCCTCTGCGGGGCGGAAAACACCGAGAGAGAAAGAGCTCTCTGGCAGACTGATTTCTGCCGAGGAAATTCCTTCCCGGAGAGGGGAGATTGTGGCCATCAACACCATCATCAAGGTAGACTTCATTGGGATCATCATCATCATCCACACCATCATCTCCACCAGCACCATCATCACCAATCCATCCCGTTGTAACAATTGTGTTGAATACTAGAATAGTTCTTAGGGGAAACTTTCCCGGTGTTGATTACTATTGTAGTTGATGCTTGTGAGGGGAACCATTGGATTATTGTTTATGTTCAGATTGTTCTCCATCACCATATCATCTTTGATCTTGATCCATATGATATCTTGTGAGTAGTTCGTTTAGTTCTTGAGGACATGGGAGAAGTCATGTTGTTAGTAGTGGATTTGTGTTGAGATATTATTCAATGGTTTAGTATTTAAGTTGTGGTGCTATTCTTCTAGTGGTGTCAGATGAACGTCGACTACATGATACTTCAACATTTATGGGCCTAGGGGAATGCATTGTGTATTTGGCTACTAATTGTGGGGTTGCCGGAGTGACAGAAACATGAACCCCCGTTAGGACACCATTGCACAAGGGAGCGTAGGATCTCAGAGTTTAATGTTGTGGTTAGGTTTATATCTTAATTGCTTTCCTGTGGATACTTGCAGGGGGTTTAATCACAAGTATGTATTAGTCCAAGTAAGGTCGGTACATTAGCACAGGTTCACCCACACAACACTTACAATACCAAAGAAGACAACTCAGCTATTTGAAGCGAAATCACTTGACAGAATTCCCATGTGTCCTCGAGAACGTTTGGTCCTTTTAAGTATTTCCACCGGCTTATCCTTTGATAAGAAAGGATTGGGCCACTTGCTACAATTTTTTGTTGTATTTATTACTTGCACTTTATTTCTTTGCTTATCAGAAAACCCCTAAAAATCTGTTTGCTAAGTATTTACAGAGATTTCCTGCTCCATACCACTAGTCAACACCTTCTGCTCCTCGTTGGGATCGACACTCCTATTTATCGAAAGTACTATGATACACCCCCTATACTTGTGGGTCATAAAGACCATTTTTCTAGTGCCGTTGCCGGGGAGTGAAGCGCTATTGAAGAGTGGAACTGGTAAAGGTAAATTCTACTATGAGTAGTGCTTTTTATTTCTGTTTGTTACTTTGTTTCCAATATTGATATTGAAAGTACAAAGGAAGTCGCCTAGAGGGGGTGAATAGGCTTTTAAAATTATTACGGTTTAGGCTCAAGAATGCGGAATAAAACTACGTTTAATTTATTGAGCACAAAACCTAGCCACTAAGTTCACCTAGGTGCACCAACAACCTATGCTAAGCAATACAAGCAACAAGGTGATAGCAAGGTATAAATACTTCAAGCACGATGGCTATCACAATGTAAAGTGCATAAGTAAAGGGTTCGGTTGAGAGATAACCGATGGACGCGGAGACGAAGATTTGTTTCCCGAAGTTCACTTCCAAAGAAGCTACGTCTCCGTTGGAGAGGTGCGATGGTGCAATGCTCTCCGAACGCCACAAATGGCTCACCTCGAGGTGTGGTGGCTCGATGCTCACCCAACGCCACACAAGGCCTCACCCCGGATGTGGAAGCACGCAACTCACCGACGCCACAAAAGGCTCACCCTATTCTCCCAAGTGCGCACCACAAAAGGCGGGCACTTGATCCACTATGGGGCGCTTGAGGGCGGTCACCGAACCCGTACAAGATTGGGGCTAACTCCACAACTCAATTGGAGGCTCCCAACAACAAAGCCACAAAAGGCCAACAACGCCACAAAAGGCTACAAGACCACAAAAGGTCAACAAGACCACAAAAGGTCAACAATCCAACCACACAACCGTCTAGGGTTCCAAGGAACCCAAGAGAAACAAGCTCACAAGCTTGAACTCGCCGAATCTCCGAGGAGAACTCAAACCTATGCACCAAATGCAAGGGCAAGTCCTTCTCCCCCATATTCCAACAAAGCTACAAAAGCTATTGGGGGACTAAGGGAGGAAGAACACAAGAGTAGAACTCAAACCTATGCACCAAATGCAAGGGCAAGTCCTTCTCTCCCAAATTCCAACAAAGCTACAAAATCTATTGGGGGAATAAGGGAGGAAGAACACAAGAGGAGAACACAAAACTCTCCAAGATCTAGATCCCAATGATTCCTTCACAAATAAGGGATTTGACTTGGGGGGATTGTAGATCTAGATCTTGTTGGGAATATGCCCTAGAGGCAATCATGTATGATGTGTTTTCCCATTGTATTCATAAAGATATTAAGTAGTCCTTGTATAAACATCTGATGTGTATCATTGAATATGTGATTCGGTTGTGGAACTATGCATTCATGTTGTTTGTACTAAATATCCTTGGTCATTGAGGTCGTGTTGGACACACAACTTAGACCAATGTGAAATTTGGCTTGATGACTCGGTTCCACTCGTCATGGGCATGGAGATGCTATTCCAACTTACACAGACTCGGCTAAAGAGTTTAGCGAGTCGGATTGACCCATATTGAGGTACAATGAACTAGCTGTCATTTGTATATCTCAATCAATGTAATCCTTAGACCTGAGGTTGTTGCATAGTCCGAGTTGAGGATCACCGACTTAGGTTCTGTCAAACACTGATCCGTAACTAGGAAGTTATAAAGGCAGGGTTCGGGTCGACTGAGAATCAAGCTGCGTGATGTGAATAACCAAGATGGGATTTTGCCCCTCCACTCGGAGAGATATTCTCTGGGCCCTCTCGTGAGATATGATTCGGAAAGCATGGCCATGCACGACTCGGTTAAGTGTTAACCGAGGCGATCAACTAAGAGTTAGTCGGGTGAATCACTTATCTCGGATCGATAAGAGAGTCGGACTATTTAAGGGATGACATATATTCGCCTATAGTCTGACAAGGTATATCGTGAGGCAAAAGGGACTCGGACGTAAGTAGCATTGGAAAGGCAAGTCGTCATGACTCTTTGGTACTTGGGAGTCGGCACGTTCTGCTAGGAGCCGCTACCGACTGATCGATTGAGAGTCGGACTCCAATTGTGTCCAAGTAGCCATGAGCCTGCGGGGTCACACACTTAAGAGCAGGAGCAAGTTTGGATTGGATCTGAACCTGTAATCTGGTTGGGTTGGACCTAAACCTGATTAGGACTAAGTTAGTGAGTTGGACTCACGGTGACTAGTGCTATATGGGCTTTAGTGAATGGGTCGCGCGAGCAGAGCCCACGTTCACTCCCTATGTATAGTGGAGCACCTTAACCCAAAAAGGTTAATCGTTGTTCGGTTAGGTCATTCCATGTGTTGGAAACCCTAGCTCCACAGCAGTCCAGCCGCCGTAACGAACCTAGCAGTTCGCTGCCAGCGCTCCTCCTTGTACGTGTGGATACCAGCAGAGGTGATGTGCGATCAGCACCAGGACGATCGGATCGTGAGGACTGTACTGCATCAACTGACGCGCTTTATCAGTAATCCGCAACTGCGCGTCTAGTGGTAAACCTCGTGGCCTTCTACCTCAGCTAGATCTTGGGATCACCACGTTAGAGGAAAAAGTTTTGTTTTATCTCTGCGTGGCCCAACAGTGGTATCAGAGCAATAGCTTCTGGTTTTAGGCTCGAGATCTCGCATATGTGAAATGTGGTAGGCTATAGATGGGATCTATGTGCTGTTTTGGTGGTCGATCTATGAGATAGATCAGTTTTGTACGAAGTTGATTGGATCAACCGTACTCAGGGAATGGTAGATCTGATTTCCGTGATCATACTGCTAAGGTCGTGGAACGACATACCCCTACCGGTCGGCTTCCGCCATCGGGGTAGACTGTGACACGTAAATCCAGAAGCGGTGATCAAAGATCAAAGAGTTTGATCGAATCGGAACGATGGTCGGAATCCATGTCCGGATCGTAGATGAGATCTACGTTTTCGGAAAAATCGTCGGGCGCTGCCCGCACCCGCGAGGGGCGCTGCCCCTTCGATCCCCGCCCCCTATCCGGCTAGAGGGACCACCGGCTTCGCCCTGTCGTAGCGCCTTAGATGTCGGTGCGAGTTTCACAACGCCGGTAGATATTGTATCTATGCATAACTTGTTTTTGCAGGAAGTTGTGAATGGTATGGTTCATGTGCATGTGATGTATGTGTGTAATCCATACGTGATCTGCGAATCACGGGTTTTTGTCAGCCGGCTGGAGCCTAGGTGCTGTCATTTTATTGTATAACGACCTGCGTGTCGGATTCTCTATGTAATTTACTTTACTAAGCTAGTGTAGCTGTTTGGAGAACCCGGAAGGCACGCAAGGCATTGTACATGTCGGCGACATGGAGTAAGACGGCAAGTGACAAGAGTTGGCACGGGTCGGATTACAGGCTTTGTGGAGATGGAGATCTCCATGAAGAGAGCCATACCATTTCACATTATAATTCCTTTATTTTGTGTTATTGTTATGTCTCAGTTTTACCTCTATTAGATAGTCGGTAAAATTTAATCCCTCAAAGAAGGTCTAGTCTGTTTTCCCGCCAGTGTTTGCACCATCACAAGTCGGACATTTTTGGTAGTGGGCTCATAAAATTGAGGTGCTGCCAATTCTTTCCGACTAGGTGGGTTCGAGTCGCACTCTTACTGCAGAAACACTCGGTAAGCTAGACGGGTCTATCACAACGGTTGTGGGACTCGGGGAAAAGTCGGATGGGAGCCGAGGCATGTGATGCCACCCATCCAATAGGAGTCGCATGAGATGCGATTGACAAGGAGTTGTCTACCTAGATCACTTGGCGGCTAGCGGTGATGCTAAAGCTCACTAGCCGACTTGCTTATTTAGGATCCTGAATCACTAAGCAACCATCGGAGGGGTGTTGGTTCTAGTGGGAGCATAAAATACTAAAATGTTTAATATGCTTGCTATTTTATGAATACATGTCTTAAGTGTTTTGCATATTTTCTGTTGTAGATCATGGCACCAAGTAGCAGTCACTCTCAGATATCCGGTTTTGCGTTGAGAACCATTCTTGAGAAAGATAAACTGAACGACACTAATTTTACCAACTGGTATCGAAATCTGAGAATTGTTCTCAAACAAGAAAAGAAGGACCATGTCCTAGACAACCCACTTCCAGATGAGCCGAATGAGAATGCGACTGTCACAGCCACCAATGCCTACCGTCGGGCTAAGGATGAGTCCACGGATATTAGCTGTCTTATGCTTGCTCACATGGAACCGGACTTGCAAAAGCAGTTCGAGCATGTTGAGGCCTACGATATGATCGAAAGCCTCAAAAGTATGTTCCAGTCTCAGGCGAAGACTGAGAGGTATCAAGTCTCTCAGGCTTTGCTGAGTTGCAAGCTTAAGGATGGTGATCCACTGAGTCCGCATGTGATCAAAATGGTTGGTTACGTGCAGTCTTTGGAGAGGCTTGGCTGCCCCATTAGCGAAGAGTTCGCTACGGATATAATTCTGAACTCTCTTCCTAGTGCATATGGGCAGTTCATTTCGAACTACCACATGCATGGTATGGATAAGAAGCTCACTGAATTGCATGGGATGCTCAAGCAGGCAGAGGCGGATCTCAAGAAGGGCACCAGTCAAGTGTTGATGGTGCAGAATAAGGCTAAGTTCAAGAAGAGTTCTTGGACTAAGAAGAAGGCTAAGTCAGGAGGAAAGCAGGCTCAGGACCCAGTCCCAAGTGCTTCCTCAGGGACTAAACCATCTCCTTCAGCCGGATCCACTTGCTTCTACTACAAGGCGGATGGCCACTGGAAGAGGAACTGCAGCAAGTACTTGGCCGACAAAGCCAAGAGTGGAGGTATGACTTCCGACTCAGGTACACTTGTTTGCAATGTTATAGACATATATCTTGCTGATGCACCTAATAGTTCTTGGGTATATGATACCGGATCAGTTATTCACATCTGCAACTCGTTGCAGGGACTGGTAAGAACTAGGAGCGTAGCAAGAGGCGAGGTTGATATTCGAGTCGGCAACAAAGCAAGAGTTGCTGCGTTGGAAGTCGGCATGATGCAACTTCATTTACCTTCTGGATTCATTATGGAACTGAATAATTGTTATTATGTTCCAGTGCTCAGTCGAAACATTATTTCTGCTTTATGTTTGATGAGGCAAGGCTATGAGTCGAATATCAAGAATAATGGTTGTTCTTTGTATTTGAATGATATGTTTCACGGCTTTGCACCCGTCCAGGACGGGTTATTTATTTTGAATCTTGATGGTGAGTCGGTTTATAACATAAATGTTAAAAGGTTGAAACCAAATGATCTGAATATGACTTACTTTTGGCATTGTTGGCTTGGTCATATAAGTTGGAAACGCATGAAGAAGCTCCATGATGATGGACTCTTAACTTCGTTTGACTTGGAGTCGTTCGAGACATGCGAATCTTGCCTACTCGGCAAAATGACCAAGACACCTTTTGCAAAGAGTTGCGAAAGGGCATCCGACTTGTTGGGCCTAGTACATAGTGATGTATGTGGACCAATGAGCACGACAGCCAGGGGTGGTTATGAGTACTTCATTACCTTCACTGATGATTTGAGTAGGTATGGATATATCTACTTGATGAAACATAAGTCGGAAGCCTTTGAAAAGTTCAAAGAATTCCAGAATGAAGCACAGAATCAACTTGGCAAGAAAATAAAGTTTCTTCGGTCGGACCGAGGAGGTGAGTACATGAGCCATGAGTTTGATGACCATCTGAAAAGTTGTGGAATAGTTCCTCAACTTACTCCGCCAGGAACGCCACAAAGGAATGGTGTTTCGGAAAGGCGGAATCGGACCTTGTTGGACATGGTACGATCAATGATGAGTCGGACAGATCTGCCTTTATCATTTTGGGGTTATTGTCTAGAAACAGCGGCGTTCACACTAAACAGAGTACCATCAAAATCGGTAGAGAAGACACCGCATGAGATGTGGACAGGCAAAAAGCCAAGTTTGTCTTTTCTTAAGATTTGGGGTTGTGAAGCTTTTGTCAAGCGACTCCAGTCGGACAAGCTTACAGCCAAGTCGGATAAGTGTATTTTCGTGGGGTATCCGAGGGAAACCTTGGGTTACTACTTCTACAACCGAGAAGAGGGCAAAGTGTTTGTCGCTCGGAACGGTGTCTTCCTTGAGAAAGAGTTTCTCAGTCGGGGAGTAAGTGGGAGCACGGTGCAGCTCGAAGAAATTCGAGAGGAACCGGCTAGTAGCAAGTCAACAAAAACCTTGGAGGTTGAGCCGGTCGTGGCAGCTGAGCCGGCAGCAGCACCTATACTACGAAGATCGGCAAGATTACGAAGTGTTCGTGATGTGTTACTGTTAGACAGTGATGAGCCGGCAAATTATTCGGAAGCGATGGTGGGATCTGATTCCTAGTCATGGCTTGGATCCATGAGATCCGAGTTAAAGTCCATGGATGAAAATCAAGTTTGGAACTTGGTTGATCTGCCAGACGGTGCAAGACCCATCGAGTGCAAATGGGTCTTTAAGAAGAAAACTGATATGGATGGAAATGTTTCCGTCTATAAAGCACGCCTTGTCGCGAAGGGGTTCCGACAAGTTCAAGGAGTTGATTACGACGAGACTTTCTCACCCGTAGCGATGCTTAAATCAGTTCGGATCATGTTAGCTATAGCGGCCTATTTCGACTACGAGATATGGCAGATGGATGTCAAAACGGCTTTCCTTAACGGAATTTAACCGAGGACGTGTATATGATACAGCTCGAGGGTTTTGTCGATCCGGCTAATGCTGACAAGGTGTGCAAACTTCAGAAATCCATTTATGGGTTGAAGCAAGCATCTCGGAGTTGGAATATTCGCTTTGATGAGGTAGTCAAATCGTTTGGCTTCATCAAGAGTGATCATGATTCTTGTTTATACAAGAAGTTTAGTGGGAACAAAGTAAATTTTCTAATCTTATATGTGGATGACATATTACTGATTGGAAATGATGTCCAGATGTTGCAAGAAACCAAGGAATCATTGGAAAGGAGTTTCTCAATGAAAGACTTGGGTGAGGCAACATACATCCTCGGAATCCAGATCTATAGAGATAGATCAAGGAGGCTCATTCGATTGAGTCAGAGTACTTATTTGGACAAAGTGTTGAAGAAGTTCAACATGGAATCATCTAATAAGGGGTTCTTACCGATGTTCCATGGTGTAAAACTTAGCAAGACTCAGTGTCCTTCGACAACTGATGAGCGAAGTCGGATGAGTGCGATTCCATATGCTTCTGCAGTCGAATCCATCATGTACGCCATGATTTGTACTAGGCCGGATGTTTCCTATGCTCTAAGTGTTGTGAGCAGATACCAGGCTGATCCTGGAGAGATCCACTGGACAGCGGCTAAAAATATCCTAAAGTACTTGAGAAGGACTAAGGATATGTTCTTGGTTTATGGTGGTGAAGATGAACTCAGTGTAAAGGGTTACACGGATGCGAGTTATCTTACCGACTCTAATGATTCTCGTTCACAATCCGGATACGTGTTTATTATAAACGAAGGTGCTGTGAGCTGGAAGAGTTCCAAGCAAGAGACTGTGTCTGCATCTACAACAGAGGCTGAGTATATTGCCGCCTCGGAGGCAGCAAAGGAAGCTGTTTGGATGAGGAATTTCCTCATGGATCTTGGTGTGGTTAAGGGCTCGTCCAATCCGTTGGACATGTATTGTGACAACAATGGTGCTATTGCACAAGCCAAGGAACCTAGACAGCACCAGAAGAACAAGCACATACTCATGCGGTACCACCTGATTCGCCAGTTCGTGGATCAGGGTGATATCAAGTTATGCAAGGTACACACGGATGCAAATATTGCGGATCCGTTGACAAAGCCATTACCACAGCCGAAACATGAGGCGCACCTGAGAGCCATGGGCATTAGATGCTTAGACATATGATGTCGGAAGATTGACTCTAGTGCAAGTGGGAGACTGTTGGGAATATGCCCTAGAGGCAATCATGTATGATGAGTTTTCCCATTGTATTCATAAAGATATTAAGTAGTCCTTGTATAAACATCTGATGTGTATCATTGAATATGTGATTCGGTTGTGGAACTATGCATTCATGTTGTTTGTACTAAATAGCCTTGGTCATTGAGGTCATGTTGGACACACAACTTAGACCAATGTGAAAGTTGGCTTGATGACTCAGTTCCACTTGTCATGGGCATGGAGATGCTATTCCAACTTACACAGACTCGGCTAAAGAGTTTAGCGAGTCGGATTGACCCATATTGAGGTACAACGAACTAGTTGTCATTTGTATATCTCAATCAATGTAATCCTTAGACCTGAGGTTGTTGCATAGTCCGAGTTGAGGATCACCGACTTAGGTTCTATCAAACGCTGATCCGTAACTGGGCAGTTATAAAGGCAGGGTTCAGGTCGACTGAGAATCAAGCTGCGTGATGTGAATAACCAAGATGGGATTTTTCCCCTCCACTCGGAGAGATATTCTCTAGGCCCTCTCGTGAGATATGATTCGGAAAGCATGGCCATGCACGACTCGGTTAAGTGTTAACCGAGGCGATCGACTAAGAGTTAGTCGGGTGAATCACTTATCTCGGATCGAGAAGAGAGTCGGACTATTTAAGGGATGACATATATTCGCCTATAGTCTGACAAGGTATATCGTGAGGCAAAAGGGACTCGGACGTAAGTCGCATTGGAAAGGCAAGTCGTCATGACTCTTTGGTACTTGGGAGTCGGCACGTTCTGCTAGGATCCGCTACCGACTGATCGATTGAGAGTCGGACTCCAATTGTGTCCAAGTAGCCATGAGCCTGCGGGGTCACACACTTAAGAGCAGGAGCAAGTTCGGATTGGATCTGAACCTGTAATCTGGTTGGGTTGGACCTAAACCTGATTGGGACTGAGTTAGTGAGTTGGACTCATGGTGACTAGTGTTATATGGGCTTTAGTGAATGGGTCGCGCGAGCAGAGCCCACGTTCACTCCCTATATATAGTGGAGCACCTTAACCCAAAAAGGTTAATCGTTGTTCGGTTAGGTCATTCCATGTGTTGGAAACCCTAGCTCTACAGCAGTCCAGCCGCCGTAACAGCAGTTCGCCGCCGAAGCTCCTCCTTGTACGTGTGGATACCAGCAGAGGTGTTGTGCGATCAGCACCAGGACGATCGGATCGTGAGGACTGCATTGCATCAACTGACGCGCTTCATCAGTAATCCGCAACTGCGCGTCTAGTGGTAAACCTCGTGGCCTTCTACCTCAGCTAGATCTTGGGATCACCACGTTAGAGGAAAAAGTTTTGTTTTATCTCTGCGTGGCCCAACAGATCTCCTCTCTCAGATCCCTCAAAAAGATGCAAGAATCATAGGAGGGGAAAGGGAGAGGGAAAGCTTCTTCAAAGGTTGACAATGGAGGAGAGAGAGAAAGCCGAGAACCAAGAGGAAAAGCTAGTACCCACGAAGGGGAAGAGGAGCCCCTTTTAAAGGGCTCCCAGATCTGCCTGTTATGGGCATTCGCGACTCCTGGCCGGAACTTCCGGTGGGAGTCCGGAACTTCCGGTGGCACACAGCCAACGGTCAAAAACTACGGAGCGAAAAACTGAAAAAGTGAATCCTGGTCAGAACTTCCGCCGGTTCACCGGAACTTCCGGTGGGAGCGAAACTTCCGGTGGAAGTTCCGACAGAAGTTCCGTCAAATAGACATATTCAAAACAGAAGGTTACTGAACTTGAGCGGAACAAGACCCGGAACTTCCACCGGAACTTTCGGCGGCAAAGATGCCCTAGCGGAACTTCCGGTGGGAAGCCGGAACTTCCGGTCAGGGAAATTCCAGAAACCAGAAAACCAGAAACGCAATAACTTTTGCATCCGAACTCCAAACGGGATGAAACCAATTTTGTTGGAAAGATAACGACGAATAGAATCCAACGAATAGAATCGAAATATTGGGTATCACCTTGGGAGAAAATATCATGAATATATATATGTGAACTATCCCCCAAGGTGTGGAGCTAGAAAACTCGCAAGATCAAAAAACGCAATAAGATATGCAAGTGAAATCCTTAGATGATGAGCTAGAGCTTGTTATTATGGTGACCACAAGCTCTAGATCCTCTCATGGACAAGAACCAAATAACAACCAAGAAAGATGATGCTATGAATGCAAAGGTTTGAGCTCTCTCCGAACGATATAGACGAGACACCCGCTTGAGAGCCCCTCTTGATAGCACGGCTATCTATCCTAAACCCGGTCTCCCAACTAACAATACGAGACCGGCAAAAGAAAAGCCCTATCAAGAACATACCTTTGCCTTGAGCATCCCACTTGAACTTGATGTAGACCGTCTTGTTCTTCTATAGTGGGAACACCTTTCTTGGATGCTCTTGCTTGATGAAGATGAAGACTTGCAAATTGCTCCTCCATACTCCATGGGGAAACCTCTTCTTTGAACTTGTCTTCATCATTCCATGAGCACGAGGATGGCAAGCTTCAAGCATGAGATCTTCTAGAGATGGCGCATCTTGAGCTCGCCCTTCTTCATCCCTACTTGAGGTTGATCCATCTTGATTCAACTCTTTCCACATGCCTTGATCGACCTTCAAGCTCCTTCTTTCTTCATGATTCCAATGGGCACAAAGCCCTTGGACATTTCTTCATCTTCCAACCTTGAAACCAACACATGGCCCAAGCGATGCCAATGGACAAACCTACAAGTGAAACTCAATTTACACATTAGTCCATAGAGATTGTCATTAATTACCAAAACCACACATGGGGGCATACATGCCCTTTCAGATAACCCACTTGGTTTGCTGTTTGGGAAAACTACTACCACTGTTAGGGTAGTAGATGAACCACCGCCTGTTGAGATAGATCCTTTTAAGTTACCTATAAGTATTGTTGATCGTGTTATGGATAATTATTATTTAGGGGATGGAACTGTCCACCCTGATGATCATTTGCTTTTTATCCACGAATTATGTTGGTTGTTTAAGTGTGCAGGTATCGCAACTGAACAGGTAAAGAAGAAGTTACTCTCTATATCCTTGAAAGGGAGAGATGAAGAATGGTATAAGCTACTGAAGCATGGGCAATCCATGGAATGGGAGGAAATAGTACCTCTCTTTTATTCTAAATTTTATCCTCCTAGTGAAATACGTAAGGATAGGAATCTGATATATAACTTTTGGCCTCGTGATGGAGAGAGTACAGCTCAAGCTTGGGTGATATTGAAGTTACTAATTCTTAAATGTCCTATTCATGAACTCCCTAACAATATTATTATCAATAACTTTTATGCTAGGCTTTCTCTTCATGATAAAGGTTTACTAGATGCTTCTTGTGTTGGATCATTCACACATATGAAGTAAGAAGCTAAATGGGATCTCCTAGACCGTATTCAAGAAAATACTGAAGCTTGGGAGAATGACAAAGGAAGAAAGTCAGGTATAAATTATGATTATGAATGCATTAAATGTTTTATGGGAACTGATGATTTCTGCGATATTAGTAATGAGTATGGTCTTGACTCCCAAAGTATTTCCAATTCTTTTAAGGCTTTTGCCTCTTACATAGAAATTCCTAAAAAGAAGTGGAATAAGTACCATGCACCTTATAAAGATGTTGTTAGTCATGTTCCTGTTAGAAGCACTAAAGTTTGTACTATTGATCATATTTTGCCTGAACCTTATGTTGAGAAAATACCTTTCCTAGCTAAGGTAAAGGAGTATTCTATGATGATTAGTGTGAATAACAAAGGTACAAAGAAAACTATGGAATCCGATGAGCAAATAAATATTGAACCTGTGGTAGCTATTGTGAAAGATCTTTTCACTAGAAATATAGAGGATGAGAACATTGTCTTATGTGAAGACGCTTCTAATATTATTTCTCATCCTAGTAAAGCTAGAAAAGCTCGTGTCCTTATGATTTCTGTTAGAATTGGTGATCATTGCTATTATGGTTTATGTGATATTGGTGCTAGTTCTAGTGTTATTCCTGATGAGATTTACAGGGAAATTATGCATCAAATTGGTCCTTGTGAGCTTGAGGATATTGATGTGGTTATTCACTTTGCTAATAAGGAATCCATTTGCCCTATTGGTATTGTAAGAGATGTGGAGGTCCTCTGCGGTAAGATTAAGTATCCTGCTGATTTTCTAGTGCTTAATTCAGCAGCTAGCAAAACTTTTTCTATCATTTTTGGTATACCTTTCTTGAACACTTGTTGAGCTATTATAGATTGTAGGAAGGAAAAAGTTTTGACTAAGTTTGATGGGGAGTCTTATGAGTTTAATGTTTCCAAATTTTCTAAAGCTCCTTGTGAAAATAGCTTGCCTAATAAAGATTTTAGGATGGAACAACTTGCTTCTATTGATCCAGTTTATGACCTTGGACCTCTTTTTGGTGATTCTAAGTATGCTCATTCTGATGATAAAGTTGTTGACAGTGATAGTTATATTGTAAACTTTATTCAAAGTTCTACTGAAAGTTATTATGAGAGAGGGAAACACGGTTTTATGCATCTCAATAATATTAAGTTTCCCTATTTTATGTTGAAAGCTTTGAAGTTGCATTAGTTTTGTCTTCCTATGCTAGTGGCTTTTTGTTACAACAATTTTTTTCTCATGATACCCCCATGCATAGGAAGTGGGTTAGACTCAAATGTGTTAGTTATTTGCTTCTTGATTGTCACATCCCAAAATTATCCAAATCTTGTAATGTGAAAAATAAATGAATAAAAGAAAACTTTGTTGATTTTCAGGGTGAGAAGAAACTTTTTGAATCCAATTGGAAACTTTCAAAACCTATTTGGATCAAATGAAATCCTAAAGGGATTTAAAAAGTTAAATAAACAATAAATTTAAAAATACTTAAAATTCCTATTTTTGAATCTTTTAATAAAAAGATTTGGTTTCAAAAGAAAAGATAGATTTATAAATAAGGATTATTTTTATAAAGCCAAATTAAACCTTAGCCAATCTTTTGAATTAAAATGTTTTGCTTTGATAAAAATAGTAAAGGTTTATTTAAATAAAATAGTAAAGATTTAATATCCAATTTTATTTAAGTAAAGACTTTTCCCATTTTAAATAAACATTAAAACTTATTTATTTATTTTAAATAAGTTTTCCAAGTATTTTATATTCTCAATTAAAACCTACTGAAGTGTTTTTGGTTTTATTTTAGATTTCAAAATAAAGATTTTAATAAAACAAATCCTATTTGAATTAAATGAATAAGGTCTATTCATTTAATTATTATTGGACCCTAAAATAAAAATGTTATTTTATTTTAAACAAGTTTTCCAAGTATTCTAAATTTTCAAATAAAACCTACTGATTTGGTTTTGAAAATATTTAGATTTCAAATGGAGATTTTATTAAATAAATCAAACCCTATTCGATTAAATAACTAAGGTCCATTTTATTTAATTAATGAATGGATCCTAAAAAGATTAAAAATATTATTTTATTTTTGAGACTCTGGTTTATGTTGTTAAACAGAACCAAATTCAATTACAAGTGTGGTGAATGCTTGAATTATTTTGGTTGTTTGATTTGTTTGTTTGAATTTCAAAACAGAAAAAGAAATAGAAAAAGAAAAAGGTTTCAGAATAGGAAAAGAATAGAATTAGACTCGACCCAACCCAACCTGGCCCATTAAGCCCAGCAGCCCATTTCCCTCTCTCCCCGAAGCGTTTTTCTCTCACTCACCAGACGACCCTCAGAGCCAATGGCAGGTGGACCCAACTCCCCTCTCCTCTCTCTCGCTGACCAACCGACCCCACCCCTCATGTTCATCGTCTACACCGCGACCAGTTCTTCCCCGCTCCTGCCGTTGATTCCTCCGAGTAAATTCGTCGTAACACTGTGTTTATTCCTCGCTGTGATCAAGCCCATTTAATCGCCCTGGCATCCTCTCCATTTCCCCTCTGTCTCCTCCCCCAAGTGCGCCCCCAGGCTGACGAATTTCGCTCAAACACCGCCACTGTCCGACGACGCTTCGGCGAGGATTCCGGCAGCCCCACGCCACCACTTGCCTCCCCAAGCACGCAGACACCCTCCCCACCTCCAGGCAAACCTCCCCATAGCGCCAGCTTGCCCGCACATGCCTTGCAGCCTCGACTCTGACCATGTCTGAGCGCCACCGACGATAAGCCCAACTCCGGTGAGCCATAGCCGACGACCTCGTGCGCCCCTTGCTCACTGGTGAGTGTTTCCGTGAACCTTGAACTCGTGTGCATCTTCCTGATGCGTTGTTACTCTCGCTTGCGCCCCAGACGCTCACCTCCGACAACATCTGCTCGCGCCCGAGGTGAAGCACAACTCCGACGAGCGATTCAGGACTACCCAGAGCGCCCCTCGACAAACGGACCACACGTTGAGAATCAGCACGACGCCATGAACACTGTGAGTATCTCCCCAGCCATTCTAGCTTCCTGTAGCGCCGGCGCCGCCACCGTCTGGCCGCTCCGCCGCCAGTAGCCACCGCAGCGCCGCCCATCTATGGCTGGCACGCTGTACATCGTAGGATGAAAATCCAAGCGCCACGATAGAACAGGACCGAAGGGGTACGAGTGATCCTATGCCGCACGATCTGACTTGATCCAACGCACCAGAGTAGCCAATCCGAGCGAAGCGGTATGGACAAATCATAACACGCCGCGTGTCACCAGTTTGTTTAAAACAGAAATTTTGAATCTGATTTAGATGCAGATTTGAAACTCTTGTAACTTTTGATCCACACGTCCAAAAATTACAAACTTTATATCAATGGAACCAGTGGAGCAAGCCCTAGCCAACCATGCCATTTGTTTAGTCAAAAGCTTCTGGAAAAATGTTTGTTTTTGCAGAAACATTTGTATGCTTGTTTAGATTATAAAAATTGTTCAAAAATGATTTTGGGGACAAAATCTTTGGCAAATGGTGTGATTTGAACCTACTGACCATAGGAAACACTTTGTGGTTTCAAAAATGTATTTGGTGAAACAAAAGAATGATTCTTTGATTTAAAACCATTTCTAGACAAATAAAAATATAGTTTATTTATTAAAAATGGTTTTGGAAGAAAACTTTTGGGAAATGTTTTGTTTTAAACTCTCTGACCCCAAACACCAAGTTTTATGGTTTGAAAACATATTTGGTGAACCCTATAGATTAATGCCTTAGTAAAAACATTTCTACACCACATAAAATGATACTTTGTTTTGAAAATGGTTTATGAAGTGAAACCTTTTGCAAATGACTTTGCCACTTTACAAAATGACCATTAGGTGCTTTCAAATGTTTATGACCCATTAGGAACCAATTTTTCAAATAAAACAAAGCTTGGCATGCTTGCATGCATTTCTTAGACTTTATCATTTTATGTGATGAATTGCTTGAATGGTAGATTGAAATATTGTTTGCTTGATTGATTTGTAGTGACTTGAAGTGTGTGGACATTGCAAAGATCAAGGAGTGAACTTATACCCTCTACCAAAAAGGCAAATGATGCTCCATACTTTTGTCCCATTACTTTCACTATGCATTAGTGATTTTTCTAAGTAAAACTTGCATGGAATTTTGCTAAGTATAAACCTTCCTATAGGAAAACCTAGTAGATGAAACCTTAGTAGAAATTTTCCTAAGTTAAGATTCCTACTACTATCAAGCTTAGATTAGCTAATAGAAAACAAGGGTGGAATATATATTCACACTATGGAAAATTTCTAAGTCTGAGGACTTGTGTTTTTGTTTAATAAAACAACTAAGTTAATGAATCACCTGGGTGGAATGGTAATTGCTTGGTGGTTTTTGGTTGAGTGGTTCACAAGGCCCATGTTTATGGTTGACCTTGTGTATCTCACTTGTGGATTGCCACCCAGGAACAAAGAGATTTGAGATGTCAAATGATGAGAAGCTTCAAGTGCAGCCACTTGGCATTATGGGCTCTTCCTAGATCATATAGGTTGCAAGAACTTAGCCATATGGACAGTTGGTGGTAGAGTTCGATAGGTTGGAACGCGTCCATTTTGGTCTAAGGGAAGGCTTCTGAAAGATCTTGTCTTGGTGAAACCAAGTCTTGTGGGGAAAGTGCACCACCTCTGCAGAGTGTAAAATCTAAGTACTTAGCCATGTCCCTGGTAAAGGACAATTTGAGCATCAAGACATGGAAGCAATCAAGAATCTCATCATTCAAATTTCAAAGTTAAAAACTTGTGGTTGAACAAGGGTTAAAGGATCTTCAATCTTTGATTGGGAGAAATGTTTTTGTCAAGCAAAAACTTAGTGTTTTCAAATGTTAAGGAAAAATCTATTTTGAGCAACGCAAGCCTCAACTCCACTTAGCCAAATGCATATAGATGATAGACTCCACTATACTACCATAGTATCACTTGCCAATACATTTCAAATGTATTGACCCTTGTGGCTGTAACTTGTATGTTGCAGGTTTGATTGATTTAGTGAAGTGTGTTGATTAGGATTACAAAGTCTACAACCAACATGTCTGCTTGTGGCACTTTGAAGATGAAGGACCCCATGCTTATAGATATTCTGCTGCAATGTAATGTAATAGCCAAATGAGCTATGTAAGATGTAATAAAATTATGTTATTTCTGGTTATAAAGTTGTATTATGACCTTTGTTTCTTGATATTACATCTTAACTGTGGATGCTAGCTATTGATCCAGGGACTAGCATTGTAAACACAGGGGACTATACCTTATTAAAGGTTGGGACCCTTACATTGATGCTCTCTTTCACTTCAGATATTTATCTCCTATGTGAGCATCTTTGAAACTATCAAGTCTAACTTAAAGGCATTAAAGAAAAGTACTTCTTGGGAGATAACCCAATAGTTTTGTCAAGTCTTGGAAGTTATTACCTCAGTAATAACTGCTCCTTATCCTTTTTGTTTTGGTTTTTGTGTCAAGATCAACTACTTTTGAGAAGTAGAGGAGTTGTGAAAAGTGGCTGTCCTGGGACAGATTTTTGTGCTGCATTGTAAAATTCGTGAAGGATCTCAATACTTCGGATGGAGCTGTATTTTTCTGTTCTTGTTCTCCAAGTTGTTACCCAACTTTCATTAGTTTTGCACTTTTGATTTGAGAAACAGAAGGTTTTCGAAAAAATAATCTTTACCTGCTGGTCTATTTTGACAGATTTCTGCCATCATTTGCATTTGCCTCTTATATTGATTCCCTTCCAGATTCTTATGGGTTTTTGGAAAGTAGTTGCTACAGTAGCTTTTGTTTTGATGTATTTCAGTTGAAGTGTGAACCTAAAGGTTTATTGTTTTTTCATACACTACTATTGGCATTGAGGTTTGTGTAAAGCCTTGCATGAAAGAAATTTCTAGGAGAAGGAGAAAAGGAATCTGCCAAGTTCGTCTTTGAATAGGTAAAAGTGTTGAAAACAGAAGGTTCGTGAAAACCTTATATTTTTATATTTTTGATGTTTTTATTACATACGAAAGGTTACGAAATGAAATAGAGGAGGAAACGGAGGCCAGGGTGGCCACACCCACCCCACGCGCGGGCCCCAGCTGGCCACGCCTGGAGGGGATGTGAGCCCCCTGACCTCCGTCTCCACCTTGTTTTCGTACCAGTACCTTCCCTATGCTTTGAAACTTCGTAATATATAACCCACCGGATCCCCCGAGGTTCATATATCATATTCTTGTCGTGTTTTCGTTTTGATATGTTTCTGTCAGGAAATCTTCTCAAAGTTTAGAGAACCATGGTCTCCGCCAACGACAAAGGCAAGAAGCCCGAGGAAGATGATCCTCAAAACCCCAAGGAGGAGGAGATTTTGGTAGGGAATGAAGAAGACATGGAGGAGGACGAGCATCCGGACACCCGCACTACCTTCGCAAGCATTGGAGTGGTGGCAAATCCTACCAAGCTTAGGAGGACCACACGGATGTCTATAGGAGGGAAAACCCCGCATCATATCCTCGCTCCACAGTCACCTCCTCCACGTACCAAGAATCCCTTCCATACTCTTATACATGAGCAACAATACCAATAGGTGCCCAAAGGTAACTTTCCCTCGGTTTGGGATCTGCCTCGCTCTAACCATGTAGGGAAGGAACACATTAAGAAGGAAGATTGGCGAAAGAATAGCAAGGACTGGGACTCTCGGTCCGATATGATCATGAACTGCATTAAGCAAAATTCGGAGTTGATTCGTACTCTGACCTTTGAGATTGAGGATTTGAGGAAACTGATTGAGGAGCTTATCAAGAGAACACCACCATCACGGAAGGAGTAATTCGTCATCAGGTTTGGCATCCCCTTGGCTTGTTCCAAGCTTGGGGGAGTGCCGCGGTATCACATCATTATCTTGTATCTTTTACCTTTTTAGTAGATTCATATCTTAGTAGAGAAGTTATCTTATAGGTTGGTTTGCATGTGGAAGTATCTCTCCTTTAGTTGATTATCTATGTATCCCTTGGTGTGAGTGCCTTTATGGAATATTAATGAGAAGTTTCATCTTTTACTTTTTGCACTTCTTATTTTAGTTTGCAATCTGTATTATATGATTGCTCTTGTTGATAAGTATTGGTATCACTTTGAGAGCATCAAGTAGATCTAAATTGGTTTTGGCAAACTGAGATCTGGTTAGTAGCAACACTTTTTGAAGGAAAAGAGAAAAATCTTACAGGTATTTTGTATCATTTTTTTTCTTGATTGGCTCATAAGCTTAGTATTCTTTATTTAAGATCTTTTGTGTCTTCAAGGAAGATTGCATGTTTGGCTTTATCACTTGTAGGTTTGCTTGTTTCCTTCAACTCTTTTGCTTGCTACCCAGCCTTGCTAGCCAAAAAACCTGTTTTGAGAAGGCATACTTCTCATGCACACAACCCCTTTGAACCAAACCTATGCCATTTGTGTCCACCATATCTACCTATTAGCATTATTTCTATTCCAAACAAATTCTCAAGCTTCAGTTATCTTTGGAATTAAAAAAAATTGTTATGTGAAAACTAGTTGTTAAAGCTCTCACGAACTTGATGGCACACCTTATTTTTTTGCCCCTAATAAACTTGAACCATTGTGTCATTGAAGTTGTATATGTTTGCATCTATACGTTGTGATTAGCATAACCGTGTTGAACCATTGCCAACTTATATTTTGTCAAGCATATACTCCATCTTTGTTCACTTTAACCTTAGACACCTCAAGATGCTTATGATAGGGGCAATGAGGGATCAAAGCTAGTAAGTACCATAATATTTTGGAAGCTCTTTATGAACTTGAAATCCCTATTTCCCTCTAAGAAGGGCCTTTCTTCTATTTCTAAGTTGAGTCAGTAAACCTATTCCCTCTCTATCTCCAGCAAGCATTTGAGTTGTGGTGTTTCAAGCATTCATATGATGATTTATTCAATCATGTTATTTATCTTCCTTGTTTGCACAAGACTCTTACTTAATGAGTATTACTTTGAAAGCTATCATTGTGAAAAACCTTTTATGTTTGAGCAAAGAGTACTCCTATTGTGAAACTTCTACAAAAGCTTTTTGTGAAACTGTTTGCTAGTCGTTCTCTAACCAAGAACAAAGTTTGCCAATTCCAAATATGATTTATCTTTATGCATATCTATTGTGACTCCTATACTTGTTGCAAGCTAAGTTATATAATGGTGAGGTGCTTTCTTCTATGAATTGTGTAATGGTAAGTGTGATGCTTCTTGTCCGTATTCTTTTATCGACACTTCACGCCATAAACCTGTGGACATGTTTACTGAGCTTAGTTTTCACTTGGGGACAAGCAAAGGTCTAAGCTTGGGGGGAGTTGATACGTCCAATTTGCATCACCATTCTATATCATAATTTTCCTCTATTCATTGATATATTTGTTATTAAGAGGTGTTACTCATGTCTTTCCATCTGTTTTTGCATGTTGGATGATTCTTGGAGGATGAACTGCCAGAGTCAGGATTCTGATGGAAAAAGAGGTGTTTTGATGCAATTTCGCGAACATAATAAAAATACCATAAAAACTACGGAAAATCATATTTTCCCAAAAGACGAAGAAAGCCAGAAGGGGAGGCGGAGATGGGCCACAGGGGGCCCACACCCCCTAGGCGGGCCACCCCTAGGCCGCGCCTATAGGGGGTGTGGCCCACCTGGCCCACCTATGGCTCCGCCCTCTCGCCTATATCTTCTCCTTAAAACCCTAAAACACGGAGAGCGACCACAGAAAGATTCCTCCGCCTCTGCGGGGCAGAAAACACCGAGAGATAAAGAGCTCTCCGGTAGACAAATTTCTACCGGGGAAATTCCTTCCCGGAGAGGGGAGATCGTCGCCATCAACACCATCATGAAGCTAGACTTCATCGGGATCATCATCATCATCCACACCATCATCTCCACCAGCACCAACATCACCACTCCATCCCGCTGTAACAATTGTGTTGAATACTTGCATAGTTCTTAGGGGAAACTTTCTCGGTGTTGATTACTATTGTAGTTGATGCTTGTGAGGGGAACCATTGGATTATTGTTTATATTCAATTGTTATCCATCACCATATCATCTTTGATATTGATCCATATGATGTCTTGTGAGTAGTTCGTTTAGTTCTTGAGGACATGTGAGAAGTCATGTTGTTAGTAGTGGATTTGTGTTGAGATATTATTCAATGGTTTAGTATTTAAGTTGTGGTGCTATTCTTCTAGTGGTGTCATGTGAACGTTGACTACATGATACTTCACCATTTATGGGCCTAGGGGAATGCATTGTGTATTTGGCTACTAATTGTGGGGTTGCCGGCATGACAGAAACTTGAACCCCCGTTAGGACACCATTGCACAAGGGAGCGTAGGATCTCAGAGTTTAAGGTTGTGGTTAGGTTTATATCTTAATTTCTTTACTGTAGTTGCGGATGCTTGTAGGGAGTTTAATCGCAAGTATGTATTAGTCCAAGTAAGGTCGGTACATTAGCACAGGTTCACCCACACAACAGTTACAACACCAAAGAGGACTACTCAGCTATTTGAAGCAAAAGCACTTGACAGAATTCCCATGTGTCCTCGAGAACGTTTGCTCCTTATAAGTATTTACACCGGCTTGTCCTTTGCTAAGAAATGATTGGGCCACTTGCTGCAATTGTTTGTTGTCTTTATTACTTGCACTTTATTTCTTTGCTTTATCAAAAAACCCCTAAAAATCCGTTTGCTAAGTGTTTAAAGAGATTTCCTGCTCCATACCACTAGTCAACACCTTCTTCTCCTCATTGGTATCGACACTCCTATTTATCGAAAGTACTACGATACAACCCCTATACTTGTGGGGCATCACGTCCTATGGCGCATGCATATGAAGACACACCTGTTGTACGACATACTGCAGCTCCGGTCGCGTAAGCGTCAAGTACTGAAGGCACTGATGATGGAGCAATAGAGCGACGCATCAGGAGCCGGTGAGCCATCGGTGGCGGACAACTTGGCCCTCGTGTCGACGGGAGTGGGCGCGGGATTGCAATTAAGCATCCCGACGCGCTCGAGAAGCTCATGAGCATATTTCCGCTGGTGAAAACCCGTCCGCTCGACAAACAACCTCGAGGCCGAGGAAGTAATGGAGAGGACCCAATTCCTTGATGGAGAACTCAGCGCGAAGGCGATAGGTGAGCCATCGAAGGAGATCAATAGTGCTGGCCTTCAAGATGATGTCATCAACATAGAGCAGCAGGTGCAGTCTCGATGCCATGTCGAAAGACAAACAGCGAGGCGTCGGAGCGCATAGACCGGAAGCCGAGCTCGTGGACGAATGCCGCGATGCGCTGGTACCAGGCGCGCGACAGTTGCTTCAGGCCATACAAGGAGCGCAAGAGCAGGCACACGTGCTCGGGGTGATCGGTGTCGACAAAGCCGGTGGGCTGCTGACAATACACCTGCTCAAAGAGGTGTCCATGAAGAAAGGCGTTGGAGACGTCCATATGATGCACCGACCAAACTCGAGAGGCGGCGAGGTGCAGAACCATGCGGATCATGCCCGGTTTGATAACCGGGGCGAACGTATCCGTGAAGTCGACGCCGGCATGTTGGCGGAAACCACGAACCACCCAACGCGCCTTGTAGTGCTCCAGAGTCCCGTCAGGCCGCAACTTGTGCTTGAAGAACCACTTGCCAGTGATGACGTTGGCGCGAGGAGGTCGAGGAACGAGCTCCTAAGTCCAATTGCGCTGCAGCGCATCAAACTCTTCCTGCATGGCAGCTTGCCAGTGAGGGTCTCGAAGGGCAGACCGAGCGGAGGTGGGCACCGAAGAGAGTGCCGACGAGGGCGCCGATCTAGAGGCCACACAGACGTACTCGGTGGAGGGGTAGCGAGTGGATGAGCGACGCACACCCGTGCGAGCCCAAGTGGCAACACCTGCGGGATCAGGGGCGGGGTGTCGGCGACCGAGATGGATGCAGAAGGCGAGGCGGCGGCCGACACGGCCGACGTCGTGGCAGAGGGCGACGCGGCTGGCGTCGAGGGTGCGAATAGTGTTGACGCGAACGAAGTCGACGCGGACAGTGTCGCAAGCACCGTAGGGGTTGACGCGGATGGGACGGACGGTGTCGACGCAGACGAGGTTGACGCGGATGGTGGCGACGCGGACGGTGGCGGCGGCTCGTCCCCGGGCGCTGGCGGAGCCGGCAGGGCGGACACCGAGGCAGGCGCGGCGAGGGCAGCCCAGCGTCGTCTAGGGGTGGCCTCAAGCGGAGCCGCATGTGTCGCTGAAGGGGTCGCCAAAACTCCCTGCGGAAAAGGAAAAACCAACTCATCAAAGTAAACGTGCCTTGAGGTGATTACGCGATGAGAGACCGGAACATAGCAGCGATAGCCCTTGGTGTTGGCAGGATAGCCGAGGAACACACAAGGCAAGGAGCGGGGGGCGAGCTTATGGGGCGCGGTGGCAGCGGTGCTAGGGTAGCAGAGGCAGCCGAAGATGCAAAGATCGTCATATGACGGAGGCGTACCAAAGAGGATATGGTGCGGCGGGTATTTCTAGCGGGAACGACATGGGCGAATGTTAATGAGAAGAGTAGCGGTGGTGAGGGCATCCGGCCAGAATCGTGGAAGCATATACGCGTGGAACAAAAGGGTACGAAGACAATAGTTTAGAGTGCGGAGGATGCGTTCAGCACGACCATTTTGTTGAGAGGTGTAGGAACATGTTAGATGGAAGACGGTGCCATGAGAGGCGAGGATGGTGCAGACAGTGATGTTGTCGAACTCTTTGCCGTTGTCAGTTTGGAGAGCATGTATAGGGCGACCGAATTGGGTGGAGATGTAGGCGAAAAAGGAGGCGAGTGTGGAGGAAACATCTGACTTACGGCGCATGGGAAAAGTCCATACAAAGTGCGAATAATCGTCTAAAATCACAAGATAGTAATTAAAGATAGAATTACTCGGAATCGGCGAGGTCCAAACATCACTATGAATTAACTGAAAAAGGAAAATACGCTACTGTGGAGGAGGAATTAAACGGAAGGCGAACATGTTTGCCGAGATGACATGCTTCACAAGAATGAGCATCCGTTTTATTACATATAAAAGAAAATCCTCTAATTATTTGATGGAGAGTGGTGGATCTAGGATGGCAGAGGCGCGCGTGCCATAGGTCGACACCGGTGGAGAGGGCGAGGCGGCTGGTGGTGGGAGCGGCGGTGGTGGAAGATCCGACAGGGTACAGATCGCCAGAGCTGTCACTTTGGTGGAGTAGCATCCGGGTACGACCATCCTTAGTAGAAAAACCAAAAGCATCAAATTCCACAGTCACAGAATTGTCACGAGCGAGAGAACAAACGGAGACTAAATTCTGAATTAATTCAGGAGAGACGACGATATTATTTAGAGTGAGAGGAGTGGAGTTAGAAGGAAAGGCAGCGGGGCTGGTGTGCGTAATAGGAAGAGCATGACCGTTGCCAACGATGATGCGAGACGAAGTGGAAGTGGGGAACGAGGTGGAGAGGTTACCAGGGTGAGAGGACATGTGCGCAGAGGCACCGGTGTCCATGAACCACTCACCGCCGCCACCATACGGGCCATCGGTGGGGACGGACTGGAGGGCGGTCAGCAGCACGGGATCCCACTGAGTCGACGACGGCTGAGGCGCGGGGTAGTAGGGGGCGAAGGCGTGCTGTAGGGCGCTGACGCGTTCGGCCCCGCGAAGAGCGCATGGTGGTTGGCCGGGTGTGGCCCCATGATGCCCGGTGATTCATCGGAAATGTATCTATAATTTTTTATGCTTCATGCTTGTTTAGTATCTACTTTGCTCTTGTCCACACTTTGAGGTGCTTTTTACATGTATTCTGGTACTAACCTATTAACAAGTTGCCACAGTGCCAGTTTCCTGTTTTCTGCTATTTTTGGTTTCAGAAAAGTTAGTAAATAAATATTCTCGAAATTGGACGGGATAAACGTCAAATTCAATTACTTTCCGTGGGGAACAAGAAGTCCAGAGGGGAGCCGGAGAGGCGGGCCAGGGCGCCCATACCCCCCTAGGCGCGGGTGGGCCCTGCCCCGCGCCTAGGAGGGGCGTGGAGCCCCTGGCCGCCGCATCGGCCTCCCCCTTCGCCTATAAGAAGCCCTCGATGCGGAAACCTTAAGCACCCGATCAAATCTCCACAAAACCGTCTGTAGCCGCCGCCACCATTTTCCCTAGATCAGAGGGATCTGAAGTTCTTCCCGGCATCCTACCGGAGGGGAGATCATCCCAGAGGCCTTCTCTCCGATATGATGTGTGAGTAGTTCCACCTTGGACTATGGGTCAATGTAGTATCTAGATGTTTGTATCTCCTCCTTTGTGCTTTCATGTATAGATCTTGTGAGCTCCATTCATGATCAAGATCTAATCTATTTTTAATCATGCATGTTGTGTTTACGGGGTTCCGATGGATATTGAGATTATTATGTTGGTTTGATTAATGGTTTTGTCTTTATGATTCTATCATGTCTGTGTTGTTTGTGATCTTGCATGCTCTCCGTTGTTAGTAGCTATCTTGGCCAAGTAGTTGCTAGTGACTCCAAGAGGGCGTATTTATGCTCGATAGTGAGTTCATGCCTCTAGTTTCCAATGGAAGTGACAATAATCTCTTCGGTTGTAGATGTGTTGTTGCTACTAGGGAGAAAACAACGTTCTCTTGTTCATGGAACATGTGGACTGTTTACCTTACACACTTTGCTTAAAGCAGTTGTCTATTGCTTGCAACTTATTACTGGAGGGGGTTCAGATGATAACCTGAAGGTGGACTTCTAGTCATAGATGCAGTTGGATGGAGGTCTATGTATCTTGTTGTATTGCCCAATCGAATCTCATAGGATATTTCTGACTAGTAATTGCATTGTTATGTCTTGCTCAGTTCCTGTCAATTGCCCTGCTGTAATTTGTTTACCCTTCATGCCATGTTGTTTATCTAAGGAGAGCACCTCTAGTGAACTATGGACCCCGGTCCAATCTTTACCATTGATACATCTTCCACTATTACTTGTTTACTTGCTGCCAACCATTACCTTCCATACCATATATTTAATCCTTTGTTACAGCAAACCGATGATCTTGACAACCTCACTGATTCGTTGGGGCAAAGTCTTGAGTTTGTGTTGTGCAGATCTCCGCGTTGCTTGCAACACCTGTGTGACGTTTTCTTCCTCCTTCTGGTTCGATAACCTCGTTCTCAACTGAGGGAAAACTTGCTGCTTGCTCCTCACACCCTACGCTTGGGGTTACCAACGAAGTTCCACGTCGAGCATCATCAAGACTTTCTGGCGCCGTTGCTGGGGAGGCTCAGGACGTCTTCACTAGGGGAGTCCTTCACTTCCTTTCTCTCTACTTTGTTTTTAGTTTGATTTGTTTCTTTTGCTTGGTTTTGTTTGCCTCTTTCCAAAAAAACCTAAAAAAATTAGTCTAGTTTGGTTTGCTTTCTTTATTTAAAAACACAAAAAAATTAGTTCCTACTCTAGTTGCCGGTCTGTTATTGCCTTGCTTGGTCATGCTTTCTATCAATGGATGGTTTCTTTGAAACTAGTTCTTATTGGCAAGATGGGTTCACGGAAGAACAAAAGTATTATTATAAGGAACATCGTTTGTCACAAAAAGGGAAACACTTATGGGAACAAATTGATAAGTTGAATACTATTGCTAGAGAGGTGTTCTCTACGTATAATGTTACCCATTGCTTTGATAAAGCTTGTTGCTGTAGGAGGTACAAACATCTCCCTTTCCAATATGAGTATAATGATATTGTTACCATATCCTCTTATGTTAAAGGAAATTATGACTTTTATGATGTGGAACAGATTGAAGAATTTATTGCCTTCAAGGAGGCATTTGAACTTGCCAGTTTGCTTGAAAATACTGATGATGCACCTTATGAACATGAGGTTTATGAGATACTTAAATTTTTCTTTGATAATTACAAGGAAGCAAATGGATATATTCTTGAATATTTTAATAGGCGTTTTCCACATTTGTAAGAGACTAATGCCTTGCAGGAGACTATGGAAGAAGAAATTGTTGAAACTGGAAGCTCATTAGATGAAAAAGAGGAGGAGAGTGATAAACAAAAGGAGGAAGACTGGATTATCTACCCATGCCTACCTTCTAATGAGAGTAACTCTTTATCTCTTACATTATTTGATTGTCCCCCATGCTTACCAAAAAAGGATGAATGTTATGTTCATGTGGATCCTTTTGAAATATCTACTTTGGGTAAAACCTGTGAAGGTTTTAATCCCACTATTTTTGAGCTTGATAGAAATTCTGTGTTTGTAGATCATGAAAATCCTGCTTTATGTGATAGTTATATTGTTGAGTTTATTCATGAGGCTACTAAAAATTATTATGAGAGAGGAAAATATGGTTGTAGAAGTTTTTATGGTACTGAAACACCTCTCTATGTGCTGAAAGTTTTGAAGTTGCTCTTGTTTCATCTTTCTATGTCTGTCACTTTGTTCTTTGTGAATTTATTTGCATACAAGATTCCTATGCATAGAAAGTGGGTTATACTTAAATGTGTTTTGAATTTGCTTCTTGATGCTCTCTTTGACTTCAATTCATAATTCTTATGTGAGCATCTTCTCAAGCTGTCAAGCCTAACTTAAAGGCATTACAGAAAAGTACTTGTTGGGAGATAACCCAAGAGTTTCCTTGAGTCTTGGAAGTTATTAATTAAGTAATGACCTCTTCTTATCCTTTTTGTTTGCTTTTTGTGCCAAGAATGACCTCTAATGAGAGGGAAGTAAGATTTGGGGAGTTGCTGTCCCGAAATAGATTTCTGTCCTCCACCATAAAAATTCGTGAGGAGTCTCTGTAACTTGGATTGAGCTGAAAATTTACGAATAAATCCCCCAGTATGTTAGATAACTTCAGTTAGTTCAACACTTTTTGATTTGAGCAACAAAAGATGTTCGAAAAATCGGTTTCTACCTGCTTGTCTGTTTTGACAGATTTCTGGCATTATTTGCATTTGCTTCTTATTGATTCCTTTTTCAGCTTTCTTTAGGTGAATTGAGCTTTTTGAAGGATTTACTACAGTATATTGTGTTTTTATTGAAAATACTTGCTGTTCTAAAGCTTTTCCAGGGGTCTAATATCTTTTGAATACACTAATGTTGCTAATGAAGATTGTGTGAAGTTTTGTATGAAGGAAAAATTTTAGGTGAAGAGAGAGAATGATGCAATGAGATGAAGAAAGGACATAATCTCAAGCTTGGGGATGCCACCATGGTGTCACCCCAAGAAATATCCACGAGGTATAAGCATCAAAGCTTGGGGATGCCCAAGGCATCCCCTTCTTCATCAATTAAAAGCTCAGGTCTGTCTAGACAAATCGTTTTTATTGTTTCATGCATAGTTGTGTTGTTCTTGGAGAATCTTAGCTTTCGTTTGCTTTGCTTAGTTTGTTTAGTTTGCTTGAATAAAGTAGTTTGGACCCCCGTTCTTGCTGTGTTGTTTTGCAAATAAGTTGCTTGGTGTTGGAAAGGAGTAGTAAGTTCTTGCTTGAAGTGCAAGAGGAGCTTGCATTGATTGTGACTTAGACTTTAGCATGACATGCTAGGTGTTTTTTTAGCATTATGCTTAGTGATTATTGTTGTAGCATGTCTTGTTCCAAACAACTGGGATTGCTTAGTGTGCCTTGAAGAAATTATGCGTTGTTTTAGCATGCAAAAGCATAGTATTGTGGTATTCTCCTTTGATGATTTGCTTGGGTTGACTTGGAACATGCTCACACCATGTTATGACTATGACAAGTCACCATTAGCCTCTATGATCATTTAGTCCTTGACTTGTAGTACCACTCTTTGCTTTTATTAGTATGCTTTGTTGCACTGCATGATTATGGCCATTATGCTCTTTTAGTTGGTTGCTCCCAGTCTTTTTGCTAGCCTCCACTTGTGTGAGTAAGTTCTACTCATGCCTCCAACTCCCAAGAAACCAAGTTATTCCAAAGTGTCCACTATAAACTCCTATGCATGGTGTGTTACACCATTCCAAGTATATTCTTGTTTTCAACTATCTTCTAATTAAAAACTATTTTGTTATGTGAAAACTTAGTGATTAAAGCCCTCACGAACTTGATGGAACACTTTATATTCTTTGCCCCTAATAAACTTGAACCATTGTAACAACTTTGTTGTATATGCTTGCACTTATACGTTAGAATTAGCAGAATCATGCTATCACGAGGAACGTTTTCAATATTGCACTTGTACTTTGTACTCAGTTGATATCATGTTCTTTTGTCTATGGATGTCACCGGTGTGAAATAAAGAGGGAACTTGTAAGTTCATGGAGTTTGTATCCTGTGTTAGAGAAACGCCTGGGCCGCTAGCCTAAGCCATGCCTAATCATGGTGGAAACTTGCA
Organism: Avena sativa; assembly: GCA_916181665.1. Taxonomy (NCBI): domain Eukaryota; kingdom Viridiplantae; phylum Streptophyta; class Magnoliopsida; order Poales; family Poaceae; genus Avena; species Avena sativa. Next base: position 324,009,091 of record OV702295.1, read on the forward strand.
GCATCACTATAGTGACATCTATGAAGCATTCTTCTTTAAAAAAAGAGACACGTTGAGAAAAGAGGAAAGAGAGAAAAAATCACCATATTCCCATGGTACATAAGAAGATTGCTGAGATGCTCATTGTCTGCTTGCCTTGTCCTTTTGGTTATGGGAAAGCTCATATACCATGTGCAAGGGGTACCCCGTTGGCGGTTCTCAATGATATGCAAATACTTACAATGACAAGAACTTACCTGGGCCCAAAGTTAAGTATGCATGAGGTGTGGCCCTCGTATTCAAGGGACTTGAGATTGCCAACTTATACTTCATCAAGCATATATTCCATCTTTTCCATTTTAACCTTAACCACTTCTAGATGCTTATGATAGGGGCAATGAGGGCTGAAAGCTAACAAGTACCATAATTTTTGGAAGGTCTTTTTGAAACTTGTAATCCCTGCTTCCTTTACAAAAAGGCTTTTCTTCCACCATTATTGAGTCTCCACCTTCTACCTTTAGGCATCATTAACAGAGCATAGTTGTCATTCTGTGTGCAGTGTTCCAAAGCTTATTGATTGATGCATATTGTGATATTACTTGTTCTTGTGCTATTTGTTTCTAGTCACCCTTGTGAACTTTGAACGTGTCATATGCATCTATATTACTACTCTATGAGGGACAAGCTAATTGCCACTATGCTATGTTTTCTGCATGTGAAACAAACAAACGTTTTTCAATGCATGTTATTCATGATCTTTGTTTGTACCTTGTCATGTTGCATGCATAGTTACTATGTCCTATTGTTAGAACTCCATATTTCATGCACATGTTTAGAGTTCTTTGATCCCAACTTTCAATGCTTGCAAATAGTTGGATCTTTATTGTGAGGGTGCATGTCACCTTAAAAATTATTCTTTTATCACTTACCTACTCGAGGATGAGCAGGAGTTAAGCTTGGGGATGCTGATACGTCGGAAATGTATCTATAAGTTTTGATGCTCCATGCTTGTTTAGTATCTACTTTGCTTTACTTGTCCACACTTTGAGGTGCTTTTTACATGTTTTCTGGTACTAACCTATTAATAAGTTGCCAAAGTGCCAGTTGCTTGTTTTCTGCTGTTTTTGGTTTCAGAAAAGTAAGTAAAGAAATATTCTCGGAATTGGACGGGGCAAACGTCAAATTCAATTACTTTCCGTGGGGAACAAGAAGTCCTGATGGGAGCCAGAGAGGCGGCCAGGGCGCCCAGACCCCCCCTAGGCACGGGTGGTCCCTGCCCCGCGCCTGGGAGGGGTGTGGGGCCCCTGGCCGCCGCCTCGGCCTCCCCCTATGCCTATAAGAATCCCCCGATGCAGAAACCCTAAGCACCCGATCAAATCTCCACAAAACCGTCTGTAGCCGCCGCCACCATTTTCCCTAGATCAGGGGGATCTGAAGTTCTTCCCGGCATCCTACCGGAGGGGAGATCATCCCAGAGGCCTTCTCTCCGATATGATGTGTGAGTAGTTCCACCTTGGACTATGGGTCAATGTAGTATCTAGATGTTTGTATCTCCTCCTTTGTGCTTTCATGTATAGATCTTGTGAGCTCCTTTCATGATCAAGATCTAATCTATTTTTAATCATGCATGTTGTGTTTACGGGGTTCCGATGGATATTGAGATTATTATGTTGGTTTGATTAATGGTTTTGTCTTTATGATTCTATCATGTCTGTGTTGTTTGTGATTTTGCATGCTCTCCGTTGTTAGTAGCTATCTTGGCCAAGTAGTTGCTAGTGACTCCAAGAGGGCATATTTATGCTCGATAGTGAGTTCATGCCTCTAGTTTTCAAGGGAAGTGACAATAATCTCTTCAGTTGTAGATGTGTTGTTGCTACTAGGGAGAAAACAACGTTCTCTTGTTCATGGAACATGTGGACTGTTTACCTTACACACTTTGCTTAAAGCAGTTGTCTATTGCTTGCAACTTATTACTGGAGGGGGTTCAGATGATAACCTGAAGGTGGACTTCTAGTCATAGATGCAGTTGGATGGAGGTCTATGTATCTTGTTGTATTGCCCAATCGAATCTCATAGGATATTTCTGACTAGTAATTGCATTGTTATGTCTTGCTCAGTTCCTGTCAATTGCCCTGCTGTAATTTGTTTACCCTTCATGCCATGTTGTTTATCTAAGGAGAGCACCTCTAGTGAACTATGGACCCCGGTCCAATCTTTACCATTGATACATCTTCCACTGTTACTTGTTTACTTGCTGCCAACCATTACCTTCCACACCATATATTTAATCCTTTGCTACAGCAAACCGATGATCTTGACAACCTCACTGATTCGTTGGGGCAAAGTCTTGAGTTTGTGTTGTGCAGATCTCCGTGTTGCTTGCAACACCTGTGTGACGTTTCCTTCCTCCTTCTGGTTCGATAACCTCGGTCTCAACTGAGGGAAAACTTGTTGCTTGCTCTTCACACCCTATGCTTGGGGTTACCAACGAAGTGCCACGTCGAGCATCATCACCCGGGTAGGGGGCACGCGGCACGGGCATCGTGTAGGCGTGGACGATCCCCGTCCAAGGGTTGGTGCCGTCATCCAGGGCGGGGTCTGGGCGTCTTGCTGCGTCGGGCGAGGCGGGGCGAAATTGGTGTTGCCCCCGTTGCCGCTGTTCCCCCCCCCCCCCCATTGCGCGCGGCCGCCGACGACAACTGTTGTTGCCCTTGTTGTCGTCGTTGGTGGGAGGCGGATATGTGGGCTGCTGACGCGCGTAGAACGCGGGCGGGGTCGAGGCTGGTGCGCGAGGCGCAGGAGGCACCATGGGCGACGGTGTCATGGAGGTGCGGGAGAGGCCAGCGGCAAAGGCGATGTGAGCCGCCCGGGCCCGCAGGTGCTTCATCCGCCGCTCCTCGAGGCGGAGGTACAACACGGCTTGCTCGAAGGTCGGCGTGGTAAGCAGCGTGAGGTTGGAGGCGGCGTTGCTGAGGTCTTCGCCGAGTCCTGCCGACAGCATGGAGAGGAGGATCTTCTCATTGATCGGGAACTCCAGGTCGCGTATCTCGTCGAAGAGGAACTTGAGGCGGAGGACGTAGTCGTCGAGGGAGAGAACGTTCTGGTCGGTGCTAAAAAATTCCCGCTGGAGGAAGGTGACCCGCTGGAGCTTGTTGTCGGTGAAGAGGCCGGTGATCTTGGTATAGACCGTGTGCGCGGAGTCGCCGTCCTTGACGGCGGTGCGGAAGATCTCGTTGGAGACGGTCTGGAAAAACCAGCGGATGATGGTGGCGTCGATCTCCAACCACTCGGGGTCATGGGGCATGACGAGGAGGTCGATGGTGTCGTCGACGTGATCGAGGAGATCATACTCGCGAAAGAGAAGCCCGAAGTACGTCTTCCATGGGAAGAAGTTAGCAGCGGTGTGGGAGAGCTTCACCGACATGCGCTCGGCGATGGGAACGTCACGTATGACGACGACGGAGGGGCCGGCGAAGGGTTGGTGCTGCCGGAGTGGGAGGAGTTGAAGGGATCGGATTTGCCGGAGGAGGAGGCGAACCCGTCTATGGTAAGGAGGCGGCGGAAGCGGAGGCGGAGGCGGCTAGGTTAGGGTTGGGGAGGATCGGTTAGGCTGATACCATGTAGAGAGATTATGGGAGATTGTACAGCTCCAATAGAACTAGCTGTCACGTATATATATATAGACAATTACAAGGTATAATCCAACGATTATACAGAGACCTACTATAATACAATTACATCTCAATACCTCCGACCGGAGACGGACCGTCAAGCTATAGCTACTGGATGCATCCTTTTGGAAACGGCTGCGCAGGATATTTTCAGCCGCTATGGGTGGCAATATAATTTTAGAATTACATGCTGATGGTGCGTGTTTTAGGTTTTCGTCTATTTAGATGGTTGATACGAGTATCTACCATTTGTGATCCTTAAAATTTCGTACTAGAGACTATTTCCTTAATAATCAAATAAAAGGTCGAATGCATCACTCCGATGCATAGGCTTAGGCTAGACCTCCTTTTCAAAAAAAAAGTATGGTGATTATCATTACTCTTCTCTTCTCTTTCTCTAATAATATTAAAATTATCTCCTACCAATACAGAAATCTTTTCAGACTCGTATATATGAACCAACACCACCAAAAACTAAGATTTATGTGAGGAACAAACGTGATAATAATTCATCACATTTGCACTTACTGCGTGACGATTTGAAGCAACCAGTCGACCGTGTTTGGGTTTACTTCGTGGCTTCACTTGTGGATGCAGTGTGAATGTTTGAGATGTTGCCATTGATCTATCCTGCCCCTTTGTGCGGGCATGAGGATGCCGGATCTACCAATTTATGCATATGTGTCAGCCCAAGCCACCAAGCGTATCGCAGATTCGCAGTACCGGAATCTTCATTCCAAAGGGAGCACCTTTGTCCAAAAAAGTTCAGAATCACCTTAGCCTGACCTTTCAATCTCCAAGCCCGTGGCAAGCCCGATACCATAGGAGCGCTGGCGGCGCCCCTTCGGGTCTATAAATAGCGGGCACCCAAGCAGCACAAAGATTATCAAATCATCGGAGCTTCTGAAGATAAAAAAACTTGAGCGCGCTAGCTAGCTGGGTTAGTTTCCGAGAAAGATACTAGTAGCTCCGATCCAGGTCGAGATGTCTTCTGGGTCAAAGAGCTCATCCCGCGGCGGCACCAACGTGGAGTGGAGCACCAGGGAGAACAAGCTGTTCGAGGAGGCCCTCGCCTACTACGGCGAGGACACGCCTGACCGCTGGCTCAAGGTATCCCGCGCCATGGGCGGGACCAAGACGGCCGACGAGGTGCGCCGTCATTACGAGATCCTCGACGCCGACATCAAGCTGATCGAATCCGGCAGGCTCCCGTACCCCAAATACAACACACAGGGGGCTTGGAACTGATCGATCAAGGTAACCAAAAGCTCCACCTGATTCCTGTTCCGTGTTTCCCTTCTAAGTTCTAAATATACAAGTGCGAACAAACAAAGTAAACCGTGATCTCAGTTTCAATAAGGTGAAAACTATGCTCTAGCTGGGTTGATGTTGTCAATTGGCAAAGGAACAGCAAAAGAATGCCGCTTGTCAATGATGTCAATTCCTTTTTTGTTTATGCTCCAGATGCGCTGCAATTAGTCTCTAGTGTGCCTGCACCTGCACTACTACACAGGCAGAACGGACAGTATCATGCACGCATAATCTGCTTGCCATGCATGCTTGCTCCAATCTGTATTCTGTCGGTTTGCACGACGACACAGGGCCTGGCTGTCTGTCCTCTAGTGCAGGCGTGTAGCTTCACTTCCGTTGTAACAGACACGCACTTTAGCTCGCCCTTTCATGTCTGTATGCATAAGAGGCTCGCATGAAGGTTTTATTCTCCCTTAGAGTAGTTAGAGATGCATATTTCTTTTGCAAAAAGGTTGTGAATTGAAGTCTTTCTTGCGCTCTCTTTGGGGGCAAAACCATGGTAGCTCTTCAAGAGGAAGCTCTGCTGCATCCCAGTTACAGGGCACAGATAAGTAGCAAACGGAACCCATTTTGCTAAATCTGCAAGCATGCGCATTTAAATTTGAGAACTTAAGATAAATTAGCTTACAAGGTATATCTTTTGTGTTTTTTTTTTCAGGAACAAAGCATCTGAAGGTCCTGCAAACATGAAAACCTGTTGATAATCTTATGTCTTTAGCTGGGACTATGGTATTGAAGCAAGCGTACTAATATGCTGTTATTGTACTAAGAAGATTGTGGGCTCTTGGTTAGGAATAAAGTAAAGAAAAGATATCTGTGTATGTATAATTTAGGTTTGCAAGAAATCAAGTGCCCTAGTTCTTGCACAACATAGCCTATATTTTCTTTTCCCTGTAGTTTTTACTCTTTCCCAATAAATTATGGAGTAAACATCAGTGATGTATTCCCATGTACTTGTGTGTAGTGTACTAGTGTTTATCAGATCGTGCTTGGTACTTGGTAGAGTATTCCTCCTTTGTCTACTAGTTGGTTAAACAAATAAAAAAAGTTGGTTCCAGACATAGATGCTTATATTTGCGCTTTATATGCGTTCGCTCCGACCAAGATACATGTAGGCATGTTGGTAGAGGTGACAATGTGACATGTGGTAAATGGTGTATATTTTCACGGTGTACTCGATTTGGTTAGAACCTCACATTGTGGGATGTCATAACCGAGTTTTGACTCTGAGATCTCCTACATCAGGATGTTTTTTAAATAGCCCCGCGTCGCTCTAACCCCTAGGGAAAGCTAGGCAGCTCCCAAATCTCACCCAGCAACACCTCCTCCTCACTGCCGCCAGGCAAACCCCGTGCGTAGTGGGGCTTGAAATGCTTGTTGTGGCCGCTGGCGGCCGACGGTCTGTTGTGCACGTGAAGGTGGTGACATCCTTGGATTGAAGGGGTGACTCGGTGCCAGTGGTTTCATGGGAAGATTCATCGTATGGGAGACCTGGCATGGCAGCATGCGCACAAATCCAATAGCAGTGACATGAGGCATAAAGATGAACATGATCGGTGGTCTTGTTTCATCGGCGGGGGTGTCCAGATCTGGAGATGGTAATGGTCTTATGCTTCGCGTGATCTTGCATGGATGGTAGAGCTTTTGAGGTTAGTGACAATATTGGGATATTTTATAGTTAGGTGTTGGTGTGAGGGACAAAAAGTGGCAACGATGGAAAGGAAAGCAGATCAAGCTGAAAAAAAGTCTCTGCCATTACCTATTTTATAGTTTGGTGTGTGAACTTTCAAACTTACAAGGTTACCTAAGGAGTGGACCGACAATGCAGACGAGTAGATAGTAAGAGAGCGACAAATTGCACTTAGTGGTTAGACAAAGGAGAAAGGAAAGGCGCAGACGACGAGTGTTATGATTCTAATGGGTGGATGGAACCGAGAGCCAAACTGAAAGCTACGATAACTTGGCTTGAAGCCACCAAGGGGAGTAGGAGGGGAAAGGATAAATCGAAGGAGATAACATATCAAGTACTACCTTGTCAGCATATCAAGTACCTTGTCATCATAGAGGATATATGAGCCCTTATGGTATAGACCGTCCTACAATTGTCGGTCATAACAAGTACTCCCTCTGTTTCAAAATATAAGATGTTTTAGCTTTGTGAAAGAAGTGTATCTAGATCTCTTTCAGTGTGAAGATACGGAGTAAACTTACACACTAAAAGGGGTCTAGATACACTCCTTTCACAAAGCTAAAACATCTTATATTTCAAAATGGAGGGAGTACCTTGTCAAGCGCTCCAACATATGCGAAGTCAACATGGACCTCAAAGGTGAATTATATCCTCTATGCAAGTCCCATTCATTCCCTTGTGATGAATTCTATACTACTTTATGCTCCATCATATGACAATGCTAGGTTCACGACAAGTGTGCATGGAAGGAAGGAATCCATGGGAGCTCGAAGACTCAAGCCCAACAAGTTAGAAGATTGCAAGAGGAGAAGGAAGAAGGATAAGGAACATCTAGGAGTAGTACTACCACCCCAGGAATAGTACAACTGCCCACCCTCCATGAGCAATAATATCGCCCACTTCTAGGAGTGGTACAACCGGACATACTTATACTCCACTCTCGCATTGAGTCGCCAAGCATAGTACAAACTCCAGGACAGAAGAGCGACACCTGGACGAAAGTACCGCCCAATAAACTCAAACAGAGCTTAACATGTACTGTTGTTGCAAGGTCGGTACTACCGGACCTACAATTCTTGAGGGCAATGTCAATTGAATGTTCAGGGATAAGTACTATTGCCCCTGATGCCCACAAGTACATAGTGGATCGCTGAACTTTTTGATGGAAAGTATTACCCAATTTATAGTTTGACACAAGGAGGGAACACGAATACCAATAAGACTTTACCAAATGGAACGTCACTCTCAACCACACATGTGTATCAACATTCTCAAGAAACAAGTGGTGATTGCAACAGTTGAAAAAAAAATAGTAAATTAAACAGTAAAAAATAACAACATATTTCTAGTTTTCACCGGAAGTAGTGAACTTGTAACTTTCACTGGCTAAAAACATAGGCATGAGGTGATATCGGGGTGTTGCATGAATAAGATTAATCATATAATGTAAATAAAAATAACATGGTATTATATCTAACTCCGTCGTGTGTAGGTATGTGTTTCAAATACAGTTATGTGTACTAACTAAGAGAATTTGCACAACATCTATTATCCTACCTGCCCATTTCATGAGGATCAACTTGGAACTACGGGTAATGAAAGTATACACCCTTTCAAATAGCCCAGAACAATACATATACCCCTTCTTTTCACTAACTGTCACTTTATAGTTCTCAGGTTCAACATAACAATAGATAATACACTTTGTAGATAAATATCAAACTCATATTACCTCTGTCCCAAGTTTTAAGGCCTATATTTTTTTCAAAAGTCAAACTACCTCAAGTTTGACCAAGTTTTTAGAGAAAAATATTAATATTTATAATACTTAATTCATACCCTTTTATATATCATGAAACATATTTTCACATGGTATCTATATAATATAATAATTCTTGATAGTTTTTTAACAAAGTTTGGTCAAACTTTCTATGGCTTGACTTTTCAAAAAAAAATTGACTTAAGCCTTAGGATCGAGGGAGTATATATGATGGGGGAATAAAAGTTTAATACTAAAATCATGTCACTCGGGCCCTAGTAACATGCATTAAACATAGAAAAGGTACATCAAGACTCATACTGTAATATCCTCAGGATCAACACCTGAAATCTCGACATATATGCATGATTACATTATCAATCTCATCCAATCCCCATCCACCTCACATGTCTATAGACAACTACTCACTCATGAAAATGGAGAATGAGCACATGGTTGATTGAGATGACGTTGATGATGATGGTGGTGAAGAAGGCGTCAAAATCCCCCTCTCTAGTGTGGAGATTAGGGTCAATCTGACCCCGAAAACAAAGATCGCGATGGTGGCGGCGCTCTATTTTTCCAAAAGCTCTGTGCTTCTGGCCAGTATTTGTTTGGTATATAAGGGGGTACACGAAAAGAGGAGGCGAGGCAACACTTGATGGCCAAACGGGCCTGAGTGGCATAGGCCCCACCAGTGGGCGCGCCACCAAGGATTATTCGGGCCTCGAGGCCCCCTCGTGAGTTTCTAGATCCCAGGGTCCATGTTCCGATGAAAAACTGGCGTGACATTTTTCTCTAATTTAATTTTCTACGAAAAAGACAGAAAAAAGATTTTTGCTAAAAACAACATCAGATTCAGTAGTTTTATCCCAGTCTGATGAGATTCCGAAGCAAATCACCAAACAAAGTACTTCGATAAGCAGATACATTTAGAATGTATCAACTCCCTCAAGATTAGCTCGTTGTTTGTCCTTAAACAACTCAAACATCATGCAGAAGCGATAAAAGACTTTTACAAGAACTTTACTCTAGACATGCATGATAGTTTAATAATATCAAGTATTTATAACATGGCTTCCCTAATGAATCAAAATTAATAAATCAAGGTATCTACTCACTACGTTCTCAAGAGGAATATATAATTTCGTGGGGCACGGGTTAAGGAGCAGTTTGGTACATGTGTTTTAGACGATTCTACACCTAATTTTTTTCTATCACCGTAATTAGCTTATAGTTTGGAACTAGCTGCCATATCATTACTACCTCCCTTTTAAAGATTAAGGCCTATTTTATTATGAAAAGTCAAGCTATGAAAAGTTTGACCAAACTTTTAGAAAAAATTATCAAAAACTATAATATTATATAGATACCATGTGAAAATATGTTTCATGGTTTATGAAAAGGTATGGATTTCGTATTTTAAATATTAATATTTTTTCAAAAAAATTGGTCAAACTTTACTTAGTTTGACTTAAAAAAAATAGTCTTAAACTTTAAAACGGAGGTAGTATTCCATAGCATTAATTACCATAAGATGTTGAGGCTTGCATGTGCATGCACCACCAATTAAAGTTGCATGCATGGTGTGAAGTTGCATGTAAGGAAAAGAGTAGCAATCCGCTTAACAAAAATATCACGAATAGAGAGGAGGAAGACAACAAGACTAGCGACACGTTCGACGAAATCACACCAATATTACACTTCAAGGGAAGTTTTTCACATGAACAGAGGGTATATGTTACTATACCAATGCCACCGTTTACTATGGAGGTAGTAACAGATTCATAACATACGCATGCCACTACTCGAACTTATTCCCCAAACTTAGGAAGAAATTTCAAGTTCAAATCTTATTTTATGTGGGTATATGTTACTATACCAATGCCACCGTTCACTATGGAGGTAGTAACAGATTCGTAACATACACATGCCACTACTCGAACTTATTCCCCAAACTTAGGAAGAAATTTCATGTTCAAATCTTATTTTATGTGTCCTTGTTGATACAAGCTTACTCTCTGATGATGTTTTTCTTCAAAAATGAGGTCAATCTCTGCATATATTGATGCACACAACCATACTTTCTATATTTTCCAATTTTCAAAGGTTTTTATGATTGGTTAAGTTGGAGAAGAAATCAATAGTTTCATCATCAATGTATTGTTTATGCTATATAATTAAAAATCATAAGTAATTATTTTTATATAGAAATATATTAGTGTAAAATTTGTTCCACCCTTTTCCTAGCAAAAAAGGGAAAGTGGGTGAAAAATATGTGTTGAATGAAGGAGTATAACCCACATAAATTGCCAATTGGATGGAACTTTCGGGTCTGAGCCAATCTAACACCATAACATACATATATTTAATATACTGGGACAAAAGGACCATAATAATAAGAGAGTATTCTATCAAAATATACAGTGTCCCAACATATTTTTTAAGTCCATTTGACTAATTAAATATAAGTTATATATATCCTAAAAATACCATTAGAAACTTCCTTCATATAATAATTCAGTGATATAATTTCATGACATATAGCATATTTATTGTTGGTCAAACTAATAAATGATAGTCAATAATAAAACAAAAGGATGCATGCATATGCATATATTTGGATGGAGGGAGTAGTATCCTTAATAGAGATTTAATTATTTTGATAATGAATGACTTTAGGAATTAACAAGTGATGCTTTCTTAAAAAGAGACTATGCCATACTACCCCATTGGTATATATTTTTTGAAATACCTTTACTATAATTAATATACACCTTGTCGTTGTTTTCTAGCGGCAAATTTGTAGGTGGACATCCCTGACAACAAGGAAACCCTAGGGACTTGGTGGCCCAAGGAAAGGTAGCGGTTCCATAAGAAGGAGAGAAGGAAATTTGACACACTCGTCACGCTCACATATAGGTCCCTTTAGAAGTAGAGGAATGCTTGGGATTTCAAAAAATGGCAATCTGCAATTTTCTGTTTTCGAGTTAGCTAGATGTATCATAGATGAGTTCAAAACTTGGCTTATAACTTGAGGTGGTGGGTGTACCCACTTTGGTGAGTAGTATCTTTAGTGCAATGTTGGTGTTCAGTTGATAGCCTTGTGTGTAAGGTCTGCGAGCTTCTTGTAAAATTTTATATCCATCTTCTATAAAGGTATTGTACGCCTAAGGTACCCTAAAAAACTTTCACCAGCAACCAGAGATTACCAATTTATGTGGATTATACGTTTACCGTCACATCAATCTCATCTTTAGTACTCCCTAGATTTTGGATTTTAAGAAAAACTTTGGACACAAGTTTTATCAACATTATATGACTAATGAATCACAAAATTTATATCATTGGATACGTATTACAAAAAGTTTCAAATGGTATAATACTTGTGACATATGAATCATATTTCGTTGAATTATTTTTTTAAAATACGCTTGTGACATATAAACCCAAACATATGAAAAAGATTAGTAACTGATGTCTGTATATCTTGCAATACTTATTTAGTATTCTTCTTTCTTATGAACGAAGACCTTTAGTTGTCGTAGTGGCCTTCGATGCCCAGAGGGTATTTAAACCTAGGAGTGATAAGAAAAACATGACGGTAGCTTGAGTTAGTCATTTTTAGTTACATATACTTCATATTGTGTATTTGGTCGATTTTAGAATCTTTTATCTGATATCACTTTGTGCTTTTTCATGAAACTATGATTCTCATATATGAACACTTGTGATTTTATGGATGAAATATGAGAACATGTGACGCTCACATGGATTAAAATCGGATGGTTAATATGTGATGACATATGATATGTGATGAATCCATGTGAAACTACTATATGTATATGAAATTCTTCTATCGGAAATTCTCGGAAGAAAGAAAACTCATCAACTTTAATTCCACATCCTAGCCGGTTAAAAGTTGCAACATATTATATAATAAATTTATTACCACATTTATTATTCGACGCAACTATCTGAGATAACATATGAATGATAAATGTTGGGCTCCACTACCTGTAGATAACAAAAAACAATATAGAAACAACATCCATGTGCAACAAAGAAGAGAGAGTTTTAAACCCCACCTACTACTAACACAAATATATTGAACCTTGCAGTCAAACTAACTTCATAATTACAAAAGTACAAAAGGCTACATTGACATCAAGAAGATAAGATTAATCTTAGAACAGAAATGTATGATTGGATGAACCAACCATGAGATTCTAGCCATAAATCATCAAGCATAGCCATGGATTGATGTCACTTTGCTTCATCTTTACATTGAGTCGAAGTCTAGCACCAAATACCATCATCCTTACTTGGTACATCCAATATGAAATTATTTACATTACTTGAACCACCATGATCATTGAGTGCAATCCTTTGAAGATTGTTGGCTCCCTCCATCGCTGGCTCCCTATAATTTCTCATGAAGACGTGCCCATTTTTTTTGGACTAATGTAAGCATAACATATTAATTTGGGATGGGATTTATATTTTCTTTCCTTGGAAACAGGCTCTATTTTGTATCTTCTAGATGAAAAAACATATATGAACACCTCTGCTTGCTTAAACGAACATGGAAACCATCAGAATGCCAAAATAATATCATGTATATGTCATTTAATAGTAGTATATATTGTATACCTGTAAACCATTCAATGAATCATTGAATTATAAACCACCATGTAGTCCTACGATCATGAATATCTCTAATGAGAGGGGCTGCTCTATAAAACGGTACGAGCTATTAGCCAAATTTATAGAAAAAATAGTGTGAAGGGTCCAAGTCTTGCCCCTATTGCAACTATTGTGCTTACCACACCCCAAAATTACTTTGCAGTAGCACACTAAAAAAATAAATGGTAAATTGTCTATTCTTTCTTTTTAGGATTGGTAAATCGTATTACCCACTCATTTTGTTTACCCATATCTTTGGCATCATGGAATTTTTTTGGAACAATGGCATAAAAGGATCTGGGTCTAGTCCCTTCTATTGTTGATCTCCTTATTGCGCCCTATGACTACATTTTCACTCTATAAATGGTCCATTGTCTCATCTTCTATCCAAAATCGGTGAAAAAATGATTATTCATTTCCCCTTATGTGCCAGATTCATAGGTGACCAGTTTTGCACTTTCTTGGTTTCACTGATAATGTTTTTTAAAAGGAGGGGGTACCTATGGCATATAGTATTTGTAGATTTTACACATAGCAAAAAGGTTAAAATTTAGCACTATACCACAAAAAATGGATTAAAATTGCATTCCATGCATTTGCAATCATCTAAACCCCTAGCCAAACCGAGCGAATAAAATCCGAGATAACATCTCCGAGTTAATTCCCCCTAAGATCTGAGAATCTACCTCCTCCACACTATAGAGAGCACAATGTATAATCCAATAATATCCTAAAGAATTACCTGCAAGATGTTGGAAGTTTTCTTTCTGTGAAAGATAGAGTTGGTTCCATGACCTTGGAAGCCAATTTCAAAACATATGTTTAATAACCTTATAATAAAATCTTTAACTAGTTTTTCTAAAAAGGGGGAAACACTGGCCTCTGCAGCAACTAATGCACACAACCTCATTTATTACTGAGTTTGTCAATCAACTTTTTACAAGCATGTATCACTTAAAGTTAAAATGTGTATCAATTAAAGTAAAATGACCAGCATACAGAGAGTAAAAATTATTCAGACTACTAGAATGTTGCCATGAAGCCTAGGTGTAGATATCCTATGCAAATGTCAGTAGCCAGTTGTATCCATTATCCAGAGATTTCTGCCGTTCCATAGGGAGAAGGATCAACCACTACTGAATCCTATTAACAACCATACAAATAACCTATAAAAAATTGCATAGCTCCAACTTGTTATTCATGCAATCCCAAATAGACCAACATAAAGCTAAAACACCTAAGTGTATTCTAGTATAATCTTGTTAATACCATTTAACCAATTCATAAACATTTTGGTAAAATTGGTTGATGGAGGGACGTTAAAATTAAGGTGAATAGCATGTCAAAAAATCTGAGTAACAGGAAATGAAATAAATAAATGTTGAATAGTTTCCTTTCAATCACAATAAAAACAATTTTCACTCCCAGTCCATCTTATTTTAGCAAGGTTATATTTCGTATGTAACATTTTTTTTGTTAAGGAACCACATAAATATATTTATATTAAGTGGGATCTTTAATTTTCCAAAAGTATTTTTGAGTAAAATTCTCCTAATAACTCATAAGATCTTCATACATAGATTTAACCAAAAAAGTTGCATTAGTGAGATTCCAAATAAATCAACCAGGTTCATCTGAAAGGTGCCATAAGTGAATCCATATATTCCAATTATTACCACATAAAGTTCTTTTGAAACTTATATTCAAAGAAATATTATTCAAAGCATCAGCAACTAAAACATTTTCTTATTCATAATGTTGTGTAAGGATGGGTATTGGTGAGCTAAAAGTGTATCACCTAACCCTACAACCTCCCAAAATATGGCACATCTACCATTTCCAATATTGAAATAACCCTATTAAAGAAAAATTACTTAACACGCATTAAGCCCTTCCAAAATTGTTAGTCTGTAGGATTAACTTGAATGTGTGCCAGAGGTTTATTCTTGTGATATTTATTATGTACCAGATCCTGCCACAACGAGAAAAACTGGTTTATTGTTGGTAGAATATCTATACCAAGAACCTCCCTAGTTTTGGGGTCTACAACGGATATTCCATTTAGTGAGTCTAAAATTTGTCTTATATTTATCATTTTGACAAACAAAAATATTGAATGATAAAATCTAATTGTTTTCTAACCCCCCCTTTGGTTTCTCTAAAAACGTCAACATTAACATGATAAGGCTAGTAATAACAGAATTTATAAGGATCAATATATCTTCATAAGATAGTAAATTGACTTGCCAACATCCCAACTTTCCTTCAGGGACTCCGCACTACTTTCCATTCTATATATTTTAAGTCTCTATGGTGTATCAACACCCCAAGGTACTTAAAGTGTAGCGACCCTAATTCACACCCATAAATTTCTTTATGCACATTTTGTTCATCTTGCTTTTCTGAAACAAAACATCTCACTCCTATGGAAATTAATCTTCAGACCAGAAAGTTGTTTGAAGATACAAAGAATCAACTTCATATTCATGGCCTTTTCAAAATCATGCTCCATATAAAGGATTGTATTACCAGCATATTGTAAAGTAGATACCCCTCCCTCGACTAAGTGAGTGATAAGTCCACTTACATGGCCATCCTCCTTTACCCTTGCAATAATATTTTCCAACATATTGCAATAATACCAAAAGGAATCGGAGAAGGAGGATCCCCTTGCCCAATACCTTTTCTATTTTTGAAATGTTGTCCAATATCATCATGAATCTAATTGCAACAGATCCACCTTAAATAAATTTGGCGTGTAGTCACACCATTTAGGGTCAAAATGCTTAATGCCTATGACTTATTGCAGAAATGGCCATTTTTAAATTTATCATATGACTTTTCAGAGTTATTTAAAAAAAAACTCCATACACCTTTTTTCCTATGAAGTTCATGAATGGTCTCATGTAGCACGACAAATTTATCTATATTTTTTCTACCTAGCATAGAAGTCATCCAAGATCGCTAATAACCTTAAGTTCAATTCAAGTAACTATATTTTTTGCCACCTAAGTAAAAATGTTGAAGCTCACATTTAGAAGACAAACGGTTCTACTATTGTTGAATATGAACTGCATTTTATTTTTTGGCAATAGAGTTATAAATCCAAAGTTTAACTTAAATCGAGGTAGCTCTCTAGTTGTAACTAAACAAATAATGCCATTAAGTCAACCTTAACCAAAATTGCTGGTAAAACTTAGCAAGAAAGCTATCATGTCTAGGAACCTTATTATGTTCCATGTGGAATATCGCTCCGTGTACATCCTTCTCTATGAAGTTAGCAACTAAAATAGCATTCTCATCCGACGGTATTTGTGGTATATCATATGTCTCGTCATCAAAGAAAGAAAAATTATACGATCCCGAGACAATTTATTATAATATTCGGTAATGTAGATTTTAAGATTATATTCTTCCACTATTGTTCCTTCGTCTTTTTCCACTTGAATTTTATTTTTCTATATGTTCCATTTGCAATCAAATGAAAGTACTCCGTATTATTACTCTCTTCTTGAACATGTGTAACTTTAGAGTGTTGATCCTACTTAATATCCTCATCATGTCTAAGTTTATTAATGCATTCATCTGCCTCTCGTAAAGCCTCCTTTTAGGCTTTACTTATCAGAAGAGACTCATCCTTCAAATTTAAGGTATCACTAAATGCCAACACACTAGCTTTCTCATGTTTATAATTTATGCTTATATTCTTCTGCCAACCTACCTTTTAGAAAGTTCCTAAGGTGTCTAATATTATTTTTCCATCTTTCAATATGTGAGTTACCAATGTGAACATCAGCTCATCCAGTTTCTATCATCTCATGGAAACCCATGGTTCCCTTGTGGGAAAGCCAAGACAACTCAAAAGAGAAGCGGCCATTATTTCCTAGGTGGGCACCATTGCCCGAAGCAATTAGTAATAGTGTATGGTCTAGCCCCATACGAGTAACAACACACACTCTTATCAACATGATTTTATGTTCCCATTCTACACTTGCGAGAATTTTTATAAATGCGATAAGCAAAAGAACAAAGAACGAACAAACCAAACACCGGATCCACAATCTTTTTAACATGGAAAAACCTCACAAATGAGAAGAGAACAAACCATGGTCTTCGGGAAGCAAACACTATATCTAGAGTGTTTACACAATGCCGTGGGTTTTCAATAAATTGATAAACTCTAGAGGGTGACTTATAAGAGGTATTTATAGAGGTGTCCCTGGCATGGGCATGTTGCGGGCTATCTCTAATGCATTTCAGCCAAATCCTACTAGTGACGGGTCTCGCACCACTTCGTGAGAAGTTTGCTCCAAACAGGCTTGCGCCCTCCTATTTAATATAGCAAGAAATTGATACAAGAGTGGGGCCACTTTTGGGGCACACATAACAACATCCATCCCAAAAAGAAAAGAAAAAAACAAAGTCAAAGCCGCCGCACCCTGAAGATGTACTACCGCGCGCCTAGCACTCTGAAGCTCCGTGTACCAAACAGTGCCTCCAAGAAGGGAAGCGACGACAACGACGCTGCTGCCCGGACTGGTCCTAGGGTTTCCCCCGGTATGCTATAGTAGGTGGGGAAGAGATACTCCTGACGGCCTTCAGGAAGGATGGCGACACCCGCAAGCGTTGCCACGTCGGTGTCTGGACAACAAGGATTTCTCCCGATCCCACAAAAATCCACTCTCAGACGCTTCGTATGGCTTCGCCCCTAGCTCGTCGCCCACCTCCACACGCCACCATGGTCTTGTAGTCACCATTGTTGTCTCACCGTGACCCAAGTTGCGAGGATGGTCTAACAAAAAAGAAGAAATTTCGGTAGAGGTCAACAGTACAGTGGCATGCGGGAGGGAACTACCTCCACCGCCGTAGGGCGATAGCCGACCGGATGCAGCAACATGGGGAAACCAGGCCCCTCCCTGGCCCAGCCGAGCCCAAGTGGACTCGTGAAACCCTGCCGCCATAGTACAACAAGGGTGTCACCGTCAATCGCACCGCCAAGCAGCATCGTCGTTGCCACCGTGTTCACCCGGGCCTTTCAGACCGCCGCCGGTCTAGGGAGAACCACCGTAGGCCGCCAAGCGCCATCGCCACGACCCGCAAGAGGGGAACCACCTTACTAGGATCTCTAGACTGGTCTATACCAACATTAGTCTTCTCTCCGCACTAACACTGTCCCTGGGGGTGTCACTCCTGACAACTTACTAGGATCTCTAGACTGTCCCCATAGATCAATACTAGTCTTCTCTGCGCACTTTGTTCTCACTCGTGGGTACCCGGTACCTACTTTCCGGTCGGTCACCCATCCTCAAATTGTTGTAGTCCAAGCACGCTTAACCTCAGAGTTCTTTCTGGATGAGCTTCCGGAAAAGAAGTTACAACTCGTTGGTATGAGTATCCTATTAATCCATGTGCGTGGAGCTCACATACACCCATCCTTAGAGGATCGATGCCCTCATTGATCAAACACAAGCTAGGAACTTCCCCTCTTGGCATGCGTCTATGCGTGCAGTGCCGGCACATGTGCCATGTCGTGTCCACTCCGGCCACACGTGCCATGCTCCACATGTCCCGTCACTAATCCATACACACCCGTTTAACCACGAGGATCGGCTCTGATACAACTTGTAACACCCTGTCCAAACACTGGCCCCGGGGGTGTCACTCCTGACAGCTTACTAGGATCTCTAGACTAGCCATATAGACCAACACTATACTTCTCTACGCACTTTGTCCTCCCTCGTGCATATCTGATACCCACTTTTCGGTCGGTCACCCATCCTCGAATTTCTCTACCAAGCATGCTTAACCTCATAGTTCTTTTTGGATGAGATTATGGAAAGAAAGTTGCAACTTGTGCCTATCAATCGTATTAAGCCATGTGCCTGGATCTCACAGGCATCCATGAAAACAAACCCGGCAAAACAGCAGATGCCACCATGGAAAGCTCCGGAATGGCCACTTGGCTCGGATCACTCTGACACGCGGCCAGTAGGGATGCAACCCGAACGGCAACGAGGCCACCCACAAGTCATAGCCCGCAGAACCACTCCATTATAACAGGGAACATCAAGATCAAGCATGCATGGCTCAACTCCAGTGTCCCTACTACGCCACTTCCAGGGATTAGGCTCCCGGACGGATGCCCGCCCGCCCGCCCAGAACACAGAGCACATGCCAGGTTCGGACAACCCAAATCAGGCCCAGACGAAATCAACGGTTAAAATCATATTAATTCATCACATTTCCTTCCAACGTTACGTGGAAGCAACACTTACTGAGTGACAATTTGAAGTGACCAGTCGACTATCTTTGGGTTTCCTTCACGGCTTCACTTGTGGATGTAGTGCCAATGTTTGAGACGTTGACATCAATGTATCCTACCCTTTTTGTGTGGGAACGGGGGCGTCGGATCTACTAATTTATGCATATGTGTCAGCCTAAGCCACCAAGCGTATCGCAACACCAGAATCTACATTCCAAACACTACAAGAAACAAGCTAGGCACCGACGGTTAGCTCCCGAGCCCATGATTGTCGTCGGCGTATGCTACGCCGACGACTGCCGGCGACATCTTACCCATAGGAGTAGTCCATTTGGCCACGCAAAGGAAAACCCGTCGGCGTAGCACCTCCACGGTCCACATCGGCGGTAGTCCATTCTCTGTTCCTTCCAAATGAGATTCCGATAAGAAAATTAGACCTTCCTGATAATACTTTCATATCAATCCTATTAACCCTTGAACCATGGTGTGACACGCCTTTATTTTTAAATTTCAAATAATTATTCAAGTAAACAAAAAGTGAATAAGTAATAATAATCGTGAATTCAAATAACAACAAATGAATATATTTTTTTGCCTTTTTCTATTTAATATGGAATAATTCATATCTTTAAATCCATAGATCGGAATTCGACAAATAATATGTCTAAATCGATCAAAAAATGAGAAGAATCCAAACATGACATCCATATCATCTTTTTAGTCATGCATCATGTCTTTTTAATAGTCTATTGTAGGGTTTTCTAAATAAAATTCATTTAATAGTGTTCAAATCTTCACAAAATTATATCAAAATTTCCCTATGGAATTTGAGGATTCTAAAAAATCCTTAAATAGGGGCTGAGCCTAGATAAACTTGCAGTGGGTCTCTAATGAAATAGCATATTGTGAACCTAAAACTAATTCTTTTTAAAAATTATGAGCATTAGATCATGTACGTGTAGTTCAAATCTGACTCACTTCCTATGATTCAGCAGGAATTTGTATTTTTCACGAGGGGTGGACAGAAAGGTTTAATATACTCCCGTTTGGACATTGTCCATGCAAGGTGCTCTAGTATTTTTTGAAAAATAGGGTGGTACCATTATGAAACTTTTATTTGGTGGTTGCTTCACGAAACATCAAATTTTTGGCAATCGAAAAATAGAAAATAACATTTTGTTGTGATCAAAAGGAAAACTTCATATGGCAACATTGTTCGCCATCTCATAATGTACATGTGTGCATAATATGGGCACATTATCACAAACCACGCCATGATTCTAGCCATAATATTGGTCGTCTGGCCTAAAAACCATAAAATCTTGAACATGATAGCTCATTTCTGAAAAGGATTTTTGAGATGCAATCAATATACCAATTTTATATTTTCCCTTACAACTATGTCACATAATATGACACCACGTGAAGGTTTTATATTGTTTGGATCGTTTTTGAATTTCTTATATCCATTTCAAATTATAGTCAAAACGGTGCACATGAAGATTCTTAGCTCGGGTCCAAGCCTTGCTAAACTTGGAGTTGATCTCTGATGAAATAGCATATTGTGAACCTAAACATGATTTTTCAAAGAAAATCATGAGCATCAGATCATGTACCTGTAGTGCAAATCTGACCCACTTTCTATCGATTCGACAGTAATTTGTCTTTTTCACGAGGTGTGGACGAAAATATTTAAGATATCCAGGTTGAAACATTTTCCATGAATGGTGGTCTAGTATTTTTGATAAATAGAATGGTAGAATTTTGAAACTTTTATTCGGTGGTTTCTTTACAAAACATCACGTTTCTTGCACTCGAAAAATGGAAAATATGTTATATAAAAATATATATATTGTTTTTATATTTTATTCAATAAAAATGTGTAATGTTTGAGTTTAGATCAAGGAAAAAAATTGCACGCTATTTAATTTACATGGCCTTTCTCCAGACGGTATGAAATTTATAGCGTGTTAATAGAGCGCTATTTTACAAAATAGTGTTTTGTAAAAAACTAAAAAATATAACAGGTATTATCATGAATACCAAGGATTTCTTCATCTAATGAATTGGCTATAGTAACACTTGTACATGCATAACCAATTTTAGTGCTATCCAAGTTGTAGGAGAACCGGTAGGGATGAAGCTAGGTGCAACATCGGGTGCTGTGGCATAAGGCAGCAGCTTGACACAATCACTTAAGTTTAACAATCAAATTTTTTATCATATGTTTGCTTACTCCACACCCTTATCATACGCTCGCTTACTCCACACCCACCAACAAAAAAAATAATATGTTGTACTTGAAATAGCGCTAACGCTATGATGTTTTAGTGCGATATAGCAAGCTATTTAGAGAATAGCGCCATATCTAGCAAAATCATGAAAAAATAGCGTGGATTCTCAAAATACGCTATAGCGCGCGAAATAGCACGCTATTTGTCCATGGGTTTAGATAGATAGATCTTATTTTTCTACAAATTTTGATATATTATTTATATTTTTCTTAATTAGAATGATTTAGTAACGATTTTTCTAAGATTAATATGGCAAAAAGGAAAAAATAGCTAGGCCGACGATAAAGGTGTGAAACCTAGACCGACGGCTAAGACGTTGGTGTAACCTTGACGTCGTCATATCACCGTTACGGTTAATCCCTACGCTGACGATACGGTCTACGACGAAGCTGTCTTCGACCTATCCTGTCGTACGCCAACAGCAAAACTGGGCTGACAGCAGGTTTGCTCGGCTGTCCGCCTCAGGGATTACGCTGATGGCCTTGACAAATAGCCGTCGGCATAGTCTTTAACCGACGACTCCAAGCCAGATACCATAGGAGCGTTGGTTGCGCCCCAACAGGTCTATAAATAGCGGACACCCAGGCAGCACGGCGATCATCGAAATCATCGGAGCTTCTGAAGATAAAAAAAACTTCAGCGCGCTAGCTAGCTGGGTTAGTTTCCGAGAAAGATACTAGTAACTCCGATCCGGGTCAAGATGTCTTCTAGGTCAAAGAGCTCATCCCGCGGCGGCGCCAACGTGGAGTGGAGCACCAGGGAGAACAAGCTGTTCGAGGAGGCCCTCGCCTACTACGGCGAGGGCACGCCTGACCGCTGGCTCAAGGTGTCCCGCGCCATAGGCGGGACCAAAACGGCCGACGAGGTGCGCCGCCATTACGAGATCCTCGACGCCGACATCAAGCTGATCGAATCCGACAGGCTCCCGTACCCCAAATACAACACACAGGGGGCTTGGAACTGATCGATCAAGGTAACCAAAAGCTCCACCTGATTCCTGTTCCGTGTTTCCCTTCTAAGTTCTAAATATACAAGTGCGAACAAACAAATTAAATCGTGATCTCAGTTTCAATAAGGTGAAAACTATGCCCTAGCTGGGTTGATGTTGTGAATTGGCAAAGGAACAGCAAAAGAATGCCGCTTGTCAATGATGTCAATTCCTTTGCTATTTATGCTCCAGATGCGCTACAATTAGTCTCTAGTGTGCCTACACCTGCACTACTACACAGGCAGAACGGACAGTATCATGCACGCATAATCTGCTTGCCATGCATGCTTGCTCCAATCTGTATTCTGTCGGTTTGCACGACGACAGGGCCTGGCTGTCTGTCCTCTAGGGCAGGCGTGTAGCTTCACTTCCGTTGTAACAGACACGCACTTTAGCTCGCCCTTTCATGTCTGTATGCATAAGAGGCTCGCATGAAGGTTTTGTTCTCCCTTAGAGTAGTTAGAGATGCATATTTCTTTTGCAAAAAGGTTGTGAATTGAAGTCTTTCTTGCGCTCTTTTTGGGGGCAAAACCATGGTAGTCCTTGAAGAGGAAGCTCTGCATGACTGCATCCCAGTTACAGGGCACAGATAAGTAGCAAACGGAACCCATTTTGCCAAATCTGCAAGCATGCGCATGTAAATTTGAGAACTTAAGATAAATTAGCTTACAGGGTATATCTTTTGTGTTTTTTTTCCAGGAACAAAGCATCTGAAGGTCCTGCAAACATGAAAACTTGTTGATAATCTTATGTCTTTAGCTGGGACTATGGTATTGAAGCAAGCGTACTAATATGTTTTTATTGTACTTAGAATATTGTGGGCTCTTGGTTAGGAATAAAGTAAAGAAAAGATATATTTGTATGTATAATTTAGGTTTGCAAGCAAATCAAGTACCCTAGTTCTTGCACAAGATAGCCTATATTTTATTTTCCCTGTAGTTTTTACTCCTTCCCAATAAATTATGGAGAAAACATCAGTGATGTAATCCCATGTACTTGTATGTAGTGTACTAGTGTTTATCAGATCGTGCTTGGTACTTGGTAGAGTATTCCTCCTTTGTCTACTAGTTGGTTAAACAAATAAAAAAGTTGGTTCCGGACATAGATGCTTATATTTGCACTTTATATGCCTTCGCTCCGACCAAGATACATGTAGGCATGTTGGTAGAGGTGACAACGTGACATGTGGTAAATGGTGTATATTTTCACGGTGTACTCGATTTGGTTAGAACCTCACATTGTGGGATGTCATAACCGAGTTTTGACTCTGAGATCTCCTATTAAATAGCCCCGCGTCACTCTAACCTCTAGGGAAACCTAGGCAGCTCCCAAATCTCACCCAGCAACACCTCCTCCTCACTGCCGCCAGGCAAACCCCGTGCGTAGTGGGGCTTGAAATGCTTGTTGTGGCCGCTGACGGCCGACGGTCTGTAGTGCGCGTGAAGGTGGTGACATCCTTGGATTGAAGGGGTGACTCGGTGCCAGTGGTTTCATGGGAAGATTTATCGTATGGGAGATCTAGCATGGCAGCATGCACACAAATCCAATAGCAGTGACATGAGGCATAAAGATGAACATGATCAGTGGTCTTGTTTCATCGGCGGGGGTGTCCAGATCTGGAGATGGTAATGGTCTTATGCTTCGCGTGATCTTGCATGGATCGTAGAGCTTTTGAGGTTAGTGACAATATTGGGCTATTTTACAGTTAGGTGTTGGTGTGAGGGACAAAAAGTGGCAACGATGGAAATCAAAGCAGATCAAGCTGAAAAAAAGTCTCTGCCATTACCTATTTTATATTTTGGTGTGTGAACTTTCAAACTTACAAGGTTACATAAGGAGTGGACCGATAATGCAGACGAGTAGATAGTAAGAGAGCGACAAATTGCACTTAGTAGTTAGACAAAGGAGAAGGGAAAGGCGCCGACGACGAGTGTTATGGTTCTAATGGGTGGGTGGAACCGAGGGCCAAACTGGAAGCTAGGATAACTTGGCGTGAAGCCACCGAGGGGGAGTAGGAGGGGCGACGGATAAATCGAAGGAGATAACATATCAAGTACTACCTTGTAAGCATATTAAGTACCTTGTCATCATAGAGGAGATATGAGACCTTATGGTATATACCGTCCTACAATTGTCGGTCATAACAAGTACTCCCTCTGTTTCAAAATATACGATGTTTTAGCTTTGTGAAAGAAGTGTATCTAGATCCCTTTCAGTGTGCAGATACGGAGTAAACCTACACACTAAAAGGGGTCTAGATACACTCCTTTTACAAAGCTAAAACATCTTATATTTCAAAATGGAGGGAGTACCTTGTCAAGCGCTCCAACATATGCGAAGTCAACATGGACCTCAAAGGTGAATTATATCCTCTATGCAAGTCCCATTCATCCCCTTGTGATGAATTGTATACTACTTTATGCTCCATCTTATGACAATGCTAGGTTCACGTCAACAAGTGTGCATGGAAGGAAGGAATCCATGGGAGCTCAAAGACTCAAGCCCAACAAGTTAGAAGATTGCAAGAGGAGAAGGAAGAACGATAAGGAACATCTAGGAGTAGTACTACCTCCCCAGGAATAGTACAACTGCCCACCCTCCATGAGCAATAATATCGCCCACTTCTAGGAGTGGTACAACCGGACATACTTATGCTCCACTCTCGCATTGAGTCGCCAAGCATAGTACAAACTCCAGGACACAATAGCGACACCTGGACGAAAGTACCGCCCAATAAACTCAAACAGAGCTTAACATGTACTGTTGTCTCAAGGCCGGTACCACCGGACCTACAATTCTCTGAGGGCAATGTCAATTGAATGTTCAGGGAGAAGTACTACTGCCCCTGATGCCCACAAGTACATAGTGGATCGCTGGAATATTTGATGGAAAGTATTACTCAATTTATAGTTTGACACAAGGAGGGAACACGAATACCAATAAGACTTTACCAATTGGGACGTCACTCTCAACCACACATGTGTATCAACATTCTCAAGAAACAAGTGGTGATTGCAACAGTTGAAACAAAATAGTAGTAAAATAGTAAAATAACAACAGATTTCTAGTTTTCACCGGAAGTAGTGAACTTGTAACTTTCACTGGCTAAAAACATAGGCATGAGGTGATATCGGGATGTTGCATGAATAAGATTAATCATATAATGTAAATAAAAATAACATGGTATTATATCTAACTCTGCCGTGTGTAGGTATGTGTTTCAAATATAGTTATGTGTACTGACTAAGAGAATTTGCACAACATCTATTATCCTACCTGCCCATTTCATCAGGATCAACTTGGAACTACGGGTAATGAAAGTATATACCCTTTCAAATAGCCCAGAACAATACATATACCCCTTCTTTTCCCTAACTGTCACTTTATAGTTCTCAGGTTCAACATAACAATAGATAATACACTTTGTAGATAAATATGAAACTCATATTACCTCTGTCCCAAGTTTTAAGGCCTATATTTTTTTCAAAAGTCAAACTACCTCAAGTTTGACCAAGTTTTTAGAGAAAAATATTAATATTTATAATACTTAATTCATACCCTTTTATATATCATGAAACATATTTTCACATGGTATCTATATAATATAATAATTCCTGATAGTTTTTTTATAAAAGTTTGGTCAAAGTTTCTGTGGCTTGACTTTTCAAAAAAAAATTGGCCTTAAGCCTTAGGATCGAGGGAGTATATATGATGGGGCAATAAAAGTTCAGTACTAAAATCATGTCACTTGGGCCCTAGTAACATGCATTAAACATAGAAAAAGTACATCAACACTCATACGGTAATATCCCCAGGATCAACACCTGAAAGCTCGACATATATGCATGATTACATTATCGATCTCATCCAATCCCCATCCACCTCACATGCCTATAGACAACTACTCACTCATGGAAATGGAGAATGAGCACATGGTTGATGGAGATGACGTTGATGATGATGGTGGTGAAGAAGGCGTCAAAATCCCCCTCTCTAGTGTGGAGATTAGGGTCAATCTGACCCCGAAAATAAAGATCGCGATGGTGGTGGTGCTCTATTTTTCCAAAAGCTATGTGCTTATGGCCAGTACTTTTTTGGTATATAAGGAGGGTACATGAAAACAGGAGGCGAGGCAACGCTTGATGGCCAAACGGGCCTGAGTGGCATAGGCCCCACCAGTGGACGTGCCAACAAGGCTTATTCGGGCCTCGAGGCCTCCTCATGAGTTTCTAGATCCCAGGGTCCATGTTCCGATGAAAAACTAGCATGACATTTTTTTCTAATTTAATTTGCTACGAAAAAAGACAGAAAAAAGACTTTTGCTAAAAACAACATCAGATTCAGTAGTTTTATCACACTCTGTTTTATCCTAGTCTGATGAGATTCCGAAGAAAATCACCAAGCAAAGTACTTTGATAAGTAGATACATTTGGAATGTATCAACTCCCTCAAGATTAGCTCGTTGTTTGTCCTTAAACAACTCAAACATCATGCAGAAGCGATAAAAGACTTTGACAAAAACTTCACTCTAGACATGCATGATAGTTTAATAATATCAAGTATTTATAACATGGCTTCCCTAATGAATCAAAAGTAATAAATCAAGGTATCTACTCACTACGTTCTCAAGAGGAAGGTATAATTTCATGGGGCATGGGTTAAGCAGCAGTTTGGTACATGTGTGTTAGACGATTCTACCCCTAAATTTTTTTCTATCACCGCAATTAGCTTATAGTTTGGAACTAGCTGCCATATCATTACTACCTCCATTTTAAAGATTAAGGCCTATTTTATTTTAAAAAGTCAAGCTATGAAAATTTGACCAAATTTTTAGAAACAATTATCAAAAACTATAATATTATATAGATACCATGTGAAAATATGTTTCATGGTTTATGAAAAGGTATGGATTTCTTATTTTAAATATTAATATTTTTTCAAAAAAAATCGTCAAACTTTACTTAGTTTGACTAAAAAAACATATAGTCTTAAACTTTAAAATGGAGGTAGTATTCCATAGCATTAATTACCATAAGATGTTGAGGCTTACATGTGCATGCACCACCAATTAAAGTTGCATGCATGGTGTGAAGTTGCATGTAAGGAAAAGAGTATCAATCCGATTAACAAAAATATCACGAATAGAGAGGAGGAAGACAACAAGACTAGCGACACGTTCGAAGAAATCACACCAATATTACACTACAAGGGAAGTTTTTCACATGAATAGAGGGTATATGTTACTATACCAATGCCACCGTTTACTATGGAGGTAGTATTCGTAACATACGCATGCCACTACTCGAACTTATTCCCCAAACTTAGGAAGAAATTTCATGTTCAAATCTTATTTTATGTGGGTATATGTTACTATACCAATGCCACCGATCTCTATGGAGGTAGTAACAGATTCGTAACATACACATGCCACTACTCGAACTTATTCCCCAAACTCAGGAAGAAATTTCATTTTCAAATCTTATTTTATGTGTCCTTGTTGATACAAGCTTACTCTCTAATGATGTTTTTCTTCAAAAATAAGGTCAATCTCTACATATATTGATGCACACAACCATACTTTCTATATTTTCAAAGGTTTTTATGATTGGTTAAGTTGGAGTAGAAATCAATAGTTTCATCATCAATGTATTGTTTATGCTATATAATTCAAAATCATAAGTAATTATTTTTATATAGAAATATATTAGTGTAAAATTTGTTCCACCCTTTTCCTAGCAAAAAAGGGAAAGTGGGTGAAAAATATGTGTTGAATATGAAGGAGTATAACCCACATAGATTGCCAATTGGATGGAACTTTCGGGTCTGAGCCAATCTAAAACCATAACATACATATATTAAATATAATGGGACAAAAGCACCATAATAATTAGAGAGTATTCCATCAAAATATATAGTGTCCCAACATATTTTGTAAGTCGATTTGACTAATTAGATATAAGTTATATATCCTAAAATACCATTATAAACTTCCTTCATATAATAATTCAATGGTATAATTTCATGACATATAGCATATTTATTGTTGGTCAAACTAATAAATGATAGTCAATAATAAAACAAAAGGATGCATGCATATGCATATATTTCCATTGAGGGAGTAGTATCCTTAATAGAGATTTGATTATTTTGATAATGAATGAATTTAGGAATTAACAAGTGATGCTTTCTTAAAAAGAGACTATGCCATACTACCCCATTGGTATATATTTTTAGAAATACCTTTACTATAATTAATATACACCTTGTCGTTGTTTTCTAGCGGCAAATTTGTAGGTGGACATCCCTGACAACAAGGAAACCCCAGAGACTTGGTGGCCCAAGGAAAGGTAGCGGTTCCATAAGAAGGAGAGAAGGAAATTTGACACACTCGTCACACATATAGGTCCCTTTAGAAGTAGAGGAATGCTTGAGATTTCAAAAAATGGCAATCTGCAATTTTCTGTTTTCGAGTTAGCTAGATGTTTCATAGATGAGTTCAAAACTTGGCTTATAACTTGATGTGGTGGGTGTACCCACTTTGGTGAGTAGTATCTTTAGTGCAATGTTGGTGTTCAGTTGATAGCCTTGTGTGTAAGGTCTGCGAGCTTCTTGTAAAATTTCATATCCATCTTCTATAAAGGTATTGTACGCCTAAGGTACCCTAAAAAACCTTCACCAGCAACCAGAGATTACCAATTTATCTAGATTTTACGTTTACCGTCACATCAATCTCATCTTTAGTACTCCCTAGATTTTGGATTTTAAGAAAAACTTTGGACACAAGTTTTATCAACATTATATGACTAATGAATCACAAAAGATATATCATTGGATACGTATTACAAAAAGTTTCAAATGGTATAATACTTGTGACATATGAATCATATTTCCTTGAATTATTTTTTAAAATACGCGTGTGACATATAAACCCAAACATATGAAAAAGATTAGTAACTGGTGTGTGTATATCTTGCAATACATATTTAGTATTCTTCTTTCTTATGAACGAAGACCGTTAGTTGTCGTAGTGGCCTTCGATGCCCAGAGGGTATTTAAACCTAGGAGTGATAAGAAAAACATGACGGTATCTTGAGTTAGTCATTTTTAGTTACATATACTTCATATTGTGTATTTGGTCGATTTACAATCTTTTATCTCGTATCACTTTGTGCTTTTTCATGAAACTATGATTCTCATATATGAACAATTGTCATTTTATGGATGAAATATGAGAACATGTGACGCTCACATGGATTAAAATCGGATGGTTAATATGTGATGACATATGATATGTGATGAATCCATGTGAAACTACTATATGTATATGAAATTCTTCTATCGGAAATTCTCAGAAGAAATAAAACTCATCAACTTTAATTCCGCATCCTAGCCGGTTAAAAGTTGCAGCATATTATATAATAAATTTATTGCCACATTTATTATTCGACGCAACTATCTGAGATAACATATGACTGATAAATGTTGGGCTCCACTACATGTAGATAACAAAAAACAATATAGACACAACATCCATGTGCAACAAAGAAGAGAGAGTTTAAAACCCCACCTACTACTAACACAAATATATTGAACCTTGCAGTCAAACTAACTTCATAATTACAAAAGTACAAAAGGCTACATTGACATCAAGAAGATAAGATTAATCTTAGAACATAAATGTATGATTGGATGAACCAACCATGAGATTCTAGCCATAAATCATCAAGCATAGCCGTGGATTGCTGTCACTTTGCTTCATCTTTAGATTGAGTCGTAGTCTAGCACCAAATACCATCATCCTTACTTGTTACATCCAATATGAAATTATTTTCATTACTTGAACCACCATGATCATTGAGTGCAATCCTTTGAAGATTGTTGGCTCCCTCCATCGCCGGCTCCCTATAATTTCTCATGAAGACGTGCCCATTTTTTTGGACTAATGTAATCATAACATATTAATTTCGGATGGGATTTATATTGTCTTTCCTTGGAAACAAGCTCTATTTTGTATCTTCTAGATGAAAAAACATATATGAACACCTCTGCTTGCTTAAACGAACATGGAAACCATAAGAATGCCAAAATAATATCATGTATATGTCATTTAATAGTAGTATATCTTGTATACCGGTAGACCACTCAATGAATCATTGAATTATAAACCACCTTGTAGTCCTACGATCATGAATATCTCTAATGAGAGGTGCTGCTCTATAAAACGGTACGAGCTATTAGCCAAATTTATAGAAAAAATAATGTGAAGGGTCCAAGTCTTGCCCCTATTGCAACTGTTGTGCTTAATACACCCCGAAACTACTTTGGAGTAGCACACTCAAAAAATAAATGGTAAATTGTCTATTCTTTCTTTTTAGGATTGGTAAATCGTATCACCCACTCATTTTGTTTACCCATATCTTTGGCATCATGGAATTTTTTTGGCACAATGGCATAAAAGGATCTGGGTCTAGTCCCTTCTATAGTTGATCTGCTTATTGCGCCCTATGACTACATTTTCACTCTATAAATGATCCATTGTCTCATCGTCTATCCAAAATCGGTGAAAAAATGATTAATCATTTCCCCTTATGTGCCAGATTTATAGGTGACCAGTTTTGCACTTTCTTGGTTTCACTGATAATGTTTTTTAGAAGGAGGAGGTACCTATGGTATATAGTATTTGTAGATTTTACACGTAGCAAAAAGGTTAAAATTTAGCACTAGACCACAAAAATGGATTAAAATTGCATTCCATGCATTTGCAATCATATAAACCCCTAGCCAAACCGACTGAATAAAATCCGAGATAACATCTCCGAGTTAATACCCCCTAAGATCTGAGAATCTACCTCCTCCACACTATAGAGAGCACAATGTATAATCCAATAATATCCTAAATAATTACCTGCAAGATGTTGGAAGTTTTCTTTCTGTGAAAGATAGAGTTGGTTCCATGACCTTGGAAGCCAATTCCAAAACATATGTTAAATAACCTTATAATCAAATCTTTAACTAGTTTTTTTAAAAAGGGGGAAACACTGGCCTCTGCAGAAACTAATGCACACAACCTCATTTATTACTAAGTTTGTCAATCAACTTTTTACAAGCATGTACCACTTAAAGTTAAAATGTGTATCAATTAAAGTTAAATGACCAGCATACAGAAACTAAAAATTATTCAGACTACTAAAATGTTGCCATGAAGCCTAGGTGTAGATATCCTATGCAAATGCCAGTAGCCAATTGTATCCATTATCCATAAATTTCTGCCGTTCCCTAGGGAGAAGGATCAACCACTACTGAATCCAATTAACAACCATACAAATAACCTACAAAAAATTGCATAGCTCCAACTTGTTATTCCTGCAATCCCAAATAGACCAACATAAAGCTAAATCACCTAAGTGTATTCTAGCCTAATCTATTTAATACCATTTAACCAATTCATAAACATTTTGGTAAAATTGGTTGATGGAGGGACGTTAAAATTAAGGTGAATAGCATGTCAAAAAAGCTGAGTAAAAGGAAATGAAATAGATAAATACTGAATAGTTTCCTTATTTTAGCAAGGTTATATTTCGTATGTAACATTTTTCTGTTAAGGAACCACATAAATATATTCATATTAAGTGGGATCTTTAATTTTCCAAAAGTATTTTCGAGTAAAATTCTCATAATAGCTCATAAGATCTTTATACATAGATTTAACCAAAAAAGTTGCATTAGTGAGATTCCAAATAAATCAACCTGGTTCATCTGAAAGGTTTGTATCTATCAACCTATGTCATAAGTGAATCCATATATTCCAATTATTACCACATAAATTTCTTTTGAAACTTATATTCAAAGAAACATTATTCAAAGCATCAGCAACTAAAACATTTTCTTATTCATAATGTTGTGTAAGGATGGGTATTGGTGAGCTAAAAGTGTATCACCTAACCCTACATCCTCCCAAAATATGGCACATCTACCATTTCCAATATTGAAATGAACCCTATTAAAGAAAAATTACTTAACACGCATTAAGCCCTTCCAAAATGGTTAGTCTGTAGGATTAACTTGAATGTGTGCCAGAGTTTTATTCTTGTGATATTTATTATGTAGCAGATCCTGCCACAACGAGAAAAACTGGTTTTATTGTTGTTAGAATATCTATACCAAGAACCTCCCTAGTTTTGGGGTCTACAACGGATATTCCATTTAGTGATTCTAAACTTTGTCTTATGTTTATCATTTTGACAAACAAAAATATTGAATGATAAAATCTAATTGTTTTCTAACCTCTCTTTGGTTTCTCTAAAAACGTCAACATTAACATGATAAGGCTAGTAAGAACAGAATTTATAAGGATCAATATATCTCCATAAGATAATAAATTGACTTGCCAACATCCCAACTTTCCTTCAGGGATTACGCACTACCTTCCATTCTATTTATTTTAAGTTTCTATGGTGTATCAACACCCCAAGTTACTTAAAGTGTACCGACCCTAATTCACACCCAAAAATTTCTTTATGCACATTTTGTTCATCTTGCTTTTCTGAAACAAAACATCTCACTCCTATAGAAATTAATCTTCATACCGGAAAGTTGTTTGAAGATACAAAGAATCAACTTCGTATTCATGGACTTTTCAAAATCATGCTCCATATAAAGGATTCTATTACCAGCATATTGTAAAGTAGATACCCCTCCCTCGACTAAGTGAGTGATAAGTCCACTTACATGGCCATCCTCCTTTGCCCTTGCAATAATATTTTCCAACATATTGCAATAATACCAAAAGGAATCGGAAAAGGAGGATCCCCTTGCCCAATACCTTTTCTATTTTTGAAATATTATCCAATATCATCATGAATCTAATTGCAACAGATCCACCTTGCGTAAATTTGGCGTGTAGTCACATCATTTAGGGTCAAAATGCTTAATGCCTATGACTTATTGCAGAAATGGCCATTTTTAAATTTATCATATTGCTTTTCAGAGTTATTTAAAAAAAACTCCATACACCTTTTTCCTATGAAGTTCATGAATGGTCTCATGTTGCACCACAACTTTATCTAGATTTTTTCTACCTAGCATAGAAGTCATCCAAGATCGCTAATAACCTTAAGTTGAATTCAAGTGACTATATTTTTTGCCACCTAAGTAAAAATGTTGAAGCTCATATTTAGAAAACAAACGGTTCTATTATTGTTGAATATGAACTGCATTTTATTTTTTGGCAATAGAGTGATAAATCCAAAGTTTAACTTAAATAGAGGTAGCTCTCTAGTTGTAAATAAACAAATAATGCCATTAAGTCAACCTTAACCAAAATTGCTGGTAAAACTTAGCAAGAAAGCTATCATTTCTAGGAACCTTGTTATGTTCCATGTGGAATATCGCTCTGTGTACATCCTTCTCTATGAAGTCAGCAACTAAAATAGCATTCTCATATGACGGTATTTGCGGTATATCACATGTCTCGTCCTCAAACAAATAAAAATTATACGATCCCGAGACAATTTCTTATAATATTCGGTAATGTAGATTTTAAGATTATATTCTTCCACTATTGTTCATTCATCTTGTTCCACTTGAATTTTATTTTTTTATATGTTCCATTTGCAATCAAATGAAAGTACTCCGTATTATTACTCTCTTTTTGAACATGTGTAACTTTAGAGTGTTGATCCTACTTAATATCCTCATCATGTCTAAGCTTATTAATGCATTCATCCTCTCGTAAAGCCTCCTTTTAGGCTTTACTTATCAGAAGAGACTCATCCTTCAAATCTAAGGTCTCACTAAATGCCAACACACTAGCTTTCTCATATTTATAATTTCTGCTTATATTCTTCTGACAACCTACCTTTTAGAGAGTTCCTAAGGTTTCTAATATTATTTTTCCATCTTTCAATATGTGACTTACCAATGTGAACATCAGCTCATCCAGTTTCTATCATCTCATGGAAACCCATGGTTCCCTTGTGGGAAAGCAAAGACAACTCAAAAGAGAAGCGGCCATTTTTTCCTAGGTGTGCACCATTGCCCGAAGCAATTAGTAATGGTGTGTGGTCTAACCCCATACGAGTAACAACACACACTCTTATCAACATGATTTTATGTTCCCATTCTACACTTGTGAGAATTTTTATAAATGCGATAAGCAAAAGAACAAAGAACGAACAAACCAAACACCGGATCCACAATCTTTTTAACATGGAAAAACCTCACAAATGAGAAGAGGACAAACCATGGTCTTCGGGCAGCAAAGACTATATCGAGAGTGTTTACACAACGCCGTGGGTTTTCAATAAATTGATAAACTCTAGAGGGTGACTTATAAGAGGTATTTATAGAGGTGTCCCTGGCATGGGCATGTTGCGGGCTATCTCTGATGCGTTTTAGCCAAATCCTACTAGTGACGGGTCTTGCACCACTTTGTGAGAAGTTTGCTCCAAATAGGCTTGCGCCCACCTATTTAATATAGCAAGTAATTGATACAAGAGTGGGACCACTTTTGGGGCACATAGAACAACATCCATCCCAAAAAGAAAAGAAAAAGAAAGAAAAAAAACAAAGTCGAAGCCGCTGCACCCTCTGAAGATGTACTACCGCACGCCTAGCACTCCGAAGCTCCGTGTACCAAGCAGTGCCTCCAAGAAGGGAAGCGATGAAAACGACGCTGCTGCCCGGACTTGTCCTAGGGTTTCCCCCGGTATGCTACAGGAGGTGGGGAAGAGATACTCCCGACGACCTTCAGGAAGGATGGCGACACCCGCAAGCGTCGCCACGTCGGTGTCTGGACAACAAGGATTTCTCCCGATCCCTCAGAAAGCCACTCTCGGACGCTTCGTATGGATCCACCCCTAGCTTTTCGCCCACCTCACACGCCACCATGGTCTTGTAGTCACCATTGTTGTCTCACCATGACCCAAGTTGCGAGGATGGTCTAACAAAAAAGAAGAAATTTCGATAGAGGTCGACAGTACAGTGGCATGCGGGAGGGAATTACCTCCACCGTCGGAGGGCGATAGCCGACCGGATGCAGCAACATGGGGAAACCAGGCCCCTCCCTAGCCCAGCTGAGCCAAAGTGGACTCGTGAAGCCCTGTCGCCATAGTACAACAAGGGTGTCAACGTCGATCCCACCGCCAAGCAGCATCGTCGTTGCTATCGTGTTCACCCGGGCCTATCAGACCGCCGCCAGTTTGGGGAGAACCACCATACGCCACCAAGCGCCATCGCCACGACCTGCAAGAGGGGAAACCACCTTACTAGGATCTCTAGACTGGTCTAGACCAACATTAGTCTTCTGTCCGCACTAACACTGGCCCTGGGGGTGTCACTCCTGAAAACTTACTAGGATCTCTAGACTGGCCCCATAGACCAACACTAGTCTTTTATGCGCACTTTGTTCTCACTCGTGAGCAGCCGGT
Organism: Avena sativa; assembly: GCA_916181665.1. Taxonomy (NCBI): domain Eukaryota; kingdom Viridiplantae; phylum Streptophyta; class Magnoliopsida; order Poales; family Poaceae; genus Avena; species Avena sativa. Next base: position 324,045,158 of record OV702295.1, read on the forward strand.
ACCCACTTCCCGGTCGGTCACCCATCCTCAAATTGTTGTAGTTCATGCACGCTTAACCTCAGAGTTCTTTCTGGATGAGCTTCCGGAAAAGAAGTTACAACTTATTGGTATGAGTATCCTATCAATCCTATTAATCCATGTGTGTGGATCTCACATACACCCATCCTTAGAAGATCGATGCCCTCATCGATCAAACACAAGCTAGGAACTTCCCCTCTTGGCATGCGTCTATGCGCGCAGTGCCGGCACATGTGCCATGCCGTGTCCACTCCGGCCACACGCGACATGCTCCACATGTCCCACCACTGTTCCATACATACTCGTTTAACCACGAGGATCGGCTCTGATTCCACTTGTAACACCCTGTCCAAACATTGGCCCCGGGGGTGTCACTCCTGATAGCTTATTAGGATCTCTAGAATGGCCCTATAGACCAACACTAGACGTCTCTACGCACTTTGTCCTCCCTCGTGCGTATCTGATATCCACTTTTCGGTCGGTCACCCATCCTCGAATTTCTCTACCAAGCATGCTTAACCTCATAGTTCTTTTTGGATGAGCTTATGGAAAGAAAGTTGCAACTTGTTGGTATGAGTATCTTGTCAATCGTATTAAGCCATGTGCCTGGATATCACAGGCATCCATGAACACAAACCCGCAAAACGGCAGATGCCACCATGGAAAGCTCCGGAATGGCCACTTGGCTCGGATCACTCCGACACGCGGCCAGTAGGGATGCAACCCGAACGGAAACGAGGCCACCCACAAGTCATAGCCCGCAGAACCACTCCGTTATAACAGGGAACATCAAGATCAAGCCTGCATGGCTCAACTCCGGTGACCCTACTACGCCACTTCCAGGGATTAGGCTCCCGGACGGATGCCCGCTCGCCTAGAACACAGAGCACATGCTAGGTTCGGCCAACCCAAATCAGGCCCAGACGAAATCAACGTTTAACGTCATATTAATTCATCACATTTCCTTCCAACGTTACGTGGAAGCAGCACTTACTGAGTGATGATTTGAAGTGACCAGTCGACTATCTTTGGGTTTCCTTCACGGCTTCACTTGTGGATGCAGTGCCAATGTTTGAGATATTGACATCGATGTATCCTACCCCTTTGTGCGGGAACGGGGGCGTCGGATCTACCAATTTATGCATATGTGTCAGCCTAAGCCGCCAAGCGTATCGCAACACCACAATCTACATTCCAAACACTACAGGAAACAAGCTAGGCACCGACGGTTAGCTCCCGAGCCCATGATTGTCGTCGGCGTATGCTACGCCGACGGCTGCCGTCGGCATCTTACCCATAGGAGTAGTCCATTTGGCCACGCATAAGAAAACCCATCGGCGTAGCACCTCCACGGTCCACATCGGCGGTTGATGGTCATTTGGTCTGGCAGTAGCTATATCTATGATAGTGCCGTCGGTCTAGTTTTTTTTTAATTTTTTAGTTTCATTTCCAAAAAAAATCATTTTTTAAACTCTACATACGCTTAGTATTCGGTCAAATTGCACTCATGGATAAACTTTCCGATTCTCTGTTCCTTCCAAATGAGATTCCGATAAGAATATTAGACCTTATTGATAATACTTTCATATCAATCCTATTAACCCTTGAACCATGGTGTGACACACCTTTATTTTTTAAATTTCAAATAATTATTCAAGTAAACAAAAAGTGAATAAGTAATAATAATCGTGAATTCAAATAACAATAAAATGATTTTTTTTCCTTTTTCTATTTAATATGGAATAATTCATATCTTTAAATCGGTAGATCGGAATTCGACAAATAATATGTCTAAATCAATAAAAAAATGAGATGAATCCAAACATGACATCCATATCATCTTTTTAATCATGTATCATGTCTTTTTAGTGTATTGTAGGGTTTTCTAAATAAAATTCATTTAATAGTGTTCAATCTTCACAAAATTATATCAAAATTTTCCTTTTGAATTTGAGGATTCTAAAAATCCTTAGATAGGTAATGAGCCTAGCTAAATTTGCAGTGGATCTCTGATGAAATAGCATATTGTGAACCTAAAAATTATTCTTTCTAAAAATTATGTGCATCATATCATGTACGTATAGTTCAAATCTGACTCACTTCCTATGATTCAGCAGGAATTCGTATTTTTCATGAGGTGTGGACAGAAAGGTTGATGATACTCCTGTTTGCACATTGTCCATGCAAGGTGCTCTAGTATTTTTTTGAAAAATAGGGTGGTACCATTATGAAACTTTTATTTGATGGTTGCTTCACGAAACATCACGTTTTTGGCACTCGAAAAATTGAAAATAGCATTTTGTTGCGACCAAAAGGTAACTTCATCTGGCAATATTGTTCGCCATCTCATAATGTATATGTGTGCACAATATGGGCACATTATCGCAAACCATGCCATGATTCTAGACATAATATTGGTCGTTTGGCCTGAAAACCATAAAATCTCGAACATGATAGCTCATTTCTGAAAAGGATTTTTGAGATGCAATCAATATACCAAGTTTTATATTTTCCCTTGCAACTATGTCATATAATATGACACCACGCGAAGGTTTTATATTGTTTGGATCATTTTTGAATTTCTTATGTCCGTTTCAAATTATAGTCAAAACGGCGCATATGAAGATTCTTAGCTCGGGGCCAAGCCTTGCTAAACTTGGAGTTGATCTCTGATGAAATAGCATATTGTGAACCTAAACATGATTTTTCAAAGAAAATCATGAGCATCAGATCATGTACCTGTAGTGCAAATCTGACCCACTTTCTATCGATTCGGCAGGAATTTGTCTTTTTCACGAGGTGTGGACGAAAAGGTTTAAGATATCCAGGTTGAAATATTTTCCATGAATGGTGGTCTAGTATTTTTGATAAATAGAATGGTAGAATTTTGAAACTTTCATTCGGCGGTTTTTTTTTATAAAACACCACGTTTCTTGCACTCGAAAAATAGAAAATATGTTATACAAAAATATATATAATGTTTTTATACTTTATTCAACAAAAATGTGTAATGTTTGAGTTTAGATCAAGGAAAAAAATAGCACGCTATTTAATTTAGCATGGCCTTTCTCCAAACGGTATGAAATTTATAGCGTGCTAATAGCGCGCTAGTTGACCAAATTGTGTTTTGTAAAAAACTAAAAAATATAACAGGTACTATCATGAATACCAAGAATTTCATCATCTAATGAATTGGCTATAGTAACACTTGTACATGCATAACCAATTCCAGTGCTATTCAAGTTGTAGGAGAACCGGTAGGGATGAAGCTAGGTGCAACATGGGGTGCTGCGGCATAAGGCAGCAGCTTGACACAATCACTTAAGTTTAACCATCAATTTTGTTATCATATGTTTGCTTACTCCACACCCTTATCATACGCTCGCTTACTCCACACCCACCAACAAAAAAAAATGTTGTACTTGAAATAGCGCTAACGCTAAGATGTTTTAGCACGATATAGCAAGCTATTTAGAGAATAGCGCCATAGCTAGCAAAATCGTCAAAAAATAGCGTGGACTCTTAAAATACACTATAGCGCGAGAAATAGCACGCTATTTTTCCATGGGTTTAGATAGATAGATCTTATTTTTCTACAAATTTTGATATATTATTTATATATTTCTTAATTAGAATGATTTAGTTATGATTTTTCTAAGATTAATGTGGCAAAAAGGAAAAAATAGCTAGGCCGACGATAAAGATGTGAAACCTAGGCCGACGGTTAAGACGTTGGTGTAACCTTAACGTCGTCATATCGCCGTTGTGGTTAATCCCTATGCTGATGATACGGTCTACGAAGAAGCTGCCTTCGGCCTATCCTACCATACGCCAACAACAAAACTAGGTTGACGGCAGGTTTGCTCGGTTGTTCGCCTCAGGAATTACGTTGATGGCCTTGACAAATAGCCGTCAGCGTAGTCTTTAACCGACGACTGCAAGCCCGATACCATAGGAGCGCTGGTTGCGCCCCAAAAGGTCTATAAATAGCGGACACCCAAGCAGCACGGCGATCATCAAAATTATCGGAGCTTCTGAAGATAAAAAACCTCAGTGCGCTAGCTAGCTGGGTTGGTTTCCGAGTAGTAATTCCGATCCAGGTCGAGATGTCTTCTGGATCAAGGAGCTCATCCGGCGGCGGTGCAAACGCAGAGTGGAGCACCAGGGAGAACAAGCTGTTCGAGGAGGCCCTCGCCTACGGCGAGGGCACGCCCAACCCCTGGCAGAAGGTGTCCTGCGCCATGGGCGGGACAAAGACGGACGACAAGGTGCGCTGCCATTACGAGATCCTCGACGCCGACATCAAGCTGATCGAATCCGGCAGGGTCCTGTACCCCAAGTACAACACACACGGGGCTTGCAACTGATTGATCAAGGTAACCAAAAACTCCACCTGATTCCTGTTCCGTGTTTCCCTTCTATGTATACAAGTTCCAACAAACAAAGTAAACCGTGATCTAAGTTACTAGTACCTGTTTCAATAAGGTGAAAACTATGCCTTAGCTGAGTTGATGTTGTCAATTGGCAAACGAACAGCAAAATAATTCCTTTGCTGTTTCTACTCCAGATGCACTGCAAAGTTAGTCTCTAGTGTGCATGAACGGACAGTATAATGCACGCATAATCTGCTTGCCATGCATGCTTGCGCCAATCTGTATTCTATCGGTTTGCATGACGACACAGGCCTGGCTGTCTGTCCTCTAGTGCAGGCGTGTTCCTTCACTTAATTACGCTGTAACAGACATGCACTTTAGGTTTGTTCTCCCTTAGAGATGCATCTTTCTTTTGCAAAAGGCTGTGAACTGAAGTCTGTCTTGCGCTCTCTTTGAGGGCAAAACCATGGTAGCCCTTGAAGAGGAAGCTAAGTAGCAAACGGAACCCATTTTGCCAAATCTACTAGCATGCGCATATACAACTACAAACAATAGCGCATGTTTCACCAATCAATTGCCAAGTTTTAAATTTGAGAACCTGATATAAATTAGCTTACAAGGTATATCTTTTGGGTTTTATTTTTCAGGAACAAAGCATCTGAGGGTCCTGCAAACATGAAAACCTATTGATCTTGAGTCCTTAGCTGGGACTATGGTATTTAAGCAAAGCGTACCAATATATTGTTATTGTGCTAAGAAGATTGTGGGCTCTTGGTTAGGAATAAAGTAAAGAAAAGATATCTCTGTGTGTGTGAATTTAGGCTTGTAAGCAAATCAAGTGCCATAGTTCTTGCACAAGGTTGCCTATATATTTTCTATTCCGTGTAGTTTTTACTCCTTCCCAATAAGTTATGGAGTAAACATCAGTGATGTAAATCCCCTGTACTTGTGTGTAGTGTACTAGTGTTTATCAGATCGTGGTTGGTACTTGGTAGAGTATTCCTGCTTTCTCTACTAGTTTTTTTTTTTTGAGGAAATCAGTGGGACTCCGTCCCTCGGCGAGCTTTATTGATAATCAAATACACTTAAATTATCTAACTAAAAAAACAAAATAAAACTAGGAGGATCATCGCCCTAGGTATAAGATCTAGAAGATTGAAAACTAGATTTGGCCAGCTCATGTGCCACTACATTAGCTCGCTCGCGAGGACAGTGCTCAAACTCCACCTTCGAAAAACTTATCGCCAAAACATTGCAATCATAAAAGATTGCTGCTGCAGCTGTAGCCGAAAAGCCTCCTTCTTTCATCGTTTCATCCACCTTCGAATTATCCTCGGCCATCATCACATCCGCCATGAAAGGGAGGTTCCTGTTATGAGCAGCGATGCATTTACCTTTATAATCACACCTGCGCTTCCTTGGCATTCCTCAATACTGAAAGCATCATCCACGTTGATCTTTAGAGTACCTTCAACAGGACACATCCAAGCCACTTGTTTACGTTGAGCTGGGTTATTTTTTGCTCGCCAATAATTAGATGCCAAGTCTCATATTGACAGTGCGGAACGTTGAGGAGATTGGACATCCTCTCCATGAACATGCTGACGCCTCTCCCACCAGATGTGCCAGGCGCCTGTCACGCCTAATTCCGGCAGACCAATTCCTCCAAGAGGGTCTCAGGTGCCTTGCGTACATATCATATGTTCCAGAGCCACAGCACCAGCATGGTCCAGGTTAACTGCCTCTTCAATCATCGTATGAACTCCAAGCTTCTCCCAAATTTGTTTAGCACGTACGTGGAAAAGTAAACAAGGTATGCATGATATCCTCATAACCCACCTGGCAAACCACAAAGCCACTATCAGAAATGATGTGACGATTAGCCAAGATTCTGAGGCAAGGAATAAGACCATGAAGTGCTCTCCAACCAAAAAATTTGACCTTAGCTGGAATATTCAGCTTCCACAGTTTTCTCCAAACTGGGTTGATCTCCAGTCTTCCAACACCAAGCGCTCTTCTTTCATGACTGCCAAACTGATAGTCCCACTCAGCATGATATGCAGATCCTACAGTAGAAAGGTCATTACCTGTTTGGTGCCAAGCTATAAAATCTTCAATACCTTGGGGAGCAATTGGAATCTGCAAAATTCGGTTACCATCACCCTCCCAAAAAATATCTTGTAGCAATTCCTCATCCCAAAGCCCTGTAACTGGATAATAAGGTCAGCAGCTTTAGATAAGAGAATATTACCCATTGGAGTTGACAATTTGCGAGATGGGCTAGAAGGAATCCAAGCAGCCTCCCATATATTTACTTGAGTTCCACCACCAATCCTCCATATGCAACCTCTCTTAAAAGTTTCCAACCCTCCCATTACACTTTGCCAAGTAAAAGAACTACCAGGTTTTAGAGTAGCTTTTAAGATATTACCATCAGGATAGTATTTAGCTCTTAAAACCATTGAGCATAGTGAATCTGTGTTGGCCCAGACCCGACAGTACTTTCGTCGGGACGTTGCGATGAGATGAACTGCAACAAACTTGTAGTTCGTCGAGTACTTTCCGACGAAGACACCTTGCGAAAATCACCAGCTCGTAGTGCACCTGGCCGGTACTTTTATCATATACGCACCACGTACAGCTAGCCCAATCCAAAGATTGATTTATGCAAGGACACACACGTAGTAGATTCTAGACTAGATCGATTCTGCCTAGTACACGTACGTGGAAACGAGGTTGATTGCCACACGCGCGTATCGCGCGTGTCTTATCTTTTCTTTATTTATTTCTCAATCGTTCAGTTTGATTACAGGGGTATCGGCGTGTATATGTAGTAGTCCTAGTGTAGCTATTCTAGTAGGATTAGGACTCCTAATTTCTACATCAACCGTGCTACACAAACCTACACGTACTCGTATACTACTTGTATACGACAGAGCGCACCGCGCCGTGCCGGCGTCGGTTTAGACGTGCTTATCCCTAACAATCACCCCCTAAGCACGACGTGCGCTTCATATCGACCTGGGTCCCAAATACGCCAGCTACTCCTCGCGGGCGCCATCCACGACATTGCTTTTGCCGCTCCCTTCCTCAGCACCCATGTCACCGACTTTGCTTTTGTCGGCTTTTCCATGGCTTCACGTCGACAATCCTTGTCCGCGTCCTTGATGTCCGCATCTTCAGTCTTCATCGGTTCCTTGATGAACAACCATTGCCTTTTGTAGTTTATCGTCACTGAGTTTTTTACCATCCGAAGTATCTCCTTCGGGTAGTAGTCCAACACGCCTCGCATGCGTGCTCGTGTCGATTGTAGTCGTCTCGGCTCCTGTACTCTTGGAGGAGACACGACATACTCTTCCGCGCCCGACATAGCGCTTGTTCCTTCAGTTACCGAACCTCCTGGCTCCTTGCCGAGTAAATACAATCCTCGACACTGTCCTCCTCCACGTTTATTTGTGCGAAGGACCTCATGTTGGTATAAATCCAACACGTGTCTCCTTTCCGGTACTATCGGATGAGACACCGAAGTCACCATGACATTTTCCTTCTGATCAGCTGAACATGCGCTCGCATCAACCGAACCTCCTAATTGATCAGCTTCTGGTGACGAGAAAATCCCGTCCGTGTCGCTACGAGTGTCCGGTCCAGGACCTGCAAATTCCTCCTGATCAGGATCTAGACCCGCTGGCCTGCATGGCCACCTACATGCTCCTGGATTTCCACATGCAGTTCCTCCTGCTGCTCAAATTCCACGTGCAGCTCCTCCTACTGATGGGCTGCTTCCGATCAAAGAGCCTTCTCCTGAACTAGCTTCTTGCCTGTTTTCTGGGCAGGCTAGCCCTGGCCTGACTAGACCTACTTCTTTTGGTCCATCAATTTTATGTGGCGCTCTAGCGCGCACGCTGTTTGATCTCTTTGTTTTTTCTGCTCCAACTTCTGGGATGGACGCCCCTGGACCTCCTGACGGAGATCCTTCCGGCAGGCCTTCTTCTTTTAGCCCGTCTCCTTCTGGCGTTTCTGGGTCGCCAGCCCCTGGACCTTCCCTTGGCCCGGGCTCCACACGTGAAGCTCCTCTTTCTGGCGTTTCTGGGCCGCCAGCCCCTGGACCTTCCCTTGGCCCGGGCTTCATACGTGAAGCTCCTCCTCCTGGGATGCCGAGCAGAATACATGTGCCACGTCTGCCTACTGTTGCTAGTGGCCATCCTGCCGTGCCATTGCCTTCATCATGCAACGCCACGTCTTCTCGATCCTGGACGTCGTGTCTAGCGACGTTGGTAGTCCGAGTACTCTCCGATTGCGCTTCCGAGCTTGAGGTGAACTCCTCCTTCTCAGATGTATCCGTGTTCACGCCGACTTCTTTTGACGCCTTGGTCGCCGTACTTGGCGTCGCCACACTTGACGAACCAACCGGGATCACTTCCGGTTCTACCAATGTCATCTCGTCGTTCAGGACAGTCTCCTGCTGCCCCACGTGAACACTAGTGCCGTCGACATATGTGCATACTACCTTGATCGCTCCCCACACATCCTTCGCCGATTTCTTTCCGACGAGGTGCTGCAGCACGTCTGTCGGCACGACCGAGTAGAGCGCCGTCAACGCTTGGCAATCTTCTCGGTACTTCGCACCTCCCTTGACGTACTCATCTCCGTCGGGATCGATGGCCTCCCAAATCTCCTGAGCTTCCATGGCGCACTGCATCATAAGTGCCCATAGCCCATAGTACTTGCGATCCAGACGCGGATACAAAGCCGCGCCCACCGTCTCGAACACCGGTTCCGATGTCGAGCTCTCGCCAATCTTCACCATCGCCATGACCTCCTTGTACTTTCAGCAGATCACGAACGACGACCTTGGCTCTGATACCAATTGTTGGCCCAGACCCGACAGTACTTTCGTCGGGACGTTGCGATGAGATGAACTGCAACAAACTCGTAGTCCGTCGAGTACTTTCCGACGAAGACACCTTGCGAAAATCACCAGCTCGTAGTGCACCTGGCCGGTACTTTTGGCATATACGCACCACGTACAGCTAGCCCAATCCAAAGATTGATTTATGCAAGGACTATGCAAGGACACACACGTAGTAGATTCTAGACTAGATCGATTCTGCCTAGTACACGTACGTGGAAACGAGGTTGATTGCCACACGCGCGTATCGCGCATGTCTTATCTTTTCTTTATTTATTTCTCAATCGCTCAGTTTGATTACAGGGGTATCGGCGTGTATATGTAGTAGTCCTAGTGTAGCTATTCTAATAGGATTAGGACTCCTAATTCCTACATCAACCGTGCTACACAAACCTACACGTACTCGTATACTACTTGTATACGACAGAGCGCACCGCGCCGTGCCGGCGTCGGTTTAGACGTGCTTATCCCTAACAATCTGGTCTCTCCAACAGTCTCCAACATTGTTTTTCTAACATTTCCATATTAAAAGTATGTAGATCACGAAAAACCCATGCCACCTGTTCCTTTGGGTATACACATTCTCCACCATGCTACCCAATGCATTCTCTTATGGTTATCATCATCACCCCATCATAGCTGCAAAATAGCATAAGTATTTCATTTGCATATATCTTTTGGAATTTTGAATGTTGTCATCGCAAACATTGGCATAGCTTGTTCAACCGCTTAGAGAATCACTTCCTTCCCAACCATAGAAAGCAACTTTTCTTTCCATCCATTAATCTTCGCCAAAACCTTCTCAACCATATGTTGAAAATAGTCACTTCTATTCGCTCCCACAATAGCCGGTAAACACAAGTATTTAACACTAAGTGATTCATTAACAATGTTTATCTTTTCAAACACTAAAACCTTCTCCTCCACCAGAGTGTTTGGACTGAAATAAATACTAGATTTAGCATCACTCACCATTTTCCCATAACTATCACAATAAAGGTCTAGAATTTTCTTCAATTTATCCACATTTTTAACATTTTCCTCCATCAAAATCATAGAGTCATCTGCAAATAATAAATTTGTAATCATCCGTGCGTCATGACACACCTTCATACCAACGAGCTCATTATTTTTGGTTGTGAGGCTGAATCCTTGCAATTCCGGTAATTGGGAGTACCTATCCATTGCAAAGAATTTAAAAAATTCAGATAGGTATCGAGTGGAAATCCGATGCGAAGAAAAGTTTATTTATTGGAAGGGAAAATTATTATCATATGTGATTGCTTAGTTCTAATCAACTCTGTTTTAACAAGTTTACCTATATTCATGTTATCGTTTCTGTAAGTATCAAAAGAGGTTAGGAAATGACTGTATTTCTATAGGTCTCACTTTTTTTTGGAAAAGTGATGATAATAAAATGAGATATAGATTTATGAAATGGGACATAATTTTTAGACCAAAAGATGGGGGGTGTGGTTCTTGCAAATGAGGTATTGGAAATAAAAAAATAGATGTTTAATGGCTTTCTAAACTAATGAATGAAGGAGCGTGGCAAGAATTGATACATAACAAATATGTAAGTCAAAAAAGTTTATTTGAAGTCCAATCCAAGAAAATGCACTCCTATTTTGGAAAATACTTATGCGGTTAAAGAATGAGTTCTTTACTAGAGGTCATTTAAAAATTGGAGATGGTTCTTGACATGGATATGCCCTATGGGCCCAGCAGAAACCCATGAGATGATGCACCCCTGATGGCGAAGCCCGGGAGGATTTCGGGTGGCCCAACCCCGAGAAGAAAGCAACTCCTTGATTAACACGGCTAACTATAGATAGAAAATCGAAGGGGAAAACTCTAACTTGTAACCGACTCGAACTACCCCCGCGACCTGGCCTATATAAAGGCCAGGATCACACGGCGAGGAGAACAATCCATAACCCTAGCATACACACCGCCAGACATTCGCGCACCTCTATAACCTTCGGCTTCGCCATTAATCAAGAGCAGACAAGTAGGAGTAAGGTTTCCCTTCGGGGGCCCAAACCTAGGTAAATCTCGTGTCCCGTGTTGCTTGTTTTCTAGCTGTTCCGTGACTTCGTCATCCCCTTCTTCTCCAAAACCCAAGCCCATAAGAATGGGCATTGATGAGTTCAAACCTCGTTAATTGGAGCCGTCTGTGGAAAACGGGGATGCTAATATTGTGATAGTGATGGCCCCATCAACCGCAATCCTCGATTCCTCTGCAACAGAGAATCACCTTCTCTTTGACACCATCGAATTCATCGTCCACTCGTCGGCAACCCGCCCGGACTTTGAATCCGTAGGAGACGGAGTCGACATGATGTTTGGTAGCCTATGCTTTCAGGTTGGCCAGATCGGCACGCTCCGCCTCCCTGAGCGGGTGACACTGCCGACGATCGCACCTGCCTCGTGGATACAACCAATCGGCATGCTCAGCGCGCCCACACTAGTGTACGACATGTATATCAGCTGCTGCTACTCCGACCTCTGTGACCCGCCAATAGGGGAAGGAATCTATGGTTCCGGATCTAAAAGTTGTGAGAGCAATGACCTCTCTCATCGCTTCATGTGCGTGGTCATCGTCAACAGCCACAATAGCCGCAACAATGTCGGTAACGGGACCGATCCACAAGCTCCCAATGCTGCAAATGGAGATCATCCTCCAAACACCAATGCCAACGGTGGCCCTCTTATGAATCCCGATGGGACCAGTCCTCAAAACCCCGAAGCCGCTGACGGTGGAGAATCAGCTCGTCAGTAGATCCATCCCAACGACATTGAATGGGAAAGAGTCAAAGATGCTATACGAAGCAACCCTCTGCCATTGGACGCCTCAGGCGACATGTTGATGGGCTACCACTGGCTCCTCGTGAAGGAGCACAATCGGCAAGTCGTGCAACACGCTCAGATCGAACAACATCGGAAGGCAGCCGACAAATCAAATGCCCGACGAGCTGTGCTCTCATCAATCGTGGGTCCTGCTCGAAGGACAATGGTGGCTATGCTGCCCACAAATGTCGCTCTCGTCGGGAGCGCATGGGCCCAGACGCAAGGCGCGAGGCCACAAAGGCCCTCGACCTATCATTCACGTCGGTGGACTCGCAGGGAAATATGATGCCCAAGACACCACAGGTCGCAGTCATAAAAGCTACTATGTACCTGCTTGCTAAGAAACCACCGGTCGGGGATCCACGATCCGCCGTCCATAAGTCCGCAATCGCAGGCCTTGGGCTCGTCAGAGCCGCATTAACCGGGGAAGAGACCCCGGAGCCGAAAAAAAGTTTGTGATGAAGTTCACAAGAAACCACACGCCCTCATCCGACGAGGATGACCATGATCTGTCGTGCTACGCCGCAGCCCACGGCGAAGAAGCCGCAACTACGACGCTCGTGATGAGCTCATGCAGCGCAAAATCAACAAGCTGTGCGCCAAACACGCGTGCTCCACTAGGTTAGAAGACGAAGACATGAAGCTTTGTGGCACCAGATGGTTTAGCCGAGCCATATGGAAATCAAGGATGCCCAAGGGCTTGAAGCTTCTTTTGGACAATCCGAAGTTTGCCGGCCTCTAGGAGCCGAAGATCTGGCTGGACGACCACATCTCGCCAGTCAAGCTGCATGGAAGAAGTAAAACAAATACGGCCATGTAATGCCTTCAGCTGCAGCTGAAGGGCGCGGCGCGGGCTTGGCTCAACAATCTCCCCTCCGGATACATCTGCAGCTGGGAATAGCTGGTCTACAGCTTCATCCGCAACTTCAATAGCACTTGCAAGCGACCAGCGTCAATCATAGAGTTGCGTGCCTATTGCCAAAGGTCCAACGAGTCCATCCGCTCCTACGTCTAACATTGGCCTGTCATCAAGAACTCTTCAGAGGATATCTCTAAGGAAAGGGCAATCGTCGCGTTCAACAATAGCGTAAGACGCCGCGAACTTAGGGAGGAGATGGACCACATCAATCCCAAAACCATCGATCACCTGCTAGACATCGCCAATCGATGGGCCGATGGCAAAGACGCTATGCACAACAACCGAACATGTTTGGATGACGAGGACGGCCTCTGTCACATACATAGCCGTCGAGGAAAGTGGAGAGCGCATGTGTACAACGATCGCGAGAAAGTTGACATGGTCGCGGCTGGCTACGCCGATCGTCGTGACAACGGAAACCGCAACAGCGGCTACCATAGTGGCAGCTACCGCGACAGCGGAAAAATCACGCAATCATGGAAACATCGCACCCGCGACGATGATCCATCCGCACTGGATAAATTTTCGAGTCCTTGCAGCATCCACTTCTATAACGACAAGCAGGATGGCAAGAAAAAGTCCAGCCATCTGCTCAAAGATTGCCGGGAGTTCTAAAAACTCTACGATGGATACGCCCAGCTGTGGCATGACGCAATAAATCAGGGGTTTGGTTCCGCCCCCGGGCCTGTCGTATATGGATCCCCACCACCGCCACCCAGAGGACCCGCACAGCCTACGACTGCGCCGACCCAGAATAACGGAGGAGAGCAGTACCCACGTGCATTGGGTACCATGATGATACAGAAGGGACGTCTATCCAACAAGATCCAGAAGACGATCACCCGCCAAATAAACCTGGTTGCCCCACTGCCACGTTTTGGAAGGATACATGGTTGGAAGATACACCTTGAGCGCAACAATATCCATCATTATATAACATCGTGTAATGGGGTAATGTTACAGTTGCACATGTTTTATCTCTAGTACCACTAAACATCAGTTTTAGGAGAGTACTTAGTGGTACTAAGTGGACTGATTGGTTACACTTATACCAAAAACTTATGATGATACATCTCTCGGAAGATAAAGATAAGTTTGTGCGGAACTTAACATCGCCTGTAGTGTTCTCAATAAAATCCATGTATGAAGACATTATTAATGATTATGCGGTTTTTCTTCGAAAGTATCTTTGGAAAATAAAGATCCCACTTAAGATTTAAACATTTATAAAGGAAATGGGTCGGACATACCAAGTGTTGATTTTGTGGGTCTTAGAAAACCATAGAACATTTGCTTATATCATGCCCTTTTGCTCGCCTTTTGTGACATATAGTTAATTTTGCTTATGATCTACCCCTCCCACGAATATAAAAAATATGTTTTGCAATTGGTTGAATGGAGTTGACAAAACTTATAAGGCCAGAATTCGCATTGATGTTTTATCCTTATGTTGATCTATTTGGAGATGTACAAATGTAATTATATTTAACAAATCAAAAACTTTTAATATTTTGCAGGTTATTCATATGATGGTAAATTGGGTGCATCTTCGGGAACTACTTCAACCTCAGGAGCAGTGGGAGTGTATGGATACTGGGTGCAGTCACCTCCTAATGGTCGCGAGGTATATCTTCATCCAGCCTGGCTAACAACATTTTAGTCAATTACGGAATGTTTAGTGATCCAATTATTTTCAATGGTTGATTCATGTATCCAATTTAAGCGATCCATGACCTATAATAATTGTGGATGTTGGATTTTGGTTACTGAACTTTTAATAAAAGTGTGTGTATCAACCGATGCAAAGGCTGGGGTTTTTCCTTTTCAAAATTGTTTTGTATGTACTTACAATCACATCACTAGTTTTTTTACTAGAATAACACCAATAGAGCATATCCAACAGAAGCTGTAAAGTAGCGTCGCGCTAAAAAAGCCGCCAGTATACCGCGCGTCGGCGTGTTTTAGACGCTTCAACAGATGCTTCAAATTCGCGCGCACTGTAAATTTTCTAGAGTGCGCACCATTTTGCACAAACGCACGCAGCATATTTGGCGCTTGCATTGCAGCGCACGGTCAAAGGCACAACGAATGCGCGAACACCATTGACCGCGCTGAAATTTCCCCGCGTGCCTTCCTACCTCCGCTCTCGCACTCCCGCCAGTGATTCTCTGGCCATCGACAGCGACGGCGCCTCTCGTTGACCCCTCCCTACTCCACCACTAGTGTCTCCCGTTGGAAATATGCCCTAGAGACAAATAATAATATAGATTATTATCATATTTCACAAATTTTACAATTATGTTTTATATCATGCTATAACTATATTAAAAGGAAACTTCAATACACGTGTTATATGTAAACAACCAGAGTTTCCAGTGAATCTCTAGTCACTGGTTCATTAGTCAACTGATGATTAAGGTTTGTTGATCATGTGGTATTACATGCCAGTTAGAAATGGAGTCATCTCATTGGAGAATTAGATAGTAAACATACCCTTTCTAAGCACCATAACGCGATCATGTCATAAGTTCAAGTTGTGATAATTAGAAAACGTAGTGACTTATTCCTTGGACCGTGAGACCATATTTAATCATTGTCACCCGAGAGTACCTTGAGAGCATATAAGTCACTCGGTGGAACGGCGTTCATAAGGGTGTGATTGAGTAATTCAAAGAGGTAGGTTGAGGAATATGTGTCAATAGCGGGATGTGTCCATCCGCGTGATAGAAGATACTCTAGGCCCACTCAGATAAGTTATATCCATAAGTTGCATAGTGTGTGACTAGGTCACGGTGATATAAC
Organism: Avena sativa; assembly: GCA_916181665.1. NCBI lineage: Eukaryota > Viridiplantae > Streptophyta > Magnoliopsida > Poales > Poaceae > Avena > Avena sativa. The sequence goes on from OV702295.1 coordinate 324,061,029, forward strand.
TTTTCAGAACGATTAAATTAGCAATTGTCAGTAACGAGGTTGAACCCTACATGATGGTGGTGTTGATCATATCTCGTACAATGCAAGTATCATAGAGATAAAAGGAATATGACACAACATCGATGGTTCAACGACAAGTTTCGTGGAATGCACATGTGGTCATTATGGGCATCCAGGTCCCGCTGATGATAATTGGTCCGAGAGGGGTCTCGACCATATCTAGAGTGTTCCCAAACCGTTGGGTAGCACGCTTAAGGGTTTGATGAAGCTCGGAGACTGTTTTGCTATCATCAGAACATAGAAGAAAAGAGAGGGAGAAACCGGAAGGGTTTCGAGAAGGTCCGGAGGATGTCCAGAGTGGGATGGAAGGAGTTCCATAGCAATGGGAATTAAAAATAATATGTAAATAGATATTAAATAGTAATTAATTATTTATATTTATTTAATAAAATAAAATGGATTAAAATGGTCAAAATACCTATTGGGCCAAATTCCCATGGGGAAAGGCCCATGAGGGAACAGACCAAAGGAAGGAAGAGAGAGGAGTGGATGCCTGGGACCCATGGCCCCCACGCAGGGACCATGGGGGCCCTTGGCTAGCCGGCCACCCCCTCCCCTCTCTCCTCTCTTTGTTTAGTCCCACATGGCTTAGGCAATAAGCCCTGGGGTCCCCTTCCCCCCTATATAAGAAGAGGCATAGGAGGCAATTAAAATATAAAAAATAAGTAAGAGCTTACCAATTTTGGGATTTTCTTCTAGTTGCCTCTCTTCTCTCTCTCTCTCTTTTGATTGTGGTCCCAAGTAAGGACTGCACGAACGAGGGAATTCTTCACCACGGAGAACAGTCGTGTTGCGGGGTTTAGATCTAAGAGATATATTTTCGCAATCTCGGCTGGATCAAGAGGAGCGGGAGTCTTCGTCAAGCACCGTACGTCGTTGACTCCCTCAGGCGGTGCAGCACTTGTGGCACTAGGAGTTGTCGGAGCCACTAGAGCTATTGCACTTCGGAACAACCTTGAGGTCGGAGTCGGTACGAATACATCACCCATGTTCCCCGTGGAACGTTAATCGTGTTTGTTGGGGATATGCTATATGGGTATCCTCATAGCATGTCACTTATCCGGATAACCTGGGTGGCCCATAGTCGGTAGCATGGCCTATGTCCTGCTGGGCGGCCCAGTTAGATGGATCTAGAAGGGAGGCCCATGCCGAATAAAGGAAGGCTACGATGGAGTCACTAGCGTACCCGGAGCCTTGGAGTGCAAGATACACAAGATTAGTAATAGACGGTGTAGGACTCTGTAACCTGTCCGGCTAGGACTTTTCCCTGTAACCCTAGGACCTGGCGACTATATAAGTCAGGTCTATGGGAGCCTTTAGGGCACGATAACTTAGACGTTCATAGACAACCTCGCACATCGTACCAATCCTTGTAACTCGGTGTATTGCCCTTATAGTGATTTATAGCAGGAGTAGGATTCCGCCATCGTTGTGGGATCTGAACCTGGGTAAGCTGTGTTACCTCGTATCCGTCAACCGTCCGCCTTACCCCACATCTCTAAACACGCACTGTGAGGACCCCTCCATGGCGTACTCGTCGGCAATACCACGACAGTTCGTACCCACCGTGGGGCAAGAGGCGCTTCAGGCTCTTCAGCGGGCGAGGACCAAGATCTCGTGGGAATCGGCAAAACCGTAGCCATCGGCCGTGTTCTCTTCTCCGGCAACGTTCCGATCGTCCTCCTGACGAATTTTGGATCCCGGCGAAGATGAAACCTACGCGGTGTTCAATCGTTCCTATCGGAGACATCCACCTCTTCATCGGCGAAACCGACTTGGGCACTAGTTCCCTGGGAGTCGGAGGAGCATCAAGACCCGCATGGACCGCCTACAGGAAGGATACGTTCGTGGAAGGATCAATGTCGGATCTCTCTTTGGAGTTTGCCGGCAAAGATCGGAAAGCATCAAGGCCCGCACGGACCGCGTACGGGTAGGATATGTTCGCGGAAAGATCAATGTCGGATCTCTCCTTGGAGTTTGCCGGCAAAGATCGGAAAAATTCAAGGCCCACCCAAACCGCCCCTGTGCAGGACATAAAGGTGGAAGATCACTGCAAATCCGCCGGCTTCGCCCGTGCGTCTGGACAGCAGAGATCCAAGTTCGTCGGCATGGTTACCATCTTCGATTTGGCACACTGCGTTCAGAGAGAAGGCGACCCCCCCCCCCCCCCCCCCCGCGATTACCTGGCTAGGTGGCTCCGTATACGAGCCGATCTAGCCCACTACCCCGATGATAACACTTTGTATCACTTCGTGGAAGGACTGGACCGTGGCATGCTTCTCCGACATTCTTTAAGACGGCATCAGGAAATAGGACGCCTTACCCTCGAAGAGATGGTGAGCACCGTCAAGAACTACGCGGAAGCTGACGCAGCAGCCCAGATGGAGCTTGCGCTCAGAGACGGAGAACCTCCGGTTCAGCAACCGCCACCACCGCCTCCCGCCGCCATCGTCGTAGCAGCACCGCCACCTCCAGTCATCATCGAGGCTGTTGCACCTCCACCGCTCGTCATCGAGGAAGTCCTGGCATCCTCTGGCTCTGTCATTGACGCGCTTTATGATGATTTCAGTGCAGACTCAGAGGAGATAGACTTCAGTCCAGAAGAGCTAGACTTCGCTATGCAGGAGATGGAGGAGGAGTACTCGCGCGATGAGGAAGCCAACAATGCCGTCACATCTCGAGGGGTGTTCGTCACCATTGGGATGGCGATGGATGAAGATCAACCCAGACGAGCTCCGCCTACAGCACTGGAAAAGGGGAAGGGGCCACTTATTGCTGCTGACGATGATCGCGCAAAAGTCATGCCTCCTCCGCCTAACCCAGTGCAGCAGCCGCAGGAACTCGGCACCGGCACGAGCAACAACAACACCGCAAACTTGCCGCGTCCAGCATCCCAAGTTACTCCAGCTGATAGAGTGATGTACGGCAATCTCCTCGTCGAGCCACTGACCGTTGCTCATATCCGTAACGTGACCCAGCTTGACGAGAAGCGCCAGCAGCTGCTGGAGGAAGCGCAGGCCATCGCGGAGCAAGGCGCTAAACTAGATCGAGATCTGGTCAACGCGCAGAAGTCCATAGAGAAAGCTAGAGCAATGGAGGCTGAGTACAAGACTTTACTGCAGCAGCAGAAGGCTAAGAAAGCACCGGCTCGCGTCATCAACGATCCTGGTGTACGGCGCAACCTAGGATGGGCTCCGTCGAAGCCGGCACAGGCCAAGCCATACATTGACAGTGAAGGCAAGCAGGTGATGCCCACCCCACTCCTTAACCTCGCCGTTGCCCAGACCCTTCTGGAGTAGGATAGATCACCCGAGGCAGTGGAACAGGTCTATGACCTAGTGTCCAAGGCGGTAAAGCAACAGGAAAAGACCACCTCTCAGAGGCTTGAGTCTGACCCAGCGCTCTGCCAATCTAGCCAGTACAAGCCGCCAAGGGACAGATCTCCTCTTGATGTCGGGTCCCAGACAGGTTCATCAGAACGAAGAAGGAGGGATGCGCGCAACAGGAAGGATGCTATCCCCATATCCTCCGACCACAGAGAAAAGGCCCGACCTCGTTGCCCATCGCCACCGCCCCGATCCCCCCGACATCGCGAAGATTACAAGACTCACCATCGTGCGGATATGCCCCCACCAAAGCAGTGCGGCATCGTCATCCACGACAATGCGGAGCAGACCTGTCATGACGGAGAGCGCAACCAAGGACATAAGAGCATGTCACACCATGACCCTCCGTGTCCGACAAGCAACCGTGACAGGCGTGAGGCGTCGCAGGAGGGTAACAGCAAGAAGGCTAACCCACCGCCACCTCTGCCTTCGTCACTGCCGAGCAGTCACCAAGGCGGAGGAGGCCCGCATCGTTCATGCAGCCCATCCCCTGTTGACAAGAAGAAGCAGAACCCGGAGTCGTACGATGCACGTTCGCGGATCGACAAGATCCACGAGGCCCGGGAAGGACCATACCTGGGACCACGTTGCTTTGGACCTGCAATACGGTCCGCAACTTACCCCAAAGGTTTCCGGATTGACAAGACCATCAAGCCCTATGACGGCACCACCAAGCCAGCCACATGGTTGCAGGACTACGGCAACACGGTAGAGATTGCCGGAGGCAACCCCAACGTCGTTGTCAAGTACCTCCCATTAATGTTGGCGGGCACGGCCCGTCAATGGATCGGCGACTTGCCGGAGAAATCCATCTACAACTGGTTGGACATGCAAGAAGCGTTCACCAAGAACTTTGAGGGCACATACAAACGTCCCTGCACTGTGGGAGATCTACAGCGGTGCGTGGAAGAGAAAGACGAGACATCTCGCGCCTACCTCTCCCGCTGGCTGGATATGAAGAATTCCTGCGCAGGAGTGCACGCTCAGACCGCCATGGCCGCCTTCATCGATGGGTTGCAAAGAGGCACGTTGCTCCGACATAAACTGAAGCACTTGCAGGACAATCACCATCTTGACCTGAACCAGATGATTCAGTTGGCTAGTGAGTTCTCAGCCACCGCCGACGATGCTCGCGGCTCCTTGCCGGCAATAGCCATTCCAACTCAAGCTCGGAGGAACAACAGTACAAAGCGGAAAACCGCTCCAGAAGAAAAGAAATCTACCGATATGGTCGCTATGACTTTTGCAGGACGAGGTGATGGCGGACAACGTGGCCGAGGAAGGGGAGCTGGCCGTGGGAAGTAGCGAGGCAGTGAAACAACCTCGGCGCCGCTCCGCGTTCCCCAAACCTACGAGGAGTACCGCGATATTCCGTGCCTCGTACACCTCGACGCCAATGGCAAGGCCACTCATACCAACCGACACTGCAAGTTCGTCAACAACCTCAAGGAAGACCCGGAGTCCGGCTACAAGCAAAGTCGGAAGAACAGACCGCGAGGCAAGGGCAAGGGGAAGAAGGAGGAGGAGTCCAAGGATTCAAGTGATATGGACAAAAACATTGACCCCAAGCACGCCACCAAGAGCGACGACAAGGGCAAGAACCCCTTCGCAAAGAATGCTACAGTCTACCACACTTTCCTTGGCACCCCACCGTCCGACAACAGAAGACCTCTCTGAGGATACTGATGGCCACTCTCCCCCAGTTCCCCAGTACCTGCGCTGGTCGGAGGTTCCAATAACTTGGGACGGGACGGACCACCCAGACCTCATACCTACGGAGAACCAGTACGCCATGGTCATCAACCCCTTTATTGATGGCGTGGAGTTCACCAAGTGTATGGTGGATAGTGGAAGAAGCATCAACATTATGTACCTGGATACACTGCAGAAGATGAACTTGACGGAGGCAAACCTAAGGCGAACCAACACCATCTTCCATGGTGTAGTTCCTGGTCGGGAGGCTCGGTCCCTTGGGTGCATTACACTTCAGGTTGCCTTTGGCGATGTTAACAATTACCGCCAAGAGCGCATGACCTTCGAGGTGGTCCCCTTCAAGAGCGTGTACCACGTCATATTCGGACGCGACATATTCCACACGTTCATGGCCAAGCCATGCTTCGTCTACAACAAACTCAAGATACCCGGACCAAACAGTGTCATCACCGTATCCGGAAGCTTTACCAAGGCAAGGGATTGCGAGATCAATGAAGCAGCCGTTGCCGAAGCTATCCTCTATAGCGACGAATTCAAAGAGATCCAGAGCAAGGTCAATGACTCAGAGATGCCTGCGTCGAAGAAGCAGATCTCCGACTCCGCTCCTGCGTTTAAGGCCGCCATCGAGACCAAGCCGGTGGAACTTGTGGTAGGCGATGCCTCCAAGGTCACCGCCATTGGGACGAACCTGGATCCCAAATAGGAAAGTGAGCTCGTCGAGTTCCTCCGTGAGAATAGGGACACCTTTGCCTGGCAACCTGCCGACATGAAAGGTGTACCTAGGGAACTTGCCGAGCACATCTTAAATATTGATCCAAAATGTAAACCAGTAAAACAACCTCTGCGACGCTTTGGAGATGAGAAGAGACGCGCCATTGGCAAAGATATAGCTAGGTTACTTAAGGCTAGATTTATCCGAGAAGTCCTTCACACCCAATGGGTGGCCAATCCTGTACTTGTCCCCAAAAAGGGAACCAATGAATTAAGATTGTGCGTTGATTACACCGGCTTGAACAAAGCATGTCCCAAAGATCCGTTTGCTTTGCCTTGCATTGACTAGGTCATTGACTCGACGGCTGGCTCGGAGCTTTTGTGTTTTCTTGATGCATACTCAGGATACCACCAGATCAAGATGAGGAAGTCGGACCAATTGGCCACTTCGTTCACTACCCCTTATGGCACGTTTTGCTATGTCACGATGCCCTTTGGGCTGAAAACGCAGGTGCTATGTACCAGCGGACAATGCAACGTTGCCTCCACGACCAAATTGGTCGGAACGTTCATGCCTATGTGGAAGATATCGCGGTGATGTCTAAAAAGTCAAATGACTTAATCTCCGACTTAAAAGAAACCTTTGATAATCTCCGGAAATACAACATGATGCTTAACCCTAAGAAGTGCGTCTTCGGGGTTCCAGCCGGCAAATTGTTGGGTTTCATCGTTTCCCAACGTAGAATCGAAGTCAACCCGGAGAAAATCAAGGCCATCTTAAACATAAACCGTTCGACATGCCTAAAGGACATTCAACGACTAACAGGTTATGTTGCAGCAGTTAGTCGGTTCGTCAGCCGACTTGGAGAGAAGGCTCTGCCGCTGTACAAGTTGCTGAAGAAGGCGGACAAATTCACGTGGACGGACGAAGCAGATGCAGCATTGAAGCAGCTCAAGGAGATTCTTTCCTCAGCGCCCATCCTTGCAGCACCCGAGCCTGGAGAGCCCCTGTTAATTTACATGGCGACAACCAACCGGGTTATCAGCATCATCGTCGTGATAGAGCGGAAGGAACCAGGCTATGAGCACGGAGTTCAACGACCAGTTTACTATGTGAGCGTGGTCTTGAAGGAGTCCAAGCAGCGTTACCCGCACTACCAAAAGATAGCTTATGGAGTATTCCTTGCTTCTCGGAAGCTGAGGCATTACTTCCAGGAGCACCCAATCACAGTGGTGAGCAAGACTCCACTGTCCGACATTATCAATAACAGCGACGCTACAGGAAGGGTCGCAAAGTGGGCATTGAACTTTCCGCCTCCGAGATCACTTATAAGAGACGCGACGCTATCAAGTCACAAGCCTTGGCGGATTTTGTTGCAGATTGGACGGAGATGCCAGATGCTACTCCGTTGCCGGAACCAGAATACTGGGTGATGCACTTTGATGGATCAAAGCTGCTCAACGGCTCGGGGGCTGGTGTATTGCTGCAGTCACCAACAAGAGACAAGCTACACTACGTTCTGCAGATCCACTTCGAGGCTACAAACAACATGGCGGAGTATGAAGCACTTATTCACGGATTGCGTGTAGCCAAGGATATTGGCATCAAGCACATAGTTTGCTATGGAGATTCCGACTTGGTTGCCCAGCAGGTGGCTGGCACCTGGAATGCGCGGAACCCTATGATGGCGGCATATCGAGACGAAGTGGACGAGATAGCCAAGAGCTTATTGGGCTACGAAGTCAAGTATGTACCTAGGGAACAAAACGAGGCGGCTGATCTATTGTCTAAGCTTGGATCAGGGCGCAAGAAAATTCCGCCAGGAGTTTTCCTAGAGCACCTGCGCACACCATCTGTGAAGGGGGCCGACATTGACAAACCGAATAGACCTGACTCTTTCGTCAACATGGTGACTAAGGTCCCTCCGGCTTGGACAAAACCATTCATGGAATATCTTGAACACGGAACTTTGCCCGACAACAAAGTCGAAAGACGGCAAATAGTACGACGACCAAAGGGTTATACCATAATCAATGGGCAACTCTACAAAAGGAGCACTACTGGTGTATACCTTAAGTGTGTTTCCCAGCTAGAAGATATGGAAATCCTACGCGAAATCCATCTCGGAGATTGCGGGCATCACGCCGCTCCCCGGTCGTTGGTCGCAAAAGCCTTCCAGCAAGGATTCTACTGGTTGACCGCGAAGGCGGACGCTGACAAGCTGGTTGAGACATGCATGGGATGCCAGTATTATACCCCACAACCGCATGTTCCTGCTGAAGAACTGCGAACAATACCAATAACTTGGTCGTTTGCAGTCTGGGGGCTAGACATGGTGGGACCGTTATAGACGGCACCCTGTGGGTTTACGCATCTGCTTGTAGCAGTTAATAAATTCACTAAATGGATAGAAGCTAAACCCATTAGAAAGCTTGATGGGGTAACTGCCCTCAGGTTTGTCCGGGATCTAGTGGTGAGATTTGGTCTCCCACATAGCATTATCACCGACAACGGCAGCAATTTGTCACTCATAGAAGTGGAGGCATATTGTTGGGATAAAGGCATCCGACTTGACCTTGCATCTGTGGCACACCCACAATCAAATGGTCAAGTTGAGCGAGCCAATGGATTAATTCTGTAGGGAATCAAGCCACGTCTTGAGGCACCGCTACATAGAGCAGCTGGAGCCTGGGCGGAAGAATTGCCATCTGTGCTATGGAGTTTACGAACTACACCCAACAGATCCACCGGCTACACCCCTTACTTCATGGTATATGGAGCAGAAGCCATCTTGCCTTCCGACATACTTCACGATGCACCAAGAGTTGCCGCCTACGGCGAGGATGACGCTGAAGAATCAAGATGCCTAGATGTGGACCTTCTCGAGGAGGAGCGTGTTTTGGCATGCCAAAGATCCGCCATCTACCAGCAGAAGCTACACAGCTACCATAGTCGCTGCGTTCGGCATCGCTCGTTTAAATAGGGGGATTTGGTGCTCCGACTTAAGCAGAAGAAGTCACACAAATTATCCTCGCCATGGGAAGGACCGTTCATCATAAGCAAGACGCTACTCAATGGGTCTTACTACCTTGTTGATAATCGTGAGCTAAAGGATAGAACCAACAAGGATCATAAGCGTAAGCGACGTGACCCGGATGATGACTACCCGGAGCTTGATCGGCCATGGAACATAGCACAGCTACGTCCTTTCTAAACTTAGCATTTTTTATCTAATTGTGTACCTCTTATATGATCAATGAAATAAAGCTCTCTGGTTCACTCATATTTCTGAGTCTTTTACCTCCTTTATTGTTCATTTTTGGATCATGTAAAACATTTATGCACAAGCTTTGCGTTTGCACTTGTGAAAATTCCGCCTATGGGCGTTAGCTTAAGTTTTCTGGTCTACACGTTCTTTGTCGTTTTTATGTGGATTCTAGAGTAGTGACTTTTGGCACTTATTGTCGGCGATTTTGTGCTCAGGTTATTGACGGTGCCATTGGGCATCATCATCTAAGCGCATGGTTCCGACAACGAGTCTTCCGACTCATGAAAAGTCAAGCATAAGAACCAAAGTAATGGATAAGCCAGCACTTGCTTAAAAAATATATATACATGCTGGAAACTAGTTCTTAAGAAGCAGGAAATAAAACAACCATTGTTTTCTGCCTTAAGTTACATCAACAAGTTTTTTCCGCATATAACCAAAGGTGAAACAAATATTACAAAGTTTTTTTCACTCCTTTGGTGCAGGCGACTTGGAGGCAGCATCGTCACCAGCCGGAGAATCACCCTCAACGTTAGCACTGTGCTGGGACTCGGAGGAATCTTGGTTGTCGCTGTCGATGATGTTCATGGGCACGAAGACGTCTTTGTCCACCAACTCGGCAACTCTGGTGTCATAACCCGCGAGTGACGACAAGATGACTTCATGATCAATCTCTTTGCCATCATCGTCGATGTCGGGGATACCAGAGGTCACCGTGTCGATGTCGACACCTTCGTAGTGCGCCTTCACCATTGACAGCGCCATCCTTGCGCCAGCCCGTGCACATGAAGCTTTCCAGCTTGTGATACGCTCGCGGGCTCGGCGCAGAATCTCCGAGTACTTCGCCACGGAGTCCGATGCCTTGATGTTTATCTGGAGGGGCTTGGCGATCTCCTTGGCTTCGGTGATGGCGGTGTTGATGAAGTTGCCGGCAAGAACCATGCATTCCTTGGCCGGAGGAGGTGATTGGGTTAAACCCATTGGAGCTGAAAATTCCGACAAGGAGCGCATGAGTTCAACAATTCAAAGTTTCTAGATTACAGAAATCCAAGGCAGAAAAAACTTACTGAAGATGCTGGCTTCAGCTTGCCAGAGGGTGTCCACCAAGGATTGTTTCTCTTGTTGGAGGAGCTTGTATGCCTCGCCATGGCGGTGATTCTGCTCATCGGCAGCTCGCTTCTGATCTTTTAAGATCACGATCTCCTTCAAGCGATTGATTTCCTCGGTGGCGGAGTCCTGCAAGGCTTTCATCGACTCCTCATGCATCTTCAGCATATCCTTCCTCTCCTGCTTAAGAATTTTGTTATCGCTATCCAGCTCTTGAATGTGTTTCGATTGCTCGACAATATTCTTGGCCTTGGCGATGGTTTCTGCATGTCGGAGAAAGAAAAGTACACAGTGAGTACTCAGAGAATGTGGGCACAAAACCAAGTCGGAATGCGCATTAGAAAATAGACGCTTGCTCTTGGTGATATGTTCCTTCAAGAAGGCAGTTTTACCATTTTCAGCTTCTAGATCTGCACGCATCTTCTGGTACTTGTCATTGGCCATACCCCTCCGAGCATTCTCGTTCTGTGGAAAAAAGAACAAAGTTAAAACGTTGTTTAGTATGCTTGGAGCATCTAGTCGGAAATTATCCACCTAGACGCTCGGGGGCTACAGCGAGAGTTTTTAACCTAGCAATATGCTTAGCTTTTCTTTAAGCATCTAGTCAGAACTAATTCAGTTCTCAATTAGAAGCTTGGGGGCTACAGTATAAAGCTTTTAACTCGGATATCTGCTTAGCTTTTCTTTAAGCATCTAGTCGGAACTAATTCGGTTACAACTAGAGGCTTGGGGGCTACATAAACACAGCGTATGCTACTCTTAAAGAATCTAGTCGGAATAGTTCATTCCATCTAAATGCTTGGGGGATACAGTGAGAGGTTTTCTAACTTAGTCACTCTTAGAGCATATAGATGCAAAAACCTATGGTTTTTCCGTCTACATCCTCGGGGGCTATAGTGGGATACTCATATGAAATGCAAAAGTCAAAGAAAACTTACAAGTGCGATGATATTGAGGTTCATAGCACTCTCGGCCAGCAGCTTGGCAAAGGATTCGCTATTTCCTTGCAAGATTTCTGCTTGCCGGCAGAGGTCCTCTAGACCGCACATCGGAGATGTCGGCGCCGCGCCAGGAACCAAAGCAGTGCTACCCGGTGTAAGTACCGGATATACTATCTTCGGATAGACTATGGTTTTCTGGGATGCGGGGGCGCCGCCAACGGCAGAAGTACCAGCTTCCACCACCGCCTTGCCGCCACCGATGGCATCCTTAGCCGGAGCTTCAGCCATTTGTTGAGCGGTGCTCTCCCGCGTTGCCTGCTTGCCGACAATAGCGAGTTCAGTAGAGGCGCCAGAATCCACTTCCAAGATGGAAGGGCCTGAGGCCTCCTTAGCTTGTGAGCTTGTTGGGGCAGAGAGGGCTTGACGACAGGAGTAGTAGGGGAGGCTGGTCGTGGCTTTCTTCCTGAAACGTGCAAAATGCATAAGTACAGGAGAAATACAGATAAATAGACAATGTCGGAGAATGAGAATCTTACACTAGTGGGGGGTGCTTTGGCAAAAGGGATCCCGGTGGTTCTTCTCTTTTCCGCCTCCAGGGCCGGCGGTAGTCTTTTTGGAGGCTCCACCCTTCGTCTTATTCTTCTTTCCTCCATCGGCAGCGTCAGAGGTGGAACTCTTCCGCTTCCACGCCAACGGAGCTTCATCGTCGGACACGACCGTGACTTCCTTCATCTTTGGATCATAGATTTGAGGAGCCATGCTCATCTCGTCTATGTCGCTAAGCTGTTAAGTAAGAAATCACCGTTTTAGATAAGATGATATTTGCAAGAAGGAAGAACTGGAGTATATGTCGTACACAGAAAATAAAAACCTACCTTTGGGCACTTGCCGTCTACGAACATGTCGTAGGTGATGGTGAAGCCATGCTTCTTGTCCTTCACCTTGACGATGTCCTTAAGGCGGAGCTTGACGGAGTCGCTCGAGAAGTTGTCCACGGAGATGCAGAGACTATCCCTTTTGTCGCGGGTGTACTCGTGCATGAGCTTCGCGCGGTGCTGCAGAGGTTGGATTCGCCTGATGAACCAGTACATGGCTAGGTCCAAGCCGATCAAACCCGTCTCTACAAACCACTCTATCCGCCTTATGGCGCGAGAGGCTTCAATGTCGGAGGGAAGGGAGGCCTGGGATATCCATGACGAGGCTTCAGCAGCGGCTCCGTCAACGAAGTCCGGGTACGTGACTTGTCGGCCAGACAGCGGGATGTCTGGGCCGTAAAAGTACGTCTGTTGCCAATTCTTGCAGGACTCGTGGCCGACGATGTCGGGGAACCACCGGCCAGGTCGAATCTTGAAGCTTATGGTACCACAATTCCTAAGCTCTTCCTTGCTATGTCCGGCTTCATGTTTGACGGTGAAGAAGTACACGAAAAGGTATAACCTAGGCTTTATCCCTAAGTATCCCTCGCAAAGTGCCGCGTAGTTTCTAAGCACTAAGATACTATTGGGGGAAAGGTTCTAGGGCTGGACTCTATAGTGATTCAAGACGGAGAGTAAGAAGTTGGAGATGGGCAAGGAGACTCCACGTACCAGTTGAGCTTTGAGGTACACCTTTTCTCTGGCTTGGGGAGAAGGTGTCACCTCGCCGGCCGGCGCCGACCGCCAGGCGAGCCCCTCCATCGCAGGAAGGTAACCTTTAGCGATCATCTCCTGGATATCACGGTCGATGATATCTGAGCCGCGCCAGTCACCCTTGTGCGAGTCTGGCTCCTCCTCCAACGGCTCTAGCGCCGCTAGATTAAGGTCACCGCCGGTGGACTCGATAACCGCCGATGCAGGGATGACTAGGCCCTTTGGAGGCACGACAATGGAGCTCGCCGGCTTCGCCGCGGCTTCGCTCGACGATGCCATGGAGGAAGAGGTGCTGCTGCTGGCCATGGAGTGAGGATGGATGTGACTGGTGCAGATTGGAAGCTAGGGTTTTCTCGCGAGTTGGAAGCGGAGAGCTCGAAGGGTCGCGTGCTGGAGGAAGAAGATGATGCCAGAAGAATGAGGTAAAAAGTGGAAATTTCCCCACGGTTACTATTTATCATCCTCGGTGTCAAGATTCGTGCAGCTTGATCGGACGGTTGCCGCGTAGACGACGTGTTCGCGAACATGCGTGGAAATTTCCCCATGTCTCCAACCGTCGCCGCCAACGGTTCGTATCGCTCGCGCGGGAAAATCAGATATGATTGCGTTCTCTACATGTGTGAGTTACGAGGCATCGCTGACCTAAGCCTACGTCGTCCTAGCTGACATGGGTAGATGAGCCGTCACATCGAAGATTCTGACATAGAAGGATTCAATCCGACTATGGAAGAGTACGATGGAAGATTTAGCATTTTTCCAGCTTACAAGTTGAAGACGGAGAAAGCTTTGCAGGGTTCTTTGGGAGGACTACAAGATATTGCTTGACGATTTGCCGACATCCAACTAGACGGAGCATTCATCTGAAGAGGCAAGACGGTGCAAGATCTCGGAGTTCTCCGGGGGCTACTGTTGGGGATATGCTATATGGGTATCCTCATAGCATGTCACTTATCCGGATAACCCGGGTGGCCCATAGTCGGTAGCATGGCCTATGGCCTGCTGGACGGCCCAGTTAGATGGATCTATAAGGGAGGCCCATGTCGGATAAAGGAAGGCTACAGTGGAGTCACCAGCATACCCGGAGCCTTGGAGTGCAAGATACACAAGACTAGTAATAGACGGTGTAGGACTCTGTAACCTGTCCGGCTAGGACTTTTCCCTGTAACCCTAGGACCTGGCGACTATATAAGTCAGGCCTATGGGAGCCTTTACGGAACGATAACTTAGACGTTCATAGACAACCTCGCACAGCGGACCAATCCTTGTAACTCGGCGTATTGCCCTTATAGTGATTTATAGCAGGAGTAGGATTCCGCCATCGTTGTGGGATCTGAACGTGGGTAAGCTGTGTTACCTCGTACCCGTCAACCGTCCTCCTTACCCCACGTCTCTAAACACGCACTGTGAGGACCCCTCCATGGAGTACTCGTCGGCAATACCACGACAGTGTTCGGTCTTCAAATGTATGAACACTGTATACCCTCTCATTACTGCATCACTAATAGATAGATCGCAACTATGGTATTACAGCCAAGTTCTATGTGTAGTATTGCTAGTATAGGTAGAACACACGAGTTGTAGCATGTGGGTGTTGATTATATAATTTTTACTCTCCCACGTCTACTTGTGTATACCGCAGTAATGCTTGACGAAGCAGCCCCAACCAACTTTACGCAGTAATTCGTGATACTGGTCCACGCTTGACATGTGGATTGCACCGTATAAGTGGCTTTGGGGGTGGTTTTCTCTATCGCATTAGTTGGTATTCCATTTACAATGGAGGGCCCCGAGAGGGGTGTAGTAGAGACAATTATTTAATCAACGTAATGGTTGAAGTTCATAGGTAAAAAACAGTTATTGCACAAATTCCTTAGCAGCCATGTAAAACATGCAAAGATAAAATAGAGGCATCTGACTTTATTTTGCAGGGGAATTATGGTGTCATATGGTCATGGTCAAGGTAAAGTAGTTTATTTTCTGTTGCTAAGTGGTAGTAGAGGTCATCATGATGGTGTACTACAAACCGGAGGAGCCGGTACCCTGGTGTCGGATCCGAAGGAGCAGGATGGAGACCACAGTGTGAAGGACCATATCGCATCGCACTTACATTCGATGTTTATTGTTTGTGCATCTTGTTGTGTGCTAGTATTAGATACTCGATGGTACCATTAATCAGATGATCGTAAAACATAATACCAATGAAAGTGTTCTCCCTTAGTGTACACCACCTAGAAAGTTCTCCGTCATGAGGCACATCGTGATGATCAGGTGTCAAACATATCTGCGTTCGCATATGGTGGGTGTAAGCTGCGGTGACCCAGTATACCACTGCATGGTGTAGCACACTATAATCATTGATATAACACCAATAGAACACCGTTCCATCCGCATAATATCCCTCGGAGTGGTACAACAGAAACATCGCGGGTCCAAGACAACACTTTATATTACATATAGCATATTACAAAAGATCTAGAGAGCTTCCTCGGACAGTGAGGAATATTATACAGAAAGAACCAGAAAGATCCACTCGGAGTTACTTTAGAAGTACTACTATTAATATATGTATAATTCTTGAAAGTACTACTATAGTATTATTCTACAGAAGTAGGTTCTAGATTCTAGGAGTTTTATTTCTATTCTACGCTTCAGCTTGTATTTGATAGATTCCGGTAAGGTCTTCGACTCCGTTGATCTCCCTTAGATATATTCAACTCTTCAAGTGACTTATTTCATGGAAACGCCATTGGTTTCTCCGAGATCTAGCAAGGGTTAAGAAGATACGTTGAGTACGAGCGTACTCAGCAAATTCACTAAAGAGGAGTGTTTGATGCACTATCTACAGCCACAGACCATAGGTCGTAGGCAATGCAAGTTTTCGTAAACATTTCTTCAAAGGTTGATTTTATTCTGAAAAGCTATGTCCATCAGCCTTCACGGGTTTACCAGAACTTTCATGGAGTTCCTTTCCTGCAGCGTTCCCAACTCCTTCCGGGAACAGGGAGTAACAAGTTACAGTTCTTACACTCTGCAGAGGTGCGTCACTTTACCCATGAGAGATCTTAGCTTTGTTGCACATCCGAGTTATAGGCTCGTTCACACTTCCTTGGTATGAGGCCCAGACTAAGATCCAAGCCAATCACGGTCCTTCTCCACGACCCCGCATACACCACAATTGTTGGATGTCCAAACTCAAGGTAGACTTTTCCCCGTATAAAACGGCTATACCTTAGATGGATACACACAACAACCATTAACACTAGATATCTATCTTTTGTAAGCCCAGATCCACGGTAGACTTCCCCCGTATAAAACGGCTATACCCATGATCTGCAACTTAAAAATGCCCAGAACAGTGTCCAATGCATGCGAAAGGGAGCCGATCCAGCTGACTTCTCCAACCCATTCCAAATCTCATGGTTAACGCGTAATATACGGCGCAAGAATCACTGGCGACATTGGTTGTTAAGTCCTAGATAATATGTTCCTTTACCACCGAAACTTTCATAGTAGATTATTACCTCATGGTAAATAACCTATAATCATATTATTATGAAAATACTATTTTCTGATCTTTTTCAAATGCAGGTGATGACAACACTGGATTTGCAAACTACTTTACAGAAAATAATCAAAGGACATGAGCAAGTGTGAACTTGCCTTTTGTGATTACAAGATTATGCACTCACGGTCTTCGAGATAATAGAAGATCCAATATCTGAAATCAACATCATTGGTCCGGTAAGGACTAATGTTTAAAGAAGCAGGATGCCATTATGCATAAGTAATGCTATGAAATTTTATAAATCCCAAAGTGAAACCCTTAGTATTTTGAATAAGTTGATCTTAGGTATTTTCTTTAAGATTGGTTTTATCTTTAAGTTTATTTCATAAACAATGACATTGATAAGGAATTTAAGTGTTAACAATCCAAAAGATACAAATACTGATAGAATAATGTGCTTATGATTAATTGTTATCTGGTGATTGGGATGAAAAGTCCTTGAGTTGAGTTGTTAAGAGCTGAAGGAACTAATATAGACTTGTTTGTGTGAAGTGGCAAAAAGAATAACATTTGAAGGAACTAGTATTTCGTTAAGGTTAATTAGTCTTAAGGTTTGTTAGGTTTTACATTAGGGTTGGTGATGGTTATGAATGGTGTTAAGTTATCATATTTTAATTGACGATACAAGTGACTAAAGTTAACTTTAAAACATGAATAAACTTCAAAGGAGATGTTTATGATTGTTTAGACCAAAGTTAACTATAAAAATAGAAGTGAATTTTAAGATATGATGAGTTTTAGAGTAGTATCTAGTTTTAGGGTTTTGGCAAATATGATTAAGGATGATCCCTTCTAATTTAAGTGAAAGATAAATTTAATAATATGCAACTTATTAATGGGAGCATAATTAGATGATCTTACAAATTTATTTGAGTTTAAAGTCATTTTTAAGGTGGTTGAGGAATGGATATTATTTACTCCCTTATACATGAGTGATATATAATATTTATTTAAAAGGAGTTTAATTTGAATTTAAAATTTAAAAAACATTTAAAGGCTAATAGTTATATTTAAGTTTTATTTTAATAATGGATTTAGACTTAGTTATTTAACTTTAAAGGATTTAGTGTTTTATAAGAAAATGTGATTATTTCTTATTGAAGAAATAATTTTAAGATTCAAAAAAGTGGTTATTTTATTTGAGTAAAATAAGTAATTAATTTTATTTATCTTAAAATGTTTTTGGATAATATATATAGTATTTTTCTGGTGAAATATACTTATTAAAGATCTTAAAAATGGATTTTATTTATTTTTAAGTCTTACCTTTATTTTTATAAAATTCTTCAAAGAATTAAGTGTCTTTAAATATTCTAGTTAGTATTTTTATAAAATAGTTAAGTTATTTTTATACACAAAAATAATTTTTATTTATTTTTAGGATTTTTCCTTATTTAATAAAATTTCACTTAAGATTTAATAGTGTTTAATCTTTATTTGCATTTTATTAACTTAAATAAGTAAAGTTATATTTTTCTTAGGTGGATATTATTTTTGTGACAATTTTAATATATTAAATATATATTTATGATTTTTCTATAATGTTCTATAGCTGGAAATGTTTAAAGGTTATTTTGGTAATTTTTAATTTTTATTTTATTTTATTTCTTATTTTATTTTGAAATGGGCCTAGTACCAACATTGGGCCAAATAGGCCCAGCAGAGGGGGGTACTGGATCGGTTAAACCGACCCAGCCCACACTCACCTTATCCCCTCGAAGCCTCTCCTTCTCTCTCCTTTCTCCTCGCATTCCTGGGCGCTGCCACCGCCGGCTTGATTCCGGCGAGGCAGGCCGATGCGGCCGCCTCCGCTTGCTGCCGGAGCTCCGCCTTCCCTAGATGAACCTAGCCCTCCAATTCGATTTGGGAATAATGCTTTCCCCAGGTCGTATTGAACCCTCACTGGTGCTAGGGTTTGTGGTACTCATGGCGCCGCCGTTCACCGGTGATGTGTTGGATGCTGCGGTTTGGCTACGACACTTGTCGCGCCGCAGATGTTGCTAGGACGGCTTGGCGCGATGCAGGTGCTCACCGTGCCGCCGTGTTGCTGCACTCGTGTCCTCTGCTTCCTCTTCGGCAAGCCATGACTTGCCAAAGGTAGGTGTTCCTCTCTTATATGCTCCCATTCAGGTTCTATCTATCTTGCTATGTCAAGTGTGCTTTCTGCGATTCTCCACTGTCTAGGTTTCGTCTCTGAAACTAGGGTTCACACCCTTTACAGTGATATTCGGTTAATTTCTTCCGGTTCATCCTACCAGTGGTCTTCTATTGGTTGTTAATATGCTTATGGCATCTATTACACCCTAGTGATCCTAGCTTGTTGCTCTTCTTCCTGTCAGTTAATAACCTGCTAAATATGTTGTGCTCTGAATGTCTGTGACTGTCAAATATGATAGTAAGGTGATGTTGGCCCTGATTGCTATTTGTCTTGTACTTATAAAGAGAGAATAAAAATGGAATGGATTATCTTGATACAATTTTTATGATTGATGTTGGATTATATGTGATGCTAAATTTCTACTACTGTCAAATATAACAGTGATTTCTTGAATGCTTTGAATCTTGTGTGATGTTGGTATGGTGAAATCACTTACAGGTGTTTCCTAGAATCCTTGGACTAGCTAAATTGGTAGGGTACTCAGCCAAGCTTTCCTAGAATCACATATTGGAATGATTCCTAGAATTATTTCCTAGGAAAATGATTTGTCCTAAACTGGTTATTGTTTATGGATGAAATGGTATATTATCTATGGGTGCTACAGATGACAGTTCCCTTTTTAGAATGATTCCTAATTATTTAATTAGGAAAATGATTACTGAACTTGATGTAGTATTCTGATGGCTTATCTTGCCTTGGTTACTATTGTGGTGCCTCCATATGGGCGTGAGCACAATAGTACTTCAGATAGGATGAATTGTTGTTTATACAGTTGGATAAAATTCATAGGGAATTTATGCTTATGATGCTGGTCTGAAGCTTTGGGGAATTAAAATAAATTCACTTTGAATTTAAAGTTAGAATGCTATCATAAGTACTGTTACTATGACACGGTACAACTTTGGATGATTTCTAGCTATTATTAGCTAGGAAGATGATTTTCTTTGGTTGGTTAGATATTTAATTCTAGATTGTTAGTTGAGCTGCCACTGTGGTGCCTCCAATTCCTAGAGTGTGCCTAGTAGGTGACTGAGATAGCATATCTGGCTGCTCAGAGTTTGGTTGCAATTATGTCTGCACAGTAGTGGATGATGTGGGAATATGGCCAGTGATGCATAGTTTGAGGCCTTGATTGGAAAAGGATAAAAACAGATGTTATTATATGACTTGCCATTACTCTATGATGATTTTGTAAAGCTCTCTTTGCAACACTGAGAGTATCACCCTAACCATTCCTCCTAGATGAAACTCTAGTTGAAGGAAAGCTGAAATTGGATGAGTTTGTACCACAACTATATTTCTACTTGAGCTTGATGGTGCAGTTTAATAAGAACATGTGCTATAGTATGATTTTGGTGGTTAACCTGTGCTTTGTTGAGTTGTTGTAGATACTAGGCTGGTGGTGATCTTGATCAACCACTGTTGATTTGGTGTATGCTTTCCTCCCTCTTCTGAGGTATCTACTGCTGCTACTCTCCTTGGCATCTGGGCATCCTCCTTGTGCTCCTGACTTGGGCTATGGAATCTGCTATTGCTTTTCTTCTGCTGGTGCTCCTGGATCTTATCTTTTCTTTATTCTAGCTCTTGGATGGCTCTAGTTAGCAACCAGAGCTAGAAATGTGGTGAGATGATGGAGTAATATGTGTGGTTGTTATCCAGTGGTTGGCTTTGTGATTTGTGTTTTCTTGAGAGGGAACTGCTAAGAACAAGATATGTTCTTTGTGGTGTTCTTGGGCTAGCATAAGATCTGTTGGTCTAGTTGTGTATGTGAAAAGAGGTTATAGTAGTAGCTCTACTACGGCTGGTGCTTTTCCTCTACTTGTTGTAGCCTTGTGGTGTTGACAGCACATATGCATGCATGCATGCATGTGTGAGCTGCCTGTTTGTGTGATGCTGGTCCTGATACCTCCCCCCTATCCAAATCTTTGTGCTATGATTGTGCTTGGCTGGTTTGATATTATCTCCAGTTTGGCTTTATTTTTGGGTTGCCAAATGGAATGGACTCTTTTACTATTTTACCAAGGTGAAACTTGCCCCTTTTAGACCCATGATGTTGTGCTGAGGTCATTTGATATAATAAGAACAGATCCTATACTTGTTCTATTTCTAAACACTCTATGATGATCTTAAGCATATCATCAGTATGCTAAATCTAAGAGTAAGTTACTACACTAACCCCCTTATTCATTTACTTTTGTTAGTCTGTTGTTTTTTTATTTTGCAGAAATCAGGATCAAAGAGATAAATGAGAAGATCAAGAAGAAAAGAAGAAAATTAGTTAGATTTCATTTTTAATCTTGTTGTATTTTTTTTATTCAAATGTGTAAAGATTTTGTATTATTATTATGTTTGTAAATATAAACTATTTATTTATTAATTCTTCCTTTGTAATTCCTAATTGTAAAAACAATGTCATATATAAATAAATATATTGTTGTAATTAAGAATTCTTTTATTTCAATTGTAAAAGATCAAAGTAATACTATATGTATATATATTAATAAAGAATCCTTTTATATTATTTATGTAATCATTTTATTTCAAGTTATTAAATCTTTCTAATCCCATTTGTGAATTTTATGAATTCATTTGAATTTCATATTTGAAATTCAAATACATGTTTGAACAAATTTTCCTCGAAACAAAGAATTCTGCAAAGGTCATGCCGAAATCTATCGCACTTGCTCCGAAGTTTTCTTCAGTACAAGAGAGATCCCGATCCCTCTGTAGCTCTTTTAGTTTTGCGCAAAAATTCCCCGGATTTTCTTATGCATGAATGCAATGCACAAACCTGTGTCCTCTCTATTTCTAGGTGTTAATCCTGGGATGTTACATAAGCCATGTTGCACAGCTATACACGTAATGTTGAATTAGCGAGCCTAGCATGTACAGGCATGTGCATGAAACACGAGATGATTGAAAGATTGAGCACCATTCGCATGAATGATGTGATCGATGTTTTGACATCCACTTTGCAACTATATCGCCAGCCGTGACGATCAGGGGCATTGTAGTGAATTGGAATCGTGTCATCACTAAAACCTTTTTTGGGATAATATTTTTAGTGGAGTTATCAAACTCACATAATTATAAACTTAGTCTAAATCCTTTTGCAATTGTAAATGTAGAAGATGGTTCACCGTGAAGCTTATTTTGAGATTGTTGATTGGGTAGCTCTTGAGAATCTCAAACTAGATGTATCCAACTTCCCTGATATTGCCTAGTGCGTATGAATATTCTCCTTAGTGAGAATAGCATGGTCGACTACATACGCTTCCCGATGGATTTGGATGAGCCAATAGATTACCTTGAGACCCCACAGCAGTAGGAAGACCGTTATTATCATCATGAGATGTCCACCTTCATTCAAGTGATAATGCGCTACGGGATGGTGGATGAACTACATCTGATCATAGGCTATCTTAACCCATATGCGATGGTGGATCAGCTGGGAGTGGAGTTTGTGGGCCATGTGCGCATGTGGAAGCACGAGTTTCTTGGAGATTTCCTTTCCATAAAGATGGAGGAACACACTTGCCAGTAGAGTCACTTGGAACGCATGCATGATGCATACATGAGACTGGTTCATTTCGTGGACTACTGGATGAATGATCCCTTTGCAATAGGCCTATTTCTTCAGTCGCTGCCTCCTAGCTACCAAGGGTATGCCCGGACTTGCATCATGAGAGGTGATGGGAAACACATGATTTCCATGAGTTCATATCACGTTTCAGAAATGTGAAGGTTGAACCCATTGTCGGAGAGGTCATCGATGATGAGGGTATATATTATATATGGTTTTATAAATGTTATAATCTTGCAAACACTTATTGCAACATTGAAGTATCTAATACTTGTTCTATTTTCTGAAAATGGGTCCTACTGCACGAGATCTGCTTGCTAGAGAGGAGGTGACATTGCGTGTTGATGCGAGCATGATGATGATGCTCGGCGACACTCTCCCTCAACATTTATCATTTAGTATATCAGTTTTGGATAATTATTGTAATCGGTGGAATATGAACTTTATTAGTGTGTCTTGCACTTCACGAGACGGTTATTCATATAAGTCCGTAACAAAACAGTTGTTCTACTTTTATGAATGATTTCTATTTATGTTCATATGTTTTTGATTATGTGTGAATTATTCGAGTTGTAAAACTAATTGATAATGCATGAACATTTGTAAAACATTAAAATGCCTTGAAATACCCAACTGAATGATATATTAATTTTGAATGAAACCATTGTTTAAAATTTAAATTTTATGTTGATAGTATGTGATATTATAGATATTTGATATCTTGTCATATATACATCATGCCCATGTTCGACAATATAACCGAAACACCATGCATTGTAGAATACAAAGTGTTTAATGAATTGTTCAAAGAAAAAACATGTTTGATGAACCGTGTTTCAATGAAACTGATGATTACCATTTAGTAATTATTGATTTAAGTAAAAGAGTTTACCAAATGAAACATGAGTGTGAAACTATTTGATTTGATGAAAGGTTTTAGCATCAAAGGGTATTGAATATAAAAGAGAATCAAATTACTGCGATTTAATCAATGGTAATGAAATTTGACGTTATAATATTTGATATTAAGTGGGCAATAGGTGACACCAAATAAAGTGTGTTAGTGTTAGTGTAAAGATCATTAGTAAGAAATAGCAAACACTCATTAATAATAAAGTAAACCATCTAGAATTCGTGAAAGTTTTGGAGTTATTTGATAAAACTATAACAATAGCGAACAAGTCCTTGTAGAGTATTCATTGGAATCTTTGAAATACAAAATCCATGACTAGAACAAAAAAATAAGGCACAACTAGTATTGCTAAAAGTTTGGTACATTCCCGAGAAAGTGTGTTTCTCGACAGTGTTGTTAATGGAATAAAGTGAGAGCACGATGGAGGAAAACGACCCTGCATCAGAGTGTTGAGAAGCGCAACGGAATATGTTCTGAAACGTGGCTCTTCACATAAAAGAAAGAAATCAATGATAATGATCATTGTGTTTCAAGTATGCTTTTTCAAAAGAAAGTAGAATTGGCAAATACGCCCTACACCTTGTGTGCAGATATTTGTGAATTACTTTTCATGTTATTAGAACAAGGCATACCTACAAACTACAAAGGAATTGATGGTAAACTAAAATTACAAGAAATCCTAGAAGTAAATTTCACTTGAGATTAGAAAGTAAATGTTACTGAATCTTGTCAAGTAAAGGAGTTACTTGATATTTCTGAAGGACCGCAAAGTCATAAGAGTCTTAAAAGATAAAGCACGATTCGTCGAAATATGTCTTGGATGAATTCAAATGAATTTGATTCAGAAGTGCTGAAGTCTGGCGGATTTAATACTAGTAAGGTACTAGAGTCTTATAAAAGAAATTCTCAACTTGATGATTGATCAAGAGATTTTGAAGTTAAATATTGAGAAAATATGAAATTTTCATAAAATTGAGTGGGAGCTAAAGAGTCTTCCTAAAATAATATGTGAATGGCATATTGTTGAGTGGGAGCAATGTAAGTTTCGGACTCATATATGTAGGTGACATGTTTTGAGTAGGAGCTTGACATAATTCATATGTGTATATGACACATTAAGAATAAGGACATTAGATCCAGTAAATGTTGATTTATAAGGGTAAAAGTAGAAAGTATATTGGACATTGAAATATTAGGATATTAATAAATACCATATAACATTATGTTGGAATATTTTCCTAAAAGATATTCTGAAGAGTTCAGAACAGGAACTGGTTAAGGAGCAGTTCTCGATCATTCGAATTAGAAAAATCATTAAGTATAAATATCAATGGTTGAAAGAAAGAATAGGATGTGCAACATCCACTATGTTTTGACATAGGTTCTATCTTAAATACCATGATAAATATTCAACATAATATGATCTAAGTTCTTAATAAGAAGAACAAGTTACGTATTGATTAAGTGTAATTCACTGAACAATGAGTTATACTTGTCCATAGTGTCTAGTGAGAACTATATACATGTTTCTAGATCTGTGAAGGATGACATGCCTGAAGTGTAAAATGTTATGCGACAAGGATACATGTTAACCTTAAAGATTGTAAATCTATGCATTAATTGATTGCCTTAAAATAGCGAGAGAATGGTGATAAATTTTCAAAGTAGCACATAGTGCATATTTACTTTGATGTCTACATTTAAAATAAAAGTATATGGATACCAATTAGTGGAATGTATAATGTTAAGTCTAGGGAAGTTCATCATATTACAGAGTGTGTTTCAGTGCATAGTTCTCATGAGAAAGTTCGTTTTGACTGATCTAACGTCACTGCTGGCATCTGAAACCAGAGACCTCACTCTGTTGCCAAAACTATTATACATACACAAGATGTGATCATAGGGATGATAAAGTAGTAGTGCCATTTAAGATGACACTAGTAAGTTGCAAACGATATAATGGGATGTAAAGTCCATAACCTAGACTCAACCTGTTCCATGAGCACGCATGATTAGATGTGCCAAGTTGTCTGTTGTTGATGATTAGTTAAACAAATTCAGCTAGTTTATTTATACTCTAGTGAAAGTGGAAGACTGTTGAAAATATGCCCTAGATACACATAATAATATGTATTATTATCATATTTCAAAAAGTTTACAATTAGGTTTTATATCATTCTATAACTATATTAAAATGAAACATCAATACACATGTGATATGTAAACAACCAGAGTTCCTAGTAAATCTCTAGTCAATGGTTCATTGGTCAACGGATGATCAAGGTTTCTAGATCATGTGGTATTACATGCCAATTGGACATGGAGTCATCTCATTTTAGAATGATATGGTGAACATACCCTATCTAAGCACCATAACACAATCATGTCACAAAATTCAAGTTGCAATAACTAGGAAACGTAGTGACTTGTTCCTTAGACCGTGAGACCATATTTAATCACTATCACCCGAGAGTACTGACAGCATCTAACGTCACTCGGTGGAACGATGATCACAAGGGTGTGATTTAGTACTTCAAAGGGGCACGTTGAGGCATATATGTCAAGAGCATGATTTGTCCATCCGCATGACAGAAGATACTCTGGGCCCACTCAGATAAGTTATAACCATAAGCTGTGTAGCGTTTGACTAGGTCACGGGGATATCACTTATCAGAATGAGTAAAATAGCAATTACTGGCAACAAGGTTGAACCCGACATGGTAATGCCGTTGATCATATCTCGGACAATTCAAGTATCATAGAGACAAAAGGAATAGGACACAACGTTGATGGTTCAATGACAAGTTTCGTGGAATGCACAGGTGGTCATTATGGGCATCCAGGTACTGCTGATGATCATTGGTCCAAGAGGGGTCTCGACCATGTCTCGAGTGTTCCCAAATCGTTGGATATCATGCTTAAGTGTTTGATGAAGCTCAGAGATCATTTTGGAATCATCGGAATCATAGAAGAAAAGAGAGGGAGAAACCTAAAGGGTTCCGGAAAGGTCTGTAGGATGTCCAGAGTGGGATGGAAAGAGTTTCATAGCCATGGGAATTAATGTGTAAATAGATATTAAATGGTGATTTAATTATTTATTTATATTTATTAATAAAAGTAAAGAAATTAAAATGGTCAAAATACCTATTGGGACAAATTCCCATGGGGAAAGTCCCATGAGGGAAAATACCAAAGGAAGGAAGAGGGAGGAGTGGCCTCCTAGGTCCCATGGCCTCCACGGGAGGCCCATGGGGGCCACCGGCCACCCCCTCCCCTCTCTCCTCTCTTTTTTTAGTCCCACATGGATTATGCAATAAGCCCTGGGGTCCCCTTCCCCCTATATAAGAAGAGGCATAGGAGGCAATTAAAATATAGAAAAATAAATAAGAGCTTCCTAGTTTTGGGAGTTGCCTCTCTCTCTCTCTCTCATGACCGTGACCGTGGTCTCAAGTAAGGACTGCACGAACGAGGGACTTCTTCACAGCGGAGAGCTGTCGTGCTGCGGGGTTTGGATCTAAGAGATATACTTATGCAATCTTGGTTGGATCAAAGGAACAGGAGTCTTCGTCAAGCATTGTACGTTTGTGACTCCCTCGGGCGGTGCTACACTTGTGGCACTAGGAGTTGTCGGAGCCACCGGAGCCGTTGGACTTCGGAACGACCTTGAGGTCGGCATCGGTACGACTACATCACCCATGTTTCCCATGGAACATTAACTGTGTTCGGTCTTCAAAGGTATGAACACAGTATCCCCTCCTGTTACTGCAGTACTAATAGATAGATCATCGCAACCCAAACATGGTCGCCATCGTAGATGCCACAAACCCTAGTGCCTCTGCCCAAAACCCTAGAGCCGCCTCCAATTCCGTGATTACTAGCACCACCTACAGCCTCTTCTCTGCTCCACGGCCGTCGACCGCACAGGGAATTTTCCTGCCGCAGGCATCCGTCCCCAAGCCTCTTAAACAGACGACAGCTGCGGCGGCCGTTGATGGCGGCACCATGAAGAAAGGGATGTCCTACGATGTCAATACGGGCGTGAGTAGGGTGAGCAAGAGTGTTTCCACGCACCAGGCACATGCGCCCAATTCCAGTCACCGCCGTCGCAATTCCAGGGACCACCGCCTACACCACCGCCTCCCCAATATTTCGCGTCGTCGGACGCACGCCAAATGTTTGACAAATGACTTAAAGGTATACAGTGCACCATTTTACTTTTTTCCATGTAGATGAATATAATTTGACGTATGATTGTGTTCGTACATATGTAATGTCGATGACGATACTTTTATGGCACATATGAATATTACTTCATCTCATTCACAAGAATATTTGTCTCAATATGGTGCACTTCAACCTCAACCTTAAGAACAAGAGGATTTAGACGAGGATAGTGAAGGTGTGATGGATGTACCAAAGGGTAGAGCGATGAACTACATAATGGAAGAACACCAACTACTATGCAAGGCATGGTGCAATATTGGCATGGATCCAACAGTTGGTGCCAATCAATCAATAGAGACTTTTATGGTGAGAATACTAGTGTCATTGAGCATAGCGAGAGGTCTCTATTCATTTTGGTCGGTCATCAATGCCGATTTCCAAAAATTGGCAGGGGTTCAAAAAACTGTGGATGACATAAATCCAAGCGGCACCGGTGAGATGGATAGGGTAAGTTGTGTTTTCGTTGATGTTTCACATGTCAAATATGTGATTTATTTGTGGCTAATTTGTTCTCTTCTTTTTATATGTAGCTCATTGTGGCCCAAAATCTATTTAGAGGTAACAGTAAGAAGACCATGAAAGGTCGGGTGACGAAAAGAAGACCGTTTACTTTAGCACATTCCTACTCGGTGCTTGAGAAAGAAGAGAAGTGGAGGACCGCGATATGGAGGTCCCCATGAGAGCCACCATGGAGCCACACCTTGTGGGTGATTGATGGATGTGAAAATAGCCATCTTTCTCTGTATTGAAACATTGTTTTTAATCAAGCATTTGACAAGATTCTCTCTACCTTTGTCAAAATGACTAATTATTGCAAAGATATGCAAACCATTGCTTTGAATTGTGTTGTGCAGGAAATCACGATTTTTAATGCAAAATCAGGAGCCATAAATAAATTTTTTGAGGAAGTCTACACGACCAAGTAATCCTGGAGCAAACTCCACGCGCCAAAGGCCATAATGACCACTGGTATGGGCAGGTCCCGCCCATAAGGCCCACCCATACCATGTGTCAATGGCTTCATCTCGTCAAAACCTACGACTTTCATGAAGGCATCTATATATTTCGTGGTCCCAGCTGCCACGCAAACAGTCGCCATTCTCAGATTGCATCACAACACCACCAAAGGAGATCCACACCATAGTTCATCCCCTCCATCTTCCATTCTCTCCATTATCTTGTACTTGCGATCTCCTTGTGTTTATGCGACCATTGTAAGAATATTTGATTTCAATCTAAATATTTTTCATTATGAATTCTATCCTTGATCTTGTTGTTATGAGTCAGTAGTCCACACGGGCTACGTGCTGGGGTGAAACCTCATAGCGATTATGTGCATCTAATATATAGGAGCATTGTGTATTGTTTGAATAAGGGATTTGTATCTTTGTTTCTTTGTCTCTTGCCTCAATCTTTAGACTTGTAGGTACCCAAGACCCCCGAGATCGATAAAGGCTTGAGGTGAGATACTTGGCTAGCGGCGATCTCATAGGAAACCAGTGACAGAAAGGGATGTAAGGTCTTCGCTTAGCGACCCATTCGGGAACAACAGCGACATCACTTCTTAAGGCTTGGATCTGTGTATTTCACTTAATAACTGTTTGTAGCCCGGTACTTGATGACCCACAAATATAGGGGGTGTATCATAGTACTTTCAATAAATAGGAGTGTCGATCCCAACGAGGAGCAAAAGGTGTTGACTAGTAGTTTGGATCAGGAACAATCTGTAAATACTTAGCAAACTAATTTTTAGGGGTTTTTGATAAAGCAAAGAAATAAAGTGCAAGTAAGTAAAATGCAACAATAATTGCATCAAGTGGCCCAATCCTTTCTTCAGCAAAGTACAAGCTGGTTGTATTACTTATGAGGACCAGACGTTCTCGAGGACACATGGGAATACTGGCAAGTGCTTTCGCTTCATATAGTTGATTAATCTACTTTGGTTGGATAAGTGTTGTGTGGGTGAACCTATGCTAATGTACCGACCTTAATTAGACTAATACATACTTGTGATTATACCCCTTGCAAGCATCTGCAACTACAAGAAAGTAATTAAGATAAAAACCTAACCATAGCATTAAACTCTAAGATCCTACACTCCCTTGTGCAAAGGTTTCCTAACGGGGGTTTAGGTTTCTATCACTCCGGCAACTCCACAATTAGTAGCCAAATACACAATGCATTCCCCTAGGCCCATAAATGGTGAAGTATCATGTAGTCGATGTTCACATGACACCACTAGAATAATAACACCACAAGTTAAATATCAAACCATTGAATATTTCTGAACACAATTCCACTACTAACAACATGACTTCTCCTATGTCCTCAAGAACTAAACAAACTACACACGAGACATCATATGGATCGAGATCAGATATGAGACAATGATGAATAACAATCTGAACATGAACAATAATTCAATGGTTCCACTCAATAGCATCAACTACAACAAGTAATTAACACCGGGAAAGTTTCCCCTAAGAACTATGCAAGATTCAACCCAATTGTTACAGCGGTATGGAGTGGTGGTGATAGTGCTGGTGGATATTATGGTGAAGAAGATGATGATGATGATCCCGATGAAGTCTAGCTTGATGCCGGTGTCGATGGCAACGATCTCCCCTCTCCGGGAAGGAATTTCCCTAGAAAAATTCTCCCTGTCGGAGAGCTCTTTCTCTCTCTGTAGTTTCCGCCCCACAGAGGCGGCGGAATCTTTCTGTGGTCGCTCGCCGAGTCTTAGGGTTTCGAGGGGATGTTATAGGCGAAAGGGCGAAGATATAGGTGCGCCAGGGTGGCCACACCACCTGGTGGCATGGCCCAGGGGGCCCGCTCTAGGGGGTGGTGTGGGCCCCTGTGGCCCATCTTCACTTCCCCTTCTGGCTTCCTTCATCTTCTGGAAAAATAGGGATTTCCATATATTTTCTGGAATTTTCTGATCTTCGCGAATATTGCATCTGGACACCGCTTTTTCCATCAGGATCCTGACTCCGGCAGTTCATCCTCCAAAAGTCATCCAACATGCAAAAATAGATGAAATAACATAAGTATCACCTCTTAATAAGAAATATATCAATGAATAACAGTAAATTATGATATAAAATAGTGATGCAAAATGGGAGTATCAACTCCCTCAAGCTTAGACCTCGCTTGTCCTCAAGCGAAAACTAAGCTCAATAAACATGACCTCATGTTTATGGAGTAAAGTGCCGATAAAAAGAATACGTACAAGAAGCATCACATTGATTAATACACAAATCATAATAGAAAGCAACTCACTCTTATATAACTTAACTTGCAACGAGTATGGGAGTCATAATAAAGATGCATAAAGAAAATCATAATTGGTAATGGCAAACTCTGTGCTTGGTTAGAGAACAGTTGACAAATCATACTTGGTTTTCAAGCAAAGCTTTTGTAATGAAGTTCATAAAGTAGGAATCTTTTGTTCAGACATAAGGGCTTTTTACAAGGATAGCTTTCAAAGTAATATTCATTCAGGTAAGAGCTTTGTGCAAAACAAGAAAGATAAGAAACAAGATTGAATAAATCATCATATGAATGAATGAATCACAACAACTCAAATGCTTGTTGGAGATAGAGAGGAATAGGTTTTACTGACTCAACTAAGAAGTAAAGGATAGGCCCTTCGTAGAGGGAAGCAGGGATTTCAAGTTTCATAAAGAGCTTCCAAAAGATTATGGTACTTACTATCTTTGAGCTCCCATTGCCCCTATCATAAGCATCTTGAGGTGATTAAGGTTAAAGTGAACAAATATGAAGTATATGCTTGACAAATCACAAGTTGGCAATCACATGTCCCTTGAGTACGAGGGTCGTTCCTCATGGTACTCAACTTTAGTCACAAGCAAGTTATTGTCATTGTAAGTATATGTGTATCATAGAGAACCACCAACGGGGTACCCCTTGCCCCATGATACAGGAGCTATCCCATATCAAAATGACAAGGCAACAGATAATGAGCATCTCAACAATCTTTTTATTTGCTATTTGCATAGGTTTTTATTGAGGATGCTTCACAGATTGCTCACTATAGTTATGCTGAAAGTTTCCTCCATGATTAGACATGGTTTAGGCTAGCCGCCCAGGCGTTTCTCTAACACATATACAATACTCCATGGACTTACAATCTCCCATTTTATTTCACACCGCCGACATCCACAAAGGAAAGATCATGATATCAACTAGGTAATATGTATAGGTGTTGAAAGCATTCCCCATGACAGCATGGTTCTACTAATTCCCAACTTATAAGTGCAAGCATATACAACATAGATGACTCAATGGTTAAAATCTTATTAGGTGCAAGAAAGTAAAGTGTGCCATCAAGTTTGTGAGAGCTTTAATCACTAGTTTTCACATAACAAATAAGTTTTTAATTTGGAAGATAGATAAAAGTTGAGAATTTACTTGGAATAGTAATAATGCTAATAGGTAGATATGGTGGACACAAATGGCATAGGTTTTGGTTCAAGGATTGGATGCACTAGAAGAATTCCCTCTCAGTATAGGTTTTTGGCTATCAAGGTTGCGTAGCAAACATAAGAGTTGAAGGAAACAAACAGACATACAAGTGATAGAAACAATCATGCTATCTTCCTTGAAAACATAAAAGATCTTAACTAAAGAATACTAAGCTTATGAGATAATCAAGAAAGAAAGAAAATAATATGATATACTACAAGTACCTTTCTCTTTTCCTTTCAATCCTCACAAAGCGTTGGTACCGACCAAAGCTAGGTTTGCTAAAACCAATTAAATTTACTTGATGCTCCCAAAGTGATACCAATACTAACAGCAAGATCAATCATATAGTAGAGATTGCAAACTAAGAGAAGATGTGCAAAAAGTAAATGATGAAACTTCTCATTAATATTCCATAACGGCACTCACACCAAGGGATACATAGATAACCAGCTAAAGGAGAGATACTTCCACAATGCAAACCATCCTATATGATAACTTCTCTATTCATGATATGACTCTACCAAAAAGGTAAAAAGATGAAAGGTAATGATGGGATACCACGACACTCCCCCAAGCTTGGAACAAACCAAGGGGATGCCAAAACCTGATGATGAATTATTCCTTTGGTGGTGGTGGTGTTATCATGATCGGAGTGAGGAAATCTTCCAGCATCTTGCGAATCCTGTTATTCTCCTCTTGAAGTATATCCACCTTTCTCCTCAGGACTCGGTACTTATCAAAAAACTCATCAGTGGATTGAAGGGATTCCACTACCGCTGGGCAGGAGCTGCGGTCTGGAACTGAGGTCATCATCCCCTGCATATTATGAGAAAAAGCATGTCGAGTGTTAATTTCCCCAACAAGAGTAGGGTTTATTGCCCTTGATCCTGCAGCAATCTGTCCCTCCATGCATGCTGACATGTTCTTTACTTCCTCCTTGACGCTCCAATCCATGTATTCGCGCCTAGCTATGATTCTTTCTTCTTCCACCCATCCTATGAAAGTTCCTTGCTCAAGATCGCGGAGGAGCTTGCGCCGGCGTCGCAGCTCATAGTCCTTCGAAAACGAACCCCGGAACGACATCTGAATAGAACAGATCAAAATGAAAACATGATAAGAACACGATATACGGACCTCGGGGGTCTGGGGGATTATATATTATGAAGTTTTATGACATAAGGAAGGTACTGGGCGAAAAAGGGATGGAGACGGGCTCCGGGGTGGTCACACCCCATGGTGGCACTGCCAGGTGGGCCCATGCCACAGGGTGGTGTGGGCCACCCGACCTCCGTTTCCTTCCCTGTTTCGACTCATTATCTTCCGTATGGAATAAAAACTGCAAAAATATAAATTGAAAAGTTTTTCGCGAACCTTTTCTTACCAGAACTGTTACCTATTTGAAAACGGACTCTGCAGGTTCCTGAATTTGGTATTTAATAAATTCTTCCAGAGTCACCACTTGAATGACATCAATATCTTCATTATAAGAATCTCCAGAAATATAATGCTTAATGCTTTGACCATTCTCCATCTCATTACATCATTCTCTCCAACACTTGAAAACTTATTTCATACAAAGCTTCACACAATCTTCATTAGCAACAATAGTGTATACAAAGATAATAAACCTTTGGATCCAATTTCAACTGAAGTCCATCAAAACATAACCTACTGTAGCAACTCCTTTCGAAAACCCAAAAGAACTCAAAAAGGAAATCGATTAAGAGGCAATTGCAAAAATGGCAGAAATCTTTCAAAACAGACCAGCAGGTAGAAACCGATTTTTTCCAAGACCTTCTGTTGCTCAAATCGAAGAGTACAAAACTAACTAAAGTTAGATAAGAACTTGGTGCACATTCATAGAAAATTACATCTAAATCCGACGTACTAAGACTTTTCGCGATTTTTTACAGTGAAGCACAAAAAGCTGTTCCAGGACAGCAACTTCCCACATCTTACCTTCTTCTCAATAGGGGCTAATCTTGACACAAAAACCAAACAAAAAGTATAAGGAGAGGTTATTACAGAGGTAATAACTTCCAAGACTCAAAGAAACAAAAACCAAAAGCAAACTAAAATGGGTTGTCTCCCAAAAGCTCTTTCTTTATAGCGATTAAGATATGCATGATAATTTCAATGATGCTCACATAGGAGATATGGTTTTGGAGTAAAAGAGAGCATCAAGAAGCAAATATCCAACGCATTTAAGTCTAACCCACTTCCTATGCAAGGGAATTTTGTAAGAAAACAAATTATTGAAATAATAGGTGTAACATCCCAAAAATACTAAACTTGGAACATCAAACTCTAATCATCAAAATTAGGGTTAACAAAAACTTTTCTAAATAAAAATATGAAAGCATGCATGTGTGTATGCATTCCATTTTTAATTCTTTTGAGTTGCCTTGTTTATGTGTTTATTTGCTTGTAAAATGTTTCTTAGGTGAAATAAACATCATCTAAACAATACCCACACTTTTCCCAAAGACAAATAAATCAAAACAAACCAAATTGGGTGAATGGTCATTTTGAGCAATTTAACTCCCATGCCTACTTTGGCTGTCCCAAACTTTCAGAACTTAACAGAAACTTGTTTGGATCTTTACACCCCTTAATAGTACTACTAACAAAGTATCAAGGCCCACTTTGTGATCATCCAGAAACTTTCAAATGCATAGTTTAAAGGACAGTTCAAAATTGAATCTTTATCATATGGGAAGATCCCACTTTTTCAAAAACCACTCAAACAAGCTCCACTTTAAAAACCCAAGCATCTGCAGACTCACCAGCACCAACCTAGCACACCCGCCAAAAATCGTTTCAAAATTCAAAACTTGAATTCTTGCGGCCATTTCATCAAACACCTTGCAGATTCAAATCTTCTAAAATCCAAACACTATTGTGAGCAGTGGTTGGAGCCTAACTTGTTCCCTCTCTGGTTGCAACTAGGATTTAGTAGATCATCTAGCTCAAGTGCAAACCTCTAGCATCACTGTAAGCTTGGCAATGCCATCAATGGTGAGCAGGTCGAGTGCACCCTTGTCACCCCCATGTCGACAGTAAGCTAGGAGAAGAACCAAGCCTATCCAACATGTCTGGGAGCAAGCCAACACCCCACTGCCACTCCCTGTCCAGCGCTCGAACCTTGCCAACCCCTGGACCACACGCACGGACCATGCCAAGCTCGCCAACAACCATGCTGAGAGCGCGCCCTATGCGCCACGCTCGACCGACGCCCACAGACCGCGCGCCGCCCTCGCCGCATGAATACGTGATCACCACCGTCCCATCAACCCCGCAGACACGCTCGTTCGCCGTCGCGCGGACCACGCACGTTGTGCGCATTAAAAACTTCCGTCGGACACGCGCAGAGCACCGCCGCATTCCGACCAAACCGCACCGCCCCATGCCTCACCACCACGTCGTTGAGCATCGCCAGGGAGCACTGCACCGCCCCCTACTGTTGCCCACGCTGCTAGCCTTCTGTGCCGTCGACCACGACGAGCTCAGCTTGCGCCCGTCGGTTCCCTCTCGCCACTATAAATAGAGGCAACCCCCAGTCGAATTGAGCACACCACCTCACTCCCCTCTCACCCAGAACCACCTCGCCTCAGTCCCGAAGCAAGGCGAGCAGCGCTTTGCCAGAATTGCATTGGAGCCCGCCACTACTGGAGAAGAAGGGGACCAGCGATTGGAGCCGCCCCAGGAGAAGCTGTCGGTACCAGGAGGTTCGTCGTTGTCGACTTCGTCGTTCGCCCGCCTCGCCGACCCTCGCCTGAGCCACGGTGAGCCCCCAATGACCCTCGCCTGATGCGTTACGTTTCAGTCTCGCCGGAGTTGCCCGACATGGACGACGACTGTCACTCGTTAGATTAGAACAAGATCCCACGGCTCACATAGCCCCATACCGCTTCGCACCCCCTCGTCTCACTGACGCGTGGGGACAGCAACTTAACCAGCCCGCGTAAGCGCTGTGCTTAGCAGGCCGGCCCAGTATCGCTTCCCGCGCAGCCCAGTCGTTTGAAATTAACCTTTTCCATTTTATTTCAAAAACACTTCTACACCTAGATTCAAAAATCAACCCAGATCGATTCAGTGAACCAAATTGAATGAAACCAATTTTGTTTGAAAGGTCTTGAAATGCTGATTCCAAGCCCATTGGATTCAAGTAATTTGGATATGTAGATCATCCTTGGTAAAAAGAACAAGGCAGAAGCTTTTCTGCATTCAAACATTTTTCAAATTAAAACCATAATAGCTTTTGAGTTGATTCCAACTCTCAAAAATCACATTTAACCATACTTTTCAGAATATATAAAAATATATAGGTTTACTTACAGAAATAATGTTCAAGTAATAAAAGAATGCCACATAGGCATTTCTAGTCACTTATTTAATTAAAATAATAGGGTAAAACCTTATTAAATTGTGACACCACTTTAAATCACATTCCCATGAACTAAAATATGTGGTGATGACATGTGTCAACATGATCCCATGTTTGGGTTTGGAGAATATTAAATCTTAAGTAGTTTTTCAATGAGTAGAAATTACTTTTCTAAAAATAAAAGGAATTAAACCAAGCTTTAATCTTGTAATGTTAGAGATGATGCTAGATCATCTATAGGACCCCTTTTGTGTGATGATTGAAAGCAGTTAAGTATTGTTTGGTGATTGTGTACCTCGTATTTATTTATAGACGCTAGTACCAACCAAGGATACGAGGAGGAAGGAGGATACTACGAAGAAGAAGCCGAGGAGAACTTCAACCACTGCTCTGCACAAGGCAAGCTTATACTGATACTGATGCAAGCCTAATGCTACTAGTTGAATGTGCAAGCTAACACTTGCAAGATACTCTACTGATGCAAACAAACCCTTACTTGTTACCATATGCCCTAAGCATATGTGATCATACCCACTTGATACCCCCTCCTAGTTTTATTTGCAAGCTTTATATTTTATTTCTTTATCAAAGCTACTTCCTTAGGGTTTACCTAAGTGACTTGTAGATACCAGAAAGATAATTGAAGGTTGCATACAGAGCATAAAATTTGGCCTAAGCTAGATAATCTTGATGTCATCCTAAGGCATGAGATTGAACTTAGTTAAACTCCACTTGTTTACCACCCCTCATTAGTACTCACCCCCACTTATAGATGCTAGTGCTAAGCATAAAACTTTCTCAACTTTAGATGGGAAGACTTGGTGGAAAAATGGTTATGAAACCTTAGAATGATGGATCATTCTACTGAGATGTTTTGGTATGTGTTTCCTG
The DNA here is from genome assembly GCA_916181665.1 of Avena sativa. Classification (NCBI taxonomy): domain Eukaryota; kingdom Viridiplantae; phylum Streptophyta; class Magnoliopsida; order Poales; family Poaceae; genus Avena; species Avena sativa. Next base: position 324,098,053 of record OV702295.1, read on the forward strand.
AAAATGTTGAGGCATGAGCCTTAGCCCTTTATAAAATTGATGGTTGTCTGGATGCGATACCATTCCAATTTTACCGTACAACCACAATACCCGAGAATTGGGTAGGGCTTGACTGGAAACTTATATACCTTAGTATTAGTTCCCTCACGGCCAAGGTCTGAGCTGAGGCTACCTTGTGAAGATTGTCCACCTGTGCAGTACCCAAGATGACAGTTGGTCATGGTTGGGAGGCCAAACTCACAGGAGAGGTGCTTATACTAGGATGTGTAATTGAAAGGTTAGGATTGATTATCCGCATACTGAGTATGGTGAATTCAGGATTTGTTCCTGACGGATGTATCGAATGTTGCGGTGAAAGTGTACAATCTCTGCAGAGTGTCAAACTATTCGAATAGCCGCGTCCACGGTTATGGACAGTTGGAGTGGCCATACTGTTCCCCCGTCAGATGTTTTCAAAATGACTTGTGAAATGATTTGAGACTTTGACTTGACCACAACAGAGTTGTGGCATGAGATACAAGTTCCCACTTAGGTGTTATAAAACCTTCATAGCATTCGTTGTTTCCAAACTTAGTAGAGGTAAATCTAGCTTTTTGCAAAACAACCCTAGAGCTTAGTGTCCTACTACAAAAACCCCTTTCACTTGTTAGTATTAGTTTGCGAGTACTTAAAGAGTACTCATGGCTTTGTCCCTGGCTATTCCCATGGCCAGACTATGAAGAGGAGTACCTGGAAGATAGACCCTAGGAAGGTTACGACAACTAGGATCATCTCCCATCGTCAGCATTGCATGTGACCCCGAAGATGGCGCTTCGCCTACGCTACCGTTATTATTACGTATTCCGCTGCTTGTGTTGTATTAAGACTGGATCATGAGATCCTTATTTGTGTAAGACCTTATGTATGGTTTGTAATGGATGATGTACTGTGGTATCTAATTCTGTTATGTCTCGCAAAAATGGTAATCCTGGGATGGCGATGTATGGCATCACAGGCATCTGGGATTAAAAATCCGGGTGTTGACAATAGGCTACTAGCATAGGAAGGCAAAACAAGTGCAACTTCAGAACTTTCAACATAAAGCAAGGAAACTTAATATTATTTAGATGCATAAAACCATGTTTCCCTCTCTCATAATAACTTTTAGTAGCATTATGAATAAAATTAACAATGTAACTATCACAATAAACACTCTTATAATCAGAATAAGCATATTTGAAATCATCAAAAAGAGGTTTAATGTCACATCCCAAAATTCTCCTAATTTTGAAATGTGAAATAAATAAGTTTGATTGATTGTTTGACTATGTTGAAAATTCTCAAAGAGAAGAAACTTTTTGAATAGAAAATCCTCTCAACCTTGAATTCAAAATCTTATATTATTTTGTTATGACCTAAGTAGCCATATAGGCAAAAGGGCATGGATTCATTATGGATTGTAGAATTTGTGTGCAAGATTTCAAAATGAAAATCATGAAGCATTCATAAGCATTTTATTACATCCATGCAAAGTTCTCACAAACTGAATCCAAATCCTGGTATGTAAATCCTATAGTTGATTTGCCCAAATGTTCCTAAAGGAAATTAAATTGACTTTATAAAACCCACTATTTCTAAGGCATAAATTATTGATAATTATAGCCTAAAGAGATCCAATTAATATTACCAAAATTTGAGAAACAAAATTGAGCTCATTTGGAGCTATTATGAAAAAGTTATGGAATAAATACAAACAAATAAAGATATAAATAAAATGGAATATACAAAGATTTATAAACCCACTACTTGCAAACTAGTAAAAATATTACAAATATGATCCTACAATGATCTATTAGATTTTAAAAAAATTTAGAAACAAGAATCGTATCATTTGGAGGTCGTATGCAAAAGATATGAGAGAAACAAGTAAATAGAAAAAGAAAAAGAAAAAAAAACAACTGGGCCGGCCGAGCCAGTCGGCGGCCCATCTACCGGACCGGTCCCAGCCAGCCGACCAGGCACGCGCGTACCTAACGTTCGATCCCAAGTCTGCTTTAAAAATCGTCCAAAATAGTTTTTGTCAAACCTATCTCTATTCAAACTCTTATAATTTTTTATCTACAAATCCGAATCGATTTCCGTTTGTTTCTACGTGTTCCCTACTCCAAGACCTATCTCTACACCATCCTAAATCTCCATATAAACTCGTGGAGCCACAGCTATATGAGTTTCTCTTCTCGAAATCCCGAATCTACACATGCCCGAATCTTATTTTGATTTTTAACTCATCTAGACTTTGTTGTTTGCCTTTGGCCAAAAAACAAAAGTTGTAGATCTCGTTGAAATCTTTCAATCCCGACAAACTTCACCTCTTCTCATTCACCATAGCCAGAGAATTCCGCACCGCAATATTTCAGATATGACGGTGTAAATCCAAGATGTACTCGCGCTTGTTTCTTCAAATCCAAATTCCTTTGGTGACAAGGTAGGATTAATGATTCCCCACAACTTTCATGTTGTAAGTTTTTCAATTTGACCTACGGATTTGTCTCTCTAACACAGATCTATTTCTTGTCTATTTTGAGCCAAAATCGGGTCAATCTCCTCTCCTAACCACTAGATCTCATCCCAACGGCCAGGATTAGATCGATTCCGCGAAGGGGTACGAGCCAACCGGATCTCGCCACGTGTCAACGCAAGGTCAGCCCTGCGTCCCAATCAGCACTGTAGATTTGAAATTGAATTTAATTTGCAGAAAATTGTGCAAACTTACAAAAGTCATATTAAAAGATTCGTAGATCCAAAAATAGCAAATAATATATCAATGGATTCAGAAAAATGTGTAGAATGTTAATATGGCATTAGATTCAACCTTTATAGTATGCGTTTACTGCAGTAACTTAATTAGTTTTAATGGTCTTTTAGGTTAATAAATTCATAGGAAATTATCTGTAACTCCGAAAAATATGAACAATATATCAAATTGAAGCTGCCATAATATAGGTTAATAATATCTGGTTGTATCTAGCTTTTGCGGACTAATTACCCCGTAGCAATTTAATTAGTTTTAATGGCTTTATAAATCATTAAATTCATAGTAAATTAATTGCTTGTCACAAAAATATAAATGATATACCGATGGAAAGTTGGTTCCACATCAATATGCAAATGGTTCAGGCAAATACTGTAAGGTTTCGCAGAAATTAAATAAATAGATTAATAGCTTATTTAGAGTATTAAAATCATAGTAATTCAAATACTGCTCGGAAATTTACAAATAATATGTCCCTGGAATCACAATTCCGTGGAGATTACAGATATAATTTTAGTTTGATTTGTAGGCAACAGAAGCTATATGAATCATTTAAAACCCATTAAACACTATTTAAATCATACAAAAAGATCTATAACTCCGATTAGGTTGAATCCAACGCCTTCTGGTTCGTATTAACGTCCTCTATCCAGTGAACCAAAGAAACAAATTTAATTCGACAGTTAGAATAGGCGTTACAACAGAACTATTAAAACCCCTATATTGGCAAGTAATTATTAATAACAAGTACTCCATTGCATTAATTGGTCTCTTTCATGCATCATATACTTCAGTATTGTTTAGAGAACTAAAATAACAACCATTGTGACTTATAAAATTGTCATGCATGCATTTGTTGTATTTATTTGATCTCTATGTGCTATTGTTTATGTTGTATGCAATTGTTTGATCGATAGATTGCGAGGAGTGCAACGTGCGTGATTGCAAGTACAATGATTGCAAGTATTGTGGTTATGACGAGTGCAACCATTATATATATGAGGATTGTGAGGATTATCTAATCTACTACATCTACAACAAAGGAAAGTGGTGCTATATTGGTCATAAATGTCCTACTGTTTTCCTATGCATTGTAGATGTTTTTGTAGAATTGCATATGTAGGAATTGATGTGTATATGCTATGATGTGTCCCATATTATTCCCTAGTATTCCTTGTTTATGATCCATCGTATTGGTAGATTGCTTAGCTATGCTATTTAGATGAGGAAGGGAATCATACCATGAAAAGTTATTTGTTTTGAAAGGATTTTATTTTGTTAAATGACAAACCAACATGATTTTAATGAACCACCTGGGCGGAATGGCATTGATTGGGTCATCGAGTGTGGATTATGGTGGGGAATGCCACCCAGGACACTGAGACAGGATTGGCTTCTTTGTTTGGTAGCTTTCATGTGCAACCATATGCCAATAATGAAATGGGCGGTTGGTTGGACTCAGTAGGTTGTGGTAACTCGAACCCACGTATCCAGAGATGTAGATAGTGTAGGTTGGACCGGTGCGTGTCGGGTTTGGGGAGCTACTTCCCGAACGGTTCCTTCTTGGACTTCTCCCTATCATCACACAATATGAGAGTGGTGGTACGAGCTGGGCTGGCCAAGTCACATGGGTAAACTGTACTAACCCATGTAGGGTGTATAAACTAAGTGCTTAGTCGTGTCCCCGGTTATGGACAATTTGAGCGACCTGATACTGATGCTATGATATTTCTCACTCATCCTTATTTCTTAATTACTTAAAACTTGTTGGGTGAACATAATTGGGTAGGAGCACCTAGGAGTGAACCAGAGTGTCCTATTTATCGTATTGGAAAAATACTTTGTTACAAATGTTAGGATAAAACTGTTGCTTTATGCAAATGAGCCTGGACTTCACTTGGCCAAATAAGCATGTAGTTGATAGATATGTTGTTAACCACTTTAGACTACTTGCCATACATTCAATGTATTGACCATTCGTGGCTGCAATGTTTCATGTTGCAGGTTATATCATATCTGAGTGATCGTTCATAGGTCGCGAGACTCCACTCAACAATTGTTCGCCTGTGGCACATTTGAAGGGTGGAGATCTACCTTGTAATTGCTTTCCGCTGTAATATAATGTAAATTCTGGATCATATTCATTGTATTTATGATGCACAGTTATATTTGGTATCATTTTGTACTGTGTGTGCTAGTGAACCGATCCAGGGATTGGCACTATACACATGAACTCAGCCTTATCAGGAGAGGGTGTTTCATTTAAGGTCAAAAACTGGATCAATAGAAGCAAGTTGTTTAACTCTAAAATCCTCATCATGCAATTCATTTTCATCGGGAGCCTTAGAAAACTTGGAAAAATTAAACTCATAAGATTCTCCATCAAATTTAGTTAAAATTTTCTCCTTCCTGCAATCTATAATAGCTCCACGGGTGTTCAAGAAAGGTTATCAAAGATGATAGGACAATTTTTACTAGCAGCTGAACCAGGTACTAGAAAATCAAGTTCACAAGGACCAATTTCATGCATAATTTGTTTGTAAATCTCATAAGGAATAGCACTTGAACTTGCACCAATATCACATAAACCATAATAGCAGTGATCACCAATTCTAATAGAAAGCACAGGGACACTAGCTTTTCTAGATTTACTAGGATGTGAGACAATATTAGAAGCATCTTCACAAAAGATAATGTGCCCGTCTTCTACATTTTTAGTGACAAGGTCTTTCACAATTGCTACTGCAGGTTCAATATTTATTTGTTCATCAGATATTATAGCTTTCTTTGTACTTTAGTTAACCACACTAGCTATCATAGAATGTTCCTTTACCTTAGCAGGGAAAGGTATTTTCTCAGTATAAGGTTTAGGCAAAATATGATCAATAGTATAAACTTCAGTATTTCTAGCAGGAACATGATTAACAATATCTTTATAAGGTGCATGGTACTTGTTCCACTCCTTTTTAGGAATTTCAATGTAAGAGGCAAAGGCCTTAAAACAATTGGCAATACTTTGATAATCAAGACCATACTTAGTACTAATATTTTGGAAGTCATCTATTCCCATAAAAGATTTAATGCATTCGTAATCATAATTTATACCTGACTTTCTTCCTTTGTCATTCTCCCATGCTTCAGTATTTTCTTGAATACGGTTTAGAATATCCCATTTAGCTTCTTTTTTCATACATTTGAATGATCTAGCACAAGAAGCATCTAATAAATCCTTATCATGAAGAGAAAGCCTTGCATAAAAGTTATTAATAATAATATTATCAGGGAGCTCATGAATAGGACATTTGAGCATTAGTAACTTCAATCTCCCCCAATCTTGGGTTGTACTCTCTCCATCATGAGGCCAAAAGTTATATATTTGATTCCGGTCTTTATGAATCTCATAGGAGGATATAATTTAGAATAAAAGAGAGGTACAATTTCCTCCTATTCCATAGATTGTCCATTCTTCAGTAGCTTGTACCATTCTTTAGCTCTACCTTTCAATGATATAGAGAGTAACTTTTTCTTAACTTGTTTTATTGTGATACCTGCACACATGAACAAACCGCATAATTCGTGTATAAAGAGCAAATGATCACCAGGATGGACAGTTCCATCTCCAAAATAATAGCTATCCATAACACGATCAACAATTTTTGTAGGTATTTTAAAAGGATATATCTCAGCAGGTGGTGGTTCATCTACTATCTCAGTAGTGGTAGTAGTTTTCCCAAATAGGAAACTAAGTGAGTTATTCATATTGGAAACAAAGTAACAAACAGAAATAAACAATACTAATAGTAGAAGTTTACTTTACCAGTTCCACTCTACAATAGCGCTTCACTCCCCGGCAACGACGCCAGAAAATAGGCTTGATGACCCACAAGTATAGAGGGTATATGGTAGTACTTTCGATAAATAGGAGTGTCGACACCAACGAGGAGAATAAGGTGTTGACTAGTGGTTTGGATCAGGAATTCTCTGTAAATACTTAGCAAACAAATTTTTAGGGGGTTTTGATAAAGCAAAGAAATAAAGTGCAACTAATTAAAAGGCAACAATAATTGCAGCAAGTGGCCCAATCCTTTCTTCAACAAAGTACAAGTCGGTTGTATTACTTATGAGGACCAAACGTTCTCGAGGACACATGGGAATATTGTCAAGTGCTTTTGCTTCATATAGTTGATTAATCTTCTTTGGTTGGATAAGTGTTGTGTGGGTGAACCTATGCTAATATACCGACCTTACTTGGACTAATACATACTTGTGATTATACCCCTTGCAAGAATCTGCAACAACAAGACAGTAATTAAGATAAAAACCTAACCACGGCATTAAATCCTGAGATCCTACACTCCCTTGTGCAAAGGTTTCCTAACGGGGATTTAGGTTTCTGTCACTCCGGCAACCCCACAATTAGTATCCAAATACACAATGCATTCCCCTAGGCCCAAAAATGGTGAAGTATCATTTATTCGACGTTCACATGACAGCACTAGAAGAATAACACCACAACTTAAATATCAAACCATTGAATATTTCTCAACACAATTCCACTACTAATAACATGACTTCTCCCATGTCCTCAAGATCTAAACGAACTACTCATGAGACATCATATGGATCAATATCAGAGATGATATAATGATGAATAACAATCTGAACATGAACAATAATTCAATGGTTCCACTCAATAGCATCAAATACAACAAGTAATTAACACCGGGAAAGTTTCCCCTAAGAACTATGCAAGATTCAACCCAATTGTTACAGCGGTACGGAGTGGTGGTGATGGTGCCTGTGGAGATGATGATGATGATGATCCCGATGAAGTCTAGCTTGATGACGGTGTCGATGGCGATGATCTCCCCTATCCGGGAAGGAATTTCCCCGGCAGAATTCTGCCTGCCAGAGAGCTCTTTCTCTCTCTATAGTTTCCGCCTCGCAGAGGAGCGGAATCTTTCTGTGGTCCCTCCCCGAGTCTTAGGGTTTCGAGGGGATGTTATAGGCGAAAGGGAGAAGCTAGAGGTGGGCCAGGATGGCCACACCACCTGCTGGCGCGGCCCAGGGGGACAGAGTGGTGGTGATGGTGCCGGTGGAGATGATGATGATGATGATCCCGATGAAGTCTAGCTTGATGACGGTGTCGATGGCGATGATCTCCCCTCTCCGGGAAGGAATTTCCCCGGCAGAATTCTGCCTGTCAGAGAGCTCTTTCTCTCTCTATAATTTCCGCCTCGCAGAGGAGCAGAATCTTTCTGTGGTCTCTCCCCGAGTCTTAGGGTTTCGAGGAGATGTTATAGGAGAAAGGGAGAAGCCAGAGGTGGGCCAGGCTGGCCACACCACCTGGTGGCGCGGCCCATGGGGCCGCGCCAGAGGTGGTGTGGGCCCCTTGTGGCCCATCTCCACTTCCCCTTATGGCTTCCTTTGTCTTCTATAAAAAAATAGTGCTTTCCATATATTTTCTGGGATTTTCTTATCTTCGCGAATATTGCATCTGGACATCGTTTTTTCCATCAGAATCGTGACTCCGGCAGTTCGTCCTCCAAATTCATCCAACATGCAAAAATAGATGAAATAACATAAATATCACCTCCTAATAAGAAATATATCAATGAATAACAGTAAATTTTGATATAAAATAGTGATGCAAAATGGGCGTATCAGTACTTCATGGTGCAAACGGTTGGATCAAAAGGCTATTGCTATGCCTATGACTCGCGGGGATTTTAGTATATCAGGATGTGCTGCCCACAAAGTTTATCTCTATTAAAATATTACACATGACTGTGCTTATTATTATTATCTTTTATCACATATGGCGTGCAGCTGCAAGTGAATCTTTAACCCTGACCTATCTCCATCCATTGAAACAACCCACAACATAAATTAAACTAGATTAGTCTAGTAAACAAAGGTAAAAAAAAAGTCTTGTAGACGTGTCCTTATTTTATTAGTTTTAACATTGTTTCCCAATGTTTGATGAAACCCAGGTCTACTAGAGAAAAGACTATTATACTACATCCATGAATCTGGATCGAAGGTATCAAATCCTTTTTCTGGTGTCATTGTCGGGGTAGCAATTCGCTATCCTGGTGAGGTTACTAGAGACCTTGTTTTTAGTTTTATTTTTGTTTGTAGTTTTTTTCTTGTTATTAGTTTACTTTATTTTTATCTATTTGGAAACCCCAAAAAATAGAAAATTGTTTATTTTTTCCCTTACTTTAAAAATACCAAAAGGAAAAGAGCCATGGCTCAAAACAAACTAGGAAAGTGCATTAAGGATGCTGACCGAAATACTGTTAAATTACGTTTGTTTCCTTGTTCTCTTAGAGTAAAGACTAAGGAATAGTTGCTAGCTATACCTAAAGGCACTATTACATCTTGGGAGGAATGCACTAATGTCTTTATGACAAAAAAATCCCCTGGCTAAGACTATGCAACGAGATCCAGCATAAAAAGTTTTAGACAAGAAGAATGCGAGCCACTAGCTTTGATGGGAAAGGATGAAAGATTCCATAATGAACTGTCCTAGTCATGGGATGGTAGAATGGCTTATATTACATTTATTTTATAATGTGTTAACCCAATATCTAAGTCTATGCTAGATACCGCAGTAGGAGGAACAATCATGGGAAAGTAAGTGAGTGTTGCAAAGAAACTACTTGATGATATGCAAAACAACCATGCCCAATGGCATGTGAAAAGAACCTCAAAAAGGGTAATTCCAATCATCGAGGTAAACAATGAAGAGCTTACTGCAAAGGTAGATGATTTACTCAACATAGTAAAGGGTAAGGAAAATACCCAAATTAATGCTATCACTCCTGATGTTAAAGATGTCAACTGTATCGCTTGTAATCCGTACAATTCTGCTTGGAAGAGTAATGGCTCTAATTCTCAAAATAAATATTCTAGCTTACCCTTTTCTTATGAAAATTAGAGCCAAATTTTGACTCTCTTGTGTTAGTTTTTGTTTTGTTTTGTTTCAGTTTTTTTAATAAAGAGTGTTCAATAAGTCCTTTGGAGAGAGGAGAATAAAATAAGGTAATTCCCGATCTTTTATTTACTAACACATGGCCTTAAACAATTTTTGATCTTTATGAAGTCTATTTGCTGTTACTAGGAAATATGCCCATGCGTTGCAACGGGAGAAAAACAATTTTTGTCATCGAGGCTAACAAAGTAAGTCCTTTTGATATTTTCGCGTTTGGCATAAGCCAACCAGTTTCAGCATGACCACACCGCAGGTTGCGATCATGTGCACTTGATACTGCCTCCTTTGCCTGATTAGTTAGGCCAGCCGATTTTAATGGTAGTAGAGCCATATGTGTCACCATTGTCATCTCATCCAACTTCGCCTCTCTTAGGGTCAAAGTGTCATATCAACCTACTTCGTCTTGCCTCCCTTAGGGTCGAGAATCGAGATGTGGATGCATGGCACACGTTCAATCATCTGCTCGTATGATGCAGGGGCCTTCCCGATAAATTACCATTAAATTAAAGAACTGACATGCAACTCCTGAAAATTGGTGAAGTGGCAAGATTCGTAAAGCTGATAATATCAATGAAATTGTTATTGAGAGAACTTGTCCTGGTTCACATTAATAAAGTATTTTGAATTTAAGAGTACCATTTTCCATGTACACCTATTTTCATTGGATATTTAAGCTTCATTATGTACAAAATAACATCTATTTCTCAACAGAGATATTACAAAAAAAATTAAGTGCATGCAATTTAGGGCAACTTTATAAGCATCTAATTCAAATCTAAATGTTTCCTCAAGCATAGAAAATTCATATAAATGAAAAAAAATCTTTACTCATGTATGTGGCCAACTCTTCGACCTCTCTTCACACTTCCATCACTCCCACTCTTTCTCACCTCCTCCAATAGGCTGGCGGGCTGGCGGGCTGGAGAACTTGCATGCAGAATCATCACTGAGGAGCCCTGCTCCATCCTTGTTGAAGCACCTGTCCATGGTGTCGCTTGCCTACTTGAATCTATATGAGAAGTAAATTCAAAATAAGAGGCATGCTACTATTTAAGCAAATAATGCTGTGCAAAATTGACCAGCCAGTTATTCCAGACCAAAGATTAATTCACGACCAATGACATTTAAAACAATGGTAATTCATGAACCACTATTGTGAGTAGATGCACGTGAACTTGGTACATTTCTGTAAAAACAATACTATTTTGTCTCCTCAAAGTTCACCTTTTTATCTATTAAAAAGCTATATGTGTACACCATTGCTGTGATATACCACTATAATGTAGTGTAGCTAGTCAAGTATCATAAAGTAATTATCGAATGCAGTTATAAATATCAGGATTTCATTGGATTTTCCATCCTACTACTCATAGGTACATAGGTAAAATAGGGTAAATCATGTTCAACGAAAAAATACGTCATAAGAGAGAGAAAGAACAAATAACAAAGCAAGCACAAAGATGCCTTCAAAAGAAAAATTAGTCATTTTGCGGTTCTGGAGTAACTTAATTCAGGGATTTTGGTGCTGCTTTAGAATATTCAAAAATCACTGGCATATGAGACAACATTCAAACTGATAAGTGTAGATGGTAATATGGGGTACAAACAGAATGCTGTCAAGCTCCTATTTACTATCAAGAACAGAAATGCGCAGGCTTTACTTTGTAGGAAACTATTTTTTGTACAACTTCACTTCAAGTATGGCTTTCCAATATTTTCCAACACCAAGACCTGGACCTCTCCAACAAATAAACACATCAAGCTCTGTCGAAACAGACCGGGCCTACACATTGATGCATCGGTGAGAAGTACAAACTTATTAGGGATTGGATGTTGAGCCAAACAAGGACTTACCAATTTGAATGTCTTCCATAGTGCACCTCGCCTTCGCCTTTGCCTCCGCCAGTCCATCTGAAGGCTCAAATTTAAATACAGAAACATCAATCAATCGAATTCGTAGAACAACTGGCAGCATCATGGAGAACACACTAGTACAAACTCGTTACTCAGAGACGTCAATTTCTCATAGCCCTCAGGCGGTTTCTCATTCCAGCTCAAGCCCATAGCTTCTAAAAGCACACCACCCGAGTCGGTTTTTCTTTGCGGCTCTAAGATACTTGACCTCAGATGGTGGAGAAGGAAAACACCTCTAACATTTATGAGCTGGAGACCTCAGATGGTGGAGAAGGAAAACACCTCAGGCCGGAGACTCCAGACAAGTCTCTGGACCAGCCTCTGGACCAGCCAACTGTATGTCCCAGGCAGCAAACAGGGGCCTCCTCCGGGGATTCCTGCAGAAGCTCCGGTCCACACAGGAGACACCGGTCCATCCAGACCGGAGACTCCGGTCTGGAATTCCCAATAACATGTAAATCTTTGCAGGGAACTTTCCGTATATTAGAGCTCCTTTTCACTTTGCATTATATCAACCTATAGACAATAGCATACTATACAATGATCTACTTGTTGTGAACAAACACCAAAAGTGATTATGACAGTAAATGTCCTTTCAATCTCCCCCTTTTTGGTGTTCGATGACAACAAGTGATTTTGCATGGAATAATTTGTATTAAGCTCCCCTGACTATGTGCATTAAGGTAAACAATTAAATCATGCATGATAGATGGTTCATAGATAAATCGCATAGTTCTCACACGAGTTACAATAATAGGTGCACAACCACATAGTCACACACAAATAGCAAATAGTCTCGCAAGCACATAATAAGTCAAATAAAACACGAAGTTCTAGATAGCAAATAAACATCAAATCCAACCCAAACCCATGCAAATCGATGAAAATGTCATCTCCCCCTTTGGCATCGAAAGGCCGAAAAGGAACAAGACCTAAGCTAGCGCCCCAACAACTCAGCAGTCCTCGTCATCCTCATCATCATCCATGTCCTGATCCTCATCACCCTCATCATAGTCATCATCATCATCAGGAGCTGCAAGCCCTTTGTCGTGAGGGAGAGAAGAGGAGGTACCCTGGTACCCATATCCAGAGGTGACATCAAAAAAGGTCTTCCAGTCCACCAAGTTGTCCTGTTGGGCATTCCATGCCCCAAAAGAAAGAGTGTGACCTGACCTATTAGAAATTAAGTCCATCACATCAATAGGATTTGCATCTGCCTCGGGGCCAGCATTGTGAATCCTGTGGGTATGATAGAGTAGGTTGACCATCCCACATCTAATAGCATCATCATTCCCAGCACTTGGTGAGATGGTATGACGGAATATCCTCAACATCAGATTGTAGAGGGGCTTGAGTCCCATGGACCCCCCTACAACACCCTCGCTGCCATACAAAGGGGCAAGCTTCATATTGTTCTCCCCAAGAGCTGCTGAGTGCATGCACAACCCAACAGGAGTGGATACGCCATGGAAGGTCTCAAAAATGAGATTACCAAAGTCATAGAAATTTGCCGAGCAATGGGTGGTTCCAGTCATCCAAGTCATGGTCCTGGATTGGTCAGAACCAAACACAACAGTGGCGTAGAACTGTTGCACAAGTGTGATGTTGTAGTCTTCACGGAGCTCCATCAAGTTGAACAGCCCCAACTTCTCACAAATCCATGGTGCATCAGAGAAGTAGGGGTTGATCCTCATCTGCTCAACACTCATATATTTTTGTGGGCACATAGGTGACTTCTTGAGCACACCGTAAACATCTTTCATGAACACAGCCTGCTCCTTCCTCCAGAAATGTGGATCCTCGCTGGTACGTGGCAAGTCATAGAAATCAGTCTTCCGCGGCTCACGGTACTCATTCTTTGACATGTGGGCCAAAGACTAAAGATTGTCATATTTTGCCCTCTTGGCATGGTTCTCTTGCTCAGTCCTTTCCTGCTCCCTCCTCATATATGCTGCATCACGGTCCTGTTGTCTCCGGTTGGAGGGGACATGATAAACTGACCCTCGTACTCATCATAGTGAGGATTAGCCCTTCTTCACTTGTTCTTGGTGCGAGGGGGACGACGAGAACCACCACCTGTGAATAGCAGTGAGGGAGATAGCATGGGGTTAAGCATATATGTCCCAAAGATGCAGCACAAGAGTCTTGGGGCATTACTAAACCTGTTTGAGTCACCCCACATGGGAGTCTTCGCAGCTCACACCGGAGTCTCCAGCCCTAGGGCCGGAATCTCGGGTCGGGAGGCTCGGGCTTGACCTGGGAGACTGCTGGAGGGGGTGAATCTAACAGATCGGGCAAGGCAACAAGACTAATGTACCAGTGTGCACGCAAACAAGTGATTCCAATGGACAAAATATCAGCAATCTTTAAAAAAATCAAGGGATGAACCCTAGGAGAAAGAGAGGAGGAGAGGTACCAGATTTGTCCATGGGATGGATTCCACTGATGGGAATGATCCAATGGAGGAGAGGAGGAGGTTGGCTGGCGGCATGGCGGGTCCCGGGGGCTTCTTGACCTCTAGGGAGGAGTTTTGGAGGAGCGGGCGACGGGTTTGAGAGTCGGGAACAGGGGTGGATGAATGAAACTGCTTTTTCAGTTCACCCTGCCCCCCCCCTTAAGTGGCAGAAACCATCTGGACCGTAGACTCCAGTTTACACCGGAGGCGCCGGCCTACACCGGAGACTCCGGTGCGGGTGCACCGGAGACTTCGGTCCTCCTCGACCAAAAACTCTAGGTTTTGTGTTTGGGGACATATATGAGATATAGAATGTTTTAAGACAAGGTATAGGCTTGGGTTAAGATGGCACACTGTGAAGAATCAATAAGAGCCATAGAAATCCACTAAAATATTCAAGAGAGCTCCAAATAGACACGAACCAAGAACCAACTCTTCACTAAGAAGAGGGCGGTGGCCGAGGCCACCATGTAAGAGTTTGTGGCATGACACCACGAAGAATTATCCTTGGGTTCATAGCCACTACTCATGAATGACACTCACATATCACAAAATGATATTAAGAGAATTGGATTTCTTAATTTTGGCATTATGGGGGGAGGGATAGTCCAATGTATTAGGACCGCACTCCCCCTATTTCCATGCCTGCACCTAAATCAAATAAGGGTCAATACATAGGTGACTATGCAAGGTGGTCAAGTCACGCTCCTTGAATCTATGATATTTAGTTCATTCCTCAAAAAACAAAACCTTGCTTCATCAAGTGGCTTCGTGAAGATGTCGGCAAGTTGGTCTTTCGTTGACACATATGATAGCTCAATATCTCCTCGAGCAACATGATCCCTAATGAAGTGATGACGAATCTCAATATGCTTTGTCCTTGTGTGATCCACCGGGTTGTAGGCAATCTTGATAGCACTTTCATAGTCACATAGAAGAGGCACTTTGTCACAATGGACACCGTATTCCATTAAAGTTGGCCTCATTCATAGCAATTGTGTGCAAGCACTAGCAGCTGCCACATACTCGGCTTCAGCGGTGGAGAGAGATATACAATTTTGCTTCTTAGAAGACCAACATACCAAGGACCTACCAAGGAATTGGCAAGCCCTGGATGTTGATTTTCTATCATCCTTATCACCAGCCCAATCCGAGTCTGTGTACCCACAAAGAGCAAATGTTGACCCTCGAGGATACCAAAGACCATAGTGTGGGGTATGAACCAAATATCGAAAGATTCTCTTGACCGCCATCAAATGGCTTTCTTTAGGAGCCACTTGATATCTTGCACATACTCCTACACTCAACACAATATCGGGTCTAGATGCACAAAGGTAAAGAAAAGAACCAATCATAGACCGGTATACCTTTTGATCCACATCTTTACCATTTAGATTTAGTTCAAGATGAGTCTTTGTAGCCATGGGGGTAGAAGCACCATTTAAATCTTTCATGTTGAATCTTTTGAGCATATGTTGAGTGTACTTGGATTGATTGAAGAATGTTCCTCCTCTTACTTGCTTGATCTCAAAACCAAGAAATACACTTAACTCCCCCATCATAGACATTCGGAACTTATTAGTCATAAGCTTTGAGAATTCATCATTAAAAGCTTTGTTAGATGAGCCAAAGATAATATCATCAACATATATTTGGCATACAAAAATATCCCATTAACCTTCTTAGTAAAAAGAGTGGGATTGATTTTCCCAACCTCAAACCCACGGTCAAACAACAACTCTCTAAGGTGCTCATACCACGTGTGTGGGGCTTGTTTGAGCTCATAGAGCGCCTTATCAAGTTTGTAGACATGGTTGGGGAAGTTGGGATCCTCATATACTAGGGGGTTACTTTACATATACCAACTCATTCAATGGACCATTAAGAAATGCACTTTCTACATCCATTTGTTGCAACTTAAAGTTATGGTGTGCCGCATAAGCAAGAAGGATATGGATGGACTCAAGGCGAGTCACGGGCGCATATGTCTCTCCATAATCAATTCCTTCAATTTGAGAGAACCCTTGTGCAACCAATCTTTCCTTCCTTACTAATAATTCCATGCTCAACTTGCTTGTTCTTGAATATCGACTTGGTGTCTATAACATTGCGGCAATCCTTTGGCTTCTCAACTAACTTCCATACTTTGTTTCTCTCAAAGTTGTTGAGCTCTCTGTGCATTGCTTCCAACCAATCCAAATCTTCAAGATCTTACCACACTTCCTTAGGTTCAATCATGGAGATGTGTGCTTGGTGTTCACTAAACCTCTTCAATTGTGCTCTTGTATAAATTCCTCTCCTTAGATCTCCAACCACATTCTCTAGAAACTGGTCTCTTAATTCCAACATCCTATCCATTCTAGCTTCGCGATGAGTGTGGATCTCCTTGTTGTTTCTTGGGGGACCTCTTCATCATTTTGGTCCTCGTCTTGACCATCAACTTGACCTTGATCATCACCGAAATCATTCTCTTCATTAAGAGGCAAAGATTGACCTTGGTCTTGATCAAGCACACTACTAGAATTGAGTTGAGCTTGTCTCAGGCAGTTTGTATGGATCTTCCTTGTGTAATTGACTTGGAAGCACTTGACATTCTGGAGAATCGTGAATCAAGCCCCTCCTCACTAGATATGTCACCTTGATCAACATGTTGAGGGTCCACAACTTGTCTTTGGCTTGGGTCATTGTCCTCCTCGATAGATGGAGCATGTTGTTGTTGTGAAGATGAGGGATCCACTTGGGGACCATCATATTCTGGCATCCTGAGGCATTTCATCATCTGCATCACAAGCATCAACACGCCCCCTTGGGGACCATCATATTCTTCGAAGGTCACACTACAAGATTCTATGAAGGCTCCGGAAAGCTTATCATAGATTCTATAAGTGTGAGATTCAAGACCATAGCCAACAAAAATACCCTCTAATGCTTTGGAATCAAATTTGGACAAACAAACACCCTTTATGAGATAGAAACACTTACAACCGAACACCCAGAAGTAAGATATGTTGGGCTTGTTACCGGTAAGTATTTCATATGGAGTCTTGTTCAATTCTTTGCGAAGGTAGAGCCAGTTTGATGCATGGCAAGCGGTGGAGATGGCTTTGGCCCAAAAGTTGTATGGAGATTTAAACTCCGCCAACATGGTCCTTGCCATCTCAATAAGAGTCCGGTTCTTCCTCTCAGCTACACCATTTTGTTGAGGGGTATATGCAGCAGAATATCGGTGTTTTATCCCCTCATCACTAAGAAAATCATTCAAGGTGTAGTTCTTGAACTCGGTGCCTCGCTTCTTATTATCAACACAGGGACATTGTATTGACGTTGAACCAAGTTAATGAAGTCGATGAAGGTCTTTTGGGTCTCACTTTTCAACTTGAAGAAATATACCCATGAGTATTGTAGCACCCCGGTAAAGTCCACTACTAGAAAATTGCGTGTCAAATAATACTTGTGCATCATCATGACATCAGCATGCATCTAATTGACTAAAACTATTTTGCTAAAAAAACCTACTTTGTTTTCTATATTAATATTCTCCCCTCTTTGTTCAAACCAAAACCGTCGGTCCAGCCGGATCTTTTATTTATCTAAAACTATTTACAAAAGTTTATTTTAAAACAAAAGAAATAACAAAACTATTTTTTAGGGGAGGCAGTCCATCCGGTCAGGCCCGAAGGCCCAACTAGACAGACCACCTACTACCCCAAACCCTAACCCTAAATTCCTAGAAACCCTAGGTCCCCCTACCCCAACTCCCTCCACCCGCCACCGGCACACGGACACACCCCACACTCCTCCCTTCCTAGATCAGCCCGCCCCTGCTTTGCCTCTCACCACCGACTCCCTGGCCCACTTCCCGCGTTGCAACCGCCCGCCTCCACGCGTATAGACCGAGTCCACCCTTCCGTTTGGTTCCACCCCTGGCGCCCCAGGCCCCACCCTGTAGGCCCGCTCACCCCTCTCCCTCACGGGATTTCCTCACGGGATCCCGTCTCCCCTCCGTGTCATCTTCCTTCCACCAACCTCCGTACGATCCCATCGTCGCCGCCAGGACCCGCTGCCGGCCGCGCCTCCCAGGCCGCCCCCTGTGCAAGCTCGGCCCTCACTCGCCCCGGCCGTCCCCATCCCTTCATCGTGCTTCGGCCCGCAGATGCTCACCGGCGCCTCGTTCTCCGGCTGTCGTCCGACGTGACCCCCGCCGTCTCCTCACCTGCATCCTCCGCCTCCGCGATACCCTCTACCGCCTCGCCACCGAACCTTCACGGACGCGTCGAAATATCCTCGTCGCCAAGCTTCGGCCACCATAGGTTTCCCCTCTACAGCAAGCCTGCCTCCCTGCTTCTATCGCGCCATGCACCCCTCGCGAGCGCCGCCGCCTGCTGCGAGCCGGCCTCATCGAAAGCCCTGCAATCCCGTTGCGACGTCACCCTCCCCTCTCACGTGAGTCCACCGCCAAGCCTCTGCAGGAGTCCAATTTTTGGGCTTGTTCCCATCAGCAGTCGACAAGTGCAAGATCGCTTTGTGTCCCCTGTGGAACAGTGCTTGGTCATGTGTTGTGTTGTTCCTGCTAGCACAGTGACTCTCACGGCCTGATTAATCAAACATGTTTCGCTGCCTCGTCTGTGTTTCGCCGATGTGGCTTTCGGATGGCTCTCGTTCAGACATCTTAAGATCTTTGGAAGAAGTGTACAAATTCAAGATCGACAAGAAGCAACGTAGTCGACCACCCAAGGTCTCCAACTTGGATCAACAAGATCTAGGACATGGAGCCGAAGACCGCGGAATGCCGAGCTCTCCCTCCCGGAACCTGAAGACCGAACCTCGTGGTTTGTTCCTCCCCATCGACCCGAAGACCGAACCCCGTCGAACCCTAACCAAGATCATCGAGCCCCTATGTGTGACCTCTTTCTTTGGACCCTATTTTTTAGAATATATGATATCTACTCATTACATTAAACTGTTCATGTTTGCATGCATATTGTGGGTGATTGGGGCTATTTCGAAGATTCACCTAAATTAAATATGGAGGCCATAGGCGGGCGAATCTAGTCTAATATTGGTCCTATTTAAATTTGTGTAGTGAACCAATGATATAATTTTGCCTTGTTAATACAACATTTAAAATGCGAGGTATCTAAACAACATGAACCTATTAATTAATTATCGAGGTCCCGGTTTCTCTTAATATTGCCTAATTGCATCACATCTTTGCCAAGTCATACATCATACATGCATCATGCCCGATCTTCTGCTGTAGTATTAAATAGTGCATCTGATGTTTCTTCTAGTGCTTTGCTTCTTCACGGATTAGGCCGATAAGTTGATGCGAGAGTTGACCCGATCTTCAAATGAAACCTCAGCAAAGTTTTTCAGGCAAGCATTCTCCCCCTTTCTACCTATTTTACATTTATAGTCTTTATTTCCTCCTGTTGATCTACTTGCTATCTGTGTTGCGATGCTATATATTTCGTACCCCGTTATACTTCCCTGCATCCCTTATATTGCCATGGACACATCCTATTACCTGTTGTTTGGTAGATAGCCGGACTCGCGAGTCATAGTTGCTTGCACAGGTGATGTGTCGTGCCGTCGATCTTCCACAGTTGTTGGAGAAATGCTGCATGTTTAATGTTGGAGATGATCATGGTTTTAATTACCGTTTAATAACTAAAATTGAAGTAGGTAAATAATGCAGAGGCACAGGTGGGCAATAGATGTTATTTGGTTTTTAACCATCCACTTGTGTCCCGTAGGACCCCGAGTACTTGATACATGTTCTTTGAATATTCGCACTATCCGCATGTGGGACCATGAATCCCCCTAACCCTAGCTTGAGTCATATTTAATTCCTAGGGGCCACAAAGTAGTTTGGGGCTTTTTTACTATCATGTACTTATGCCATGCTTTACTGCTTTATTTATGATTGCGTGTGGAGCGCCTGTACTGTTTAGGAACAAATGTGGAATGTTTCCGCGGTATCGACAAGCCCAGTCATACTTTCGGGTTCCTAGTCGTTTACAGCCATTAACACAAACCTCTGGGTCCGTCTCGGAGCCGGCCAACTTCGTCGCGGGTTGCTTAGTGGGGTGCCCCCCTGAAATCAAATATGAATCTTGCAAATGTTCTGTCGTGATGCCTCGTTGGGTTTTCATTTGGTTTTTTCCGAGGATGATCGTGCGTGTGTTGCTATATGTGCCCCCCTACAGGGTAAAACTTTTTGAAAGCCGTGTCCGCGGTTATGGACGACTTGGAGCACAGTATCTCGATCATAGACAACTATAACTAAAGTAGTGCTATAAATTTGACTTTATAATGACTAGTAATCAGCTTCACTATAATGGAATAGCTAAATAAAAGTGCCAACAACTGCTGGTTTGGGTTGTCGCCTGTTACCATTGTATCTGACTAGTAAGTATTGCAACTACAACGGAATGGATAAATAAAAGTACCAACAACTGCTGGGTTTTGGGATGCCTCATGCTATATGTATCTGACTAGTAAGTACTACAACTACAACGGAATGGTTAGCTAAAACTGCCCACTGCTTATTATATCAGGATGACTCATGCTATCTATATCTGACTAGTAATTGCCGCAACTATAACGGAATGAATAAAACTGCCAACTGTGTGAGTTCCTCGGTTGACTTCCTTGTTTGGTCTCGAGGGGGAATACCAGGATGGGTATGCTTGGTGATAGTTTCAGGTTGGCTCCGAATAGGTATTTCTTATCCCTATCTGATATTCGCCAGCTGTATTGAGTCTCTATAGGTTGTTTAGTGCATGTTGCGCTGCCGCTTCAGTCCACCATACCTATGTAGGCAAGGACCGCCGAATTCTAGTCTCGCCGTGTACTGGCCTTAGTACTGACCGCTCCCTTTTTTTCTTTGCCCTTTGTCTTCACCCCTTTATTTTTGACAGGTTTTTGAGATCGATGTCGTTAGCAGGGTTACCCTTCCGGTTTGGCCTGGGCAGGGTTATGGACGCCATTGGTTATTCTTTAGGGCTCTTAGCCCCATTTGCATCTTATCCGTAGTCGGATGATGAATCGTTTTCAAGCTGATTTGGATCTTTGTACTGTATATCTGTATTCTTGACTCATGGAGTCGTTGTTGTATATATCTGTTTTGTGGGTTCCATCGTGGACTATTGTGTAATGATATTACTATTTTTCCACCCGCAGCAAGTGCCTGGTGGGCACCTTTGAATCGTTTCTATGCGGGTTTGGCGAAAATCGCTAAGACTTGCATAGGACCGATTATGAGGGTGTTACAGAGTGGTATCAGATCCTAGTAGTTGCGATACCCCACTGGTCCAGCCTGTAGGATAACCTAGCTAACGGACGTCGTAGAGTGTCAAAACTATTTTGAAAAATTGGTTGGATAGATCTGATTAGGTCTGCTTTTACTTGTTATCCTGCTGCTATTCTCCTCTTATCTCGACGTGTTTTGAATCTGCTCTCTTATCTTTTCTTCGAGTCTAGAATTCTCGTGGTTGGGTTTTCGTTGTAACTTTAGGGTTTCTCTTCCATCCTCTTGTAACGGTGCTTCGACATCTGGTCTTCATGCTATCTGAGGAATCATCCTGTGTTCTACCTTTCAGTGGACCGAAAATTCACTAAAAAATTTCTTTGTATCTTTCGGTGTTTTCCTTCGCGACGACATCATCTGCATCAGATCCGATGAAGAGTCTGCATCACTCCTTATTTCCGCACTTCACTTGTCGAGATCTTCAGTCAGATTCCGAGAGTTGGTTGCATAATTATCATGTTCATGTGCAGAGTAATGCTTTGGGTGCGCAATGGACTGATCACCATTCGACTACCCTTATCATTCGCTCTTGTACATCAAATCGGTGGATCAAGCAATTTCACTTCTTCCATAGAAGTTAGAGGTGTCCTTATCTTTTGATACCTTTACCTTCGTCTTTGTTTCTCCGAAGTGTTCTCTCGATGCTCATGGACAACGACCTCTTGTTGGTGGTGTCGCCAGTTTCAACATGAAGAAAGAATCCTTGTTAGTGGTGTCGCGAGGATCTACATGAAGCTAGAAGATTCAGACCGTCGGCCTTCTTCCCCGTACCATGAGGCGGATCTCGAGGGCGAGATCCATTGTTAGTGGTGTCGAATTGTAGCACCCCGGTAAAGTCCACTACTAGAAAATTGCGTGTCAAATAATACTTGTGCATCATCATGACATCAACATGCATCTAATTGACTAAAACTATTTTGCTAAAAAGCCTACTTTGTTTTCTATATTAATATCCTCCCCCTTTGTTCAAACCAAAACCGTCGGTCCAGCCGGATCTTTTATTTATCTAAAACTATTTACAAAAGTTTATTTTAAAACAAAAGAAATAACAAAACTATTTTTTAGGGGAGGTAGTCCATCTGGTCAGGCCCGAAGGCCCAACTAGACAGACCACCTACTACCCCAAACCCTAACCCTAAATTCCTAGAAACCCTAGATCCCCCTACCCCAACTCCCTCCACCCGCCGCCAGCACACGGACACACCCCACACTCCTCCCTTCCTAGATCAGCCCGCCCCTGCTTTGCCTCTCACCACCGACTCCCTGGCCCACTTCCCGCGTCGAAACTGCCCGCCTCCACGCATACATACTGAGTCCATCCTCCCGTTCGCTTCCACCCCTGGCGCCCCTGGCCCCACCCTGCAGGCCTGCTCACCCCTCTCCCTCACGAGATTTCCTCACGGGATCCCGTCTCCCCTCCTTGTCATCTTCCTTCCACCAACCTCCGTGTGATCCCATCGTCGCCGCCAGGACCCGCTGCCGGCCGTGCCTCCCAGGCCGCCGCCCCCTGTGCAAGCTCGACCCTAACTCGCCCCGCTCATAATAACTTTTAGTAGCATTATGAATAAAATTAACAATGTAACTATCACAATAAACACTCTTATCATCAGAATAAGCATATTTGAAATCATCAAAAAGAGGTTTAATGTCACATCCCAAAATTCTCCTAATTTTGGAATGTGAAATAAATAAGTTTGATTGATTGTTTGACTATGTTGAAAATTCTCAAAGAGAAGAAACTTTTTGAATAGAAAATCCTCTCAACCTTGAATTCAAAATCTTATATTCTTTTGTTATGACCTAAGTAGCCATATAGGCAAAAGGGCATGGATTCATTATGGATTGTAGAATTGGTGTGCAAGATTTCAAAATGAAAATCATGAAGCATTCATAAGCATTTTATTACATCCATGCAAAGTTCTCACAAACTGAATCCAAATCTTGGTATGTAAATCCTATAGTTGATTTGCCCAAATGTTCCTAAAGGAAATTAAATTGACTTTATAAAACCCACTATTTCTAAGGCATAAATTATTGATAATTATAGCCTAAATATATCCAATTAATATTACCAAAATTTGAGAAACAAAATTGAGCTCATTTGGAGCTATTATGAAAAAGTTATGGAATAAATACAAACAAATAAAGATATAAATAAAATGGAATATACAAAGATTTATAAACCCACTACTTGCAAACTAGTAAAAATATTACAAATATGATCCTACAATGATCTATTAGATTTTAAAAAAAATTAGAAACAAGAATCGTATCATTTGGAGGTCGTATGCAAAAG
The DNA here is from genome assembly GCA_916181665.1 of Avena sativa. Taxonomy (NCBI): domain Eukaryota; kingdom Viridiplantae; phylum Streptophyta; class Magnoliopsida; order Poales; family Poaceae; genus Avena; species Avena sativa. Next base: position 324,121,818 of record OV702295.1, read on the forward strand.
ATATGAGAGAAACAAGTAAATAGAAAAAGAAAAAGAAAAAAAAAACAACTGGGCCGGCCGAGCCAGTCGGCGGCCCATCTACCGGACCGGTCCCAGCCAGCCGACCAGGCACGCGCGTACCTAACGATCGATCCCAAGTCTGCTTTAAAAATCGTGCAAAATAGTTTTTGTCAAACCTATCTCTATTCAAACTCTTATAACTTTTTATCTACAAATCCGAATCGATTTCCGTTTGTTTCTACGTGTTCCCTACTCCAAGACCTATCTCTACACCATCCTAAATCTCCATATAAACTCGTGGAGCCACATCTATATGAGTTTCTCTTCTCGAAATCCCGAATCTACACATGCCCGAATCTTATTTCGATTTTTAACTCATCTAGACTTTGTTGTTTGCCTTTGGCCAAAAAACAAAAGTTGTAGATCTCGTTGAAATCTTTCAATCCCGACAAACCTCACCTCTTTTCATTCACCATAGCCAGAGAATTCCGCACCGCAATATTTCAGATATGACGGTGTAAATCCAAGATGTACTCGCGCTTGTTTCTTCAAATCCAAATTCCTTTGGTGAAAAGGTAGGATTAATGATTCCCCACAACTTTCATGTTGTAAGTTTTTCAATTTGACCTACGGATTTGTCTCTCTAACACAGATCTATTTCTTGTCTATTTTGAGCCAAAATCGGGTCAATCTCCTCTCCTAACCACTAGATCTCATCCCAACGGCCAGGATTAGATCGATTTCGCGAAGGGGTACGAGCCAACCGGATCTCGCCACGTGTCAATGCCAGGTCAGCCCCGCGTCCCAATCAGCATAGAATATTCCCAGGGAATATTCCCTGTAGATTTGAAATTGAATTTAATTTGCAGAAAATTGTGCAAACTTACAAAAGTCATATTAAAAGATTCGTAGATCCAAAAATAGCAAATAATATATCAATGGATTCAGAAAAATGTGTAGAATGTTAATATGGCATTAGATTCAACCTTTATAGTATGCGTTTACTGCAGTAACTTAATTAGTTTTAATGGTCTTTTAGGTTAATAAATTCATAGGAAATTATCTGTAACTCCGAAAAATATGAACAATATATCAAATTGAAGCTACCATAATATAGGTTAATAATATCTGGTTGTATCTAGCTTTTGCGGACTAATTACCCCGTAGCAATTTAATTAGTTTTAATGGCTTTATAAATCATTAAATTCATAGTAAATTAATTGCTTGTCACAAAAATATAAATGATATACCGATGGAAAGCTGGTTCCACATCAATATGCAAATGGTTCAGGCAAATACTGTAAGGTTTCGCAGAAATTAAATAAATAGATTAATAGCTTATTTAGAGTATTAAAATCATAGTAATTCAAATACTGCTCGGAAATTTACAAATAATATGTCCCTGGAATCACAATTCCGTGGAGATTACAGATATAATTTTAGTTTGATTTGTAGGCAACAGAAGCTATATGAATCATTTAAAACCCATTAAACACTATTTAAATCATACAAAAAGATCTATAACTCCGATTAGGTTGAATCCAACGCCTTCTGGTTCGTATTAATGTCCTCTATCCAGTGAACCAAAGAAACAAATTTAATCGACAGTTAGAATAGGCGTTACAACAGAACTATTAAAACCCCTATATTGGCAAGTAATTATTAATAACAAGTACTCCATTGCATTAATTGGTCTCTTTCATGCGTCATATACTTCAATATTGTTTAGAGAACTAAAATAACAACCATTGTGACTTATAAAATTGTCATGCATGCATTTGTTGTATTTGTTTGATCTCTATGTGCTATTGTTTATGTTGTATGCAATTGTTTGATCGATAGATTGCGAGGAGTGCAACGTGTGTGATTGCAACTACTATGATTGCAAGTATTGTGGTTATGACGAGTGCAACCATTATATCTATGAGGATTGTGAGGATTATCTAATCTACTACATCTACAACAAAGGCAAGTGGTGCTATATTGGTCATAAATGTCCTACTGTTTTCCTATGCATTGTAGATGTTTTTGTAGAATTGCATATGTAGGAATTGATGTGTATATGCTATGATGTGTCCCATATTATTCCCTAGTATTCCTTGTTTATGATCCATCGTATTGGTAGATTGCTTAGCTATGCTATTTAGATGAGGAAGGGAATCATACCATGAAAAGTTATTTGTTTTGAAAGGATTTTATTTTGTTAAATGACAAACCAACATGATTTTAATGAACCACCTGGGCGGAATGGCATTGATTGGGTCATCGAGTGTGGATTATGGTGGGGAATGCCACCCAGGACACTGAGACAGGATTGGCTTCTTTGTTTGGTAGCTTTCATGTGCAACCATATGCCAATAATGAAATGGGCGGTTGGTTGGACTCAGTAGGTTGTGGTAACTCGAACCCACGTATCCAGAGATGTAGATAGTGTAGGTTGGACCGGTGCGTGTCGGGTTTGGGGAGCTACTTCCCGAACGGTTCCTTCTTGGACTTCTCCCTATCATCACACAATATGAGAGTGGTGGTACGAGCTGGGCTGGCCAAGTCACATGGGTAAAGTGTACTAACCCATGTAGGGTGTATAAACTAAGTGCTTAGCCGTGTCCCCGGTTATGGACAATTTGAGCGACCTGATACTGATGCTATGATATTTCTCACTCATCCTTATTTCTTAATTACTTAAAACTTGTTGGGTGAACATAATTGGGTAGGAGCACCTAGGAGTGAACCAGAGTGTCCTATTTATCGTATTGGAAAAATACTTTGTTACAAATGATAGGATAAAACTGTTGCTTTATGCAAATGAGCCTGGACTTCACTTGGCCAAATAAGCATGTAGTTGATAGATATGTTGTTAACCACTTTAGACTATTTGCCATACATTCAATGTATTGACCATTCGTGGCTGCAATGTTTCATGTTGCAGGTTATATCATATCTGAGTGATCGTTCATAGGTCGCGAGACTCCACTCAACAATTGTTCGCCTGTGGCACATTTGAAGGATGGAGATCTACCTTGTAATTGCTTTCCGCTGTAATATAATGTAAATTCTGGATCATATTCGTTGTATTTATGATGCACAGTTATATTTGGTATCATTTTGTACTGTGTGTGCTAGTGAACCGATCCAGGGATTGGCACTATACACATGAACTCAGCCTTATCAGGCGAGGGTGTTTCATTTAAGGTCAAAAACTAGATCAATAGAAGCAAGTTGTTTAACTCTAAAATCCTCATCATGCAATTCATTTTCATCGGGGGCCTTAGAAAACTTGGAAAAATTAAACTCATAAGATTCTCCATCAAATTTAGTTAAAATTTTCTCCTTCCTGCAATCTATAATAGCTCCACGGGTGTTCAAGAAAGGTTATCAAAGATGATAGGACAATTTTTACTAGCAGCTGAACCAGGTACTAGAAAATCAAGTTCACAAGGACCAATTTCATGCATAATTTTTTTGTAAATCTCATAAGGAATAGCACTTGAACTTGAACCAATATCACATAAACCATAATAGCAGTGATCACCAATTCTAATAGAAAGCACAGGGACACTAGCTTTTCTAGATTTACTAGGATGTGAGACAATATTAGAAGCATCTTCACAAAAGATAATGTGCCCGTCTTCTACATTTTTAGTGACAAGGTCTTTCACAATTGCTACTGCAGGTTCAATATTTATTTGTTCATCAGATATTATAGCTTTCTTTGTACTTTAGTTAACCACACTAGCTATCATAGAATGTTCCTTTACCTTAGCAGGGAAAGGTATTTTCTCAGTATAAGGTTTAGGCAAAATATGATCAATAGTATAAACTTCAGTATTTCTAGCAGGAACATGATTAACAATATCTTTATAAGGTGCATGGTACTTGTTCCACTCCTTTTTAGGAATTTCAATGTAAGAGGCAAAGGCCTTAAAACAATTGGCAATACTTTGATAATCAAGACCATACTTAGTACTAATATTTTGGAAGTCATCTATTCCCATAAAAGATTTAATGCATTCGTAATCATAATTTATACCTGACTTTCTTCCTTTGTCATTCTCCCATGCTTCAGTATTTTCTTGAATACGGTTTAGAATATCCCATTTAGCTTCTTTTTTCATACATTTGAATGATCTAGCACAAGAAGCATCTAATAAATCCTTATCATGAAGAGAAAGCCTTGCATAAAAGTTATTAATAATAATATTATCAGGGAGCTCATGAATAGGACATTTGAGCATTAGTAACTTCAATCTCCCCCAATCTTGGGTTGTACTCTCTCCATCATGAGGCCAAAAGTTATATATTTGATTCCGGTCTTTATGAATCTCATAGGAGGATATAATTTAGAATAAAAGAGAGGTACAATTTCCTCCTATTCCATAGATTGTCCATTCTTCAGTAGCTTGTACCATTCTTTAGCTCTACCTTTCAATGATATAGAGAGTAACTTTTTCTTAACTTGTTTTATTGTGATACCTGCACACATGAACAAACCGCATAATTCGTGTATAAAGAGCAAATGATCACCAGGATGGACAGTTCCATCTCCAAAATAATAGCTATCCATAACACGATCAACAATTTTTGTAGGTATTTTAAAAGGATATATCTCAGCAGGTGGTGGTTCATATACTATCTCAGTAGTGGTAGTAGTTTTCCCAAATAGGAAACTAAGTGAGTTATTCATATTGGAAACAAAGTAACAAACAGAAATAAACAATACTAATAGTAGAAGTTTACTTTACCAGTTCCACTCTTCAATAGCGCTTCACTCCCCGGCAACGACGCCAGAAAATAGTCTTGATGACCCACAAGTATAGAGGGTATATGGTAGTACTTTCGATAAATAGGAGTGTCGACACCAACGAGGAGAATAAGGTGTTGACTAGTGGTTTGGATCAGGAATTCTCTGTAAATACTTAGCAAACAGATTTTTAGGGTTTTTTGATAAAGCAAAGAAATAAAGTGCAACTAATTAAAAGGCAACAATAATTGCAGCAAGTGGCCCAATCCTTTCTTCAACAAAGTACAAGTCGGTTGTATTACTTATGAGGACCAAACGTTCTCGAGGACACATGGGAATATTGTCAAGTGCTTTTGCTTCATATAGTTGATTAATCTTCTTTGGTTGGATAAGTGTTGTGTGGGTGAACCTATGCTAATATACCGACCTTACTTGGACTAATACATACTTGTGATTATACCCCTTGCAAGAATCTGCAACAACAAGACAGTAATTAAGATAAAAACCTAACCACGGCATTAAATCCTGAGATCCTACACTCCCTTGTGCAAAGGTTTCCTAACGGGGATTTAGGTTTCTGTCACTCCGGCAACCCCACAATTAGTATCCAAATACACAATGCATTCCCCTAGGCCCAAAAATGGTGAAGTATCATTTATTCGACGTTCACATGACAGCACTAGAAGAATAACACCACAACTTAAATATCAAACCATTGAATATTTCTCAACACAATTCCACTACTAATAACATGACTTCTCCCATGTCCTCAAGATCTAAACGAACTACTCATGAGACATCATATGTATCAATATCAGAGATGATATAATGATGAATAACAATCTGAACATGAACAATAATTCAATGGTTCCACTCAATAGCATCAAATACAACAAGTAATTAACACCGGGAAAGTTTCCCCTAAGAACTATGCAAGATTCAACCCAATTGTTACAGCGGTACGGAGTGGTGGTCATGGTGCCTGTGGAGATGATGATGATGATGATGATCCCGATGAAGTCTAGCTTGATGACGGTGTCGATGGCGATGATCTCCCCTATCCGGGAAGGAATTTCCCCGGTAGAATTCTGCCTGCCAGAGAGCTCTTTCTCTCTCTATAGTTTCCGCCTCGCAGAGGAGCGGAATCTTTCTGTGGTCCCTCCCCGAGTCTTAGGGTTTCGAGGGGATGTTATAGGCGAAAGGGAGAAGCTAGAGGTGGGCCAGGCTGGCCACACCACCTGCTGGCGCGGCCCAGGGGGACAGAGTGGTGGTGATGGTGCCGGTGGAGATGATGATGATGATGATCCCGATGAAGTCTAGCTTGATGACGGTGTCGATGGCGATGATCTCCCCTCTCCGGGAAGGAATTTCCCCGGCGGAATTCTGCCTGCCAGAGAGCTCTTTCTCTCTCTATAATTTCCGCCTCGCAAAGGAGCAGAATCTTTCTGTGGTCTCTCTCCGAGTCTTAGGTCTTCGAGGGGATGTTATAGGAGAAAGGGAGAAGCCAGAGGTGGGCCAGGCTGGCCACACCACCTGGTGGCGCGGCCCATGGGGCCGCGCCAGAGGTGGTGTGGACCCCTTGTGGCCCATCTCCACTTCCCCTTATGGCTTCCTTTGTCTTCTATAAAAAATAGTGCTTTCCATATATTTTCTGGGATTTTCTTATCTTCGCGAATATTGCATCTGGACATCGCTTTTTCCATCAGAATCGTGACTCCGGCAGTTCCTCCTCCAAATTCATCCAACATGCAAAAATAGATGAAATAACATAAATATCACCTCCTAATAAGAAATATATCAATGAATAACAGTAAATTTTGATATAAAATAGTGATGCAAAATGGGCGTATCAGTACTTCATGGTGCAAACGGTTGGATCAAAAGGCTATTGCTATGCCTATGACTCGCGGGGATTTTAGTATATCAGGATGTGCTGCCCACAAAGTTTATCTCTATTAAAATATTACACATGACTGTGCTTATTATTATTATCTTTTATCACATATGGCGTGCAGCTGCAAGTGAATCTTTAACCCTGACCTATCTCCATCCATTGAAACAACCCACAACATAAATTAAACTAGATTAGTCTAGTAAACAAAGGTAAAAAAACAAAGTCTTGTAGACGTGTCCTTATTTTATTAGTTTTAACATTGTTTCCCAATGGTTGATTAAACCTAGGTCTACTAGAGAAAAGACTATTATACTACATCCATGAATCTGGATCGAAGGTATCAAATCCTTTTTCCGGTGTCATTGTCGGGGAAGCAATTCGCTATCCTGGTGAGGTTACTAGAGACCTTGTTTTTAGTTTTATTTTTGTTTGTAGTTTTTTTCTTGTTATTAGTTTACTTTATTTTTATCTATTTGGAAACCCCAAAAAATAGAAAATTGTTTATTTTTTCCCTTACTTTAAAAATACCAAAAGGAAAAGAGCCATGGCTCAAAACAAACTAGGAAAGTTTGCTACTCCTACTGATGATTTTATTCGTGCACCTATTACTTAGCCCTCTGTTGATGTGGAAGCATATGAATTTAAGCCTAACCTTTTAAGTTTGGTTCAATAGAACCAATTTAAAAGTTCATCTTTTGAGGATTCAGGTTTGCACCTAAATACTTTTACTGAAATTTGCGACATGATGTGCATTAAGGATGTTGACCGAAATACTGTTAAATTACGTTTGTTTCCTTGTTCTCTTAGAGTAAAGACTAAGGAATAGTTGCTAGCTATACCTAAAGGCACTATTACATCTTGGGAAGAATGCACTAATGTCTTTATGACAAAAAAATCCCCAGGCTAAGACTATGCAACGAGATCCAGCATAAAAAGTTTTAGACAAGAAGACGGCGAGCCACTAGCTTTGATGGGAAAGGATGAAAGATTCCATAATGAACTGTCCTAGTCATGGGATGGTAGAATGGCTTATATTACATTTATTTTATAATGTGTTAACCCAATGTCTAAGTCTATACTAGATACCGCAGTAGGAGGAACAATCATGGGAAAGTAAGTGAGTGTTGCAAAGAAACTACTTGATGATATGCAAAACAACCATGCCCAATGGCATGTGAAAAGAACCTCAAAAAGGGTAATTCCAATCATCGAGGTAAACAATGAAGAGCTTACTGCAAAGGTAGATGATTTACTCAACATAGTAAAGGGTAAGGAAAATACCCAAATTAATGCTATCACTCCTGATGTTAAAGATGTCAACTTTATCGCTTGTAATCCGTACAATTCTGCTTGGAAGAGTAATGGCTCAAATTTTCAAAATAAATATTCTACCTTACCCTTTTCTTATGAAAATTAGAGCCAAATTTTGACTCTCTTGTGTTAGTTTTTGTTTTGTTTTGTTTCAGTTTTTTAATAAAGAGTGTTCAATAAGTCCTTTGGAGAGAGGAGAATAAAATAAGGTAATTCCTGATTTTTTATTTACTAACACATGGCCTTAAACAATTTTTGATATTTATGAAGTCTATTTGCGGTTACTAGGAAATATGCCCATGCGTTGCAACGGGAGAAAAACAATTTTTGTCATCGAGGTTAACAAAGTAAGTCCTTTTGATATTTTCGCGTTTGGCATAAGCCAACCAGTTTCAGCATGACCACACCGCAGGTTGCGATCATGCGCACTTGATACTGCCTCCTCTGCCTCATTAGTTAGGCCAGCCGATTTTAATGGTAGTAGAGCCATATGTGTCGCCATTGTCATCTCATCCAACTTCGCCTCTCTTAGGGTCAAAGTGTCATATCAACCTACTTCGTCTTGCCTCCCTTAGGGTCGAGAATCGAGATGTGGATGCATGGCACACGTTCAATCATCTGCTCGTATGATGCAGGGGCCTTCCTGATAAATTACCATTAAATTAAAGAACTGACATGCAACTCCTGAAAATTGGTGAAGTGGCAAGATTCGTAAAGCTGATAATATCAATGAAATTGTTATTGAGAGAACTTGTCCTGGTTCACATTAATAAAGTATTTTGAATTTAAGAGTACCATTTTCCATGTACACCTATTTTCATTGGATATTTAAGCTTCATTATGTACAAAATAACATCTATTTCTCAACATAGATATTACAAAAAAAATTAAGTGCATGCAATTTAGGGCAACTTTATAAGCATCTAATTCAAATCTAAATGTTTCCTCAAGCATAGAAAATTCATATAAATGAAAAAAAATCTTTACTCATGTATGTGGCCAACTCTTCGACCTCTCTTCACGCTTCCATCACTCCCACTCTTTCTCACCTCCTCCAATAGGCTGGCGGGCTGGCGGGCTGGAGAACTTGCATGCAGAATCATCACTGAGGAGCCCTGCTCCATCCTTGTTGAAGCACCTGTCCATGGTGTCGCTTGCCTACTTGAATCTATATGAGAAGTAAATTCAAAATAAGAGGCATGCTACTATTTAAGCAAATAATGTTGTGCAAAATTGACCAGCCAGTTATTCCAGACCAAAGATTAATTCACGACCAATGACATTTAAAACAGTGGTAATTCATGAACCACTATTGTGAGTAGATGCACGTGAACTTGGTACATTTCTGTAAAAACAATACTATTTTGTCTCCTCAAAGTTCACCTTTTTATCTATTAAAAAGCTATATGTGTACACCATTGCTGTGATATACCACTATAATGTAGTGTAGCTAGTCAAGTATCATAAAGTAATTATCGAATGCAGTTATAAATATCAGGATTTCATTGGATTTTCCATCCTACTACTCATAGGTACATAGGTAAAATAGGGTAAATCATGTTCAACGAAAAAATACGTCATAAGAGAGAGAAAGAACAAATAACAAAGCAAGCACAAAGATGCCTTCAAAAGAAAAATTAGTCATTTTGCGGTTCTGAAGTAACTTAATTCCAGGATTTTGGTGCTGATTTAGAATATTCAAAAATCACTGGCATATGAGACAACATTCAAACTAATAAGTGTAGACGGTAATATGGGGTACAAACAGAATGCTGTCAAGCTCCTATTTACTATCAAGAACAGAAATGCGCAGGCTTTACTTTCTAGGAAACTATTTTTTGTACAACCTCACTTCAAGTATGGCTTTCCAATATTTTCCAACACCAAGACCTGGACCTCTCCAACAAATAAACACATCAAGCTCTGTCGAAACAGACCGGGCCTACACATTGATGCATCGGTGAGAAGTACAAACTTATTAGGGATTAGATGTTGAGCCAAACAAGGTCTTACCAATTTGAATGTCTTCCATAGTGCACCTCGCCTTCGCCTTTGCCTCCGCCAGTCCATCTGAAGGCTCAAATTTAAATACAGAAACATCAATCAATCGAATTCGTAGAACAACTGGCAGCATCATGGAGAACACACTAGTACAAACTCGTTACTCAGAGACGTCAATTTCTCATAGCCCTCAGGCGGTTTCTCATTCCAGCTCAAGCCCATAGCTTCTAAAAGCACACCACCCGAGCCGGTTTTTCTTTGCGGCTCTAAGATACTTGACCTCAGATGGTGGAGAAGGAAAACACCTCTAACATGTATGAGCTGGAGACCTCAGATGGTGGAGAAGGAAAACACCTCAGGCCGGAGACTCCAGACAAGTCTCTGGACCAGCCTCTGGACCAGCCAACTGTATGTCCCAGGCAGCAAACAGGGGCCTCCTCCGGGGATTCCTGCAGAAACTCCGGTCCACACAGGAGACACCGGTCCATCCAGACCGGAGACTCCGGTCTGCAATTCCCAATAACATGTAAATCTTTGCAGGGAACTTTCCGTAGATTAGAGCTCCTTTTCACTTTGCATTATATCAACCTGTAGACAATAGCATACTATACAATGATCTACTTGTTGTGAACAAACACCAAAAGTGATTATGACAGTAAATGTCCTTTCAATCTCCCTCTTTTTGGTGTTCGATGACAACAAGTGATTTTACATGGAATAATTTGTATTAAGCTCCCCTGACTATGTGCATTAAGGTAAACAATTAAATCATGCATGATAGATGGTTCATAGATAAATCGCATAGTTCTCACACGAGTTACAATAATAGGTGCACAACCACATAGTCACACACAAATAGCAAATAGTCTCGCAAGCACATAATAAGTCAAATAAAACACGAAGTTCTAGATAGCAAATAAACATCAAATCCAACCCAAACCCATGCAAATCGATGAAAATGTCATCTCCCCCTTTGGCATCGAAAGGCCGAAAAGGAACAAGACCTAAGCTAGCGCCCCAACAACTCAGCAGTCCTCGTCATCCTCATCATCATCCATGTCCTGATCCTCATCACCCTCATCATAGTCATCATCATCATCAGGAGCTGCAAGCCCTTTGCTGTGAGGGCGAGAAGAGGAGGTACCCTGGTACCCATATCTAGAGGTGACATCAAAAAAGGTCTTCCAGTCCACCAAGTTGTCCTGTTGGGCATTCCATGCCCCAAAAGAAAGAGTGTGACCTGACCTATTAGAAATTAAGTCCATCACATCGATAGGATTTGCATCTGCCTCGGGGCCAGCATTGTGAATCCTGTGGGTATGATAGAGTAGGTTGACCATCCCACATCTAATAGCATCATCATTCCCAGCACTTGGTGAGATGGTATGACGGAATATCCTCAACATCAGATTGTAGAGGGGCTTGAGTCCCATGGACCCCCCTACAACACCCTCGCTGCCATACAAAGGGGCAAGCTTCATATTGTTCTCCCCAAGAGCGGCTGAGTGCATGCACAACCCAACAGGAGTGGATACGCCATGGAAGGTCTCAAAAATGAGATTACCAAAGTCATAGAAATTTGCCGAGCAATGGGTGGTTCCAGTCATCCAAGTCATGGTCCTGGATTGGTCAGAACCAAACACAACAGTGGCGTAGAACTGCTGCACAAGTGTGATGTTGTAGTCTTCACGGAGCTCCATCAAGTTGAACAGCCCCAACTTCTCACAAATCCACGGTGCATCAGAGAAGTAGGGGTTGATCCTCATCTGCTCAACACTCATATATTTTTGTGGGCACATAGGTGACTTCTTGAGCACACCGTAAACATCTTTCATGAACACAGCCTGCTCCTTCCTCCAGAAATGTGGATCCTCGCTGGTACGTGGCAAGTCATAGAAATCAGTCTTCCGCGGCTCACGGTACTCATTCTTTGACATGTGGGCCAAAGACTAAAGATTGTCATATTTTGCCCTCTTGGCATGGTTCTCTTGCTCAGTCCTTTCCTGCTCCCTCCTCATATATGCTGCATCACGGTCCTGTTGTCTCCGGTTGGAGGGGACATGATAAACTGACCCTCGTACTCATCATAGTGAGGATTAGCCCTTCTTCACTTGTTCTTGGTGCGAGGGGGACGACGAGAACCACCACCTGTGAATAGCAGTGAGGGAGATAGCATGGGGTTAAGCATATATGTCCCAAAGATGCAGCACAAGAGTCTTGGGGCATTACTAAACCTGTTTGAGTCACCCCACATGGGAGTCTTCGCAGCTCACACCGGAGTCTCCATCCCTAGGGCCGGAATCTCGGGTCGGGAGGCTCGGGCATGACCTGGGAGGCTGCTGGAGGGGGTGAATCTAACAGATCGGGCAAGGCAACAAGACTAATGTACCAGTGTGCACGCAAACAAGTGATTCCAATGGACAAAATATCAGCAATCTTTAAAAAAATCAAGGGATGAACCCTAGGAGAAAGAGAGGAGGAGAGGTACCAGATTTGTCCATGGGATGGATTCCACTGATGGGAATGATCCAATGGTGGAGAGGAGGAGGTTGGCTGGCGGCATGGCGGGTCCCGGGGGCTTCTTGACCTCTAGGGAGGAGTTTTGGAGGAGCGGGCGACGGGTTTGAGAGTCGGGAACAGGGGTGGATGAATGAAACTGCTTTTTCAGTTCACCCTGCCCCCCCCCCCCTTAAGTGGCAGAAACCATCTGGACCGTAGACTCCAGTTTACACCGGAGGCGCCGGCCTACACCGGAGACTCCGGTGCGGGTGCACCGGAGACTTCGGTCCTCCTCGACCAAAAACTCTAGGTTTTGTGTTTGGGGACATATATGAGATATAGAATGTTTTAAGACAAGGTATAGGCTTGGGTTAAGATGGCACACTGTGAAGAATCAATAAGAGCCATAGAAATCCACTAAAATATTCAAGAGATCTCCAAATAGACACGAACCAAGAACCAACTCTTCACTAAGAAGAGGGCGGTGGCCGAGGCCACCATGTAAGAGTTTGTGGCATGACACCACGAAGAATTATCCTTGGGTTCATAGCCACTACTCATGAATGACACTCACATATCACAAAATGATATTAAGAGAATTGGATTTCTTAATTTTGGCATTATGGGGGGAGGGATAGTCCAATGTATTAGGACCGCACTCCCCCTATTTCCATGCCTGCACCTAAATCAAATAAGGGTCAATACATAGGTGACTATGCAAGGTGGTCAAGTCACGCTCCTTGAATCTATGATATTTAGTTCATTCCTCAAAAAACAAAATCTTGCTTCATCAAGTGGCTTCGTGAAGATGTCGGCAAGTTGGTCTTTCGTTGACACATATGATAGCTCAATATCTCCTCGAGCAACATGATCCCTAATGAAGTGATGACGAATCTCAATATGCTTTGTCCTTGTGTGATCCACCGGGTTGTAGGCAATCTTGATAGCACTTTCATAGTCACATAGAAGAGGCACTTTGTCACAATGGACACCGTATTCCATTAAAGTTGGCCTCATTCATAGCAATTGTGTGCAAGCACTAGCAGCTGCCACATACTCAGCTTCAGCGGTGGAGAGAGATATACAATTTTGCTTCTTAGAAGACCAACATACCAAGGACCTACCAAGGAATTGGCAAGCCCTGGATGTTGATTTTCTATCATCCTTATCACCAGCCCAATCCGAGTCTGTGTACCCACAAAGAGCAAATGTTAACCCTCGAGGATACCAAAGACCATAGTGTGGGGTATGAACCAAATATCGAAAGATTCTCTTGACCGCCATCAAATGGCTTTCTTTAGGAGCCACTTGATATCTTGCACATACTCCTACACTCAACACAATATCAGGTCTAGATGCACAAAGGTAAAGAAAAGAACCAATCATAGACCGGTATACCTTTTGATCCACATCTTTACCATTTGGATTTAGTTCAAGATGAGTCTTTGTAGCCATGGGGGTAGAAGCACCATTTAAATATTTCATGTTGAATCTTTTGAGCATATGTTGAGTGTACTTGGATTGATTGAAGAATGTTCCTCCTCTTACTTGCTTGATCTCAAAACCAAGAAATACACTTAACTCCATCATAGACATCCGGAACCTATTAGTCATAAGCTTTGAGAATTCATCATTAAAAGCTTTGTTAGATGAGCCAAAGATAATATCATAAACATATATTTGGAATACGAAAATATCCCATTGACCTTCTTAGTAAAAAGAGTGGGATTGATTTTCCCAACCTCAAACCCACGGTCAAACAACAACTCTCTAAGGTGCTCATACCACGTGTGTGGGGCTTGTTTGAGCTCATAGAGCGCCTTATCAAGTTTGTAGACATGGTTGGGGAAGTTGGGATCCTCATATACTAGGGGGTTAATTTACATATACCAACTCATTCAATGGACCATTAAGAAATGCACTTTCTACATCCATTTGTTGCAACTTAAAGTTATGATGTGCCGCATAAGCAAGAAGGATATGGATGGACTCAAGGCGAGTCACGGGCGCATATGTCTCTCCATAATCAATTCCTTCAATTTGAGAGAACCCTTGTGCAACCAATCTTTCCTTCCTTACTAATAATTCCATGCTCAACTTGCTTGTTCTTGAATATCCACTTGGTGCCTATAACATTGCGGCAATCCTTTGGCTTCTCAACTAACTTCCATACTTTGTTTCTCTCAAAGTTGTTGAGCTCTCTGTGCATTGCTTCCAACCAATCCAAATCTTCAAGAGCTTACCACACTTCCTTAGGTTCAATCATGGAGATGTGTGCTTGGTGTTCACTAAACCTCTTCAATTGTGCTCTTGTATAAATTCCTCTCCTTAGATCTCCAACCACATTCTCTAGAAACTGGTCTCTTAATTCCAACATCCTATCCATTCTAGCTTCGCGACGAGTGTGGATCTCCTTGTTGTTTCTTGGGGGACCTCTTCATCATTTTGGTCCTCGTCTTGACCATCAACTTGACCTTGATCATCACCGAAATCATTCTCTTCATTAAGAGGCAAAGATTGACCTTGGTCTTGATCAGGCACACTACTAGAATTGAGTTGAGCTTGTCTCAGGCAGTTTGTATGGATCTTCCTTGTGTAATTGACTTGGCAGCACTTGACATTCTGGAGAATCGTGAATCAAGCCCCTCCTCACTAGATATGTCACCTTGATCAACATGTTGAAGGTCCACAACTTGTCTTTGGCTTGGGTCATTGTCCTCCTCGATAGATGGAGCATGTTGTTGTGAAGATGAGGGATCCACTTGGGGACCATCATATTCTGGCATCCTGAGGCATTTCATCATCTGCATCACAAGCATCAACACGCCCCCTTGGGGACCATCATATTCTTCGAAGGTCACACTACAAGATTCTATGAAGGCTCCGGAAAGCTTATCATAGATTCTATAAGTGTGAGATTCAAGACCATAGCCAACAAAAATACCCTCTAATGCTTTGGAATCGAATTTGGACAAACGAACACCCTTTATGAGATAGAAACACTTACAACCGAACACCCAGAAGTAAGATATGTTGGGCTTGTTACCGGTAAGTATTTCATATGGAGTCTTGTTCAATTCTTTGCGAAGGTAGAGCCAGTTTGATGCATGGCAAGCGGTGGAGATGGCTTTGGCCCAAAAGTTGTATGGAGATTTAAACTCCGCCAACATGGTCCTTGCCATCTCAATAAGAGTCCGGTTCTTCCTCTCACCTACACCATTTTTTTGAGGGGTATATGCAGCAGAATATCGGTGTTTTATCCCCTCATCACTAAGAAAATCATTCAAGGTGTAGTTCTTGAACTCGGTGCCTCGCTTCTTATTATCAACACAGGGACATTGTATTGACGTTGAACCAAGTTAATGAAGTCGATGAAGGTCTTTTGGGTCTCACTTTTCAACTTGAAGAAATATACCCATGAGTATTGTAGCACCCCGGTAAAGTCCACTACTAGAAAATTGCGTGTCAAATAATACTTGTGCATCATCATGACATCAGCATGCATCTAATTGACTAAAACTATTTTGCTAAAAAAACCTACTTTGTTTTCTATATTAATATTCTCCCCTCTTTGTTCAAACCAAAACCGTCGGTCCAGCCGGATCTTTTATTTATCTAAAACTATTTACAAAAGTTTATTTTAAAACAAAAGAAATAACAAAACTATTTTTTAGGGGAGGTAGTCCATCCGGTCAGGCCCGAAGGCCCAACTAGACAGACCACCTACTACCCCAAACCCTAACCCTAAATTCCTAGAAACCCTAGATCCCCCTACCCCAACTCCCTCCACCCGCCACCGGCACACGGACACACCCCACACTCCTCCCTTCCTAGATCAGCCCGCCCCTGCTTTGCCTCTCACCACCGACTCCCTGGCCCACTTCCCGCGTCGAAACCGCCCGCCTCCACGTGTATAGACCGAGTCCACCCTCCCGTTTGGTTCCACCCCTGGCGCCCCTGGCCCCACCCTGCAGGCCCGCTCACCCCTCTCCCTCACGGGATTTCCTCACGGGATCCCGTCGCCCCTCCGTGTCATCATCCTTCCACCAACCTCCGTGCGATCCCATCGTCGCCGCCAGGACCCGCTGCCGGCCGCGCCTCCCAGGCCGCCCCCTGTGCAAGCTCGGCCCTCACTCGCCCCGCCGTCCCCATCCCTTCATCGTGCTTCGGCCTGCAGATGCTCACCGGCGCCTCGTTCTCCGGCTGTCGTCCGCCGTGACCCCCGCCGTCTCCTCACCTGCATCCTCCGCCTCCACGATACCCTCTACCGCCTCGCCACCGAACTTTCGCGGACGCATCGAAATATCCTCGTCACCAAGCTTCGGCCACCATAGGTTTCCCCTATACAGCAAGCCTGCCTCCCTGCTTCTATCGCGCCATGCACCCCTCGCGAGCGCCGCCGCCTGCTGCGAGCCGGCCTCGTCGAAATCCTCCGCTATCCGCTTCCAGGGCCCTTGCATGCAAGCCCTGCAATCCTGTTGCGACGTCACCCTCCCCTCTCGCGTGAGTCCACCGCCAAGCCTCTGCAGGAGTCCAATTTTTGGGCTTGTTCCCATCAACAGTCGACAAGTGCAAGATCGCTTTGTGTCCCCTGTGGAACAGTGCTTGGTCATGTGCTGTGTTGTTCCTGCTAGCACAGTGACTCTCACGGCCTGATTAATCAAACATGTTTCGCTCCCTCGTCTGTGTTTCGCCGATGTGGCTTTCGGGTGGCTCTCGTTCAGACATCTTAAGATCTTTGGAAGAAGTGTACAAATTCAAGATCGACAAGAAGCAACGTAGTCGACCACCCAAGGTCTCCAACTTGGATCAACAAGATCTGCGACACGGAGCCGAAGACCGCGGAATGTCGAGCTCTCCCTCCCGGAACCTGAAGACCGAACCTCGTGGTTTGTTCCTCCTCGTCGATCCGAAGACCGAACCCCGTCGAACCCTAACCAAGATCATCGAGCCCCTATGTGTGACCTCTTTCTTTGGAGCCTATTTTTAGAATATATGATATCTACTCATTACATTAAACTGTTCATGTTTGCATGCATATTGTGGGTGATTGGGGCTATTTCGAAGATTCACCTAAATTAAATATGGAGGCCATATGCGGGCGAATCTTGTCTAATATTGGTCCTATTTAAATTTGTGTTGTGAACCAATGATATAATTTTGCCTTGTTAATACAACATTTAAAATGCGAGGTATCTAAACAACATGAACCTATTAATTAATTATCGAGGTCCCGGTTTCTCTTAATATTGCCTAATTGCATCACATCTTTGCCAACTCATACATCATACATGCATCATGCCCGATATTCTGTCGTAGTATTAAATAGTGCATCTGATGTTTCTTCTAGTGCTTTGCTTCTTCACGGATTAGGCCGATAAGTTGATGCGAGAGTTGACCCGATCTTCAAATGAAACTTCAGCAAAGTTTTTCAGGCGAGCATTCTCCCCCTTTCTACCTATTTTACATTTATAGTCTTTATTTACTCCTGTTGATCTATTTGCTATCTGTGTTGCGATGCTATAGATTTTGTACCCCGTTATACTTCCCTGCATCCCTTATATTTCCATGGACACATCCTATTACCTGTTGTTTGGTAGATAGCCGGACTCGCGAGTCATAGTTGCTTGCACAGGTGATGTGTCGTGCCGTCGATCTTCCACAGTTGTTGGAGAAATGCTGCATGTTTAATGTTGGAGATGATCATGGTTTTAATTACCGTTTAATAACTAAAATTGAAGTAGGTAACTAATGCAGAGGCACAGGTGGGCAATAGATGTTATTTGGTTTTTAACCATCCACTTGTGTCCCGTAGGACCCCGAGTACTTGATACATGTTCTTTGAATATTCGCACTATCCGCATGTGGGACCATGAATCCCCCTAACCCTAGCTTGAGTCATATTTAATTCCTAGGGGCCACAAAGTAATTTGGGGCTTTATTACTATCATGTACTTATGCCATGCTTTACTGCTTTATTTATGATTGCGTGTGGAGCGCCTGTACTGTTTAGGAACAAATGTGAATGTTTCCGCGGTATCGACAAGCCCAGTCACACTTTCGGGTTCCTAGTCGTTTACAGCCATTGACACAAACCTCTGGGTCCGTCTCGGAGCCGGCCAACTTCGTCGTGGGTTGCTTAGTGGGGTGCCCCCCTGAAATCAAATATGAATCTTGCAAATGTTCTGTCGTGATGCCTCGTTGGGTTTTCATTTGGTTTTTTCCGAGGTTGATCGTGCATCTGTTGCTATATGTGCCCCCCTGCAGGGTAAAACTTTCTGAAAGCCGTGTCCGCGGTTATGGACGACTTGGAGCACAGTATCTCGATCATAGACAACTATAACTAAAGTAGTGCTATAAATTTGACTTTATAATGACTAGTAATCAGCTTCACTATAATGGAATAGCTAAATAAAAGTGCCAACAACTGCTTGTTTGGGTTGTCACCTGTTACCATTG
Organism: Avena sativa; assembly: GCA_916181665.1. Lineage (NCBI taxonomy): Eukaryota > Viridiplantae > Streptophyta > Magnoliopsida > Poales > Poaceae > Avena > Avena sativa. The sequence continues at coordinate 324,140,723 of OV702295.1, forward strand.
TATCTGACTAGTAAGTATTGCAACTACAACGGAATGGATAAATAAAAGTACCAACAACTGCTGGGTTTTGGGATGCCTCATGCTATATGTATCTGACTAGTAAGTACTACAACTACAACGGAATGGTTAGCTAAAACTGCTCACTGCTTATTATATCAGGATGACTCATGCTATCTATATCTGACTAGTAATTGCCGCAACTATATCGAAATGAATAAAACTGCCAACTGTGTGAGTTCCTCGGTTGACTTCCTCGTTTGGTCTCGAGGGGGAATACCAGGATGGGTATGCTTGGTGATAGTTTCAGGTCGGCTCCGAATATGTATTTCTTATCCCTATCTGATATTCGCCAGGTGTATTGAGTCTCTATAGGTTGTTTAGTGCATGTTGCGCTGCCGCTTCAGTCCACCATACCTATGTAGGCAAGGACCGCCGAATTCTAGTCTCGCCGTGTACTGGCCTTAGTACTGACCGCTCCCTTTTTTTTCTTTGCCCTTTGTCGTCACCCCTTTATTTTTGACAGGTTTTTGAGATCGATGTCGTTTGCAGGGTTACCCTTCCGGTTTGGCCTGGGCAGGGTTATGGACGCCATTGGTTATTCTTTAGGGCTCTTAGCCCCATTTGCATCTTATCCGTAGTCGGATGATGAATCGTTTTCAAGCTGATTTGGATCTTTGTACTGTATATCTGTATTCTTGACTCATGGAGTCGTTGTTGTATATATCTGTTTTGTGGGTTTCATCGTGGACTATTGTGTAATGATATTACTTTTTTTCCACCCGCACGCAAGTGCCTGGTGGGCACCTTTGAATCGTTTCTATGCGGGTTTGGCGAAAATCGCTAAGACTTGCATAGGACCGATTATGAGGGTGTTACAGAGTGGTATCAGATCCTAGTAGTTGCGATACCCCACTGGTCCAGCCTGTAGGATAACCTAGCTAACGGACGTCGTAGAGTGTCAAAACTATTTTGAAAAATCGGTTGGATAGATCTGATTAGGTCTGCTTTTACTTGTTATCCCGCTGCTATTCTCCTCTTATCTCGACGTGTTTTGAATCTGCTCTCTTATCTTTTCTTCGAGTCTAGAATTCTCGTGGTTGGGTTTTCGTTGTACCTTTAGGGTTTCTCTTCCATCCTCTTGTAACGGTGCTTCGACATCTGGTCTTCATGCTATCTGAGGAATCATCCTGTGTTCTACCTTTCAGTGGACCGAAAATTCACTAAAAAAATTCTTTGTATCTTTCGGTGTTTTCCTTCGCGACGACATCATATGCATCAGATCCGATGAAGAGTCTGCATCACTCCTTATTTCCGCACTTCACTTGTCGAGATCTTCAGTCAGATTCCGAGAGTTGGTTGCATAATTATCATGTTCATGTGCAGAGTAATGCTTTGGGTGCGCGATGGACTAATCACCATTCGACTACCCTTATCATTCGCTCTTGTACATCGAATCGGTGGATCAAGCAATTTCACTTCTTCCATAGAAGTTAGAGGTGTCCTTATCTTTTGATACCTTTACCTTCGTCTTTGTTTCTCCGAAGTGTTCTCTCGATCCTCATGGACAACGACCTCTTGTTGGTGGTGTCGCCAGTTTCAACATGAAGAAAGAATCCTTGTTAGTGGTGTCGCGAGGATCTACATGAAGCTAGAAGATTCAGACCGTCGGCCTTCTTCCCCGTACCATGAGGCGGATCTCGAGGGCGAGATCCATTGTTAGTGGTGTCGAATTGTAGCACCCCGGTAAAGTCCACTACTAGAAAATTGCGTGTCAAATAATACTTGTGCATCATCATGACATCAACATGCATCTAATTGACTAAAACTATTTTGCTAAAAAACCTACTTTGTTTTCTATATTAATATCCTCCCCCCTTTGTTCAAACCAAAACCGTCGGTCCAGCCGGATCTTTTATTTATCTAAAACTATTTACAAAAGTTTATTTTAAAACAAAAGAAATAACAAAACTATTTTTTAGGGGAGGTAGTCCATCCGGTCAGGCCCGAAGGCCCAACTAGACAGACCACCTACTACCCCAAACCCTAACCCTAAATTCCTAGAAACCCTAGATCCCCCTACCCCAACTCCCTCCACCCGCCGCCAGCACACGGACACACCCCACACTCCTCCCTTCCTAAATCAGCCCGCCCCTGCTTTGCCTCTCACCACCGACTCCCTGGCCCACTTCCCGCGTCGAAACCGCCCGCCTCCACGCATACATACTGAGTCCATCCTCCCATTCGCTTCCACCCCTGGCGCCCCTGGCCCCACCCTGCAGGCCTGCTCACCCCTCTCCCTCACGAGATATCCTCACGGGATCCCGTCTCCCCTCCTTGTCATCTTCCTTCCACCAACCTCCGTGTGATCCCATCGTTGCTGCCAGGACCCGCTGCCGGCCGTGCCTCCCAGGCCGCCCCCCCCCCCCCCCCTGTGCAAGCTCGACCCTAACTCGCCCCGGTCGTCCCCATCCCTTCCTCGCGCTTCGGCCCACAGAAGCTCACCGGCGCCTCGTTCTCTGGTCGTCGTCCGTCGTGACCCCCGCCGTCTCCTCACCTTCATCCTCCGCCGCCGCGATACCCTTTACCGCCTCGCCACCGAAACTTCGCGTCCGCGTTGAAATCTCCTCGTCGCCAAGCTTCGGCCACCATAGGTTTCCCCTCTAGAGCAAGCCTGCCTCCCTGCTTCTATCGCGCCATGCACCCCTCGCGAGCGCCTTCGCCTGCTGCAAGCCGGCCTCGTCGAAATCCTCCGTTGTCCGCTTCCAGGGCCCCTCCATGCAAGCCCTGCAATCCCGTCGCGGCGTCGCCCTCCCCTCTCGCGTGAGTCCACCGCCAAGCCTCTATAGGAGCCCAATTTTTGTGCTTGTTCCCATCAGCAGTTGACAAGTGCAAGCTCGCTTTGTGTCCCCTGTGGAACAGTGCTTGGTCATGTGTTGTGTTGTTCCTGCTAGCACAGTGACTCTCACGGCCCTGATTAATCAAACATGTTTTGTTGCCTCGTCTGTGTTTCGCCGATGTGGCTTTCGGGTGGCTCTCGTTTAGACATCTTAAGATCTTTGGAAGATGTGTACAAATGCAAGATCAACATGAAGCAATGTAGTCGACCACCCAAGGTCTCCAACTTGGATCAACAAGATCTGCCACATGGAGCCGAAGACCGCGGAACGTCGAGCTCTCCCTCCCGGAACCTGAAGACCGAACCTCGTGTTTTGTTCCTTCTCGTTGATCCGAAGACCGAACCCCGTCGAACCCTAACCAAGATCGTCGAGGCCCTATGTGTGACCTCTTTCTTTGGACCCTATTTTTTAGAATATATGATATCTACTCATTACATTAAACTATTCATGTTTGCATGCATATTGTGGGTGATTTGGGCTATTTCGAAGATTCACCTAAATTAAATATGGAGGCCATATGCGGGCGAATCTAGTCTAATATTGGAACTATTTAAATTTGTGTACTGAACCGATGATATAATTTTGCCTTGTTAATACAACATTTAAAATGCAGGGTATCTAAACAACATGAACCTATTAATTAATTATCGGGGTCCCGGTTTCGCTTAATATTGCCTAATTGCATCGCATCTTTGCCAAGTCATACATCATACATGCATCATGCCCGATCTTCTGCCGTAGTATTAAATAGTGCATCCGATGTTTCTTCTAGTGCTTTGCTTCTTCACGATTAGGCCGATAAGTTGATGCGAGAGTTGACCCGATCTTCGAATGAAACTTCGACAATGTTTTTCAGGCGAGCATTCTCCCCCTTTCTACCTATTTTACATTTATAGTCTTTATTTCCTCCTGTTGATCTATTTGCTATCTGTGTTGTGATGCTATATATTCCGTACCCTGTTATACTTCCCTGTAGCCCTTATATTGCCATGGACACATCCTATTACCTGTTGTTTGGTAGATAGCCGGACTCGCGAGTCGTAGTTGCTTGCACAGGTGATGTGTCACGTCGTCAATCTTCCACAGTTGTTGGAGAAATGCCGCATGTTTAATGTTGGAGATGATCATGGTTTTAATTACCGTTTAATAACTAAAATTGAAGTAGGTAAATAATGCAGAGGCACAGGTGGGCAATAGATGTTATTTGGTTTTTAACCGTCCACTTGTGTCCCGTAGGACCCCGAGTACTTGATACCTGTTCTTTGAATATTCGCACTATCCGCATGTGGGACCATGAATCCCCCTAACCATAACTTGAGTCATATTTAATTCCTGGGGGCCACAAAGTAGTTTGGGGCTTTATTACTATCCTGTACTTATGCCATGCTTTACTGCTTTATTTATGATTGCGTGTGGAGTGCCTGTACTGTTTAGGAACAAATATGGAATGTTTTCGCGGTATCGACAAGCCCAGTCACACTTTCGGGTTCCCAGACGTTTACAGCCATTGACACAAACCTCTGGGTCCATCTCAGAGCCGGCCAACTTCGTCGCGGGTTGCTTAGTAGGGTGGCCCCCTGAAATCAAATATGAATCTTGCAAATATTCTGTCGTGATGCCTCGTTCGGTTTTCATTTGGTTTTTTCCGAGGTTGATCGTGCATGTGTTGCTATATGTGCCCCCCCCTGCAGGGTAAAACTTTCTAAAAGCCGTGTCCGTGGTTATGGACGACTTGGAGCACAGTATCTCGATAATAGACAACTATAACTAAAGTAGTTCTATAAATTTGACTTTATAATGACTAGTAATCAGCTTCACTATAATGGAATGGCTAAATAAAAGTGCCAACAACTGCTGGTTTGGGTTGTCACCTGTTACCATTGTATCTGACTAGTAAGTATTGCAACTACAACGGAATGGCTAAATAAAAGTACCAACAACTGCTGGGTTTTGGGATGCCTCATGCTATATGTATCTGACTAGTAAGTACTACAACTACAACGGAATGGTTAGCTAAAACTTCCCACTGCTTATTATATCAGGATGACTCATGCTATCTATATCTGACTAGTAATTGCCGCAACTATAACGGAATGAATAAAACTGCCAACTGTGTGAGTTCCTCGGTTGACTTCCTCGTTTGGTCTCGAGGGGGGAATACCAGGATGGGTATGCTTGGTGATAGTTTCAGGTCGGCTCCGAATAGGTATTTCTTATCCCTATCTGATATTCGCCAGCTGTATTGAGTCTCTATAGGTTGTTTAGTGCATGTTGCGCTGCCGCTTCAGTCCACCATACCTATGTAGGCAAGGACCGCCGAATTCTAGTCTCGCCGTGTACTGGCCTTAGTACTGACCGCTCCCTTTTTTTTCTTTGCCCTTTGTCGTCACCCCTTTATTTTTGACAGGTTTTTGAGATCGATGTCGTTTGCAGGGTTACCCTTCCGGTTTGGCCTGGGCAGGGTTATGGACGCCATTGGTTATTCTTTAGGGCTCTTAGCCCCATTTGCATCTTATCCGTAGTCGGATGATGAATCGTTTTCAAGCTGATTTGGATCTTTGTACTGTATATCTGTATTCTTGACTCATGGAGTCGTTGTTGTATATATCTGTTTTGTGGGTTTCATCGTGGACTATTGTGTAATGATATTACTTTTTTTCCACCCGCACGCAAGTGCCTGGTGGGCACCTTTGAATCGTTTCTATGCGGGTTTGGCGAAAATCGCTAAGACTTGCATAGGACCGATTATGAGGGTGTTACAGAGTGGTATCAGATCCTAGTAGTTGCGATACCCCACTGGTCCAGCCTGTAGGATAACCTAGCTAACGGACGTCGTAGAGTGTCAAAACTATTTTGAAAAATCGGTTGGATAGATCTGATTAGGTCTGCTTTTACTTGTTATCCCGCTGCTATTCTCCTCTTATCTCGACGTGTTTTGAATCTGCTCTCTTATCTTTTCTTCGAGTCTAGAATTCTCGTGGTTGGGTTTTCGTTGTACCTTTAGGGTTTCTCTTCCATCCTCTTGTAACGGTGCTTCGACATCTGGTCTTCATGCTATCTGAGGAATCATCCTGTGTTCTACCTTTCAGTGGACCGAAAATTCACTAAAAAATTTCTTTGTATCTTTCGGTGTTTTCCTTCGCGACGACATCATCTGCATTAGATCCGATGAAGAGTCTGCATCACTCCTTATTTCCGCACTTCACTTGTCGAGATCTTCAGTCAGATTCCGAGAGTTGGTTGCATAATTATCATGTTCATGTGCAGAGTAATGCTTTGGGTGCGCGATGGACTGATCACCATTCGACTACCCTTATCATTCGCTCTTGTACATCGAATCGGTGGATCAAGCAATTTCACTTCTTCCATAGAAGTTAGAGGTGTCCTTATCTTTTGATACCTTTACCTTCGTCTTTGTTTCTCCGAAGTGTTCTCTCGATCCTCATGGACAACGACCTCTTGTTGGTGGTGTCGCCAGTTTCAACATGAAGAAAGAATCCTTGTTAGTGGTGTCGCGAGGATCTACATGAAGCTAGAAGATTCAGACCGTCGGCCTTCTTCCCCGTACCATGAGGCGGATCTCGAGGGCGAGATCCATTGTTAGTGGTGTCGAATTGTAGCACCCCGGTAAAGTCCACTACTAGAAAATTGCGTGTCAAATAATACTTGTGCATCATCATGACATCAACATGCATCTAATTGACTAAAACTATTTTGCTAAAAAACCTACTTTGTTTTCTATATTAATATCCTCCCCCCTTTGTTCAAACCAAAACCGTCGGTCCAGCCGGATCTTTTATTTATCTAAAACTATTTACAAAAGTTTATTTTAAAACAAAAGAAATAACAAAACTATTTTTTAGGGGAGGTAGTCCATCCGGTCAGGCCCGAAGGCCCAACTAGACAGACCACCTACTACCCCAAACCCTAACCCTAAATTCCTAGAAACCCTAGATCCCCCTACCCCAACTCCCTCCACCCGCCGCCAGCACACGGACACACCCCACACTCCTCCCTTCCTAGATCAGCCCGCCCCTGCTTTGCCTCTCACCACCGACTCCCTGGCCCACTTCCCGCGTCGAAACCGCCCGCCTCCATGCATACATACTGAGTCCATCCTCCCGTTCGCTTCCACCCCTGGTGCCCTTGGCCCCACCCTGCAGGCCTGCTCACCCCTCTCCCTCACGAGATATCCTCACGGGATCCCGTCTCCCCTCCTTGTCATCTTCCTTCCACCAACCTCCGTGTGATCCCATCGTCGCTGCCAGGACCCACTGCTGGCCGTGCCTCCCAGGCCGCCCCCCCCCCCCCCTGTGCAAGCTCGACCCTAACTCGCCCCGGTCGTCCCCATCCCTTCCTCGCGCTTCGGCCCGCAGAAGCTCACCGGCGCCTCGTTCTCTGGTCGTCGTCCGTCGTGAACCCCGCCGTCTCCTCACCTGCATCCTCCGCCGCCGTGATACCCTTTACCGCCTCGCCACCGAAACTTCGCGTCCGCGTCGAAATCTCCTCGTCGCCAAGCTTCGGCCACCATAGGTTTCCCCTCTAGAGCAAGCCTGCCTCCCTGCTTCTATCGCGCCATGCACCCCTCGAGCGCCTTCGCCTGCTGCAAGCCGGCCTCGTCGGAATCCTCCGTTGTCCGCTTCCAGGGCCCCTCCATGCAAGCCCTGCAATCCCGTCGCGGCGTCGCCCTCCCCTCTCGCGTGAGTCCACCGCCAAGCCTCTATAGGAGCCCAATTTTTGTGCTTGTTCCCATCAGCAGTTGACAAGTGCAAGCTCGCTTTGTGTCCCATGTGGAACAGTGCTTGGTCATGTGTTGTGTTGTTCCTGCTAGCATAGTGACTCTCACGGCCCTGATTAATCAAACATGTTTTGTTGCCTTGTCTGTGTTTCGCCGATGTGGCTTTCGGGTGGCTCTCGTTTAGACATCTTAAGATCTTTGGAAGATGTGTACAAATGCAAGATCAACATGAAGCAATGTAGTCGACCACCCAAGGTATCCAACTTGGATCAACAAGATCTGCCACACGGAGCCGAAGACCGCGGAACGTCGAGCTCTCCCTGCCGGAACCTGAAGACCGAACCTCGTGTTTTGTTCATAATCGTTGATCCGAACACCGAACCCCGTCGAACCCTAACCAAGATCGTCGAGGCCCTATGTGTGACCTCTTTCTTTGGACCCTATTTTTTAGAATATATGATATCTACTCATTACATTAAACTGTTCATGTTTGCATGCATATTGTGGGTGATTGGGGCTATTTCGAAGATTCACCTAAATTAAATATGGAGGCCATATGCGGGCGAATCTAGTCTAATATTGGAACTATTTAAATTTGTGTACTGAACCGATGATATAATTTTTCCTTGTTAATACAACATTTAAAATGCAGGGTATCTAAACAACATGAACCTATTAATTAATTATCGGGGTCCCGGTTTCGCTTAATATTGCCTAATTGCATCGCATCTTTGCCAAGTCATACATCATACATGCATCATGCCCGATCTTCTGCGTAGTATTAAATAGTGCATCCGATGTTTCTTCTAGTGCTTTGCTTCTTCACGGGTTAGGCCGATAGGTTGATGCGAGAGTTGACCCGATCTTCGAATGAAACTTCGACAATGTTTTTCAGGCGAGCATTCTCCCCCTTTCTACCTATTTTACATTTATAGTCTTTATTTCCTCCTGTTGATCTATTTGCTATCTGTGTTGTGATGCTATATATTCCGTACCCCGTTATACTTCCCTGTAGCCCTTATATTGCCATGGACACATCCTATTACCTGTTGTTTGGTAGATAGCAGGACTCGCGAGTCGTAGTTGCTTGCACAGTTGATGTGTCACGCCGTCAATCTTCCACAGTTGTTGGAGAAATGCCGCATGTTTAATGTTGGAGATGATCATGGTTTTAATTACCGTTTAATAACTAAAATTGAAGTAGGTAAATAATGCAGAGGCACAGGTGGGCAATAGATGTTATTTGGTTTTTAACCGTCCACTTGTGTCCCGTAGGACCCCGAGTACTTGATACCTGTTCTTTGAATATTCGCACTATCCGCATGTGGGACCATGAATCCCCCTAACCCTAGCTTGAGTCATATTTAATTCCTGGGGGCCACAAAGTAGTTTGGGGCTTTATTACTATCCGGTACTTATGCCATGCTTTACTGCTTTATTTATGATTGCGTGTGGAGCGCCTGTACTGTTTAGGAACAAATGTGGAATGTTTCCGCGGTATCGACAAGCCCAGTCACACTTTCGGGTTCCCAGACGTTTACAGCCATTGACACAAACCTCTGGGTCCGTCTCGGAGCCGGCCAACTTCGTCGCGGGTTGCTTAGTAGGGTGGCCCCCTGAAATCAAATATGAATCTTGCAAATATTCTGTCGTGATGCCTCGTTGGGTTTTCATTTGGTTTTTTCCGAGGTTGATCGTGCGTGTGTTGCTATATGTGCCCCCCCCTGCAGGGTAAAACTTTCTGAAGGCGTGTCCGTGGTTATGGACGACTTGGAGCACAGTATCTCGATCATAGACAACTATAACTAAAGTAGTTCTATAAATTTGACTTTATAATGACTAGTAATCAGCTTCACTATAATGGAATGGCTAAATAAAAGTGTCAACAACTGCTGGTTTGGGTTGTCACCTATTACCATTGTATCTGACTAGTAAGTATTGCAACTACAACGGAATGGCTAAATAAAAGTACCAACAACTGCTGGGTTTTGGGATGCCTCATGCTATATGTATCTGACTAGTAAGTACTACAACTACAACGGAATGGTTAGCTAAAACTGCCCACTGCTTATTATATCAGGATGACTCATGCTATCTATATCTGACTAGTAATTGCCGCAACTATAACGGAATGAATAAAACTGCCAACTGTGTGAGTTCCTCGGTTGACTTCCTCGTTTGGTCTCGAGGGGGGAATACCAGGATGGGTATGCTTGGTGATAGTTTCAGGTTGGCTCCGAATAGGTATTTCTTATCCCTATCTGATATTCGCCAGCTGTATTGAGTCTCTATAGGTTGTTTAGTGCATGTTGCGCTGCCGCTTCAGTCCACCATACCTATGTAGGCAAGGACCGCCGAATTCTAGTCTCGCCGTGTACTGGCCTTAGTACTGACCGCTCCCTTTTTTTCTTTGCCCTTTGTCTTCACCCCTTTATTTTTGACAGGTTTTTGAGATCGATGTCGTTAGCAGGGTTACCCTTCCGGTTTGGCCTGGGCAGGGTTATGGACGCCATTGGTTATTCTTTAGGGCTCTTAGCCCCATTTGCATCTTATCCGTAGTCGGATGATGAATCGTTTTCAAGCTGATTTGGATCTTTGTACTGTATATCTGTATTCTTGACTCATGGAGTCGTTGTTGTATATATCTGTTTTGTGGGTTCCATCGTGGACTATTGTGTAATGATATTACTTTTTTTCCACCCGCACGCAAGTGCCTGGTGGGCACCTTTGAATCGTTTCTATGCGGGTTTGGCGAAAATCGCTAAGACTTGCATAGGACCGATTATGAGGGTGTTACAGAGTGGTATCAGATCCTAGTAGTTGCGATACCCCACTGGTCCAGCCTGTAGGATAACCTAGCTAACGGACGTCGTAGAGTGTCAAAACTATTTTGAAAAATCGGTTGGATAGATCTGATTAGGTCTGCTTTTACTTGTTATCCCGCTGCTATTCTCCTCTTATCTCGACGTGTTTTGAATCTGCTCTCTTATCTTTTCTTCGAGTCTAGAATTCTCGTGGTTGGGTTTTTGTTGTACCTTTAGGGTTTCTCTTCCATCCTCTTGTAACGGTGCTTCGACATCTGGTCTTCATGCTATCTGAGGAATCATCCTGTGTTCTACCTTTCAGTGGACCGAAAATTCACTAAAAAATTTCTTTGTATCTTTCGGTGTTTTCCTTCGCGACGACATCATCTGCATCAGATCCGATGAAGAGTCTGCATCACTCCTTATTTCCGCACTTCACTTGTCGAGATCTTCAGTCAGATTCCGAGAGTTGGTTGCATAATTATCATGTTCATGTGCAGAGTAATGCTTTGGGTGCGCGATGGACTGATCACCATTCGACTACCCTTATCATTCGCTCTTGTACATCGAATCGGTGGATCAAGCAATTTCACTTCTTCCATAGAAGTTAGAGGTGTCCTTATCTTTTGATACCTTTACCTTCGTCTTTGTTTCTCCGAAGTGTTCTCTCGATGCTCATGGACAACGACCTCTTGTTGGTGGTGTCGCCAGTTTCAACATGAAGAAAGAATCCTTGTTAGTGGTGTCGCGAGGATCTACATGAAGCTAGAAGATTCAGACCGTCGGCCTTCTTCCCCGTACCATGAGGCGGATCTCGAGGGCGAGATCCAGTGTTAGTGGTGTCGAATTGTAGCACCCCGGTAAAGTCCACTACTAGAAAATTGTGTGTCAAATAATACTTGTGCATCATCATGACATCAACATGCATCTAATGGACTAAAACTATTTTGCTAAAAAAACCTACTTTGTTTTCTATATTAATATCCCCCCCCCTTTGTTCAAACCAAAACCGTCGGTCCAGCCGGATCTTTTATTTATCTAAAACTATTTACAAAATTTTATTTTAAAACAAAAGAAATAACAAAACTATTTTTTAGGGGAGGTAGTCCATCCGGTCAGGCCCGAAGGCCCAACTAGACAGACCACCTACTACCCCAAACCCTAACCCTAAATTCCTAGAAACCCTAGATCCCCCTACCCCAACTCCCTCCACCCGCCGCCAGCACACGGACACACCCCACACTCCTCCCTTCCTAGATCAGCCCGCCCCTGCTTTGCCTCTCACCACCGACTCCCTGGCCCACTTCCCGCGTCGAAACCGCCCGCCTCCATGCATACATACTGAGTCCATCCTCCCGTTCGCTTCCACCCCTGGCGCCCCTGGCCCCACCCTGCAGGCCTGCTCACCCCTCTCCCTCACGAGATTTCCTCACGGGATCCCGTCTCCCCTCCTTGTCATCTTCCTTCCACCAACCTCCGTGTGATCCCATCGTCGCCGCCAGGACCCGCTGCCGGCCGTGCCTCCCAGGCCGCCCCCCCTGTGGAAGCTCGACCCTAACTCGCCTCGATCGTCCCCATCCCTTCCTCGCGCTTCGGCCCGCAGAAGCTCACCGGCGCTTCATTCTCTGGCCGTCGTCCGCCGTGACCCCCGCCGTCTCCTCACCTGCATCCTCCGCCGCCGCGATACCCTTTACCGCCTCGCCACCGAAACTTCGCGTCCACGTCAAAATCTCCTCGTCGCCAAGCTTCGGCCACCATAGGTTTCCCCTCTAGAGCAAGCCTGCCTCCCTGCTTCTATCGCGCCATGCACCCCTCGCGAGAGCCTTCGCCTGCTGCGAGCCGGCCTCGTCGGAATCCTCCGTTGTCCGCTTCCAGGGCCCCTCCACGCAAGCCCTACAATCCCGTCGCGGCGTCGCCCTCCCCTCTCGCGTGAGTCCACCGCCAAGCCTCTATAGGAGCCCAATTTTTGTGCTTGTTCCCATCAGCAGTTGACAAGTGCAAGCTCGCTTTGTGTCCCCTGTGGAACAATGCTTGGTCATGTGTTGTGTTGTGTTGTTCCTGCTAGCACAGTGACTCTCACGGCCTGATTAATCAAACATGTTTTGCTGCCTCGTCTGTGTATCGCCGATGTGGCTTTCGGGTGGCTCTCGTTTAGACATCTTAAGATCTTTGGAAGATGTGTACAAATGCAAGATCAACATGAAGCAATGTAGTCGACCACCCAAGGTCTCCAACTTGGATCAACAAGATCTGCCACATGGAGCCGAAGACCGCGGAACGTCGAGCTCTCCCTCCCGGAACCTGAAGACCGAACCTCGTGTTTTGTTCCTTCTCGTCGATCCGAAGACCGAACCCCGTCGAACCCTAACCAAGATTGTCGAGGCCCTATGTGTGACCTCTTTCTTTGGACCCTATTTTTTAGAATATATGATATCTACTCATTACATTAAACTGTTCATGTTTGCATGCATATTGTGGGTGATTGGGGCTATTTCGAAGATTCACCTAAATTAAATATGGAGGCCATATACGGGCGAATCTAGTCTAATATTGGAACTATTTAAATTTGTGTACTGAACCGATGATATAATTTTGCCTTGTTAATACAACATTTAAAATGCAGGGTATCTAAACAACATGAACCTATTAATTAATTATCGGGGTCCCGGTTTCGCTTAATATTGCCTAATTGCATCGCATCTTTGCCAAGTCATACATCATACATGCATCATGCCCGATCTTCTCCGTAGTATTAAGTAGTGCATCCGATGTTTCTTCTAGTGCTTTGCTTCTTCACGGATTAGGCCGATAAGTTGATGCGAGAGTTGACCCGATCTTCGAATGAAACTTCGACAATGTTTTTCAGGCGAGCATTCTCCCCCTTTCTACCTATTTTAAATTTATAGTCTTTATTTCCTCCTGTTGATCTATTTGCTATCTGTGTTGTGATGCTATAGATTCCGTACCCCGTTATACTTCCCTGTAGCCCTTATATTGCCATGGACACATCCTATTACCTGTTGTTTGGTAGATAGCCGGACTCGCGAGTCGTAGTTGCTTGCACAGGTGATGTGTCACGCCGTCGATCTTCCACAGTTGTTGGAGAAATGCCGCATGTTTAATGTTGGAGATGATCATGGTTTTAATTACCGTTTAATAACTAAAATTGAAGTAGGTAAATAATACAGAGGCACGGGTGGGCAATAGATGTTATTTGGTTTTTAACCGTCCACTTGTGTCCCGTAGGACCCCGAGTACTTGATACCTGTTCTTTGAATATTCGCACTATCCGCATGTGGGACCATGAATCCCCCTAACCCTAGCTTGAGTCATATTTAATTCCTGGGGGCCACAAAGTAGTTTGGGGCTTTATTACTATCCTGTACTTATGCCATGCTTTACTACTTTATTTATGATTGTGTGTGGAGCGCCTGTACTGTTTAGGAACAAATGTGGAATGTTTCCGCGGTATCGACAAGCCCAGTCACACTTTCGGGTTCCCAGTCGTTTACAGCCATTGACACAAACCTCTGGGTCCGTCTCGGAGCCGGCCAACTTCATCGCGGGTTGCTTAGTGGGGTGGCCCCCTGAAATCAAATATGAATCTTGCAAATATTCTGTCGTGATGCCTCGTTGGGTTTTCATTTGGTTTTTTCCGAGGTTGATCGTGCGTGTGTTGCTATATGTGCCCCCCCCCTGCAGGGTAAAACTTTCTGAAAGCTGTGTCCGTGGTTATGGACGACTTGGAGCACAGTATCTCGATCATAGACAACTATAACTAAAGTAGTGCTATAAGTTTGACTTTATAATGACTAGTAATCAGCTTCACTATAATGGGATGGCTAAATAAAAGTGCCAACAACTGCTGGTTTGGGTTGTCACCTGTTACCATTGTATCTGACTAGTAAGTATTGCAACTACAACGGAATGGCTAAATAAAAGTACCAACAACTGCTGGGTTTTGGGATGCCTCATGCTATATGTATCTGACTAGTATGTACTACAACTACAACAGAATGGTTAGCTAAAACTGCCCACTGCTTATTATATCAGGATGACTCATGCTATCTATATCTGACTAGTAATTGCCGCAACTATAACGGAATGAATAAAACTGCCAACTGTGTGAGTTCCTCGGTTGACTTCCTCGTTTGGTCTCGAGGGGGGAATACCAAGATGGGTATGCTTGGTGATAGTTTCAGGTTGGCTCCGAATAGGTATTTCTTATCCCTATCTGATATTCGCCAGCTGTATTGAGTCTCTATAGGTTGTTTAGTGCATGTTGCGCTGCCGCTTCAGTCCACCATACCTATGTAGGCAAGGACCACCGAATTCTAGTCTCGCCGTGTACTGGCCTTAGTACTGACCGCTCCCTTTTTTCTTTGCCCTTTATCGTCACCCCTTTATTTTTGACAGGTTTTTGAGATCGATGTCGTTAGCAGGGTTACCCTTCTGGTTTGGCCTGGGTAGGGTTATGGACGCCATTGGTTATTCTTTAGGGCTCTTAGCCCCATTTGCATCTTATCCGTAGTCGGATGATGAATCGTTTTCAAGCTGATTTGGATCTTTGTACTGTATATCTGTATTCTTGACTCATGGAGTCGTTGTTGTATATATCTGTTTTGTGGGTTTCATCGTGGACTATTGTGTAATGATATTACTTTTTTTCCACCCGCACGCAAGTGCCTGGTGGGCACCTTTGAATCGTTTCTATGCGGGTTTTGCGAAAATCGTTAAGACTTGCATAGGACCGATTATGAGGGTGTTACAGAGTGGTATCAGATCCTAGTAGTTGCGATACCCCACTGGTCCAGCCTGTAGGATAACCTAGATAACGGACGTCGTAGAGTGTCAAAACTATTTTGAAAAATCGGTTGGATAGATCTGATTAGGTCTGCTTTTACTTGTTATCCCGCTGCTATTCTCCTCTTATCTCGACGTGTTTTGAATCTGCTCTCTTATCTTTTCTTCGAGTCTAGAATTCTCGTGGTTGGGTTTTCGTTGTACCTTTAGGGTTTATCTTCCATTCTCTTGTAACGGTGCTTCGACATCTGGTCTTCATGCTATCTGAGGAATCATCCTGTGTTCTACCTTTCAGTGGACCGAAAATTCACTAAAAAATTTCTTTGTATCTTTCGGTGTTTTCCTTCGCGACGACATCATCTGTATCAGATCCGATGAAGAGTCTGCATCACTCCTTATTTCCGCACTTCACTTGTCGAGATCTTCAGTCAGATTCCGAGAGTTGGTTGCATAATTATCATGTTCATGTGCAGAGTAATGCTTTGGGTGCGCGATGGACTGATCACCATTCGACTACCCTTATCATTCGCTCTTGTACATCGAATCGGTGGATCAAGCAATTTCACTTCTTCCATAGAAGTTAGAGGTGTCCTTATCTTTTGATACCTTTACCTTCGTCTTTGTTTCTCCAAAGTGTTCTCTCGATCCTCATGGACAACGACCTCTTGTTGGTGGTGTCGCCAGTTTCAACATGAAGAAAGAATCCTTGTTAGTGGTGTTGCGAGGATCTACATGAAGCTAGAAGATTCAGACCATCGGCCTTCTTCCTCGTACCATGAGGCGGATCTCGAGGGCAAGATCCATTGTTAGTGGTGTCGAATTGTAGCACCCCAGTAAAGTCCACTACTAGAAAATTGCGTGTCAAATAATACTTGTGCATCATCATGATATCAACATGCATCTAATTGACTAAAACTATTTTGCTAAAAAACCTACTTTGTTTTCTATATTAATATCCTCCCCCTTTGTTCAAACCAAAACCGTCGGTCCAGCCGGATCTTTTATTTATCTAAAACTATTTACAAAAGTTTATTTTAAAACAAAAGAAATAACAAAACTATTTTTTAGGGGAGGTAGTCCATCTGGTCAGGCCCGAAGGCCCAACTAGACAGACCACCTACTACCCCAAACCCTAACCCTAAATTCCTAGAAACCCTAGATCCCCCTACCCCAACTCCCTCCACCCGCCGCCAGCACACGGACACACCCCACACTCCTCCCTTCCTAGATCAGCCCGCCCCTGCTTTGCCTCTCACCACCGACTCCCTGGCCCACTTCCCGCGTCGAAACCGCCCACCTCCACGCATACATACTGAGTCCATCCTCCCGTTCGCTTCCACCCCTGGCGCCCCTGGCCCCACCCTGCAGGCCTGCTCACCCCTCTCCCTCACGAGATTTCCTCACGGGATCCCGTCTCCCCTCCTTGTCATCTTCCTTCCACCAACCTCCGTGTGATCCCATCATCGCCGACAGGACCCGCTGCCGGCGTGCCTCCCAGGCCGCCCCCCCTGTGCAAGCTCGGCCCTAACTCGCCCCGGTCGTCCCCATCCCTTCCTCGCGCTTCGGCCCGCAGAAGCTCACCGGCGCCTCGTTCTCTGGCCGTCGTCCGCCGTGACCCCCGCCGTCTCCTCACCTGCATCCTCCGCCGCCGCGATACCCTTTACCGCCTCGCCACTGAAACTTTGCGTCCGCGTCGAAATCTCCTCGTCGCTAAGCTTCGGCCACCATAGGTTTCCCCTCTAGAGCAAGCCTGCCTCCCTGCTTCTATCGCGCCATGCACCCCTCGCGAGCGCCTTCGCCTGCTGCGAGCCGGCCTCGTTGGAATCCTCTGTTGTCCGCTTCCAGGGCCCCTCCACGCAAGCCCTGCTATCCCGTCGCGGCGTCGCCCTCCCCTCTCGCGTGAGTCCACCGCCAAGCCTCTATAGGAGCCCATTTTTTGTGCTTATTCCCATCAGCAGTTGACAAGTGCAAGCTCGCTTTGTGTCCCCTGTGGAATAGTGCTTGGTCATGTGTTGTGTTGTTCCTGCTAGCAAAGTGACTCTCACGGCCTGATTAATCAAACATGTTTCGCTGCCTCATCTGTGTTTCGCCGATGTGGCTTTCGGGTGGCTCTCGTTTAGACATCTTAAGATCTTTGGAAGATGTGTACAAATGCAAGATCAACATGAAGCAACGTAGTCGACCACCCAAGGTCTCCAACTTGGATCAACAAGATCTTCCACACGGAGATGAAGACCGCGGAATGTCGAGCTCTCCCTCTCGGAACCTGAAGACCGAACCTCGTGTTTTGTTCCTTCTCGTCGATCCGAAGACCGAACCCCGTCGAACCCTAACCAAGATCGTCGAGGCCCTATGTGTGACCTCTTTCTTTGGACCCTATTTTTTAGAATATATGATATATACTCATTACATTAAACTGTTCATGTTTGCATGCATATTGTGGGTGATTGGGGCTATTTCGAAGATTCACCTAAATTAAATATGGAGGCCATATGCGGGCGAATCTAGTCTAATATTGGAACTATTTAAATTTGTGTACTGAACCGATGATATAATTTTGCCTTGTTAATACAACATTGAAAATGCAGGGTATCTAAACAACATGAACCTATTAATTAATTATCGGGGTCCCGGTTTTGCTTAATATTGCCTAATTGCATCGCATCTTTGCCAAGTCATACATCATACATGCATCATGCCCGATATTCTGCCGTAGTATTAAATAGTGCATCCGATGTTTCTTCTAGTGCTTTGCTTCTTCACGGATTAGGCCGATAAGTTGATGCGAGAGTTGACCCGATCTTCGAATGAAACTTCGACAATGTTTTTCAGGCAAGCATTCTCCCCCTTTCTACCTATTTTACATTTATAGTCTTTATTTCCTCCTGTTGATCTATTTGCTATCTATGTTGCGATGCTATAGATTCCGTACCCCGTTATACTTCCCTGTAGCCCTTATATTGCCATGGACACATCCTATTACCTGTTGTTTGGTAGATAGCCGGACTCGCGAGTCGTAGTTGCTTGCACAGGTGATGTGTCACGCCGTCGATCTTCCACAGTTGTTGGAGAAATGTCGCATGTTTAATGTTGGAGATGATCATGGTTTTAATTACCGTTTAATAACTAAAATTGAAGTAGGTAAATAATACAGAGGCACGGGTGGGCAATAGATGTTATTTGGTTTTTAACCGTCCACTTGTGTCCCGTAGGACCCCGAGTACTTGATACCTGTTCTTTGAATATTCGCACTATCCGCATGTGGGACCATGAATCCCCCTAACCCTAGCTTGAGTCATATTTAATTCCTGGGGGCCACAAAGTAGTTTGGGGCTTTATTACTATCTTGTACTTATGCCATGCTTTACTGCTTTATTTATGATTGCGTGTGGAGCGCCTGTACTGTTTAGGAACAAATGTGGAATGTTTCCGCGGTATCGACAAGCCCAGTCACACTTTCGGGTTCCCAGTCGTTTACAGCCATTGACACAAACCTCTGGGTCCGTCTCGGAGCCGGCCAACTTCGTCGCGGGTTGCTTAGTGGGGTGGCCCCCTGAAATCAAATATGAATCTTGCAAATATTCTGTCGTGATGCCTCGTTGGGTTTTCATTTGGTTTTTTCCGAGGTTGATCATGCGTGTGTTGCTATATGTGCCCCCCCTGCAGGGTAAAACTTTCTGAAAGCCGTGTCTGTGGTTATGGACGACTTGGAGCACAGTATCTCGATCATAGACAACTATAACTAAAGTAGTGCTATAAATTTGACTTTATAATGACTAGTAATAAGCTTCACTATAATGGAATGGCTAAATAAAAGTGCCAACAACTGCTGGTTTGGGTTGTCACCTGTTACCATTGTATCTGACTAGTAAGTATTGCAACTACAACGGAATGGCTAAATAAAAGTACCAACAACTGCTGGGTTTTGGGATGCCTCATGCTATATGTATCTGACTAGTAAGTACTACAACTACAACGGAATGGTTAGCTAAAACTGCCCACTGCTTATTATATCAGGATGACTCATGCTATCTATATCTGACTAGTAATTGCCGCAACTATAACGGAATAAATAAAACTGCCAACTATGTGAGTTCCTCGGTTGACTTCCTCGTTTGGTCTCGAGGGGGAAATACCAGGATGGGTATGCTTGGTGATAGTTTTAGGTTGGCTCCAAATAGGTATTTCTTATCCCTATCTGATAGTCGCCAGCTGTATTGAGTCTCTATAGGTTGTTTAGTGCATGTTGCGCTGCCGCTTCAGTCCACCATACCTATGTAGGCAAGGACCGCCGAATTCTAGTCTCGCCGTGTACTGGCCTCAGTACTGACCGCTCCCTTTTTTTTCTTTGCCCTTTGTCGTCACCCCTTTATTTTTGACAGGTTTTTGAGATCGATGTCGTTAGCAGGGTTACCCTTCCGGTTTGGCCTGGGCAGGGTTATGGACGCCATTGGTTATTCTTCAGGGCTCTTAGCCCCATTTGCATCTTGTCCGTAGTCGGATGATGAATCGTTTTCAAGGTGATTTGGATCTTTGTACTGTATATCTGTATTCTTGACTCATGGAGTCGTTGTTGTATATATCTGTTTTGTGGGTTCCATCGTGGACTATTGTGTCATGATATTACTTCGTTTTCCACCCGCACGCAAGTGCCTGGTGGGCACCTTTGAATCGTTTCTATGCGGGTTTGGCGAGAATCGCTAAGACTTGCATAGGACCGATTCTGAGGGTGTTACATGTATCTTGAATAGTCATCAACAATCACCAAACAATATTTCTTCCCACCAAGACTTGCATGAGATGGAGGACCAAAGAGGTCCACATGAAGGAGCTCCAAGATCCTCGTTGACTTGATGTGGTTCCTTGGCTTATGGGGAGCATCATGCATCTTTCCTTGTACACACGCCCTGCAAACATGATCTTTGGCAAAGTAAGCATTTTCTTTTAGTCCAACAATATGGCCATCCTTGTGGAGACTTTGCAAAGTTCTCATATTGACATGGGCTAGTCGGTGATGCCATAACCAACCCACATTTGCCTTTCCGAATAAGCACATCGCACTTGTAGTGGTTTTCCCCGAAAAGTCCACCACATACAAGTCATTTTCAACGTACCCAACGAAAACGACCTTGAGAGACTTGCTCCACATGAGGACCACAATATGATCATCAATAAAGACGGCAAATCCCATCTTTCCAAGAGCATGGACTGAAAGTAAATTGTAACCAAGGGTCTCAACAAGCATGACGACCACGAGTGTAATATCGTGGGCAACCACTACCTTGCCAAAACCCATTACCTTAGACTTTGACTTGTCAGCATATGTCACGGATATTTGATCATCATTTGGCCTTAAATCCTTGACAATAGACGAGCTTCCGGTCATATGACTTGTGAAACCACTATCAAGCACCCAGTTTGACCCTCCGGAAGCATATGTCTACAAAAGATCAAGCTAGTTTTTAGGTACCCATTTTTCAATGGGTCCTCTTTTGTTAGCAACAAGGATCTTGGGGACCCAAATAGACCAAGCAATATAACCATTAAATGGGCCAACATATTGTGCATACACATCACCATAATAATCACGCATTAGAACATAGTGAGGATTAGCACTTCCCGCAAAATCATCATGAGACATAGTTTTACCACTTGTGGTCTTACTATCCACAATGGCCTTGTCTTTCTCTTGTGTAGGCTTGGCCTTCTTCTTCTTGTTGTTATTCTTCTTGGCTTTGGAGACAAAACCAATGCCCCCTTTCTCACCATTTGACCTTTGCTTACTCAAGAGGTCATAAATGGACTTATTTCCTTTTGGAAAGGTGGCCTTAGCTAGCTCCCCCTTCAACCTAGGATTTTCTTCAAGAATAGTTGTACTACTAGAGGGAATGAAATTACTAGGTGAAGGAATATTGGTAAATTGAGTTTGAAGATTTTCATGGTACTTTGTGAGTGACAAGAGTTAACTTTCCAAGGCCTTGTGAGCCTTGTCAAGCACACTAAAGTCCTCGGCAAGTTTTTCATGAACCACACCAAACTCAATCTTGTCCTTTTTAGCCCTTTATATTTATCAATAGCAAGGTCTCGTTCCTTAATGAGTCTATTCACAATTAAATCATTAGCCCTATAAATCCCTTCAAGTTTTAGTTCAAGGGACATCCTAGTCTCTTGTTCTTCTTCTAGAGCATTATTTAGGGCTTCTACCTCAATCATGTGTTCTCTTCCTAGTTTACATCTTTCATCAAGAAGATCTTGGGTGCGAGAAAGTTGATCTGAGAGGTCCAGAAAATGTCTCTTGTGTTCCCCTTGCAAGTTATTCATGAACTCATCAAAATCAATTATTTCCTTTTTGACCTCAAGAGACATTTCATCATCATTTTCATCATTACTCAAGAGGGTGGGGTGAGATGATAAAGATACCTCTGTTCCTCTTGCCATAAAGCAAGTGACGTTCTTGTTGGAGAGATTCTCATTTGGAGAGTCGAAGAGGGAGAATGTGGGAATAGAATTAGTGTCAAGAGCAGCCATACCACTTGATGTTTCCTCTTCATCATCTTCATTATCGGAGGAGTATTCTTCATGAGTGATCAACACGATTTCACCCGACTTCTTGTCAATGGGATTCTTCTTGATGAAGGGTTTCTTGTAAGGAGCTTTGGAAGTTTTCTTCAACACAAGTTTACCCCCATGATCTTCTCTCTTCTCATAGGCACACCCTGCCACAAAGTGATAGCGGTCACCACAATTGAAGCAAGTTCTCAATTTAGTGACATTTTCTCTTCTTCCATTTGGGTTGCTTCTTTGTTGCATTTCCATCTTGGCCTTGGCGGGGTTCTTCCAAAAGTTCTTTGCATAGAAGGCCATATATTCACCATGAGCAATCTTGACATCATCGGGGTGGCTCATGGAGAGGCCTTCATCACCATAATCTTCATCCACATGTTCCACAACTTTGTCCTTCAATGCAAGGTTGACAACATTGCTCATTCCAAGGGCTCGAGCACGGGCATCTTTGGCATTCTTGGTGGAAGCCTTGAAAGAGGCCATCTCTTGCATAACTTCATTGCAGGTCATGAGGTGGTAGTTATGTCTTCCTTGTAGGCTCTTCAAGTCGGTGGGATCAAAGGGCATGAGTGCACTCACATATTTCATTTTTATCCAAGCATCATCCACATGTGAGGCACCCACATTCCTAAAAGCGCTGGCGGTGGTCTTGAGCCTACGATACATGTCTTCATGATCTTCACCTTCCTTAATATAGAAGCCTCCGACTTCATTGCTTAGTGCATCATACTGGTTCCTTCTCATGCTCTCATTCCCAACATACAACTCTATGAGAGCATCTCAAGCTTCCTTGGCGGTGTTGAGGTTCTCAATGTGTGGGTAATATTTTGTACCCAATCCTTGTTGTATCATGTGCAAGGCGGTGGCATTGAGTTGACTATTGACAACTTCTCTTCTTGTCAAGTTGTTTGGATCCCCAGTATAGAGTCCTTGTTCAATGATGTTCTGTAACTCAATACAAGAGCTGCGCACATGAGATTTCATTAGAGATTTCCATTTAGCAAAAGTAGATGCATCTAGCTTTGGTGTGTCTCCTCTATTGCTTATATGAGGGTGAGTAATTGGAGGGTCGGGAGTGTACCATCCATGAGAGTCATGGTGCTCTCCCTTCCCACCATCCCTTTTTGTGGTGGAATTAGTGTTGTCTTGATTACCCCCCACCACCATACCCGTAGGTGATACCGGGGCATTCTCCTTAGGTAATGGTGGAAGTTACTCTTGAGGAGAAGGGGATGATGAGACACCTATATCTATAACAAGTTTCTCAAGTAGCTTGAGCAATTGTTTGATCTCGTTGGACAAGGTGGAGCTCAATCTTGTTTCCAAGTTATTGGGATCATCCATGGTCACCGAGTTGGTAGGCTCACTACCACCTTCCCCATCATGGCTACCCATGTACTCTTAGGGGGTAAAGCCCGAATAAAGAGCCGAGGATCTAATACCAATTGAAAGGATTGTATGGGCACCTAGAGGGGGTGAATAGGTGCTACTTCAAATTTTCTTATTTTTCAAATTAGGGTTTGACAAGAAAGGTAAATTATCTAGATTATGCAACTAAGGTGAATTTACCTATATGTTAAACAAGCACCAACTAGCACAACACTAAGCAAGAACAAGTAAAGTAAAGTGCGGTAAAGGATAGAAGTAACCAAAGCGGTGGACGCGAAGACACAAGGATTTATTTCCCATAGTTCTTTCCTTTTGAGAGGAAGTACGTCTACGTTTGGAGAGGGGGTGGTTTCAAACCACCAACGCCACGAGAGGTCTCCCTTGTTCTCCGATGAACCTCACCCCAAAGGGTTCGATTCACCTTTTCCACTACATCGGCAACCTTCGAGGTGGATGTCGGCACCTTTACAACAAGTTCGGGGCACACATCCACAACTTAATTGGAGGCTCCCAAATACAAGCATGCTATCAAACAATCAAAGACAAGCTTGTAAGAACCAAATCAAAAGCTAGGGTTTCCAAAGAAACACTAGAGCATGGGGCCCTCAAGTGAATGAGGAAGAAAAGAAGATCTCTCTTGATGAAGCTGTAGATCAAGGCCTCCTCCTTCGATTCTCCAAAGATCAATGACTTTGGATGGTTGGATGAAGAGATCTTGTTGATTTGGTGGCTCAAATGGGGGGTGTTCTTGAGTGGGTTGAGCAGCTGGAGGAAGGGGATAAGGTACCCTATTTATAAGTAGCCCCCTCCACTGAACCTTTTTCTGACCGTTGGAGAAAAGTCAGACCAGAGACTCCGGCCCGCGCACCGGAGACTCCGGTCTACACCGGAGATTCTGGTCCATCTCCGGTCTAGCCTCCGGACCGGCATACTGACTGACTAAGCCCTGCCGTGAGCCAAGTGGGTCGGATACTCCAGTCCAGCCCAACCAGAGACTCCGGTCAGAGCTTCAGGCCGAAGACTTCGGACAAGTCTCCGGACCAGCCTCCGTACCGGCCATCTGTATGTCCCAGGCAGCAAACAAGGGCCTCCTCCAGGGATTCATGCGGAAACTCCGGTCCACACCAGAGACTCCGGTCCAGCCAGACCAGACACTCCAGTCTAGAATTCACAGTAACATGTAAGTCTTTGCAGGGAACTTTCCGTAGATTAGAGGTCCTTTTCACCTTGCATTATATCAACCTGTAGACAATAGCATACTATAAAATGATGTACTTGTTGTTAACGAACACTAAAAGTGAGTATGACAGTAAATGTCCTTTCAACTAGCCTTAGATGGCTGCAAGTGGAAAACGTCTCTAAGAACATCCGTTCTCCAAATATTTCATAATTTGCTGCCAAGAACTTCCCTGGATAAGACGATTAGTAATCTGAAAAAAAAAATATTGAGAACTTCGAATATATTCGGAACTCCTGATTTTGATTATTGTAAAATTTGAAAATTATTCATACTTTAAAGGTAAAGAAAGGTGTTTATACGTGCTTGCTAGAGTGAAATTGAGTCCCCTAAGACCAAATGAGGTTCATAAATTGAAGAAAATAATTTGCATAGTACAAATCTTGGATCGTTACCCTGAAAGGCATGACGACTAGTGTTCTTGTGACTTGCTGCATAGAAATAAGGTGCAAGTGTTATTAATTTGACCAGTTTAAATGTTTAATAACAAAGTGAGACCGTTTGGTTACTTAATTATGAATGGTTCACCAATATAACTTTTTATCATTTACTCTTTGAAGGAAATCTCGTTGAGTGAATATTCGGACATACGAATATATTCAAAACTCTAGATTTTGTTAATCTTAAATATTGAGAGTAATTCATAATTTAAAGGCAAGGAAGGTGTTTACACATGCTTGCTAGAGTCCTAAGAACAAATGAGGTTCACAGGTTGAAGAAAATGTATGGCGTAGTACATATATACATCAAAGAGTGAAACTAAGTCCTAAGAGCAAATGAGGTTCATACATTGAAGAGGATTAAGAGAAAATGAGATTCATGCTTGCTGCAGAGAAATAAGGTGCACCTGTTTTGAATTTGATGAATTCAAATGTTAGATAGTATGCACTAGAAATATTTGGTAGTATGCATGAGCATGATCATTAATATAATTGAACACTAAAAATATTTGGTAGTATGCATGAGCATCACTAGGAAAAGTTTGTACTAGTGCATGATTAGTAATATAATTATAATTTTAAGAAACTCTATATATAAAGGAGATTAATATATATAATCACCACCACCACCAGAGTGAAATTGTCATACATACAACCAGATAATAATTAACTTATACAAAATAAGTAGGAACAGCAGCAGGAGGGACACGGAGATGCCTTAGCAGGGGTAGCAGCAGGAGGAGCATGCATAGCCTACTCCAAGGGAAACAGGCCAGTCCTGACATATTCTCGAAGGAATTTGCCGTAGGCTGCGTGCCGCGCCAAGGTATTTGGGTGGTGCTTCCGGCCTAGGCCTTTTCCAACATCCATCGCGTGATGGATGAAGCTGTCGATGTCCGAGTCGATGACTCTGCCACAGAATGGGAAAAATAGTCTCTCCCTACGATGGAAACGTATCTGCCCACGCCACAATTTCCTTAGCACGTAGCGGCTCTTGTTGTCCCTAGAGTACTTTGTAGAGTTCACGTAATCAGAATCCTCGTGTAGATTTATAAGAACATAACTTAGAACGCATACATATGATTGACAACATATGTAAGACAATATTAAATTGATTGGATTAGAGTTATATGTAGAACAAAGTATGCGGCCTCATAAGTTTTTCAGGAATGGCATAAACGAACCAAGTACGCATTGCACAACATATTATTCTTGTACATTGCCCTAGGTTCGCTAATTCATCCCTGAAAAAATCTGATACCAATGTGTATTGCCTCTCTTTTTGGAGAAAATTTCAATCATTATCCACAATAATATATATAGCAGAATTCAAAGATCATATAGTTCATATGAGAATAAATCAGGGGCCTCATAATTTTTCAGAGATGGAGTTGGGGAACTAAAGTACCAACATCACGACTTATATTATTTGTGTAGCTGCCTTAGGTTCACTAACTCATCCCTAAAAAAATACATCAACAAATGTCTGTCACCCTGCAATCTTTTGAGGAAAATTCAATCATCGGCCTTAGTGAGAAACTGAAATGTAATTCTTATTATACACTATGAAGTATGAATGCATGCAATAACAATTAAAAGATCATATAGTGTATAGGAATGTAGAATAAATCAGAGGGCCTCATAAGTTTTTCAGAGACGGAGTAAGTGAACCAAAGTACCAACAACACAACCTATATTGTTTGTGTATATTGCCTCAATTTCACTTACCTGTCCCTACAAAAACGGACACCAACAAAGTGTGTCACCCCTACAATCTTTTGGGGAAAATTACAATCATCAGCCTCAGTGGGAAACTAAAATGTAATTCTTATACATTATGAATGCATGCAATAACAATTTAACGATCATAGTTCATGTGAATGTAAAATAAATCTGGGGGCCTCATAATATTCTTTAGAGACGGCATCAGCGAACCAAAGTACCAACAACACAACCTATATTGTATTTGTGTATATTGCCTCAGGTTCACCCACTCGTCCCTAAAAAACCGACACCAAAATGTGTGCCACCCGGCCCCTTCAAACTTTTGGGGAAAATTTCAATCATCGGCCTAATAATGAATGCAGAAACAGTTCAAATATGATAGTTCATACGTGTAAAATAAATCTGGGACCTCATAAGTTTTTTAGAGATGGTGTTAGCGAACCAAAGTACCAATTGCACAACTTATATTGTTATACATTGCCTCAGGTTCACTAACACCATCCCTAAAAAATCTGGCATCATATATGTGTCTCCCCTTGCACTCTTTTGATGCAAAATTGAATCATTGGCCTTAGTAAGTAATAGAAATGTAATGTTATATGATTGTTATGTACCAAAATAAACACTCAACTAGCAATCCCTAAAACCCTAAAATCAAATGTTACAGATTGATTAAATTTATAGCATAAGCCGTGTATGAATAACAACAAGCCAAGTAAATGTAAATTTACTAGCTACCAGATAAGCAGATCCAATCAAATATCCAAAATCATCGACCGTTCAAACCATATATATTCCCTACATCAAGAGCAAAAGAATCTATATATGATTGAGCAAATCCTACGTATGAACAGTGAAATATGTGGTTGTGACTAGAGAAGCTAGCGAAGTTGTACCTCAGACTCCTCATCAGAGACCTCCTCCTCGAACTCGTCATTCTCCGCGACTGTATCGAGGAGTTCTTAGTGGAGGATGGGGTCGTTGATGTAGAGCACCCGGTAGTTTCCTCCACCTACCGACGCCTGCCCCTCCTCTAGATCTTCTGCTAGCACCACGACGTTGTCGGCCACCTGTTACTCGATGGCAACAGAGACTGCTGGTTGGATGGAGCCCGAAGCCTCGCCTTCTCAGCATTGAGCAACGTGCGTGCCCGGAGCTGGTTCCTCCTACTCGGCGATGACCGAGCCATGTGTTGCTGCGCCTCCAACTAGCTTCACCTCCGGCTCGTCTCCATGTGTACGCTTTATGGCGCAGCTAAGAGGAGGGCGGTGGTGCAAGTGAAGGAGCTTCGGCACGCGCGGAAGATGCAGATTGGGGTTTTGTGACTAGACAGATTGGGGGGAAATAACACGAGCTCGTGGAAGAAGAAGGTCGAGCGGTTTTATATACGCATGACCATTCGTAGTCCTCGAGTGCACACGTATGAGTGTGGACTCGTGTGGGTGGGGGCTAGCTTGATATCCACTCTGTAATTGCATTAACAACATGTACACACTACCTCGGGAACATGCACGACGCGAGATTATGAGGCGGGCGACATAATGGTCCGCCTTAGTAGAATCCTAGAGGCGATTAATACTTCTAACCGGCTGCAGTTGAGTGACCTAGGGAGAGGACAATAATTATCGTCGTCTCAGGTTCCATTTAGAGGGGTTTTGTTTTAACAAGCGACTGAGGGGGTAGTCATACTAGAGACAGTGCATATTAACAACCGTCTAAGGTTAAAGTTAGAGGCGATCAAAAAATTACGACCGCCTAAGGGTGATGAACAAAGCCGGTGGATTGTATTTTTAGGATAAACCGGCTCTAGGCACAGTTTCTAAGAACGAGTTTGTACTAGTGACATATTGAGAATTCAAGCAGACTATCCTTCTACAACCAAAGATGCGGGGAAGGAGGAGGAAGACGCCATGTGCACGCCATCCGGTCTTACCAATGAGGGTGTAGCAAGATGGATAGCACGGCGGTGTTTTCAGTGGCTTCCGCAACGCTTCTATAGTCGGAGGTACCCCGGCATCGGCAGCTGGTGTGGTCGCTGTTTTCAAGAGAGCTTACCAGACAACCGAAACTCCTATAATATTTTCTTACATCAGTCCATATACAAAACACAATTATCACATAAATACATAAAAAATGGGAAAGGAATCTACGAATTTATCAGAATGTATCGAGCCACCGCCGTTATCCAGCCTCTATTGTGGCCAGAGGGGTCAGGGAAAAAGGGCACGTACCATTTAGATGGATGCGATCTGCAGGCCGCCCGCCTTCCAGAAGTCACCCAGCATGCCGCTAGTCAACAGGTGTACTTTTGCATACTGGCATTGATAAAGGGCATTATTTTATCCATCAACTATATGTTTATATTCTGTTTGTAATTACAGACTTTACTATAGAGGTGAATCGAGATAGACAAAAAAGATTGTGATATTTCCTACGATTTTCATGGCATCAATTCAAATAATCTCGAGATTTGAAGTTAGGCAGCATTTGTACCAAACAGATGTTATATTTCAGCAGTTGGCATTACACTGAAATAAACAAATGGACACATGATATCTTTGGGCGTATGTCATTTAAATCATCAAATAATATCCTTGGATAATATAAGCGCTATGTATAATGTATTGCTTAGCAAGAGAAACCATAAGGATCTATGTCGATATGTATTTTACAACCTGACCACAAGTCAAGCATATAGAGTGGATGGGAGTATTATCATCACTCATAATAGACACTTGTTAGCAGTTATTGTAGGGGTTTGTAGCATGGAAAACAAAAAAATTCTATCACATGAACATACAAAAGCCAAGATCTAATCTACGACATCGGTGCAACGAGTTTATAGAGTACTAACCCTCAAAGATCCAAAGCGTTTAACGAGATCGGATTCTCGTGGTTTATGTAGTCGATCACTTCCCGATCTCAAGATCGCGAAGACGATCCTTCCGGCGCCACGTTCTGGCAGCGCTTCCGCATTCGATCACACGTTCGGTACTTGATGAAGACCTTCCTCTCCCTTGTTCCAGCAGACAGCAGAGGTTGTAGATCTCCTCGCGATTCCAGCAGCATGACGATGTGGTGGTGGAGGTGGAGGAGTAGATCCGGCAGGGATTTGCCTAAGCCGGAGCAGGTATGGTGGAGGAGAGAGGGCCTCGATGGCAAGGGTTTAGGCGCCAAGGAGAGGGAGGTGCTGGCGGCTAGGGTATAGGAGGTTGCGACTTGGAGAGGGGCTAGGGTGCCGGCGGCTTGGGGGGCAGCGGCGGCCTAGGGTTTGGGGTGAAGTCCAAGGGAGGGCCCCACCCCTTGCTTATATGGGAGGAAGAGGCGGCAAGGGGAGGCCGAGTCCTTCCCCAACTCCCCTTGTGGCCGGCGGCTTTGGGAGGGGGAGGGAAACCTCTCCCTTGTAGGTTTCCTTTCCTTCCTCCACTACGACTTTGACTTTCCAAATTGGGATTGGACTTTTCAAACTAGACTTTGACTATTCAAACTAGAGTTTGATTCCCATTTCCTAGTCATGGCCGAGCTGACCTAGGGCTTGATGCCACCAGCCCCACTAGGGCATGGCGCATCCAAGTGCCCCCCCCCCCTCCGGGGTGGTGGACCTTCTAGAACCTTCTAGAAGCTTCTTGTCAATACACCGAAAACATTTCTGAACCCCAGAATTGGAATTTCCTTATATGAATCTTATTATCCGTACCATTCCAGATCTCCTCGTGATGTCCTGGATCCAATCCGAGACTCCGAACAATGTTTGGTCTCCAACTCATATTCCATATCTACTAAACAACATTGAATCCTTAAGTGTGTCTCCCTACGGTTCGTGAACTATGCAGACATGATCGAGACACCTCTCCGATCAATAACCAATAGAGGAATCCGGAAATTCATATGGTTTCCACATATTCATATAATTACATTGTGATCGAATGAACCATTTACATACGATACCGATTCCCTTTGTCGCGCGATACTTTACTTATCCGAGGTTTGATCGTCGGTATCTCTATACCTAGTTCAACCTCGTTACAGATAAGTACTCTTTACTTCTTGTGTGATATGACATCCTTTGTGACCTAGTCACATGCTTGCAAGACAATTGGATGATATTCCACCGAGAGGGCCCGGAGTATATCTATCTGTCATATGGATGGACAAATCCCACTCTTGATCCATGTGCCTCAACACATACTTTCAGAATACCTAATGTCACCTTTATAACCACCCAGTTACGGAAGTGGTATTTGATGTCATCAAAGTATCCATCTGGTGATGGTGATTAACATGATCTCATGGTCGAAGGATTAGGTTACTATGTATTTGAAAGCTTATAGCAAACAAACTCTAAATGACTTGATCTCATGCTATGCTAACTATAGGAGTGTGTCTATCACATCATTCTCCTAATGATATGACCTTGTTATTAATAACATCCAATGTCCATGATCAGGAAACCATGATCATCTATTAATCAACAAGCTAGTTTAACAAGAGGCTTACCAGGGAATCTTTTATGTTTACAAAACACACAAGTATTAATGTTTTCGGTTAATACAATTATAGCATTGTTATGCAAACATTTATCATAAATATAAAGATATAATAATAACCATTTTTATTATTGCCTTTTGGACATATCTCCAACAGTTATAAAGCAGAAGAAGTTACATAATTATAATCAAGCAGTCCATCATCTGATCCAAAATGTGATTCCAGCAACGCATCATCTGATATAACTCATGATTCCCCCACACACCCGATCTAACCTACCGCCTAGAACAATTTGAGAATGACCCAACAGCTATGTATCCTATTTAACACGCATGGATCTAGCTGATCATGGCAAATAGCTGCATATAAGCATAAGGAATAGTAAATAAGTAACAACTTTGTGCATGAGCCAACAATGAGAACAACGACGAGATGCATAGGGAGAGCCAGGGGGAGATGGATCGTACCCTTTTACTTTCCCTGATATTTCAACTAGATGAGCATCGAAAGAGTGACATGGAAGAGGTAATTCAGGGGACGTGCCAGCGGGAGCATGAGGCCCTCGGGGTAGAGGTCAAGCACCTTATTCGCCCAGACAGAGTCGGCCTTTGAGAGCACACAAGACGACAAAGTTGCGGGCGACATCGGGCCCATGGACTGTGGAGGAAGGCGAGGGCCTTTGTGATGCCACCCGACCCATGCTCCTTGTCGACGATTAGGGCGGAGGTCGACCGCCTTCTTCGCCCAGAGCCCAGACAGGGCAGGCCTCCAGGAGCTGCAGAATGGTGGATATGCGGAAGGCGTCGATGACGTGGAGGCAGACAAAGGGATGGCGTATAACCCGTACTCCAAGCGATGGCCTCCATCCTTGGAGATGCGAGGAGACCAGGGAGAGAAAATCGGAAGTTGCGGTGGTGCCGGCGGAAATAGCATTGGCGGCGTGATGCGTGAGGGCCAAAATGTAAAACGGCGACACACGAGCGACACGCGAAACACAGCCTGCTAGGAAACGGTACACCAAATTATTTTTAGATAGCAAAGATTTGGTTGTTTGCTAGTTCAAAGGCGCTTAAAGCTACTAACTCGGTTCCACAAGTTTTCGACGAGGAAGCGGCATCGGTCGGCGGTGGAGGCTCCAGCGAGCTGCTTCTCGTGGATGAGGAAGACGACAAAGGGGTACGTAGGCCTTGGGCTGGGATGGGCCGCACGTGGGCTATGGCAAAGGAAGGAGAGAGGAAGGGCTGCTGCAGCGCTGGGCGGCAGAGAGGAGAGAAGGAAGTGTTGGAGATATGCCCTAGAGGCAATAATAAATATAGTTATTATTATATCTTTGTGTTTATGATAAATGTTTATATTCATGCTATAATAGTATTAACAAGGAAACATTAATACTTGTGTGAATTGTAAACTTAAATTGAAGTCCCTAGTATAGCCTCTATACTTCACTAGCTTGTTGGTTAATAGATGATTGTGGTTTCCCTATCATGAACATTGAGATGTTATTAACAACAAGATCATATCGTTAGGAGAATGATATGGTGGACATACTCCTATAGTTAAGCGTAGCATAAAGATCAAGTCATTTCAATAGTTCAATTGCTATATGCTTTCTGATACATAGTAACCTAATTCCTTCGACCATGAGATCATGCATATCACCTTTACCGGATGGATGCTTTGATGTCATCAAACACCACACCGTAACAGGGTGGCTATAAAGGTGGCATTGAGTGTTCGGAAAGTATTGGTTGAAACACATGGATCAAGAGTGGGATTTGTCCATCCATATGACGGATAGATATACTCTGGGCCCTCTCGGTGAAATGTCATCCAATTAGCTTGCAAGCATGTGACTGGGTCACAAGGGATCACATATCACGGGAACGAGAAAAGAGTACTTATCAGTAACGAGGTTGAACTAGGTATGCAGAGATACCGACGATCATAACCTCGGATAAGTAACATATCGTGAGACAAAGGGAAATTGGTATCATATGTAAGTGGTTCATTCGATCGCAAAGTAATCGTAGAAATATGTGGGAGCCATATGAATTTCCAGATTCCTCTATTGGTTATTGTTCGGAGAAGTGTCTCGATCATGTCCGCATAATTCACGAACCGTAGGGAGACACACTTAAGGATTCGACGTTGTTTGAGTAGTTATGGTATTATGAGAAAGAGACCGAATGTTGTTCGGAGTCTCGGATGGGATCCGGGATATCACGAGGTGATCCGGAATGGTCCGGAGAATAAGATTCATATAAGGAAAGTCCCATTTCGGAGTTGGGAATGGTTCCGGTGTTTTCATCGGGAACATTCTAGAAAGTCCCGGAATGTCCGGCACTCCGGAGGGGGAAGGGTACATGAATGTGTCATTATAAGTTGGAATGATTGCATCATGTACTAGGTGTCTTCGCTGCCCAAAATAAAGGATTTATTTAAATCCTAAATTGAAAAGTCAAACGGCCAGTTTGAAAGTCAAACGGCAATTTTGGGAAGTGGGAGGAGAGGAGGAAACCGAGTTGGGGAGGGAGTCCTCCTCCCCAAGCCGGCGCCCCACCAAGCCGAGTTGGGGAGGGACTCCCCTCCCTCCCCTTGGCCGGCCAGCCCCTCCCACCTATATAAGGAGGGGCAGGGCTCCCTCCTAGTACACACAAGTTCCTATCCTCTAAACTAAACCCTAGCCCTAAACCCCGGTTTAGAGCTATTTCGGTTTAGAGCCTTCTAATTGGTTTAGAGCCTTCTAATTGGTGTGTCTAATTACTAGACCACTAAATAGCCTCTCTCATAAGCTCCACCATACTCACTCCGGCTTAAGGCGAAGCCCTGCGAGATCTCCCCTCTACTTCCGGTACCACGCCGTTGTGCTGCCGGAATCACGAGGAGAGTGCTACAACCTCCGCTGCCTGCTGGAACAAGGGAGAGGAAGGTCTTCGTCGAGTACCGAACGTGTGACCGACTGCGGGAGCGCTGCGGGAACGCGGCGCTGGAAGGATCGTCTACGCGATCTTGAGATCGGAAAGAGTACGACTACATCACCCACGAGAATCTGCTCTCGTTAACCGCTTTGGAATCTTCGAGGGTGAGTTCCTCCATCGACTCGTTGCTACAATCTAGTAGATAGATCTTGGCTTGTTTGTTTGCATGCGGTAGAAAATTTTTGTTTTCCATGCTACGAACCCCTACAGTGGTATCAGAGCCGTGTCTATATGTAGATCTGTTGCACGAGTAGAACACAATGGTCATTGTGGGCGTTGATGCTTTTATTGTAGATTGCTTTGCGTGTACTTTGCATCTTGCGGTATGTTGGGATGAAGCGGCCCGGGCTAACCTTACATGACATCGTTCATGAGACTTGCTCCACGCTTGACATGCAACTCGTATTGCATAAGTGGCTTTGCGGGTGCCTGTTTCTCCT
Source organism: Avena sativa (assembly GCA_916181665.1). Lineage (NCBI taxonomy): Eukaryota > Viridiplantae > Streptophyta > Magnoliopsida > Poales > Poaceae > Avena > Avena sativa. Next base: position 324,175,226 of record OV702295.1, read on the forward strand.
AGCATAGTAAAGATCCAATTTACAACGGGTAATCAACAATGCTAGTATCAATGTTGTGGTTCTTGTTCGTAGGTTAGAACGACACTTATGGAAAGCCCCAAACCACGTAAAATATGCAAAGAAAGTAGAAGCGTCTAACTTTGTTTTGCAGGGGTGTGCAGTGATGTGATATGGCCATGATTGTGATTATATTAGATGTATGCAATGTTCCTTATTGTAAGTTGGCAACCGGCAGGAGCCATATGGTTGTCTTTAATTTCTGTTAAGACCTGCGTGTCCATTCAAAATAGTTGTAATAGTTGAAGCCGGTGGACGACAACCATGGTGAAGCGTCATTGACCTTGATGCAATGCTGGTGATGATGGAGATCATGTTCGTGCTTGAAGATGGAGATCGGAAGCACAAAGAAGAAAGGCCATATCATATCACATATTATGAATTGCATGTGATGTTAATCCTTTATGCATCTTGTATTGCTTAGTAGACGACGGTAGCATTATAAGATGATCCCTCATGTACATAAATTTCAAGTTCTAAAGTGTTCACCCTTAGTATGCACCGTTGCCAAAGCTTGCTCCTTCGAAGCACCACGTGATGATCGGGTGTCTTTGATTCCGTGGGTGAATACAACGTAAGCAAGCCAGATTTGCTTATGCGGTAGCTAAGGTTTGATCTTGACGAGCCTAGCATGTACAGACATGGCCTCAGGAACACGGATTACCGAAAGGTAGAGCATGAGTCATATAGTAGATATGATGAACATGTTGATTGTTCGCCATTGAAGCCATATCAACTCTCGTGATGATCGGTTTTGATGTGGTGGATTTGGTTCGTGTGATCACTAAAACAATGTGAGGGATGTTGTTTTGAGTGGGAGTTCACCTAGATTAATTTAATTATTAATTAGAACTCAATTTATCATAAACTAAATCAAAGTGAATTTGCATAGTTGTTGTAGTCATTGGCATCCGTTTACCACCTTGCGCTTAGTTATAATTGAGATGATAGAACTATAGAATTCTGGTTAGTTACTTTACGAACTGGTATCGTATTGTTTTGAAGTGTTAATCTAAAGTTTAAAAGTCCTATTGCAAACTTTCAGTAAGTTCCGGTTACTCCATGAAGTTTAATAATTGGTATTAAATCAAGAGTAACAATTCCAAGTGTTAGTAAATAAAGTATCATGTTTGTCTCCATGATTCTTGATATTCAAAGGATTGTCTTAATATCAAGGTTATCTAGGATCTGAAAGAGTTGTTTCAGAAACCATGATATGTGGAAGATATTGTGATATCTGAAACAAAGTTTTGGTTACAACATGATAGAGTATAATATGGCAAAAGTCATGTTCTCATATTTGATGAAAATTTGCAAAAGGTTGGAGACGCTAGTTGTCCTAATCTTCCAAAAGGTTTTGGAGAGCAACATTATACTCGCGATTCACCGTTATAAGCTAAAAGTAGCTTGGTCATGGACATTCCATGATGAAGGTGAACATTTGATGTAGGTAAAATGTTTACTACACCAATAGATTACTAAAGAAAGGAATTTGAAAGAACACCAAACATTTGATGATGGTGATCTACTTCAAAGTGCAAATCCAAAGACATTGGTATTTAATTATACACGCTTTGGACTATGTGTCATATGTATGACTCCACTATTAATGTTGATAGATTCTTTCAAACAGAAAAGGAAATACTGAAAGAGAATCTCAGAAATATATGGCAGAAAAGAAAAGACTAGAATTGTTCAGTTTAAGTATATAGATGATATACATGTTATGGCTATATTCTTTGCTCATTAAACAATGTGGTTCTTAAGTATTTTATACTAAATTTGTTGGTATGAATCGTCATACGAAACAACACAATTCATGAACTACAATGGCCTAAGTAACTAGCAAAAGAATATGTGATGATGTTCATCGAGAACAAATAAAGGGTTATTGTGTTGCTCGTTAAAACATCAAAGCTTGCCTTCAAGATTTGTTTTATCAGGTATTATGAGAACAAAAGGGTTGTTCAAATAATTGCCGTAATCCATAAAAGATGGATGATTTACAAATCTCGTTGGAGAAATCACATCCATAAAATAAGTGCTAAAAATGTCGAAAGACAAATTGATTGAAAGATCACTTAGGAAGTGACATCGCCGTTTAAATTATATTGGAAAGAAAACATGAAGAAACTCCATGTGGATGGAATTTTGGAGTCTTTTGATTTTTGATCAAATGACGTTTGTGAAACTTTCCTAGAGAATAATTAAAACTTCGTTCATAGGCCAAAAGGGAACGAAAGACTAGCTTATTGGAACTTGTGCATATTGTTGTACGAACTCCATTATGTGTAGTCAAGAGCGATGGATTTCAACTTCATATGCTTTCTCCGAAAATTTGAGTGAATATATGAATATTTACTTAATAAGGATGAAGTATGAAATATTTGAAAAGTTCAAAGATTTCAAGATGAAGTGCAAAATCATTGTAACAAGAATATAAATAATTTATGATAAGATCATAAAGGAAGATATTTGAGTTACAAGTTTAGCATAATACCTAAGATTTAAGGAATTGTTCCGTGGATTTGCATTTCCCGAAACACCATAAGAGTATGGAGCGTTCGAGATATGTAATTAAAACCTTGTTTGACATGGTAAGATCAAAGGTGTAAAATATAGAACTGCCATTATATTTTAAAGATTAAAAGCTTTAGAGACTACCGCTTTTCCACTAAAAAGAGCTCCATCATAATCCGCTGAAATGACACCATATAAAGTTATGGTTTGGGATAAAACCCAAGTAGTCCTTTCTTAAAACATTGGTATGCTATGCATAAGAAAGATGTGTGCAACCAAAGTCGGATAAACCTGTCTTTGTATAAATATTAAGTATTCCTCCACAAACACCGGAGACAAAAGTGTTTGTCGCTTAGAACGTCAAGTTTCTTTGAGAAGGAATTTTTCGTGAAAAGTTAAAGTGGGAGGACAATAGAACTTTGATAAGGTTAAAAGAACCTTAGCTATATGTGCAGAGTTGCGCAGCACCGAAAAGTGTTCCGGAGGCAGCAATAATGCTCATGGCTCACGTGCCTCAAAGGTTGTGGTCACGGAGGTCTAAGTTTCTATTGAACCAAGTAGGTCGAGTAAACAATCAAATACCAAGATTTGAGGGTTGAATCATTATTTGAGAATAATGAACGGACTACATGCAAAGAAGCGATGATGGGCCCTGACTCCGTCAAATGGCTTGAAGCCATAAAATCCGTGATAATTCCATACACGAGAAATCAAGTTTTGAACTTGAAGGACCCTCGAGAAAGGTGTAAGACCTTACAGTTGTGTTTGGATCTATAAAGAAGTAGACATGGATGTTTCACATCTATGAAATAGTCGACATGTTGGGAAAGAGTTCACAACAATGTTCAAAGATTGACTATGACAAGATTTGATCTTTCATAGCGATATTTAGTCTAGACGGATTAATGTAGCAACCACTACATGTAATTTTGTTATGTGGTAGTAGAATAAACAAAACAAGTTCTTCTAATAGAATGGTTACCTAGGACGTGTGCATGACACGGTCCAAAGGGTTTTGTTAATTCAAAGGATGCTAAAAGCATATGCAAACTTCAATGGATGAAGTAAGCATAGCGGAGTTGGAATCTTCACTATGATGAAACTGTTAAAAGAGTTTAATTTCATCGGAGACAATGAAGATGCTTGCATTTGCAAGAAATTAAGTGGGAGCGCTAAGACATATTTCTAATACATTATGTGGAGGACATATTGTTGATTAGAAATGATGTATCTTTTATTAACACATGTTAAGAATTTCATCCTGATGAAAGACTTAGGCAAAACCCAAATATTTGGCATCAATAGATGCTAATATGGTTGTGCCAGAAGTACATAGACAAGATATTGAATGAGTTCAATATAGAAACTACAAGAAAGGTTCTTGTCGCACAGAAAGGATTGAAAGAGTTCAATGTTGATGATATATTCAAGTGTATTGACATTTGGTAAGTGAAACAAAGATTCAAGTATAGATTGATACTTGATGTATGAAATCACAAAGAGTGTTTATATCAATCATACTGTGGTATGTACAAATCCAGATATGTCCTATGCTCTAAAAAAGTTATGAGCATATACCAAAATGATTCATGAGATGATCATTGGACGATAGTAAGGATATTCTTATGATCTTTTGGAAGAACTAAGAGTATATTATTTGTAGAAGTGACAAATAGATGGTTAGTTCATTGTAAAAGTACTACATTGATACTAGTTTTGTCACAGAGTACAAATTAAATTTATCTCAATCTAAACTAAGGGTGGCACAATATAATGAAAAGTAAGTTCCATAATGGATTTGGATGAGTTCCAAAGTTAAGACATTGTGACAGATACTACAACAAAAGGCTAAGTATATGACTGCTATAATAGCAGCAAAAGAGGGCATTTGTGTCAAGTAGTTTGTTATCAAACTAGGTGTAGTTCACAGCGGGATAATACTATGAAGATATATTGTGCGACAATATTATCAACATGTTTTAACCCCAAAGAACTAAAGGTCACACCGAAAGACCAAATTATACAAAGCCATCTCATTAGAGAATGAGTGATGCGTAGAGACGCAAAGACATGCAATTACACACGGACCTGGAAGTGTCAGATCCGGAGATCAGTTGACCACTAGCAATCGTGTACATGCAACACCGGAAAGCCATAGGTGTTGAATACACAAAGGTTTGAAACTAGATTATTGACTCTAGTGCAAGTGGGAGACTGTTGGAGATATGCCCTAGAGGCAATAATAAATATAGTTATTATTATATCTTTGTGTTTATGATAAATGTTTATATTCATGCTATAATAGTATTAACAAGGAAACATTAATACTTGTGTGAATTGTAAACTTAAATTGAAGTCCCTAGTATAGCCTCTATACTTCACTAGCTTGTTGGTTAATAGATGATTGTGGTTTCCCTATCATGAACATTGAGATGTTATTAACAACAAGATCATATCGTTAGGAGAATGATATGGTGGACATACTCCTATAGTTAAGCGTAGCATAAAGATCAAGTCATTTCAATAGTTCAATTGCTATATGCTTTCTGATACATAGTAACCTAATTCCTTCGACCATGAGATCATGCATATCACCTTTACCGGATGGATGCTTTGATGTCATCAAACACCACACCGTAACAGGGTGGCTATAAAGGTGGCATTGAGTGTTCGGAAAGTATTGGTTGAAACACATGGATCAAGAGTGGGATTTGTCCATCCATATGACGGATAGATATACTCTGGGCCCTCTCGGTGAAATGTCATCCAATTAGCTTGCAAGCATGTGACTGGGTCACAAGGGATCACATATCACGGGAACGAGAAAAGAGTACTTATCAGTAACGAGGTTGAACTAGGTATGCAGAGATACCGACGATCATAACCTCGGATAAGTAACATATCGTGAGACAAAGGGAAATTGGTATCATATGTAAGTGGTTCATTCGATCGCAAAGTAATCGTAGAAATATGTGGGAGCCATATGAATTTCCAGATTCCTCTATTGGTTATTGTTCGGAGAAGTGTCTCGATCATGTCCGCATAATTCACGAACCGTAGGGAGACACACTTAAGGATTCGACGTTGTTTGAGTAGTTATGGTATTATGAGAAAGAGACCGAATGTTGTTCGGAGTCTCGGATGGGATCCGGGATATCACGAGGTGATCCGGAATGGTCCGAAGAATAAGATTCATATAAGGAAAGTCCCATTTCGGAGTTGGGAATGGTTCCGGTGTTTTCATCGGGAACATTCTAGAAAGTCCCGGAATGTCCGGCACTCCGGAGGGGGAAGGGTACATGAATGTGTCATTATAAGTTGGAATGATTGCATCATGTACTAGGTGTCTTCGCTGCCCAAAATAAAGGATTTATTTAAATCCTAAATTGAAAAGTCAAACGGCCAGTTTGAAAGTCAAACGGCAATTTTGGGAAGTGGGAGGAGAGGAGGAAACCGAGTTGGGGAGGGAGTCCTCCTCCCCAAGCCGGCGCCCCACCAAGCCGAGTTGGGGAGGGACTCCCCTCCCTCCCCTTGGCCGGCCAGCCCCTCCCACCTATATAAGGAGGGGCAGGGCTCCCTCCTAGTACACACAAGTTCCTATCCTCTAAACTAAACCCTAGCCCTAAACCCCGGTTTAGAGCTATTTCGGTTTAGAGCCTTCTAATTGGTTTAGAGCCTTCTAATTGGTGTGTCTAATTACTAGACCACTAAATAGCCTCTCTCATAAGCTCCACCATACTCGCTCCGGCTTAAGGCGAAGCCCTGCGAGATCTCCCCTCTACTTCTGGTACCACGCCGTTGTGCTGCCGGAATCACGAGGAGAGTGCTACAACCTCCGCTGCCTGCTGGAACAAGGGAGAGGAAGGTCTTCGTCGAGTACCGAACGTGTGACCGACTGCGGGAGCGCTGCGGGAACGCGGCGCTGGAAGGATCGTCTACGCGATCTTGAGATCGGAAAGAGTACGACTACATCACCCACGAGAATCTGCTCTCGTTAACCGCTTTGGAATCTTCGAGGGTGAGTTCCTCCATCGACTCGTTGCTACAATCTAGTAGATAGATCTTGGCTTGTTTGTTTGCATGCGGTAGAAAATTTTTGTTTTCCATGCTACGAACCCCTACAGGAAGAGATGGGCTCGGCCTAGTTAGATTAGGAGCAGTTTTTATTTGCTAAAAACATTTTCTATTTCTGTTTTCCATTTTCTCTTTGTATTTCCATTTGTAATTCTGTTTTGAATACTTTCAAAATACCAGAAATTTTGTAACTATTTAAATTAGTTGAGGGGCCCTCAGAACAATTTAGGCTCCACACATTTTGGGTGTCCAAAATATTCAAAACCGTTTGAATTGATTTTCAGAGAGAGGAAGGAGAATTAGGGTTTTGCATATGTTTCTTGTTATTTGCATTGTTTAAATGTCTTAGCAAAATACATGATGCCCATGAATGCACAAACAAATCCTAGTTAGTATTTAATAAAGCTAGGGTTGTTACAATTCCCCTTAAAAGAATCTCGACCCGAGATTCCTAGGTAGGAAGATAGAAGGAACAGGGTTACACTAAACTTCGATGATCTTTTCGAAGAGTTTGAGCCATGCCACCATGACGGATGGACGAAGCGCTTCATAATCTTCGAGGTGGATGCTCACACTAAAGGTAAGAGGGAATGACACGGAACCACAAATTGAGTATCTCATGATCAACTCGTGGATAGATGTTTTACAGACATCTCTAAAGCCAACAAACATGAAACACGTCAAGGTAATAGAGGAAACAAAAGGATATGGTTTTTTTTCAAGGTGACACATAATTGGTCGATTGAGACCATGGAGCTTGCAGAAGAATTTTTACTTCTGAGGGAAGAAACTTCTAACAAATGGAACATGACCATAGACTTTGAGATATAAACCTCTACTAAGCTTCTTAATAGATCTTTACAGGTGGAAAAGATAGATACCAACAAAACCAAGCTATTGAACTACTTTTGACATAGAAGGGTCACTCTTTCATTCAACATAAGGCTAAGACAGAAAGGTGTTTTGTGCAGAGGACTCGTAAGAGCCATAAGGAACATGTAACAAGAGAAACTATTGATTACCAAAATCATAATCGCTCTTCGAACATATTTAATAAAGCGAGAATGAAACTCTTTATTCATCCAGAACTATCGAAATCTTTGCCAAAGATATTGATATCACTTTACACCACCAAGATGAATAATTTAGAATATTCCTGATGACACGGAAGAAAGAAACTTCATTCTCAGACTCCAAGTACTTAGCATAACAAGACGCTTGCCATCATAAAAGGGTCTAGAGGATCGACCGAGAGACATTTAGCAACTCTACTTTAAATGTTCTCCTTGATGTTCGAAACACCGGTAGCAGGCTACTGACAGGCCTTTAACCAGTCATCAAGTAAAGGTCGGACTTCGGATCCAAAGGAAACCATCAGCACAACTCCTATAATAAATCATAGAAGATGCCTCATGAGGAGTGGTTGTTATTGCTGAATCAGGAGAATATGACAAAAGGTCTTTCCAGCTAAGTGTGTTAACCATTACATCAATCTTGCCAGAGTTACAATAGACCTAGGTCATAACCTTGAGGAACACCAGCCATTACCGCTGCTTGAGATTCAGCTTTGGTTAGGTGGAGAGATACTTCAGACTCAGCATGTCCGAATAGAAAGTGTGCAACATTTACGCAAAGGTAAAGTCATTAGATTCTCAAGACATGGACTACAGTGTCAAGATCCAAAAGATGAGATAGATTGCGGAACCCATGTGATAGCAAGTTATGAAAAGATAATTGCATCTACATGAATTGTTTGCAACAATTACAACTGAATCCTTGTTGGTAAACATTTAGGAGGATATCGAAGTTTGTAGGACTTCTTCTCTTCCATGACAAGTCAGTTAGTGGCTTGCTGTGCTTGGAGGATCTTCTCGAGATGTGAAGGTATCAACCTACCATATCAAGAATACCTCGCACATGCTTGACTAATTTGAAATGATTCCCGAGGAAACAAAGACAGCTCTACTCAGATCCACGACGACAACTCTCAACATTTGCACGTGAACCCGAGGAGGTCACTTCTAACATCCAGAACACATACTTCGAGGTAACACGAAGATGGTTCTCAAAAGTTTTCCAACATTAATGCCAACTATTCCATATGAATCTGATATAACATGGAGAAGATAAGGATGTCATCGATGGGCTCAATAACAAACTTATCAAGACACTCCATTTAGATGGACTCATATGTTATATGAACAAGCCATAAACGTTGGTCAGACCAGAGGACATGAAGATGTACTTAAGTGAGACATCACAAGTGGATACATCATCAGAATAGTCCTTGGATCTGAGTTTTATTTGACGATTACCCAAATCAAATCAAAGGCGGTAACGATAACATATCCACAAAGGACATACTATCTTACTTCAGCACGAACAAAACTAGAAATCCCTTTAAGGAGGAACAGAGTTGGATAAAACTTTCGTCTTACAACTCTCCAAGTTGTTGTTTAAGCTCAACCAAATAGTTTAGGGGTGTCCAGTATGGATCCTTGGAGAAAGGAGCGGTTTAAAGAAACAGCTTACTCAAGAACCTGACAACACGGTCATGTGGCAACATGGCGATACTTATAGAAGACATCCAGACTATCACGAACCACCGATATGTCACTTAGTTCGAGAGGAAACTTGCTTGGTAAGGCAAGAACACGTAGTCGCAGAGGTTGGCATAAACCTAACTCTTTAACCGAAGAGGGTGCACTAGGATAACGGACTTGATAGCACAATCATCCTTTGCTTAGTGATAGGGTTAACCAATCATGCTAAGAATGACACAAAGGTCCTTGAAGTTCAAAGCAATAAAAATTGCTAGTAATCTCAGATGACCACATTATTATGCACACACATAATTCACGAGCATGAGAGCTCGAGGGAGGGTGGGTAAATATGTGTAAAAGCATCACTTTATTAAGGGGTCCTGAAACTCAGCACGACCTCTTAGTATAAAAGAGTGTGACACTTTAAGGTAGAGCAGAAAGAAGCTAATCAATGCCTCTTGATCTACGGATTACAACACTTTGACCTGGTCCTGGATATGACGAGGTACTGGAGTTTGTTTCTCCTGACATCCCGAAATGGTTTTTCATGACGAACCACAAGAGTATCTTGCATCGGAAGGCACCAATGCACATTTACTACTTGGCTACCAACTAGTAGACAAAGGTCGGAAAACAACAAGGAAACGGAAGAACATGCTCAGGTTAGAATCCCAAGATGTGGATGCATAAGTCAACAATCTTCCGAAGACCAATGCAGAGAAGGGTAAGGGGTGGCAGAGTCATGAATATAGATGCGAGACTCAAGAAGAGCACTCTTATTGTGATCTATTTGGTTCTATTAAAGAACATCTGCCATAACATGTGGTAGGGAAAGTCCTTTATCGTCACTGTTCAATAGCTACAATATCCACAAGCTTGAAGGCTATACTAGAAGGTACTAGCAATCCTGAGGTAATGTGTGAACATTAATGACAGGGTTCAACATAATAGATCTTGGTTTAAAGGTCAGCTTCATGTACAAGATTCACAAGACCAGAATCCAGCACAATCGGGGACCTTAGGTTCAAGTCCAAGGGTTAAAACCCAGAGAAAGGAGTAACTACTATTTGAATGACAAAGCATACACTACAAGATAGTAATCATGAGGTAGCTTCCAGGAGAAGAAATGACTTTCGAAGTACCCAAACAAATAGAAAGGAGGCACACATGGCGAAAAGAAACCTCGAGACCTAGAATAGAATTGTGGACCCATAAAATAGAGAGATTATGATAGAAAGAAATCCCTCATATGGATAAGAGCAAAGGTGACAGGAAATTCACAACACACACGACTCTAGAGAACTTAACACTAGGTCACCTGGTTGAGAACCGACATGCCTGAAGAGGCACCTAAGTTTTGAAAGACTGGACGAGATAGAAAACTTTTCCAAACCAACACAAGATAAGGTAACCCAGAGTTAGAGCGAAACTGGATAAGTAGAAAAAGAAGCATACCAGAGTTTTCGCACATAGTTTTCATCTTTGAAAATAGTTTTTACAAGCACTAGACTCAACATCGACCAATAGAAAGGGTTTCCTACAGTCGGTACTGCTCTGATACCAAAACCTGTGACACCCCCGGGATTAAGGCTAGACAAATCCCAGACTGCCATCTGAACATAAGCCTAACCTAATCTCGAAAGCATACAGAGGGAGAATCAGTAACACAACAGTGACCCTACGACACAAAAATTATTATAGCAAGCTCGTAACTGAGCAAAGAACCAAAATATTACAAGTAGAGGTCACTGACCACAAACAAATAACAACGGAAGACAAATTATGCTATTAAGTATAGCAAACTTGACAAATGGCCTAAGAGGCCTGAAGCATAACGATGACGTCCAATCCATAGATCCCAGACTGCCGACTGGGAACTCCAAACTACTCGTCGATTTTCATGCCGTAAAGAACTCATCTTCTATGCTAACACTTACTCTGCTGCAAAAGAGTCAACGAAGCAAGGGTGAGTACAGGGTGTATTCTGCAAGACTTATGGCTAGTGGAGTTATTTTGCATAAAGCCATCTTTATTTTGTAAAACAAGAGGAAGAAGAATCTCGACTAATCAGAATATTTTAAAAGGGGATAAGAGAGCATATCTCCAACTTTGATCATCTCTTGATATCCACCAAATCATCATCAGCTGAACCTATCTAGGATCACCCCCTCGTACCCATGAGGAAGCATCCTTAAGCACACGTTGATCAACTTGCCAAGTTTTACGCTTAGGTTCAAGTTCTCTATGATCTTTGAATCTGGTTTCCAAGTCATCCATAACCGTGGACACGGCTTTTCGAAAAGATTAATACCCTGCAAGGGTGTACAACTTTACGCACACGCGCCAACCGATTCTTAATGCCACTAAAGATTAGCCCTCTTCCTTGGAAGGCCGGCAGAGAGTGGTTGACCATGACCTTTACCTTGTTTTCGTCGAGACCATGAGTCACGTACTAGGGAGATGCCGCCGTAATGGGTCGAGTCCCGAAGTTGGTCCCTAATGATGTGCGCAGGGTTCAAGATTACGGATGCCAGGCATCTCTTGTTCCCGACCACGCTTACCTACCTGTTATGAATGCACCTCCTTCACCACCATTCAAGAACATCCAATATGCGTATGTCGAATCGAAAGCCTGAACTATGTGACTCATGGAATCTACTCAGCAAGTTAGTTGGTCGAGGGGGTTTCTAGGCCCCCATATGGCTGTACGCTCGTCTTGGTCCATAGGCAAGAACTCAGGTCCTAGTAGTAGTATGGGACTACAAAAACCACAACCCACCGTGGCCTCCCATACAAGCCTTAGCATGTTTAACTTTCATCTCCGATCATACCACGTCATCCTGTCAAACTAGATTCATTCTCAGCTCTGATTCATCAACCGGATGTACCAGTGGTAACAGCTAAGCATGGCTAACACAACAGATAAAATAGTTCTAGCAACGCTTCACAAGCTCAAACCCTAGTTATGCTAGGAGAAGTGGATCAGGGGATATAGTCTTCAAAGGTAACATGCATCAGATAGGATTACTCTATCTATCGATAAAAGACTTTTGAATCGTATGCACATGGCAAGAATTGAAATACTTGAAAACATAGGATTATTTCATGTGTGTGGTTTCGCTTGCCTTTGCCAGTTGATATCCAAAAAGCAGAGCTTCGGATATATGGTACTTGACTTGATTATAGTTGGTCAAGTATTGGTCTTCAAGCTTCGACGGTGTTGATCTCGGGCTTTGATCTTGATCTTGATTCCGATATCGTATTCTACCAAAGAAGAACCAAATACCGGAAAGAAAGGGAAACAATCAACACATGGCATCGATGCAATGATCAAGCAAGGATGATGATATGACAAGTTAAATTGTATTGAAATAAACCCCTAAGGCCTGTTTTACAACTTAATCGGGGTCCCGAGGGTTATAAACCCTAATTCGGAAAAACTCCGGATGTATATGAGAGGGGTTGGTTTGTTCTTCTAATTAAACTTGTCATTGAAGTTGATTAACAATGCATGATTATAGCTTAAATAGATAGAGCTCATTTTTCTGAACATTTTGATATATTATCTATATTTTTCTGATTTAAAATGAATTAGTTACGAATTTCTCCATTTTTAATTCATTTTAAATCATTTTTGTAATATTATAAAATAATTTTACACTTTGGAATTACTTATATATTTTTATTAATTAGAAACATTTCTGACTATGTTTATTTGATTTACAACAGGGGTCCACATGTCAGGGATTTAATATTTACAGAAATAAATTTCAAATAAAAGAAAACAAGGAGATATGACCTCATGCTGACGTCAGCATGACGTCAGCAATGAAGGTGCTCCCAGGTCACACGCGGACTCGTCGATTGGGAGCGCCCCAGGATGCGTGGGCGGGATCGTTTGAGAGAGGGAAGTGAGGCGGTCCTTCTAGCGGTGGCGCCGCCCTCGAATGGTCACCGGAGCTGGAACAATGCGGACATCTGCGGCAGCCGACGGCGGAGTATGACGTGAGTTCGAGCCAGAGCAAGAGGGAGAGTTCAGAGAGCACTGGGAGGTTGAGGGCTCACCGAGAACACGTATGAGGTGTCGGGGAGGCGAGGAGAGCTCTGACGGCGTCGGCATCGACGATGACAACCGCGGTGGCCGTCAGAAACGAGCTGGCAATTCAGACGATTGGGGCTTCTCCGGCTTGTACGCTTCAACGGGAAGGATGAGGCCAACACGACAGAGCTCAAGACGTGCTCAGATTGGCCTGGGGAGGCCTCTAGCGGCGGGGCATGGCAGCGACTGCGGGTAGGTTTTTGGGAGGTTGCAAAGAAGAGGGGATAAGAGAGAGCCAGAGAGTGGGGGAGGATGAGGATAAGGGCATCAGCGCGGGATCTTATCCCTCTCCAGAGCAGCGGCGGCGATCTTGACGCATCTTCGACGAGGCAGCGGCATCGGTCGGCGGTGGAGGCTCCAGCGAGCTGCTTCTCGTCGATGTGGAAGACGACGAAGGGGTACGCAGGCCTTGGGCTGGGATGGGCCGCACGTGGGCTATGGCAAAGAAAGGAGAGAGGAAGGGATGCTGTAGCGCTGGGCGGCAGACAGGAGAGAAGGAAGAGATGGGCTCGGCCCAGTTAGATTATGAGCAGTTTTTATTTGCTAAAAACATTTTCTATTTATGTTTTCCATTTCCTCTTTGTATTTCCATTTGTAATTCTGTTTTGAATACTTTCAAAATAACAGAAATTTTGTAACTATTTAAATTAGTTGAGGGGCCCTCGGAACAATTTAGGCTCCACACATTTTGGGTTTCCAAAATATTCAAAAACGTTTGAATTGATTTTCAGAGAGAGGAAGGATAATTAGGGTTTTGCATATGTTTCTTGTTGTTTGCATTGTTTATTTGTCTTAGCAAAATACATGATGCCCATGAATGCACAAACAAATCCTAGTTAGTATATAATAAAGCTAGGGTTGTTACAACCTGTTAGCTCATCTGAGTCTAGTGATAGTTATGATATTAATGATGATTACATTGAGTTCACTGATGATTTTGTTGAAGAGTGCCGAAACACACATGGTACTAGTGCTATTAAGAGTCTCCTTGCTAGACGTACTATTATGCCTAAACTGTCCTCTGATCCTAAGTTTGCCACCTCTCCCATAGATATTAAGGATAAAGATTATGATTTCTCTCTTGATTTATCTTATTTAGATATTATTGAGAAAGGACCTTTCTGTGGGACTGAAAATGAGAGTGTTGTGGCTCATATGAATGAGCTTTCTACTATGAGTGCTTTATTCTCTGTTGATTTTAAGATGCGCAAGTACTTTGTTACTAAGATCTTCCATTTTTCACTAAAAGGAGAAGCTAGGGCTTGGTTTAATAGATTACCTCCTGGTTCCATTGATAGCCCTGATTGCTTGATTGCTTCTTTCTTGCAAAAATATTTTTATCCCAGTGCTAGACATGCTGCTTTGCAGAGACTTTTTGATTTTAAACAGGGAGAAGAAGAGAAATTGCCTGAGTCATGGACAAGGTTTTGTGCCTTGATTCATGCACATCCTGGATGTCCATTACCTAAGAATGAGCTTCTTGATATTTATTATAATGTACTAACTGATGATTCTAGGACCTACCGAGATAGCTTTGCTGATTGTGTTTTCAGGAAAAGGACTCCTACAGATGCTGAAGAATTAATGGCTAAAATAAGCAAAAATTATGATGATTGGACTTCAACTGAGCTGAATACACCTAAGCCTATTACTCCTGAACCAGTTATGCCTAAACCAGTTCTAACTCCAACACCAAAGAAGAGGGGAGTTATTGAATTAAATGATGAAGTGATGAAGGAAGCTAAGAAGTGTCTAAAGGAGAAAGGTATTAGAGCTGAAGATGTGAAGAATCTACCTCCTATAGAAGAATTATGTAAGCCAATTCCCCACTCATCTACTATTGAGGTACACTCTCTCCACTTTGATGAAGGTGATATTCCTTATGGTAAGCCTCCTAATCAATGTTTAGAGGAACTTGACACATTTATTGTTAAACAAGGTAATTTTAATAAACAAGTTCAAAATCATTTATTGGAAAACTCTAGAGCTATTAAAGAGTTGAAAGATATTGTGGAAAGAACTTCTAATGACATTAAAATGCTTTGTAAACACTTTCAAATGGTTCAAACCCAAATTGATCAACTTCCTAAGGTACAAAAAGATATGCTAGTTAATGCCTTAGGAGATAAACATGCTTATGGAATTAGAACTAGGAGTGGTATAGCTACACAAGATCCTTTATATCCTGAAGGACACCCTAAAAGAATTGAGTAGGATTCTCAACAAGGTGAAAGTAGTGGTAGTCCTCGTAAGAGAAAGAAAAAGAAACACAAAATAGTTGAGGAACCACTTTAACCTGTTGTAGATCCTAATAGTATATCTGTCTCTGATGCTAAAAGTGAGAGTGGTAATGATAAAAATGATGCTCCTGATAAGGAGGAAGTTGAGGAAGAACCTGAGAAGAACACTAGGTACACTAAGGAAGATTTTATTGCTGAGAAACATGGTAGTGAGATGTAAGGTTCCCAACCTTTAATAAGGTAGAGATCCCTGTGTTTACAATGCTATTCCCTGGATCATTAGCTAGCATCCACAGTTAAGATGTAATATCAAGAAACAAAGGTCATAATACAACTTTATAACCAGGAATAAAATAATTCATTACATCTTACATAGCTCATTTGGCTAATACTTTACATTGCAGCAGAATATAACAAAAGCATGGGGTCCTTCATCTTCAAAGTGCCACAGGCAAACATGTTGGTTGTAGACTTGTAATCCTAATCAATAAACTTCTCTAACACCAAACCAACCTGCAACATTACAAGTTACAGCCACAAGGGTCAATACATTTGAATTGTATTGGCAAGTTTCACTACTATGTAGAAATAAGTGGATCCTAACATTACATGCATATTTGGCTAAGTAGGGTTTTAGGCTCATTTGCAGAAAGCAGTATAATTATCCTATCTTTTCAAAAATAGTTTTGATCTTTTGTCAAATCTGTCTGAACTCCTTGGAAACCTCCAAGTTCTTCAAGTCTCTTGATGTCACTTTCAAGTTTTACTTTTAGAAATTGGAATGTCGAGATCTTCCATAGCTTCAGGCCTTAGTTGCTCAGTATTGTCCATAACCAGGGACACGGCTAAGTACTTAGATTTTTATCTTCTGCAGAAGTTGTACACTTTATCCACATGACACAATCTCGTGTTGACGCCACCAGTGGCCGCTGGATAAGTACTCACCAAAATGGAGTACCGGCAGATCGAGAATGTGACAAAGTCTTTCCATAGGATTCCTCCCAATACACAATGCTAGCTTGTCTACCAGGCACCAATGTAGGGATATATTTCCCTACACAATTCTAGTTAACCTGAAGATGCCAATGCATGGGTCTTCCACTATGTAGTTGACTAAGCCAGAGCCCATTTAGCATGTGGCTGTACACGGAAGCCACTGTACGAGAAACATGTTCAATCTCTAAGTCCCTGGGTGGTTTTCTTCTAGTGCATATACAAAAATATAGCCATATAAACATGGTTCCCTTTGTTGCCACCTTGTCCAAAACTTGAGTATCCTCTTTCCACCCAGGTGGTTTATTCGGTACTTGTTTTATTACATAAAACATTTATTTTTCCAACACTTCATGTAATCATATAATGTATCCCATCCCAAATATATAGCAGGGCTAAGCATACTACAACTACATTGTTTTCACTAAGGAAGATATAAGGATATCCTAATAGGATATAGCATAGCATAGAAATATAGTAGTCCTATCATGCATGTTACAAAAATCCACTAAGTGTAATGAAAATAGTAGGACATGGATGATAGTGTCACTTGACTTTTTGGTAGAGGATGTTGGTTCACTTTTTGATCCTGCTAATATCACACTCTTCTAACTTCACTACAAATCAATCAAGCAAACATAGATTCAACTAGCATTCCAACCAATATTCAAACAATTCATCACACATAAAATAATAGAAACAAAGTCATGCATGCAAGCATGCAAAAGATAATTTCATTTGCAAAAGTGGTTTCTACTAGGCTCTAAACATTGTAAGGTTCAAAGTGGTCATTTTCTAAAGTGGTAAAACCATTTGTAAAAGGGTTTTATCTATAAACCATTTCTTAAATCAAATCATTATTTCATGTGGTGGAAAATGCTTTTAGCAAAGCAATATTCTTTTAAAGGGTTCACCAAATACATTTTAATTCTCAAAACTTGTGTTTAGCGTAAGTAGGTTTGAATATAATCATTTCCCAAAGGTTTTACTCAAAAATCATTTCCATATCAAAATCAATGTTTTTATTTGACTAGAAATGAGCTAATTCAAGTATTTATTCCTAAACTTCACAAAATACATTTTTAAATCCATGAGTTCGTTCCTAGGGTCACTAAGTTCACAACAAACCATTTTGCAAAGATTTCACATTAAAATTTTATCTAGAACAATTTTTTTATTCAAATTAAGCCTACAAAAGTTTCTGCTAATTCAACCAATTTACCAGAAGCAAAAAATTAAACAAAATACATGGTTCAAAGTACATGTTCTACTGATTCTATTGATATAAAATTTGCAAATTTTGGACGTGTGGATCAAAAGTTATGCAATTTACAAGTTTGCATATAAATCAGATTCAGAATTTCTGTTTTAAATCAAACTAGTGCCACGCGGCGTGATACTATTGGTCGGTACCGCTTCGTGCGGATCACACACTGAGGATCGTTGGATCTAATGCGAATCGCATGGCACAGATTCTCTCATACCCATTCGTTTAAGTTGTTCTGTCTACGCCACAGGATGAGGATCCAACGGCTCACGCATGTTCGACCAAAGATTGGCGGCGCAGCGACGGTGGTTGGCGGCGGCGTGGTCAGACATGGACGGTGCCGGCGATTTAGGAAGCAAGGGTGATGGGGAAGGGCTTTACCAGGTTCGCCTTGCTTCGCTGAGGCTCAACGTGGTCGTTGCTTGTCGAGGGGCGCTCTGTGTGGACGGCAATCGCTCGCCGGAGTTGTCGCAGCGTCAGGCACGTTTTGTTTGTCGTCGGAGGAGAGGATGGAGGGCACCCTAGGACAAAAGGGAGACACCGTTAGGTTCGCAAGGGCATGGTGATCATTATAGTGTCCACGGGGAAGAGAGGGGTGGTCGGGTTTACCGGGGAGACGTCGCCGCAGTTGGAGACAGACGGCGGCGCTGGCTCTGGGAAGACGTTGCCGAGCTCACGGTGCTCGTGCAGATGAACGGAAAGCACAGGGAGATGCGCCAGAGGCTAGGGATCACTCTCGCGTGAAGCAGAGCTTGCGGGGGTGAGGGTGCTGGCCGGAATCGGAGCAGAGGTTCGTCGAAGCAGTGAGGGCACGGGCTCGAATTGGGGCAGCCTAGAGGCAGAGGGGAGGAGCTGCTTGGGGGAAAAGAGAGAGCGTAGAGGGGCGCTTAAGGGGGCGTGATCACTGCAGGGAATTATGCAGCCATTTACGCGTATTGATGTCGGCAGTAACTCGGCGGCAACGGCAGGGGCGTGGTTTGGGGGTTGAAGACGACGGTGAGGTGGCGGTGGGACCTGTCTGTCAGCGAGGTGGAGGGGGAAAAAGTGGGGCCTGTCTGTTTGCGTCTGTGTGGGTGCGAGTGTGGGTGAAAAACGTTTCGCGCGTGGGGTTTAGTTGGGCTGGACTGGTGGGCTGCTGGGCCGATTGGGTTGGGTTGTTGTTTGTTTCATCTTTTTATACTGAATGCCTTTTTCTTTTTCTATTTGATTTTCTGTTTTGAAATTCAATCAAACAATTCAAACAACAAATGGAATCAAACTACCACCAAACTTTGCATTATTTTTAGTTCTGTTTAACAACACAATTCAAAGTCAAAAAATAAAATAATATTTTTATTCTTTTTAGGATCCATTAATAATTAAATAACTAGACCTTAGTCATTAATTCAAATAGGATTTGTTTTATTTAAAATCTCCATTTGAAATCTAAATAATATCAAAAACATTTCAGTAGGTTTTATTTGAAAATACAAAACACTTGGAAAACTTTTTTAAAATAAAATATCAAGTTTTAGTGTTTATTTAAAATAGAAAAGCCTTTACTTTAAAATTGGGTATCAATAAACCGTCATCACTTATTTAAATAAACCTTTACTCCTTTAATCAAAACAAAATATTTTATTTCCAAAAGCTTGGCCAAGATTCAATTTGGCTCTATAAAAATAGTCCTTATTTATATTTCTACCTATTCATTTGAAAACCAAATCTTTTTATTAAAAGATTCAAAAATAGTAATTTCACTTATTTAAAATTTTCTTTATTAATTGTTTATATTTTAAAATCCCTTTAGGATTTG
Source organism: Avena sativa (assembly GCA_916181665.1). Lineage (NCBI taxonomy): Eukaryota > Viridiplantae > Streptophyta > Magnoliopsida > Poales > Poaceae > Avena > Avena sativa. Next base: position 324,194,814 of record OV702295.1, read on the forward strand.
TTTGATCAAAAATAGGTTTGAAGGTTTCCAATTGGAATCCAAAGTTTCTTCTCACCCTGAAAATCAACAAAATTTTATTTTATTAATTTATTTTTCACATAACAAGATTTGGAAAATCTTGGGATGTGACATGAGAGAGAACCTTGGGTGTAGAAACCTATGCCTTTTCCAGGTAAGAAACACAAGTTAAAGGAGGAAGAACACTACAACAAGTTTTGTGAGTGGATGAAACCTTTATTTTTGCAAATTACTTTGACTGATGCTATTAAGTTGCCTCCTTATTCAAAGTATATGAAGGATATTGTCTCTAATAAAAGGAAGATTTCTAATGAGGAGATTTCTACTTTGCTTGCTAATTATTCCTTCAATAGTAAGGTTCCAAAGAAACTTGGTGATCTAGGTATACCAACTATTCCTTGCTCTATTAAGAATAATTATGTTAGAACTATTCCTTGCTTTAGGTAAGCCAATTCCCCACTCATCCAACACTTTGATGAAGGCGATATTCCTTATGGTAAGCCTCCTGATCAATGCTTAGAGGAACTTGACATTTTTATTGTTAAACAAGGTCCTTTTAATAAACAAGTTCAGAATCATTTATTGGAAAACTCTAGAGCTATCAATGAGTTAAAAGATATTGAGGAAAGAACTTCTAATGATATTAAAATGCTTTGAAAACACTTTCAAATGGTCCAAACCCAACTTGATCAACTTGCTAAGGTACAAAATGATATGCTAGTTAATGCTTCAGTAGATAAACATGCTTATGGAATTAGAACTAGGAGTGGTATAGCTACTCAAGATCCTTTATATCCTGAAGGACACCCTAAAAGAATTGAGCAGGATTCTCAACAAGGTGAGATTAGTGGTAGTACGCGTAAGAGAAAGAAAAAGAAACACAAGATAGTTGAGGAACCCCTTGAACCTGCTGTAGATCCTAATAGTATATCTGTCTCTGATGCTGAAACTGAGAGTGGTAATGATAAAAATGATGCTCCTGATAAGGGGGAAGTTGAGGAAGAACCTGAGAAGCACACTAAGGCCTTGTTTGATTTGTGGGAATAGCAAAGGATTTTCATGGGAATGGAATCCTACGAATTGTTTCCTATGACCGTCGTTTGATTTGTAGGAACAGAACCTGTAGGATTTTTTCCTATGACACTTCCCCTAGTATATTTTATAGGAAATTTTGCATTAGATCATAGGCTCTTGGAAAATTTCCTGAGGAGGAAAGGAAACATGGAGGATTTTGCTGGATATGCCATACCAATCCTACAATTTTCCTATCCCTTCAATTTTACTATCCTACAAATCAAACAAGCCCTAAGAACACTAGGTACACAAAGGAAGAATTTATTGCTAATAAACATGGTAAAGAGAGAGAACCTTGGGTGTAGAAACCTATGCCTTTTCCAGGTAAGAAACACAAGTCAAACGAGGAAGAACAGTACAACAAGTTTTTTGAGTGGATGAAGCCTTTATTTTTGCAAATTCCTTTGACTAATGCTATTAAGTTGCCTCCTTATTAAAATTATATGAAGGATATTGTCTCTAATAAAAGGAAGATTCCTAATGAGGAGATCTCTACTCTGCTTGCTAATTACTCCTTCAATGGTAAGGTTCAAAGAAACTTGGTGATCTAGGTATACCAACTATTCCTTGCTCCATTAAGAATAATTATGTTAGAACTGCTTTATGTGATTTGGGAGCTGGAGTTAGTGTTATGCATTTTTCTCTCTACAAGAGACTCCAGCTAGAAAAGTTGATACCAACTGATATATCTTTGCAAATGGCTGATAAGTCAACTACTATTCCTGTTGGTATATGTGAGGATGTTCATGTTCAAGTAGCTCATAATTGCATGGTTTTAACTGATTTTGTTGTGCTTGAAATGCCTCAAGATGATAATATGTCTATTATTCTTGGGAGACCTTTTCTTAATACTGCAGGTGCTGTCATCAATTGTAATCAAGGGAAAGTAACATTCAATATTAATGACAAAGAGCACACTGTCTATTTCCTCAAGAAGGTTGCTAGGAGCTATTGCCTGAATACCATTGAAAATATTGAGAGCATCAAGGTTGGAGAAATATATTATCCCATTCCACAAGAAAATTTTGAAACTATTATGATTGGGACCATTGCTATCAAGTATAAGGTAACATAATCACCTTGTGGAATGCAAAGTTTTGTTTCAAATAAGATTGTTTTGGTAACAAGACTTGATCAACCTTGTTAAAAAAGGATTTTAATGACCAAAATAATGTTTCCACTCTGGTTATACTTGCTTTCTTTTACTTTTCTCCTCCCTGGTCTTTGCTTTACCCTTAGTTTTGCTAGTTGTTTGTTTGTTTGAGATTTTTTAGAGATCCTGTAGTTTGGATTTTGGTTTGCTTTTTCTTCTTCTGAAAAATAGTTTCTGCGAGAAAATCAATTTTCATACCCTGAAAATTGGCCAAAAATAAAGTTTCCCGAAAAATCCCAGAAAATTCAAAATAAATTTTTCCTCGAAAAAAGGGGCAGAGAGGCACCTGAAGTGACCCAGGGGCCACCCCAGGCCACCACACCCATGGTAGGCGCGGCCTACCAGGGGGTGGCGCCTAGGGGGTCTGGCCCACCTGGGGCCCTCCAGGCTGCCTCCTCAAAGCCATCTTCTTTCTCTCTCCCGAAAAACACCGGAAAACTTGTTGAAGCTCAAGTTCTTGTTGTTCTTGATCGTGATTTTCGATCTCCTTGTTCAGCCCATATAAAGTGCTAATTTTTGGAGGGATTGCTCCTTGGTATGTGCCTCCTCCACTTGTCCAATTAGATTTGTGATTGGTAGATTGTATCTTGAGTACTTTGCTACTATAGGTGTCAGGTTGTTTGAGCTTGCATGCTTGTACTATGCTTAGAAACTTTATTTTGATGCATGTGTAGCCCTCTAGCAAGTTCCTATAGTAGTTGATCATCATTTATCAACCTAGAAATCACTTGGTTTGATGTTTTTCTAAAAAAAATTAGAAAAAAGAAGTCATGGACCACCACACATTTGGTGAAATATTTGAGAGTGATGCACCTAGAAGGGAAAGGCTTCCAAGGTCATCTACCAGTTCTAGATCCTTATACAATGAGGATCCCATTACTTCGCGATTTGGTGACGAGGGAGATGAAGGGGATGCGCACCCCTCCACCTTTCCTTGCCAAACTTTCTTGCGGGCTGCTAGGATTCTTAATGATTTTATGACTTTGGTTCGGAAGGCTGGACTAACAAGTTACATGCAGGATGAGAGCACGCAATATGCTTTGCTCACTAAAACATTTGTGGAGAGTTTTCTTTTACTAACAGCGTGTTCAAGCCAGCTGTGTCTTTCAAAATTTATGGCAGGGCTCATTCTATGACTTTGAAGCAATTTTGCAAGGCCCTGGGACTTGGTACAGTTGGCTCATCAAAGAAGATTCTAGCTCTACCCGCTGATTTATTGGAGATTTACCGAGGAATAACCAATGATGACCGCAGAGCTCAGTGAGGGAAGATAAAGAATATTCAACTCCCAGCCATCAGGTACTTTGCCTATTATCTAGCCACCGGTGTTATTGGTAGGGAGAACACTAGTAATATTTCCAACTATCAATTGGCCTTCTTAGCTGCTGCGCTCAACAATGAAGACAAGTATAATCTTGGTTCTCTCATTGCTTGTCGCTTAGCTGCTAAGGGACCCATTTATGGGGGAATTATTGCTACTCGTATTGCTGCTACCTTGAACATTGTTGTTGGTCCACATGATACAGTCTTGGATCCTCAAAGGCTTGATCTTGCTGCCATGAAGGTGCACCACTTTGTCACCACTGGCTCTACCCTTGAGAACTTGGTTTATAGAATGCTGTTTATTGACGGGGAAGAGAGAGATCCCTCTACCCCAAACCACTTTGTTCAGTATTTCTCAGGGACCTTTGTCACGCTGGAAGGCGAAGATCGATGACAAGCTGCGCTCTCTTAACTTCCACGGGCACTATCAGGAGGAAGCACAATCATACGACCCCTATGTGTATTACACGGGGGAGGCTTCGAGCTCATACTAGGACGAGGGGGCTTCCTCGACATACTATGGAGGTGCATCCTCTTGGACACCATGGGATTGAGCCCCACTTAGGCCAAAAGCCTAAGCTTGGGGGGAGTTATACCGACATCACACTCATATATATCATGTTCGGTCAGTTCTTTGTATATCCATTGTTTCGCTTTCTTTTTGATTCTTGTTGCTTCGTTCTCACAAACACAAAAATACCAAAAATATTTTTGTTGTTTCTCTTGGTTTGTTTCTTTGTTTTGGTTTGCCTTAAAAGAGAAAAATCCAAAAAGATTTTGCTTTGTTTGCTTCTTGTTTGGTTTGGTTTTGCTTTGTTTTTTTTTAAATCGAAAACACCAAAAATATTTCTTGTTATTCTTTGGTTTTGTGAGTTCTTTGCAGGGTTCAGCCGTCCTCAGTGGATTTTAATTTCATGTTATTATTCAAGTCACACAAGTGAAGGACGATAATGAAGATTAAGACAACTTGAGGTGTGGTAAGAGGCTAGTAACAAACTCTATTTGTTTCATTTTTGTACATATACTCATCATTGTGAGCATGCTTAGCCTGTTTGTGTAAGGTGTATGTCATTATGGATGCTTAGTAGTTCTTGCTTGCTTGTGATGAGCTCCAACTTTCTAATAGTTTGTAGCATGTCATATGAATGTTTGCTTGCATTGTTCTATTCATATTTTGGTATGATATTGTGGTATCCTCCTCTAACTGTTCATGTGAATCGACTTGGCACATGCTCATGCATGCATATGACTAAACAATAGTCAGTAAGCCTTGGTGATTTATTTTGCCTCAGAGTTCTTGTATCACTTTCATGCCATAATTAGTCATGTTTTGTTGCAAGCATGATTATGACAATTATTGCTCTCTCGTTTGTCGTTCCCTCTCTATTGCTAGCCTTCACTTGCACTGAGTATGTGATCTACCTATGCTTCCAACTCCCCAAAACCAATATTGCCATCTGTGTCCACCATACCTACCTATTAGCATCATTTGCTACTTCAGTGCATATTCTATATGCCGTGTTTTCTTCCAAAATAAAATGTTTGTCTGTTTTGAGAATGTTAGTTAGTAAAGCTCTCATGAACTTGATGGCACACTTTATTCCTTGCACTTAATAATCCTGAACCATTGTGACTTGTCCATGAAATTTATATGCTTGCAAATTATATGTTGGGAGTCAGCAGAACCGTGCTGTCACGGGGAACACTTTCAACACTTTTTGGATATCTTATCCACTTGATACCTTGCTCTTTTGTTTGCGGATGTCGACGATGTGAAATGCAAGGGGAGCTTGTGAGTTCATGGAGTCTATACATTGTGTTAGATAAACGCCTGGGCCGCTAGCCTAAGCCATGCCTAATCATGGTGGAAACTTGCAGCATCACCATAATGAGCATTTATGAAGCATCCTCAATAAAAAGCTATACACATAGTAAATAAAAAGATCGCTGAGATGCTCATTGTCTGCTTTCCTTGTCATTTTGACCACAGAATTGCTCATGTATCATGTGCAAGGGGTACCCCGTTGGCGGTTCTCTATGATATGCATGTATTTACAACGACAAGAACTTTCAGGTAACCAAAGTTGAGTATGATGCGGAGCGACCCTCGTACTCAAGGGACTTGGGATTTCTAGTCTATGGTATGTCAAGCATATGATTCAGAGTGGACCTCACTTTCACCTTAACCACATGAAGATGCCTATGATAGGGGAAATGAGAGCTCAAAGCTAATGAGTACCTTCCTTTCAGCATTTGGAAGCCTTTCAAACTTTCCAAAACCATTTTCACAACTTTGTTGAGTCACCACTTATTCTATGAGCATCTTCTTGAGAGCATAGTTGTCATTCTTGTGTTTGTTCCAAAACTTGGTTAATTATGTCATGACTTTGATGCTTGTATCTCTGATATCTTTATCTCTAGTCTTCACTTGAACTTCAGAGGTGCCTTGGCATTTATATTGTGCTCTACAAACAAAGGCAAGCGAGATACCACTCTATCATACCTTACTATGAGCATTGGAATGTTGCTTATGTTTATGTTTCATGCTACTTATTATTATTGAGTTGGTTTCTCCTCATAGCTTGAAATGATTATTGAGTAGACTTAGTTGCATAATCTTTATTATGAATTGTCTAAGCATCTACTTCCGTGCTGAGAATATATACATCATATGAAGCAAATGTGTTTGTGAAAGTTCTTTTATCGCACTCAGTTTTCAACTGAATTGCTTGAGGACAAGCAATAAGCTAAGCTTGGGGGGAGTTGATACGTCCAAAACGTATCTACTTTCTCGAACACTTTGCTATTGTTTCTCCTCTAAACTTGTGTGATTTGGATACAACTAACACGGACTGACGCTGTTTTCAGCAGAATTACCTTGGTATCTTGTTTTTTGTGCAGAAATTGAACTATCAGGAAAAATCCCGGAAAATATGCCAAAAATTATATTTCACCAGAAGATCCACAGAGCCAGAAGAAGAGACGGAGAAGGAGCCTGGGGGGCCACACCCATGTCAAGCGCGAGTGGGCCCTGCCCGCGCCTGGGGGGTGCAAGCGCCCCACGCACCCCCTCGGCCTCCCTCTGCGCCTATAAGTTGCCTTTCGACCTAAAAACCAAGGGGGGTTTCGATAGTTTTCCAGAAAGAGTTCCGCTCCGCCCCCGCCACTAGAAACCAAGATTTGGATCCAGAAACTCCGTTCTAGCACCCTGCCGGGACGGGGAATTTGGAGAGGATCATCGCCATCGTCATCACCAACGCATCTCCATCAACCACCGGTGTTTCCCTCATCCATGAGTGAGTAATCCCCCGCTGTAGGCTTGGGGATGGTAGGGATTGGATGAGTTCTATCATGTAATCGAATAAGATTGTTAGGGCATAGTGCCTAGTATCTCTATTAGTGCTATTTGACTTTGTTGCAACTTGTTGTGCTTAATGCTTGTCACTATGGCCCGAGTGCCGATCTCAGATCTGAACTTATTATTGAACATTATGATAGTACTATTTGTGATCTTATCTGCAAGTTGTGTACATATATCATTGTCCGGATCCAAAGGCCCCAAAGTGACAACAATTGAGACAACCGGAGGGGATGGCTGTTGTGTGAGGATCACATGTGTTCACGGAGTGTTAATGCTTTGCTTCGGTACTCTATTAAAAGGATCACCTTAATTGTCAGTAGTTCCCTATAGGCTCCGCTGCCACGGGCTGGCTAGACAGAAGTTGTTGTGCAAGTTCTTATTGCGAGCACGTATGACTATATTTGGAGCACATGTCTAGGATTGTTTAGTACTTGGTTGCTTGTTATTATTTATCTGCAATGCCCTAGATCTTGAAGTTACATGTTTAGACTTGTCCATGCAACGCTCGTCCATCCATATGCCTACCGCACTCGAATCCCACTGTGGCTGTTACTGTTACTATTGCTCTTGTTTCACTACTGTTGTTGCTTTGTTGTTGCTACTACCAAACTTTTGCTACTGATAAACTTCTGTGAGCAAGAACTATTTCCAGGTGCAGCTGAACTGACAACTCAGTTGTTAAGGCCTGCAAATATTCTTTGGCTCCCCTTGTGTTGAATCAATAAATTGGGTAATACTACCCGCGAAGACTGTTGCGATCCCCTATACTTTTGGGTCATCAGCAGTTCCAGTGTGTGTGGCTCGGAGACCGACCAAAGGAAGGGGATGATAGGGCGGGGCCCGCACTATCAGCGATAGAGGGAAAGGGGAGGGTGAGCGGGTTGGGTGCTGCAAGCTGGGCTACTGGCGGGCCGCGGTGCTGCACATTGCACTGCACACACGCGAGGGGGTGAGCAGTGGCGAGGTAGTGGGCTGGGCAGGGGTGGCCGGGGTAGATTAGGTTTATCCATTTTTTCTATTTCTCTTTATTCTTTTTCTGAATTTCTGTTTAGTATTTCTTTTCTAGTTTTTGCCTCATAGCTCCAAATCTACTCAAATCACTTTCTATGGTTTTCTAAAATTGTCCTATATCAATATACCCATTCATGAATATCTTTTCTCTAGTTTTACTATGGAAAAACCATAGGTCTTTGGTTCCACTTAGAATGGGAAAAACCCATTTAGGGTTCTTGAATTTATTTTTGGGCAACACTATTTTCTTCTTAGGATTTATATGCAATGTGTTCATGCATGCTCCATGATTTTTGAACTATTGAAATCTTGCACACCACTTCTACAATCCAGAATAAACCATTCCCCTTTTGCCTATATGGCTACTTAGGTCCTAAAAAAGAATATAAGGTTTTGAATTCAAGGTTGAAAGGATTTTCACTTCAAAAGTTTCTTTTCCTTGAGAATTTTCAACAAAGTCAAACAAGCAATCAAACTTATTTTATTTATTTCACATTCCAAAATTAGGAGAATTTTGGGATGTGACAATAAGACACTTCACTGTTAAGATACTTAGGACATGAAATCTCTTACTTAATTTTTTTATTATAAAACATCCTAGTGTTCCTTGGCAAGATGAGAGTTAACTAGAGGAATTGGACTGATTGTTACACTTCTAGTTATTTATACTTATATTAAACTCTACTTTTATTGTTTTGAGTTGTCAAAGCATGTATAGTGTTCTTGGTATCTCTCTAACTTTTATGAGCTTTTCAATTGGAATAATTGCTGGATGCATATGACTACCAACCATAAGTGAATTCATATTCTCGCTGTTTCAGTTTAAATGCTGAGTTCTTTATGGTTTTGTTGTTATTCTTGCTCGAGGACGATCAAGGTTTGAGCTTTAGGGAAGTTGATGGCTATAAATATAACCATCTTTCTCGATGTTTAAACATTGTTTTTAATCAAGAGTTTGACAAGATTCTCTCTAGCTTTGCCACTAATGACCAATTATTGCAAAGATATGCAACCCACTGCTTTGAATTGTGTTATGTAGGAAATTAATCACGCTTTTTAATGCGAAATTAGGAGCCATAATAAGGATTTTTAGGAAGACTACACGGCCAAGTAATCCTGGAGCAAACTCCAAGCGCCAGAGGCCATGATGACCACTGGTAGGGGCAGGGCCCACTGGTACCATGTGTCGGTGGCTTCGTCTCGTCAAACCCTACGACTTACGTGAAGGCGCCTATATATTTCAAGGTCCTAGCCGCCATGCATATGCCGCCATTCTTAGATTGCATCACAACACCACCAAAGGAGATCCATACCATAGTTCATCCCCTCCATCTTCCATCCTCTCCATTAGCCATAGCAATTATCTCGTACTTGAGATCTCCTTATGATTCGGTGATATTGTAAGAATATTTGATTTCAGTCTAAGTATTTTGCACAATATTTTATATCCTTGATCTTATTGTTATGAGTGAGTAGTCCTCATAGGCTGCGGGTTGGGGTGTGCGGTGACCCAGCATACCACTGCATGTGTAGTACACTATAGTTGTTGACATGACATCCACAGAACACCGTTCTGTAAATATCACATCCCTCAGAGTGGTACAACAGAAACATTGCGGGTCCATATTACAAAAGTACACACATTATTATTATTACAATACCGGAAGTTCGAGACTTCCAAAAGATTCAACTTACAAACCAAAATATAAAGTGTTTCAGTGGGATTTAAAGGTAACACTCGGACTAGGAGTTGAGATCAATAGCTTATTCTATAGAGTTCATGCTGCTCGGATCCGTTGGTTACTATTAACTAGGGATACTTATTTGGACTCGTTATCATCGACACCGTAGAGGATCTCGTAATCCACTCCTTCAACACCTCCGGATAGATCAGGTTCCTCGTAGAACACATCTTATTGGCATTCAGCTGCATACATTGGCACGTCTTCGGGATCCTCAGAGTCTAAGCAAGGGATCAAAGGAAAGAATGAGTAACAGCGTTACCCAACAAGTTCATTATATGCAAGGTGGGAAGTTTGATGCTCTAACTACCACCTCGGATTATAAATCCTTGGCACTATGCAATTTTTGTAAATCTTTCTTCAAAGATTGATTTTATTCTGAAAAACTATGACAATCAGCCTTCACAGGTTGACCAGAACTTTCATGGAGTTCCTTTCCTGCCGCGGCGGTAGCTCCTTCCCAGAACAGGGAGTAACAAGTTACAGTTCTTACACTCTGTAGAGGTGCGTTACTTTACCCATGAGAGATCAACTCCTTGTTGCACAACCGGGCGTACTTTCCCGTCCACAATTCCATGATGTGGGGCCCAGTAGTTGGTCCAAGCCAATCACTGCCCCCTTCGCGACCCCCCATGCATCCTTGGTGTACACCATGCCCACATAATGAATTATGGCAATGGTTTGTACAAACCGTTAGATGCCAGAACCATCGTGGAACGATGAGGGTTACCACCCATATGCTGCATATCCTCTACGAATTACCAATTAATATGCATGCTATGAGGATAACAGCCACGACCTGCACATCTGGCTTCATGCGAGAGGAAGAAGATACAGCTGACTTATCTGTCCCATTCCAAATCTCATGGCTAACACGTAATATACGGCGCTAGAACCACTGATGTCAGGAGTTATTAAGTCCCTACTTGATCATCATTGTTGCAATTAGAACTCTAAGTTTTATTGCTCCATCATATCACCACTTAGGATGATATCTAAAATTTCTTTATTTGTGAAAATAATATTTTCTTTCTTTTATAGCATATATGATAACACACCATTTGCAAATACTTTGATAAAGACTCTTCAAAGGACATGAGCAAGTGATGAACTTGCCTTGTGATGGCAAGGTAGTAAAGTCTGATGCTTGTACTGGACCTTGAGCTTCTATGTCTACAAAAACATCATTATTGTCCGGTAAGGACAATATTTAAAGAAGCAAAAATGATTATGCAATAATGTCATGCATCATTTAACTTGATATGCATTCACCCCATTATTATAAAAAAGTTCTTTTTTAATAATAAAGGATTTATAAATATTACTTTTTAATATTTATAGCATATATTGAATTATTTTATTTTATTTCCTTTTTATTTGACTTTTATTGATTTAATAATTCTTTTAGGAATTATCAATTATACATTAAAATTGTTATTAAACATTTATTTAGTATTTTTCAAAAATACTATAATATTAATATATAATGAAAATGATTTTTATTTATTTTTATCACCTTTCAATAATTTTGTAAAATTCCATAAGGAATATATAATTTACAAAATTCTTCTAAAAATTTAAATGTCCAAAATATTATATCTTATTTTATTTGGATAAAAGTGGATTATTGTGGATCCAAAAATATTTTACTTGTAATTTTTGGAATTTTATTTTATTTTATTTTCTAAGATTTATTTGAATCTAGGGGTATTTTGGTCTTTTCCTTTTTATTAAAACAGGCCTGGAAGGATATCTAGGCTGGTTATTCTTATTGGGCCCTAGTGGCCCATTAGTTCTAGACAAAAGGACCACCCCGAAGGGTCTGGCCCAGCTCGGCACACTCCTCACTTCCTCTCTCTCTCCCTCGAGTTCATCCTCTCCTCCTCTAACCCCGACCCTATGGCCGGTGATGCCGCCACCGGCGATTCCCGCCACCGTAGGCCGTTCTGGTCGCCGCCGTGGTGCAACAGGGGGTTGTCGGTAACGCCCGTTCATTCTATCCAATTGGATTCGAGCCTGGGGCTCTCCTGCCATGAATCGATGTTGTCCTAAACCCTATGGTTTGGGGATTGGCATGGATTCGAGTGCTGTCGTGGCCGTCGTGCATCGAGGTGATGCTCTGCACCTCCAGGCATGATCAGGGTCGCTGTCGTGGCGCCGTGCGGGTTGCAGCGCCCCCTTTGGGGTGCTCCCCGTGCCGCCATGGTCGTCGGCCCCTCTGCTTCCTCTTCTATTCTTCAGCGAGGACCTATGGTGAGTTTGATTCCTCTCCCTGGTGCTCTCTGTGCTGGCTGATTCGATGCTAGATGCTGGCAGTGTCCTCTCTTGCTACTGTCTGATTTAGATTAGGATGATTATCCATTTAGGGTTCCTACTATGTGATTGATCATGTACTGGATGAATTGAATCATGTTTGGATGGTCTGTACACATGCTAAATGATTATTGGTCTGAGGCTTGTTGCTTAAAATGATCTATGATGTTTCTGGTGGCTTACTAGATGGTTTGATGCTTGGATTGCATCAGATTCAGATAATATAGTTGCTTGGGAATCATGCTTAATTAGTCAGTGACTTGATAAGTTTTCACTGTCATCTCTGGGTTTATGATCATGATTATGACATGAGGAAATCATTGTCCTGGTGTTGTTGGCTTAGAACTAGTGTACTCAAATAGTGAAGTGTATCATAGGAATATCCTAGTTATGATTCCTGTGTTAACAGGAAAATGATTAGTTAAGTTGATTGTTTGAATTTGTGATGATTAAATGTCTATCCTGATTCATAATGGATTGTTCTTGTGACACCATCATGGTATGGCACACAAGTTTGATTCCAACCCATGGATTGGGTTGTTTTATGCTTAATGACAAACTTGGCTTTGAGGGATAAACATAGATGTTCTTTTCTGAATTCCCTAAGACCAATGATGTTGGTCTAAGGCTTAGGGATTCAAATCTTATCTAATTGGTTCATATAGATAATCCTGGTAGTGGTACCATCTATTCTTTATTGAATCAAAGCTTGGAAAAAAATGATAGTGAGCTTGATCAATCTATGGATCCCAAAGATTTGTTTCTAAGGTGCTACCCTTTCTTTAGGGATGTGCCTAGAAATAGATCATAGGTATATGTATGATTGAATTGTAAAATATAGTTTGACAACCAGAGCAAGGATGTTGCTATGAGCTCTGGTTGGATCCTGGTACTTTGTTGTTTGCCTTTAGAGTTTCAGAAATCCCTATGATGGATTCACCCCACTTGGGTGCTTTTTGAGGGTTTGTTTTATAAAACAACACATGCTTTTCTCTAAATAAGATGATTAGATCATGTGAAGGTTTTATGAAACTCACCACAGACTCTGATGTTTGTGGAGTAAGTTGGTGATGATCTTGATCTGGTTTTGCTGGACTCCTGTGCTTGATCTTGAGCTAATCTGCTCCTCCTAGCTCCTGGGCTTGATCTTGCTGTCCACCTGATCCATCCCCCTCCTTATGTCACCATTCTGGTGATGTTTGGTTGATCCTTGGTGGTTTGGTTTGGCTGATGTGTTTGGTAAGCTGCTGTCTGGGCTGGCTGTTCTTGTGTGTTGTGCAGTGGAGTAATGCACTGGTGCCTCCCACGGTTGTGCTTGTGGTTTTGTGAGATTGGGTTGTTCTATGAGGTCGACAACACACCACATGCATGTTGGTGTGTGTCCTGCCTGTGTGCTTGCTATGCACTTGTGGATATGTTCAGAATTTTTGAAACTTACTTTTACCTGGTTACTTTTACCTGGCTGGTGGATTTGTCCCTCTTGGTTGTCATTTGACTTCTAGCTTTAAATTTATGAAAGATGGATTCTTTCAGATTGGTGAAACTTGCCCCTTCTATAAATTTCTCAATGATGAATTTTTCAAGTGCATTTCACTGACATATCTGAGAGAAATAATACTAACACTAACCTTCTTTTGTTTTCATTTAATCTTTGTCTTGCAGGTACAGACATATGGATGAAGATTTAGTTTAGGTTTAGTTATAGAATAGTTAGTAAGTAGTCCAATGTAATCTTCTTCATACTTTTGTAATTTTCTTTTATTATTTTTGTAATCTTTATTTATTCAGTTGTAATAAAGATTATATTATTATTAATAAAGAATATTCTTATTCTTTGTATATTTCCTTTTGTGAATTGTGTGGATGATTTCAATCAGTTATAATTTTATAACTTGATTATATATATTGATGCTAAGAAATAAGTTTCATATTCATTATTGATTTTCTTTAGATAGAATTTAAGTTGTAATATTTATCGCTTGATTAAATTAAGATTCAGAACTTATTCCTAACTCACTTGAATTATAATTCAAACACTCAAGTTTGAAATTCAAATTCATTTTAAAAACATATAAATTCTTAAAGATCATCTCAAAGTTTATAACAATCATCCTTTAAGACTAAACTTAATATCAAAGTATGAAAGAAACATTGATCACTTAAGGTTTTTATTTGGCAAAAAGTTTACCCACATTTTCACAAATAGATGCATGCAACATTCCATATTCCTAAATCTACCATTCGTTAGCTCCTAAATGCTGGGATGTTACAGGATGAAACCTCACAGCGATTATGCACATCTAATCTATGAGAGCATTGTGTATTGTTTGAATAAGGGATTTGTATCTTGGTTTCTTTGTATCTTGCATCGATCTTTGGACTTGTAGGTACCAAAGATCCCTGAGATCGATAAAGGCTTGAGGCGAGATACTTGGCTAGCTGGATCTCATAGGAAACCCAATGACAGAAAGGGTTGTACAGTCTTCGCTTAGCGACACATTCAAGAACAACAACAACATCACTTTTTAAGGCTTTGATCTGTTTCTTTCACTTAATTATTGTTTGTAGCCCGATACTTCTTGGTGCAAATGGTTGGATCAAAAGGCTATTGCTATGCCCGTGACTTGCAGGGGATTTAGTATATCAGGATGTGTTGTCCGCAAAGTTATCTCTACTAAAACATTACACATGACTGTGCTTATTAATATATTTTATCCCATATGTTGTGCAACTGCAGGTGAATCTTCAACCCTGGCCTATCTCCATCCATTGAAACAACCCACAATATACAGAAAACTAGATTGGTCTAGTAAACAAAGGTAAAATGAAAAAACAAAGTCTTGTAGATGTGTCCTTATTTAATTTCTTTAGCATTGTTTCCCAAGGTTCGATTAAACCTAGGTCTACTAGGGAAAAATAACTATACTACATCCGTGAATCCGGATCAAAGGTATCAGTGATGATGATGATGATGAAGAAGAAGTGTCAAGTGACGGTGTCAAGAGAAGCCCTACACCTAACTCGGTGGCAAGGCCCAAAAGACCAATGTGAGTTAAGAAAGCAAAATATATGAAAGGGAAGGAGTCCAGAGATGACGACATTAAGATGGATATGGAGACTATGGTGAGTGCACGCAAGGAGTACACCGAGGAGAGGAGGATGGAGAAGGCTAGTTTGTCGGCGGCCGAGGAAAGAAGGGCCGCCACCGAGGAAATGAGGTTAGCACTGGAGGAGGAGAATAAGATTGCCATGGAGGAATATTCTCGACTAGTGGAGCAAGATAAACAACTCTTATTCATGGACACATCCAAGTTGGATGAGAGGCAAATGGAGTATGTCAACCTTTGCTGTGATGAAGTGTTGTCAAAGAAAAGAATGATGGCCACTACCTTTGCACCAGCGATGAGCGGCTTTGGAGGCTTCGGAGGCATGGGTGGCATGGGTGCCTATGGTGGTTTTGGAGACATGGGAGGCATGAGCGGCATGGGAGCACCTTCGCGAGGCTTTGCAGGCTATGGCAGCATGGGGGGCTTTGTAGGCATGGGAGCCATGGGAGCACCACCGATTGGTGAGAGTGACGGTTGGACGTGTTCAAGCGGTGTGAAGGAGTAACAGATTTGCCTCGTTTCTTTCAAAGGAATGAAAAAAAAAGGTCGGACTAGATTGTGTATTCCTCGTGCTTTTCTTAGGAATCAGGTTGCATAGGATAAATTCCTTCAAAATTCCTTTGCTGTATTCCTATGAATCAATACATCTACAGTGCAAAATTCCTGTTGGAATATGAATCCTATATCTTTCCTGTAAAACTCCCGTGAATCAAAGGGGACCCCATTACGCTTGTTTCTGTAATGGCTCGAGTTACTCCCTAAAAGAATCTTGTGAATCCCTAATATTTTCTCCAGGTTAACGCTGATATGCACCCGTCAGTCACATGTATTTGTGCATAGATTTTCGCTTCTTTTTTAGAGCAGAGAAATCACAATAGACCGTCCCTTTTCTAAAAGTGAGGTTAATTTGAGGCCTTGATTAATTTTATGCTTTGGAGTCCACAGTATGCAAATCCATGCTGCCTCCCACTCGGAAATGAAGTTCGACCGTGGTGTAATGGGTCCTGCTTGCTCCACGTATGTGTTGAAACCGTCGGTCTGTGATTATCATAATACAGAAGCTGATCAAAAGCAGGCTCCTGCCGATCCCATAATCAGTAATAATGTTGTCAGACAAATGGTATTACTAGGGAGCAGTTTTGAGAGATTAAGACAGATGCACTAGTTACTCGCTTTCAGAAGAAGCTCTACTATAAAAAGCAGGGCCAGTAAGTGTGTGTGGGCCCCAAAAATCTGCAGCCACCGATGATTGACCGTTGGGGCCGCCCGGCAGCAAAAGGTGCAAATCTATCTAGCTGTGCACGGGGTTCTCCAAGGAACACAGTGATGATTAGCAAAGCAGGACAAGTACTACTACTAGTAGGAGTACTATTCGTTGTAATCATGATGCAACATGCATCCACTCATCATGGAAAGATGGTCTAGCTATCATCATGGAAGTACGTAGTATATGCAAACGTCGGCTCGGTTCAGAAAAGAAAAGAGAAAAAAGAGAGAACCATCACGATTCACGCAGCAAAGACGAAACGAGACGGGAGGAAAGAAATCGGGGAGTGAACCATTTGAGCTTCAGCTTTCATGCAGCAGCCAGGTCGGGTCGTTGGTCAAGCACAGCATCTTGTGTGCCCTCAAAAAGAAGTACTACAGTACATCATCTTCTTGTTACTTAAAAGGGGAGAAGGAAAAAAAGAAAGAAAGTGACTAGCAGAGAAGAGGATCGACTATAGTAGTAGCTAATAAGCTAGTAGTACTGGAACAGGCTCGTCATCTCCCGGACGGACCCGAACGCCGGCGACGACGAGGGCATGACGCCGAGCCCCCACGGCAGGCACGGCCCGTCCTCCTGCGCCGCGTCGCCGAACATGCCGTAGGACGCCGCCTTGGCCACGGCCGGGCCGTAGCAGCCCCACTGCTGCGGCTGCTGCGGCCGCGCGTACCCGTAGGCGTACTCCATCCCGCTGTCCGATGGCAGCGCAGTCGTCGGCGCCACCGCGGCGGCGGCGGCACGCCTCTCCTCTTTCTTGTACCGGATTCCGCACGCGTTGCACAGCGACTGCAAGTAGCATGCACGAATAATCAGATATCGACATGTATATGTACGTACTGTGCGCGGGCTTAGTGTAGCCAGTGTATGTGCATTGCTGGTTACGGACGTGGGCATGTATAGGTTCATCATTTTACACGCGCGCGTATATTTACCTTTGGTCCGCGTGGCCCGTTCCTCCAGAGCGGGGTGGAGGTGGTGTCGCAGTTGGCGCACCGGCGAGCGCCGGCATTATTGGTTTGGTCCGCGCGCGGCGCCCCGACGGTCTGCTGCCCGCCTCCGTTGCAGGTGGACACCGCCTCCCACGGCATTCCGCCGCCGGGCGCCGGCGCGCGAGCCCCGGCCTCGGCGCGCCTGGTGGAGGGTGTGCCGAGCGAGAGCGTGCAGTCGACGGACCCGCCGTACGGGAGACCGACGCTGTAGCCCTGGTCGCCGCCGCATTGCTTGGCGCCGTAGTAGTGGTGGTGGTCCCCCGGCGCCGTGGCGAACTGCAGCATGGAGCAGCCGCCGCCGCAGCTGCCGTAGAGCAGCCCGCACGTGCATGGCGCCGCCTCGTGCAGCATCTTGCTGGTGCTGCTGCTACTTGGAGGATCGGAATAGATCGAGCAGAGAATGATGCGATACTCTACTACTAGTCACTGGCTAGCTAGCTACTATACAGTGTTGTGTATCGGGGCGAGATTAATACTATGGAGGGAAGGAGAGCTTCGAGATTGGAGTCGAGACCGAACACGACGTATATATTCTGGGAATGTGGAAATGGCCGGCCACTAGGTTCGATCGCGCATGTGGATGGATGGATGTGGGAGGGTAGGGTACGGGATCCTGGGGTTCTTATATAGCGACGACGTGGGAGTACGGTGGGGGTGGGTCGCTCGCTTTTTACGTGGTAACCTGGCCCGACCCGATTTTGGATTCCGGCCGGCCGGGGGTGGCGCGAGACGCGATGCGCGCCGGCCGCAGCGAGGAGGTATGTCTGTCTGTCTGTCCGTTCGTCCTGGCTATGGGCCATGGGCAATGGCAGCTAGCTGTGGGGCGTGGTCAAAGAAGGATGTGGCGCTAGTTCGTTCGGTCAAAAGGTAGGCCACGTGAAACCGGGAACAGTCTCCCATGCAAACATATGGGGACGTGGAGGCGCTCTCAATCTCTCTCTCGCTCTCACCTCTCAGTAGAGTAGTAGTAGTACGACTGAGACTGACATGCGGTGGTACTACAACGACGAGTCCATTGGAGTTTGCCGATCACGAGGGGCACAGTTCGATCTGTCCCTCCCTCAGCCTCAGTCCGTCCTCCCCTCGTCTCTGAGCCGGTTGTGGGATCCCAAGGCTCTATCTATCCACGGAGACGGAGCAACAACAACGAGATGCATGGCATGGCATGGCATGCATGCATGCCATGCACGCACCCGTTAGTTGGGCAGCGAGCAGGCTCTGAAAGCCTGCGGTGCGCTGCATCAGGCCGGCCGGTCGGGTCGGGTCGGGTCTGGCCAGGTTTTAATTTCCATGGGGATCGAGCGAGCGAGCTGGGGCTAGCTCCCGTCATCTTGTAATGACACGACGGATCCAAATTTCTGGCCTGCACACCCTAGACGAGACGTACTAGTACGCCAGCACCGCATTCATTTTGACTGCGCAGGCAGTAGTGGATTTGGACCGATCGATCCATGCATTTGTACTGATGATGTTACGCTACAATACACCAGGCCGTACATGTACGTCGTATAGCACAGTGCTATAGCAAGCTGTCACACGATTTGAAATGAACATGATGTCCGAGCTGATGAGAAACCAAAGCAGTAGGGAAGGTATCTACACGAGCACCACGTTTGCGCACATGATTAGTCCGTCCGGAACCGCTCCGAGCTTCCAAAGAAAGAAGGGAAAAACTAAAGAGACAAAGCAGGAGGCGTAGCGAAAGAAGGGCGAATGTGGAATGGGAAAATAAAAGAGGCCGGGAAACGAAATCAAAAGAAGCAAAAGAGCAAAAGGAGCCCGTCCAGGAGGAGGAGGAGGAGGATCGAGCTAGCGAGCGACTCGATCGAGCCAAGGGAACACTGGAAAAGACGAGTAGATAGATAGATAGATAGATATAATTGGGCGGGCGCGCGGGCGCAAGGATCCATCATGCCAAGTTCCATAAAGTCCCGCGTCGAATCGAATCCGATCATCGGTCCAAGGAACAGTCGCGGTCAGGCATAGAAGATCCCGCCTTTTGGCACCAACCTCCACGCACGGAAACCCAGGACACCCCACCCCAGCTGCCGCTACGGGGATCCGATACTACGACCCGTAGCTACTACTACGGGGTTCCTCTTCGATCTCCTCCTCCTCATCCTGCTAGCTAGCTAGCTACTCCGACATGCGGGGCCTTCTTCCTTGCTGATCCTGAACTGGCCTGGCGTGGCTTTTCTTTTCCTCTGGTTTGTTTTCCTTTTCCTTTATGCATTGGTGTTGCAAGCCGGCCGCTTAATTCCCCCTGCCAAGTCAAAGGAGGCAGGCAGGCAGGGGCAGCGATTCCAGAGAAAGCCAAAGCCCCGTGGAGCCCATCATTCCGTACCTATGCTCACAACGGCCAAAGTGCCGACACAAACTTACCCAAAGCATATACCTGGGGCCTTAACCATGTTTGGTCTCATTTTCATGCTCGACCTCCTCCTCTAAACAAGCCAAAGCGGCTTCGTTCGTTCAAAACACCCGAAATGCAGGCACAAAGTATCCATGATTTGCTGTGCGCCGGATAGACTAGCTCTAGCCTCTAGGCACCGGAGTAGCAGCCTAATAACGCCTGGTTTTTCGACAGGGATTGTACGCCTTGTGCTTCGTGTGACGGGATGATCTGTTGTTTGCTGGACTGTCGAGGAGGACCTAAAATAAGACGGCAGAAAAAACAAGAGGGACGAGCACGAGCGGGAAGCAGCATATGCGAGTATTGTAGGAGTAGTAGTGGCGCGCGAGAGCAACGGGCTCTCCCCGGCCCTGTGTGTTTCGTGCACCGTCTTGCTTGCTTGGGGCAGCAGGCGATCCGCCCGAGGAGATCGTCGTTCAAAAAGTTGTCCCGACACCGCCAGAGTTAAGCCTAGAGATTGGTGTGTCCTTTGGTTGGGATATCTCAAGCCCTCGTCCCTTCTCTTTGCCCCTTTCTTTGATCGATTACAGGGACGCCGGGCATCTCTCGGAAAGCGATATATACTCCCCGGCCCCGGCCCCCCTCACCCTCTTCGCGTCTATCTAGGTTTGAACCATTACTTGTTAACTACGCTGTCTGTCGGGACCTGCTAATCAACCTCCACCGCAAACTCATCACATGGAAGAGGTACTAGTAGATTTATTTCTACTCTCTCCATACCGGATTATTGTGCATGTAGCTCTTTTGAAGATATACCTAATTATTAGGCTAAAATGTGTACTCCATGCAAAACCCCTAATGGAACAACAGCTATGCTACCGGTTGATTCGTGGAGTTTTAATACGAATTTAGTGGAAAACAAATGCAGACTAATGGTTGTCCGGCTTTGACAGCCGCCTGTTCGGTTTGACTTCTATATTTTTGTTTCGCCTCGCTGCAGTGCATGTTCGTCTATACTTCATGTCATTATAAAAGAGAGGTCACTCCTTTCCAGAGAGACACGCCTCAAAACACAACGCTAATACAATTCCAGAGTACTGAGCAGTCTTCGGTTCTTTCCTATCTCGTTTTGCGGCGTGTACCGCGAGTCGAAACAGTAGGTTTCCCGAACCCGCTTCTAATTTGATGGGAAGAATAAGGCATCACAATCTACCAACTTCAAGAAAAAAGACTAATAAGAAGAAGAAAGGTGTTTGTCATGAGTGCGATAATCCTGATCACTAGGCTCCTAATTTCCCTAACCGCTTGCGTCGGCATGGGAAAAGCGGCAAGACTAATAATGTTGTTGTTGGTGATACTGAGATGAAGGATGCTAGGTATGGTATATTTCCTACCCTATGACATTCTCCTGATTTATGGATTGAGACATTTGTCAATGTACATGTTTGTTATGATATTCTATGTTTTCTTTATATCAAGTCGTAGGGACTTTCTCTATGCTAATGGGCAATGGATCACATGTTTATGTTTGTGGTGTTGTTACGGTCAATCTGAAGTTCACTTCGGAAAGACCTTGCACTTGAAAAGTTCATCATGTGCCCTTCATCAATAAAGATCTTGTTCGAGGATCACTTTTGTGTCGAGATGGCTGCAAGATTGTCTTCGAGTCCAATAAATTTGTAGTGTTTGTTGGTAAAGGCTATGAGTGCGGATTATGCCTATCTTTGTCAGATGTTTGTAATAAAGTCGTTAATCAAGTTTGCCCAAATCTTGAATCAAATGTTTGGTATTCATGTCTTTGTCATATTAACTTTGATCACATATTGTGACTATCTACAATGAATTTAATAACCAATTTCACCATTGTCAAGGTGAAAGGACATTGTTTTCCCTAAGTATTTTGGTGTTGATGACAATCCCTCTTGTGGTTTAATTGTGTGCCTAAGTTCCAGGTTTAGTCGCTTTCTATGGAGAGTGTGGACATCTCTCTTGAAGTCTCGTGAAGACGGCGGCCATTGTGTTTTGCTTTTCTCTTTGTTTTGTTGCTTTAGGTCACCGTACTATCAAGAGGGGGTCCACCTCGGAAGGTTGTGGGGAATCATGTTTTCTTGCGCAAACGATATTTGCACCGCCACAGTCTTCCCTTATTCGGAGAGAGAGCGATCTTGTGGGATGGTTGATCCTTTTGTGTCCTGACCGGTAGTACCACCCAACCACCGGTAGTACCGCTGATAGCTGTCTGCGGGGCTGGCCTAGCAGTAGTACGACTTAAGATCCAGTAAAAGTTCCGCTCACATATTGTATCTCTTTGTCGAGAGTGCTCTATTTTTGCGGAACTAACACCGAAAGTTGCCTGGCAGTACCGGTCGGAAGTTCCAGTCATTCCTGACAGGAACTTCCGGCCAGCACAGTCTGGCCAACTACCTTGAGCGGTACTACCGCTATGGCACTGGTAGTTCCGGTCAGTACCTCGCGACCCAGTACTTCTGGCCTTAGTTCCGATCCAAGTTCTGGAAGCGCCTTAGTTCACTTATGTATACTTCTATATCGAAGTGTCTATTTTTCTGGAACTTGGGCCGGAACTCCCGCCGGTAGTACCGGCCTGGTAGTTCCGCTAGTTGTGACCGGAACTTCTGGCTGGTTCGGGAGTCGCTCTGCGGCCCGTTGGAGCTGTTGGAGGGTTCTCACCATAAGTTTTTGTCCACCATCGGTACTACCGGTGGCATCGCGTGGGCAGCAACGGTTCAGTTTGAAGGGGGCCTATTTAAGGCACCCTTCTTCCTCCTCCGATCTTAACTCTTCAATTTCTCTCTCCTCCATTAATACCAGAGCTTCATCTTCCTAGATCTCTCTCTCTAACCACTCAAACCTCTTGATCTTTTGAGGAGTGGGAGAGGTGACCTAGATCTACACTTCCACCAAAGGAATTTTGATTACCCCCACCCATCCTTTGTGGATCTTATTACTATTGGGTTCTTGGAACCCTACACAAAGTAGGGCATCCTCGAAGCTAAGGGCATGCATTGTGAAGATCCCTGGTGTCGTTGAGGGCCTCCAATTGAGTTGTGGAGCTTCCCCCTCAACCTTGTTGTAAAGGTTTTGGTTGGTGCCTCCAAGGTCACCGGTTAGTGGATTTGTGAGGCCGCCTTTGTGGTGGTGCTCACCGGAGAAGAAGGTGAGGCCTTTGTGGCGCTTGGGTGACCTTGTGTGGCCTCGACCCCTCTCCAACATAGACGTAGCTTCCTTGGAAGTGAACTACAGGAATTACATCTCTGTGTCTCCTCCTCGGTTTACTTGCTCCGCACCTTTACTCTTGTCCTTTATCTTCTGTTGTTTGTTGTTTGTTCTCTAGCATATAGGATTTCTCATCTAGAGAACTTTACTTCTTGAAAAGCCTAAACTTGATTAACAAGATAAAAATTGGTAGTCTCATATTCACCCCTTCTAGTCGACCAAAGTTGGACCTTTTAATTGGTATCAGAGCCAAGGCT
Organism: Avena sativa; assembly: GCA_916181665.1. Lineage (NCBI taxonomy): Eukaryota > Viridiplantae > Streptophyta > Magnoliopsida > Poales > Poaceae > Avena > Avena sativa. The sequence continues at coordinate 324,218,016 of OV702295.1, forward strand.
CTTACTTCGGGCTTTACCACCTAAGAGACGATGGCCGACAATGAGGGTGGTGGTAGTGATAACTCCAAGAACTTGGCCTCTATGGAAGACCTCAAGCAATTGGAGACTTCCATGTTGACCAAGTTTCAGGAAATGATGACTCTCTTGCAGTTGCTTAAGCCTAACCCCATGGTTGCCACTCCTATTGTCGCACCCCAAGCCACCGAGCCTCCTCCCAATGTTCTGGCGACCGCCCTCAAGGTGAATCTTGTGGCCGTCTCCACTCACTTGGGTCTTGGCTTTGTTGCTCAAGCAACTCCCAAGGCCCCAAGCAAGAGCACCGAGGGGCTCGGCGACTCATCCTCCAAGGAGGAAGATGAGGGAAAATATTACTCGGCGGTGCCCCCACCTCCGAAGTACACTCCAGACCCACCAATCCCCATGCCACATATCATTCCTCAAGGAGCTCCACCCATGCTATATACATCAAATTTCGTCAATTGGCAATATCTAAAGCAATCTCATATTTCCATCTCTTCTATTGAGTTAATGAGGATTATGGAAGAAGGCGTATCTCCATATGACCCAAAGAAGTTGACTCGAGGTGAAGTGGTGGACAAGCAACTCAATGCCACTGCATTGGGCATGATTCAAAATGCATTGACTCCCAAGGACTTTGCTCACATTCGCCAATTCACCACCGCCAAGGAAGTTTGGGATCGTCTCACCGAGCTATTTGTGGGAAATGCTAGCATCCAAAGCTCCAAGTTTGACGAGATCAATAACTAGTGCGATGGTTTTGCCATGTAAGATGATGAGACACCCGAAGACATGTATAGGCGGCTCAAGGTCCTTTGTTGCACCATGAGGGACCTTGGAGCTACCTATGTGTATGACAAGTTCATGAAGAGGAAGTTTGTTCAAGTTGTCCTTCCATTTGAAGAACAAAATCTCAACTACATCAAGGGAAGAAACTTTCACATCATGACATCCCAAGAAGCCTTGAGTGAAGTGATTGCCATGACCATTGCCAAGAAGTATGCGAAATCCGCTCGTGCACTTGTTTTTTGGGTCACAAAAGGTGAATCTTGCCTTGAAGGCCAAGGTGGTGGAGGTTGATGATGAAGATGACACTAGTGAGTTGTCTCAAGAGGACCTCAAGTATGCTTTCAATGAACATCTTTCCCTTGCCTCAAGAGACTTTTGGAACAATCAGGGCATGAAGCCAAGGTTAAGGGACAACTCAAGATTCAACTCAACAAACAAGTCCCCAAAAGTGAGATCATGCTACAATTGCAATGACAAGAGTCACTTTGTGGCAAGTTGTCCCTTTGAGAATCGAGAAGACAATGGTGGAAGCCTCATTTGCAAAATCAAGTCAAGACCTCCTCATACTTTGAACAAGAACTCCGTCGTCAAGAATGTTGCAAACAAGGAACGGACTATGGTGGTTCATGAAGAGTAACTTTCAGGCACGAATGATGATGATGAAGTCCAAGGTGGTGAGATTGTGGGAGTCGTGATTGTCCCTCTTCGACTCCCCAGCGATAACGTCATATCCTCCAACCAAAAGTGTCTCATGGCCAAGGCCACCGAGGTAACACCCAAGCCCACTCCTAAACCCATCTCTAGTGAACCTTCCTCTCTTGATCTTGAAGGTCTAGAGATAAATAAAGAGATTGTAGACATGTGCGGGTCCATTGCTGCCTTGGATGAAGACACTAAAACTTGATTTGATGCTTTGCTTAGTCAACTTGATCATGCTAGGGATGTCTTAGATGACAAGGAAGAACTTCTTGACTTGCTAAGTAAAATGAAAGAGATGCCGCCGATGAAATTGCTTCACTCACACAAATCCTAGAGGATGAACAAAATATGAGAATCAATCTTGAGGAAAATATCTCTAAGCTAGTAGATGACCATAACATATCCATGTGCTCTCTCACTAAAGAACGTGATCATGCTCTAGCTTTGGTTAAAGTGCTTAAAAATGAGAAAGTCGTGTTTGGTGTTGGTCATGATAGGAATCGAGAGGATCTTGAGAAACTCAAAGAGGAACACAAAGCCTTGGAGAGCAAATTCTCAAGTCTTTTTGAAGCCCATGAGAAACTTCAAAATCAAATAACTTGTGAACTTGCTAAGTCTTCCGTTGTGCAAATTATAGACTTGTCTAGTTCCTCTAACCCTTGTTGCAAGCATGTGGATCTCATTGAGGAGAACAAGGTGTTGAAAGATCAACTTGCCAAAGTGCAAGTCAACAAGCAAGTTGTTGAGTGTGCTCCAAAACCTAAGAAGAATAAGAATAAGAAGAGGAGGAAGAACAAGGGCAATGCTCAAGGGCCCTATCATGGTCCTACTCTCTTGCAAAGTGACAACTGCCGGGAAGAACAACCCCTCTTACATTCTTTGCAAGTCTTATGATGGTTATGTATATGCAAAATATGTTGGAACTTCTTACATGCATGATTACCATTGGAACATTTGGGTGCCAAAGACCCTTTTCACTAACAAAAAAGGACCCATTGCAAAATGGGTACCTAAAACCAAAGCTTGATTTTCTTATAGGACTATGCTTCCGGTGGAGCAAAGTGCATGCTTGATAGCAGCTCCACAAGTCATATGACCGGGAGCAAGTCCATCATGTCGGAGATAAAGCCTAATCATGTGAATACTATGGTCTCCTACGGTGATAAAATAAGTTCTCAGGTATTGGGTTTTGGCAAAGTGGTGGTAACCCCAGATGTATCCTTGGTTGATGTCATGCTTGTCAAAACCCTTGGTTACAATCTCCTTTTAGTACGTGCTCTCACCGTTATGGGTCTTTCTTCTTTCTTTAATAAGCATTCTGTGGTCCTCATGTGGAGCAAGTCCCTCATGGTGGCTTTCGTATGGTATGTAGAGCATTACTTGTATGTGGTGGACTTTTCGGGGACCACAACTCCACATGTATCTATGCTAAGGCCGACAAGGGCTGGTTGTGGCATCGCCGCCTAGCCCATGTTAACATTAGGACTTTGCAAAGACTACACTCCAAGGGCCACATCCTTGGTCTTAACGATTTTTTTTGCCAAAGAACGTGTGTGTAGGGCTTGTATTGAAGGGAAGATGCTTGAGACACCTCACAAGATTATTAATCAAATCACCACGAAAAGATGCTTGGAACTTCTCCACATAGATCTTTTTGGGCCTCCATCACATGATAGTCTTGTAGGAAAGAAGTATTGCTTGATTATTGTGGATGATTTCTCAAGATACACTTGGGTGTACTTCTTCAAGTTCAAGAGTGAAACTCAACACACTGTCATCGACTTTGCTAATGAGGTTCAATGTTAACACAATGCACCCATTCTCTCCATCCAAAGTGACAATGACACCAAGTTCAAAAACTACACTTTGGATGAGTTTCTTAGTGATGAAGGGATCAAGAATCAATATTCCACTCCATATACCCCCCCCAAATGGTGTGGCCTAAAGGAAGAACCGTACTTTGATGGATGCAGCTTGAACCATGTTGGCAGAATTCAAGTCTCCATACAACTTTTGGGCTGAGGCCATATCCACCGCTTGCCATGCCATCAACCGGCTCTACCTTCGCAAGAAAAAGAACAAGACACCATATGAGCTGCTCACCGGGGTCAAGCCCAATGTTAGCTACTTTCGAGTGTTTGGTTGCAAATGCTACATTCTCAAGAAAGGAGTTTGTTTGTCCAAGTTTGAATCAAAGGCTCAAGAAGGGATTTTTGTTGGGTACTCAAGTCACTCTCATGCTTGTAGAGTCTACAACATAGCCAATGGAAGAGTTGAAGAAACGAGAAATGTGAGGTTTGATGAAGACCATGAGTTTCTTGTAAGGCAAGATGGTGTCCGTGATCCAAGTGATAAAATTCCTCCCCAAGCCATAAGAAGAATGGGTGTGGGATTCTTCCTCCCCATTAAGTAACCCCTTGTGGCCAAAGGGTAAGGACCAAGATCTACTCAAGTGGATCCCTCACTCTCAAAAGATCATCTTGACCTTCAAGGACCAATCATTTTGGCTCAAGACCCTTCAAGCTCTTCTAAAGCTCCTCGCGTTCATGACTCTTCAAGCCCCGATCTCCAAGCTCCTCATCAATAACATCTACCTCCCCAAGATGGGGATCCAACTCAAGACAATTCCCAAGGTCAAGATTGTCAAGAACAAGGCCAAGCTATTGTTGATCAAGGCCCATATCCTCTCCAAATGATGATGAAGACTCTTGCTTGGTCAATATTGATGAAGATGATCCTCTAGTTCATGCTTATAGTCAAGGCGGGGACCCAAATGGTAGTAATGACCAAGTGGTTCCTCAAGAATCTCGTCTTGAGACCCAAGCCCGCCGTCAAGCATATCGCCTCGCCAAGCTCATCAAAGATGGCCATATCCTTGATAATGTTTATGGATATTTCAATAGGGGTTCTACTACTAGGAGACAATTCGACTCCTTTAGCTCTCACCATGCTTTTATATCTCATGTTGAACCACAAAAAGTCTTTGAGGCCCTTAAATATGATGATTGGCTTGACACAATGAATGAAGAACTTCACAACTTCAAGCGAAACAAAGCATGGACCTTGGTGGAGCGGCCTAAAGATTGTCAAAATGTCATTGGGACCAAGTGGATATTCAAGAACAAGCGCGATGCCAGTGGGATAATCGTTCGCAACAAGGCCATGTTAGTTGCCCAAGGATACTCACAAGTTTAGGGCATCGACTATGGTGATACTTATGCCCCATTGGTCGCCTTGAGTCCATTCGTATGCTTATTTCTTTTGCCACTCATCATAACTTCAAACTGCAACAAATGGATGTTAAAATTGTTTTTCTTAAGGGTCCTTTGAAAGAGTTGGTCTACGTCAAGCAACCTCCAGGCTTTGAGGATCCTCTCTTCCCGAACCATGTCTACAAGATCGACAAGGCACTCTACGGCCTTAAACAAGCCCCACGTGCGTGGTATGATTGCCTTCGAGAGCTTTTGCTAGACTGTGGTTTCGAAGTAGGCCTCATTAATCCCACTCTTTTTACTAAGAGAGTTGGAGGACACTTGTTCGTTTGCCAAATCTATGTTGATGACACTATCTTTGGGTCTATTAACAAAGATTTTAATGAGGATTTTGCTAAGCTCATGACGGACCGCTTAGAGATGTCTATGATGGGTGAGATGGAGTTCTTCCTTGTATTTGAAGTCAAACAATTGAGGAAGGTCACCTTCATCAATCAAGCCAAGTACATTCAAGACATTCTCAAGAAATTCAAGTTTGATCAAGTAAAAGGTGCTAAGACTCCATTCCCACAAAGGTTAATCTTGATCTCGATCCCAAGGGTAAGGATGGGGATCAAAAGCTTTATCTCTCTACTATTGGTTATTTGCTCTATATTTGTGCATCCCTACTGGATATTATGTTGAGTATGGGTATGTGTGCAAGATTCCAAGATGCACCAAAAGAAAGTCACATGGTGGCAGTCAAGAGAATCTTTTGATATTTGGTTCATACCCCAAACTTTGGTTTATGGTACCCCAAGGGAGATAGCTTTGACCTCATTGGCTACACGGATTCGGATTGGGCAGGAGACAAGGTGGAAAGGAAGTCAACCTCTGGTGCTTGTCAATTTCTTGGAAGACCGTTCGTGTGTTGGTCATCCAAGAAGCAAAACTGCGTGTCTATGTCCACCGCCAAAGCTGAGTACATATCTGCCGCAAGTTGTTGTGCTCAATTTCTATGGATGAAGCAAACTTTGAAGGATCTTGGACTATCTTTTGACAAGGTGCCTCTCCTTTGTGACAATGAGAGTGTTATTGTCATTGCTCACAACCTGGTGCAACACAACTGTACCAAGCATATTGAGATTCGTCATCGTTTCATTCAGTATCATGTTGCAAGAGGAGACATTTCATTGGAGTATGTTCCCACTAAGGCCAATCTCACGGATCTTTTCACGAAGCCCCTTAATGAAGCAAGGTTCCGGGAGTTAAGGCATGAACTAATATCATATATTCGAGTAATGTGGCTTGAGTGTCTTGCATACCTACCCGTGTCTCAATGAATATCTTTGTTTGGATGTAGGCATGGACTTAGGGGGAGTGCAGTTCCTCTTATGAACCAACACCCTCCTTATTATGCGCACATTAATGTATTCATCCTCTAATATCTCAAGGAGATCAAATGAGCTTCAATGATGAGTTTTGTTAATGGAACAAAGATATATCTTCGCGGTGTCAAGCCAAATTTACTCATATATAAGGTGTCCTCGGCCACCGACTTATTATGTTCTTTGAGTGTTTCCCCTCTTGTTTGCCTTGTTGGCTTATTTAATTTTGGTTTTTTTTGTTTTTTTTGTATTTTGGTTCTTTATAGTTTGTGCTTTCTATCCTAAGCATGTGCTCTTCCCGAAACCTTCTCTATCTCTTGCCCAAGATCATCCCTTGCAAAAATCTGCACCTGTGAAGTCCTTTTTGGCAGCACCGGAACTTTCGGCGAGGGCCGGTAGTACCGCTCCGGGAGAATTTCTGCAGAAGTTCTTCCCGGCACGGTATTACCACCTGGGCCTGGAAGTCTCGTGTCACCGGTAGTTCCGGTCACTGGATGGTACTACCGGTCGGGCTCATCGACCTATAAAAATCGGGCCTAGGAAGAAAACAGGAATCTTCCCACTTTCTTCCAGACCCGTATTTTACAGGGAGCCGTCGCCGCCAAGGAATCTCCCACGGAGGTGCCGCCGGCACCTCTGACTCTAGCCACCCCTCTTAGATCTGCTCCGTGGGACCCTTCCCCACCTCGATCTCCTGCCATGGACTTTGGTATTTGCCCCTAACTCCCTCCATTCATGGAGATCTTGCTCCTTCTCTATCTTGAGTTAGGGCATGCCATGTCTAAGGTTGTTCTTTGGATAGAACTGTTCAAGGAGGTCTTGGTAGGCATAGGAACCACAACTAGAGTACATTGATGCAATACATTGCTCGATTCCTTATCATGGTGCCTGTAGATCTGATGAACTGCTCAGCTCATGCCTTCACCTGTACTATCGGTGAGACGTGACCGGAACTTTCGATGGTCACTCCACCAACTGGTAGTTCCCATAGTTCATAGGAACTACCGGTGCACCCTATTTGAATCCAAACTATGTATTTTTCAATCTTCCTCTATTTTTCCTGTCGATCTTGTGCACTTACCCCCCTTCCATCCCTATCTCTTGATTTATTCTCAAGTCAAGGTGGTTCCCATGGTGGCTCCAAGCGGTCCCGTGCATTCTCTAGTGCTCTGCCCAAGATTGATGAGGATGATCTAGAGGTTGTTCGTCCGTCTGGCTAGACTGCTTATTAGAAGGTTGTTGCTGCGCGCCGTGTTGCCAAAGCAGAAGGGAAGAGACCGGTTGTGTCCTCCCAGAATAAAACTACCGCCAGGACCGATGTGTCAAAGAACAAGATCTCTCAGTGGTCACAAAAAGCGTATGAGCAGTTTCGCATTCTGAATCCCTATGCTACTTCCCTTGACCGTCTGGCCTGAGATCCCTTCTTCCATACAGTTCGTCAACAAGAGATCTACACTGAAGTATACACCACCAACAAGAAGAACACCGTTGCTCCTCAGAATTTCATCAATGTGGCTCACATGGAGAGCAAGCCTGCTTACTTTGGTGAAGCCCTTGAGATGTGCAGAAAGTTTAGGCTCATTAAGCTCATGGAGCATCATCAGAACTTTGATGAGCGCGACATTTCTCAATTCTACTCCACCATTTGGTTTGATTTGGATCCCGTGGATAGGACTATGGTGTGGATGTCTCTTGACAAGATGTTGACTACCAACTGGTCTGAGTTCGCTGCTCTGCTTGGCTATCCTATTCTTCCTGGCAAGCATGCGAATGGGTGGCGTGTCCATGGAGACAAGGCCTCTGCTCCTGAAGTGTTAGAGACTCTGTACATTGAAGGTTGGGGTGTGTGTAGTTAGACTTCTCACCTGAAGCCTTTCTATGACATTATGCGCAGGGTATACCAGAACACTATTGCTCCCAAGGTTGGCAACTTTGATCATCTTCATGCCTTTCAGATGACCTTATGTTTTAGACTTATCGCCATTGTGAGTCCGACATGCGCCTTGATGTTATGGATTATCTGTTTCAAGAGATTTGTCTTACCGTGCTTGACAATAGGTCATGTCCTTATGCTCCATACATTCAGACTCTCATCAATGCCAAGTGGCTGAAAGCAGTAGGCTCTCGCTTTCCTGAAGATGCTTTGACCATTCATGAAGAAAATACTCACCGTGTGATGAATCATGAACAACCCCGGTTTCCAACTAAAAGGGGAGTTGCTACTTTGAGGACTGCCAAGGACAGTGTTGGGGCTTCAGGCCATGTTGACACTAGTGGTGGGGATCATGCTGAGGCTTCTCCTCCACCTCGGCTTGAGAGACAGCCATCTTGGGCCAAGAAGTTGCTGAAGAAGGTCAAGAAGACGTTTTGCTTCATGCAAGACCGTGAATACCAAGCCTATGTTGATCGAAGGCATATCGTCCAGAGGCAGAAGGCGATCATGATGAAGCTTGGCATTCCCTGATCTCATGAGACTAGCTCCTACACTGCGCCCAAGGATCAGTTGGTCCATGACAACTGCAGGTGGTCAGATTCTAAGGATGAAGTCACCGCTCCTCCTTCGCCCGCTTGGACCGATGCCACCTGGGTCCTAGAGCCTCCTCCTTCTCCGGTCTTTGGCTTTTTGGCATCTTGATGCCAAAGTGGGAGAAATATATCTATTAGGGTGCTATGGGATTTGCATGGGCCTTGTCACGAGCTCGTTCTTTCTTTCATTCTTTCATGCTCGTGAACATTTCGTCTATTTATGTGTGTTTGTACAAAGATACGATACTATGTGATATGATATTCGTGTGGTCTTCTTATGGCTGGTTGTATATGGTGGAGAATTATCCTTGATCTCGTCTCCTTTAGTGGTTCTCACAATATGTGTTGGTGCAAAGGCATGTCCCTATATATCCCTATCCGTCTTGTATCTTTGCACTTGTGCTGTTTTTGTAATGGTAAGGGTGAGCCCTCTCTATGTGTGTGCCTGTTGCATTCCATAAGCATATTTTCTACTCTTGCACACACCTAGGGGGAGCCACTCTTACATGACAAAAATCTGCTCTTATGTTCTTATATACAAATATTTTGGGGTTGTCATCAAACACCAAAAATGGGGAGATTGAAAGGACATTGTTTTCCCTAAGTATTTTGGTGTTGATGACAATCCCTCTTGTGGTTTAATTGTGTGCCTAAGTTTTAGCTTTAGTTGCTTTCTATGGAGTGTGTGGGCATCTCACTTGAAGTCTCGTGAAGATGGCGGCCTTTGTGTTTTTCTTTTCTCTTTGTTTTGTTGCTTTAGGTCGCCATACTATCAAGAGGGGGTCCACCTCGGAAGGCTATGGGGAATCATGTTTTCTTGCACAAACCATATTTGCACATCCATAGCCTTCCCTTTTTCGGATAGAGGGCGATCTTGTGGGCTGGTTGAGCATTTTCTGTCCTGACCAATAGTACCGCCTAGCCACCGGTAGTACCACCGATAGCAGTCTGCGGGGCTGGCCTAGCAGTAGTACTGGCTCAAGATCCAGTAAAAGTTTCGCTCACATACTGTATCTCTCTATCGATAGTGCTATATTTTTGCAGCACTAACACCGGAAGTTGCCCGGTTGTACTGGTCGGAAGTTCTAGTCATTCCTGACAGGAACTTCCGGCCAGCATAGTCTGGCCAACTACCTTGAGAGGTACTACCGCTATGGCACTGGTAGTTCCGGTCAGGACCTCGCGACCCAGTACTTCTGGCCTTAGTTCCGATCCAAGTTCCGGCAGCGCCTTAGTTCACTTCTGCATACTTCTGTATTGAAGTGTATATTTTTCCGGAACTTGGGCCGGAACTCCCGCTGGTAGTACCGGCCTGTTAGTTCTGCTGGTTGTGACCGGAAATTCTGGCTGGTTCGGGAGTCGCTCCGTGGCCCATTGGATCCGTTGGATGGTGCTCACCAGAAGTTCCGTTCCACCATCAGTACTACCGATGGCGTCGGGTGGGCAGCAAGGGTTCAGTTTGAAGGGGTCCTATTCAAGGAACCCTTCTTCCTCCTCCCATTTTAACTCTTCAATTTCTCTCTCCTCCATTACAGAGCTTCATCTTCCTAGATCTCTCTCCCTAGCCACTCAAACCTCTTGATATTTTGAGGAGTGGGAGAGGTGACCTGCATCTACACTTCCACCAAAGGAATTTTGATTCCTCCCACCCATCCTTTGTGGATCTTGTTATGTCGTGGGAATGACCACGGCAGATGCTGCAATCGGCAGCGAGTAGTAGAACATGGGGCAAGGGCGGCCAGCCATCTGTGGTGCGAGATGAGGGTGGAGACACAAGGATTTACCCAGGTTCGGCCCCCCGGAGGGTAAAGACCTACTCCTGCTAGATTGTATTATGGTGAGAGTACAATGGGGCGATCTCGGCGGCTAGGCAGCGAGTCGCTTGGGTGTATGATGGAACGTATCCTCTACTCGCCCTTTAGGGAGGTTTATATAGACTCACCCCCTTAGGGTTTACAGATCTCAACCGAATCGGTTAAGGTTTCAGCAATCGCTTAACCTAATCCGACTGGGCCTATCTATGCTTCTGGGCCTTCAGCTTCCAGTCGCTTGAGTCCACGCCAGGTCGTGATCCAGTCGTCGTTACTGCAGGCCCACTCGCAGGTGCCTGGGCCAGTCGGAATCGCCCTGCTGGGTATACCCCGGTAGGCATATCCCCATCATGGTACTCTTAGGTTCTTGGAACCCTAGACAGTGCAGGGAATCCTCGAAGCTAAGGGAATGCTTTATGAAGCTATGTGGTGTCGTTGAGGGCCTCCAATTGAGTTGTGGAGCTTTCCCCTCAACCTTGTTGTAAAGGTTTTGGTTGGCGCCTTCAAGGTTGATGCAGCGCTAGTCCAAGTGGGAGCGCCTCGTCGGGAAACCCCAAGAGCAAGGTGTGAAGCAGCACAACAGCAAGTTTTCCCTCACTAAGAAACCGAGGTTATCAAACCAGTAGGAGGAAGGAAACGTCACACAGGTGTTGCAAGCAACGCGGAGACCTGCACAACACAAACTCAAGACTTTGCACCAACGAATCAGTGAGGTTGTCAAGCTCACCGGTTTGTTGTAACAAAGGATTAAACGTATGGTGTGGAAGGTAATGGTTTGCAACAAGTAAACAAGTAACAGTGGAAGATGTATTGTGGTAAAGATTGTACCGGGGTCCATAGTTCACTAGAGGTGCTCTCCTTAGATTAAAAAACATGGCATGAAGGGTAAACAAATTACAGCAGGGCAATTGACAGGAACTGAGCAAGGCATAACAATGCAATTACTAGTCAGAAAGATCCTATGAGATTAGATTTGGCAATACAACCATATACATAGACCGCCATCCAACTGCATCTATGACTAGAAGTCCACCTTCAAGTTATCATCCGAACCCCCTACAGTATTAAGTTGCAAGCAACAGACAACTGCTTTAAGCAAAGTGTGTAGGGTAAACATTCCACATGTTCCATGAACAAGAGACCGTTGTTTTCTCCCTTATAGCAACAACACATCTACAACCGAAGATATTTCTGTCACTTCCCTTGGAAACTAGAGGCATGAACCCACTATCAAGCATAAATACTTCCTCTTGGAGTCACTAGCAAGTACTTGGCCAAGATAACCACTAGCAACGGAGAGCATGCAAGATCACAAACAACACAGACATGATAGAATCATAAAGACAAAACCATTAATCAAACCAACATAATAATCTCAATATCCATCGGATCCCCGCAAACACAACATGCATGATTAAAAATAGATTAGATCTTGATCATGAACGGAGCTCACAAGATCTATACATGAAAGCACAAAGGAGGGGATACAACCATCTAGCTACTACATGGACCCATAGTCCAAGGTGGCACTACTTACGCATCATACCGGAGAGAAGGCCTCCGGGATGATCTCCCCTCCGGCAGGGTGCCGGGAAGAACTTCAGATCCCCCTGATCTAGGGACGATGGTGGCAGCGGCTACAGACGGTTTCGTGGATATTTGATTGGGTACTCAGAGTTTCTGCATCGGGGGCTTCTTATAGGCGAAGGGGAAGGCAGAGGCGGCGGCCAGGGGCTGCAAACCCTATCCAGGCGCGGTCTAGGGCCCACCCACGCCTAGGGTGGGTCTGGCCCCCTTGGGTGGCCTCCCGGGCTCCCCTCTGGTCTTCTTGTTCCCCACGGAAAGTAATTGACTTTGTCGTTTGTCCCGTACAATTCCGAGAATATTTCTTTACTAACTTTTCTGAAACCAAAAACAACAGAAAACAGGCATCTGGCAGTGTTGTAACTTGTTAGTAGGTTAGTACCAGAAAACATGTAAAAAGCACCTCAAAGTGTTGACAAGTAAAGCAAAGTATATACTAAACAAGCATGGAGCATCAAAAATTATAGATACATTTCCTATGTATCAACATCCCCAAGCTTAACTCCTGCTCGTCCTCGAGTAGGTAAGTGATAAACAGAATAATTTTTGAGGTGAACATGCACCCTCACAATAAAGATCCAACCATTTGCAAGCATTGAAAGCTGGGATCAAAGAACTGTAAACATGTGCATGAAAGGATGGAGTTCTAACAGTAGGACATAGTAACTATGCATGCAACATGGCAAGCTACAAACAAAGATCATGAATAACATGCATTGAAAAACATTTGTTTGTTTCACATACAGAAAACATAGCATAGTGGTAATCAGCTTGTCCCTCATAGAGTAGCAAATAGATGCATAGGACACCTTCAAAGTTCACAAGGGTGACTAGAAACAAGTATCACAAGAACAAGTAATAACACAATATGCATCAATTAATAAGCTTTGGAACACTGCACACAGAATGACAACTATGCTCTCTTAATGGTGCCTAAAGGTAGAAGGTGGAGACTCAATAGTGGTGGAAGAAAGGCCTTTTTGTAAAGGAAGCAGGGATTACAAGCTTCAAAAATAGCTTCCAAAAATTATGGTACTTATTAGCTTTCAGCCCTCATTGCCCCTATCATAAGCATCTTGAAGTGATTAAGGTTAAAGTGGCAAAGCTGGAGTATATGCTTGACAAAGTATAAGTTGGCAATCTCAAGTCCCTTGAATATGAGGGTCACACCTCATGGATACTCAACTTTGGGCCCAGGCAAGTTCTTGTCACTATAAGTATTTGCATATCATCGAGAACCTCCAATGGGGTAACCCTTGCACATGGTACAAGAGCTTTCCCATAACCAAAATGACAAGGCAAGCAGACAATGAGCATCCCAGAATTCTTTTTATTTACCATATGCATAGCTTTTTATTGAGGATGCTTCATAGATAGCTCACTATGGTGATGCTGCAAGTTTCCACCATGATTAGGCATGGCTTAGGCTAGCGGCCTAGGCGTTTCTCTAACATATAATACAAACTCCATGGACTTACAAGTTCCCACTTCATTTCACACCGGTGACATCCATAGACAAAAGAGCAAGATATCAACGGAGTACAAAAGTACAAGTGCAATGTTGAAAACGTTCCCCGTGACAGCACGGTTCTGCTAATCCCAACTTATAAGTGCACGCATATACAACAAAGTTGTCACAATGGTTCAAGTTTATTAGGGGCAAAGAATAAAATGTGCCATCAAGTTTGTGAGGGCTTTAATCACTAAGTTTTCACATAACAAAAACAATTTTTAGTTGGAAGATAGTTGAAAACAAGAATATACTTGGAATGGAGTAACACACCATGCATAGGAGTTTATAGTGGACACTTTGGAATAACTTGGTTTCTTGGGAGTTGGAAGCATGAGTAGAACTTACTGATACAAGTGGAGGCTAGCAAAAGACTGGGAGCAACCAACTAAGAGAGCATAATGGCCATAATCATGCAGAGCAACAAAGCATACTAATCAAAGCAAAGAGTGGTACTACAAGTCAAGGACTAAATGATCATAGAGGCTAATGGTGACTTGTGAGAGTCATAACATGGTGTAAGCATGTGCCAAGTCAACCCAAGCAAAGCAGCAAAGGAGAATACCACAATACTATGCTTTTGCATGCTAAAACAACGCATAATTTCTTCAAGGCACACTAAGCAATCCCAATTGTTTGGAACAAGACATGCTAGAGCAATAATCACTAAGCATAATGCTAAAACAACACCTAGCATGTCATGCTAAAGTCTAAGTCGCAGTCAATGCAAGCTCCTCTTGCACTTCAAGCAAGAACTTACTACTCCTTTCCAACACCAAGAAAACTTATTTGCAAAACAACACAGCGAGAACGGGGGTCCAAACTTACTTTATTCAAGCAAACTAAACAACCTAAGGAAAGCAATAAAAAACTATGATGCTCCAAGAACAACACAACTGTGCATGAAACAATAAAAGTGAAGTGTTTAGACAGACCTGAGCTTTTTATTGATGAAGAAGGGGATGCCTTGGGCATCCCCAAGCTTTGAAGCTTGTACCTCTAGGATATTTATTGGTGTGACACCATGGTGGCATCCCCAAGCTTGAGCTTTTGTCTATTCTTCATCTCATTACATCATTATCTCTCTACACCTGAAAGTTTTCCTTCATATAAAACTTCACACAATCTTCATTAGCAACATTAGTGTATTCAAAATATATTAGACCACTTGGCAAAGCTTTGGAACAGCAAGACTTTTAACTAAAAACACAAGCTACTGTAGTAACTCCTTCAAAAAGCTCAGTTACCAAAAAGAACTAAAAAAGGAATCAATAATAAGCAAATGCAAATAATGGCAGAAATCTGTCAAAACAGACCAGCACGTAGAAACCGATTTTTTCGAACATCTTCTGTTGCTCAAATCAAGAAGTGTTGAACTAACTAAAGTTAGCTAACATACTGGGGGATTTATTCGTAAATTTTGAGCTCAATCCATTACAGAGACTCCTCAAGAAGTTTTATGGTGGAGGACAGAAATCTATTTTGGGACAGCAATTCCCCAAATCTTACTTCCCTCTCATTAGAGGTCATTCTTGGCACAAAAAGAAAACAAAAAGGATAAGGAGAGGTCATTACTGAAGTAATAACTTCCAAGACTCAAGGAAACTCTTGGGTTATCTCCCAAAAAGTACTTTTATTTAACGCCTTTAAGTTAGGCACAAGAAGCAAAAAGAATCAAGTATTTTCAAATGAAGAAGCATTAACATCCATACTTGCAAAGTCTTCAACTATGAAAGGTATCTCATCCAAATGGGTTTTGGAGGATCCCTTCTCATCTCTCTTTGGTCTACTACTTTTATCAAAAAGATTTTCAGGAGCAATCCAATCAAAATTCTTTTCAAAGGCTTCATGCATTCCAACAAGCTTAAAAGGTATGGGTATATTAAATTCTCCTTTGGGCTTAGTTTCAAGGATGAATTCCCTCTTTTCAGCATTCTTTTCTTCTTTTAGTTTTAGGAACAAGAATTGCATGAAGGGGTTAAGGCTAACAAACCTAGCCTCCAACATATGAACTAAAGAAGCTGAAGCAAGCTCCGCTATAGATTTTTCCTCAATATCCTCATGCTTGCTAATATGATTAAAGAATTCTTCAATATTATCTTTCCCAATTATAGAGCCACTACCTATTGCAATATCTTTCAGGACGAACTTGGGGAACAACATGGTGAGCTAGAACAGGGTGGCAACTAGATTAGGAACTAATTTTTTGTGTTTTTGAATAAAGAAAGCAAACCAAGCTAGACTAAATTTTTTGGTTTTTTTTTGGAAAGAGGCAAACAAAACCAAACAAGAGAAACAAAGCAAACTAAAAACAAAGTAAAGAGAAAGGAAGTGAAGGACTCCCCTTGTGAAGACGTCCTTAGCCTCCCCGGCAACGGCGCCAGAAAAAGCTTGATGCAGCGCTAGTCCAAGTGGGAGCGCCTCGTCGGGAAACCCCAAGAGCAAGGTGTGAAGCAGCACAGCAGCAAGTTTCCCCTCAGTAAGAAACCGAGGTTATCGAACCAGTAGGAGGAAGGAAATGTCACACAGGTGTTGCAAGCAACACAGAGACCTGCACAACACAAACTCAAGACTTTGCCCCAACGAATCAGTGAGGTTGTCAAGCTCACCGGTTTGCTGTAACAAAGGATTAAACGTATGGTGTGGAAGGTAATGGTTTGCAACAAGTAAACAAGTAACAGTGGAAGATGTATTGATGGTAAAGATTGGACCGAGGTCCATAGTTCACTAGAGGTGCTCTCCTTAGATAAACAACATGGCATGAAGGGTAAACAAATTACAGTAGGGCAATTGACAAGAACTGAGCAAGGCATAACAATGCAATTACTAGTCAGAAAGATCCTATGAGATTCGATTGGGCAATACAAGAATATACATAGACCGCCATCCAACTGCATCTATGACTAGAAGTCCACCTTCAGGTTATCATCCAAACCACCTCCAGTATTAAGTTGCAAGCAACAGATAACTGCTTTAAGCAAAGTGTGTAAGGTAAACAGTCCACATGTTCCATGAACAAGAGACCGTTGTTTTCTCCCTAGTAGAAACAACACATCTACAACCGAAGATATTTATGTCACTTCCCTTGGAAACTAGAGGCATGAACCCACTATCAAGCATAAATACTCCGTCTTGGAGTCACTAGCAACTACTTGGCCAAGATAACCACTAGCAACGGAGAGCATGCAAGATCACAAACAACACAGACATGATAGAATCATAAAGACAAAACCATTAATCAAACCAACATAATAATCTCAATATCCACTGGATCCTCGCAAACACAACATGCATGATTACAAATAGATTAGATCTTGATCATAAACGGAGCTCACAAGATCTATACATGAAAGCACAAAGGAGGAGATACAACCATCTAGCTACTACATGGACCCATAGTCCGAGGTGGAACTACTCACGCATCATACTAGAGAGAAGGCCTCCGGGATGATCTCCCCTCCGGCAGGGTGCTGGGAAGAACTTCAGATCCCCCCAATCTAGGGACGATGGTGGCGGCGGCTATAGACGGTTTCGTGGATATTTGATCGGGTACTCGGAGTTTCTGCATCTGGGGCTTCTTATAGGCGAAGGAGGAGGCAGAGGCGGCGCCCAGGGGCTGCAAACCCTATCCAGGCGCGGTCTAGGGCCCACCCACGCCTAGGGTGGGTCTGGCCCCCTGGGTGGCCTCCCGGGCTCCCCTCTGGTCTTCTTGTTCCCCACGGAAAGTAATTGACTTTGTCGTTTGTCCCGTACAATTCCGAGAATATTTCTTTACTAACTTTTCTGAAACCAAAAACAGCAGAAAACATGCATCTGACAGTGTTGCAACTTGTTATTAGGTCAGTACCAGAAAACATGTAAAAAGCACCTCAAAGTGTGGACAAGTAAAGCAAAGTAGATACTAAACAAGCATGGAGCATAAAAAATTATAGATACGTTTCCGACGTATCAAAGGTCACCGGTTAGTGGATTGTGAGACCTCCTTTGTGGTGGTTCTCATCGGAGAAGAAGGTGAGGACTTTGTGGCACTCGGATGACCTTGTGTGGCCCCACAACTCTCCAACATAGATGTAGCTTCCCTGGAAGTGAACTACAGGAATTACATCTCCGTGTCTCCTCTCCGGTTTACTTGCTCCACACCTTTACTCTTGTCCTTTACCATTCTATTGCTTGTTGTTTGTTCTCTAGCATATAGGATTACACATCTAGTTGCATATCTAGAGAACTTTACTTCTTGCAAAGCCTAAACTTGATTAACAAGATAAAAATTGGTAGTCTCCTATTCACCCCCCCTCTAGTGGACCAAAGTTGGACCTTTCACAAGGGATCTAAGTGTCAAGTTTGCATGCAAGCAAAGCAACCTTGTAAGTCACATATGGCTATGGAGGAGAGAGATTTGGCACCGCTAGAGCTCATACATTCAGATCTTTGTGAGATGAATGGTGAGTTAACAAAAGGTGGAAATAAATACTTCATGTCGTTGATTGATAAATCTACTAGATAATGTTATGTGTATCCTATGAGATCGGAAGATGAGGCTATTAGTTTCGTCGAAATCTATAAAGTTGAAGCAGAAAACCCACTTGATCAAGAGGCTTCGCTCCATTCATGGTGAGAATATTTTTTTAACCACTTTGATTTCTTTTGTGCGAAATATGGTATAATCCATGAGAGGATATCTCCTTACTCCTCCCAGTCAAATAGGATAGCCGAAAGAAAGAAGCGTACTCTTAACTATGATATTTCTCACAATGCCTAAGCTATCCACATTGTCTATTCTTCTGGCCAATCAATTATCCACGCTATTCGCAGTTATATTCATTAATAGTAGTTTATTTCTACCTATAACTCTCTAGACAATCCATAATTTTAACCATCCAATTGTCCATATAAATCCTTTTTTAGCCATATGATGAAGAGATCGTACCATCCTGCTATGCAATTACATAATTAAAGCATGATAGGGAGAATCTAAGAATTAGTTTCGTCCTTTATCATTTTAGACAAACAAGCGAATTTGCCAATTGTTTTCAGTGAATTATATGCATAACTACGTAATCTCTAGGAAAGATTATATTCCCTCCGTTCCACAATATAGTAGCTTGCTAAAAGAGCTTACTACCTCTATCCCAAGGCTTAAGGCTTGTATCAGAGCTAGGCTCCTCCTCCTAACCCTTGCTACCACCATTCCACCACTGAAGCACCCATACCGGCTCTTGTTGTTAACAACACTAAGCACATTGTAGTCACTTAATCGGTGGGAGGCCGCACAAGATTACTCTTTGCGAGCAGTAGCCACCTCGTGTTGCACGATGTGTTGTGTGAGGCTTGGTTGCTGCTCTACACGGGGTTTACTCAGGGAGCTAGTTAGAATGGTGAAATTGAGATGTTGATAGGAGGATAATAAGTTAGCGAGGTTGGATTTAGGGACGAAGAGAAACTGGAGATGGAGGAGGACCTCTGATCTGGTCGAAGATGGGAAGATGCAGAGGCGATGCATGCAGCTATGAAGGAGCCGGGCATCTGTGTTATGGAGGTGATGGTTGTAGCGGCACTGAGCTCTGGTGGTGAAAGGAGATAACCGGGTGAGGTATCATGTGTTATTTGTCCTTATGCTCCAAGAGAAAAAGGGAGGTACAGCTGCAGACTTCCGTTCAAGTTCAAGATGTTGCTATAAGATAGAGAAAAGAAGATAGGCAATCTGCGGATAAGAGAGTGTGGAAGCCTGCAACATCAAGTGAAGCAGAGAAAAGAGGACTCCAGGAGGGAGAAGCTGTTGGAGCTGATTTGTGTCGTTTGTGAGGAGCAAAGGAAATGGAGCTTGCTACTAGGAGAAGAGAGAATGTAATAATGGATCTAGGAGAGAGGTAGAGGCCATGGTGACTGAAACTAATATGATTGAGGCAAGATGGACGGAGGATTGATGGAGATGAGGTAGAGGTCAAGGCTCTGACGGTGTTGGAGAGGTGGAAGTCATGTGGAGGCCAGGAGAGCAAAACTATGGATAGCTGACCGGTGAGGTGAGGCGGCTATGGCTCTGTAGAAGCTATTGTTGAGGTGAGGCAGCCATGATTCTGCAAGAACCGGAGTTGATGAAGGGACAATGACGATAATCAAGCTGATGAGGGAAGTCGTGTGGTTCCGCCATTGTAGGCGCCGGTGTGAGATGGCACATGGTTGGAGAGGCAATGGTGGACCAACGCGAGAAGGATTGGAGGTGGCCAGCTTGAAGCAAAGTTTGTGCATGTTAATGCTGACGGTGAGACGGTTGTGCCTCTATAGGATATGTTGAGGTGAGGCAGTCGTGATTCTACGGAAACCGGAGTTGATGAAGAGACAGTGACGATGCTCAAGCTGATGAGGGAAGGCATGTGCTGCCGCTGTTGTACGCGCCGGTGTGAGAAGGCGCATGGTTGGAGATGCAATAGTGGACCAACACAAGAAGGATGGGAGGAGGCTAGCTTGATGCAGAGTATGCGTCCGATGATGGTGATGGTGATGATGATGGCTCCCATGAGCGGAGCTGGATGGTCGGAGTTGATTGGTTGCTTGACGACCACTGAAGCAAGAGCTAGAGTAAAACTCTCTCATGTGTATTTGTATGCTTGCAAGCTAGAGGTGTAGTGGTCCTAGTAAGTATCATGGAGTTGTAGCAAGATGTTCATGGTGACTGACCCATGCCCATCTTGAGGGGGAGTGTTGGAGTCTGGATTAGCCTAGAAGTGGCAGTGGCGGAGCTATGTGTACGCTAGCCCCCCCCCCCCCCCTCAAACTTGGCAGAATCTCAGAAGAAAATTTTATTTGAGGGACCTGGATGAGAAAAATTTGTGTCATTTGCCCCTCCAAACATTCATCTTTTCTGCCCCCCCCCCTCCCGTCGAATTTTCCTAGCTCCGCCATTGAGAAGTGGTGTCCTAGGAGAGTCTAGAATATTCCAGAGAGTGTTGGACTCTGTGTTAGTGTAGTAGTACTAGTATGGTAGAGTCTACAGTATTCCAGGGAGTGTTAGTATAGTAGTAGTATTCTACTAGAGTCTAGATAAGTCCAATGTATGAGTGAAGATGTAAGGCTAAGTTGTGATATATAAGAGGGTGTGGAGGTCCAAACAGACCAAGCCCATCCAGAAATTTTCCTCCAGGGCCTATGTGAAGTTTAACCAAGTTGTAGAAAATATATTAATATTTATAATCTGAAATGCATATCCTTGATACGTGAAACATATATCCACATGGTATCTATATAATATTATATTTCTTGATAGTTTCTTTAGAAACTTGGTCAAACTTTTCATAGCTTGACTTTTAAAAAAATAATATAGGCCTTAAAACAAAGGAAGTATATTATAAAACATATGGAATAATAACAACCATTTAATATAGATTAAATTTAGCATCTTGCTACCAAGTCCTCATATGATGGGAAAATTTAAAGAAACGACGCCTCTTAGAGTAGGAAGAGGGAGAGAACCACCCCGTGGGCTGAAAATGACCGCAAAATTATATTTCTTGATAGTTTTTATAGAAACTTGGTCAAACTTTTCATAGCTTGATTTTTTAAAAAATAATATAGATTTTAAAAACGGAGAGAGTATATTATAAAACAGATGGAATAATAACAACCATTTAATATAGATTAAATTTAGCATCTCAACTATTGCTATCAAGTCCTCGTATGATGAGAAAATTTAAAGAAACGGCGCCTCTTAGAGTAGGAAGAGCGAGAGAACCACCCCCGTGGGCTGAAAATGACCGCAAACTCGGCCCAATGGAAACGCCTTCATAGCACGGTGGCAACTGACAAGAAAATAACATGCTCTGCGGGCCCAATCCCCATCCCGGGCGAAATCCCAGTCTCATCCTGAACCGACCAAAGAGACCCTCCGCGCGCCACGCCCACCCGCCTCTCGGCTCTCGGCATGGACGCGGCGGAGAGGAGGCTCGGTCGCGTCAGGGCCCACCTCCTGCCCTCCCTCCCTCTCCCACTCGCATCCGCCCCTCTCCTCGCGCCGTCTCCAGCTGCTGCGTCGTCGTCGCCCGCCGGAGACAGCTACCGGCGCGTCCACGGCGATGTCCCATCGGAGCCCCCGGAGTGGCGCCCGGCGACAGACGAGGACGGGAAGGAGTTCGTCGACATCCTCTACGAGAAGTCCGTCGGAGAGGGCATCGCCAAGGTAAGCATTTCTTTTCTACCACATCCTTGTCTCCTTGGGAAAAAAATCGGTTGACTTGTCTGTTGACTTGCCAAGGTAAGCATTTCTTTTCTATCCACATCCTTGGAGCCTGTTCATCTGTTGACGTGTACTATATCAGTAGCGAAATGTTCTTGCATTTCATGACTTACCGAATTGCATTCCCTGCTCAGATCACAATCAACCGTCCTGATAGAAGAAACGCATTCAGACCACTGACTGTCAAAGAGCTGATGCGTGCGTTCAGCGATGCCAGAGATGATAGTTCAATTGGAGTCGTCATACTGACAGGGAAGGTAATGCTTGTCCCTTCAACCAGAGGAACAATATAGTTTGTCCATTTTACAATTATGGTCATGGTGACTTGTTTAGGATGTGGACGGGGTCTTATTTTCATCTTCTTGATGCACAGGGATCCAAGGCATTCTGTAGCGGCGGCGACCAAGCCTTGAGGGATTCTGATGGATATGTTGACTTTGATAGCTTTGGCAGGCTCAACGTTCTAGACCTCCAGGTCAAACGCAATACTCTGACATTTGCACCATAACCTTATTGCTTACAGAACAGATGAATTCTTATTCTGTTGCCTATTGGTGTGTTACTGTTGATCGGTCAGTGTCATTTCTATATGAATTGATTGTTATTTCTGAGCACAACAGCTAAATTATTTCTCCAGGTGCAAATTCGGCGCCTTCCGAAGCCAGTTATAGCTATGGTATGAGCATTACTTTCTTTCATCTCTTAATCGATTTTCTTTTATCACCAAAAAAATTAGTCCTCTTGAATATGCTATCAGGTTGCTGGTTACGCAGTTGGTGGTGGACATGTTCTACACATGGTGTGTGATCTAACAATTGCAGCTGACAACGCAATATTTGGGCAGACCGGTCCAAAGGTGATTTTCTTGCCTATTTTATTACGGAAGAGTATTGAAGTGTTACCAACTAATAGGAAATAGTATCAAATTATCGAAGCACTACCATGCAAGTCTTACATGGATAGTGACTGTCGTTCAGTAAACCTGGTAACTAGCTGGCTAAAACATGTATATAATCTGGTAAACATTCGACTATAACCTGACCACTTCGAATGGAAAAAGTCATCGAAACATATCAGATGGGATCTACTTTCAAAGTTCTCGTTGCAGCAAAGCCAAGGGTGAAATGAATTGTCAGTTGGCCAATTGACTACACGATTTGAGAAATAGAAGATTTGAAACTTAGAAAATAAAGGGATTCTGTTGATTGTCATCTTTTTGGATGTTCTTGCTTCTGTTTACAGAAGAGTGCGTGCATGAGTCTTTTCAGATAGAATCCACCGCAACCTAAGGCAACGGTGGGCACATGTGTAGTGTAGTTCAGTCCGAATGCTTTGACGTGCCACTCTACCAGGTTTATGCATGGCAGCTTTTTTGTAAGGTTTCCTCTATCAAAATGTGATCATGTTTTCCCTTTTTCCGTAAGACGCATTCCTTAAATTGAGCACACTAGAATTTTAGAACACATACTGACACACAAGTGTAATGTATTGATTGCTGCTTTTTTCTTTTGTCTGAATCCTCTTCCTTACTTCTAGACCCTACCAAGTTACCACCCATAGCTTACGTTACCTTTTCTGTCTGTGATTTGTATCACAGGTTGGAAGCTTTGATGCTGGCTATGGCTCTTCCATTATGTCTCGATTGGTAAGCTACCATACTAATCTTTTGGCTTCATGCTTAATCCGTGATCCAATGAGATGCACATTCTAGAACATAAAATAAATGTGCTCGACGATTAGAGCTGTTGAGCAAACTCCCAAGTCAGTCATGGTCATTACTAAGTAGAAATGCAGAACAACTTTGATCATAATTAGAAAATAGTAGCAGATTTTTCTGTCTCATGTTATCTATTGTTGACAGGTCGGACCAAAGAAAGCTCGTGAGATGTGGTTTCTGTCACGGTTCTATGCAGCCGATGAAGCAGAGAAAATGGGACTTGTCAATGTAGTCGTTCCAGTGAGTTCCTGAAAGTTATTAATTACAGAAAAGAAAAACTACTCCTCTGTTCCGACTTATAAGACATGTTGGAAAGCTAGTTTAGCCTTCCAAAACGTCTTATAATTTGATACATAGGTACTCCCTCCGTTTTAAAATATAAGATGTTTTAGTTTTATGAAACAAGTGTGTCTAGACTACTTTTAGCATGTAGGTTCACTCAGGTTTGGAGTGAATCTACACACTAAAAGAAGTCTAGATACATTTTCTTTACAAATCTAAAACATTTTATATTTTAAAACGGAGGGAGTAGTAATTATTAGCAGTCTTCTGCTATTTTCACCTAGAATGAAGATCACAATGTGCCCCACCTAAGGTGCTTATGCAACCATGTGCTTGCTATATCCGTTGCATATGCAGCTTACTGATTTGGAGCGCGAAACTGTGAAATGGTGCCGGCAAATATTAAGGAACAGCCCCACAGCCATTCGGGTGCTGAAATCCGCGCTCAATGCAGTTGATGATGGTCATGCTGGTCTTCAGGTATTAGTTTGTCTGATGCCAAAAAGCTCAAACATGGCCATTTGTTTCTCGTTCCCAACTGTTCGAGCTCAGTTGCTCAAACGAAACTGGTTGTGGGATGTTCCCAACTATGTCGCTAATTAACGATGTTCATGTCCTTGTGAGTACTAATGTAATGGGTATTTGTGACACAGGAGCTTGGCGGGAATGCGACACTGATCTTCTACGGTACTGAAGAGGCCAAAGAAGGGAAGAATGCGTACATGGAACGACGACGCCCTGATTTCTCAAAATTTCCACGGAAACCTTGATATGATTTCATCTTCTGGTAAAAAATCTTAATGGATCTCTTCCACTCATCAACACTGCCAGAGGCAGCCCAAATATTTACCATCTTCAGTGGATAGTGTAGAACTGTAGATCATTGTCATTTACTACATGGGCAAAGTTTGTTGACAATCGGTTGTCACAAATGCAGTTTGTGTACACGAAAGGAAGTGCAATATTTTGTGTGATTGTGTGTGTGTGTGTGTGTGAATATCCTTGTGATACTATATACTTTTACGGTAAATAAAGTACCTCTGGGTCACATCAGTTTGAGGCAGTCCTTCAAATTGTAACAAGCATCGACTCTGCATAACCAATTTTTGTCTATTTTGTCCTTTTATCTCTATTGCTAGCCTTTCACAGCAAGATAATTAGTGTACTCTAGTCGATCCAGGTTTCTTGTCTTCGGGTTTTTTGTTTTGAGATGTTGTCTTCGCTGGTTTTACCTCGATAATACGTAGTGGGATATGGGCAGCACTTCTGATCCTGCCTCCCTCCCAAAAATCGAAAAAAATAGTGAACTAAGTCAACAAAAAAAAAGAAAAAATTGTCTGCATGCAGAGGCACATGTAATAATTTCCACGATTAATTCCAGAATATAAATCATGACAAAACCAGCTACTAGCTCATGTAACTCGAACATACTAGATGTACTAAACAACAGGATGATCGGAAACAAACAGCAGCTTAACATGTACTCGCAGAACATGATGAATAACCAAACAGAAACACGTAGCACGTACCGTTCGGTTGTCGTAGTAGAAACTTTAGTGAAGACCGATTGAAGCAGATGGCGACGAAGACGGCGGTAGGCAGCACCGCGTGGCTTGGATGGAAGACGACCCGTGATCAGTGGCGGAGCTAGGGGGGGACCAGCAGGGGCCCTGGCCCCCCCTATGGCGTTGTGAACCTTGAAGAAAATTCTTGCTTAAGTCTAGATTAGACAGATTTTTTAGAGAAATTAGCCTAGTTGGCCCCCCCTAGTTAAAAATTATCAAGTTTGGCCCCCTCTAAACTGCAATCCTGCCTCCGCCGCTGCCCGTGATGGAGAACTCGAGCAGTCGCGCAGAGCTCTTCCCAAAAACCTTATTCGCCCTCTCCCGTACAGGATCACAAGAGCGAGTGGTTCCGGAGACCTGCTCTCCCGTCCGCCGGTGCACGCCGGCAAGCGGGATGGAGTAGACTACGGTGATGACGCAAGTAGAGAGGATGGCAAAACCCTAGATTGGTTTTCGATGGTATTGTGACGGTAGCCGCGCAGGATTTATATAGAGCAGCTCAGGAAACCCTAACGGAGGCGAACGTGGGCCGAGTCCACGTTACGCACGTTCGGGTCGGTTACAGTAGCCCACGATCCGGGAGCGATCCGAATAAGCTAACTGTTTGACACGTCTGTCAAAACCTCACAGTTTTCCTGAGCAGCAAAATAAAGCTCGGCTCGGCGAGATTCCCGCAACCCGCGGCGCACGCGCGTCGTGACGAGACGAGCGGGCGGGAGGGCGTGCGAGCGGCGGTGTCGTCGGAGGAGGAGCGCGCGCGTGTATCTCTCTTATTGCTACTCACTTACAAAGTGGTGTAACACTCTACCTTATAAGGTGGTGCAACTCTCCTCCAACTTTCCATATGGGACTAAACTTGAGCTCCCACTCCACTTCTACGTGAGTTGCCACAAACATGGGTCCAAACACATATGGGCTGCCTCAAATTTGGGCTTTGAGATTTAGGGAAAATCTGAAATACACATGAGCCTAAATGAATTGGCCCATTATTTCTAACAATTGTTGTATTATTAGGCATAATTTTCACGATTAATTTCAGAATATAAATCATGACAAAATCAGCTACTAGCTCATGTAACTCGAACATACTAGATGTACTAAACAACAGGATGATCGGAAACAAACAGGAGCTTAACATGTACTCGCAGAACATGATGAATAACCAAACAGAAGCACGTAGCACGTACCGTTCGGTTGTCGTAGTAGAAACTTTGGGGAATACTGATCGAGCAGATGGCGACGAAGACGGCGGTAGGCAGCACCGCCTGACTTAGATGGAAGACGATCCCTGATGGAGAACTCGAGCAGTCGCGCGGAGCGCTTCCCAAAAACCTTATTCGCCCTCCCCCGTACATGATCACAATGGCGAGTGGTTCCGGAGACCTGCTCTCCCGTCCGCCGGTGCACGCCGGCAAGCGGGATGGAGTATACTACGTCACGACGCAAGTAGAGAGGATGGAAAAACCCTAGATTGGTTTTCGACGGTATTGTGGCGGTAGCCGCGCACGACTTTATATAGAGCAGCTTAGGAAACCCTAACGGAGGCGAACATGGTCCGAGTCCATGTTACGCACGTTCGGGTCGGTTACAGTAGCCCACGATCCGGGAGCAACCCGAATAAGCTAACTGTTTGACACGTCTGTCAAAACCTCACAGTTTTCCTGAGCAGCAAAATAAAGCTCGGCTCGGCGAGATTCCTACAACCCGTAACGCACGGCGCGCGCGCGTCATGGTGAGATGAGCGGGCGGGCGGGCGGGCGTCCGTGCGAGCGGCGATGTCATATGAGGAGGAGTGCGCGCGTGTATCTCTCTTATTGCTACTCACTTACAAAGTGGTGCAACACTTCACCTTATAAGGTGGTGCAACTCTCCTCTAACTTTCCATGTGGGACTAAACTTGAGCTCCCACTCCACTTCCACGTGAGCTGCCACAAACATGGGCCCAAACACATATGGGCTGCCTCAAATTTGGGCTTTGAGATTTAGGGAAAATCTGAAATACACATGAGCCTAAATGAATTGGCCATTATTTCTAACAATTGTTGGACTATTAGGCATAATTTCCATGATTAATTCTAGGAAATAAATCATGACAAAACCAGCTACTAGCTCATCTAACTCGAACATACTAGATGTACTAAATAACATGATGATCGGAAACAAACAACAACTTAACATGTACTCGCAGAACATGATGAATAACCAAACAGAAGCACGTAGCACGTATCGTTCGGTTGTCGTAGTAGAAACTTTGGGAAAGACTGATCGAGCAGATGGCGACGAAGACGACGGTAGGCAGCACCGCCTGACTTGGATGGAAGACGACCCCTGATGGAGAACTCGAGCAGTCGCGCGGAGCGCTTCTCAAAAACCTTATTTGCCCTTTCTCGTACAGGATCACAAGGGCGAGTGGTTCCGGAGACCTGCTCTCCCGTCCGCCAGTGCATGCCGGCAAGCGGGATGGAGTAGACTACGGTGACGGCGTAAGTAGAGAGGATGGAAAACCCTAGATTGGTTTTCGATGGTATTGTGGCGGTAGCCACGCAGGACTTTATATAGAGTAGCTCAGAAAACCCTAACGGAGGCGAACATGGGCCGAGTCCACGTTACGCACGTTCGGGTCGGTTACAGTAGCCCACGATTCGGGAGCAACCCGAATAAGCTAACTGTTTGACACGTCTGTCAAAACCTCACAGTTTTCCTGAACAGCAAAATAAAGCTCGGCTCTGCGAGATTCCTGCAACCCGCGGCGCGCGCGCCGTGACGAGACGAGCGGGCGGGCGGGCGAGCGCCGGTGTCGTCGGAGGAGGAGCGCGTGCGTGTATCTCTCTTATTGCTACTCACTTACATAGTGGTGCAACACTCCACCTTATAAGGTGGTGCAACTCTCCTCCAACTTTCCATATGGGACTAAACTTGAGCTCCCACTCCACTTCTACGTGAGTTGCCACAAACATG
The DNA here is from genome assembly GCA_916181665.1 of Avena sativa. Classification (NCBI taxonomy): domain Eukaryota; kingdom Viridiplantae; phylum Streptophyta; class Magnoliopsida; order Poales; family Poaceae; genus Avena; species Avena sativa. The sequence goes on from OV702295.1 coordinate 324,246,281, forward strand.
GGTCCAAACACATATGGGCTGCCTCAAATTTGGGCTTTGAGATTTAGGGAAAATCTGAAATACACATGAGCCTAAATGAATTGGCCCATTATTTCTAACAATTGTTGTATTATTAGGCATAATTTTCACGATTAATTTCAGAATATAAATCATGACAAAATCAGCTACTAGCTCATGTAACTCGAACATACTAGATGTACTAAACAACAGGATGATCGGAAACAAACAGGAGCTTAACATGTACTCGCAGAACATGATGAATAACCAAACAGAAGCACGTAGCACGTACCGTTCGGTTGTCGTAGTAGAAACTTTGGGGAATACTGATCGAGCAGATGGCGACGAAGACGGCGGTAGGCAGCACCGCCTGACTTGGATGGAAGACGATCCCTGATGGAGAACTCGAGCAGTCGCGCGGAGCGCTTCCCAAAAACCTTATTCGCCCTCCCCCGTACATGATCACAATGGCGAGTGGTTCCGGAGACCTGCTCTCCCGTCCGCCGGTGCACGCCGGCAAGCGGGATGGAGTATACTAGGTCACGACGCAAGTAGAGAGGATGGAAAAACCCTAGATTGGTTTTCGACGGTATTGTGGCGGTAGCCGCGCACGACTTTATATAGAGCAGCTTAGGAAACCCTAACGGAGGCGAACATGGTCCGAGTCCATGTTACGCACGTTCGGGTCGGTTACAGTAGCCCACGATCCGGGAGCAACCCGAATAAGCTAACTGTTTGACACGTCTGTCAAAACCTCACAGTTTTCCTGAGCAGCAAAATAAAGCTCGGCTCGGCGAGATTCCTGCAACCCGCAACGCACGGCGCGCGCGCGTCATGGTGAGATGAGCGGGCGGGCGGGCGGGCGTCCGTGCGAGCGGCGATGTCATATGAGGAGGAGTGCGCGCGTGTATCTCTCTTATTGCTACTCACTTACAAAGTGGTGCAACACTTCACCTTATAAGGTGGTGCAACTCTCCTCTAACTTTCCATGTGGGACTAAACTTGAGCTCCCACTCCACTTCCACGTGAGCTACCACAAACATGGGCCCAAACACATATGGGCTGCCTCAAATTTGGGCTTTGAGATTTAGGGAAAATCTGAAATACACATGGGCCTAAATGAATTGGCCATTATTTCTAACAATTGTTGGACTATTAGGCATAATTTCCATGATTAATTCTAGGAAATAAATCATGACAAAACCAGCTACTAGCTCATCTAACTCGAACATACTAGATGTACTAAATAACATGATGATCGGAAACAAACAACAACTTAACATGTACTCGCAGAACATGATGAATAACCAAACAGAAGCACGTAGCACGTACCGTTCGGTTGTCGTAGTAGAAACTTTGGGAAAGACTGATCGAGCAGATGGCGACGAAGACGACGGTAGGCAGCACCGCCTGACTTGGATGGAAGACGACCCCTGATGGAGAACTCGAGCAGTCGCGCGGAGCGCTTCTCAAAAACCTTATTTGCCCTTTCTCGTACAGGATCACAAGGGCGAGTGGTTCCGGAGACCTGCTCTCCCGTCCGCCAGTGCATGCCGGCAAGCGGGATGGAGTAGACTACGGTGACGGCGTAAGTAGAGAGGATGGAAAACCCTAGATTGGTTTTCGATGGTATTGTGGCGGTAGCCACGCAGGACTTTATATAGAGTAGCTCAGGAAACCCTAACAGAGGCGAACATGGGCCGAGTCCACGTTACGCACGTTCGGGTCGGTTACAGTAGCCCACGATTCGGGAGCAACCCGAATAAGCTAACTGTTTGACACGTCTGTCAAAACCTCACAGTTTTCCTGAACAGCAAAATAAAGCTCGGCTCTGCGAGATTCCTGCAACCCGCGGCGCACGCGCCGTGACGAGACGAGCGGGCGGGCGGGCGAGCGCCGGTGTCGCTGGAGGAGGAGCGCGTGCGTGTATCTCTCTTATTGCTACTCACTTACAAAGTGGTGCAACACTCCACCTTATAAGGTGGTGCAACTCTCCTCCAACTTTTCATGTGGGACTAAACTTGAGCTCCCACTTCACTTCCATGTGAGATGCCTCAAATATGGGCCCAAACACATATGGGCTGCCTCAAATTTGGGCTTTGAGATTTAGGGAAAATTGTAAATACACATGGGCCTAAATGAATTGGCCCATTATTTCTAATAATTGTTGGATTATTAGGCATAATTTTCACGATTAATTCCAGAATATAAATCATGAGAAAACCAACTACTAGCTCATGTAACTCGAACATACTAGATGTACAAAACAACAGGATGATCGGAAACAAAAACGACTTAACATGTAATCGCAGAACATGATGAATAACCAAACAGAAGCACATAGCACGTACCGTTCGGTTATCGTAGTAGAAACTTTGAGAAAGACTGATCGAAGCAGATGGCGACGAAGACGGCGGTAGGAAGCACCGCCTGACTTGAATGGAAGACGACATGTGATGGAGAACTCGAGCAGTCGCGCGGAGCGCTTCCCAAAAACCTTATTCGCCCTCTCCCGTACAGGATCACAAGGGCGAGTGGTTCCGAAGACCTGCTCTCCCGTCCGCCGGTGCATGCCGGCAAGCGGGATGGAGTAGACTACGGTGACGATGCAAGTAGAGAGGATGGCAAAACCCTAGATTGGTTTTCGATGGTATTATGGCGGTAGCCGCGCAAGACTTTATATAGAGCGGCTCGGGAGACCCTAACGGAGGCGAACGTGGGCCGAGTCCACGTTACGCACGTTTGGATCGGTTACATTAGCCCACGTTCCGGGAGCGACCCGAATAAGCTAACTATTTGACACGTCTGTTAAAATCTCATAGTTTTCCTGAACAGCAAAATAAAGCTTGGCTCGCCGAGATTCCCGCAACCCGCGGCACGCGTGGGTCGTGACGAGACGAGCGGGCGGGAGGGCGTGCGAGCGGCGGTGTCGTCGGAGAAGGAGCGCGCGCGTGTATCTCTCTTATTGCTACTCACTTACAAAGTGGTGCAGCACTCCACCTTATAAGGTGGTGCAACTCTCCTCTAACTTTCCATGTGGGACGAAACTTGAGCTCCCACTCCACTTCCATGTGAGCTGCCACAAACATGGGCCCAAACACATATGAGCTGCGTCAAATTTGGTCTTTAAGCTTTAGGGAAAATCTGAAATACACATGGGCCTAAATGAATTGGCCCATTATTTCTAACAATTGCTGGATTATTAGGCATAATTTTCATGATTAATTCTAGAATATAAATCATGACAAAACCAGCTACTAGCTCATGTAACTCGAACATACTAGATGTATTAAACAACAGGATGATCGGAAACAAACAACAACTTAACATGTACTCGCTAAACATGATGAATAGCCAAATAGAAGCACGTAGCACGTACCGTTCGGTTGTCGTAGTATAAACTTTAGGAAAGACTGATCGAAGCAGATGGCGACAAAGACGGCGGTAGGCAGCACCGCCTGACTTGGATGGAAGACGACCCGTGATGGAGAACTCGAGCAGTCGCGCGGAGCGCTACCCAAAAACCTTATTCGCCCTCTCCCGTACAGGATCACAAGGGCGAGTGGTTCCGGAGACCTGCTCTCCCGTCCGCCGGTGCACGCCGACAAGCGGGATGGAGTAGACTACGGTGACGGCACAAGTAGAGAGGATGGCAAAACCCTAGATTGGTTTTCGATGGTATTGTGGTGGTAGCCGCGCAGGACTTTATATAGAGCAACTCAGGAAACCCTAACGGAGGCGAACGTGGGCCAAGTCCACGTTACGCACGTTTGGGTCGGTTATAGTAGCCCACAATCCAGGAGTAACCCGAATGATGGGGATATGCCTACCGGGGTATATCCAGCAGGACGTTTCTGACTGGCCAGGGTGCCAGCGAGTGGGCCTGCAGGACGGCGACTGGATCTGGATCTGGCGTGGACTCAAGCGACTGGAAGCTGAAGGCCCAAAAGCGTAGATAGGCCTAGTCGGAATAGGTTAAAGGATCGTTGAAACCTTAACTGATTCGGTTGAGATCTGTAAACCGTAGGGAGGTGAGTCTATATAAATCTCCCTAGAGGACGCATAGGGGATACGTTCCATCATACACCCAAGCGACTCGCTGCCTAGCCGCCGAGCTCGCCCCATTGTACTCTCACCATAATACAATCTAGAAGGAGTAGGTCTTTACCCTCCGGGGGGGCGAACCTGGGTAAATCCTTGTGTCTCCGCCCTCATCTCGCACCGTAGATGGCTGGCCGCCCTTGCCCCATGTTCTACTACTCGCTGCCGATTGCAGCATCTGCCGTGGTCATTCCCACGACAGTGGCGCCCACCGTGGGGCCTGGCCGGTCAGGCCGGTGTTCTACGACGATATCCAATCTACCCATCAACGAGTCGATCGCCACCGGCCGCATGATAGCGATCGACGAGATGCTCCAGATCTTGCCGAGCAGCTACGTCCCGGCGGCGCGACCCGTCACGCATAGCATGATCCTGCCGGTCGGCACGATCAGCCTCTACATCGGCCTCACCGGCGTCATCGTCTCGGAGGACTCGGCTCGCATCCGCGAGTCGCCGCCACGCGACCGGCTCTCTGAGAGTCAGGTCCGCACGATCCACCGCCTCGCCTCCGAGTACGACTCGGCCCACAGCGACGTGGCCGAAACCACCGCAGCCGCGGAAGACGCGGCCCTCAACAACGACGCCGACTCGGCGACCCCAGCGTCACTCGCCGGATCCATTGTTGCCGCGTCGCCCGCGGGCTCCATCACCCAGGTCTCCAACATCGGAGACTTCGAGGATCCCTCAATCCTTGGGATCTTTGACTTCGATTCCGGGTCGGAGAACTCCGCCGACCTCCGCGACGGAATCAGCCGCCACGCCGCGACCTATATGGCGACTGGCGCCGACCCGCCAGAGGATCCATTCTCCACTCCGATCCCTCCCAACACGACAGCAACGGAGGTCGAGGAACTCCGCCTGAAGCTGGCGGAAGCAGTCCGTAAGGAACAAGCCGAGCGCGAAAAATTTCGCCTCGAGCAGGTGACAGCGCAGAAGCTGTCGCGCTACCACTAGCTCCGAATCAGATCGCGCCTGAACCCCACCGTCCAGGGGCGCGCCCTGAACTTCGACGACGAGAGCGACCCGGCCCGCGCGGCCGAGCGCGCGATCTGCGAGAACGCGCCACCAGGAGGAAGCGCTCGGCCCCCACCAGGGTCAACAGCCAATGGCGCCCTGCCACCACCGAACGGCGCACCACCCAGGGACCAGCCTCGTCGCGGGCCGAGCAGCAGTCGACAACATCGCGGCCACCGGTGACGGCGCCCTACAGATCCAGTACGCCAAGGCCTTGCTCGCAAAAGCGGTCGAGCAACAAACGCAGGCGTCGACTCACAGGGTCGGATGTACTTGTGTTCATCGGGCAGCAGAGCAGCCTCAAGCGGCCGCCTTATGGCGGCAAACACCCTCAACTTCCCACCACCCGAACCACTGCAGCTCCAACACCGACCCGCGAACGCGGCACTCTCCACCAACGACCCCCGGCCGGCGACCAACTTCGTCGCCGCCAACGGTCAGCCCGTCGACGCCCGCACCCACATCATCAACAACCAGAGCTGGCGTGCACGCCAGCCCGACGACCTGCGGCATACCCTAACCAACCGCCGCGACGGCGAGCCGAGGGGGTCGCTAAGCCGACTCGGGCCCCGGTGCTTCGGACCAATGATCCGAGGCGAAAGATACCCGGCGAACTTCAAAGCGCCGAAGGAAATAGAGAAGTACGACCCCTCGTACGATCCCTCCGTGTGGTTGGATACCTACCTCATGGCGATAGGGATCGCCGGCCACACCGATCTACTAGCCGCCCGCTACCTTCCCCTGATGATGGAGGGAGCGTGCAGGCAGTGGATTAACACTCTCCCCGCGGATAGCATCGACTCCTGGGAAGAGATGCGCGATGCCTTCGTCAGGCACTTCGAGGGTTCATACACCCGCCCCACCACCATCGAGGACCTGGAACGATGCGTCCAGGGACCTCGCGAGTCGACCCGCAGCTGGGCCCAACGGTGGCAAGAACTATGGTACAACGCGGTCGGCATCCACCCAGACACCGCGATCCACTGCTTCAAGACCTCGTGCCGCTACGGGCCCCTGGTCGCCAAGCTCAAACGAGCGTACCGCACACTCGACAACATACCGGACCTCCTGGAGATCGCCAAAAGGTACGCGGAGGAAGACCCAAACCAAGAAACCGACGACGAGTCGGGAGGACAACGCCGCACGAGCGGCAGCGACAACGGACGACGATCCGATCTACGCTACAGCAACACTCGCCTCACCGGCAAGCGCCGCAGTGATGGGCGAGTCGACTTCGTCGCCAACGCTGGATACGCGTAGCGCGAGCCCAAAAGCTTCCGCCGCGACAGGGGGCAACGCCGCGACGGCGGCAACTACAAGGCAAAGCCGAGGTTCGACCCCGCGACCCTCCTTAACCAACCTTGTGTATTTCACAGCAGGGAAGGAAAGCCCGCCACGCACACGACCGCCGACTGCCACTCTCTCAAGGAGATCGAGAAGGCACGACGCGCGCGCGAGAAGACCCCGACAACAACCCGCCAAACGGCGGAAAATTCGGCAGCGTCGCCGGCTCGCTCCACACCTTCACAGGCTTCAACACGAAGCGCGAGAAGAAGGTCATCGCCCGCGCCGTCGCCGTCAACGCGGTGGCCCAGGTGGACATCCCCCAGTTCCCCAACTGGTCTGAGCAACCAATCACATGGAGCCGCCAAGACCACTCGCCACGGATCGAGTACCCAGGCCGAGTCGCCCTGGTGGTCAAGCCCATCAGGATGTTTCCGACTAGCGGATATGCCTACCGGGGTATACCCAGCAGGACGTTTCCGACTGGCCCGAATGCCAGCGAGTGGGCCTGTAGGACGGCGACTGGATCTGGATCTGGCGTGGACTCAAGCGACTGGAAGCTGAAGGCCCAGAAGCGTACATAGGCCCAGTCGGAATAGGTTAAAGGATCGTTGAAACCTTAATTGATTCGGTTGAGATCTGTAAACCCTAGGCAGGTGAGTCTATATAAACCTCTATAGAGGACGCATAGGGGATACGTTCCATCATATACCCAAGCGACTCGCTGCCTAGCCGCCGAGCTCGCCCCATTGTACTCTCACCAAGGCCGAACCTGGGTAATCCTTGTGTCTTCGCCCTCATCTCGCACCGCAGATGGCTGGCCGTTCTTGCCCCATGTTGTACTACTCGCTGCCGATTGCAGCCTCTGCCGTGGTCATTCCCACGACACCGAATAAGCTAACTGTTTGACACGTCTGTCAAAACCTCACAGTTTTCCTGAGCAGCAAAATAAAGCTCGGCTCGGCGAGATTCCCGCAACCCGCGACGCGCGCGCGTCGTGACGAGACGAGTAGGCGTGCGTGCGGCGGTGTCGTCGGAGGAGGAGCGCGCACGTGTATCTCTCTTATTGCTACTCACTTACAAAGTGGTGCAACACTCCATCTTATAAGGTGGTGCAACTCTCCTCCAACTTTACATGAGACTAAACTTGAGCTCGCACTCCAATTCCCTGAACTGCCACAAACATGGGCTCAAACACATATGAGCTGACTCAAATTTAGGCTTTGAGATTTAGGAAAAATCTAAAATACACATGGGCCGAAATGAATTGACCCATTATTTCTAACATGTATGTGCATGTTTTTTTGGCATACTGTAACTTGAAATTATGTAGCTTAGACAAAAAATAACAAAGTACCAAATGAATAGTAGTAGGAAGAACCTCTAAGTTACAAACTTTTATGTAACTTAAGATCCAGATAGGTATGTAACTTAAAGATATGCTAAGTAAAGACGGCTTCAGGAGTACCATGTCCTGAAAATTCACGCTCGTTTTACCTTTTCTTTTAATAGGTGGAGAAGATTCTGATTTTGCAGTTGTGTCACGTATTGACTTTTTAGGAGAGTGTCGCGTGTTGACAGAGAGAACTTGAATTTCCTTCATATACTCCGTATTACCATCGGAGAATAGCCAATGGCAAACGAGAAGCACGAGGCCCAGTCAAAAACCAAGGCCCAGCCTGCCTGATGCTTATCCCTGCGGCCTGCGCTCCTCTCTGGGTGGATCGGATCTCCTACACCTTTCCAAACCGCAACCGCCAGGTCTCCTGCAGCAACACCGCGCCACGTTGCAGTTCACGCCGCCTCTCAAAAAAAAAAAAAAAAATGCAGTTCACGCCGACAGCGCCAGGTCTGCCCTACCCTCGCCGCGCACCGGATCCCCACCTCTTCCGCGGCCGCAACCACAACCACAATTCGCCTCCTCCCCCTCCCTCTCCCCCACCCAGGCTAAACAAACAAACAATCCATCCGGAGCCGGAGAGCGTCAGAAAAATCCAGAAGGCACCTCCGATTTTCTTGGCGATGCTGCGCACGGGAGGAAGTCGGCTCGTGGCACCGGGCCTCCGGAGGCTCCTCGGCGGGAGGCCACAGCCGGGGCTGGCGGCGGCAGGGGCCAGGGCGTACCACGAGCGGGTGGTGGACCACTACAACAACCCGCGGAACGTCGGCTCGTTCGACAAGGACGACCCCAACGTCGGCACCGGCCTCGTCGGTGCGCCGGCCTGCGGCGACGTCATGAAGCTGCAGATCCGTGTCGACGAGGGCACCGGGAAGATCGTTGACGCCTGCTTCAAGACCTTCGGATGCGGCTCCGCCATCGCGTCGTCCTCCGTCGGTGAGCCCCCACACCGCTCCCCGTCCCGTTGCCCCCACTTTATTTCCTCGCGGTGGTTTGGCTATAAACCTAGTTATATATATTCGTTGCATACTTAGAGGTTGTTAATGTGAATTGAATCGCGGAAACGAAATTGATGATTGATTATCGTAGTGATGCAGTCGTTTCGAATAGGGAGGGGATTTTTTTTTTTAAAGATGAGCATTTATTTTGCTACCTATTTGTAATATATGAAATTGGTTTGAACAAGGCGAAATAGCAATAACCTATCCTGGAGTCACGACTTATTAGATGATATTATGTTTGTAAGGACGATTCTGACTGTGAAACATGGCCAGATGAGATGATTAGTGATGCCTAAGCTGATTAGATTATAAGACAAATAGCAGCTGTATTGCAAATGTTATCTATGGTAATGTTATTGATTGTGTAATGAGCATTTTCTTGGACTGCCTCTGCTGCTGTGTTGTTGAATTGGCCTGTGGCATTTAATTTTGTTTGATGTTTACTGTAAGCACACCGTCAATTTGGTTAGCGAGCTATTCATATACGTTGTATGAGAGGGAGTCATGCGTGGATAACAGTTCATCTTAAGAATTTTCGTAGTCCTGGGTTTAAAATTTCATTTGTCTACCTTGTGTATACTGTTATTGCTGGCAAGTGTTCTTTTATTCTGATCTCTTTGCCTACTTGGTTTTGATTTTTCTTTTTTGGCCTGTATAGGGATATTAATCTCATAGAATAATGATGGCTCATATTTTATTTTCAGTTTCTACAAGAGATAGTTGCGTTTCCAGATTAGAAACTAGCTAGTGTTCTTGAATGCCAAATTAACACCTTTGAAAGGTCCGCTTGTTATTGTGAAACGACCGATTTCTTGTAGATTATTCTATAACGAAAAGGTCTCCACATAATTGCTGATTGTTGATAGTCTGACAATTGGATCGAGGCAGTCTGGATTCATTTTTCTGATGTATATAGCACGTCTATTTCCCTGCAAGTTGTATGACATCTGCATTATCAATTATTAAGTTATGAAGTCAATTCTTTATCCTACCATTGTCCATGCAGCTACTGAATGGGTGAAGGGAAAGCAAATGGAGGAAGTAGTGACTATCAAGAACACGTAAGCTCTCCCTGTTACTCTTTATCTTTGTAATTACAATATTTTAAGTGGTGTTTCTATCTTCCCTGGACATTTTAATCTTTTGTTTGGCATTTTCCTATTCTTGTTATTGTGCATTCATTGAACAAATGTAGTACTACTAATCGCCCTGTGGTAACTGTGTAACTATTAGTTCCTGGCAGCAGTTCCCTCTGCAAACTGAACTCCTATTTTTGCCTTGTTCTGAAGTTGCTAACGACAATCAGCTTAGTTATAGAATTCTATTGAAGTCTGTGTTGCATGATGTCCTATTTTTTGTTAAAGTAAAGGTACAGGCCAGCCTTTTTCTTCAGGGGCATGATATGGCTATTAACTCTGGAATTGTTTGTTTATATTTGCAAATGAATGTGGATACTAATCACATCAGAGGAAAGATGTTGTCTGGTCTTATTTATGTCCTTTTTTCGCTGCAAGCTGGTACTCCCTCTGTACCGAATTATAAGTATGTTTTGACAGTTCCATTTGAACTCCCAAAATTTCTTATATTTAGGGACAGAGGTATAGTATCATTGCAGTGCAGCTGTTGATGGCTCGATGTCTCTAGTATGCTGTTTAATCATATCTATCGAATCGAGTTCTAACTTGCATAAAACTAAACAAGGTCCAATGCTCTGTGTTTTCAGTGAGATTGCAAAGCACTTGTCACTTCCACCAGTAAAGCTCCATTGCAGTATGCTTGCTGAAGATGCAATCAAAGCTGCCGTGAAAGATTATGAAGCAAAGAAGGCTAAGATGGGAGACAGCCCGTCAGAGAAGGCTGCTGAAGCATGAACATGAATTTCCTGTCCTGAAGGGTATTGACCGTCTGCCATGCATCTGCTCCTAGTAAAGATATATGCTTCTGTTATCTGAAGGTAGAAATGGTGTGTAATGTTCACAAACTCTGGTGATGTAGCATGTATCATAAGGATGAACACGGACAGTTTGAAATAAATGTTGTGCCGTCTTGTTAGGAAAAGATAAGTTGTGCGTGTATAGCAGCTGAAAATTTCTGCATGTATAGCAGCTGCTTGGAAGTCGTGACATTTGCTGCTGTACGTTTGCCCGTTCCAAAGATGTTCTGTCTTGGGTTATTTTGTTGGACTTGTCCGTGAGACCGCAAGATGCAAATCTATGGTTTGCTTTTTATTTGTGACGCTGTCAAAGTTTTTTCTCTGCTTGGCAATGATCGTGTGTTACTTGTTAACGGTGGTGATTCTATTCTAGTGGCATGGCGTCAGGCAGGCTGCCATGGCATGTCCAACTGGAACGCACCTGGTAGTGTCGCGGATGAAGCCGTGAACCGCACAGTGAGCTCTTGAGCTTGATCCCGCCGTCCTACCTTTCTGGAGAAGCCGGTTTAAAATTTTTGCGAGGCTTTTAAATTTGTTTAGACTTAACTATTTTGAAAGCCTCGCAAATTTTTTAGACCGGCTTTTCCAGAAAGCTGAGAGAGTGCGGCTTCTCGGAGAAGCCCCAAAAAGAACTTGGCCCTAGTCACACAACGTGCATTTTGTCAAGATGTTCCAGACCTGTACGTTCCCTTCTGTCAGCTGTCCAGCATCGGTTGCACAAAGCCAACCAGCAGAACATTTTTGTCTTTGAGAGGTGCACTGTTTCCCCAAAGGCTTTTTTGCATTATCAGCTTCAATGTTACCAAAGAAGAAGACAGAGTAAGCTGAGGATGAGGAGTACTGGCCATTTGTTTCCGCTAGATCATTTGTTTTTCCTCTACCATAGAACACACTTCATTCCTCACGTCAGACTCAATCTCCGACCAGTAATGACATGTGACATGAGATGCACTTTGTTTGCCAAGTTTCTCCGGCCAAACAGTATCTCACGGGTTGGCACGGTTGATCCTTGCGGATGTGTAACATCAAGGGTGCCAATAGCATCACCTGTTTACACCTTGGAAAGCAAGACTAGAGATTCAGCAAATACAGAGTGGGGTAAAGTAACTTCCATCGGCTTCAGTGGGTTCAAATAACATGTAGAAAACAAAATACTCTACAAACACAGCACACTTTTTCTCAGACAACTTCAGAGGCTTAGATCCATGCATAGATATCTGCATCTGGAGAGTCCACGTTCTCCAACTACCCAAATTCACATGACATGTCGAAGGTAAAAAATGATGTACTCGCATTAATCTGCACAAACAGGAGATAAATCATATCAAAATGAGAACCTAGAAGATTTTCTTAGTATATGAGATAAATCATATACAAAGAAGCATTGGATGAATGCTCAAAGTCCTCACAAAAATTATAAGTTGTGGTTCCCGTTTCATCTTTCACATTACACATTTCATTAAGTATTTCCATGCTTCCTTCAGTTAATCTAGAAGTTTCACATTTTACAGTACAAAAACACAAGAGCTTGTAGGACATGTGATTTATACGAGTATGCGAACAAGTGAACGGCCCAAATACATAAGTACAATCGCATAAACATATGATCACGAGAGCTAAGAAATCAGGCAGCTGATAAAGCATAAGTATACAAAATGGGGGAACCGAACAGAGATAAGAAGCACGTGAACAAGAACTCTCAGAACAAGCTACCAGACTATAGCCATTGAGCTGCATATGGTAATGAGATCCCAGTCTGTGCACAAGCTCTGAATGTTGCATCTTTTTAAAAATATTGTTTGACAAAGTGCGTCAAGATATAGTGATGGCAATGTGGGAAGAAAATTGATAGAAAATTGATCATCCATAACTTCATACATGTTAATCTGACTGCATTTGATCACATATGCCGATCTTGGACATTGGATGATATGTACATAATACCACCCCAAAGATAATTTAAACAGAAAGAACTGTTGGTTTCTTCTACACACTGCTGAGCTGACCGTAAAGGTACTAAACTCGATTTTTTTCTTAGATGTTATATTCTCAATTATTCATTTTTGTGACATTATACATCAATGTTCAGAAGGTCTATAGATGCCATTAATTTCTCTGTGGAAAAACAAAATAATTAGGTGCATTGTTCAAAAAGAAAAAAAACAGGAAGATGTTTTTTCAGAACAATAGGAAAATCAAGGATAAATCAACTGTTAATACTATTTGTTGTGATCGGTGGTATGCTTAATAGCACGGACCACATCACTTCGTTAATGAATTACTCACTAGACATACCGACCAAACATGAAGTTGGTCTTGTAAGATCCTGGGGAGATAATGTCACATAGCATTGCTGAACAATCTAACACAATAGCATGGTGTAGCAATTTTGAACAAAGTAACAACTAGCAACAGTGCTCGTGGCAGTTATTGTCTGAATTGACCTTGAGTAAGTACATTGTCATGTATGAACTACTTCTGATTCTTCTTTTTGTAGGGAAACATTTCTGATGAACTCTCAAACCGGCAATACACAATCTCTACAAGCATGACACCACCATATCTGAAATCGATAGTGCCCACTAGGAATGTAGAGCGTGCATTATCCAATACCGATACAAGCCAGAGTACAGAACACAAGCATGAACTAATTTCATATGACAAAACAATCCACTGCAATTACAAGAGGAATACAAAAGATTGAGATGAAAATTACAAGGTGACGAGGAAAAAAAGGAGCCTAGTATACCTACTCTCACGCGATGGTCACCTTGGCGCCGACCCCCTCGAGCTGCTTCTTGGCCTCCTCAGCCTCGTCCTTGCTGACGGCCTCCTTGAGCTTCTTGGGGAGCCCCTCGATAAGGTCCTTGGCCTCCTTCAGAGCCAGGCTGGTGAGCGCGCGCACAACCTTGATGGTCGCGATACGCGCACTGCTGGGAACCTCTTCAATAACCACATCGAACTCCGTCTTCTCGACCGGGGCCTCCTCAGCCACCGCCGCCGCGGGCGCGGCGGCGGCGGCAGCGGGCGCGAAGGAGGCGGCGGAGACGCCGAGACGTTCCTGGAGATGGTCGACGAGGTTTCGCGCCTCCTCAAGGGTGAGCCCCGCAATGGCGTCGCCAAGCTCGAGGACCTTCGGGGACTCCGTGGCGGTGGAGGCGACGGCGACGGCGCGGCGGCGGCGGTTGGTCACCGGGAGAGTCCTGGGGACCGAGACAGATGGTGATGGGGAGGGGAGCGAGAGGATGGAGAAGGCGGAGGAGAACGTGGTGGAAGCCATTGGGAGCTCTCGAGGCTTGGCTTCGGGAGTGAGCGGAAGGTGGAGGAGGAGAAGGTGCGGGCAATGGAGGGGGATAAGATGAGGCGAGGGGATAGATAGACGGTGCATCTATATATCATCTTCCGTGACTCGTGAGTGGCTAATAGCTGCAGCGCTTCTACTTAGCACAATCGCAACACTGTAAGAGACAACGAGATCGTTGTTTATGTTCTTGTGCGCCCTTTAACCTCGCACTTATAATTGTTTTCGAAAATTTCATGGATCTATCCGTAATCCTCCACAGTACAACGAATTTTTGAAGTAAATAAAAATTAAAAACAAATCCAATCAACATTGATGAAGAGGAGTGTAAATTAGAAGAAATACAAATCAAAACTAGTGAGATCCGCCGAAGACACGCCTCCACGTGCCTCCGACGACACTATACCAACCGTCGAGACGGGGGCTAGACAAAGAAGACTTTATCCATCTTGAGAAGGCCACCGTTTTCCTTAAATATGACATATACCCTAACTAAACTAAAGAAAAATCATCAAGAAACAGAGCCCTTCACAAGGACCCCTGACACTTATAACTTGATAGCATAACCTATTGAATCTTATGGACTGGACCATTTAGTCTAACAAGTCCTGAAAATATAAAGGCCAAATTCGTTTGATAGTTTGACATCTATAGAGAGTTGATAGTTTAATCTCACATTGCTAATAGGGAGAAAGTTAGACATGTTCAAAGAGCAACTCTTCTATATCCGCTAAAACATCCATCATCCACTAAGTGTATGAAAAGAGGAACGATTTATGCACATTCCTCTGTTATCTACATCATCACGTGCATCGTGTTTTGTGAATCGAATTCAAGTTCTAGAGAGCATCCCTATGAAACTCTATCCCTTAGATCCTACATCGAGAGAATGCCCCGATAAGGTTGGGCGTGCCCTAGACCTGTTGTGCCACCGCATTTCGGTTGAGGGACTCTTTAAACCCTAAAAATACCCCTATTTTTATTTGATTATTGCCACACTTAGCACATTCTAAAGAACCATAGGCGAAACATAGTAAACACAAACCATCGACAAGGAATAAGGAGAGGGAAGGGGACTCCCCCCTCACATCCAACGGTGGCATGTCGCCGTCAGGTGCGTTGACCCTTCACATACTACATGTTGACATGTTATAGTGCACCATTCGTTGATATAATGCTCATGAAACACCGTTTCACAAAACATTGCATCCCTTAGAGTAGTGCAACAAAATCATTGTAGTTGCAAAATCACATATACTCCCTTCATTTAGAAATATAATATGTTTTAGGTTTGTGAAGGAAATGTATCTAGACACATTTTAGTGTCTAGGTTCAAATGAATCTAGACACTAAAAGGTGTCTAGATACATCTTCTTCACAAATCTAAACATCTTATATTTCCAAACGGAGGGAGTATATAATTACAAACCGAATGTACACAAAAATCTCAATGTATTTATCATACCTTTGAGGAAACTTTGGTACAACTTATATAAGGAAAGAATTACTAGAACTACAATACTAAATACCATGATAGTTCAGTAGCTTATTGATGTTACAATGCGACAGCTTGGCTTAATACGACCCTTAGATTCTAGTTTAGGGTTCTGACTCCTTGCTCGCTGCCTTCGGCCCCATAGGCGATGTAGTAGTCCAACCATTCAACTCCACATGTGAGATCTGGTGCCTCATTGTAGATATCCTCTGCTCCCATATGCTTCTCTTCTTTCTCCTCCTCGTTACTCTTAGATCCTAAGCAAAAGTTTGAAGATGGATGAGTACAATGTACTCAGTAAGTTTAGATAGTAGATAAGTGTTTCAAAAGCTCAATCTAACATGATGAACGTATGTCAAATATTTTTGTAGATTCTTGTAATCATTTGTTCAAAAGTCAACTTTTATTCTGAAGATATATATATTCGTCAAGCTTCATAGGTCGTTAGATCCTTTCCTAAAACTATCACAATTCTTGCCTAGAAGGAGTGACTTGCCAAACTTCATTACTCTATGAAGTTGTGCTATTTTATCCACAATTGTCCTTTCTGCCATGTCTATAGCCCATCAAGCTCCATGAGTATGCAGCTAGTTCTAAGGTCTCAAAGCCATGCAACGCTCTTGCCCATGACACCGCATATCCACACAATGTCCTAATGTGATTCTACTCAATGAGGGTCACCACTACAAGTGTTCAAGATTAGATTATTGCCCTTCAGCATGTGCCTTTGGAGTTATATTTGACATATTTCTCCTAAAGACCTAGACTAGAACGCAACATGGTTTTTACCTCTCCAGACTCGATATTTTGGATCCACAATGAGTTTGAGGGGGGTAGAGTTGCGTTATGTTCTATGTATATATTTCATGTTGTATGAAGCTTTTCCTGCATATTTACCACACCTATACATGTATATATACTAGCTTTTTGCATTGAGATAATACAAGTTGATATTCTCCTAAAAGGGCGATAAACAAATTCAGAAATTTGATAGAAGTTATTGCGAAATAGTAAGATATGCATCATCCTCTGAGTTATGGAAGATGGGTGGAGTTATTAAGGTAGTAGAACTAACTTTGGATGGTTGTTTAAGTACTGGTAATCTAGGGAGTAAGGACGAATAGATAAAAAAATTAAGAGTAAATTCCAATTTTTATTTTCTAGTTTCACTTTTTTTATCCAAATTACCCCCATTTAGCAAATTTTCATCCCAGTTACTCAATTTTGCAAAAGTTATGCCATTTTTTACCCGTTTTAAAATTTTGTGAGCATATTGTCCGGTGGGTCTAGACCTTCATGTCCAGTGAGATTTTCTTTTAGAGGGGAGACCCAAAAGGCCCCTGCTTTTTTATGAAGGCAAGCGAACAAAGTTCATACAACTGGGATTAAACCGGTTCACAAAGAAAGTGCTAAAATGAAAAAAACACCACCCTTCCAAACTATATCAAACTTTTCTAATATTTTGAAAGTAGTAACCCACACATGGGCATCGATCCTAAATTCCTAATACAAAAGCAACAATAAAAGCATCAGCTAATCCCGCGCCTAGAACCCACCAGGAAGTGCATCTTCCTGCAACCTTCATGGACGTTAACCTAGACCATGCCCCGTCCCCAACGTTGTTGCGATTTATCTATTCCTTTTCGTCCTAAAATAAATGTCTCAAATTTTTTAAAATTTGGATGAATCTAGACACTATTTAGTATATAGATTCATCCAAAATTTGAAAAACCTAAGACATCTATTCTTGAACGGAGGGAGTGATTGGTATGTTGTTAGTACTAAACTAATGTGGATTAGTGGAATAGTCATAGATATTAAATGATTTAATCAGCATATTGGTCCCTCCTTAATTTTTCCCCAAGGTCCGCCATTGCATGCAGGAGATCCGCCATCTCCCGCCACCTGCCTTCATGCTCACGTCCACTGAGAAAGAAAGTTAAGCATCTTGTAAACATTCTGCAAAGTTGAACTCAAAAATTTTGTTGTTAAAGATCAGATCATTCTCTTAGCCAGGTCGGTTGGGTCGTGCAGGAAGTTGGCAGTTCTGCAAGACCCAACTCACGCGAGAGTAAAAAAGGCCCTCTCCATAAAAAAACTGGAAGGAAAAAACCCAACCAGGAGAAAACCACCCACATGGCCGCCACGATACCTGATGGTCCAGACCCTCGGGTTAAAATGCTCACAAAACTTTAGAAGGGGTAAATTGGCATAACTTTTTCTAAATGAGGTAATTAGGATGAAAATTTGCTAAATTGGAAAATTAGGTTTAAAAAATAAAACTAGGGGATAAAAGGTAGACTTGTTAAAAATTCAAATGTATTTTCCTCTATACATCAGCATTTGTTACAACTCTAGATGAATAAGCCACCAGTTTATTGTCAAAATATCCAACACAACTTTCTGTTACTTGATTCAGATACATATATCTAGAATACATAGGCCACATGGGCTTACCCTCTAGAATGAGCCTAACCTACACATATACAACTAATGTATATATTCTAACACCCCCTTCAAACTCAAGGTGGATCTGATATATTGAGTTTAAGGATATGAAGCTTATGTTGTTCTCTAGTTTAAGCTTTTATGAAGAAATCAGCAAGTTAAAGCTCTGATGGAACATATTCAAGATGAATGGTTGATTGCTCGCAGTGAGACCGTGTGAAGAAAGCATCCACACCAATATGCTTGGTTAATTCATGCTTGACTGGATCATTTGCTATCTGAAAAGCAGCAGTACTGTCACAAAGAATGGATGTGGGAGCATCACAAGAGACACCAATATCAGCCAATAACCAATCTCTGATGTAGTAGTAGCAAGTGCTCGAAGCTCGGCCTCAGCACTAGAACGTGGCACTGCCGAGAGAAGTACCAAGAAAAAGACAATAGCCTGTAACTAGACAACGATCAGCAGGATCACTCGCCCAAGTGGAGTCAGAGTAAGCATGAAGCTGAAGCTGATTATTGTGAGCATAGAACAACCGTCGAGATATTGTATCCCGCAAGTAGCGAAGAACACGGAGCAAGTGACCATAATGAACTGACGTAGGAGCACTAACTAACTGACTAAGGATGTGAACGACATGAGCAATGTCAGGTCTTGTCACAGTGAGATATACCAGACTTCCCACAAGGTGACGATAACGAGAGGGGTCCTCGAGAGGAATACCATCACTTGAGCGCAGCTGTAGTTGCAATTCCATGGGTGTAGTAGCAGTACGTGCACCAGTGAGATCTGAGCGGCTGATCAAACCCTGAGTATACTGATGCTGAGAGAGATAATAACTATCATCGGTATGATCAACCTCAATTCCCAAAAAGTAAATGAAAGACCCCAAATCTGACATCTTGAATTGCTCACCCAACTTTTTATTAACAAAGGCAATGTACTTTTGATCGTCTCCCGTGATCAACATATCATCCACATAGAGCAGAAGCAAAGTACGACCATATGCAGAGGAATGAATGAATAGAGCCGGATTGTGCTCACTAGAAGTGAAACCAGCAGCTTGAACCACAGAACGAAAACGTTCAAACCAAGCACAGGGGGCTTTCTTAAGCCCATAAAGAGCTTTTCGAAGGCGGCATACATGACCAGAAGGGGCCTCAACACCCAGAGGTGGATGCATATAGACTTCCTCGTGTAAATCTCCATGAAGGGATGCATTTTTTACATCTAATTGTGATATTACCCATGACCGGGCTGCAACCACAGCAATCAAAGTGCGAACCAAAGTCATATGAGCAACTGGAGCAAATGTCTCATCATAGTCTCTCCCATGAGCCTGCTGAAAGCCTCTGGCAATGAGACGAGCCTTATAGCGCTCAACAGAACCATCTGACTTGGTTTTTACCTTCTACACCCATTTGCAGGTGATGGGAACAGACCGGGGAGGTAATGGTACAATATCCCATGTACTGGTACTCTCTAGAGCTGCAAGTTCCTCAGACATAGCCAACTGCCACTCTGGCAACGCGGCTGCCTCCTCATAAGTACTAGGCTCACAAGATGCCCCTGCACAAAAATTATTTCTATATCTGCTTGGAAGCTCAAGGGAAGAGCGATCACGGAGATTATACATGTTTATTTGAGAGGATTCATGAGCACAAGGATCAGTAGTACTGGCCGGAGGAACAAAGGACAAAGGAATAGACGATTGGTCATTAGATGAAACTCTAGGACGACGACTATAATATAAAGGAAAAGATGGTAGAGTTGTTGGAGATGGTGGTGATGAAGGAGCAGGCCGTGGAGCTGGTGAGGAAGGTGAATCTGGTGGTAAGGAAGATGATGTTTGATCAGAGACTGACTCATCTGAAGAGAAGATAGGTGGAAGAGAAAGAAAAGATGTGGACTCTAAAGATGTGGAATAGGATGACTTAGTGGAGCCTGATGACCCACAAGTATAGGGGATCGCAACAATCTTTGCGGGTAGTATTACCCAATTTATTGATTTGACACAAGGGGAGCCAAAGAATACTTGCAAGCCTTAACAACTGAGTTGTCAATTCAGCTGCACCTGGAAATAGTTCTTGCTCACAGAATTTTATCAGTAGCAACAGTTTGTAGTAGCAACAGCAACAACAAAACAAGAGCAATAGTAACAGTAGTAGTAGCAAACAGTAGGATATGAGTGCAGTAGGCATAGGGATGGATGGATGGACGGGTGTTGCATGTATGAGTCCAAACATGTAACTTCAAGACCTAGGGAAATTGCAGATAAATAAGAATAAGCACCCAAGTACTAAACAATCATAGGCATGTGCTCCATATATAGTCATGCGTGCTCGCAATGATAACTTGCACAACATCTTTTGTCCAGCCAACTTGTTGCAACGGGGCCTCTAGGGAACTACTGGAAATTAAGGTGCTTCTTTTAATAGAGCACCGGAGCAAAGCATTAACACTCCATGAACACATGTGATCCTCACATCACAGCCATCCCCTCCGGTTGTCCCAATTTCTGTCACTTCGGGGCCTTTGGATCCGGACAATGATATGTGTACACAACTTGCAGATATGATCACAAACAATACTATCATAATGATTCAATAATAAGTTCAGATCTGAGATCATGGCACTCGGTCCCTAGTGACAAGCATTAAGAACAACAAGTTACAACAAAGTCAAATAGCACTAATAGACATACTAGACACTATGCCCTAACAATCTTATTCGATTACATGATAGAACTCATCCAATCCCTACCATCCCCATAGCCTATAGCGGGGGATTACTCACTCATGGATGAGTGAAACATTGATGGTTGATGGAGAGGCATTGGTGACGATGATGGCGATGATCCTCCCCAAATTCCCTGTCCCGGCAGGGTGTCAGAACAGAGTTTCTGGTTCCGAATCACGGCTTCTGGTGGTGGCGGCGCAGCGGAACTCTTTCTAGAAAAACGACGAACCCCCATCGGTTTTTAGGTCAAGAGGCTTCTTATAGGTGAAGAGGGAGGCCGAGGGGGTGCCTGGGGTGTCCGCACCCCCTAGGCACGGCCAGGCCTAGCCCGCGCCTGGCAGGGGTGTGGGCCCCCAGGCCTCCACTCAGTCTCGTACTCTGGCTCCGTAGATCTTCTGGTGAAATAGGATTTTTGGAATATTTTCCGATATTTTTCCTAATAGTTGATTTTCTGCACAAAAACTAGACACCAAGGTAATTCTGCTGAAAACAACGTCAGTCCGTGTTAGTTGTTTCCAAATCACACAAGTTTAGAGGAGAAACAATAGCAAAAGTGTTCGGGAAATTAGATACGTTTTGGACGTATCAACTCCCCCAAGCTTAGCTTATTGATTTTCCTCAAGCAATTCAGTTGAAAACCGAGTGCGATAAAAGAACTTTCATGAACACATTTGCTTCATATGATGTATATATTCTCAGCACATGAGTAGATACTTAAACCATTCATAATAAGAAGCATGCAACTAAGTCTACTCAATAGTCATTGTAAGCTATGAAGAGAAACCAACTCGATAATAATAAGTAGCATGGAACATAAACATAAGCAACATTGCAATGCTCATAAAAAGGTATGATAGAGTGGTATCTCGCTTGTATTTGTTTGTAGAGCACAATATAAATGCCAAGGCACCTCTGAAGTTCAAGTGAAGACTAGAAGTAAAAATATCATAGATACAAGCATCAAAGTCATGACATAATTAACCGGGTTTTGAGACAAACACAAGAATGACAACTATGCTCTCAAGAAGGTGCTCATAGAATAAGTGGTGACTCAACAAGGAAGTGAAAAGGTTTTGAAAAGTTTGAAAGGCTTCCAAATGCTGAAAGTAAGGTACTCACTAGCTTTGAGCTCTCATTGCCCCTATCATAGGCATCTTTATATGGTTAAGATGAAAGTGACGTCCAATATGAGTTATATGCTTGACAGACCATAAAATGGAAATCCCATGTCCCTTGAGTACGAGGGCCGCTCCGCATGCTACTCAACTTTAGTCACCTGTAAGTTCTTGTCATTGTAAATACATGTATATCATAGAGAACCGCCAATAGGGTACCCCTTGCACATGATGCAGGAGCTATCCCGTGATGAAAATGACAAGGCAAGTAGACAATGAGCATCTCAGCAATCTTTTTATTTACTATTTGCATAGATTTTTATTGAGGATGCTTCACAGATGCTCACTATGGTGATGCTGCAAGTTTTCACCATGATTAGGCATGGCTTAGGCTAGCGGCCCAGGCGTTTCGCTAACACACACATATATATATATATACTCCATGAACTCACAAGCTCCCCTTTTATTTCACACCGACGACATCCGCACACAAAAGAGCAAGGTATCAACTAGATATGTATCCATAAGTGTTAAAAGCGTTCCCCATGACAGCACGGTTCTGCTAACTCCTAGCCTATAATTTGCAAGCATATAACTTTTATGGACATGTCACAATGGTTCAGGATTATTAAGGGCAAGAAATAAATTGTGCCATCAAGTTCGTGAGAGCTTTACTAACTAACTTTCTCAAAGCAGTCAGATATTTTATTTGGAAGAAAACAAGGCATATAGAATATGCACTGAAATAACAAATGATGCTAATAGGTAGGTATGGTGGACACTGTTGGCAAAATTGGTTTTGGGGAGTTGGATGCACAAGTAGAGCTCATACTCAGTGCAAGTGAAGGCTAGCAAAAGAGAGGGAGCGACAAACGAGAGAGCAATAATTTTCATAATCATGCTTGCAACAAAACATGACTAATTATGGCATGAAAGTGATACAAGAACTCTAAGGCAAAATAAATCATCGAGGCTTACTGACTATTGTTTAGTCATATGCATGTGCGAGCATGTGCTAAGTCGATTCATATGAAAGTTTAGAGGAGGATACCAGAATATCATACCAAGTTACGAATAAAACAATGCAAGCAAACATTCATATGACATGCTATAGACTATTAGCAAGCTGGAGCTAATCACAAGAAAGCAAGAACTACTAAGCATCCATAATAACATATACCTTACATGAACAGACTAAGCATGCTCATAATGATGAGTATATGTACAAAAATGAAAACAAATAGAGTTTGTTACCAGCCTCTTACCACTCCTCAAGTTGTCTTAATCTTCATTATTGCCCTTCACTTGTGTGACTTGAATAATAACATGAAACCAAAATCCACTGAGGACGGCTGAACCCTGCGAAGAACTCACAAACCAAAGAAGAACAACAAATACTTTTGCTGTTTTCGAATTTTAAAGCAAGCCAAACAAAGCAAAAACTTTTTGGATTTTTCTTTAAGGCAAACCAAAGCTAAAAAGCAAAGAAAACAGACCAAGAGAAACAACAAAAATATTTTTGGTATTTTTGTGTTTTGATAAAGCAGAAACAAAAACCAAAAAGAAAGCGAAACAATGGATATACAAAGAACCGACGAAACATGATATATAGATGAGTATGATGTCGGTATACCTCCCCCCAAGCTTAGGATTTTGGCCTAAGTGGGGATCAACTCCATGGTGACCAAGAAGGTTCAACTCCGTAGTATGACGAGGAGGCCCCTTCGTCCCGGTACGAGCTCGAGGACTCGCTTGTGTAGTGCCCAGAGGGTTCGTATGAGGGTGCGTCCCCCTGATAGCGTCCATGGAAGCCAAGAATGCACAGCTTGTCATCCATCTCCTCCTTAGAGCGTGACAAAGGTTCCTGAGAAATACTGAACAAAGTGGTTTGAGGTAGAGGGATCTCTCTCTCTCCTCCCCGTCAGTAAACAACATTCTATAAACCATGCTCTCAAGGGTAGAGCCAGCAGTGACAAAGTGATGTGCTTTCATAGCAGCAAGATCAAGCCTCTAAGGATCCAAAACTGTATCATTTGGATCAACAGCAAGGTCCAAGGTAGCAACAACACGTGCAACAATAATTCCCCCATAAATGGGTCCCTTAGCATCTAAGCGACGAGCGATGAGAGAACCAAGATTGTACTTAGTTTCATTGTTGAGGCAGCAGCTATGAAGGCCAAATGATAGTTGGAAATATTACTAGTGTTCTCCCTACCAAGAACACTAGTGGCAAGATAATAAACAAAGTACCTGATGGCTGAGAGTTGAATATTTCTTATCTTTCCCCGTTCGGCTCTACGATCATCATCATTGGTTATCCTGCAGTAGAGATCCAACAAATTAGCGGGTTGAGCTAGAATCTTCTTTGACGACCCAGCTGTCCAAGTCCCAGGGCCTCGCAAAATTGCTTTAATGTCATAGTGTAAGGCCTGCCATAAATTTTGAAAGAAACATCTGGTTTGAACATGCTGCTAGAAAAAGAAAAGCTCTCCACAAATGTTTTAGTGAGCATAGCATATTGCACGCTCTCATCCTGCATATAGCTTGTTTGTCCAACCATACGAACCAAGGTTATAAAATCCTCAAGAATCCCAGCAGCCCACAAAAAGGTTGGGCAAGGAAAATTGGAAGGGTGCGCATCCCCCTCATCTCCCTCGTCGCCAAATCGCTGTGTAATGAGATCCTCATTGTATGAGGGCCTAGCTCGGGAGGATGATCTTGAAGTCCTTGCCCTTCTAGGTGCATCACTCTCAAATATTTCACCAAATGTGTGGTTGTCCATGACCTCTTTTTTCTGAAATTTTTAAACAAACATCAAACCAAGTGATTTCCAAGTTGATAAATGATGAGAAACTACTATAGGAACTTGCTAGAGGGCTACACATGCATCAAAATGAAATCTCTAAGCATATAACAAGCAAGCAAGCTCACACAACCTGACACCTATAGCAGCAAAATACTCAAGATACCATCTACCAATCACAAATCTAATTGGACAAGTGGAGGAGGCACATACCAAGGAGCAATCCCTCCAAAAATCAGCAACAAAGATGGGTGAGCAAGGAGATCGAAATTCGCGAGCAAGAACAGCAGGAACTCAAGCTTGAGAAAGTTTTTCGGTGTTTTTCAGGAGAGAGAAAGAAGATGGCTGGAAGGAGGCACCTTGGAGGGGCCCAGGTGGGCCACACCCCAGCCAGGCGCCACCTGGGGGCTGGCCATGCCCACCAGGGGTGTGCTGGCCTGGGGTGGCCCCCTGGGTCACTCCAGGTGTCTCTCTGCCCCTTTTTTCGAGGAAAAAATTATTTTGAATTTTCTGGAATTTTTCGGGAAAAATTTATTTTTGGCCAATTTTGAGGGCATCAAATATGATTTTCTCGCATAAACAGTTTTTTGGAAGAAGCAAAAACAAACCAAGAACCAAACTATAGAAGTTCTAAGACACTCTGACAAGCAAACAACTAACAAAACCAAAGCTAGGAAAAGAAAAGGCAAAGACTAGGAAGGAGAAAAGTAAAAGAAAGCAAGAATAACCATAGTGAAAACATTATTTTGTTCATTAAAATCCTTTTGTTAACAAGGTTGATCAAGTCTTGTTACCAAAACAATCTTATATGAAACAAAACTTTGCATTCCACAAGGTGATTATGTTACCTCATACTTGATAGCAATGGTCCCAATCATAATAGTTTCAAAATTTTCTTGTGGAATGGGACAATATATTTCTCCAACCTTGATGCTCTCAATATTTTCTATGGAATTCAGGCAATAGCTTTTAGCAACTTTTTTGGGGAAATACACAATATGCTCTTTGTCATTAATATTGAATGTTACTTTTCCTTGATTACAATTGATGACAGCACCTGCAGTATTAAGAAAAGGTCTCCCAAGAATAATAGACATATTATCATCTTCAGGTATCTCAAGCACAACAAAATTAGTTAAAACCAAGCAATTATGAGCCACTTGAACAGGAACATCCTCACATATACCAACAGGAATAGTAGTTGACTTATCAGCCATTTGCAAAGATATATCAGTTGGTATCAACTTTTCTAGCTGGAGTCTCTTGTAGAGAGAAAAAGGCATAAGACTAACTCCAGCTCCCAAATCACATAAAGCAGTTCTAACATAATTATTCTTAATAGAGCAAGGAATATTTGGTATAACTGGATCACCAAGTTTCTTTGAAACCTTACCATTGAAGGAATAATTAGCAAGCAAAGTAGAAATCTCCTCATTAGGAATCTTCCTTTTATTAGAGACAATATCCTTCATATACTTTGAATAAGGAGGCAACTTAATAGCATTGGTCAAATGAATTTGCAAAATAAAGGTTTCATCCACTCACAAAACTTGTTGTAGTGTTCTTCCTCCTTTGACTTGTGTTTCTTACCTGGAAAAGGCATAGGTTTCTAATACGTCGAAAACGATCTATAATTTTTGATGCTCCATGCTTTTTTTGTATCTACTTTGCTTTGTCTATACTTTGAGGTGTTTTTATATCTTTTCTGGAACTAACTATTAACAAGTTGCCACAGTGCCAGTTGCCTGTTTTCTTCTGTTTTTGGTTCCAGAAAGGCAGAAAATCAATATTCTCGGAATTGGACGGGATAAAAGCCAAAGTCATTATTTTTCTCGGAGCAACACGGAACCATGAAGCAGAGCCGGAGGGGGGCCACAGGGTGGCCACACACCCCTAGGCGTGGGCAAGCCCTAGAGGCGCCCATAGGTGCTATAGGCCCCTGGACCCCGACCGACCTTGATTCCTGCGCCTATAAGAAGCCTCTGACCCAAAAACCCTAAGGCATCTAGAAGAAATCCATGAAAACCTCGGTAGCGCCGCCGCCACCGAAGAGGATATTCGGGGGACAGGAAGTCTCTGTTCTAGCACCTTGCCGGGACGGAGAAGTGCCCCCGGAGCCATCTCCATCGATCTCCATCACCATGTTCATCACCATTGCTGATTCCCATGATGAGGATGGAGTAGTTCTTCCTTAGGGCTAAGGGCTCTACCGGTAGCTATGTGTTCATCTCTCTCTCTATGCATGATCTTGTGGTCATGAGCTTTGTAATCAAGTAGATCTACCTTGCTACTCAAGTGCTTCATTAGATCTCTACTCTCCCCATGTGTGTGAAAGTGACAGCGTGCACGCCATGGTGGCACTTAGGCTTGAGTCTACATAAATACTCTTTGTGCTTTAATAGATCTATGCTTTTCCCCACGTGTGTGAAAGTGACAGCGGGCATACCGTGTGTGGCTCTTTGGCAAGGTTGAATATTTGTTATGAGTTATATTTGGAGTTGGATGTATTTATGAAATTGTGGTGTTTGTTGGAACCATCTAGCGCTCAAGGTGACAATGTGGGGTTATCAATATTGGGGAAGGCGGACTTTGAGGTGTGCTGTTATAGCCCTACCGATGATTAGGGTGTCCAACCGGAGAGTAGTTAAGAGTAGTATCATGAATAGAGGATATTTATATGAGAGAGTGTTCACTAGTGAAAGTATGATCCCTAGGCCTTATTTCTAAGCATTGAAACACCGTTTGCTACTAGATCTGTTGCATGTTTGCTTGCTTCCATCTTTGTTCCATTTGCCGGGGAGGTTTTGGGCTTTTACCTTTCCTCCACGCCATCAGCTCTTTTCTGGATCCGTTACCCCACGTCAACAACTAGTCAGAAGCTATTTTCTGGCACCATTACCACTTGTATTTCACTATCTCTTCGCCGAACTAGTGCACCTATATTGGGTGTGTTGGGGACACAAGAGACTTCTTGTATCTTGATTGCAGGGTTGCTTGAGAGGGAATACCTTTGACCACTTCCTCCCTGAGTTCAATAAACCTTGGGTAATCCACCTAAGGGAAACTTGTTGCTGTTCTACAAACCTCTGCACTTGGAGGCCCAACAACTGTCTACAAGAATAGAAGTGCGTAGACATCAAGATCTTTTATGGCGTCGTTGCCAGGGAGGTAAGGTAAAAGGTATTCACATCCTCCGGTGTGAGTACTCGAAGTTATTTCCTTTAGATTCTGCAATTTTGTCTTTTTGTTTATTGTTTTCACTAGTTAGGATTAATGGAAAACAACAACAAAATTAGAGAGCTCTATAGTATTTATCTTGAGTTAGGACATGAAGTGTTTGAAGAGAAAATTAAAAAACATATGGAACTTTATTTGAATGCTAATAGCAATGTTATTAGTATGAATTGTTTGGATACCATTGTTGCTAATGCTATGGAAAAGTCTACGCTTGGGGAAACTAGTTTTTATGAAAATGATCTTTTTAGTCCCCCAGCTTTGGAAGATAGCTATTTTATTGCTTATGATGATACTATACCTCCAATTTATGATGATTGCAATGATGAATATGATATTTTCAGTACACCTAATATTGAGGAGAAAATTGATTGTGATTACAATATGCCTCCTATATTTGATGATTATGGTGATGAGAATGATAATGATAGCTATTTTATTGAATTTGCTCCCACTATAATTAATAAGAATGACTATGCTTATGTGGAGAGTAATAATTATTATATGCATGTGACTCATGATAAGAATGTTTTATGTGATACTTATATTGTTAATTTTATTCATGTTGCTACTGAAAATTATTATGAGAGACGGAAACATGGTCTTATGTATCTCAATAATATTAAGTTTCCCCTCTTTATGTTGAAAGTCTTGAAGTTGCACTTGTTTTGATTTCCTATGCTTGTTGCTTTGTGCTTTCATGACTTGTTTCTTTAAAATATTCCTATGCATAGGAAGTGGGTTAGACTTAAATGTTTTTTGAATTTGATTCTTGATGCTCTCTTTGACTTCAATTCATAATTCTTATGTGAGCATCTTCTCAAGCTATCAAGCCTAACTGAAAGGCGTTAAAGAAAAGTACTTGTTGGGAGACAACCCAAGAGTTTGCTTGAGTCTTCGAAGTTATTACTTCAGTAATGACCTCTCCTTATCCTTTTTTGTTTGCTTTTTGTGCCAAGAATGACCTTTAATGAGAGGGAAGTAAGATTTGGGGAGTTGCTGTCCCGAAACAGATTTCTGTCCTCCACCAAAAAAATCGTGAGGAGTCTCTGTAACTCGGATTGAGCTGAAAATTTACGAATAAATCCACTAGTATGTTAGATAACTTTCATTAGTTCAATACTTTTTGATTTGAGCAACGTAAGGTTTTAGAAAAAAATCGGTTTCTACCTTCTGGTCTGTTTTGACAGATTTCTGCCATTATTTGCATTTGCTTCTTATTGATTCCTTTTTGAGTTCTCTTCAGGGGAATTGAGCTTTTTGAAGGAGTTGCTACAATAGCATGTGTTTTTAGTGAAAAGTCTTGCGGTTCCAAAGCTTTACCTAAGGGTCTATTATCTTTTGAATACACTAATGTTGCTAATGAAGATTGTGTGAAGTTTTGTATGAAGGAAAATTTTCAGGTGTACAGAAAGAATGATGTAATGAGATGAAGAATGGCCAAATGCTCAAGCTTGGGGATGCCACCCCGTGTCACCCCAATAAATATTCAAGAGGTACAAGCGTCAAAGCTTGGGGATGCCTTGGGCATCCCCTTCTTCATCAATAAAAATCTCAGGTCTTTCTAGACACTTCGTTTTTATTGTTTCATGCATTGTTGTGTCGTTCTTGGAGCATCTTAGTTTTTGTTTTTGGTTTTCGTTTGCTTAGTTTGCTTAAGTAAGTTGGTTGGTTACACCACACTTCTTTTGGAGAGAGACACACTCTATTTTCATTGCCTAGAATACTCTAGTTTTCACTCTTCTTGTTCTGTGAGTGTTCACTTTTGATAGCACTGTGTTTAGCCTTAGTTTTCTTGTGCTTTCAGCTTAGAACTTTTTAGTTCTTCTTTGTGGATTTGTGAAACAAGATCACTGATCTTTGTTGATTATTATCTTTGTGAGTTGTTTCAAATAAGTTGCTTGGTGTTGGAAATGAGTAGTAAGTTCTTGCTTGTAAGTGCAAGAGGATCTTGCATTGACTGTGACTTAGACTTTAGCATGACATGCCAGGTGTTGTTTTGACCTTATTCTTAGTGATTATTGATGTAGATGTCTTGTTTCAAACAATTGGGATTGCTTAGCGTGTCTTGAAGAAATTATGCGTTGTTTTAGCATACAAAAGCATAGTATTGTGGTTTTTCTCCTTTGATGCTTTGTTTGGGTTGACTTGGCACATGCTCACACCATGTTATGACTCTCACAAGTCACCATTACCCTCTATGATCATTTAGTCCTTGACTTGTAGTACCACTCTATGCCTTGATTAGTAATGCTTTGTTGCTCTGCATGATTATGGCCATTATGGATCTCTTAGTTGGTTGCTCCTAGTCTTTTGCTAGCCTCCACTTGTATGAGTAAGCTCTACTCATGCTTCCAACTCCCAAGAAACCTAGTTATTCCAAAGTGTCCACTATAAACTTCTATGCATGGTGTGTTACACCATTCCAAGTATATTCTTGTTTTCAGCTATCTTCCAATTAAAAACTATGTTGTTATGTGAAAACTTATTGATTAAAGCCCTCACGAACTTGATGGCACACTTTATATTTCTTGCCCCTAAATAAACTTGAACCATTGTGTCATCTATGTTGTATATGCTTGCACTTATACTTGGAATTAGCAGAACCGTGCTGTCACGGGGAACGTTTTCAACATTGCACTTGTACTTTGTACTCAGTTGATATCATGCTCTTTTGTCTATGGATGTCACCGTGTGAAATAAAGAGGGAACTTGTAAGTCCATGGAGTTTGTATTCTGTGTTAGAGAAACTCCTGGGCCGCTAGCCTAAGCCATGCCTAATCATGGTGGAAACTTACAGCATCACCATAGTGACATCTATGAAGCATTCTTCTTATAAAAGAGACACACATTGAGAAAAGAGGAAAGAGAAAAAAACCACCATATTCCCATGGTAAATAAAAAGATTGCTAAGATGCTCATTGTCTGCTTGCCTTGTCATTTTGGTTATGGGAAAGCTCATGTACCATGTGCAAGGGGTACCCCGTTGACGGTTCTCTATGATACGCATGTACTTACAATGACAATAACTTACAGGTGATTGAAGTTGAGTAGCATGAGGTGTGGCCCTCGTATTCAAGTGACTTGAGATTGCCAACTTATACTTTGTCAAGCATATACTCCATATTTGTTCACTTTAACCTTAATCACTTCAAGATGCTTATGATAGGGGCAATGAGGGATGAAAGCTAACAAGTACCATAATTTTTGGAAGATCTTTTTGAAACTTGAAATCCCTACTTCCCTTTGTGAAGGGCCTTTCTTCCACCATTATATTGATTCTCCACCTTCTACCTTTAGGCACCATTAAGAGAGAATAGTTGTCATTCTGTGTGCAGTGTTCCAAAGCTTATTGATTGATGCATATTGTGATATTACTTGTTCTTGTGCTATTTGTTTCTAGTCACCCTTATGAACTTTGAAGGTGTTCTATGCATCTACTTGCTACTCTATGAGGGACAAGCTGGTTGACACTATGCTATGTTTTCTGTATGTGAAATAAACAAATGTTTTTCAATGCATGTTATTCATGATCTTTGTTTGTAGCCTTTCATGTTGCATGCATAGTTACTTTGTCTTACTGTTAGAACTCCATCTTTCATGCACATGTTTAGAGTTCTTTGATCCCAGCTTCAATGCTTGCAAATGGTTTGATCTTGGTTTTGATGGTGCATGTCACCTCAAAAATTATTCTTTTTATCACTTACCTACTCGAGGACGAGCAGGAGTTAAGCTTGAGGATGCTTGATACGTCGGAAACGTATCTATAATTTTTGATGCTCCATGCTTGTTTTGTATCTACTTTGCTTTGCTTTGTCTATACTTTGAGGTGTTTTTATATCTTTTTGGAACTAACCTATTAACAAGTTGCCACAGTTCCAGTTGCCTGTTTTCTTCTATTTTTGGTTCCAGAAAGGCAGAAAATCAATATTCTCGAAATTGGACGGGACAAAAGCCAAAGTCATTATTTTTGCCAAAGCAACACGGAACCACGAAGAAGAGCCGGAGGGGGTCCACAGGGTGGACACACCCCACTTAGGCGCGGGCAAGCCCTGGAGGCGCCCATAGGGGGTGTGGGCCCCCTGGACCCCCATCAACCTTGATTCATGCGCCTATAAGAAGCCTCCAACCCAACAAACCTAAGGCATCCAGAAGAAATCCACGAAAACCTCTGTAGCACCGCCGCCACCGAAGGGGAGATTCGGGGGACAGGAAGTCTCTGTTATGGCACCTTGTTGGGACGGGGAAGTGCCCCCGGAGCCATCTCCATCGATCTCCATCGCCATCTTCATCACCATTGCTGATTCCCATGATGAGGAGGGAGTAGTTCTTCCTCATTGCTAAGGGCTCTACCGGTAGCTATGTGTTCATCTCTCTCTATGTATGATCTTGTGGTCATGAGCTTTGTAATCAAGTAGATCTACCTTGCTACTCAAGTGCTTCATTAGATCTCTACTCTCCCCATGTGTGTGAAAGTGACAGCATGCACGCCATGGTGGCACTTAGGCTTGAGTCTACATAAATACTCTTTGTGCTTTAATAGATCTATGTTTTTTCCCACGTGTGTGAAAGTGACATCGGGCATACCGTGTGTGGCACTTTGGCTAGATTGAATATTTGTTATGAGTTATATTTGGAGTTGGATGTATTTATGAAATTGTGGTGTTTGTTGGAACCATCTAGCGCTCAAGGTGACAGTGTGGGGTTATCAATATTGGGGAAGGCGGACTTTGAGGTGTGCTGTTATAGCCCTACCGATGATTAGGGTGTCCAACCGGAGAGTAGTTAAGAGTAGTATCATAAAGAGAGGATATTTATATGAGATAGTGTTCACTAGTAAAAGTATGATCCCTAGGGCTTGTTTCTAAGCATTGAAACACCATTTGCTACTAGATCTGTTGCATGTTTGTTTGCTTCCATCTTTGTTCCATTTATCGGGGAGGTTTTGGGATTTTACCTTTCCTCCACGCCATCACCGCTTTTCTGGCACCGTTACCCCACGTCAACAACAAGTCAGAAGCTATTTTCTGGCACCGTTACCACTTGTATTTCACTATCTCTTCGCGAACTAGTGCACCTATATTGGGTGTGTTGGGGACACAAGAGACTTCTTGTATCTTGATTGTAGGGTTGCTTGAGAGGGAATACCTTTGACCACTTCCTCCCTGAGTTCGATAAACCTTGGGTAATCCACTTAAGGGAAACTTGATGCTGTTCTACAAACCTCTGCACTTGGAGGCCCAACAACTGTATACAAGAATAGAAGTGCGTAGACATCAGTTTCTGCACCCAAGGTTCTCTCTTTACAATGTTTATTAGCAACAAAATCTTCCTTGGTGTACCTAGTATTCTTTGTGTGCTCCTTAGGTTCTTCCTCAACTTCCTCCTTATCAGGAGCATCATTTTTATCACCACTTTCAATTTCAGCATCAGAGACAGATATAATATTAGGATCTAGAGAAGGTTCAAGTGGTTCCTCAATTCTTTTATGTTTCTTT
The DNA here is from genome assembly GCA_916181665.1 of Avena sativa. Taxonomy (NCBI): domain Eukaryota; kingdom Viridiplantae; phylum Streptophyta; class Magnoliopsida; order Poales; family Poaceae; genus Avena; species Avena sativa. Next base: position 324,279,644 of record OV702295.1, read on the forward strand.
TTCTTTCTTTTACGAGGACTACCACTACTTTCACCTTGTTGAGAATCCTGCTCAATTCTTTTAGGGTGTCCTTCAGGATATAAAGGATCTTGAGTAGCTAGACCACTCCTAGTTCCAATTCCATAAGCATGTTTATCTCCTGAGGCATTAACTAGCATATCCTTTTGTACCTTAGCAAGTTGATCAATTTGAGTTTGAACCATTTGAAAGTGTTTGCATTTTAATATCATTAGAAGTTCTTTCCACAATATCTTTCAACTCTTTAATAGCTCTAGAGTTTTCCAATAAATGATTATGAACTTGTTTATTAAAATTACCTTGCTTAACAATAAAAATGTCAAGTTCCTCTAAACATTGATCCGGAGGCTTACCATAAGGAATGTCACCTTCATCAAAGTGTTGGAGAGAGTGTACCTCAATAGTGGATGAGTGGGGAATTGGCTTACATAACTCTTCTATAGGAGGTAGATTCTTCACATCTTCAGCTCTAATACTTTTATCCTTTAGCCACTTCTTGGCTTCCTTCATCACTTCATCATTTAATGTAATAACTCCCCTCTTCTTTGGTGTTGGTATTGGATCTGGTTCAGGCACAACTGGTGCATGAGTAATAGGTTCAGGTGTATTTAGCTCAGTTGAGGTCCAATCATCATAATTCTTGCTTATCTTACCCATTAAATCTTCAGCATCTGTAGGAGTCCTTTCCTGAAAACACAATCAGCAAAACTATCTAGGTATGTCCTAGAATCATCAGTTATTCCATTATAATAAATATCAAGAAGCTCATTTTTAGGTAATGGGCATCCATGCTGTGCATGAATCAAGACACAAAACCTTGTCCATGACTCAGGCAATTTCTCTTCTTCTCCCTGTTTAAAATCAAAAAGTCTCTGCAAAGCAGCATGTCTAGCACTGGGAGGAAAATATTTTTGGAAGAAAGAAGCAATCAAACAATCAGGGCTATCAATGGAACCAGGAGCTAATCTATTAAACCAAGCCCTAGCTTCTCCTTTTAGTGAAAAAGGGAAGATCTTTGTAACAAAGTACTTGCGCATCTTAAAATCATCAGAGAATAAAGCACTCATAGTGGAAAGCTCATTCATATGAACCACATCACTCTCATTTTTAGTCCCACAACAAGGTTCTTTCTCAACAATGTCTAAATAGGATAAATCAAGAGAGAAATCATAATCTTTATCTTTAATATCTATGGGAGAGGTGGCAAACTTAGGATCAGAGGACAACTTAGGAATAATGGTACGTCTCGCAAGGAGACTCATAATAGCACTAGTACCATGTGTGTTTCAGCACTCTTCAACAAATTCATCAGTGAACTCAATGTAGCCATCATTAATATCATAACTCTCTCTAGACTCAAGTGAGCTAACAGGTGTAACAGTGTCTTCACTAGGAGTTTTAGTATTTCCTAGACTAGCCATAGTAGCATCTAGGAAAGGACCTAATGAACCACTTGCATCAAGCATAGTAGAAGTAACATCATGAGTATCAAAAGCAGTTTCAGATTCAGCAGTACTAGCAGTGTGTGTAGCATGAGTATGTGGTGGTGGTGTAACAAGCTTACTTATAACAGATGGTGAATCAAGAGCAGCAGAGATGTTTAGGACTGTACCTCTTCTTGTAGTGGATGGTAAAATAGGAAACTTTCCATCACGATACTTCCCCATGATGAAAGGAGTAGCAATGAACAATAGTAGATTCAAGTGAACTTACAAATAAAGCTATGCTCCCCGGCAACGGCGCTAGAAAATAGTCTTGATGACCCACAAGTATAGGCGATCGCAACAGTCTTCGTGGGTAGTATTACCCAATTTATTGATTCGACACAAGGGGAGCCAAAGAATACTTGCAAGCCTTAACAACTGAGTTGTCAATTAAGCTGCACTTGGAAATAGTTCTTGCTCACAGAACTTTATTAGTAGCAACAGTTTGTAGTAGCAACAGCAACAAAAAAACAAGAGCAATAGTAACAGTAGTAGCAAACAGTAGGATATGAGCACGGTAGGCATAGGGATGGATGGACGGGCGTTGCATGGACGAGTCTAAACATGTAACTTTAAGACCTAGGGTAATTGCAGATAAATAAGAATAAGCATCCAAGTACTAAACAATCATAGGCATGTGCTCCATATATAGTCATGTGTGCTCGCAATGAGAACTTGCACACCATCTTTTGTCCAGCCAGCCCGTTGCAGCGGGGCCTCTAGGGAACTGCTGGAAATTAAGGTGCTCCTTTTAATAGAGCACCGGAGGAAAGCATTAACACTCCATGAACACATGTGATCCTCACATCACAGCCATCCCCTACGGTTGTCCCAATTTCTGTCACTTCGGGGCCTTTGGATCTGGACAATGATATGTGTACACAACTTGCAGATAAGATCACAAACAATATTATCATAATGATTCAATAGTAAGTTGAAATCTGAGATCATGTCACTCGGGCCCTAGTGACAAGCATTAAGCACAACAAGTTGCAACAAAGTCAAATAGCACTAATAGAGATACTAGGCACTATGTCCTAACAATCTTATTCGATTACATGATAGAACTCATCCAATCCCTACCATCCCCATAGCCTACAGCGGGGATTACTCACTCATGGGTGAGGGAAACATTGATGGTTGATGGAGAGGCGTTGGTGATGACGATGATCCTCTCCAAATTCCCCGTCCTGGCAGGGTGCCGGTACGGAGTTTGTGGTTCCGAATCGCGGCTTCTGGTGGTGGCGGCAAGCGGAACTTTTTGTGGAAAAACGACGCCCCCCCCTCGGTGGTCAAGAGTCTTCTTATAGGAGAAGAGGGAGGCCGGGGGGTGCCTGGGGTGGCCGCACCCCCCTAGGCGTGGCCAGGCCTGGCCCGTGCCTGGCAGGGGTGTGGGCCCCCCAGGCCTCCACTCCGTCTCGTACTCTGGCTCCATGAATCTTCTGGTAAAATAGGATTTTTGGCATATTTTCCGGGATTTTTCCTGATAGTTGATTTTCTGCACAAAAACTAGACACCAAGGTAATTCTGCTGAAAAGAGCGTCAGTCTGTGTTAGTCGTATCCCAATCACACAAGTTTACGTATCAGAGCTAGAGTAAAAATATGGTTGATTTTCATTGAAAGTGACATCACGAGAGAAGCGAATGCGGCGAGCAGAAGGATCATAGTGATGACCCACAAGTATAGGGGGTCGCAACAGTCCTCGAGGGTATATTAGCCAATTTATTGATTCGACACAAGGGGAGCCAAAGAATACTTGCAAGCCTTAACAACTGAGTTGTAAATTCAGATGCACCTGGAAATAGTTCTTGTTCACAGAAGTTTATCAGTAGCAACAGTTTGTAGTAGCAACAACAAAGCAACAACAGCAGTAAAACAGGAGCAATAGTAACAATAACATCAAACAGTAGGATATGAGCACGGTAGGCATAGAGATGGATGGACGGGCGTTGCATGGACGAGTATAAACTTGTAACTTCAAGATCTAGGGGCATTCCAGATAAATAAGAATAATCATCCAAGTACTAAACAATCATAGGCATGTGCTCCATATATAGTCATGCGTGCTCGCAATCAGAACTTGCACAACATCTTTTGTCCTGTCAGCCCGTTGTAGCGGGGCCTCAAGGGAACTACTGGAAATTAAGGTGATCCTTTTAATAGAGCACCGGAGAAAAGCATTAACACTCCGTGAACACATGTGATCCTCACATCACAGCCATCCCTTCCGGTTGTCCCAATTTCTGTCATTTCGGGGCCTTTGGATCCGAACAATGATATGTGTACACAACTTGCAGATAAGATCACAAACAATACTATCATAATGATTCAATAATAAGTTCAGATCTGAGATCATGTCACTCGGGCCCTAGTGACAAGCATTAAGCACAACAAGTTGCAACAAAGTAAAATAGCACTAATAGAGATAGTAGGCACCATGACCTAACAATCTTATCCGATTACGTGATAGAACTCATCCAATCCCTACCATCCCCATAGCCTACAACAGGGAATTACTCACTCATGGATGAGGGAAACATGGATGGTTGATGGAGAGGCGTTGGTGATGACGATGGTGATGATCCTCCCCAAATTCCTCGTCCCAGCAGGGTGCCAGAACAAAGTTTCTGGTTCCGAATCGTGGCTTCTGGTGGTGGCGGTGCAGCGGAACTCTTTCTGGAAAAACCGACGACCCCCCTCGGTTTTTAGGTCAAGAGGCTTCTTATAGGCGAAGAGGGAGGCCGAGAGGTTGCCTGAGGTGGCCAAACCCCCCCAGGCGCGGCAAGGCCTAGCCCGCGCCTGGCAGGGGTGTGGGGCCCTCAGGCCTCCACTTCGTCTCGTACTCTGGCTCCGTGAAATATGATTTTTGGCATATTTTCCAGGATTTTTCCTGATATTTTATTTTCTCCAAAAAAACTAGACACCAAGGTAATTCCGCTGAAAACAGCATCAGTCCATGTTAGTTGTATCCAAATCACACAAGTTTAGAGGAGAAACAATAGCAAAAGTGTTCGGGAAAGTAGATACGTTTTGGACATATCAACTCCCCCCAAGCTTAGCTTATTGCTTATCCTCAAGCAATTCAGTTGAACACTTAGTGCGATAAAAGAACCTTCACGAACACATTTGCTTCATATGATGTATATATTCTCAGCACAGGAGTAGATACTTAAACCATTCATAATAAGAAGTATGCAACTAAGTCTGCTCAATAGTCATTGCATGCTATGAAGAGAGACCAACTCAACAATAAGTAGCTTGGAACATAAACATAAGCAACATTGCAATTCTCATAAAAAAAGGTATAATAGGGTGGTATCTCTCTTGCCTTTATTTGTAGAGCACAATATAAATGCCAAGGCACCTCTGGTGTTGAAGTGAAGACTAGAAGTAAAAATATCAGAGTTACAAGCATCAAAGTCATGACATAATTAACCAGGTTTTGAAACAAACACAAGAATGACAACTATGCTCTCAAGAAGGTGCTCATAGAATAAGTGGTGACTCGACAAGTGAAAAGGTTTTGAAAAGTTTGAAAGGCTTCCAACTGCTGAAAGTAAGGTACTCATTAGCTTTGAGCTCTCAGTGCCCCTCTCATAGGCATCTTTATGTGGTTAATGGTGAAAGTGAGGTCCAATATGAGTTATATGATGGACATACCATAAATTGGAAATCTCATGTCCCTTGAGTACGAGGGCCGCTCCTCATGCTACTCAACTTTAGTTACCTGTAAGTTCTTGTCATTGTAAATACATGCATATCATAGAGAACCGCCAACGAGGTACCCCTTGCACATGATACAAGAGCTATCCCATAATCAAAATGACAAGGCAAGCAGACAAGAGCATCTCAGTGATCTTTTTATTTGCTATTTGCATAGGTTTTTATTGAGGATGCCTCACAGATGCTCATTATGGTAATGCTGGAAGTTTCCACCATGATTAGGCATGGCTTAGGCTAGCAGCCCAGGCGTTTCTCTAACACACACACACATATATATATATATAACTCCATGAACTCACAAGCTTCCCTTTTATTTCACACCAACGACATCCGCAAACAAAAGAGCATGGTATCAACTGGATATGTATCCGTAAGTGTTGAAAGCGTTCCCCATGACATCACGGTTCTGCTAACTCCTAGCCTATAATTTGCAAGCATATAACTTTCATGGACAGTCAAAATGGTTCAGGTTTATTAAGTGCAAGGAATAAAGTGTGCCATCAAGTTCGTGAGAGCTTTACTAACTAACTTTCTCAAAATAGTCAAACCTTTTATTTGGAAGAAAACAAGGCATAATGAATATGCACTAAACAACAAATGATGCTAATAGGTAGGTATGGTGGACACTGTTGGCAATATTGGTTTTGGAGAGTTGGATGCACAAGTAGAGCTCATACTCAGTGCAAGTGAAGACTAGCAAAAGAGAGGGAGCGACAAACGAGAGAGCAATAATTGTCATAATCATGCTTGCAACAAAACATGACTAATTATGGCATGAAAGTGATACATGAACTCTGAGGCAAAACAAATCATCGAGGCTTACTGACTATTGTTTGTCATATGCATGCGCGAGATGTGCCAAGTCGATTCACATGAAACTTCCAGAGGAGGATACCACAATATCATACCAAAATATGAATAAAACAATGCAAGCAAACATTCATATGACATGCTACAAACTATTAGCAAGCTGGGGCTAATCACAAGAAAGAAAGAACTACTAAGCATCCATCAGTAACATACACCTTACATGAACAGGCTAAGCATGCTCACATTGATGAGTATATGTACAAAAATGAAAACAAATAGAGTTTGTTACCAGCCGCTTACCACACCTTAAGTTGTCTTAATCTTCATTATTGCACTTCACTTGTGTGACTTGAATAATAACATGAAACCAAACTCCACTGAGGACGGCTGAACCCTGCAAAGAACTCACAAAACCAAATAAGATCAACAAATATTTTTGGTGTTTTCGATTTTTCAAACACGCAAACAAAGCTAGCAACGTAGCAGCGATGAGACCTCCACAAATTCCACCCTTCTCGCGGTTAGTGGTAAGACAGTAAGCTATCAAAGCACCCAGGTTATAAGATCTATCCCTATTCAAAGCAGCTGATATAAAAGCTAGATAAAAAGAAGATAACTTTGTAGCAATCTTTCTAGCAAGAACACACTTGGTAATGAAATAGGCAAAATATATAATGGATGGGAACCGAATGTTCCAAATTTTACCACTTTCCTTCGAGAAGTCAAAACCTTGCAAATTTCAGCATATAAATCCATAAGTGACTTAGGCCTCTCCTTGATCTTCTGACAAGATCCCCATTGAGGTACTCCAATTGCTGCACAGAAATCAACAAAAGGCAGGTCGACAGTTAGATTGTATATTTTTAATGGACCATGGGATTAGATGAAGACCAAGTAAACCGTAAGTCCTGCACCACAACCATGGTTAGCTTAACATATTGAAAAGGTTCACCTTCAACAAAGTGTTCCAACCCTGCACTGGTAATCATAGTTTGGAAATCCTGGAGGATTCCCGTGGCTCTCATAAATTAATGCATGGATATATGGAAGGGAAGACTCACGATGAACTTTCATTGGCTTAGGTACCATCAATCATATTGATTCAGTGGGTATGCACTCATCTTCCTTTCTGAAATTTTTAGACAAACATCAAACCAAGTGATTTCCAAGTTGATAAATGATGAGAAAATACTATAGGAACTTGCTATAGGGATACACATGCATCAAAATGTAATCTCTAAGCATAGAACAAGCATGCAATCTCACACAACCTGTCACCTATAGCAGCAAAATACTCAAGATATAATCTACCAATCACAAATCTAATTGGACAAGTGGAGGAGGCACATACCCAAAAATCAACAACAAAGATGGGCTGAGCAAGGAGATAGAAATTAGTGAGCAAGAACTCGAGCTTGAGAAAGTTTTCTGGTGTTTTTCAGGAGAGAGAAAGAAGATGGCCGGAAGGAGGCATCTTGGAGGGCCATACCCCAGCCAGGCGCACCTGGGGGCTGGCCACGCCACCCAGGGGTGTGCTGGCCTAGGGTGGCCCCCTGGGTCACTCCAGGTGTCCCTCTGCCCCTTTTTTCGAGGAAAAAATTATTTTGGATTTTCTGGAATTTTTCGGGAAACCTTATTTTTGGCCAATTTTCAGCGTATGAAAATTGATTTTCTCGCAGAAACAGTTTTTTTAGAAGAAGCAAAAGCAAACCAAAAACCAAACTACAGAAGTTCTAAGACACTCTAACAAGCAAACAACTAACAAAACCAAAGCTAACGGAAGAAAGGGCAAAGACTAGGAAGGGGAAAAATAAAAGAAAGCAAGAATAACCACAGTGAAAACATTATTTTGTTCATTAAAATCCTTTTGTTAACAAGGTTGATCAAGTCTTGTTACCAAAACAATCTTATATGAAACAAAACTTTGCATTCCACAAGGTGATTATGTTACCTCAAACTTGATAGCAATGGTCCCAATCATAATAGTTTCAAAATTTTCTTGTGGAATGGGACAATATATTTCTCCAACCTTGATGCTCTCAATATTTTCAATGAAATTCAGGCAATAGATTTTAGCAACCTTCTTGGGGAAATAGACGGTATGCTCTTTGTCATTAATATTGAAAGTTACTTTTCCTTGGTTACAATTGATGACAACGCCTGTAGTATTAAGAAAAGGTCTCCCAAGAATAATAGACATATTATCATCTTCAGGCATCTCAAGCACAACAAAATCAGTTAAAACCAAGAAATTATGAGCCACTTGAACAGGAACATCCTCACATATACCAACAGGAATAGTAGTTGACTTATCATCCATTTGCAAAGATATATCATTTGGTATCAACTTTTCTAGCTGGAGTCTCTTGTAGAGAGAAAAAGGCATAACATTAACTCCAACTCCCAAATCACATAAAGCAGTTCTAACATAATTATTTTTAATAGAGCAAGGAATAGTTGGTATACCTGGATCACCAAGTTTCTTTGGAACCTTAGCATTGAAGGAATAATTAGCAAGCAAAGTAGAAATCTCCTCATTAGAAATCGTCCTTTTATTAGAGACAATATCCTTCATATACTTTGAATAAGGAGGCAACTTAATAGCATTAGTCAAAGGAATTTGCAAAAATAAAGGTTTCATCCACTCACAAAACTTGTTGTAGTGTTCTTCCTCCTTTGACTTGTGTTTCTTACCTGGAAAAGGCATAGGTTTCTGCACCCAAGGTTCTCTCTCACTACCATGTTTCTTAGCAATAAAATCTTCCTTAGTATACCTAGTGTTCTTAGTGTGCTTCTCAGGTTCTTCCTCAACTTCTTCCTTATCAGGAGCATCATTTTTATCATTACCACTCTCAGTTTCAGCATCAGAGACAGATATAATATTAGGATCTATAGCAGGTTCAAGTGGTTCCTCAACTATTTTGTGTTTCTTTTTCTTTCTCTTACGAGGACTACCACTACTTTCACCTTGTTGAGAATCCTACTCAATTCTTTTAGGGTGTCCTTCAGGATATAAAGGATCTTGTGTAGCTATACCACTCCTAGTTCTAATTCCATAAGCATGTTTATCTCTTGAGGCATTAACTAGCATATCTTTTTATACCTTAGCAAGTTGATCAATTTGGGTTTGAACCATTTGAAAGTGTTTACAAAGCATTTTAATGTCATTAGAAGTTCTTTCCACAATATCTTTCAACTCTTTAATAGCTCTAGAGTTTTCCAATAAATGATTCTGAACTTGTTTATTAAAATTACCTTGTTTAACAATAAATGTGTCAAGTTCCTCTAAACATTGATCGGGAGGCTTACCATAAGGAATATCACCTTCATCAAAGTGGAGAGAGTGTACCTCAATAGTATATGAGTGGGTAATTGGCTTACATAATTCTTCTATAGGAGGTAGATTCTTCACATCTTCATCTCTAATACCTTTCTCCTTAAGACATTTCTTAGCTTCTTTCACCAATTCATCATTTAATGTAATAACTCCCCTCTTATTTGGTGCTGGTATTGGATCTGGTTCAGGCACAACTGGTTCAGGAGTAATAGGCTCAAGTGTATTTAGCTCAGTTGAAGTCCAATCATCATAATTCTTTCTTATTTTAGCCATTAATTCTTCAGCATCTGTAGGAATTCTTTTCCTGAAAACACAATCAGCAAAGCTATCTAGGTATGTCCTAGAATCATCAGTTAGTCCATTATAATAAATATCAAGAAGCTCATTCTTAGGCAATGGACATCCAGGATGTGCATGAATCAAGGCATAGAACCTTGCCCATGACTCAAGCAATTTCTCTTCTTCTCCCTGTTTAAAATTAGAAAGTCTCTGCAAAGCAGCATGTCTAGCACTAGGAGGAAAATATTTCTGGAAGAAAGAAGCAATCAGGGATATCAATGGAAACATGAGGTAATCTATTAAACCAAGCCCTAGCTTCTCCTTTTAGTGAAAAATGGAAGATCTTAGTAACAAATTACTTGCGCATTTTAAAATCATCAGAGAATAAAACACTCATAGTGGAAAGCTCATTCATATGAGCTACAACACTCTCATTTTCAGTCTCACAAAAAGGTTCTTTCTAAACAATGTCTAAATAGGATAAATCAAGAGAGAAATCATAATCTTTATCTTTAATATCTATGGGAGAGGTGGCAAACTTAGGCTCAGATGACAGTTTAAGAATAATGGTACGTCTTGCAAGGAGACTCTTAATAGCACTAGCACCATGAGTGTTTCGGCACTCTTCAACAAATTTATCAGTAAACTCAATGTAGCCATCATTAATATCATAAGTCTCTCTAGACTCAGGTGAGCTAACAGGTGTAACAGTGTCTGCACTAGGAGTTTTAGTATTTTCTAGACTAGCCATAGTAGCATCTAGGAAATGACCTAATGAACCACTCGCATCAAGCACGGTAGAAGTAACATCATGAGTATCAAAAGCAGTTTCAGATTCAACAGTAGTAGTAGTGTGCGTAGCATGTATATGTGGTGGTGATGTAACAAGCTTACTTATAACAGACGGTGAATCAAGAGAAATAGAGGTGTTTAGGACTGTACCTATTCTTGTAGTGGATGGTAAAATAGGAAACTTTCCATCACGAGACATCCCCATGATGAAAGGAGTAGCAGTAATAGATCCAAGTGAACTTACAAATAAAGCTATGCTCCCCGGCAACGGCGCCAGAAAATAGTCTTGATGACCCACAAGTATAGGGGATCGCAACAGTCTTCGAGGGTAGTATTACCCAATTTATTGATTCGACACAAGGGGAGCCAAAGAATACTTGCAAGCCTTAACAACTGAGTTGTCAATTCAGCTCCACCTGGAAATAGTTCTTGCTCATAGAAGTTTATCAGTAGCATTAGTTTGTAGTAGGAACAACAAAGCAACAACAACAGTAAAACAAGAGCAATATTAAGAGTAACAGCAAACAATAGGATATGAGCGCGGTAGGCATAGAGATGGATGGACGGACGTTGCATGGACGAGTCTAAACTTGTAACTTCAAGATCTAGGGCAATTGCAGATAAATAATAATAAGCATCCAAGTACTAAACAATCATAGGCATGTGCTCCATATATAGTAATGCGTGCTCGTAATGAGAACTTGCATAACATCTTTTGTCCTGCCAGCCCATTGCAGCAGGGCCTCAAGGGAACTACTGGCAATTAAGGTGCTCCTTTTAATAGAGCACCGGAGCAAAGCATTAAAACTCGTGAACACATGTGATCCTCACATCACAGCCATCCCCTCCGGTTGTCCCAATTTATCTCACTTCGGGGCCTTTGGATCCACACAATGATATGTGTACACAACTTGCAGATAAGATCACAAACAATACTATCATAATGATTCAATAATAAGTTCAGATCTGAGATCATGGCACTCAGGCCCTAGTGACAAGCATTAAGCACAACAAGTTGCAACGAAGTCAAATAGCACTAATAGAGATACTAGGCATCATGCCCTAACAATCTTATTCGATTACATGATAGAACTCATCCAATCCCTACCATCCCCATAGCCTACAGCGGGGATTACTCACTCATGGATGAGGGAAACATGGATGGTTGATGGAGAGGCGTTGGTAATGACGATGATCCTCCCCAAATTACCCGTCTCGGCAGGGTGCCAGAACAGTGTTTATGGTTCCGAATCGTAGCTTTTGGTGGTGGCGGCGCAACGGAACTCTTTCTGGAAAAAACGATGAACCCTCCTCGGTTATTAGGTCAAGAGGCTTCTGATAGGCGAAGAGGGAGGCCGAGGGGGTGCCTGAGGTGGTCGCACCCCCAGGCGCGGCAAGGCCTGGCCCGCGCCTGGCAGGGGTGTGGGCCCCTCAGGCCTCCACTTCGTCTCGTACTCTGGCTCCATGGATCTTTTGGTGAAATAGGATTTTTGGCATATTTTCCGGGATTTTTCCTGATAGTTGATTTTCTGCATAAAAACTAGACACCAAGGTAATTCTGCTGAAAACAGCGTTAGTCCGTGTTAGTTGTATCCAAATCACACAAGTTTAGAGGAAAAACAATACCAAAAGTGTTCGGAAAAATAGATACATTTTGGACGTATCACATAGCAACGATAACCTTTACGCTCAAGGCTATATCCGAGAAAAACACATTGAACAAACTGAGCAGTCAATTTGGTACGCTCACGAGGTTCTAGTAGAACATAGCATGTACAACCAAAAATATGAAGATGATCATATGTGGGAGGATTACCAAACAAAACCTCACCAGAACACTTGCCATGAAGGCGAGAAGAAGGTTGTATATTTATGAGGTACACAACTGTGAAAATAGCTTCACCCTAGAAATAAGTAGGTACAAAGGAGGAAATCATAAGAGTACGAGCTGTCTCAATAATATGGCGATGTTTACGCTCAGCAACTCCATTTTGAGCATGAGCACCGGGACAAGAAAGCTGAGGAAGAGTACCTTCTGAAGAAAGAAAATCATGAAAATCTGCAGAAAGATACTCTCCCCCAAGTCAGAACGAAAAACACGAATAGCACTGGAAAATTGAGTATGAACCATTTGAGCAAAGGCTTGATATATAGAATTCAACTCTGAACGATGTTTCATAAAATAAATCCAAGTGTAGCGAGAGTGGTCATCAACAAATATGACATAATGTTTGTGACCACCCTTTTAGACAAAAGGGGAGGGACCCCATACATCAGAGTGTACTAAATCGAAAGGAAGACTAGACATGAACACGACCCAAAACACCTTGTCCAATAAGACTACATAAATGAGAACCACAAAGATGACCTAAACGATGATGCCATTGGGCAAAAGAAAACGATGAAGTAGGTCTAGATGAGGAGGCAGATGAAGCAGATGATGCAGAAGCTGAAGGAAGGTGTAGAGTGTCAAGTTCGTAGAGGGACGTGGAGCCTCTACGGCGATGACCAGTTCCAATGATCCTCTTGCTCTGAAGATCCTGCACATAACATGAGGTTTTGTCAAAACCAACAAAGTAGTTCATATCAACAATTTGACCAACTAACATGAGACTCATGGACAATTCTGGAACAAAAGAAAAGTTGGGAACTAAAATTCAGATGTGCAAAGTGAACCCTGATGAGTGACAGAACAAGGTGTACCATCATCTATATGAACAGCGGCACCATCCTTTATTGGCTGGCATGAGATGAGCTGTGAATGGTCAGATGTGACATGAAAAGAGGCTCCTGAATCAAGCACCCAAGGCTGAGTGACACGAGAGGCAGACTCAGAAGCATCAGACACAGAGGCACTCATTGCTAGCTGTTGTGATTCACCGGTCACAATAGCAGAAGACTTCCTAGTAGATGGGTGACGTTGCTGCTGTTGAACAAGGAAATTCCTTTGATACTCAGCCAAAAACTCTAGGTGTAGGACGAAACAACTATCAATTGTGTGTCCAAACTTCTTGCAGTGAGAGCAGAATTTTCCTGAAGAAGAACATCTGAAAGGACCACGAGGGGTAGCAAGAACGCTGGTATGAGTTATTGGAGCAGCATATGAGGCAAGGGAGCGAAGACGTGTCTCCTAGGCAATCAAACTAGAAAGTGCTTCATCCAAAGAAGGTGGTGCAGTAGTACGACCAAGTAGTTGAGTACGGTTGTTCTGAAATTCCTGCCTGAGCCTCATCACAAACTGAAACATGAAAGACTTAACTTCATATTTTTCCTTGGCTACACAAGCCTCATACCCAGAACGACTCTTTGGAATCATAGACATAAGCTGACTGCTGATGCAAGTGAAAGGTGCATGGTACTCCTCTATGGACATCTCTTGTTGCTGAAGATTTTGCAAATTTCACAGCAAATAATAAAGAAGTGTTCCACTCGGCTAAAGATACCGCTGCTCCAAATACTTCCATATTTCTTTTGCAGTTGAATGATTCTCAAGACTCATCCGCAGTGAAGGAGTAACATTAAGAATTAAGGCACCCATGACCTTAGCATCTATTTTTCGCCAAGACTTCCTTGTGGCCTCATCCTCCTTCGGAGGATCGTCAGTCAAATGCTCATCATAACCAGCAGCTCTCACAATAGTTCTGATCGAGAATGCCCACTCTCTATAATTTGAGCCATCAAGCTTGATGTCACTAGAGAAAATAGACCCGTCCTTGGCCATTGAGCAAACAAGTACTTCTTGCAGCAGCTACGGAGCAGATCATGCTAAAATATAGTAGCTAAAACAGCTACCAAGCTGAGCAAACGGGCAGAACAGGTGTGCACGGGCAGAGCATGGTGATTCAGATAGCATAACAAATACTCACAGCTGATTTGCAGTAATTTCTTGCAGCTGGTCAGCAGAAAAGACCAAATCCAGCAGCTTGCGTGCTCTTACATCAACAAGAAGAAGAGGCGCAGCAGGACACAAGTCCGATCTGGACTCGTTCGGCCGGAGCGACGGAAGACGGCGGCACCAACACCAAAATTGACCTAGACTCAGCGAGCAGCCCGATGGGAGACAACACAAGTCCAACCTGGACTCGTGCGGAGACGACAGGAACGGCAGCCGACGACCAGGAGCTAGGTCACAACCAGACCAAGCTCTGATACCATGTCAAAATATCCAACACAACTTTCTATTACTTGATTCAGAGACATATATCTAGAATACATGGGCCACATGGCCTTACCCTCTAGAATGGGCCTAACCTACACATATACAACTAATGTATATATTCTAACATTTATTACATATTTTTAGTTGACGGTGAACAAGTTATGCCAAGAAATCACAAATAATGAACAACCATTGTGATACAAAGCTTATCAGTAGCATGCCAGTAGTGTACATGGTGAAGGAATACGATCAATCTGATACTTTTATCATAAAAATCACAATATATAGATCTAATAAAGATACTACCAAGAAGGCAAGAGGACATATTTGCCATGAATCTATGTAGATAAATCCGGACGCTTCTTCCCTGACAAGGATGTTTCGGGCTTATCATCTACACAACTTGGAACATACTGAACCAAGTGAACAAACAAAGTGTGAGGCGGTAACCTTGACCTCCATGAAATCAGCTCAAAATCTCCCTTGGGTGGAACAATATGGCCTGCTTCTTCCCCAAATATCACCTTAGGCAGATTCTTTCCTGAAACATTGCTCGGACTGCTAGCAGAGGGTGTAGGGCACGATGGAGCACCAGGGGACAAAAGATAGTGACCGTTGTTGAGGTGCACTGGACG
The DNA here is from genome assembly GCA_916181665.1 of Avena sativa. NCBI lineage: Eukaryota > Viridiplantae > Streptophyta > Magnoliopsida > Poales > Poaceae > Avena > Avena sativa. The sequence continues at coordinate 324,294,882 of OV702295.1, forward strand.
ACCTCGATCTAAAAGGTCACTTGGATGGACACCAAATCTGGACATGTTCAGCTTGACCGTCATTCTGACCCTGTTCAATTTGCAAAGCCAGAACTGAGCATCTGGATTCTTTCTCATTGAATGTGCAATGAAGTTTGCAGAGACGAGCGATCCTCCCAACACTTTTGCAAACTCTTCCACTATGGCAGCTAACCGCGGATGGTCTACCGGATCTGAGCTTCCGAATGCGAGTATCTTGAACAGGTACCTGTACTCCTCAAAGGGTAGGCAGTTCACCGAGATCGGCTTGACGTTTCCAAATTTCTTCAATTTTTCATCCCGACCGAATATTATCACCTTGCTTCCTCTGCCCAAGCTCGTAACAGATGAATAGAATTCTGTCCAGTCATCGCCGTCTACATCAGAAACAAACTCCACAGCTACCAATGTCCTCCCTGGGAGCCTCTCATGGTCTGTTATTCTGGACAGACCATCCCCATTCAGGTGCAAAATACTAGCGAAGTGAGAACGCACCCTCCCATCGTCGCAAACATGCGCAACGAGAGTTTTCTTCCCAACTCCACGACCACCAGTGATCGGTAGCACTGCCGGAGGACCATTATTCACGTCGTGCAGCAGCAAGAAGCTGATGATCTGCTGCTTCTCGACGTGCCGGCCAAACATGAAGCTGTCGACGCGAAGGTAGGCGTCATAGGGTCTACGGGAGATGCGCTCGCACCCGCCCAAAAGCACCACAAACTCCACCATGTTACCGACGGCAGCTTCCAGATTTTGCAGCGTGCTCTGTAACTCTGAGTTGATGGGCTTGTTTGCTGAAGAAACACCGGTTGTAGTGCGAGAACGTTTGAAAGGAATATAAGCAGACAAGGGAAATGAATCGCTCACCAATTCCTTGGAAGACTTCTTATGCTGCCTGTACCTGATGTTGTCCAATACATGGTACCCTTGGTACATGGCTGCCGATAGCGTCTTCAGTTGTATGAGCATAGAAGAGTTGCTGATGTATCGCCCCTCCGCCTCCTCGATGACCATGTGGACTCTCAGCAGGAGCTGCTGTAGCCTCTCCACCTTCTCCTCCGAACACAGACGATCCGAACAATTGTTCATGAGGAAAGAGATAAATCTACTGGCAAGATCACCTGTAAGTGCAGATATCGCAAGATCCATCTCAAAATCTTCTGAGGTAGGTGTAGCCTGTAGGTGTATGAGGGACAGAAATTCGTTTATATAGAGAGAGAGAAACAGTTTTTCTCAGTTAGGCGCATGGCAGTCCTGCCATGGACACAGTTTTTAAAAGGAGTCCGCGGTTACCTATGGCAGCCGTTCCATCGCATTTGCTACAGTTTAAAAGTTGACTATGGCAAGAAATTGGTGGCAAGAAGATCCTAGTTTGAACGTGATCCTTATTCGACTATGATCGTCGCACTAGTCAAGCTTGCCGTCTATACATAAGAAGACTGCCGGTATGTTTGTCTTTCGTGTCATCCTCTATTGCTAGTCAATTATCCTGGCCACTCAGGACTGGAAAAAAGTCCTGGTTAATACTTTTCTTCCGCAATTGTGGTCAGAGAGAAGCCGCAGAAGAGAAGGAGATACACCCACTAGCATCACCATGGAGGGCTTGGCATATACTCGCTTTGTTGCTAAATATAAGATGTTTTGGCAAGCTAAATTCGACTTGTATTCCCTACAGTTTTCAGCTCAAAAAAAACCCGGAGGAAATTGCCTTCATCAACTTCAATAAAGATGGTTTTGTGCATTGCTTTGATACAGAGGCCGGGGTTTAACCTCCTTTTCAAAAGAAAAAAGAACAGAAGTAGTACCATTCAGTTCTACCAAACTTGTTTTGCTGAATTTTCAAAAAATGGCACATCAAATGGCCTGTACGGCTAACAAAAAATGTGTGCGGCCCCAGGACATGATTTTTCTGGAAATTAATTTGATGATAACTCTAGCTCCAGCGGATGGCCATTATGATGAGAGACAGTGATTGCTTGAGAGGTGGTTGTCTAAGATGCCGATCGGCTACAGTTTCTGACGAGTCTTTTTCTTATTTGAACTGAAAAACTTGTTTTATGTGGATTTTCTGGGCTGGGAATTCAACAAGGAGCTAGAGAGCTAGAGAGTGTAACATATGTTCGTAGCCTCCTAGCATTGGTTGCAACTCGCAGAGCCGACGATCGATCTCGTAGCAATGAAATCCTACTATCCTAGAGTATTCTAGTGATTTGGTTGCAAGTAGTTTTGCCGTGTTCAGAAATTCATGGCATTTTCTACTCTATTTCTCCCAGAAAAAAATGGCCTCTCTCATTCTTTCCAATTTTCAAATGGCATAATGCACTTCAGCGTCACCGGTATGATTGCGGGAATAGGAGTGTTAAACAGATGAACACATCATTTCTTCAGAAATTTTAATATCCTAAAACCAAGAAGCAATTTAATCTACGCATTCATCAAGGCTCCCCTTTTCGAAAAAAATCTACGCATTCAGTGAAACTATAAGAAATAAAAAAAATTAACAACACATTCAAACATGACCCCCCCATCAATTTACATTAAAAACCTGCCAAAGTTCTTCAAACCAAAGACAAACATAAATAAAATAAAAGAGAGAAGCTATTCGCCATATTAGTAACAAGCTGCTATATCGGCTAAAGCTTACAAAGTTCCAGGACTAGAAACATGATCCCAGCTCCAAACATTTCCATCTCAGATTCAAAAAAGTCTTCGTTTTTCTTTAAAATGGAGGCTGAAGATTTACAAAAGTCTAAACCAGGTAGGCAGCGCCCATCCATGTGATGCTTCAAGTATCACCGGCTTCAAGTTTTGCTCTCATTCGTCAAGACTTTTTATGCCTTGGTTTTTCTACAACATGTTCCATGAACTAATCATATGCATAATCTATGAAAAACACTCATAGGCTCATTTGAAAACATCTTTAAAGCAAGCATCATTTCTGTTTTTTCAAACAGTCCAACATATTCAGCTGCTCCACCACATAGCGCCCAAATTATGATGGGCTATATAGGGAAAGAGTTAATCCAATTCCGAGCCAGATCTGTAGCACTCTCCAGGGCTCTAAGTCTAACCAGACCAAAAGTGTTGAAATGTATAAGTGGATTACACTAGCCTTTTTTTATCAATTTGCATTTTTGGTTGCGTTGGCTAGTGCATGAAGTGATATGGTATCAGAGCCTAAAGTCTCGAGTTCGAATCCCAGCTTTCGCAATTTATCCTAAAATTGAAAATTGATGTTGCCCTCTCCCTATCCATGTATAGGCCTCTTAAGCCATACGTGAGTTTCGCACGTCATCGCTCTCTTCTGGTTGCATGCACTGACTTCTCCCCGTCATATGTGGGAGGGGGTGTTGAACTGTATAAGTGAATTGCACTAGTCTTTTCCATCGGTTCAGACTTTTGATTGTATCGACTAGTGCATGAAGCTTGACAAAAAGCACACGAGACCACCTGCCAAATCAGTTTTGACAAGGCACGGTAAAACAAAAGAAGATATACAGGTTCATTTTGTGCATTTCTAGTCCAGCCTCTTAGGAGATTGTTGTTGGTCAATGAAAATATTAAATCAAGAATAGAAAAGCAGAAATAGAGTTTTTCCTCCGAGGATCTGAATCTGCGTAAACTCGTGTCCCGTTGTTTATCTGTTAGCCGACGAAGTTATCAGCGCACACTTCCTTCCCAACTCCAAGTCCATAAACCATGGGCATTGCAATGGAGACCCAACTTCATCAGATATTTCACCTTACACATTCCCGTATTACCAATTTTTTTATTTCAACCCATAAGGCAAGTCGTTTAGTTTTTCTTCCCAAATGGAAAGCAAAGCCCTGGCCTCTGCATCAGTTGATGCATACAACCTTCTTTATTTCATCATTCAGCGAATTCACAATTCTTCTGACATCAACCCAATGGATCACAATTTTTCCAAACAAGGCTCTACTAGATATCACATATCTCCATCCTTCTTTCACTTTATGCACTGTCAATTTTAGTATAAGTAGGTTATGTAACCTAGGGAATTGAACAACCAATGGTAAACCATTTACCCATGCATCTTCGAAGAACAATGTTTTCTCCTTATTAGAGATTTCTCTTTTGGCAAATTGTTGGAACATATGGTTAATCCCCACGAGTTGCAAAAAATGAGAGCAACCAGGCCAGCAGTTGCTATTTTACAGACTATTTTTAATTAGGAGCCTCAGACAGTAAATATCACTCCTATGAAAGTTAATATTGAGGCCAAATATTTGGTAAAATATGCACAAAATGAATATGACATTTCTAGCATTAACAAGATCATCTTCTAGCAACATAATGGTATCGCCCGCATTCTAGAGTATAGATGTTCTACCATCCACAAGATGTGGAACTATTCCAGAGACGAGACCTCTTTAGTTGTCTTGATCATCATAGCCAAACCATCGCCACAATGGCAAACAACGCTCGATACTGTGGGTATCCTTGCCTCAACCCTAATGTTGGAAATAATGCTTAATTTGGTCATTAACTTCAATTGCAACTCTTCCTCCTCTAACTGACTTTATTATCCAATCTCACCATTGACCTCCAAAACCTATTTCTATCATCATTTGAAACATGATGCACACTCCAGGTGTGGAGCCGGTGCACACACGTGTTATTCTGTTGTGAGGTTACGTTGTTGGCTCCTTGTAGTTTAGGTGTACAACAAATACCAACACCATCAACAAGACTTATGCCTTGTTTGGATTGTTGTTTTTTAGCCCCGTCGTTTTGATTTTGTGAAGAGGTTCAGCGGGAGCAGTCCGTATAATATGGTGGTTTTGGTTAAAATACGACATTCCAAACGGGGCGTTAGTAGGAAACAATTCAAAGTAGGAGTGTATTATTTATCTCCCAGTTGTAGTCTATGTCTCATGAGTCATGATACAGTATTATTTAATGGTCATTCAGTTCTCTATTGGCTAGCTAGTGTAAAATATTTTTACAAAATATATTGTTTTCATTCTAAGGATTATCTGCTAGTAGATTGAACATGTATCTAGTATTTATGAATAGATCAAGCAAAATGCCTACCCATGGCTAAGCCTCATAGATTCCTCACACCGCCTTATAACAAAATTAAAAACAAATGATATGTTTTGTATGTATATATTTCTCCTGGAAAAAGAGAATGTATGTGCTAATGGACCGTGGCAGTGACCAGCTCATTAGGTAGTGTGCTTCAGATGACTGTCGGGCGTCCCTATACAAGGCTTCACTCGTCCGTTGCGGCAACGACGCCTGAAGGTTTCCGTGGTGGCAAGGCCCAGATAGTGTTTCAGTTTGTTTGTTTTTTCTAAACGTTCAGATTTTGAACAATACATATTTAAGTTTTGTCCAATTTTTTATAAAATGTTCAACATTCAGATTTGAAAATTTGTTTAGATTTAAAAAATTGTTCAGATTCAAAAAAATATTCATATTAAAAATTATCAAATTTTAAAACAAACTAAAAAATGTTGAAAATTAAAAAAAAGAAACAAAAAGAACAAAAGGAAAAAGAGAAAAAAGAGAAAAAAATAAAAAATGGAAAAAAGAAACAGAAAAACGATAAAAAAAAGGACGTACCCGGGCTGGCCCGCGAAGGAGGCTACCCAGCCCAGCTTCACGGAAGGAATACGCAGAGGAGCGTCCGAAGCCCAGGACTTGCTCGCTTGAGACCGCCCGCGTCCGGTTCCAACTTCCAAGATCATTGTGTAGAGCGGCGGCGGAGGCGAGGCACCGCCGCACCGGGCACCAGGTCCCGATCCCAAGATCTCTGTGGGCTCGTGCCTCGTGGCACCATGGCTCGTCTCAGAAGTGCACGCTCGTCGGCACCGCGCTGAGCGCGGAGGAGCATCTCCCACGCACGCCTCGCCGCACGCGCGCTGGCAGGCCGTCGCCGGAGACCGAATACTCGCATCCAACCGCTCGCAACCGCTGTCCAGATTCCGCCGGCACGTCTCCCAACCAAATCAAGCCCTTAATCTAAGGGTCCGTGGCCTTACCTTTTCGGAACAGTTAACGCCTTCACCGATCTGGAGCAGCCAAGCTAGCCAGCACGTACAGTAGCTTCATGCATTTTTATATCGTCGACCTGAGAAGATTAGCTCATCAAAGCTCGGCGCGACGTCGCTCTCTACTACTCTATCAGAGTTCACGCGCCATGGTTCACGGATCCACGTACGCGGGGCCCCTTCCTGGTTCGCCACTATTACAAAACTGAACTTGGCGACACGGACTGTAGTCTAAACAGACAACACGCTCCAGCCTCCAGGTGTGGAGCCTGCCGGTGCATGTAGTACGTACGTGTTATATTCCGCTATCTGACGTTACGTTGTCGCTGTCTCCTCGTCGTTTAGGTACAACAAATACCGACACCGTACCGTCAGTCGTCAGCGAGACGTGGTACGAAACAGTTCGAGCGGAGTATTAGTTATCTCCTTTCGGTTGCTTGGCTAATATAACGAGCGAGCGAACACATTTTGGTGTTCTCTGATCGAGTGAATAATCTATATCCCACTTGCGATCTATGTCTAATGGTATTGTTAATGGTCATCCAAGTTCTCTATTGGGTAGCTAGTTGTTCGCTTATTCTCTGTAGCACACGTAAAGCCTTATTGTTGTGTGTGTGATGATTTCGTTGAATAAGCAATTGATTCTCGTTATCCAGTTTGTTTTCCTGTCACCGATGCTGACCTCTGATCTAACTGACTAATTAATGAGCTACATACTGTCTGTATTTCTTTCGAGAGCGAAATGCGTACGAATGCTTCCCGTATATGTATATCTTTCTTGCGTGTCCGTACTCAGATTAGTTATGCCGCTTTAATACTAGATGATCCATTCTCAACAAAAAAAAATACTAGATGATCGCCTTTATTTAATTGTCGAACAAGTAGCTGATCATGGAGTACTTCTTTCCTCTTTCATTGACTGCGACGACAACTAGACAGTCTCCTGATTTCTTGTCATTATCTTCTTCAGTTTTATATTACTAAAGAGCAATCAATCTATCATTCAGAGCCTGCTATCTGCTTAATTTGAGTATTATTTTATTTTAAAGGGGCAAATGACGGTTTCGTACGTGTGTAAGGCCAGAAGGCTAAAATATTCTTAGCAGATAACGTTAAATGACGATTAGTGCTACTGCTCCATAGCTGATCATGGTGACGCACAAGCTCAACACTGAGTCCAGCATTATTGTCGATCGACAACTTCACCATGTCCTAGAGAGATCGTCTTCATATCTCCATAACTGATAAGAAATGCAGGGCTGTAGCTTCACGTGTGCATATATGCTCGGTTTACAAACCTAACATGCATGGTGACAGTATCACTTCCATAGTCCATACTGTTCCTACATAAACAAGAAAGTGGGTCAAACAGAGACGATAAACTGCCGAGAGGCTGGGCACTACACTGATCGATCCACAGCATATGCAATGCATGACACCTCAGCTTAATAGTCATCGCAAATCACGAACACGCCCTAGCCGAACCCACGTGGTGCTGCCGCATCAAGCAAGCTAGCAAATCGAAAACCAACGAGCTGCTTCGTCCCCTTTCTCGAAGCCTCTTCCCACTCCACCGTTGAGAGTCGTTCCCGGGAGACCGGGCCCTCCTGATGCCCACGCTGATGACTCTGCCGTCAGCTGCAGGCTAAGGAGCGGTGCCGGAGATGTACATAGCAGTAGATCTAGTAGGATTAGTATACTAACTAGTAGTAGGAGTCAGCGTTATGCTGGTGTTTGGCGAGATGCCGGTGTTCGGCGACATGCCGGGAGGACCGCGCTGGTTCTCCTTGGCCAGGACTGGCGCTGCCTGCTGGTGTTCTTCCTCGTCGTGGTGCTCCAGTGGATGGAGTCGGAGGCGTCGAGGCAAGGGACTGCAGGCTACTCCGTAAATAAGGCCTGTTTGGGCATGCGGAGCTCTCAAACGACGGGTGCTACTCTATGTTCTTCTTCTCTGTACCATGGAGGTGATAGGAAGGAGTTACAGGTGGAGCTTCGTGCTTGGGGCTCGGGCTGCTATGGAGCTGTGATGCCGCTGATACAAGATGAACAATCTCGGTGGCCCAAGTTCTGGCAACCGACTCAGATGACCAGCTGGTGGTCTCTTTCGAAGCCGGCGACGACCGACGCTTCTTCAACCTCCACGCAGAGGCCCTCCTTCGAGCTCGCGGCAGCGTTTCCCTTCCTCTCGGCGTCAAGTGGTTTCGTCCCCGACACCGGCGAGGTTGGCTGCAGGCTGAGCTTGTGTTTCTCCGGCGAGTGCCAAGGACCCGATTGCATTTTATGGTTATTTTTTAGGGCTCTTTTTGTAAAAGCCAGGGGCTCCTTTGTATTTCCTTTATCTTCTCAGTTCCCTGATGTAATTTGTATATGCACCGCTGAAAATTAATGGCATCTAGGCCCTTCGGGGCCTCTCCATTTTCAAAAAAAAAAAAAAAAAAAAAAAGCAAGCTAGCAGTATATTTATTCTCCTACTAACTCAAAGTCGGGCAAGGTTCACATCCCCTGCACTGTAGTTTACTGTACAGCCAGCCCAGCAGCATTTGACCATGTTTAAGCAGCAGCGCCTGCCTGCGCACATGAACTGCAGTCCGCAACCTTTTCTCGTCGTCGTCGATCTGGCGGACAGTGCCACACCTGGATCGGGATCTGGCTCATCAAAACGGCCAGATAATTCTAGCCGCAATTTCACCGTTTCCGGTTAGAATATCTCGGTGATGATGGGGAAAACTGCGTTGCCTGTCGTGTCATGGGCATCTTCTTCCTCGTCGTCCATTCTTCATTTTTCACCCTCGTCCGTCGCGCGCAGACAGCGGAGGCCGGCCGCGCGCACGTACACAGTGCACACAACATGCTCGCGGGCGGGCGCGCACATGCCAGATGCGAGGGCGCCAGCATGCATACGACGAAGTGACCTGCTATAAACAACTCGTGCAGTGCGTTAAAGCCGGACCGGTGTGATCGCTGATGAGATGTGCACTGCACAACCACGTCAGTGTTGAAAGGAAAGGGAAACTACCAAGCTCTAGGTCCGCGCTGATTGATCGTTTTTGTTCGTACCGACAAGCCATGACTAGACGTGAACTTTTGAATAGTAGTAGTAGTAGTAAGCTTTTGCAAAAGATAGGGTGATTTATATAACCTACGAAGAACACTTTCCATCTTCTCATCGCATTACATGATAGTATTTCCAATGGAATGTGAGTTTCTGTGGAATTTAAAACACATGAATCTCGGATGAGGAGTTTCTGGATTATGCACGTGGAGGAGGTAGAGAGTAGAGAAAGATAAAGTGCAGGTGCATTATTGAACTTTCTCAAACAAAAAATTAATTGAGTTCTGGGTTAATGTTGAGATTTCTATGAAAGATGGGGCATAGGGATGGATTCTGGTAGCCTACATCGTGTTGTGTTGTGATCCAAATTTATTAAGGCGACCAATTTCTACCGACCGGAGTGAGACCCGTCGTTGGAGGCAAGGTTAGTAGCAAAAGATTTCAGCCAGATTCTAGGTATTGATTATAATGATAATGCTCTCTGGTTGTAAAGTATAGTTCTATGTGTGCATTTTTTTTTTGTATTATGGCTTTGCATGATCTTGATCTTGAGCAGCTAGATGTAAAGATTATTTTTCTACATGGAAAACTGGAGGAGATATACATGGACCAACATGAAGGTTTTCTTATACTTGGTAAGGAGCTAGGATCTTGTATACAAATTTAAAATATCCATTTTTTGTCTAAAACAGTCTCCAAGGCAGCGGTATAAAATGTATGGTTCCTTTATGATCTCGCATGGTTTTAAGACATCACAATATAATAGTTGTGCTTACATTAAGTTTGTTAATGGATCAACTGTATACTTGTTATTATATGTTGATGATATATTGATTGCTTCCAAGGGCGAGAAGAAACTCGCTGCTTTGAAGGAAAATTTTAGTGAGTTTGAGATGAAGGATCCAAAAGATCCAAAGACAATACTAGGTATGAAAATTATAAGGGACACAAATTCTATTGTATTATTTCTTAGTCAGCAAAGCTACATTAAGAAAGTTCTTTACCGTTTTAACATGCGTGATGCAAAGTATGTTAGTACTCCTATTGCTCCTCACTTCATGTTACCATTATTGCAATGTCTACTACTGATGAAGAGTTTGAGGACATGTCAAAGTTTCTTATTCTAGTGTTGTTGGTCTATTGATGTATGCCAAGATTTGTTCTCGTCCTGATTTTTCATATGTTATAAGTTTGATCAGACGATAAATGGATAATCCTTATAAAGAATATTGGAAAGTTGTTCAGTGGATTTTTAGGTACCTTCGTGGCACATCCAGTGCTTGCTTGAAGTTGGCAAGACTAGAGAGGGACTCACAGTCTATGTAAATTCAGATTTTGCTGCCGATTTGAAAAATGTGTTCATTATTTGTCTATGTCATGTGAGTTGGAAGACATCATTGTAACCAGTTGTTGCTCAATCTAGAACCGACGCAGAATACATGGCTATTGCTTAAACTTGCAAAGAATATATTTGGTTAAATTTTTTGGATGTTGAGCTTTGTGAAGATTATTCTTGTATTAATCTATTCTATGACATTCAAAGTGCTACATACCTTACTAAGGATCAAATGTTCCATGAGAGAACAAATCACATTGATGTCAAGTACCATTATGTTTGTGACATAGTTGTACAAGGAAAACAGAAGATAATCCTACTGATATGATGACAAAGCCGGTTCATGTTGCCAAGTTTGAGCTTTGCTCGAGGTTGGTTGGTATGTTTAGCCCTAGTGGCCGTTTTGGTGTCGAAAGTGTTTTCTTTGTTTGTTTAGAGATATTGTTGTTATTCATGCTACAAGATGGAATTTGTTATGTTGTGATCCAAGTTCATTAACAAGGCTAACTTCTGATGAGTGGAACGAGGCCCGCATGGGTGTGTGATGACCCACAAGTATAGGGGGTGTATCGTAGTACTTTCGATAAATAGGAGTGTCAATCCCAACAAGGAGCAGAAGGTGTTGACTAGTGGTTTGGAGCAGGAAATCTCTGTAAATACTTAGCAAACGGATTTTTAGGTTTTTTTGATAAAGCAAGGAAATAAAGTGCAAGTAATAAAGACAGCAAATAATTGCAGCAAGTGGCTCAATCCTTTCTTAGCAAAGGACAAGCCGGTTGTAATACTTATAAGGACCAAACATTCTCGAGGACACATGGGAATACTGTCAAATGCTTTCGTTTCATATAGCTGATTAATCTTCTTTGGTTTGATAAGTGTTGTGTGGTGAACCTGTGCTCATGTACTGACCTTACTAGGACTAATACATACTTGTGATTAAACCCTTTGCAAGCATCCGCAACTATACGAAAGTAATTAAGATAAAAACCTAACCACAGCCTTAAACTCTGAGATCCTACACTCCCTTGTGCAAAGATTTCCTAATGGGGGTTCAGGTTTCTATCACTTCGGCAACCCCACAATTAGTAGCCAAATACACAATGCATTCCCCTAGGCCCATAAATGGTGAAGTATCATGCAGTCGATGTTCACATGACACCACTAGAAGAATAGCACCACAACTTAAATATTAAACATTGAATAATACCTCAACACAATTCCACTAATAACAACATGACTTCTCCCATGTCCTCAAGAACTAAACGAACTACTCACGAGACATCATATGGATCAAGATCAGAGATGATATGATGATGAATAACAATCTGAACATAAACAATAATTCAATGGTTCCACTCACAAGCATCAACTACTAAAGTAATCAACACCGGGAAAGTTTCCCCTAAGAACTATGCAAGATTCAACACAATTGTTACAGCGGGATGGAGTGGTGATGATGGTGTTGGTGGTGTGGATGATGCTGATACTAATGAAGTCTAGCTTGATGATGGTGTTGATGGCGATGATCTCCCTTCTCCGGAAGGAATTTCCCCAGCAGAAATCTGTCTGCCGGAGAGCTCTTTCTCTCTCTGTAGTTTCCATCCCGCAGAGGCGGCGGAATCTTTTTGTGGTCGCTCTCCGAACTTTAGGGTTTAGGTAGGAAGATATAGGCGAATGGGCGGAGCAAGAGGTGGGCCAGGGTGGCCACACCCCCTGGTGGCACGGCCTAGGGTGGCCCGCGCCTGGGGGGTGGTCCCCCTGTGGCCCAACTCTGCCTTCCCTTCTGGCTTCTTTCGTCTTCTGGAAAAATATAATTTTCCATATATTTTCTGGTATTTTTCTGATCTTCGCGAAAATTGCATCTTGACACCGCTTTTTCCATAAGAATCCTAACTCCGGCAGTTCATCCTCCAAGAATCATCCAACATGCAAAAATAGATGAAATAACATAAGTATCACCTCTTAATATGAAATATATCAATGAATAACAGCAAATCATGATATAGAATAGTGATGTAAAATGGACGTATCAGTGTGCGTGGAGGGGGCAAATCCTCCTGCGATATGGATTGTTGATGACCTAGGGTTCCACCCCTATATATACCTCTTGTAAGTCGTCGGATGGGATAAATAAAATCTGATATAATCCTTGGTGTTGTGTCAACACTCATCATATATTGAAGTTTCGCTAGCTTGTGCCTATTTTTTCCTCTCTTTGTTGGAAAGATTTTTCCATGTTAAATTCTGGTGTCCACTGCGTGTAAGTTCCGTTTTTGTTCTTCATTTTTGATTGTCGCTTTTAGAACACATCATATGATCCAAATCTCTTTTGTTTGATAAAATTCTTATATATTATAATCCTCTAAAATTCGTGTTGGATACTTCCAATTCAAGTATCATAACAGAAGATGAAAGGGTCAACTTCTGACCTCCTCTACTCCTAGAGATACACAAACCAACTACCATAAGTCCAAGTAGGCTCAATATAAATAATAGGAATAAAAAGAAACAAAGTTACTAAATTGTCATCTATGATAGGACATTACCCTCCCCCCTAATAACTTGTTACTACTTTATGTCCCCGCCATCATATGCTCCTATTTAGGCCTAGGTTGTCCCCTTTTCTAAAAAAACATGTGTGCTTGGTGGCCCGTGTAGGGGTTCGTAGCATGGAAAACAAAAAAATTCTATCGCATGAACACACACAATCCAAGATCTATCTACTATATTGTAGCAATGAGTCGATAGAGTACTAACCCTCAAAGATCCAAAGCGGTTAACGAGAGCATATTCTCGTGGGTGATGTAGTCGTTCACTTGCCGATCTCAAGGTCGCGTAGACGATCCTTCCGGCGCCGTGTTCCGACAGCGCTCCCACAGTCGATCACACGTTCCGTACTCGATGAAGACCTTCATCTTCCTTGTTCCAGCAGGAAGTGGAGGTTGTAGCTCTCTCCTCGCGTTTCCGGTAGCACGACGGCGTGGTGTCAGAAGTAGAGGGGAGACCCCACAGGGCTTCGCCTAAGCTATAGCGAGTATGGTGGAGTAGAGGGAGCCTCGGTGATCTAGGGTTTAGAGGGCCGAGGTTTAGAGGTGGTTGGCAACTAGGGTTTACCTAGTCAGCAACTGTTTATAGTAGGATCTAGATCGGCCGCAACTAGAGAGGGGGCGGCGGCCAACCTAGGGTTTCTAGTGTTTCCAAGGGGGGAGCCCTACCCCTCCTTTTATAGGTGGGGAGGTGCCAAGGGGGAGGGATTCCTCCCCCAACTCCACTTCATGTGGCCAGCGCAAGGGAGAGGGAGGAATCATCCCTTAGGTAGGATTCCTTCCCTCACTCCACTTGGAAATCATTGTTCCAGTTTGACCTTTTCAAACTGGCTTTTTGTCTTTCAAACTAGAGTTTGATTTTTGTATTCCAAGTGTCCAGCCAAGTGACCTAGGATATTATGCAACCATTCCACTTTGTCATGACACATCCATGTACCCTTCCCCTTCCGGATAGGTGGACCTTCTAGACCCTTATAGAACATTCCGGTGAAAACACCGAAACCATCCCGAACTCCGGAATTGGAATTTCCTTATATGAATATTATTCTCCGAACCATTCCGGATCTCCTTGTGATATCCCGCATCCCATCCGAGACTCCGAACCACATTTGGTCTCTTTGAAGGGAATATGCCCTGAGAGGCAATAATAAAGTGTTTATTATTTGTATTCCAAGTATATGATAGATGTTTATTTTGCATGCTATAATTGTATTAATACGGAAATGTTAATACATGTGTGTTTAATAAACAAACACAAAGTTCCTAGTTATGCCTCTCTCATAAACTAGTTTGTTGATTAACAAGATGATCACAGTTTCCTGATCATAGACATTGGATGTTGTTAATAACGAGATCACAACATTAGTGTAATGGTGTGATAAACATTCATCCGAAGTATAGCATTACGATCAAAGTCATTGAGTTTATATTGCTATAAACAACTTACGAAGTAATCCTAATCCTTAGACCACGAGATCATGCCAATCACTAACACCGAAAGAGTTTCTTGTTGACATCAAACGTCACACCGTAACTGGGTGATTATAAAGATGGCTTCAAATCTACTAAAGTGTTATATTGAGAATCATGGATCAAGAGTGGAATTTGTTCATCCCGATGACGGATAGATATACTCTGGGCCCTCTCGGTGATATCACATTGGTTAGCTTGCAAGCAAGTGATTTGATCACTAGAATGTTATATCACGGGAACGAGAAAAGAGTGCATGTCAGTAACGAGATCAAACTAGGTATGGAGATACCGATGATCGAATCTCGGACATGTAATATATCGTGAAACAAAGGGATTAAGATACAAGCGTAAAAGGTTCCGACGATCACAGGAAAGTCATCGTTGAATGTGTGGGAGTCAGTATGGATGTCCAGGTCTCGCTACTGATTATTGATCGGAGAAGGATCTCGATCATGTCCGCATTATTCGCGAACCGTAGGGTGACACACTTAAGGGACACCGACATCCAATTGGAGCAAATGTTTCATGCCGAAAGAATAAACAAGCGCAGGAATTTATTTCACTATATAGCGAAACAGGTTTTCGGGTGAAATTGCATAAAGAGGTTATGCATGTGAAATAGAATTCTAGCAAGGGGTTATATGTGAATGTTTGTCATTAAAGTAATTGACAAAATTCTGAATAAATAAAAGAGTTTTATTTAATGAGAGTTTGCATTAAATTTGGTGGAAATTTAATGGCAAGTTTGAGTGGGATTTTGAGTGGAGGGATTTGAATGGATTTTTGTGAGTGGAGTGTCCACCCACATGAAGAGGGGAGGGCAAGGGGGCAGCCCCCATGTGCCGGACACCCCCTTGGGGTTCCCCCCTATCCTATAAAAGGCACCCCTCTCCTCACTTCTCACTCACACCTCCTCGTGAAGGATCTCTCTCCCCCTCTAGAATTTATCCCCCATGGTCTCGGACTAGCGAGATACATGTTCCCGATGGCTATTCGGCAAGAAAGTGTTATGCTTCCGCTGCATCGCTGGAGCGAGGAGGCGGAGGTTGCTCGGTGTCTTGTACGTGTGTGCGAGCACGGATGCGCTGCTGATTTACGGCGCTAGGACTTCCTCTCGATCTTGAGATCGGCAAGAGATCATCTACATCAACCACGAGTTGAACTCGTTAAGCTTTGTCGGTCTTCAAGGGTATGTTCTCTATGGATATACATCCGCCCGTTGTTTGTATCTAATATGTAGATCTTGGTACATAGTTCCCATCGTAGGAATTTTTTTGTTTTCTATGCTGCGAACCCTACAGTGGTATCAGAGCCGGATCTATGCGTAGATGCTTTACACGGGTAGTACACATATGAGTATGTGGGCGATCATGATCATGTTGTTGCTCCTTAGTTGTAATTTTGGATATTGGTGGCATAGTGGGATGAAGCGGCCCGGACAAACTTTACATGTCCTCGCACATGAGACCTGTTCCACGCTTTACATGCAACTAGTTTGCATAAGTGGCTAGCGGGTGTCTGTCTCTCCTACTATAGTCAATATCTATTTTGCAACGAGTTGTCAACAATTTGGTTATCCTCGTTGTGGTTCATGTTCGTAGGTAATAACGGTTCTATCTTCGAAAGCCTAAGCCACGTAAAGCTTGCAATGGATAAATTAGAGGCGTCTAGTTTAGATTGTTGATGGGCTAGTGTCATGATATGGTGATGTTGTAAGTAGAAGTATGAGATGATACTCTTACAACACACATAGCGTGTAAACTCCATAGACCTTGGACTTACACATAAAGGTATGATAGTGATCATACCACGATGCGCATGATAGATATCATATGCGGGAACCATATCATTTCACTAATAAACATGTGATGTTTGATATCATCTTATATTGCTTGTTTAGCGCTTTGTTAGCATAATAAGATGATCCCTCATTTAAATATCAAGATAAGAATATGTTCTTCCTTTAGTATGAACCGATTATGTTTTCGTTGCTCCAAGACATCACGTGATGATCGGGTGTTCTTGGATCCACGACCATATATCGGGTGTAAAACAGTTACACACGCGAATACTAAGGTTCTAACTTGGCGAGCCTAGCATGTACAGACATGGCCTCGGAACACGTACCGAAAGGTTAAGCATGAGTCATATAGTAGATATGATGCCCATTTGATGCTCGCCTTTGAAACTACACCTAATCACGTGATGATCGGACTTGGTGTAGTGGATTTGGTTCATGTAATCACCAAAAAGGAACGAGGGATGTCGTTTTTGAGTGGGAGTTCATTCGTAATATGGATTAGTTGAACTCAATCTATCATAAACTTAGTCTAAACTTTACAAATTCTGTTGTAGATGGCATCACCTGCTTTTAATTTCAATGTGTTCATGGAGAAAGAGAAACTTGCAACGAACGGTAGCAACTTTACCGAATGGCCATGAATTTGAGGATTCTCCTCTCTGCTGCACAAAAGCAATATGTGCTAGAAGCGCCGCTAGGCCCCCCACCTTTTGAGGATGCCCCTGACAAGGAGAAGAATGTCTATCAAACTCGTCGGGAGGACCACAACTTAGTTCATTGCGGCATATTGTATGGGCTAGAGCCGGAACTTCGAAAATGTTTCGAAAACGGCAATGCATTTGATACAATGGGTGAGTTGAAAATGATTTTCGACACACATGCTGCTGTAGAGAGCTACAATGCTTCAGAAAAGTTCTTTAGCTGCATGATGGAAGAGCACAACTCCGTTAGTGAGCATGTACTCAAGATGTCGGGTTACGCCGATAAGCTTGTGTCCTTGGGAATAACAATTCCCATTGACTTAGGCATCCATCGTGTTCTGTAGTCTCTGCCACCTAGCTATAAGAGCTTTGTGATGAACTAAAAAATGCAAGGCATTAAGAAGTCTCTCCCGAGCTTCTATCAATGCTTAAAACTGCAGAAGTGGAGATCAAAAAGGAACATCAAGTGTTGATGATCAATAGGAACACTGGTTTCAAGAAGGACAAGAAGGGAAAACGGAAGGGAAGTAAGGGCGGCAAGACGGTTGCCGTACCTGAAAAGAAACCCCGAGTTGGACCTAAGTCTGATACTGAGTGCTACTATTGTAAGGGTACTGGCCACTGGAAGCGCAACTGCCCCAAGTATTTGGCAGACAAGAAGGCCGGCAAGGCAAACAAAGGTATATATGATATACATGTTATTGATGTGTACTTGACTAGTGCTCGCAGTAGCACCTGGGTATTTGATACCGGTTCAGTTGCTAATATTTGTAACTCGAACCAGGGGTTGTGGAACAAGCGACCGCTAGCAAGGGGTGAGGTCAAGATGCGTGTCGGCAATGGATCAAGCGTTGATGTGATCGCCGTCGGAACGCTACCTCTCCACTTGCCATCGGGATTAGTAATAAACTTGAAGAATTGTTATCTGGTGCCAGCACTTAGCATGAAAATTGTATCTGGATCGTGTTTAATGCGAAGTGGTTATTCATTTCAATTCGAGAACAATGGTTGTTCCATTTATATGAATGAAATCTTTTATGGTCATGCACCGATGAAGAATGGTTTATTTCTTTTGGATCTCGATAGTAATGTTACACATATTCACAATGTTGATGCTAAAAGGATTAAACTTAATGATGATATATCCGCATATATGTGGCACTGCCGTCTAGGTCATATTGGCGTTAAACGCATGAAGAAGCTCCATTCGGATGGACTTTTGGAATCACTTGATTTTGAATCATTTGATACATGTGAGCCATGTCTTATGGGCAAGATGACTAGAACGCCGTTTTCCGGTTTAATGGAACGGGCGACAAATTTATTGGAAATCATTCATTCGGATGTATGTGGTCCAATGAGTGTGTCGGCGCGAGGTGGATATCGTTATTTTGTTACTTTCACGGATGATTTGAGTAGATATGGTTATATCTACTTGATGAAACATAAGTCTAAAACATTTGAAAAGTTCAAAGAATTTCAGAATGAAGTGGAAAATCATCGTAATAGAAAGATCAAATTTCTACGGTCCGACCGTGGAGGTGAGTATCTAAGTTACGAGTTTAGCACTCACATGAAAGAGTGTGGAATTGTTTCACAACTCACACCTGCTGGAACAACACAGCGAAATGGTGTGTCGGAACATCGTAATCGTACTTTATTAGATATGGTTCGATCTATGATGTCTCTGACGGACTTGCCGTTGTCATTTTGGGGTTATGCACTAGAAACTGCTGCATTCACTTTAAATCGGGCACCATCTAAATCCGTTGAAAAGACACCGTATGAATTATGGTTTGGAAACAAACCTAAGCTATAATTTCTTAAAGTTTGGGGATGCGATCTTTATGTGAAGAAACTTCAACCGGATAAACTCGAACCCAAATCAGAAAAATGCGTCTTCATAGGATACCCTAAGGAAACAATTGGGTATTCCTTCTATCACAGATCCGAGGGAAAGGTTTTTGTTGCCAAGAATAGATCCTTTCTAGAGAAAGAGTTTCTCATGAAAGGCGTGAGTAGTCGGAAAGTAGAACTCGAAGAGGTTATTGAACCTTCTCTTCAAAGTATGGCGAGTAGCGCAGCGCCGGAAGTTGTTCTGGAGTTGGCTTCACCAGTTGAAGAAGGAATTAATGATAATGATCATGAAACTCCGAAAGAGAGTACTACCGAACCTCGCAGGTCTAGCTGGACGCGTGCAGCTCCCGAGCTGTACGGAAATCCTGTCATGAATTTCATGGTTGATGAAAATGATGACCCTGCGACGTATGAAGAAGCAATGATGAGCCTGGATTCCAACAAATGGTTAGAAGCCATGAAATCCGAGATGGAATCCATGTATGAAAATCAAGTTTGGAACTTGGTGGAATTACCTCACGACCGAAAGGCCGTGGAGAACAAATGAATTTTCAAAAGGAAAACTGATGCTGATGGTAATGTAATCGTCTATAAAGCTTGACTTGTCACAAAGGGGTTTCGACAAATTCAAGGAGTTGACTATGATGAGACATTCTCTCCCGTAGCGATGCTAAAGTCGGTTAGGATTATGTTAGCAATTGCTGCATATTTCGATTATGAGATATGGCAGATGGATGTCAAAACCGCGTTTCTCAATGGTAATATTGAAGAAGAGTTGTATATGATACAACCAAAGGGTTTTGTCGATCCCAAGGATGCTAACAAGGTGTGCAAGCTTCAGCGATCCATCTATGGATTGAAGCAAGCATCACGAAGTTGGAATCTCCACTTTGATGAGGTGATCAAAGAGTTTTGGATTTGTCCAAACTTATGGAGAAGCTTGTATTTACAAGAAAGTGAGTGGGGAGCAATGTGGCATTTCTGATACTATATGTGGATGACATATTATTGATCGGAAATGATATAGATCTTTTAAACAGTGTTAAAAGTTATCTAAACATCAAATTTGCAATGAAGGACCTAGGTGAAGCGTCATACATATTAGGCATAAAGATCTATAGAGATATATCTAGGCGCCTAATAGGGCTATCGCAAAGTAAATACCTTGATAAGATTTTTAAAAAGTTTAAAATGGAAGATAGTAAGAAGGGGTTCTTACCTATGACACAAGGCACGACATTGAGTAAGACTCAAAGTCCGGCTACGGCGGAAGAAAGAGAGAAAATGGACAAATTCCCCTATGCTTCAGCCATAGGCTCTATAATGTACGCCATGCTATGTACAAGACCGGATGTGGCACATCCTATTAGTTTGACTAGTAGGTACCAATCGGATCCAGGTTCGGAACACTGGAAAGCGGTCAAGAATATCCTTAAGTACTTGCGAAGAACTAAGGATATGTTTCTTGTATACGGAGGTGAAGAAGAGCTCGTTGCTAAGTGTTATGTCGACGCTAGCTTTGACACTGATCCGGATGACTCTAAGTCTCAATCCGGATACGTATTTCTCATGAATGGCGGAGCGGTTAGTTGGAGGAGCTCCAAACAACCTGTGGTGGTGGGATCAACGACAGAGGCCGAATATGTTGTTGCTTCAGAAGCGGTTCAGGAAGCAGTTTGGATGAAGGAGTTTATATCCGAACTAGGTGTAGCCAAGGTCTCACAAGCATTCCAAGCATATTAAGCGCCGGTTTCACTCCATCCGCGAGCATGTCAAGGATGGAGATATAAAGATTTGTAAAGTACATATGGATCTCAATGTAGCAGGTCCATTGACTAAAACTCTCCCTAGAGCAAAACATGATCTACACCAGAACTCCATGGGTGTTAGATACATCACTATGTAACTAGATTATTGTCTCTAGTGCAAGTGGGAGACTAAAGGGAATATACCCCGAGAGGCAATAATAAAGTGTTTATTATGTGTATTCCAAGTATATGATAGATGTTTATTTTGCATGCTATAATTGTATTAATATGGAAACATTAATACATGTGTGTTTAATAAACAAACAGAAAGTTCCTAGTTATGCCTCTCTCATAAACTAGTTCGTTGATTAACAAGATGATCACAGTTTCCTGATCATAGACATTGGATGTTGTTAATAACGAGATCACAACATTAGTGTAATGGTGTGATGAACATTCATCCGAAGTATAGCATTACGATCAAAGTCATTGATTTTATATTGCTATAAACAACTTACGAAGTAATCCTAATCCTTAGACCATGAGATCATGCCAATCACTAACACCAGAAGAGTTTCTTGTTGACATCAACCGTCACACTGTAACTGGGTGATTATAAAGATGGCTTCAAAGCTACTAAAGTGTTATGTTGAGAATCATGGATCAAGAGTGTAATTTGTTCATCCCGATGACGGATAGATATACTCTGGGCCCTCTCGGTGATATCACATTGGTTAGCTTGCAAGCAAGTGATTTGATCACTAGAATGTTATATCACGGGAACGAGAAAAGAGTGCATGTCGGTAACGAGATCAAACTTGGTATGGATATACTGATGATCGAATCTCGGACATGTAATATATCATGAAACAAAGGGATTAAGATACAAGCGTAAAAGGTTCCGACGATCACAGGAAAGTCATTGTTGAATGTGTGGGAGTCAGTATGGATCTCCAGGTCTCGCTACTGATTATTGATCGGAGAAGGGTCTCGATCATGTCCGAATTATTCGCGAACCATAGGGTGAGACACTTAAGGGACACTGACATCCAATTGGAGCAAATGTTTCATGCCGAAAGAATAAACAAGCGCAGGAATTTATTTCACTAGATACCGAAACAGGTTTTCGGGTGAAATTGCATAAAGAGGTTATGCATGTGAAATAGAATTCTAGCAAGGGGTTATATGTGAATGTTTGTCATTAAAGTAATTGACAAAATTCTGAATAAATAAAAGAGTTTTATTTAATGAGAGTTTGCATTAAATTTGGTGGAAATTTAATAGCAAGTTTGAGTGGGATTTTGAGTGGAGGGATTTGACTGGATTTTTGTGAGTGGAGTGTCCACCCACATGAAGAGGGGAGGGAAAGGGGGCAGCCCCCATGCGTCGGCCACCCCCTTGGGGTTCCCTCCTCTCCTATAAAAGGCACCCCTTTCCTCACTTCTCACTCACACCTCCTCATGAAGGATCTCTCTCCCCCTCTAGAATTTATCCCCCATGCTCTCGGACTAGCGAGATACATATTCCCGGTGGCTATTCGGCAAGAAAGGATTGTGCTTCCACTGCATCGCTGGAGCGAGGAGGCGGAGGTTGCTCGGTGTCTTGTACGTGTGTGCGAGCACGGATGCGCTGCTGCTTTGCGGCGCTAGGACTTCCTCTCGATCTTGAGATTGGCAAAAGATCGTCTACATCAACCACGAGTTGAACTCGTTAAGCTTTGTCGGTCTTCAAGGGTATATTCTCTACGGATATACATCCGCCCGTTGTTTGTATATAATAGATAGATCTTGGTACATAGTTCCCATCATAGGAAATTTTTTGTTTTCAATGTTGTGAACCCTACACTCTTTACTCACTTTCCATATCTACTAAACAACATTGAATCCTTAACCGTGTCTCCCTACAGTTCGTGAATTATGCAGACATGATCGAGACTCTTGTTCGATCAATAACCAATAGAGGAATCTATAAATTCATATGGCTCACAAGGGATCACATATCACAGGAACGAGAAAAGAGTACTTTATCCGTAACGAGGTTGAACTAGGTATGCAGAGATACCGACGATCAAACCTCGGATAAGTAAAGTATCACGAGACAAATAAACCATTTACGTACGATACCAATTTCTTCGATATAACCGTGTCTACCTAGTTCTACGATTACTTCGTGATCAAATGAACCATTTACATACGATACCAATTTCCCTTTGTCTCGCGATACTTTACTTATTCGAGGTTTGATCTTTGGTATCTCTACATACCTTGTTCAACCTTGTTACCGATAAGTACTCTTTACTCGTTCCTGTGATATGTGATCCCTTGTGAGCCAGGCACATTCTTGCAAGCTAATTGGATGACCTCCTACCGAGAGGGCCCAGAGTATATCTAGCCGTCATATGGATGGAAAAATCCCACTCTTGATCCATGTGCCTCAACACATACTTTCTGAACACTCAATGCCACCTTTATAACCACCCGATTACGAAGTAGTGTTTGATGTCATCAAAGCATCAATCCGGTGATGGTGATTAACATGATCTCATGGTCGAAGGATTTAGATTACTATGTATTGACAGCTTATAGCAAGTGAACTATTTAAATGACTTGATCTTATGCTACGCTTAACTATAGGAGTATGTCCATCACATCATTCTCCTAATGATATGAACTTGTTGTTAATAGCATCTCAATATTCCCGATCAGGAAACCATGATCATATATTAACCAACAAGCTAGTTTAACAAGAGGCTTTACTAGAGACTCTTATATGTTTACAAATCACACAAGTATTAATGTTTCCGATTAATACAATTATAGCATGGTATGTAAACATTTATCATAAGCATGAATATATGATAAGAACTACTTTATTATTGCCTCTTGGGCATATCTCCAACAGCCCGCTCATTGTAACTTTGTGTACGCCATAGAAAATTGATAAACGAGAACATAACTTGCATGATGTACATCATATTTTCCGAAGAACTCAATGTGGGCACTTATGTTGGGGAGCATGTTATGCTTTTTACCTATATGCGGTTTCCCGAGACCCTTCTCACGATTCACTTGGTCTTTTTCTCATTATTTCAAGAATTAAGCAAGAATTCTACATTTGTCATGCATCGGATGTTTATCCACCTACCATAAGTTTAATGATCTTATATTATCATCTCTCTGAATGTGTTATTTGCAAGTTCTTCAAAACATTTGACGTTTGGACACCTTTTGCATGCTTTGTATTCTACATCCTTGCCTTAGAGGCATGGCAAAACAGTCGCGTGAAAAGACTGAGATAGAATGACTACTTAGAAGAACCCCTATGCAACTTTCTGTTTGGTAAAGGGTGAATACTTTACCGGTGTCTACATCATTTTCTTCTACCCGTTCAATTTGTTTAAATAAAACAAACAATGTTAACAATTTGTACATATCTAGTATGTTGGCACATTTGGTGACCAAGGGATCACAAAGTTGAGGTGGTCAAGAAAATTTCCAACAATTCCCTAGGACAAAGGTAAAGAAAAGGGTTTAGTTTGTATAAACACTTGTGTAAAAATAATATTAGCAGACAAAGCAAAACACCGACACTACTTGAGCTTCCCACGATCACCACACTAGGAACCCCCTCCCCCCCACACACACACTTATGATTCTATACCTCCTCCCCTGGATGCCGCTTGAGGATGCCACTAGGCAAAGGTCATGTTGTAGACCGAGGTCCTAATTCCTACTCGATCTTCTTACCATCTAGGTTTTCCATTGTGCAATCTTTAGTGGTCGATACTATTTTCCATGAGCTTTTCTATAGAATGGTTTCATGCCAAGATATATGTAAAATGCCTAATACATCATGTCATCATAGGACGAGAGGGATCAACTACTCCGACCTCATCGAAGTAAACGACCTGGTTTGACCTCTTGTGTAGGAAACTCGGTAGTGTGTCCACACCCACATTACTAATGTACATGTGAGATGTTACCCCTCCCCTATGTGTATCAATGGACTTTATTTTAACTATATATACATGGCATTATGGTGGATGCATGAATGTAAATGTTTTGGAAAATTGGCTTTTGCAGAGACATCTTCCGTGGGGGTTTGATTGTTATATGGCAGTGAAATTACAATTGCTACATGGAGTCACCTTTTCTTAACTCACTTGATCCCATTCTTTGTCGATCTCTGAGTCCTTTAGACACCATGATCAAGATATCTTTTGTGAGTCCTATTGGCTTTTGTACTTGCTAAGTAATCCTTTGTAAGAGTTGTACATTATGTAGGAGGTGTGGCACTTTGTTCACAATTGGTTGCGTATTGTCGATACTAGGTAGTATTGTGACTCCGACATGACAAGTGGGGGTAGAAACACCTAGAGCTCGTCTTTTTTGGTTGTAGATCTAGCAATGACAGAGTATAGGAGTCACTTTATTGCCGAAAGTATTGCCTTGAATTCGCTTGAAACTACTATTTAGGATGGAAAACACATATGAGACCTGCAATAGTTAAATTTAGTGATGGTGGTGTGTGTACTGCTTTCCCTATTGGAGGGAAATCTCATTGCTCTCTCAAAATAGGCTTTCGCCCCGCTTTATAAATAAAGCAACCAGGTGAGACCACTACTAGGCCACACAGCACAACGCCCATAAGAAAAGGCACAACACGATACAATAAGCACGGACGAAATGTCCAAAAAGAAAAAAGAAACATAGATGGCAGTGAGTCGACTAAACAAGGACGATTCGAGACCGCTGCGCCCACCGGCTATGTCCCACCATGCTCCTAGCCCTCCGATGTACCCGTACCAAGCAGCACCCTCGCGGAGGGAGGCGCCGACGCTCGACGCAGCTACCCAAACCAGTGAACTGGTCCTAGGGATTCCCCCGGTACTCGGGGCACATAGGGAGAGGGATCTCCATGACGCCCTCCAAGAAGGAAAGGCGCCACTCGAAAGCGGCACCGCGGCGGTGTCGGCTAAGCCGACAAGGATTTCTCCCGATCCCCTCCCTACCAAGGCGTCTCGAGGCACACCGGAGCACCACCACCAACCTTGCCACCCACGAACTTGCGCCACCACGCTCTCAAAAACAACCTCGCCGTCTCTTTGAGGACCTTGGAGTGCGTCCTGCAAGACGGAGGACCGCGCCGTCGCGAGACGAGGTACCGCAACACCGAAGCCGTGCGGGAGGGACCAACCTCCACCACCAAGAGGTGGTAGTTGATGTCTACGCACTTATTTTCTTGTAGACAGTTGTTGGGCCTCCAAGTGTAGAGGTTTGTAGAACAACAACAAGTTTCCCTTAAGTGGATTATCCAAGGTTTATCGAACTCAGGGAGGAAGTGGTCAAAGGTATCCCTCTCAAGCAACCCTGCAATCAAGATAGAAGAAGTCTCTTGTGTCCCCAACACACCCAATATAGGTGCACTAGTTCGGCGAAGAGATAGTGAAATACAAGTGGTAACGGTGCCAGAAAATAGCTTGACGGTGAGGTAAAGACTAAAGGCAACAAGAAGGAAGCAGGCAAACATGCAACAGATCTAGTAGAAAATGGTGTTTCAATGCTTAGAAACAAGGCCTAGGGATCATACTTTCACTAGTGAACACTCTCTCATATAAATATCCTCTCTTCATGATACTACTCTTAACTACTCTCCGGTTGGACACTCTAATCCATGGTAGGGCTATAACAGCACTCCTCAAAGTCTGCCTTCCCCAATCTAGATAACCCCACACTGTCACCTTGAGCGCTAGATGGTTCCAACAAGCACCACAATTTCATAGAGACATCCAACTCCAAATATAACTCATAAAAAATATTCAATCTAGCCAAAGTGCCACACATGGTATGCCCGCTGTCACTTTCACACACATGGGGAGAGCAGAGATCTATTAAAGCACTTGAGTAGCAAGGTAGATCTACTTGATTACAAAGCTCATGACCACAACAAGATCATGCATAGAGAGAGAGAGAGAGATGAACACATAGCTACTGGTAGATCCCTTAGCCTCGAGGAAGAACTACTCCCTCCTCATCATTGGAATCAACAACGGTGATGAAGATGGAGATGGAGATCGATGGAGATGGATCCGGGGGCACTTCCCCGTCTTGGGAGGGTGCCAGAACGGAGACTTTCTGTCCCCCAAATCTCCCCTTCGGTGGTGGCGGCGCTACAAAGGTTTTCGTGGATTTCTTCTAGATTCTTTAGGGTTTTTGGGTCGGAGGCTTCTTATAGGCGCAGGAATCAAGGTCGGTGGGGGTCCACGGGGCTCACACCCCCTGTGGGCACCTCCAGGGCTTGCCCGCGCATAGGGGGGTGCAACCACCATGTGGCCCCCCTCCGGCTCTGCTTCGTGGTTCCGTGTTGCTCCGGGAAAATAATGACTTTGGCTTTTGTCCCGTCCAATTCCAAGAATATTAATTTTCTGCCTTTCTGGAACCAAAAACAGAAGAAAACAGGCAACTGGCACTATGGCATCTTGTCAATAGGTTAGTTCCAGAAAGTGCATAAAAATACCTCAAAGTGTAGACAAAACATAAGACAAATGATACAAAACAAGCATGGAGCATAAAAATTTATAGATACGTTTCCGACGTATCAAGCATCCCCAAGCTTAACTCCTGCTCGTCCTCGAGTAGGTAAGTGATAAAAAGAATAATTTTTGAGGTGACATGCACCATCAAAATCAAGATCAAACTATTTGCAAGCATTGAAAGATGGGATCAAAGAACTCTAAACATGAGCATGAAAGATGGAGTTCTAACAGTAAGACAAAGTAACTATGCATGCAACATGAAAGGCTACAAACAAAGATCATGAATAACATGCATTGAAAAACGTTTGTTTGTTTCACATACAGAAAACATGTCATAGTGACATTCAGCTTGTCCCTCATGGAGTAGCAAATAGATGCATAGGACACCTTCAAAGTTCACAAGGGTGACTAGAAACAAATAGCACAAGAACAAGTGATATCACAATATGCATCAATCAATAAGCTTTGGAACACTGCACATAGAATGACAACTATGCTCTCTTAGCGGTGCCTAAAGGTAGAAGGTGGAGACTCAATAATGGTGGAAGAAAGGCCTTTTTGTAAAGGAAGCAGGGATTACAAGTTTCAAAAAGATCTTCCAAAAATTATGGTTCTTGTTAGCTTTCATCCCTCATTGCCCCTATCATAAGCTACTTGAAGTGATTAAGGTTAAAGTGAACAAAGATGGAGTATATGCTTGACGAAGTATAAGTTGGCAATCTCAAGTCCCTTGAATACGAGGGCCACACCTCATGCTACTCAACTTTAGTCACCTGTAAGTTCTTGTCATTGTAAGTATTTGCATATCATAGAGAACCGC
Source organism: Avena sativa (assembly GCA_916181665.1). Lineage (NCBI taxonomy): Eukaryota > Viridiplantae > Streptophyta > Magnoliopsida > Poales > Poaceae > Avena > Avena sativa. The sequence goes on from OV702295.1 coordinate 324,322,786, forward strand.
CAACGGGGTACCCCTTGCACATGGTACAGGAGCTATCCCATAACCAAAATAACAAGGCAAGCAGACAATGAGCATCTCATCAATCTTCTTATTTACCATGGGAATATGGTGCTTTTTTCTCTCTTTCCTCTTTTCTCAACATGTCTCTTTTTTATAAGAAGAATGCATCATAGATGTCACTATGGGGATGCTGCAAGTTTCCACCATGATTAGGCATGGCTTAGGCTAGCGGCCCAGGCGTTTCTCTAACACAGGATACAAACTCCATGGACTTACATGTTCCCTCTTTATTTCACACCAGTGATGTCCATAGACAAAAGAGCATGATATCAACTGAGTACAAATTACAAGTGCAATGTTGAAAACGTTCCCCGTGACAGAACGGTTCTGCTAATTCCAACGTATAAGTGCAAGCATATACAACATAGACGACACAATGGTTCAAGTTTATTAGGAGCAAAGAATATAAAGTGTGGCATCAAGTTTGTGAGGGCTTTAATCACTATGTTTTCACATAACAAAATACTTTTTAATTGGAAGATAGATGAAAACAAGAATATACTTGGAATGGTGTAACACACCATGCATAGGAATTTATAGTGGACACTTTGGAATAACTTGGTTTCTTGGGAGTTGGATGCATGAGTAGAGCTTACTCATACAAGTGGAGGCTAGCAAAAGACTGGGAGCAACCAACTAAGAGAGCAATAATGGCCATAATCATGCAAAGCGACAGACCATTACTAATCAAAGCATAGAGTGGTACTACAAGTCGAGGACTAAATGATCATAGAGGCTATGGTGACTTGTTCATAGTCATAACATGGTGTGAGCATGTACCAAGTCAACCCAAACAAAGCATCAAAGGAGAATACCACAATACTATGCTTTTGTATGCTAAAGCAACGCATGATTCCTTCCAGGCACATTAAGCAATCCTAATTGTTTGGAGCAAGTCATGCTACAAAAATAATCACTAAGCATAAAGTCAAAACAACACCTAGCATGACATAGTAAAGCCTAAGTCACAGTCAAAACAAGCTCCCTTTTGTACCACTAAAAGCATGAAACTTTCTACTCTTTTCCAACACCAATCGACTTATTTGAAACAACTCACAAAGATAATCATCAATAAATATCAGTGAGCTTGTCTCACAAATCCACATAGAAAAACTAATTTTTTTAAGCATAAAGCATAAAAACTAAGGCTAAACACAGTGCTAGTCAAAGAGAACACTCACAAGACAATGAGAGTGAAAACTAGAGTGTTCTAGGCAATGAAAACAGAGTGTGTCTCTCTCCAAAAGAAGTGTGCTGAGCTCCAACCAACTTATTCAAGCAAACTAAGAAAAAAACGAAAACTAAGATGCTCCAAGAACAACACAATAGTGCATGAAACAATAAAAACAAAGTGTCTAGAAAGACCTAAGATTTTTATTGATAAAGAAGGGGATGCCTTGGGCATCCCAAAGCTTTGACGCTTGTACCTCTTGGATATTTCTTGGTGTGACACTGGGGTGGCATCCCCAAGCTTGAGATTTTGTCCATTCTTTATCTCATTACATCATTCTCTCTCTACACCTAAATTTTTTCCTTCATACAAAACTTCACACAATCTTCATTAGCAACATTAGTGTATTCAAAAGATATTAGACCTTAGGCAAAGCTTTGTAACAGCAAGTCTTTTCATTAAAAACACAAGCTACTGTAGCAACTCCTTCAAAAAGCTCAACTCCCCAAAATAGAACTCAAAAAGGAATCAATAAGAAGCAAATGCAAATAATGGCAGAAATCTGTCAAAACAGACCAGCAGGTAGAAACCGATTTTTTATAACATCTTATCTTGCTCAAATCAAAAAGTGCTGAACTAACGAAAGTTAGCTAACATACTGGGGGATTTATTCGTATATTTTGATCTCCATCCGAGTTACAGAGACTCCTCATGAATTTTTATGGTGGAGGACAGAAATCTGTTTCGGGACAGTAACTCCCCAAATCTTACTTCCCTCTTATTAGAGGTTATTCTTGGCACAAAAGGCAAACAAAAAGGATAAGTAGAGGTCATTACTGAAGTAATAACTTCCAAGACTCAAGTAAACTCTTGGTTTATCTCCCAATAAGTACTTTTCTTTAATGCTTTTAAGTTAGGCTTGATAGTTTGAGAAGATGCTCACTTAAGAAATATGAATTGAAGCAAAAGAGAGCATCAAGAAGCAAATTCAAAACACATTTAAGTCTAACCCACTTCCTATGCATAGGAATCTTGTAAATAAACAAGTCATGAAAGCACAAAGCAACAAGCATAGGAAAGCAAAACAAGTGCAACTTCAAGACTTTCAACATAAAAGAGGGGAAACTTAATATTGTTGAGATACATAAAACCATGTTTCCCTCTTTCATAATAACTTTCAGTAGCATCATGAATACAATTAACAATATAACTATCACATAAAACATTCTTATCATGAGCCACATGCATAAAATGATTATTACTCTCCACATAAGCATAGTCATTATTATTAATTGTAGTGGGAGAAAATTCAACAAAATAGCTATAACTATTATTCTCATCACCATAATCATCAAATATAGGAGGCATATTGTAATCATAATAAATTTTCTCCTCAATAGTAGGTGGACTGAAAATATCATACTCATCATTGTAATCATCATATATGGGAGGTTTGGTATCATCATAAGCAATAGAATAGCTATCTTCCCAAGTGTGTTCATTTATAAACATATCATCATTGGAAGGAACATGGATAGCACTAATAGCACAAAAATTATTAATATCATCATTTTCAGAATTGGTACCAAAGATATTTTCAATATCAAAAGTGGTGTGCTTTTCCCAAACATGATTACTACTATAGGTAACAAGCATAGGAACATCATCTAGTTCAGACTCATCAGCAAACTATGATAGGAGCAACATGATTAGAGGAAGATATTGTTTCCTCTCTCCTTTTACACCACCTCTTCTTATTGTTCTTCTTCTTCTTCTCCTCCTCCTCCTCTTTAGGAGGGAGAGGCTTGAAAGGAAGCTTCTCCACATACCCTGGTTTATTGTTAGAGACAATACAAGAAACTTTGGAGGATTCCTCCTTTTCATTAATAAGAACAAAACTCATATCAGTCCTGTCATATTTTGGTAAAATATCATCTTTTATAAGATTTTGTATGTAAGTATTCGCGTGGCAATTATCAACACAATAAATATGACACCCATGCAGGACACAATTCATACCAAAAGCACTCATGTCTACCAAAGAAGTTTTTCTTGATAACTCTTCACACCCCAAAAACAATGTAAGTTCATCATGTTTATTATAAGTGATCGTGTTATCACAATACAAGCTTGAAGTACTCATATGGCCTGAGCATTGAAAATTGAAATGACCACTTCATAGCAGAGTTCACAAATAAAAGGGTAGAGGGCACAAATGTTTTTACCAAGATCATTTAGAGCCTTATACCATGTTCTGGTTTTTTCATTATAGTGGGTGATACAATATTCTTCTTCTATTTGATTCTTCTCACAAGGTCTATGCATACCACAAAAATTAACATGCTTATAAGAAATAGTGCTTTCAAAAGTTTGAGCATGTTTATTGCAATCATTAATAACATTTTCATTTTCCATGCAAGTGTCTTTAAAGGTTCATGATACAGGTCCCATTTTTCTTTAGGAGCATTAATATGGGAAGCAAAGGCTCTTATAGTATCTAACAATAATTTGAGGATTAAGACCATATTTAGCATTAAGCTCTTGAAAATCAGCAGTTTCAGCGAAAGACTTAATGCAATCATACTCATAGTTTATACCTGGTTCTTTAACTTTGTTGTTATCCCAATCTTCAGTATTGCTTTGAATTGTTTCAAGAAGATCCCACTTAGCTTTGACCTTCTTACTTGTGAAGGATCCCTCTAAAAAAGGTATCCAGATAGTCCTTGTAATGTCCTGAAAGCCTTGCATAAAAATTATTGATAACAACATTACTGGGGAGCTCATGAATGGGACATTTGAGCATTAGTGACTTCAATCTCCCCCAAGCTTGGGCAATAATTTCTCCCTCATGAGGATGAAAATTATAAATATAATTCATATCTTTATGAATTTCATGAGGAGGATAAAATTTAGAATAAAAGAGATATTCAAGTTCCTTCCACTCCAAATGATGAGGATAATCTAGTAGCTCATACCACTCCCTTGCTTTGTCCCTAAGTGAGAAAGGGAATAGCTTCCTCTTAACTTGGTCCATTGAAATACCTGCACACTTTAACAACTCGCATAATTCATGTATAAAGAGTAAATGATCACTAGGATGGATAATTCCATCTCCAAAATAGCAGTTATTCATAACACATTCAACAATTTCAATAGGTATTTTAAAAGGGACACTTTCAGTATGTGGATTTAAAATATCACAAGTATCATTAGAATTACCACATATGGGAGATAAAGTATCATAAGAGAAAATTTTCTTCCCTAAAGATGGGGAACTAAAAAGATCCTTCTCATAAAAACTAGCTTCCCCAAGCTTAGACGTTTCCATACCATTAGTAACAATGGTTTTCAAAAAATTCATACTAATAACATTGCTATTAGCATGCAAATAAAGCTCCATAGGTTTTTTAATTTTCTCTTCAAACACTTCGTGTCCTAATTCAAGATAAACACAATAAATCTCTCTAATTTTTTGTTGTTTTCCATTAAGCCTAACTAGTGAAAACAAGAAACAAAAAGACAAAATTGCAGAATCTAAAGGAAATAACTTTGAGCACTCACACCGGAGGATGTGAGTACCTTTTACCTTACCTCCCCGGCAACGGCGCCAGAAAATAGCTTTCTGGCTTGCTGTTGTCGTGGGGTAACATGTGTGAGTGCCTTTTACCTTACCTCCCCGACAACGGCGCCAGAAAAGACTTTGATGGCGTTTGACGTGGAGGAAAGGTAAAAGCCCAAAACCTCCCCGGCAACGGCGCCAGAAAATAGCTTGATGTCTACGCACTTCTATTCTTGTAGACAGTTGTTGGGCCTCCAAGTGCAGAGGTTTGTAGAACAGCAGCAAGTTTCCCTTAAGTGGATTACCCAAGGTTTATCGAACTCAGGGAGGAAGTGGTCAAAGGTATCCCTCTCAAGCAACCCTGCAATCAAGATACAAGAAGTCTCTTGTGTCCCCAACACACCCAATATAGGTGCACTAGTTCGGTGAAGAGATAGTGAAATACAAGTGGTAACGGTGCCAGAAAATAGCTTGACGGTGAGGTAAAGACTAAAGGCAACAAGAAGGAAGCAGGCAAACATGCAACAGATCTAGTAGAAAATGGTGTTTCAATGCTTAGAAACAAGGCCTAGGGATCATAGTTTCACTAGTGAACACTCTCTCATATAAATATCCTCTCTTCATGATACTACTCTTAACTACTCTCCGGTTGGACACTCTAATCCATGGTAGGGCTATAACAACACTCCTCAAAGTCTGCCTTCCCCAATCTAGATAACCCCACACTGTCACCTTGAGTGCTAGATGGTTCCAACAAACACCACAATTTCATAGAGACATCCAACTCTAAATATAACTCATAACAAATATTCAATCTAGCCAAAGTGCCACACACGGTATGCCCGCTGTCACTTTCACACACATGGGGAGAGCAGAGATCTATTAAAGCACTTGAGTAGCAAGGTAGATCTACTTGATTACAAAGCTCATGACCACAACAAGATCATGCATAGAGAGAGAGATGAACACATAGCTACCGGTAGAGCCCTTAGCCTCGAGGAAGAACTACTCCCTCCTCATCATGGGAATCAACAACGGTGATGAAGATAGAGATGGAGATCGATGGAGATGGCTCCGGGGGCACTTCCCCATCCCGGCAGGGTGCCAGAAGAGAGACTTTCTGTCCCCCGAATCCCCCCTTCGGTGGCGGCGGCGCTACAGAGGTTTTCGTGGATTTCTTCTAGATTCTTTAGGGTTTTTGGGTTGGAGGCTTCTTATAGGCGCAAGAATCAAGGTCGGTGGGGGTCCAGGGGGCTCACACCCCCTGTGGGCGCCTCCAGGGCTTGCCCGCGCCTAGGGGGGGTGCAACCACCATGTGCCCCCCTCCGGCTCTGCTTCGTGGTTCCGTGTTGCTTCGGGAAAAATAATGACTTTGGCTTTTGTCCCGTCCAATTCCAAGAATATTAATTTTCTGTCTTTCTGAAACCAAAACAGAAGAAAATAGGCAACTGGCACTGTGGCATCTTGTCAATAGGTTAGTTCCAGAAATTATATAAAAATACATCAAAGTGTAGACAACACATAAGACAAATGATACAAACAAGCATGGAGCATCAAAATTTATAGATACGTTTCCGACGTATCAGTAGTCGATCGGACAGGGTATCCGGAGCACACAAGGCCTCGACGGGCCCGGCCAGGCCCAAAATGGGCCCATGAAGCCCCAGTCACCCCGCTGCAACATGCAAGGCACGATAGCGCAGTCCCAAGTCCTAGTGAAGTCGCTGCCTCCATCTCTAGTAGGTGCAGCACCCGCCAGCAGGGCGGCCCACCCAGGCCGAGGGGCCCAGATCTGGGACGAGCCCCAACCCGTGCCGCCGGAGCGCTCCACCTCGCAGCAGTCTGCGCCGTCACCCTGCCGCCCTCTCGGCCGCGCGCCGGACCGCCGCCTGCGGAGGAACTGTCTCACCGCGGACCGCCAAGCCCGACCCAAACTGACCCAGATCGGGCCCAAAGGGCCTAGATCTGGGCCTACAGGGCATCACCGACCAGCGGCCGAGCTTGCACCAGCCACCATCGCCACCAACTGTAGGCGCCGCCGCGACGCCACCATCCACCGAAGCCGCGCCGAACCGCCACCAGAGCCAGGGAGCACCACCCAGAGCCGAGCCACCCCACGCGAGGACGCCTCCAGAAGGGGAAGGGCAGGAAGCCGCCGCCGCCAACGCCGCCCGGGCCTTGCCGGCGAACACACGCCGACGACGGCGGTAGGGGAGGAGGTGGGGGAGCTACTGGAGGAGGGCCACGACGGCGCGACCAGACGCCCGCGCGGGGGGCGTGTAGTCGCGAGAGCGTGGTTTTTTTTTCTGTCTGTCGAAATCTCATTGCCTATGTCTTACCAATGACATAGTTAATGTTGAAGATTGTCGCTACTTGTTGTTGCTATAAATGGCATGCCATCTGGTTTCAATGGTTCTTTAAACAAGATGGTTGTGCGTATCCGATGTTGTATGGTTGCAAAATTATAATTAACTATTTGCTACTAGAATCATATGATAAGACAGGTTTTCCGGCAGGAACATGCAATTCAAGATTGGCGAGACATCAACACTGATGCACTGGGCATGAGAAGTGGTCGTGTAGTGGGCTTGCGACAACTGGAGCTCTTAGATCTTGATCCAAAAGTCCATAAGAGTTCGTGCTGGATTTCTATTTCGAAAATGTAAACTGGTATCATCGAGTAAATTTGATGTCAAAACTGGTGGTTTTATGCTATTAACTCAGCATGGGAGACGGTCATGTGAGAAAGGGGCTTCCACAACGAAGAAGGGCGACCAAGAAGGGAGCCCTTAGATCTTGAACCAAGTGTCCACAAGCTCCATGATGTGATTGTAATTCACGTGTTCTACGTTTGAACCGAACACTGAACCTTCTCTTGAAAAAAAAGGCATAAGGAAAGAGAAAAACCATTGTGTCCCGGCAGAATTTCATCTACCACATCAAACAAAACCATTCAATCCTATGATTCCATAGCGGTTTCATTTGGACCGTTTGACCATGTGAAAAGTAAACCATTCCCTCGGGCTGCCGTTAGTGCTACCGCGAGGGAAGCGTAGCGCACATGCATCTTCTAAAGAGATTCCAAGATGAAATGAAAGGAAAGAGGTGGATATGTGGCGCCTAGTTTTTTCGGATGACGTGGCTCCTAGTTAAAAAGGCCAGCTGCTGGCCGTCCCGAGGAGGAGAGATGTCAAACAAGATTCTCCCTGTCTTCGGTAATGAAATATTCCGATGAGATACATTGTCACTTGCACCCTCCAGCTCTAGAGATTGCCAGTCCAGGCCGGGCCACGAGTAGTTGGTGACCGGTAATATATATCGGCAAAAGCTTAACGAAACCTTAATTTTTGGTCCCAGCTCCCAAACCCAACTGAGATTCTTAATCCTTTTTTTTGCCAGGCCACGAGTAGTCTTCTCTCTTCTCTCTTCTGCATGAGCTTCAGTTCAGCTAGTACACGGTGGAGAAAATGACTGACCGCAAAACGCCATCGCTTTCCTCCCCCCACATTTCCGATGCAGCCTAGTAACAACACCAGTCGCCGGTCCCTAGTTGGCTGTATATAAAGTCCCGAGAAACCGAGTCGCGAGGCCACGGAGCCTCCTTGTTTCCCCAGCTAGCTCCGCTCACTTCATTCGTGGCCACCACCCACGCCGCCGGCTCAAGCTCGAGTCTGTCGGCCGGAGAAGCTCCTCCCCTGCCACCGTACGCGTTGCTCTGCCTCGGATCGATTCGTCGCCATGTCTCCCGTGGTCGTCCACGCATCCGGGCCGCGGGGGCTAGGTCGTCTTTGACCCGCGCGACGCCGGCTTCCAAGCGATCGACGGCGCGCGCCCTCCACTTCACCGCAAGTAAGCTTTGCTGCGCCCTCAACTCTCTTGTTAACCCTGAATCATGGTGCCCTAGTCCTCGGTGACGACTAGTTTCGCTGCCGATTGGCCGTGATCCGCTCCAACGTTTTGCTTGCCATCGCGCGTGCCTAGTTTGACACAGGATCGAGCAGGTCGACGCAGTTCACCCCCAAATATCCAGCTTGTTAAAAAAAATTACAGCGGCGAAACCAGGAGACATGACAGATTTGACTAGTGCGCCGAGCACCATGGCTGCCAAAAACTCCAAAAGACAACGTAACTGCAATTTTCACATCGGAACAAGGAGGGAGGGAGAGAGAGAGAGGGACGCACATGCAGCTCTTTAGATGCAGACCAGGAGTACTACGGCAGTACCAACTCAATCAAGTAGTAAATAGAAGTAGCTACTCCACTCCATAGCGCATTATTATTGTACGCAGCTCATCTGGGCAGGGAAAAAATAAAAATAAATAAATAAAAAGCTTATGGGCGATGCGCCTCGACAAGTGTGATATCCTAGGAGATCTAGCCACTGCTCTGAAACGATGGCAGGCAGGGCCTGCTGCTGCACACACCCATGCACGCAGTCGCAGAAGAGCCAGGAAACCTCGGTGCTGACACGAGCTATATATTGTGTTGTGGGAGCGTTAAAAAATACATTTCTCGCCGTAGTAAAACTAGTCGTTTGAATGCGTTTTTGTCCTCTTTTGGATCTCTAGGGAATGGTCGAGAGTCCCTGGCTTTTGACTTATTCGATCAGTCATGCATGCTTGCGTAGCCTCTCGCCTATTTTCTATGCCGCCAACTCCTCGCAGAATCTTTCCATGTTTAATTTTCGGTGACGGCAAGAGGCCAACGCATATACGGACATAGTACTGCTCCTCCACAAGACCCACTAAAAATTCTCGAAATGAAACTTTATTAGAACCATGCCATTTCCCGAAAAAAATAAACTCTGGAAGTATGCGTGTGTGCATTGCTTTCAGCCAAAGCCCACCCATAAAAAAATAGGGACGCCTCCTGTAGCTTGTCACGCACGCACGTACGTGCCAAATATCCAATCTGTTGCTGAGATCACTCGGATGGCCAAGCTCTAAAAAAATTCAGGCGGCGAAAAGCTTTTGCTGCCGCTTCCTAATAAATCATGCTACCTTTCGGCACTAGATTATCAGTATGGTCTAAATAGTAAAATATGAGACCTGTTCCCGTGTTCATCTATGTCCTAGTACTTGGAGAGTTTGATGATGGAGACGGTTCCTAGCTTTCCACACACACACACGAGAGAAAGCTACCGATGGAATGTTTTAACTATAGAATTGAGAATTCAGTCTGGGTGTTGTGTGTGGACCAAAGCTATGTGGCAGTAGGAGTAGTACTTATAATAAAAACTGCGTAAAACATTTGGCATTAAAATTGAGCTTGCTTTGCTTAACCACCGGGTGTAGTAGTACATTAAACTTGAATGAAGCGTGCAACTGGGTCGTCGCAATAATCGTCGTCTACTACTCCTGCAATAATTTGGGGACAAGGACACAGCAGGTTTTTGCACTGCACCGTATTCAATTGTCGTCTGATGTGCACCACAGTGGCTTGATGACGACCCTTCTACGGGCTTTAGGTGTGCTTATAGTATACTAAGTTTATGCATGCCTGCCGTATTAGATTTTATGTTCACCCCGTCGTGCCAAACTGTTAGGTGTTTCTGGGAAGAATTATACGTAGTACACCACTTAAGGTTAATGAAGTTCTCGTTAGCACCGACGTGCAGACGAGCCACAACATAATACAGTATCGGGAGGAGGAGGAGATTCCTGCTACTAGTCCGACATGTTCCATCAAATGCTACTGAAACACCCCGCTCTCCAGCTAGCTCAGCCAATGATGAACAGGAAGGCAAACCAAAAGCGCGAAAGAAACCTGGGCCATTATTTGCACCTGTCCTTATCATCATCTGGTGTACTTGTCACAAGCAAAGCAAAGCAAAGCAATGTGTCCAATGACCCAACACGAGGGAGCAGAGCAGAGGCAGAGGCAGGGACCCGATCATCGATCATCGACGACGACCCCATGCCTTTGAATGGCTCGTATCTGTGCCCAAGTCTTGACAAGTTGTTAAACGTACCTAAAGCCCGGCAATTACTGCCGGGCCGGGGGCCCCTCCACGGCACGCCGCAGGCGGAGGGCAGGGTCAGGAATCGGGCAAGAGATCCATGGCGCGTCCGGTGGTGATGGCTGCTACAGTTTCCGCCTGTACACGTCCGACGTGTCTGCACAGTAGCTAGACCCGGAATGTAAAAGCCTCCTCGCCCCCACACCACGCAGCGCCTTGCCGTGCCTAAAAGCAGGGCAGGGCAGGGCAGGCCACGAGAGGGATTTCGTTTTGAAAACTGACCAGGCAGGTTTTGTTTGGTTTTGAGGCCCCCGTACGTACATTGCAGTAGCTCTAGCAGCCGTAGTAGGTATGTATACTTGGCTACTTTGCTTTTGCCTAGACTAGGTATCTTCCGTTTGTTCTGTACTCGGTGATCAACTTATGGCCGTCCCGCCGTATTTTGGTCGCTCAATGGCGATTAGTATTAGTAGTGACGTTCATAGAAGTAGTGGTCTTGTCTGCGAATTTATTAGGCCATTTGTTTTGTTTTCCGCGAGGCGAGCGTAGGCCATTTGTTGGCGCCTTGCCATCCGCCAAACCTTCCGTTTCAGGGGGGTGTTTGTGCATTTACTGGCATGTGTCCATGTCCAGACGCTCGATTTACAGCATGTGGCTGTCTACATTTGCCACTTTGCTCCGCCTTTTTATTTCTTTCTTTCTTTCTTTCCAAACGCCAGCCACCGATACCAAGCAAACAAGCAAGCGAGCGAGCTGCCTCTCTCTCGCGCAAGCTCGCAGACACTCACTCCGCTTTCAATCAATTGCAACAAGTAAACTTTTGTTTGTGATGATGCCATGACCGTTTCGGCCATTTCTCCCCACCGTCTAGCTGAGCTCTCGGCATTTTCGCAATGGACAGGCTGCAGCACCCGCATGAGGCTTCGTTGACCGGTCGGAGTCGGAGCGGGAGCAGGCGCTCGATGTCGCGGCGGCAGGGCCGGTTCCATCATCACTGCGGCAGCGACAGCGACGACGGCAGCGGGCCGTCCTCTTCCTCGTCCGCGGCCACGGCAACGGCGCCGGTGGTCGACCACGCGGAGTGCACGGCGCAGTCGTGCCGCTCGTGCGTGGCCGTGTCGCTGGCGGACTGCATCGCGCTCGGCTGCTGCCCGTGCGCGCTCGTCAGCCTGCTGGGCCTGGCGCTCGTCAAGGCCCCGTTCGCCCTCGGCCGCCGCTGCGTGCGGCGCCTGCTCCGGCGGCACGGCAGGATGCGGCAGAAGAAGCGCGTGCGCGACGACATGGTGGACCTGGCCGCGGCGGGCAAGCGCCCTGCTGGCGCCAAGTGCGCGGCACCTGGTGGCGAGGACGCATCGAAAGACGACGACGACGACGTGGCGGCGGCGGCGGACGCGGCAGCCGCGAGCGAGGCGGAAAGGCTGTGGCTGGAGATGTACCAGGTGGGGCATTGGGGATTCGGCCGCTTGTCCTTCTCCGTGAACCCGCCCCCGAAGGCCGGCTACGTGGCCACCGCCCGCAACGCCGACGGCGACGGCTGCGAAAGCGACGTGTGAAGAACTGACCAAACCGCCCGGTGCCCTGCTGCCGCTCGTTCGTCCGTCCGATGCTGCTCTGCGTCTCGTTCCGTCGTCCCCGTGTTCTGTACGGTATGTCGCTGCCACGGCACGGACGGCGGCGACATGTCAGAATTATATCGTCCTGGCCGTGGCCGGCTTTCGTTCCAAGTACTTCTCCCCTCCCCAAAAGCTCGGGGGCGGGGAGCAGTGCGCCGGCCGCGAGGTATTTCTCACGGCTCGGCTCGCGGATTGCCAGCACATGATCCAACGCCAAACTGGTTATTGGGGATGTTTGCGAGAAGCGGCGTGATGTCTTGCTCGTAGATTGACTGCTTGGGAAGCCCCGTGTTCGTTCATGTGCCCCCGAACTAGAACAGATCAGTCAACGCGCAATGGAAAGCGGGGAGTCCGGCCTTCGGCCCGCCTACCTGAAGTCCATTCTTCTTCTTCTTCAATGTTTATTCTGGGTTTGGGAAGCTCGATTTGTACATAATTCGTGCCTTCGAGGTCTCTAGATTCCTCTCTTTGGGAATCGTGTATATAGTTCCGGACATAATTAACATGTTTGGCTTGTAGTAGTAGTATCGAACTTTTGAGGGATTGCCACTGCGTGATTCACCTGAAACAGGAACTTAATTCGCCAAGGGAGCGATGGAATCCGATGCACGACAGGCATCTGTTCAACCTTCTGAAAGACTCAAACAGCTAACGTTCATAGGGCATGCCTGCGCCGGCGCACGACCCGGTCAAGTTTGGTGGTGACACTGTCCTGCACCTGCTGGCTGCTGCCCCGCAGCCGCAGGCCTCGGTAAACTGCAAATTAACAAACACATGCGGCTTCCAAATACAATACTCGATTTTCACGCTTCCAATGGAGGTTATTTTCGAAAATCCAAAGAAAGTTTATTTATTTGATAAATGACTAGTGCAGCGGGTTTGGACAAAGAGATAAAGATTATGATAATGGAGTTCTCTCACACTTCATTCATGGTGTGATCGAGATATCGAACAATCGTTTACAAGTTAAGGAACGAAGTAACACATGAGAAGCCACTCCCGCCGATTGAGGGGTCCAAAGATTTCTTTGTAGCTATCTAAAATTGATATGTGATATAAAGAACAAATCAACAGACGCATTGTTGAAAGGAAAGAGCCCTGTGGTTGAGTTTGGAGTCCTTCCTATCCCAATTCAGATTAAGAAAGCTCCTGATAAGCCTTGGTCGAAGCCTACTAGTGGTTGGGTGAAGCTCTTGATAGATGGATCATTTAGAGATTCAAATAAATTAGCTGGATTGGACATGGTTCTAAGAGATGAAGTTGGTGATCCAATTTTTATAGCCTGCCGCTCTGTGCACAAATGTCAGTCACCAGCTGAAGCGAAATCCAGAGCATGTGTTGAAGGGCTTGAAATGGCACTCCACCAATCTCAGCTCCCAATCATTGTCGAGACAGATTGTGCACAGTTGGTAGCTGCTGCATCTTCCTCCCAGGTGGATAGGTCACCCCTATTCCACTGGGTGCATGAGATCAGGAACTTAGTTAATCAAGATAGAGAGTGTGTTTTTGTTAAGGTGGAAAGCTCATAGGTTAGAGTTGAAAGATTGCAGAAGTATAGATTGTATGGATATTGCAAGAGGTGATTACAACGTGAGCTCTTAGTATGTTTATATAGTACTAGAAGACTTGGGAGGTAAGAAGACTACTAGAGATAGAATTGGATTACAATATGAAACTACCTAATATGCCTAACCGACATATACTCTAATACCCCCCCCCCCCCCCGCCACAGTCGGATCGGTAGTGACGCAGACGGTCTGACTGGAGTATAAGCCGGAGGTAAGGTGGTAGCCTTTGTTGCCAATGTCAATGTAGCCGTGAGTGAGGCGTTGTAGTCGTGGTCGATGGTGCCGTTGGTGAAGTTGTCGCCGTTGATGAAGTCGATGAAGTTGATGATGTTGTTGTGTTGTGGTCGATGTCGTCGTTGAGCCGGGAGGATTCGTCGTAGTGGTTGAGGTAGATGTAGTTTGAGAAGTAGCTCGACCCGCAATGCCGAGCTTGCCAGACTCGTGAGCGTGTTGGGGACGAAGACACGCGTCGGTGTTGCCGATACCGGACGTGCTAAGACAGGGACCATCATGAGCCATGCGTGCCAGAGCCGAATTGAGGAGCAAAGAAAATTTTCCGTAAACGATCGGTGTAGAAGTTGTCCGTTGTGTCGGAGTAGACGAAGTGGCTGCAAGAAGAAAATTGAGCACATAATGGTGCAAATAAAAATTAAACTGCGACTCTGGCGGCAAGGTCGTGGTGGACGAAGACGATGGTGGTAGTTGTTGATGGCGATTGAATTGTTGCGGTAGTCGATTTCGGGGATTAGACCCGTATTTTTCGCTTGTATAAGCGCGGCGTCGTTCGTGTAGAAGAACTTGTTGGCGTTGACGATGACCACGAGCGGTGGTGGCGGCGACGATGTGGCGATGTTGTTGATGTAGATAATTGTAGGTGATGATGGCCACGAACGATGTAGATCGGAGTCGATAGCTCGAAGTAGATCGGCGCAGCGAGATGCATCTTGGCCTTGAAGAGCTGATTCATCCTTATCCTATCGCACATGCATGTATGAGACATAGGCTCCTGGTCTTTACATGCAGCTTGGTGTCTAAACGCCCGGTGGTAGCGCGGCCTGAAGTCGGGTGCGTGTATGACCAGGCGGATGGAGGAGCTTGAGGCAGGCGTGTACGACCGGGAGGACGGAGGAGCTTGGGGCAGGCGTGCACGTTCGGGCGAACGAAGAAGCTTGAGGCAGGCCTTGATGTATGGATCTGATCTGCTGGAATTAGATGATTACATCCATGAGAGTGATTTTGGTGGCTAAAGAAAAGAGATTTAATTAGGAAAAACAAAATTTGCTAAAACTAGGAATTGATCTATTGGAATTGAAAGAAAAACTAGCTATAAGATTTGGTGCCCCCAGCGGAGATCATGGAGCTCGATCTCGCCGGGGACGGCGCGGCGAAAGCAATGGCTAAACCCTAGGCGGAGCGAACCACTCTGATACCATGAAAGATTGCGGAAGTATAGATTGTATTGATATTGCAAGAGGTGATTACAACGTGAGCCCTTAAGCTGTTTATATAGTACTAGAGGACTTGGGAGGCAAGAAGACTATTAGAGATAGAATTGGATTACAATATGAAATTACCTAATATGCCTAACCGACATATACTCTAATAAAGGTTAGTGACTTTCTTGCATCTTTTGCATAATTGTAACGCCGCACTGTAACTTGGTTAGGTTCTGGACCTGAAGATGCTCTTCAGTTGCTAGAACGCGATCGCTTTGTAATCCTTCCTGTCTAATAAAGTTCCAGTATTTTCCTGCAAAAAAAATCTTGACGAGTTTATAAAGATACCTAATGTGATTATTTGAATATAGACTTTATGATTACAGAGACTAAAACTACGACATGGCCATAGATGACGTATCCTTTTCAGGTGAATGGTCTTAAGTATATATAGCCTTCAGTATTTAAAAGTCTCTACATGTTACGTCTGTCCTCCATATTTTCTTGTGTGTCAAATTGATCCTTGATATCCCTGAAGGGTTTCGCGGCATAGTAAATCAAAATTTTCTACGGATGCGAATAGAGGGAAGCCAAGATCTAATCTAGGAGATGCAAACAACGAGAGAGATTGGATTAGATCTTCATACCCTTGAAGATTCGCACAGCGGAACGTTCGTCGGAACGTGGGTGATGTAGTCGTACTCGCTTCTCCTCCTCGCGATTCGATCCGATCTAGCACCACAAGTGGCGATGCCTCCGTGAGATGCACACGTGCGGCACCTCGACGTCTCCTCCTTCCTTGGTCCAGCAAGTATGGTGGAGAGATGGGTTGGATCTACAACGCGACGACGCGGTGCAATTGGTGGAGAATTTCTGCAGCAGGGCTTCGCCTACAAGCAGTCGGGAGGGAGAGAGGAGGGCAGCAGGGCGGCTAGGGTTGGAGGGGAAGGTGTAGGGGTTGGTGCGCCCCTAGACCTCTATATATAGAGGGGTGGGCGCAGCCCTAGCCCCTCCTCCAAGCCAAGGCCGGCGGCCCCAAGGAGGAAGAGTGGGGGGCAAGGAACCCCCCCCTTCTAGAAGCTCTATCTAGAGTTTAAACCTCTCTTGGTCGGCTGGGCCCTATGGGCCTTGTGCCCTTGGCCCAATGCGGCCAGGGCACTCCCTCATAGGTCCATGCCCCCTCCCGGAAGGTGGGGCCACGTTGGTCCCCTTCCGGAAGGTTCTAGAAGCTTCCGGTACAATACCGATTAACCCGGAACAATTCCGAACTCCAAAAACTGCACTGCCTTATATGAATCTTATTCTCCGGACCACTCCGGAACCTCTCGTGATGTCCCGGATCCCATCCGAGACTCCGAACAAAAACTCATAAACCAATTATCCAATCTATCCTAGCGTCGAGACACGTTAAGTGTGTGACCCTGTGGGTTCGAGAATATGCAGACATGATCTTCTATCAATAATCAACAGCGGGGTCTGGAAACCCATATTGACTCCCACACATTCATCGATGATCATATCGGATGAACCACGATGCCAGGATTCAATCAATCCCATATATATATTCCCTTCGTCTCGCGATATTTTTACTTGCCCGAGATTTGATCGTCGGTACCGTCATACCTAGTTCAATCTCGTTCACAGCAAGTACTTTACTTGTTCCATAATCCGATATCACTTTGTGATTAACTCCTTAACCACATGCTTGCAAGCGGTGTTGATATCGATTACCGAGTGGGCCCGAAGTATATCTCTCCGACTTGGGAGGGACAAATCCCATCTCGATACATACAACCCAACATATACTTTCCGATCACCTGAGAGACACCTTTATGATCACCCTCTCATAGGATGACGTTTGATGACCTCAAAGCTTTCTTCCGATACCAGGGAGTTGTATTATCTCATGGTCTAAGGAATACAATATTTGACATAAGAAAAGCTTCGCAAAGACGAACACGATGACACGATCTAATTGCTTCGCTTAGTTTGGGTCTGTCCACCATATCATTCTCCCAATGATATGATCTCATTATTAATTGACAAGTCATGTCCATGGTTAGGAAACCTTAACCATCATTAATCAATGAGCTAGTCCATAGAGGCATACTAGGGACACGGTGTTGTTCACAAACCACACAAGTATTAAAGTTTCCGCTTAATACAATTCTAGCATGGAATATAAACATTATCATGAACAAGAATTATAATAATAACATCTTTATTATTGCCTCTAGGGCATAATTCCAACAATCCCTTCAATATACATTTGATCTTCGGGATCCTCGATCTCTCTTCGTTATACGTATGGTTTGGTATTCTTCCCTTGTAGAGGTAGCCTCGCCATCGATATATGTACGAGTGAGAGATGTCTTCCGTCCTAGGAGAACCCTCTTCTCTCCCTTCTTAGTAAAAGTTAGACTAGGTAGAGGAGGTTGAAAATAAGGCTAGATGGTTATGATGGTGGAGAAGCCCCTCTTTAGCTAGATTGGGCTCCTTTACTACTTTATTTAACCGGGGTTCTGCCTAAAACTGGTATCTTATGCGTGTTCAACCAGTTCCATTTCGAATTCTCCTTCTTCGATGGGCTCTACATACTCCAACAGAGGTTTGAAGCATCTCATAGCAGAGTTCGGTCGAAATCGTATCGGCTATCGGTTCATCAACATCATGTAGATGAATAAGTTCTCGCTTTTAAGCGAGTATTGCTACATCAAGCTTGGTGAGCATGTCTCCTTATATAGCTGCAAATAAATGGTTATATATATACACATACATATATAATTTTTTAAACTTTACCTAGGATATTATTGTAGCGGAACACTTCATAGTATTTTTCTCGTGCGTGAAGGAGAGAATATGTCTTCCTCCTCTCGTTTATCACTCTTAGTAACAAGTTCATCATGAAGGGAATATGCCCTATAGGCAAATAATAAAAGGGCTATTATTGTCATATCCTAGTAAGTTCGTAATAGTTTTATTGTGATATAATTGTATCTAGTGGAAACATTGCTACAGGTGTGATATGAAACAGAAGTCCCTAGTAGCCTCTATTCATACTAGTTCATTGGTCAACCAATGATCAAGGTTTCCTAATCATGGGTGATAATTCCAGTTGACAACGAGGTCATACCATTATTGAATGATGTGTTGGACATTATCCAAAGATTGTGACACGATCAAGTCACGAGGTTCATCGTTGCAATAATTTAAAAACGAAGTCTCCTCCTTAGACTGTGAGATCATATTAATCACTGTCTCCCGAGGCTGCTTGGACTGCATCAAACATCACTCAGTAAAATGGTGATTATAAAAGTGTACGTTGGGTATTCAAGAGGAACAGGTTTGAGGCATATGAATCAAGACCGGGATTTTTTTACCTAGTGATGGGTAAGATACATAAGGCCGACTTGGTGAGATTACATCTATAATATTGCAACATGTGACTAGGTCACAGGGATGTAATATCACGGTAACGAGTGAAACAGTTGTCGGTAGCAAGATTGAACAAGGTATATGATACCATATGATTAGATCTCGGACAAGTCGTATTGAAGAAACAAAGGGAATTTGACTATACCCTTACGGTTCAAATGACATCACCATCGTGGAATGTATAATTTCTACAACTTCACTAGCACTTGTGAAAAGAACATATTCTACAACTTCCAAACTAGCATAAGACTTATCAACATTATAATTTTCTAGTATATAGGATAATCTCTATGCTCACATTGATAAGTAAGGTGCGGTGACCCAGCATACCACTACATGATGTAGTACACTATAGTCGTTGATATAACACCAATGAAACACTATTCACTAGTATTACATCCCTTAGAGTGGTACAACAGAAACACAGCAGGTCCAATACATGGCTAAAAGTTACAACTCACACTATACACAAGATCCAGAGAACACTCTAGGTTAAATAGAGAGAAAGAACTTCTTATAAAGAAAAATCAAAGTTAAACAACTCAAAACTTCATACTATTAATACTATTATTTTAACTAATGGTCTGACATTGCTGCTATTGCAATACCCTACATAATTAGGTTCTATGGCTAGAGATTATATTCCTATATATCAGTAACTTCGTCTTCACTTGAGATGATGTGGATGTTGACTTTCTTGACTTTATTGAATAACTTTAGCTTCTGGTGATGATTCCTGGAGCATAACTTGATGCAGACATCGTCTTAATGGCTTCAGAATCTAGCAAGGGTTAAAAAGATACGTTAAGTACGAGCGTACTCACCAAGTTCACTAGAAAGGAGTGTTTGATGCACTATATCTACAGCCATAGACCATAGGTCTTAAGTAATGCAGGTTTTCGTAAACATTTTTTCAAAGGTTGCTTTTATTCTGAAAAACTATGTCCGTCAGCCTTCACGGGTTTACCAGAACTTTCATGGAGTTCCTTTCCCGCAGCGTTCACAGCTCCTTCCCGGAACAGGGAGTAACAAGTTACAGTTCTTACACTCTGCAGAGGTGCGTTACTTTACCCATGAGAGATCAACTCTTTGTTGCACAACCGGGCAGCTTACCCATCCACAATTCCATGAAGTGGGGCCCAGTAGTTGGTCCAAGCCAATCACTGCCCTCTCCGCGACCCCATATGTCTGCACGATCCTTCGGGGCTGGCTCACCTCCGTTAAGCCCCCTTTCGGGCAGGCTAGAACCCTGATGAGTCCCGAAGACTCTATGAGCTGGTGATGCCTAGGTAAGTACCTTATAGGTCTGGCTAAACCCCTGGCAACCACTCATAGATAATCTAGACATCAAAAACGCGAGGCCTAAGGGTGCCCACCCATATGTTGGATCAACACAAGGAATCACAACGTCATGTTAAGATAGTCTTGCCTCCATACAAAGGGAAAAGGATACAGCTGACTTCTTCGTCCCATTCCAAATCTCATGGTTAACGCGTGATATACGGCGCAAGAATCACTGGCGACATTGGTTGTTAAGTCCTAGATAATATGTTCCTTTACCACCGGAACTTTCATAGTAGATTATTACCTCATGGTAAATAACCTATAATCATATTATTATGAAAATAGTGTTTTCTAACCTTTTTCAAATGCATGTGATGGCAACACTGTATTTGCAAAATACTTTACAGAAAAAAATCAAAGGACATGAGCAAGTGTGAACTTGCCTTTTGTGATTGCAAGATTATTCACTCACGATCTTCGAGACAATATAAAAGATCCAATATCTGAAATCAGCATCATTGGTCCGGTAAGGACTAATGTTTAAAGAAGCAAGATGCTTTTATGCATAAGTAATGTAATGCATTTTATAAACACGAATCCCGGGGATAACGTTAATATCATAAAACATTTAGATAAGCTTCACACTTGTGCTTCTTATTAGGGCTTGTGAGTGTGTGTGAACAATAGGGAATTATAATATCATAAAACAATAAGATACAAAGTTGTGGAATGCTATTTAAAGATTACTTATATAGGAATTGTCTTATTTTCAAATTTTGACTTTACAAGTATAAGCATTTATAAGGAACTCTAGGTATTAATACGCTTGATATACAAGTAAGGTTTAAAGCAATGTGATTATGGTTAATTGTCATCTGCTGACTATGATGAGAGTCTTTGAGTTTAGTTGTTAAGATTTGGGAATGCTATCTTAGGATTTGTTATTTGAAGTGGCAAAAAGAATAACTTTTGAAGAAAATATTTCTTTAATAAGGTTTAAGCAATCTTTGTGATTTAATCAAGTGTGATCGATGTTGTTTGCGTTTGAATAGTTTGGATTTGATATGCTTTATAATTTAATGATAACAGACCAAAGTTAACTATATACATATAATAAGTTTGTTAGCATTATACTTAAAGTCTTGTAGACTAAAGTTAACTTTAAAAAACATGGATGGTTTGAAAGTGTAATGCTTATGATATTTTTACCTTGTGTACCTTGTAAGGTTTCTTTAAAGTTACTTAAGAATGATTATTCTCTTATTTAAGTAGTGGTCTCTTTATTTTATAATGGAGTAGTATCATTTACCCTTTTATAGATGAGTGATTATAGTTTATAAATCATGTAGTAATGTTACTTAATTGCTTATGAGTTCACTTATAGTGTTTTGGTATGTTGATAAATTTGGGGTTAAAGTAATGGAAAAGATTTAATTTAGTCACAATTGTTCTGTAAGGATTTTATAATGAATAAGAATCCTTGTTAGAAAATAAATTACACATATAGTTTGAAGGATAATTCAACAAAATTGTATTTATAATGTTTTGAATCATTATGGATTTATACTATCAATATTTAAGACTATAATTACTTATTAGACCTAAATTGGTAATTTTAGAAATATTAACAAATTTTATTTACCTTTATATAGATTAACAACAGAGGAAATAGGTTTAAATTCAAGTTATTAAAGTATTTAAATTTTTATTTACCTCAAAAGTGGAATATTGTATTTTTAACATGTAGGTATTATTTTTGTGATCATTTTGGTATATTACATTTATTTTTGTGATTTAAAAATAATAAGATATGATTTTTATAATGTTTATTATTTTATAAATATTTAATAAATAATAAATACTTATTTAAGTGAAATAATAATGTATGATTATAGTTTTAAAGTATTGTTTTTATTTTTCCAAGATTTTTGGTATTTTATTTATATTTTTAACATTTACCATTATTAAAATATTAATTATCAAAGTTTTATTACTTTTAAGATCTTTATTCAATAATAATTATTTAAATAATTATAACAATAATATTTGCTAATAGTTTAATGTTATAGATTTTATTTTTCTAAAAAATTCATATGTTATACACATTTTTCTGAATTACAAAACAAATGTTATTAATTAAACAAGATTTAATCATTTATTTTATTTCTGGAATCTTGATATTTGAATTTATATTGTTTTATTAATTTCCTAAACAGAGAATATGTTTTGTACCGAGGTTAAACCTAGACACAATCACTGACCAGTGGGCCTATGGCCACATCATCAGCCACGCGAGACAGAGACTAGGTCAAACCGGCTGACTAGGTCGAGGGTGACGTTGGCATGACGTCATCGGAGCTTGATCCTCTCAGATCGATGATGGATCAGGTGATTTGATGCGCGCGTGGGGATGCAGTGAGGCTTGTTGGAAAGAGGACTATGCGAGGAGTCTAGGAGTGGTGGCGCCGCTAGCAAATGGTCGTCGGAGGATGGTCTACGACGGTGGACAACGGCGGCGGTGTCGGGTGCTCGTGGTATGAACGAACGAGAACGAAATAAAGAGAGTAAAAGGTACTGTAAGATCTAGTGGCTCACCGTGGTTGCAGTGGTGGTGTCGGCGAGGACTGGTGCGGTCGGAGGCGAGCTCTTCGACGAGGATTCCGACGAACTGCCGCAAAGAGGAACGGCAAAATTCGCCCCTCCAGTGCTCCCCTTGATGCAAGATTCCACCCAGAGGATCTATGGAGGACGGGGCATCTCCATGGCTACTTGGAAGAGAGTGGGGAGGTGCGACACGACGGCAAGGCGAGCTAGGGTTTCGTCTCTGAAGAAAAAATCGAGAGAGAGAGCTTCAAAGGGGGAAATGGGGATGGGGACGAGCGGGGACGTCGCTGTGGCGTTCCTATCCCCTCCTCCAGGAGCGGCAGCACACATCGCAGCGCGGCGGTTGCTCGACGGCGGAGCTCCGGCCAGCGAGCCTCTTCCAGTAGGTGAGGAAGACGACGACGACGACCGTTTTGCAGAAAACCCCCTAGCACTTCTTTCCTCTCAACCCGCGATCCTTCTTTGGTCCCACCCGTCAGTCACAGAAGAGTATGAACTGGGCTGGCTGTTGGGCCTTTGTGGGCTGCACGTGGGCAACAAATAAGAAGAGGGAAGTTGTGCCAGTGCCAGGAAATGTTTTTTATTTGTTTTCCTTCTATTTTCTGTTTTGATTTTCAGATTTGTATTTAATCTATAATTTGAATTTTTCTAACAATGTTTACTTGCTGAATATTTGAAGCAATAATTTATTTTGATTGAGATTTATTTTGTAAATCTTAATGATAAATATTTTATATTTCTTTATTTTCTTTATATGAATCCCTTTTAATATGTTGTAGAAGCCTTATTATTAATTTTCTTTCTATACTAAACCATGGCTTGATTATATGATATTTCCTTATTTGTTTATAAAACTGAACTCTAGTTAGATCTTAGTTTGAATGGAAATTTTTATATAATGATTCTATACCATTATTTGAGGCATGATATACAAAAGAAATTATTTGGTTAATATTACTTCCATCAATTTAGAAAATGGCATTGCATATATTCTATTGAAGTTAGGGTTTAAATTGTAAGTGCTTGCCCTAGAGTTTAGGGTTCTTAATTTACTTATTTTCTTTTGTTGATGTGAGTAAAGATTTAATAGCTAAGCATATTGTCTTTTGTTTGTGATCTTTAATGATATCACCTTTTAAACTAGAAAGTTATTAACTAAAATGTCTTATGGAAAAGAAATTGATAAAATTATCTCCTAACACATATGGTTAAGACAATTGGAAATGATAAAGATGTGCTTATGTGATTTGCTATGGAAAAATGTTCCTATAAAGTGGTATGGAGACAAGATAATGGATCCATAACGTGAAATGGATATGATGTTTGGTTTGAGATTTAGAGTTGGATGTTTACCAAGAATTCCTATCTTCCATAATTCACAATCCTGGATTTCTAATTAAGGAATTCCTTTCCTAGATATACTACTTTTTTCTATCCATTATCATGGTTAACATGATGATCTTTACTTCACAGGAATATTCTTATCCACCTTTATTCTTCTAAACCCATTGATGAATCCAATGAGTTTGACACTAAAGCATTTCATGATCTCCACATATCCAGACTTGGCTATATCCACTACTCTTCTGTTGATAACCTTCAATTCCAAAAGTGGTTACTTCTAACTTCATTCATACTCTTCCTTAATCATTCATCACTAACATTACTTCTATAGATGTATTTATAATTATATAATTATCAAATCCTACTTCACCTTTAGTGTTTAATATTTTCCCAAGAGGAAAATACTAACTCTATAATTCAATGTTACTCTAACATCATCTTAATCATATAATTCTATCTTTACTTGACTCCAATATCTCATATTAGGGTTTAATCAAGTTTTACCCACCAATGTTACTTATACAGGGTATAAGCACTCAATCTTGGTGACTAAAGCATGATCATTATAATCTTTTGATCCTTTATGGTTTAGGTTTCCAATTGGCTAAACAAGGCTCCATCAAAGCAATATTATAGTTGTATTAGAATTATCTTTTGTTTCTCTATAAAACTAAGAGATAGTATTCATTGACTATACCTACTTGTTCCAAGAGGATTACTCCTTGATAACTATCTTCAATGTTTATCCCTGTAATTTACTTTATCACCATATAATTATATAATCTAAATAACTCTTCAATTCATTTAGGAGTGATTTAAATCCACTAATAATCCTATTGATCTTACTTCCAACACTCCCATCCTATAGATGACATTTGGATCTAGCATTACCACCTATTTCTTCTTACCTCTTTCTCTAAAGGATTTTAAATGGATGCTATGATAAGAACAAGAGTTAATAGATGAAGAATTGATAGGTTAAGGATTGGTGAATCAATAGTTGATTACTCAACTTTGATGAACAATAGATATTAAGATAAGTTTCAGTAAAGGTTGATATGGAAAGAAAGATATGTGCAAATGATCTTAACTTAGTTTCTTTCCTACTAAATCTCACTAAAGGTTTAAAGTTAGGTATTAACATGATACTCATAGTAAGAATAGATAAGAATAAGGTAGGTCAGGATTAGTTGTTACCTTCTTATTTCTTGATCTGTAGTCTTAACTTGGTATTCATGAATTGTTGTAATGAATATGATGATATGATCCCTTAAGGATCAGATACTAATCATTTAAGCAATGCATTATGATTTACATTTTATTATATTTGATCTACCCTTAGATCAAATCATGTTTACCCAAATAAGGTTTTAGCAAAGGTCATATTGAGACTTATCGCAGTCAACTTGATGATCTACTTCAATTCCATCAGGTTGAGAGAAGCTTCAATCACTTTGACAAGTTTTGTTTAAAAGCGCGAAAATTATTCAGATTTTCTATGCATGAATGCAATGCACACACCTGGGTTCTGCTTATTTCTAAGATCTAATGCTGGGATGTTACATAAGGTTCTCCATGTCTCCACAACCTGCACATACAAACTTGGAGTTAACAAGCAAAATAATGAAAGCCTTTCCAACTTGTCCAACAATTTCCTCATTGCCTCGTATCCGATAGCCATACTTTATAAACTTTTATCCCTTGTCTCCTCCATTTCTTGTATCATTTGTTCATCAGAGGTTATCTCGGTAGACATGATTACAATATATATTTTTAGGTACTTGGGTTTTATATTTTTTGGGTTCTTTTCATATAAATAATAATAGTAAGATACAAAGCAACATAAAAATAAATTATATGTGAGTGAGAATGTAATGAACAAGCGCTTTGCTCCCTGGCAATGATGCCAATTAGATGGATGGGTTCTTACATCAATAAAAGGGTTATTGCAGTACTTGTAGTAGATTTTTTTTATTAATAAGATCGTCCCATGTAAGATTTACAAAATGGAAACCACACAACCCCTCAACTATGTTGTTAGCGCAGCCGCATGTGACTAGGTCACAATGTATTCTACAAGCATGTGACTAGGTCACAAGGGATCACGTATCACGGAACGAGTAAAGAGTACTTATCTGTAACGAGGTCGAACTAGGTATTGGAGATACCGATTTTCAAACCTTGGATAAGTAAAGTGTCGCGAGACAAAAGGAAATTGGTATCGTATGTAAATGGTTCACTCGATCACAAAGTAATCGTATAAATATGTGGGAGCCATATGAATTTCCAGATTCCTCTATTGGTTATTGATCGGAGAAGTGTCTCGATCATGTCCGCATAATTCGCGAACCGTAGGGAGACACACTTAAGGATTCGATGTTGTTTAGTAGATATGGAAATGAGTTGGAGACCGAATTTTGTTCGGAGTCTTAGATTGGATCCAGGACATCACGAGGAGATCCGGAATGGTCCGAAGAATAAGATGCATATAAGGAAAGTCCAATTCCGGGGTTCAGAAACGTTTTTTGTGTTTTCACCGGAATCTTCTAGAAGGTTCTAGAAGGTCCACCACCCAGAGGGGCGGTATATGAATGTGCCATGCCAATGTGGAATGGTTGCATCATACCCTAGGTCACTTGGCTGGGCAATGGGAAGAGAAATAATCAAACTCTAGTTTGAATAGTCAAACTTCAATTTGAAAAGTCAAATCCCAACATTGAAAGTCAAAGTCCAAGTGGAGGGAGGAGAGGAAACCTACATGGGAGAGGTTTCCCTCTCCCTCCTTGTCGCCGACCAACAAGGAGACTTGGGGAGGACTTGGCCTCCCCCTTGCCGCCTTTCCCACGTATATAAGGAGGGGTAGGATGACCCGCTACCCCTCAACCCCTAAACCCTAGGTCACCGCCTACTCTTAAGCCGACACTTCCCTAAAACCTAGCTCCAAGCCACCGCCACCTAGCACCTCCTAGCCGCCGGCACCACCACCTCCTCTCCTTGGTGTCTAAACCCTAGCCGCCGAGGATCTCTCTAATCCACCATACCCGCTCTGGCTTAGGCGAAGCCCTGCGGGATCTACTCCTCCACCTCCACCATCACACCGTCGTGCTGTTGGAATCACGAGGAGATATACAACCTTTGCTGCCTGCTGGAAAAAGGGAGAGGAAGGTATTCATCGAGTACCAAACGTGTGACCGACTGCGGAAGTGCTACCGGAACGCGGCACCGGAAGGATCGTCTTCGCGATCTTGAGATCGGCAAGTGAATGACTACATCAACCACGAGAATCCGATCTCGTTAAAATCTTTGGATCTTTGAGGTTTAGTACTCTATGAACTCGTTGCACCAATCTCGTATATTAGATCTTGGCTTTTGTGTGTTCATGTGATAGAATTTTTTTTGTTTTCCATGCTAAGAACCCCTAAAGTTCTAAATAGGGCTCTATTCTATTCCTTCCAAATCCCCAATAAGTCTTCTAATCATTGTGGTGCTAGGGTTCGTCCATATCCACAACTAAATTACTCATGCATGGGGACACAAGACATCATATGAACAAACATGGATGAATGAATGAAATGATAAACATAGGGATCCACAATAGTTTGGAATTACAACGTGATGGATGAAGGATTCGATGAAGACGACATAGATGATGATGGCGTTGATGAATATTTATGTTGTGGCCTTTGTGTACCAAGTCTTCTTTTTCTCTTCCTTAGATGGTGTGGATATGTTGATGAAGATGTGATCTTATGATGGAGTTGTGGCGGCTGCAGGGATACATCGTGGAGAATGATGGTGAGGTGCCTTGGCCGCTAGGATTCTCCCTTCTAAATTGGCATATGTAGGAAGGTTCAGGGTTTCTAGGGAGATCCGCTTTGCATATTACCATGGGCCTTTCACAAAGGAGGTTCAATTTGATGTGGCGGACCCACATCATCGTACTTGAGGGAGAAGCCCTGAGACTACCATCACCGTTCTCGGGGGATATGAAGGAATGATGACCTACAACCGAGCATTACGAATCCCATTGGTAAGCATGAAAATTACTTGTTGATAACCTAAATCACTAGCGAGAACTATGGCTATCATTCAATCAGTAGCAACATGCACCATCAAATCTGTATAGATATACACACATCTAGCATGTGATTTTAGATCTAAGCTACAACATCAAACATTAGAAGTTTATTACAGATATCAAAAGAGGAGTCAACAGTTCATATCTTGCGAAAGACAGAGAAGGCACCCCCCGGGGGCGACCGTCACCAGGCTCATGGTCTAGGTCGGTAAAGAAGCTCTCCCGCATCGCCATTGAACTCGATAGGGAAGCTCAAGGGGGAAATGTTGGATTTGCAATTCGGCGATGATAGTGCCGCGCCTAAATAGGGGGACGATTTTACGAAGGGGGGCACCGAATTCTCCTGGCGCACTTTAGATGCACCATGGGAGATCTCACACCATCTCCATGGTTTGAAGTTTTTCATACACGATATTGTAAAAAATGCACGAGGTGAAGGTGACTTGCTAGAAAGAGCTGATCCGGCCGTTCCCTAGGGGCCTGGCCCAAAGGTACTTTGAGGGGCGTGAGGCCACACCTCAGCGGTGGCCCAACCACCTAGGAGCCTGTCAAGACCTTCTACAAGTTAACCCGTATCTTTTCAGTATTATGTCTAATTTATTATGATACGTGTGCTAGATGTTTATATCCTACTACAACTTTACATTTTAGACCACATGCCTACAACACATGGGAAAATTTCGTGCCAAAAATGGAAAGGGGAGTCCCAACACCCCACTCAGACGCGGGACCAGACGTTGCTTCGCGTGCAACAATCCTTAAAGATAGCTTCCGTAAGAGAGTCTATGATACGGTTTTAGTCGTCTTTTTTTGTTTTTTCTTCTTTTATTTTTATGTTTTATTTTCTTTTTTAGTTTAAAATATGGATTAAAAATGCAATTCATTTTTTTTAAAAGTTCAAATGTAAATTGACCAATTTTGAAAATTATTTAGTTTTTTAAAATGTTCAAATTTATAAATTTTCACATTTATAATATTCAAATTACATAGTATTAATATTAAAAATGTTCAAAGTTGAAATTGTTCATATTTTAGGAAAATATAAGAGACATCGAAAGAAGAAGAGAAGGCAGAAAAGAAAAAAAAACAGAAACAACCAGATGGAAGGTCCCAACATGGGCTGGCCCAAACGGCACGGAGGGATGTTCGGAGCGCAATCCCTGAGCAAGAGATAAGGATTCTGCACAGAAAGTGTCTATTACATTCGATGTCAATTGTCACCGAGATCCCAAGTATCCAGTGGGCCGTTAGAGACATCCGATGGGCCGCCTGTGTCTATTACATCCGATGTCCCGAAGACAAGGTGATCTAACGAGCCAACCTGTATTGACAGTTTGACACCCTTCAGCTCTGGACCTCTGGTCTCTGGAGCGGCAGTTCATGTGAAAAAAAGAACGTTCTGGAGTCCCGTACGAAGGATTAGACGAGCAGAAACCTTAAATTTTAAAAAAGGGGGCAAAATCAAGCAAGGTGGAGATGGAAGCCGACTAGGACGGTTCGTCTGTTTGTACTGGTTTTCCGATTCACATGCATCCCGACATCCCGTATGGCTTCAATTCCTCGGACTTCTAGAAACTCACTCACGCACACCTTACCGCTCGCCGACACGTGTCCCGCGCCGCCAACCAAACGCAGAGAATCCAAGCTACCGCCTCAACCGTCCGTTCAGTTCCTACCCATTGACGCGTGGTCACCCCGAGCGCGGTACGGCCCACCAGTCAGCTTCCAGTTGAGCGTCCCCTCTTATCTGCCTCGCGCGCTCATGCCACATCGCCCTCTGCTCACTTCTGGCCACCACCGGCTCAAACAAAACAACGAACTCCACCCAGCAGCCAAGTAAAAGGAAAGCCACAGATAAAAGGAACCCACTCCGCCGATCAAATATCTATCCATCATTCGAACCGCAAAAGGGCGAGCAGAGTCATGGAGGACAGAGACCACGATAACCTCCCGGAATATTCGGATGGCTACGTCGCCGTCGTCGTCGGCGACGAGAAGGAGGAGGAGGAGGGAGGCGAAGAGGGAGGCGGGTTCACTTTCCCGGCCCTTCCGTTCGCGGCGGACGGGTGCATCGTGCCCGTGTACCCCATCTTCGGCCGCCCCCCGTCGCCGCCGGTGCAGGAGACGGCTACCGTGCGGATGCCGCTGGGACAGCTCCTGCTGGAGGAGCGCGACTTCCGCGCGAGACAGAGGGACGGGGACCGGCCGCCGCCGCCGCCGGACGAAGAGGGCGGCGAGCTGGAGGGCGTGGCGCCGGAGAGCTACTGCCTCTGGGCGCCCGGCGGGCAGTCCGCCCCGTCGTCTCCGCTGCGGTGCCGGAAGAGCGGCTCCACGGGGTCGGTCCTCCGTTGGCGCAGCATCAGCGAGCGCCTCGTGGGGCGGAGCCACAGCGACGGCAAGGAGAAGTTCGTTTTCTTGACCGCTGGCTCGGGGTCAGGGCCTCCCAAGCAGCAGGACGCGGAGGGAGAGGGCGGCAGGAAAGGCGACGGAGGTGTCGGCGTCACTGACGGTGGATGGAGTTATTACAGCAAAGGAAGCCGCGGAGGAGGGGGAAGCGGCGGCGGCGCTGGCCGGAGGAGGTCGTATCTACCGTACAAGCAAGAGCTTGTCGGGTTGTTCGCCAACGTCAGTGGGTTACGGCGAAGCTATCCACCGTTTTAATGCGGTTCTTTCCTTTTCTTTTTGTCGGTATTGTCTTGTCTGTTTTTTGTGTGCATACTGGAAACCGTACTTACGTAGGGTTTTGGAAATAAAAATTACCATAGGTGTGTGTGTGTTTGAATGATGTTTATAACTTTGGCAAATGAGATTGTAGGAGAGTATAGTTATAGGCTATTTGCTTGCTGCAGGCTTCAGTCAGAACTGATGTTTCATGCTGTTCTTGTGTTCGTCTGTCTAACAGTAACAGCAATGTTCCTACAGGTTCGAATAATGATTATATTTAGAGAATTTTGTACTGTCTTGATTGTTAGTTTTGGTGAATCCAGAGCCTCCTGTTTTGTTTCAGCGTGTTGTTTTGGGCAAAGGGTGGCAGCGAAAGCTGTTTTTAATACATTACCTTTTTTTCGAATCGGAGAATGCTAAATAGAGACTATGGATGTCTCGTTGATTCTTGATGTTCATGGCGTGAAGAGACAATCTCTACGTTAAGACGTCAGAATAGAGACTGTTCTGCTTTTTTAGGACGAAATAAGATTGATCATTTCAATGATATTCACCAAAGTCCGTAGTCGTACAATATATGTAGAACAGTTCATCGCGTGCGCGTATAGAACATTACAAACGGGAGATTATGTCGGCTGCTACAACTATATTATGGTAAGCGGCTGCTACAACTATAATATGACAATAAGCGAGAATTTTGCTGATGTATCCAAATACCCCAGTAGCCTACCATGAATATGTTACAACTCCGGGGGCGAGAAAGATCAAATTGTACATGTGTTCTCCAGATGTGGAGGGAGCATCTGTAATTACGTTCCCAGGTCCTCACCAACTACTGGAATTGGACCTGAATTCCCCAAACTTAAACTGTAATCTATGGAGCTCGCTCTGATGTTTCCTTGTCACGGGGCTCATCCATCCGTCGAGTAGGCCAACTGGCAGGGCAACGCGTACAAGCGCCCGACTGCGACCGCGACTGCCGCTGCGCGCGCTAAGCTACTAACCTAACCCAACCAGCAAACATGCAGATGTGGTCACTACCACTAATTCATTTACCTAACCTTAGTTTGGCCGATTTAATTCTTTGATTTCGATTTTAAGAGGTAAATCAGATGCAAA
This sequence comes from Avena sativa, assembly GCA_916181665.1. Lineage (NCBI taxonomy): Eukaryota > Viridiplantae > Streptophyta > Magnoliopsida > Poales > Poaceae > Avena > Avena sativa. The sequence continues at coordinate 324,354,680 of OV702295.1, forward strand.
CTGTCGACCCTGCTTTGCAAGGTAGCAAAAGAACTTGCACTTTCGGTTTCGGAGGAGGGCAAAGCTAGCACGAGCACCGCGCCACTGTCCGCACGGCACGCACTTATTGCTGCTAAGCTACAAGCTAAGCTATCTTGCTAGTAGCTACAGTAGAACGCACAAAAGGCCACTACCAGCATTAGCTGGTGTACTACGCGTCTAGTGCGGTGGGCTCATCATGACGGACGCGCTAGGTGCGTAAAATTGAAATTAAGCCTAGCCATACGTGGTCCGTCGAGTCGATCGGCCGGGGAGGAGAATGGCGACAGGGGGAGCGGGGGAGGTCTCTTCGGTTCCACTCCATGTACTTTGCCGGCAGCGCGTGCGCGAGGCGGCCATGATTGTCTGGGCTGAATGGCTCGTGTCAAATTGAGTCTCTAGATACCACCGGATTGAATACAACTAATTTGACCAAAGTTGATATGTGGGAAATCAAGACAATAGAGATTGGTCAAAATTGCAATAAATTTGATTGTAATCAATTTGACAATTTTAGAATCGTTTGTTGTATACTTGGTCCTTAAGTCATTGCATATGGAGTGTGTGATAAGAATGATCGGGCAATTGAGGAAGAGCTGACGGAATCGTTAGGAAAACACAATACTACCTCTGTCTCATAATGTAAGCACTTCTAACGGTTTGAATTGAACTGCTAAAAGCTCTTGTATTTTGGAATGGATGCACTAGTTTTTTGATAAGGTCTGGCTTGTGCGCTCCTAACACGCAAAGTCTTGCCGCCTCCCTCCTCCAATGCTTTATGTTTGTGCGGTTCCCGACGGGTGGAAGCATGCTCATTAAGTATTGCAAGGAAAATAAGTGAAATTATGTTAGAGAAGGGGACTGTAATGCAATAGGGTTTGGGGAACGGTGCTCGACACCCTAATTGGGTGCGGCTGTCTAACGTTTATTAAGGGTACACAAAGGTGTACAATGCAGTTACAATACGTGTACAGAGGTTGTATGTATATGTAGTCTAAGGTCTTTCACAATGGGGTGTATCTTAGCACGTCATCCTAGGAAAAATAAATGGTTAAGATACAACTTCTTCAATGCATTGTTTCTTATGTGATGTCTCTACATTTAATGATTTAGATGAGATACATGCATTTGATTGGCCTAACCATGGTATTTTGCCTATGGTTTCGTGCAAGAGGTGTTTCTTAGCTAAGATACAACCCTACTCTCTTTCCTCATTAACTATAGTGCCACATAGGCAAAGTGCCTAGGATACACCGCTAAGAGCCACCCATTGTGAAAGGCCTAACACCCTAACTCAATCTTAACTATAGCTTAAGTACAAAGCAAGTTAAGATTGCGCCTACAACCTACAAACTGAGGTTGCGGTAACGGCTTCGTAAAGATGCCAACAAATCGATCTTTAGAGGAGATAAACGTGATGTGGAGTATCTTCTGAGCAACACGTTCTCTCATAAAATGATAGTCAACTTCAATGTGTTTCGTCCGGGCATGAAACACCGGATTAGAATACATATATGTGGCGCCAATGTTGTCACACTAAAGAATTGTTGGATGAGTTTGAGAGATTTCCAACTCCTTCAATAAAGACTGTACCCAAATTATCTCAGTTGTGCCATTAGCAACTACTTTGTACCCGGCTTCAGTACTACTGCAAGACATTGTAGTTTCTTGCGAGCATTCCAAGCGATCAAGTTAGGACCAAGAAGATCGCATAGCCCCCTGTGAATCGTCTATCATCAGGGTTACCGGCCCAATCCGCATCTGAGAATGCCGAGAGATCACAAGATGGCGCAGGATGGAGATGTAAGCCATATGAGGCAGTGAGACTGATGTAGCGCAATATATGCTTGACAGCTGACCAATGGGAAGTCCTGGGATCATGGAGATACTGACACACATGATTGACTGCATAGGAGATGTCAGACCTAGTGATAGTCAAGTACTGCAAACCACCAACGATACTGCGGTACTTAGTGGCATTGTCAGAAGGAAGAGGATCCCCATTCAGAGCATCCAAGTGATCAGTAGCAAACATAGGAGTGGTAGCATCTTTGCGCTTCAGCATTCCAGCTTCAGCATTCCTGCTCTACGTAGCAAGTCCAGAGAGTACTTGTGTTGCGTGAGAGTCAAACGGTCAGAGGACCGAGAGACTTCCAATCCCAGAAAGTAGTGCAGAGTGCCCAAATCCGTCACAGCAAAATCACCACTCAAAGCAGCCAGGAGACGATTAGCAGCATCATCTGAGGAACTAATGAGAATAATGTCATCAACACAGACCAGTAGATACATTGTCACCTCAGAACGCTGAAAAGGGAACAATTATGTGTCAGCAGTTGATGGAACAAATCCATGAGTCCAAAGAACTGAGCCAAGACATGCATGCCAGGAACGAGGAGCCTGCTTAAGACCATAGAGCGCCTTGACCAGGCGACACAGATGATGCGGGCCATAAGGATCAAGAAATCCAGGAGGCTCATGCATATAAACCTCCTCATCCAAGACTCCACGTAGAAAGGCATTCTGAACGTCCAGCTGCCAAAGGGACCACCCTCTAGTAACAGCCAGAGAAAGCAGCAAACGAATGGTGGTAGTTTAACAACCGGGATGAAGGTGTCCTCATAATCCCTTGGCACTAACTGTGCCTTGTAGCGTTCAGTAGAGTCATCAACATGTCGCTTGACTTTGAAGACCCACTTAGAATCAATAATGTTGACACCTGAAATAGAAGGAACCAGCTGCAAGTTATCATTCTTTAAGAGCGCCTAAAATTCCCGCTCCATGGCCGTATGCCAGTGTGGAATACCAATAGAAGCTTGAAAGTGGTGAGATTCAACAGACGGATCAGCCTCGGCTTGATCCATGCAGGTTGCAATCCACGCAACTGTTCCATCATTGTGTTCCTTTGGACGAAAAATGCCAGCCTGATTGCGCGTGCGAGGACGCAGAGTGATCGGTGCAGGAGGGGCAGGTGGCGTCGAGGTTGATGCAGACGCATCGCTTGACGCGGTCGATGAAGAAGGTGTCGCGGGCAGCGTGGAGGCTGGCGACCCATGGGAGCCTGGTGAAGACGACCCACAGGAGGGCGCGGAAGGAGAGCCCGGGGAGGCCGGCCGGGACAGTGGGCCGGGCGACGGAGCAGAGGAGGCCATCCCACGTGAGGCTGGCGTCGCTGGTGCGGAGAAGACCCATCCACGTCGGGCTAGCGTCGCTGGCGATGTGGGCTCTTCAGGTGGCCCAGGCGATGCAAGCGAATGGGGCGCATCCGGTGTGCATGGCACATGCACCCGATCGAAGTCCTCCACAAGAGTACCATCCAACACATGATCTTCTAGCAGTTGTAGATGAGCTCCTCGACCAATACCTGCAACATGATTAGGTAGCAACACAGGAGTATATGCAACATCGACAAACTGGTCAGGCGAAGGTAAAGTATAATGCACAAGTGGAGTAGGAGTGGTGAAAGAACATGTGGACCCCCATGTGTGGTTTTGGTAATTAATGACAATCTCTATGGAATAATGTTTGCAGTGATTTACACTTGTAGGAATAGTGAAGGGAATATGCCCGACAGGCAATAATAAAGTGGTTATTATCGTATTCCTTATTTATGATAAATGTTTATTTTACATGCTATAATTGTATTAATACGGAAACGTTAATACATGTCTGTTTAATAAACAAAAAGGAAGTTCCTAGTTATGCCTCTCTTATAAACTAGCTCGTTGATTAACAAGATGATCAAGGTTTCCTGATCATGGACATTGGATGTTGTTAATAACGGGGTCACAACATTAGTGTAATGGTGTGATGAACATTCATCCGAAGTATAGCATTACGATCAAAGTCATTGAGTTTATATTGCTATAACAACTTACAAAGTAATCCTAATCCTTAGACCATGAGATCATGTCAATCACTAACACCGGAAGAGTTTCTTGATAACATCAAACGTCACATCGTAACAGGGTGATTATAAAGATGGATTCAGAACTAATAAAGTGTTATGTTGAGGCCCATGGATCTAGAGTGGAATTTGTTCATCCCGATGACGGATAGATATGCTCTGGGCCCTCTCGGTGATATCACATTCATTAGCTTGCAAGCGAGTGATTTGATCACTAGAATGTTATATCACGAGAACGAGAAAAGAGTGCATGTCAGTAACGATACCAAACTAGGTATGGAGATACCGATGATCGAATCTCGGACATGTAATATATCGTGAAACAAAGGGATTAAGATACTAGCATAAAAGGTTCCAACGATCACAAGAAAGTCATCGTTGAATGTGTGGGAGTTAGTATGGGTCTCCAGATCCCGCTTCTGATTATTGATCCGAGAGGGGTCTCGATCATGTCCGCATTATTCACGAACCGTAGGGTGACACACTTAAGATACACCGACATCCATTTGGAGCAAAAGTTTCATGCCGAAAGAATAAACAAGCACAGGAATTTATTTCACTAGATACCGAAACAGGTTTTCGGGTGAAATTGCATAAAGTGGTTATGCATGTGAAATGGAATTATAGCAAGGGGTTATTTGTGAATGTTTGTCATTAAAGTAATTGACAAAATTCTGAATAAAATAAAAGAGTTTTATTTAATGAGAGTTTGCATTAAATTTGGTGGAAATTTAATGGGAATTTGAGTGGACTTTTGAGTGGAGGGAATTTAAAGGGCATTTTGTGAGTGGAGTGTCCACCCACATGAATGAAGGAGGGGAGGGGGCAGCCCCCATGGCCGTCGGCCAACCCCTTGGGTGCCCCCCTCCTCCTATAAAAGGAGCCCCCCTCCTCACTTGTCTCTCACACCTCCTCGTGAAGGATCTCTCTCCCCCTCTAGAATTTATCCCCCATGGTCTCGGACTAGCGAGATACATGTTCCCGGTGGCTACTCGGCAAGAAAGAGCTGTGCTTCCGCTGCATCGCTGGAGCGAGGAGGCGGAGGTTGCTCGGTGCCTCGAACGTGTGTGCGAGCACGGATGCGCTGCTGTTTTGCGGCGCTAGGACTTCCTCTCGATCTTGAGATCAGCAAGAGATCGTCTACATCAACCACGAGTTGAACTCGTTAAGCTTTGTCGGTCTTCAAGGGTATGTTCTCTACGGATATACATCTGCCCGTTGTTTGTATCTAGTAGATAGATCTTGGTACATAGTTCCCATCGTAGGAAATTTTTTGTTTTCTATGCTGCGAACCCTATAGTGGTATCAGAGCCGGATCTATGCGTAGATACTTTGCACGGGTAGTACACATATGAGTATGTGGTCGATGATGATAATTTTATTGCTTCTTAGTTGTACTTTGGATATTGGTGGCATAGTGGGATGAAGCGGCCCGGACAAACTTTACATGTCCTCACACATGAGACCTGTTCCACGCTTGACATGCAACTAGTTTTGCATAAGTGGCTAGCGGGTGTCTGTCTCTCCTACTATAGTCAATATCTAATTTGCAACGAGTTGTCAACAATTTGGTTATCCTCGTTGTGGTTCATGTTCGTAGATAAGAATGGTTCTATCTTCGAAAGCCCTAAGCCACATAAAATTTGCAATGGATAAATTAGAGGCGTCTAGTTTAGGTTGTTGCTGGGCTAGTGTTATGATATGGTGATGTTGTAAGTAGAAGTATGAGATGATACTCTTACAACACACATAGCGTGTAAGTTCCATAGACCTTGGCCTTACACATAAAGGTATGATAGAGATCATACCACGGTGCACATGATGGAGATCATATGCGGGAACCATATCATTTCACTTATAAACATGTGATGTTTGATTGCATCTTATATTGCTTGTTTAGCGTTTTATTAGCATAATAAGATGATCCCTCATTTAAATATCAAGATAAGAATGTGTTCTTCCTTAAGTATGCACCGACAATGTTTCGTCGCTTCAAGACATCACGTGATGATCGGGTAAACTTGAATCCATGAGCATATCTCGGGTGTAAGACAGTTACACACGCGAATACTAAGGTTCTTACTTGGCGAGCCTAGCATGTACAGACATGGCCTCGGAACACGGACCGAAAGGTTAAGCATGAGTCATATGTTTTGATATGATGACCATATGGATGCTCGCCTTTGAAGCTACACTGACTCACGTGATGATCAGACTTGGTGTAGTGGATTTGGTTCATGTAATCACCAAAAAGACACGAGGGATGTCGTTTTTGAGTGGGAGTTTATTTCTAATTTGGATTAGTAGAACTCAATTTATCATAAATTAAATCAAAGTGAATTTGCATAATTTGTTGTAGTCATTGGCATTCGTTCACCACCTTATGCTTAGTTATAATTGAGATAATAGAACTATAGAATTCTGGATATATACTTTACAAACTGGTATCGTATTGTGTTGAGTGTCAATCCAAAGTTTAAAGTCCTATTGCAAACTTTCAGCAAACTCTATTTACTCCGTGAAATTTAATAGTTGGTATTAAATCGAGAGTAACAATTCTAGTGTTAGTATCTTAAGTATCATATTTGCCTCCATGATTCTTGATTTAAATATCAAGATTATCTAGGAGCTGAAAGAATTGTTTCAGAAACCATCATGTGTGACAGATATAACGATATCTGAAACAATGTTTTGGTTGCAATATGATAGAGTATAATATATGTTCTCATATTGGATGAGAATTTACGAAGGTTGGAGATGCTAGACATCCTAATCATCCAAAAGGGTTTTGGAAAGTAATGTTATACTCACGATTCGCCTTTATAAGCTATAGTAGCTTGATCATGAAAGTCGTCATGATAAGGATGAATAGAAGATGTATGTAAAGTGTTTACTACACTAAAAGATTACTAAAGAATGGATTTTGAAAGAATACCGATCATTTTGATGATGGTGATCTACTTCAAAGTGCAAGTCCAAAGGCATTATTATTTGAATATACACGCTTTGGACTATGTGTCATGTATATGGCGCCACTTTTGATGTTGATAGATTCTTTTAAAAAAAGGAAAAGGAAATGCTGAAAGAGGATCTATAAAATATACTTGGCAGAAAAGAAAAGATAGGAAATATCCAATTTAGGTATATGGATGATATACATGTTATGGTTGTATTCTTTGCTTGTTAAACAATGTGGTTCTTGGGTATTGGATACCGAATTGGTTGGTATGAAATTTCATACAGAACGACGCTATTCATGAACCACAATGGCCTAAGTAACTAGCAAGAGAATATGTGATGATGTTCATCGAAAACAAACAAACCGTTGTTTGTATTTCTTATTGACATCAAAGCTTGACTTCAAGATTTGTTTTAATAATTGTTATTTGAATCAGGTATTATGAGAACAAAGGTTGTTCAAATAATTACCGTATTCCATATAAGATGGATGATTTACAAATCTAGTTGGAGAAATCACATCCATAAAACCTAATGCTAAAATGTCGCAAGACAAATGATTGAAAGATCACTTATGAAGTGACATCGCTGTTTAAATTATATTGGAAAGAAAACATGAACAATCTCCATATTCATGGATTTTTGGAGTCTTTGATTTGATCAAGTGACGCTTGTGAGACTTTCCACGTGATAATTAAAACTTCGTTCAAAGGCCAAAGAAGAACGAACGACTAAATTATTGGAATTTATACATATCGATGTATGTATTCCATTATGTGTAGTCGTAAGCGATGGGTTTCAACTTCATATGCTTTCTCCAGAAATTTGAGTGAATATTCACCTAATGAGAAAGAAGTATGAAATATTTGAAAAACGTTTCAAAGACTTTCAAGATGAAGTGGAAAATCATTGTAACAAGAAAATAAATGGTTTATGATTTTATCATAAGGGATTTGTTTGAGTTACAAGTGTAACAAGAAAATAAATGAATTATGATTTTATCATAAAGGGATTTATTTGAGTTGCAAGTTTAGCAAAACACCTAGATTTACATATCCCGAAACACCATAGGAATATGGAGTGTTTGAGATTTGTAATGAAACCTTGTTTGACATGGTTGGATCAAAGGTGTTATTTATAAAAATGCCATTATGTTTTAAAAGATCAAAGCTTTAGAGACTACCGCTTTTACACTGAAAAGAGCTCCATCTAGATCCGTTGAAATGACACCATGGAAGTTATGGTTTGGGGTAAAACCCAAGTTGTCATTTCTTAAATTTTGGTATGCTAAACATAAGTAAGATGTTTTACAACCGAAGTCGGATGAGCATGTCTTTGTAGGTTATTTTGAATAACAATTGGTTATTCCTCCATAACACCAAGGACAAAAGGGTTTGTCGCTTGAAATGTGAAGTTTCTTGAAGAAGGAATTTTTCATAAAAGTTAAGTGGGAGGACAATAGAACTTTGATAAGGTTAACGAACCTTAGCTAAATGTGCTGAGTTGCGCAGCGCCGGAAATGGTTCCGGAGGCTGCCATAATGCTCATAGCTTATTTTCCTCAAAGGTTGTGGTCACGGAGATCTAAGTTCCTATTGAACCAAGTAGGTCGGTTAAACAATCAAATGCTAAGATTTGAGAGTAAATCATTATTGTCTAACAATGATGAACCGACTACATGCAAAGAAGCGATGATGGGCCCTGACTCCGTCAAATGGCTTGAAGCCATAAAATCCGTGATAGTTCCATACACGAGAAATCAAGTTTTGAACTTGGAAGACCCTCTGGAAAGGTGTAAAAACCTATCGGTCGTATTTGGATCTATAAAGAAACAGACATGGATGTTTCACATCTATGAAATAGTCGACATGTCGTAAAGTATTTTATGACAATGTTCAAGGAGTTGACTATGACAAGATTTGATCTTTCATAGCGATATTTAGTCTGGACGGATTAAAGTAGCAACCACTACATATAATTTGGTATATGGTAGATGAATAAACAAAACAAAGTTCTTCTAATAGAATGGTTACCTAGGACGTGTACATGACACGGTCCAAAGGGTTTTGTTAAAATTCAAAGGATGCTAAAAAGGGCATGCAAACTTCAATGGTTGAAGTAAGCATCACGGAGTTGGAATCTTCACCGTGATGAAAAGGAGTTTTTCATCAGGAGACGATGAAGATGCTTGCATTTGCAAGAAATTAAGTGGAAGCGCTGAGACATATTTCTAATACATTATGTGGACGACATCTTGTTGATTAGAAATGATGTATCTTTTATTGACAAAGGTTAAGAATTTCATTTCGATGAAAAACTTAGGCAAAACCCGAATATTTAGCGTGAATGTCTATAGTGGATAGACTATGACGCCAATATGGTTGTGCCAAATGTACATATAATGAGATATTGAAGGAGTTCAATATAGAAATGACAAGAAACAGTTCTTGTCGCATGGAAAGGAATTGAATCAAGATTCAAGTGTATCGACACTTGATAAGTGAAACAATATTCAAGTGCTTTGACACTTGATGAGTGAAATCACGAGAATGTTTTGATCAATCATACCATGATATGTACACATCCAAATATGTCCTATGCTCTAAGTGTTATGAGCATATACCAGAATGAATCATAAAATGATCATTGGACGATAGTAAGGATATTCTTATGATCTTTTGGAAGAACTAAGAATATATTTGTGTAGAGGTGACAAACAATTACAAATAGTTCATTGTAAAGAGTTACATTGATACTAGTTTTGTCACAAGATACAAATTAAGTTTATCTCAATTTAAACTATGGGTGGCACAATGTAATGGAAAGGAGATTCCATGATGTATTTGGAAGAGTTCCAAAGTTAAGACATTGTGACGAATACTACAACAAAAGGCTAAGTATATGACTGCTATAGTAGCAGCAAAGGAGGGAATTTGTGTCAAGTAGTTTGTTATCAAACTAAGGTGTTGTTCGTAACGGGCTAACACTAAAGATATATTGTACGACAATAGTATCGACGTGTTTTAACCCCAAGGAACTAAAGGTCTCACCAAAAGACCAAATTTATACAATGCCATCTCATTGGAGAATGAGTGATGCGTGGAGACGCAAAGACATGCAAATACACACGGACCTGAAAGCGTCAGATCCGTAGATTATGTTAACCACTTGCAATTGCGTATTTGGAACACCAGAAAGCCATAGGTGTTCAATACACAAAGTTTTCAAACTAGATTATTGTCTCTAGTGCAAGTGGGAGACTGAAGGGAATATGCCCGAGAGGCAATAATAAAGTGGTTATTATCGTATTCCTTATTTATGATAAATGTTTATTTTACATGCTATAATTGTATTAATATGGAAACGTTAATACATGTGTGTTTAATAAACAAAAAGGAAGTTCCTAGTTATGCCTCACTTATAAACTAGCTCGTTGATTAACAAGATGATCAAGGTTTCCTGATCATGGACATTGGATGTTGTTAATAACGGGGTCACAACATTAGTGTAATGGTGTGACGAACATTCATCCGAAGTATAGCATTACGATCAAAGTCATTGAGTTTATATTGCTATAACAACTTACGAAGTAATCCTAATCCTTAGACCATGAGATCATGTCAATCACTAACACCGGAAGAGTTTCTTGATAACATCAAACGTCACACCGTAACAGGGTGATTATAAAGATGGTCAGAACTAATAAAGTGTTATGTTGAGGCCCATGGATCGAGAGTGGAATTTTTTCATCCCGATGATGGATAGATATGCTCTGGGCCCTCTCGGTGATATCACATTGATTAGCTTGCAAGCAAGTGATTTGATCACTAGAATGTTATATCACGGGAACGAGAAAAGAGTGCATGTTAGTAACGAGATCAAAATAGGTATGGAGATACCGATGATCGAATCTCGGACATGTAATATATCGTCAAACAAAGGGATTAAGATACTAGCGTAAAAGGTTCCGACGATCACAAGAAAGTCATCTTTGAATGTGTGGGAGTCAGTATGGGTCTCCAGATCCCGCTTCTGATTATTGATCCGAGAGGGGTCTCGATCATGTCCGCATTATTCACGAACCGTAGGGTGACACACTTAAGAGACACCGACATCCATTTGGAGCAAAAGTTTCATGCCAAAAGAATAAACAAGCGCAGGAATTTATTTCACTAGATACCGAAACAGGTTTTCGGGTGAAATTGCATAAAGTGGTTATGCATGTGAAATGGAATTCTAGCAAGGGGTTATTTGTGAATGTTTGTCATTAAAGTAATTGACAAAATTCTGAATAAAATAAAAGAGTTTTATTTAATGAGAGTTTGCATTAAATTTGGTGGAAATTTAATGGGAATTTGAGTGGACTTTTGAGTGGAGGGAATTTAAAGGGCATTTTGTGAGTGGAGTGTCCACCCACATGAATGAAGGAGGGGAGGGGGCAGCCCCCATGTCCGGCGGCCAACCCCTTGGGTGCCCCCCTCCTCCTATAAAAGGACCCCCTCCTCACTTGTCTCTCACACCTCCTCGTGAAGGATCTCTCTCCCCCTCTAGAATTTATCCCCCATGGTCTCGGACTAGCGAGATACATGTTCCCGGTGGCTATTTGGCAAGAAAGAGTTGTGCTTCCGCTGCATCGCTGGAGCGAGGAGGCGGAGGTTGCTCGGTGCCTCGAACGTGTGTGCGAGCACGGATGCGCTGTTGTTTTGCGGCGCTAGGACTTCCTCTCGATCTTGAGATCGGCAAGAGATCGTCTACATCAACCACGAGTTGAACTCGTTAAGCTTTGTCGGTCTTCAAGGGTATGTTCTCTACGGATATACATCTGCCCGTTGTTTGTATCTAGTAGATAGATCTTGGTACATAGTTCCCATCGTAGGAAATTTTTTGTTTTCTATGCTGCGAACCCTACAAATAGTCCATTGGCATTAATTGGAGCATATGTTGACTTCAAGGTAGAAGAAATGAAGAAGAATTAGAAGAAAGTGAAGAATATCAAGTGTTGATCAAGTGTTGACCAAGGCTTCAAGAGTGACCCAGATATTGGTCAAGTGAGAGTTGGGCCTATAGCAACTGTTTCTTGAAGAAGTTGATGGAGTGATACCTCGTGTGTATCTTCAAGACACCAACATAATAAAGAAAGAAGAAATGAATAAGAAGAATAAAGCAAATAAGATCAAGGGTGTCTTGAAGAAGAAGATAGAGTTCACCATATATCTTCAGGACATCATCCAAATGGTGTTAGAAGAAATGTTGTGCAAGCTAAAGATGTGCCATATCTAGAAGATCTCATGCTTGAAGCTTTCCATCCTCGGTGATCATGGATCAATGAAGACAAGGTCAAAGTAAAGGTTCCCCATGTTGTATGGGGAGCAACTTGCAAGTCTTCATCAAGCGAGTGCGTGCAAGAACAATCAATAAAGGTGTTCCATCTTGAGAAGGACAAGATCGTCTACATCAAGATCAAGTGGAATATGCACAAGGAAAAGGTATGATCTTGATAGGTTTTCCTTCGTACCAGTCTCATGGTGTTAGTTGGGGAGTCCGATTTATAGGATAGATAACCGTACTATCAAGAGGGGCTCTCAAGTGAGTAACTCGATCATATCCTTCGAAGAGAGCTCAAACCTTTGCATACTTAGCATCATCCTTTCTTGGTTGTTATTTGGATCTTATCCATGTGAGGTTCTAGAGCTTGTGGTAATATTCATAGCAAGCTCTAGTTCATCAAAAACAGATTTCCCTTTTATATCTTATCGTGTTTTTGATCTTGGAGGTTTTCCGGTTTCTCACCAAGGGAGGTATAACACATTATAATACATGAAATATTATCACTTGTTGGCATCCAATATTATAAATTTTAGTTGGGTAGCTCTTGATGTCCTCTTTCCAACAAAATTGGTTTTGGGTCAATCGAAGTTTCTAAACTCTAGATATCGCCATTTAAAGTTTGCCTCTTATTTGGATCAGACCGGATATTTGCCCGGAATCTCCAGTGTATACTGGTAGACCGGAATCTCCGGACTGAAAAGTCTGGAGTCTCCGATGTGCTCAGGTCTGGAGTTCCTGCCAAGTCTCCAGAGGGAGCATCAAGACCTAGACCGGGACATTCTGTATAGGGGTCCGGAGATGGACCGGAATCTCTGGTGTGAGATATGTGTAGACCGGAGTCTCCGGTCTGGAAACCCCCCAACTAGTAGAAAACATTCAGAAATCAGTGGGCCTATAAAAGGGGGGGCCCTTCTTCCCCAATGAGCTCGCACGAGTTCTGCAAGCCTTCCCCTCCATTGTTGACCTTCTTGAGCTTGCTTCCCTTCAATCCCTCCTATGATTCTTGCATATATTTTAGGGATTTGAAAGAGGATATCTAGATCTACAACCCCACCAATCAAACTCTCCTCTAAGTGAGGGGAACATCTTGGGATCTAGATCTTGGAGTCTTTTTAGGATTTCCTCCATTGTTCTTCCTCTCTTTTTCCCCCACAAGATTTTGTAGCTTTGGTGTAATATGGGAGAGAAGGACTTGAGCACTTCTTGTGTTCTTGCCATTGCATTTGGTGCATCAATTTGAGTTCTCGGTGAGGATTCGATTGGGTGAAAGATGAGAAGCTTTTTACTCTTGGGTTCTTGGAACCCTAGACGATTCGGTTGTTTTGCAGGTTTATGGATTACTTGGGGCCTCCAATTAATTTGTGGAGCTTTCGCCAAGCTTGTTTGTTGGCAGCCTCCAATTGAGTTGTGGAGAAGTGCCCCAACCTTCTGAGAGGTTCCGGATTTCCACCAACAAGTGCACCGATAGTGGAAGTGTGGATCGATCCCGTTGGGGTGAGATTCACAAGATAAAAAGGGAGGCCTCTTGTGGCATTGGTGGTTTGATACCACCCCCTCTCCAAACGATACGTACTCCATGTTGGGAGGAACTCGGTAAAACATCGTCGTCTCCGCGTGCCCCGGTTATCTACATACCCGAGCTCTTACTTATGCACCTTACTTTGTGATAGCCTTCGTGCTTGAAGTATATATCTTGCTATCACATAGTTGCTTGTCTTGCTTAGCATAAGTTGGTGGTGCACATAGGTGAACCCTAGTTGTTCTAGGTTTTATGCTTGACAAAGTAAACGCTAGTTTAATTCCGCCTTTGTTGAGCCACTCTTGATAAAGTTTTAAACTGCATATTCACCCCCTCTAGACGACATCTATATCCTTTCAAGTGGTGTTTACAATAGGAAGTGCAGAAAAGGGGAACACACTCTCATCAAACACAACATCACATGAGATGTAGACACGGTTAGACAGAATATGAAGGCACTTGTATCCTTTATGAAGAGAACTATACCCAAAAAATACACACTTTTTGGATTGAAACTCGAGCTTACGCTTGTTGTAGGGGCGGAGGTGGGGCCAACACGCGCACCCAAAAACTTTAAGAAACATATAATCTGGAGTTTCGTTAATCAAGAGTTCGAGTGGTGTTTTCATCTCTAGAAGACGTGTAGGAAGCCTATTAATAAGAAAACAGATAGTGATAAAGGCATCGCTCCAAAAAAGAAAGGGAACATAGGCATGTGCTAACAAAGTTAGGCCATTTTTGGCAATATGACGATGCTTATGTTCAGCGGCACCATTCTACCGATGTGTATGACAACACGATACACGATGCGAAATCCCAATCTTATTAAAGAACACATTGAGGTTGTGATACACAACCCCCCCCCCCAATAATTTTATGCTTAAAGAGACGCTCAACATGTGATTTAAATTGCAAGAAAACATCAAACACATCAGATTTGCGCTTAATAATATAAAGCCAAGTGAATCTACTATAAGCATCGATAAAACTGACATAGTAATTATGACTACTGACAAAATTTTGGTTATGTTCCCAAACATCAGAAAAAACAAGCTCAAGCAGAGTTTTTACTACACATATCGAATTTAAGAACATAAGATGATGACTCTTGCCTTGCTGACACGCATTACAAATTGTTTCAGCAATTTTATTGGACACAACTGGAAGATCATGACCATGAAGAACATGATGGAATATTGGAGTAGCAGGATGACCAAGATGTGCGTGCTAGTGAGTAGATGACACACGAGCACCACTGGGCACCTGGGAGACATGTGGCACATCAAACGCATAAAGCCCATGGCGTAGCGACCTCTAGGCAAAATGTCCCTCATGTCCTGGTCCTTGATAAAAAAATGAAAATGGTGAAATTCAGCAAAGACATTATTGTCACGAGTAAGCTGAGGGATAGATGGCAAACTATGTGTAGCGGAAGAAACTCTAAGGACATTGAGGAGATGCAAACACTTGGAAGTATGAGTAAGAAGTGACGCCTGACCAGTATGGGAGACGTGCATACCTGCTCCATTGGAAGTGCGAACCTGATCATGACCATGATATGGTTCCTAGGTGGAGAGCTTGCCATTATCACTCGTCAGGTGAGTAGTCGCTGTCGTATCCATGTACCATGCCAGATCGATAGGATATGGTGGAGTGTGTCCATGCTCATGAGTAGTCATGAAGGTGGCTTATCTTTCATTACCTTTACCGTTATTACCAATGCCAAGAAACTCCTGCTTGAAGCGACGATGGCAGTGGGAGGCAATGTGTCCCGCGATGCTAGAAAGTTGGCATGCAAGCTGGGCGCCACAGGAAGGGCAGGAGGAGCATGGTCGGCCTCCACTAGTCGTGGGATTGGAAGAAGTGGTGGGAGGCCGCGTGTCCTGCTTGGGCCAAGGAGCCGTCTTGCGACCAACTGGCGGCTTGTAGAGTTTGCCATTGCTGCGCATGGTGGCGTTGGCAGAAGTGAAACTTGGAGAGGCGCGGCGAGCCTCGACTCGTTGCTCCGTGGCAAGAAGGCACGAGTAGACCTCATGGGGTTGCAGCGGTGTATCACGACCATTGATTTTCTCGGCAAGGTTATCATAGTCATCGTCCAACTCGTTGATAACATGTGTGGTGAAATCCTTAAGAGGGAGAAGCTGACGAATGGAGGACAGTGTGTCCATGAAGCCCGTCATCTTGTTGAAGTACTCGGTAATGTTGAGGTCAAAGAGCTTGGTCTCCCCAAGCTTAGTACGGATGGTATGAGCGCGCACCTATTGCTGAGAGAAGAAGCTCGTGTGAAGGGCATACCACGCATCCCAAGACGTGGTAGCGAAGAGGAAGAGCGATGAGACGCTTTCCGAGAGCGAGGACTGGATGGCCAAAAGGATGGCCTGATCCTGAGCCACCCATGCATGGTATGTTGGGTGATATGACGATGGGCACGAGGTAACGACTACGGAGTAGGGGCAATACTTGTGCTCGTCATGCCAAATAGTTATTTGGTGTGAGCTTCACCGAGATGAGATGTGCGGAGTAGAACGGTGTCGAGACTGCAGCGTGATACATGAGTGCAACCGGTGTTGGTGCAGGCGCATAAAAACCTGGCGGCGGGGGCGCCATCAGTGGCCAATGCGGAGGTAGCCACGACATTCATAGAGGCAGTATACATACCACCATAGGTCAACCATGGGCAACACCATAAGGTCACGGATAGCCACCATAGGCTGACAGAGGTGGCAGGGCACTATACATCTGTGACAAAGCTCCATAGAAGGAGGCGGACGAGTCGATCCAGGTTCTTGGCGGCGTGAGTGATATGTCCAAAACGTATCTCCTTTTTCGAACACTTTTGCTATTGTTTCTCCTCTAAACTTGTGTGATTTGGATACAACTAACACGAACTGAAGCTGCTTTCAGCAAAATTACCTTGGTGTCTAGTTTTTATGCAGAAAATAAACTATTAGGAAAAATCATGGAAAATATGCCAAAAATCCCATTTCACTAGAAGACTCATAGAGCCATAATACGAGACGGAGTGGGGCTCTGAGGGGCCCACACCCCCTGCCACGCGGGCTGGGCCTGGCCACGCTTGGAGGGGGTGTGGCCGCCTCAGGCACCCCTCGGCCTCCCTCTTTGCCTATAAGTTGCCTTCTGACCTAAAAACTCAGGGGGGTCAACGTTTTTATAGAAAGAGTTCCGCTGCGCCGCCACCATCAGAAACCGCGATTCGGAACCAGAAACTCCGTTCTAGCACCCTGCCGGGACGGAGAATTTGGAGCGGATCATCTCCACCATCATCAACAACGCCTCTCCATCAACCATCCATGTTTCCCTCATCCATGAGTGAGTAATCCCATGCTGTAGGCTATGGGTATGGTAGGGATTGGATGAGTTCTATCATGTAATCGAATAAGATTGTTAGGGCATGGTGCTTAGTATCTCTATTAGTGCTATTTGACTTTGTTGCAACTTGTTATGCTTAATGCTTGTCACCAGGGCCCGAGTGCCGTGATCTCAGATCTGAACTTATTATTGATTCATGATGATAGTATTGTTTGTGATTTTATCTGTATGTTGTGTACACATATCATTGTACAGATCCAAAGGCCCCGAAGTGACAGAAACTGGGACAGCCAGAGGGGATGGCTGTGCTGTGAGGATCACATGTGTTCATGGAGTGTTAATGCTTTGCTCCGGTGCTCTATTAAAAGGAGTGCCTTAATTTCCAGTAGATTCCCTTGAGGCCCCGCTACAAAGGGCTGGTAGGACAAAAGATGTTGTGCAAGTTCTCATTGCGAGCACGTATGACTATATATGGAACACATGCCTATTATTGTTTAGTACTTGGATGCTTTATCTTATTTATCTGCAATTGCCCTAGATCTTGAAGTTACATGTTTAGACATGTCCATGCAACGCCCGTCCATCCATCCCTATGCCTACTGCACTCATATCCTACTGTTTGCTGCTACTGTTACTATTTCTCTTGTTTTACTATTGCTGTTGCTTTGCTATTGCTACTACAAAACTGTTGCGACTGATAAACTGTTGTGAGCAAGACTATTTCCAGGTGCAGCTGAATTGACAACTCAGTTGTTAAGGCTTATAAGTATTCTTTGGTTCTCCTTGTGCCGATTCAATAAATTGGGATATTCTACCCTCGATGACTGTTGCGATCCCCTATACTTGTGGGTCATCAAGACTTATTTCTGGCGCCATTGCCGGGGAGCATAGCTTTATTTGTAAGCTCACTTGGATCTATTATTGTTCACTGCTATTACTTTTATCATGGGGAAGTCTCATGATGGGAAGTTTCCTATTTTACCATCCACTACAAGAAGAGGTACAATTCTAAACATCTATGTTTCTCTTGATTCACCGTCTGTTATAAGTAAGCTTGTCACACCACCACCACATACTCATGACACACACACTGCTACTACTGTTGAATCTGAAATTGCTTTTGATACTCATGATGTTACTTCTACTGTGCTTGATGCGAGTGGTTCATTAGGTCCTTTCCTAGATGCTACTATTGCTAGAACTATTTTGGGAAACACTGAAACTCCTAGTGAAGACACTATTACACATGTTAGCTCACCTGAGTCTAGAGAGAGATATGATATTAGTGATGGTTACATTGAAATGAGTGATGAATTTATTGAAGAGTACCAAAACACACAAGATGCTAGTGCTATTAGGAGTCTCCTTGAGAGACATACCATTATACCTAAATTGTCTCCTGATGCTAAGTTTGCAACTTCTCCCATAGATATTAAAGATAAAGATTATGATTTCTCTCTTGATTTATCCTATATAGACATTGTTGAGAAAGAACCTTTTTGTGGGACTGAAAATGAAAGTGTTGTAGCTCATATGAATGAGCTTTCCACTATGAGTGCCTTATTCTCTAATGATTTTAAGATGCGCAAGTACTTTGTTACAAAGAACTTCACTTTTTCACTAAAAGGAGAAGCTAAGGCTTGGTTTAATAGATTACCTCCTGGATCCATTGATAGCCCTGATTATTTGATCGCTTCTTTCTTCTAGAAATATTTTCCTCCTAGTGCTAGACATGTTGCTTTGCAGAAACTTTTTGATTTTAAATAGGAAGAAGAAGAGAAATTGCCTGAGTCATGGACGAGGTTCTGTGCCTTGATTCATGCACATCCTGGATGTCCATTACCTAAAAATGAGCTTCTTGATATTTATTATAATGGACTAACTAATGATTCTAGGACATACCAATGTAGTTTTGCTGATTGTGTTTTCAGGAAAAGAACTCCTATAGATGCTGAAGAATTAATGGCTAAAATAAGCAAGAATTATGATGATTGGACTTCAACTGAGCTAAATACACCTGAGCCTATTACTCCTGAACCAATTGTGCCTGAACCAGTTCCAACACCAACACCAAAGATGTTAAAACTCTAGAGCTATTAATGAGTTGAAAGGTAATTTTAATAAACAAGTTCATAATCATTTATTGGAAAACTCTAGAGCCATTAATGAGTTGAAAGATATTGTGGAAAGAACTGCTAATGATGTTAAAATGCTTTGTAAACACTTTTAAATGGTTCAAACCCAAATTGATCAACTTGCTAAGGTACAAAAGGATATGCTAGTTAATGCCTCAGGAGATAAACATGTTTATGGAATTAGAACTAGGAGTGGTATAGCCACTAAAGATCCTTTATATCCTGAAGGACATCCTAAAAGAATTGAGAAGGATTCTCAACAAACTGAAAATAGTGGTAGTCCTCATA
This sequence comes from Avena sativa, assembly GCA_916181665.1. Lineage (NCBI taxonomy): Eukaryota > Viridiplantae > Streptophyta > Magnoliopsida > Poales > Poaceae > Avena > Avena sativa. The sequence goes on from OV702295.1 coordinate 324,374,159, forward strand.
AGAGAAAGAAAAAGAAACATAAAATAGTTGAGAAACCTCCTGAGCCTGCTGTAGATCCTAATAGTATATCTGTCTCTGATGCTGAAACTGAAAGTGGTCATAAAAATGATGCTCCTGATAAGGAGGAAGTTGAGGAAGAACCTGAGAAGCACACTAAGAACACTAGTTACCCTAAGGAAGATTTTATTGCTAATAAACATGGTAGTGAAAGAGAGCCTTGGGTGCAGAAACCTATGCCTTTTCCTAATAAGAAACACAAGTCAAAGGAGGAAAAATACTATAACAAGTTTTGTGAGTGGATGAAACCTTTATTTTGCAAATTCCTTTGACTGATGCTATTAAGTTGCCTCCTTATTCAAAGTATACGAAGGATATTGTCTCTAATAAAAGGAAGATTCCTAATGAGGAAATTTCTACTTTGCTTGCTAATTATTCCTTCAATGGTAAGGTTCCAAAGAAACTTGGTGATCCAGGTACTCCAACTATTCCTTCCTCTATTAAGAATAATTATGTTAGAACTGCTTTGTGTGAATTGGGAGCTGGAGTTAGTGTTATGCCTTTTTAATCTCTACAAGAGTCTCCAGCTAGAAAATTTGATACCAACTGATATATCTTTGCAAATGGTTGATAAGTCAACTACTATTCGTGTTAGTATATATGAGGATGTTCCTGTTCAAGTGGCTCATAATTTCTTTGTTTTAACTGATTTTGTTGTACTTGAGATGCTTGAAGATGATAATATGTCTATTATTCTTGGGAGACATTTTCTTAATAGTGCAGGTGCTGTCATCAATTGTAATGAAGGAAAAGTAACTTTTAATATTAATGACAAAGAGCATACTATCTATTTCCCCAAGAAGATTGAGAAGAGCTATTGCCTGAATTCCATTGAAAATATTGAGAGCATCAAAGTTGGAGAAATATATTGTCCCATTCCACAAGAAAGTTTTGAAACTATTATGATTGGGACTATTGCTATCAAGTTTGAGGTAACATGATCACTTTGTGGAATGCAAAGTTTTATCTCATTTGAAATTGTTTTGGTAACAAGACTTGATCAACCTTGTTAACAAAATGATTTTAATGAACAAAACAATGCTTTCATAGTGGTTATACTTGCTCACTTTTATTTTTCTCTTTCCTAGTATTTGCTCTTCCTCTTGTTAGCTTTAGTTTTGCTAGTTGTTTGCTTGTTAGAGTGTCTTAGAACTTCTGTAGTTTTGGTTTTGGTTTGCTTTTTGCTTCTTATAAAAAATCTTTTTCTGCGAGAAAATCAATTTCCTTACCCTGAAAATTGGCCAAAAATAAAGTTTCCCGAAATAATCCAGAAAATTCATATTAAATTTTCCCTAAAAAAAGGGGCAGAGGGACACCTGGAGTAGCGCAGGGGGACCCACCAGGCCAGCACACCCCCTGGTGGCGCGGCCAGCCCCAGGTGGCGCCTGGCCTAGGTGTGGCCCTCCAAGTTGTCTCCTCCCAGCTACTTCTTTCTCTCTCTCCCGAAAAACCCCGGAAAACTTTCTCAAGCTCGAGTTCCTACTGTTCTTGCTCCCGATGTTCGATCTCCTTGCTCAACCCATCTTTGCTGCTGATTTTTGGAGGGATTTCTCCTTGGTATGTGCATCCTCCGCTTGTCCAATTAGATTTGTGATTGGTAGATTGCATCTTGAGTATTTTGCTATTGTAGGTGACAGGTTGTTGTAACACCCTCAGAATCGGCCCTATGCAAGTTTCAGCGATCCCCGCCAAACCCGCCTAGAAACGATTCAAAGGTGCCCATCAGGCACTTTCGTGCAGGTGGAAAATGAAGTAATATCATTACACAATAGTCCTTGATGGAACCCAGAGAACAAATATATACAACAGCGACTCAAAGAGTCAAGAATACAGATATACAATAGAAAGATCCAAAACAATTTTAAAACGATACAACGTCCGAGTGCGGACAAGATGCAAATTGGTCTAAGAGCCCTGAAGAATAACCAATGGCGTCCATAACCCTGCCCAGGCCAAGCCGGAAGGGTAACCCTGCTAACGGCGTCGATCTCAAAACCTGCTTAAACAAAAGGGGTGCTGACAAAGGGCAAAGGAAAAAGAGAACGGTCAGTACTGAGGCCAGTACACGACGAGACTAGAATTCGGCGGTCCTCGCCTACATAGGTATGGTGGACTGAAGCGGAAGCGCAGCATGCACTAAACAACCTATAGAGACTCAATACAACTGGCGGCTATCAGATAGGGATAAGAAAGACCTCTTCGGATCCAACCTAGAACTATCACCAAGCATACCCATCCTGGTATTTCCCCCTCGAGACCAAACGAGGAAGTCAACCGAGGAACTCACAAAGTTGGCAGTTTTATTCATTCCGTTATAGTTGCGGCAATTACTAGTCAGGTATAGATAGCATGAGTCATCCTGATATAATAAGCAGTGGGCAGTTTTAGTTAACCATTCCGTTGTAGTTGTAGTACTTACTAGTCAGATACATATAGCATGAGGCATCCCAAAACCCAGCAGTTGTTGATACTTTTATTTAGCCATTCCATTGTAGTTGCAATACTTACTAGTCAGATACAATGGCAACAGGTGACATCACAAACCAGCAATTGTTGACACTTTTATTTAGCCATTCCATTATAGTGGAGCTGATTACTAGTCATTATAAAGTCAAATTTATAGCACTACTTTAGTTATAGTTGTCTATTATCGAGATACTATGCTCCAAGTCGTCCATAACCGCGGACACAGCTTTCAGAAAGTTTTACCCTGCAGGGGGGCACAAATAGCAACACACGCACGATCAACCTCGGGAAAAACCAAATGAAAACCCAACGAGGCATCACGACAGAGCAATTGCAAGATTCATATAAATTTCAGGGGGCCACCCCACCAAGCTACCCGCGACGAAGTTGGCCGGCTCCGGAACGGACCCAGAGGTTTGCGTCAATGGCTGTAAACGACTGGGAACCCGAAAGTGTGACTGGGCTTGCCGATACCGCGAAAACACTCCGCTTACCTAAACAGTACAGGCGCTCCACGTGCAATCATAAATAAAGCAGTAAAGCATGACATAAGTACAGGATAGTAATAAAGCTCCAAACTAGTTTGTGGCCCCAAGAAATAATATATGACTCAAGCTCTGGCTAGGGGGATTCATGGTCCCACATGCGGATAGTGCGAATATTCAAAGAACAGGTATCAAGTACTCGGGGTCCTATGGGACACAAATGGATGGTTAAAAACCAAATAACATCTATTGCCCACCTGTGCCTCTGCATTATTTACCTACATCAATTTTAGTTGTTAAACAGTAATTAAAGCCATGATCATCTCCAACATAAAGCATATGGCAGTCTTCCAACAACTGTGGTACTTGACAAGACGCAACAGCACTTGAGCAAGCAACTACGACACGCAAGTCCAACTATCTACCAAACAACAGGTAATAGGATGTGTCCAAGGCAATATAAGGCTGCAAGGGATATCACGGGTAAGAAAACTAGAGCATCGCAACACAGATAGAAATAGATCAACAGGAGGGAATAAAGACTATAAAAGTAAGATAGGTAGAAAGGGGGAGAATTCTCGCCTGGAAAACATTGCCGAAGGTTCATCCGAAGATCGGGTCGACACTCGCATCAACTCATCGGCCTAATCCATGAAGAAGCAAAGCACTAGAAGAAACACCGGATGCACTATTTAATGCTACGGCAAAAGTTCGAGCATGATGCATGTATGATGTATGACATGGCAAAGATGCGATGCAATTAGGCATTATTAAGCGGAACCGGGGTCCCGACATTTATTGGATGGTTCATGTTGTTTAGATACCCCGCAATTTAAATGTTGTCTTATCAAGCCAAAACATGTCACCGGTTCGCTACACAAATTTAATTGGGACCAATATAAGACTAGAAAAGCCCACATATGGCCTCCATATTTAATTATTAGGTGAGTCGACAAAATACCCCCAAACCATAATAGGTATGCCAGGATGCTCAATTCATATGCAACAAGTGATAATATCATTTTATTATAAAAATAGGGGCTTCGGATAGGGGTCACACATGGCGGTCGAAGATCTTGGGTTCCTTGAGGGTTCGGGTCCGGTCTCAGACTCCAGGACCGGGCTTCAGATCATCGGGGGGTTCAGGCTTCCGAATTCCAGGAGGAGAGCTTCACGCCATCGGGTCCATGAGGTAGCTTGATGTCCCATGATGAAGATCTTGACATCCAGACGTGGCATCGGGGATTCTTCGTGTGCCTTCGATAACTTGTTCACACCAATACACAAGCAGATAACATGTATACCGCAGGAAAACACCGGGTGCACAAGGACGCACGCGAAGCTGACAGATGTTCACTGCTTTGCAAAGAGGCACAAGGATGGATGCATCCTGGCGAGGAAGGTGCGCATGCGGCGCATGGGGAACGGCGACGCGCTCCGCGCTGTTGGCAGAAGAACATCCTGAGGCAGCAGCTCAGAGGTTTGCGGAGGACGTCTTGGCCGGCGGCAGGGCACGGCTGGAGAGGGGTCAGGGTCACCGGTCACAGCGGCGGATGACGCTGATCGAGGGGATGAGGGCGCCTGGGGACGGCGGTGCTCGGGTCTGGCTCACAGAAGGCAAGGCGGCGACGGACGCAGAGAGCTTTGCGGCAAGGAGGTGACCAGCTCGACGACGGGGGCGCAGCAGCGGCAGCGGGGGTACCGCGGTTGCTGGCGGCGGCAGGCGCGCGCCCTGCGGGTCGGGGAGACGGCGAGGAAGGCATCGGGCTTGGAGGCATGGCCGACGAGGGAGAGGGGTACCTCGTCGAGGGCGAGGCGCACGCAGCCGGAGGATAGGAAGGAGGCGACCGGCTCCAAGAAGCGGAAATCAAGCAGGGGGTGGGGTCGAGCAGAGGAAGAGCCCTAGCAGCGGGGCTGCTCGTAGGTGCGGGCGATAGGGGAGAGGCGCCCACGGCATAGGGCGGCGGAGCCTAGGACTCGGCAAGGAATAGGACGGCGCTTAGGGGAGAGGATGGTGGCAAGCGGCGGCGCCTGGCGAGGGGAGAGGGGGTGGGGAAATGGGAGGTGGAGGCGGTGGTTCGCAAGCAGAAGAGGAAGGAAGGAGGGGGTCGCGGGCGGCCTGGGGAGCGGGGTGCGGTGCTATTGGGTCCCGCGTGGAAGAGTTACCAGAGAGAGGGCGGGGATCAGGATTCTGTTGACCGCGTCGATCATACGCAGGATGGCTAGGGGTCTGGTCGGGGTGGTGGGGTATTGGGTGCGTGCGAGTGCCAGGGAGAGTGGCGGCGGGGTGGATGGGAAGGAGTGGAGGCTGTGGTAGGTCTAGGTTAGATTAGGGTTATGGTTTTGTGGTTGGGGTTGGTTTAGGTTTAGGGTTTATTTGCTGGGTTGTAGGTGGACTCCGGTCGGTCCATTGGGCCTAGCCGGTTGTCTGCCTCCCCAGTTTTAAAACAATATGTTTTATTTATTTAGTTTATGTTAAATAGTATTTGATAAATAGTTCAGATAAAATAAAAGATCCGGACGGACCGATGGTTTTGGTTTGAACAAAGAGAGAATATGTAGAAGACAAAATACACTTTTAGCAAGACAGTTTTTAAACAAACAATATGCATGCAGATGTCATGATGATACATAGAGACAAGACATGCGATTTTCTAGTAGTGGTTTTACCCGGGGTGCTACAGTTGTGTGAGCTTGCATGCTTGTTCTATGCTTAGAGATTTCATTTTGATGCATGTTTAACCCTCTAGCAAGTGCCTATGGTAGTTCCTCATCATTTATCAACTTGGAATTACTTGGTTTGATGTTTGTCTAAAAATTTCAGAAAAGAAGATGAGTGCATACCAACTGCATCAACATGATTTGATGGTACCTGATGAAAGTCCATCGTGAGGAAGAAGTCTTCCCTTCCATATATCCATGCCCTGAATTTATGAGAGCCACGGGAATCTTCCAGGATTTCCAAACTATGATTACTAATGCAGGTGTTGGAACACTTTGTTGAAGAGGAACCATATCAAGCTAACCATGGCTGTGGTGCTGGACTTCCGGTTTATTTGGTCCTTGTCTAACCCCATGGTCCATTATAAAATTTACAACATAGCCGTTGACCTGCCTTTTGTTGATTTTTGTGCAGCTATTAGAGTACCACATTGGGGATCTTGTGAGAAGATCAGGGAGAGGCCTAAGCCACTTATGGATTTATATGTTGAAATTTGCCAAGGTTGTGACTTCTCAAATGAAGGTGGTAAATTTCGGAACATTCAGTTCCCATCCATTAGATATTTTGCCTATTTCATTACCAAGTGTGTTCTTGCTAGAAAGACTGCTAGAAAGTTATCTTCATTTGATCTAGCTTTTGTCTCAGCTGCTTTGAATAGGGATAGATCTTACAACCTGGGTGCTTTGATAGCTTACCGTCTTACCACCAACCACGAGAAGGGTGGAATTTGTGGAGGTCCCATTGCCTCTCGTTTGCTAGATTTTCATGGTTTAGAACCTCACCATTCAGATTATCGGTTCCCCATAGAGAGACTCGATCTCAATTCCATGGTTCAGCATAATTTTGTTTCTTCTTGGGCTACTGTGAGAGATTTACCGTATGAGATATCCTTTGTCAAGCATGGTTGGAGAGGGAGTAGGACTGAGAAAGTAGTCTATTTGCCTGCACCTGCTTTGTTTAATTTTGATAATAGGCAAGGATGGTCGCTCACGGAGGAAGAGTTTGACACATACGTGATGGAGCTCTCCCAGCAAGAGGAGAATGTTGGAGAGGATGCCGAAGATGATTCGGTTCAGCCCTCCAACATGGGGGAGTCTTCATACCAGCAACCCTCCTATGATTGGAGCGTGTCTTCTTCTTCATCGCGAGGGCCTGATTTTGATCATTCCTATGATGACCCACCAGCTTGGCGTTACTACCCGCGCTATTGAGCCCCACTTAGGCCAAAATCCTAAGCTTGGGGGGAGGTACACCGACATCACACTCATCTATATATCATGTTTCGTTGGTTCTTTGTGTATCCATGTTTCGCTTTCTTTTTGGCTTTCGTTTCTTCTTTATCAAAACAAAAAAGACCAAAAATATTTTCGTCGTTTCTCTTGGTTTGTTTGTTTGGTTTTTAGCTTTGGTTTGCCTTATGAAAAAATCCAAAAATATTTTGCTTTGTTTGTTTTTGCTTTGTGTGCTTGCTTTAAAAAATTGAAAAAACCAAAAATATTTGTTGTTCTTCTTTGGTTTTGTGAAGTTCTTTGCAGGGTTCAGCAGTCCTCAGTGGAGTTTGGTTTCATGTTATTATTCAAGCCACACAAGTGAAGAGGAATAATGAAGATTAAGACAACTTGAGGTGTGGTAAGAGGCTGGTAACGAACTCTATTTGTTTTCATTTTTGTACATATACTCATCATTATGGGCATGCTTAGTCTGTTCATGTATGAAGTATGTTATTTATGGATGCTTAGTAGTTCTTGCTTTCTTATGATTAGCTCCAGCTTGATAATAGTTGGTAGCATGTCTTATGAATGTTTGCTTGCATTGTTCTATTCATAACTTGGTATGATGTTGTGGTATCCTCCTCTGAATGTTTCATGTGAATCGACTTGGCACATGCTCACGCATGCATATGACTGAACAATAGTCAGTTTAGCCTCGATGATTTATTTTGCCTCAGAGTAATTTTATCACTTTCATGCCATAATTAATTATGTTTTGTTGCAAGCATGATTATGAAAGTTATTGCTCTCTTGTTTGTCGCTCCCTCTCTATTGCTAGCCTTCACTTGCACTGAGTATGAGCTCTACTCGTGTTTCTAACTCCCCAAAAACCATTATTTCCAAAGTGTCCACCATACCTACCTACTAGCATCATTTGCTATTCCGTGTATATTCATTATGCTTTGTTTTCTTCCAAATAGAATGTTTGCTTGTTTTGAGAAAGTTAGTTAGTAAAGCTCTCACGAACTTGATGGCACACTTTATTTCTTGCACTTAATAAACCTGAACCATTGTGACTGTTCATGAAATTTATATGCTTGAAAATTATAGGCTGGGAATTAGCAGAACCGTGCTGTCACGGGGAACGCTTTCAACATTGCACCGGTACTTTGTACCCAGTTGATATCATGCTCTTTTGTTTACGGATGTCGTCGGTGTGAAATAAAAGGGAAGCATGTAAATTCATGGAGTTATATATATATATATATGTGTTAGATAAACGCCTGGGCAGCTATCCTAAGCCATGCCTAATCATGGTGGAAACTTGCAGCATAACCATAATGAGCAATTTGTGAAGCATCCTCAATAAAAACCTATGCAAATAGCAAATAAAAATATCGCTGAGATGCTCATTGTCTGCTTGCCTTGTCATTTTGATTATGAGATAGCTCATGTATCATGTGCAAGGGGTACCCCATTGGCGGTTCTCTATGATACGCATGTATTTACTATGACAAGAACTTGCCGGTAACTAAAGTTGAGTAGCATGAGGATAGGCTCTCGTATTCAAGGGACATGAGATTTCCAATTTATGGTCTGTCAAGCATATAACTCATATTGGACCTCACTTTCACCATTAACCATCTAAAGATGCCTATGATAGGGGCAATGAGAGATCGAAGCTAATGAGTACCTTACTTTCATCATTTGGAAGCCTTTCAAACCTTTCAAAATGTTTTCACTTCCTTGTTGAGTCACCACTTATTTTATGAGCACCTTCTTGAGAGCATAGTTGTCATTCTTAGTGTAATGTGATTGTCTCAAAACCTTGTTAATTATGTCATGACTTTGATGCTTGTATCTCTGATATCTTTACTTCTAGTCTTCACTTGAACTTCAGAGGTGCCTTGACATTTATGTTTTGCTCTACAAACAAAGGCAATCGAGATACCACTATATCATACCTTTTTATGAGCATTGCAATGTTGCTTATGTTTATGTTTCATGCTGCTTATTATTATTGAGTTGGAATCTATTCATAGCTTGCAATGACTATTGAGTAGACTAGTTGCATACTCCTTATTTTGAATTATCTAAGTATCTACTCCTGTGCTGAGAATATTTACATCATATGAAGCAAATGTGTTCGTGAAAGTTCTTTTATCGCACTCAGTTTTCAACTAAATTACTTGAGGACAAGCAATAAACTAAGTTTGGGGGGAGTTGATACGTCCAAAATGTATCTACTTTCCCGAACACTTTTGCTATTGTTTCTCCTCTAAACTTATGTGATTTGGATACAACTAACACAGACTGATGCTGTTTTTAGCAGAATTACCTTGGTGTCTAGTTTTTGTGCAGAAAATCAACTATCAGGAAAAATCCCAGAAAATATGCCAAAAATCTTATTTCACTAGAAGACTCGCGGAGCCAGAATACGAGACGGAGTGGGGCTCTAAGGGGCCCATAGCCCCTGTCGCGCGGGCTAGGCCTAGCCGCGCCTGGAGGGGGTGTGGCCGCCTCAGGCACCCCTCGGCCTCCCTCTTCGCCTATAAGTTGCCTTCTGACCTAAAAACTCAGGGGGGGGGGTTCGACATTTTTTCAGAAAGAGTTCTGTTGCGCCGCCACCATCAGAAACCGTGATTCAGAACCAGAAACTCCGTTCTGGTACCCTACCGGGACAGGGAATTTGGAGAGGATCATCGCCACCATCATCAACAACGCCTCTCCATCAACCATCCATGTTTCGCTCATCCATGAGTGAGTAATCCCCTGCTATAGGCTATGGGGATGGTAGGGATTGGATGAGTTCTATCATGTAATCGAATAAGATTGTTAGGGCATGGTGCCTAATATCTCTATTAGTGTTATTTGACTTTGTTGCAACTTGTTGTGCTTAATGCTTGTCACTAGGGCCCGAGTGCCATGATCTCAGATCTGAACTTATTATTGATTCATGATGATAGTATTGTTTGTGATCTTATCTGCAAGTTGTGTACACATATCATTATCCGGATCCAAAGGCCCCGAAGTGACAGAAATTGGGACAGCCGGAGGGGATGGCTGTGATGTGAGGATCACATGTGTTCATGGAGTGTTAATGCTTTGCTCTGATGATCTATTAAAAGGAGTACCTTAATATCCGGTAGATTCCCTTGAGGCCCTGCTGCAAAGGGCTGGCATGGCAAAAGATGTTGTACAACTTCTCATTGCGAGCACGTATGACTATATATGGAACACATGACTATGATTGTTTAGTACTTGGATGCTCTATCTTATATATCTGCAATTGCCCTAGATCTTGAAGTTACATGTTTAGACTTGTCCATGCAACGCCCATCCATCCATCCCTATGCCTACCGCACTCATATCCTACTGTTTACTGCTACTGTTACTATTGTTCTTGTTTTACTGCTGTTGTTGCTTTTCTATTGCTACTATAAAACTGTTGCTACTGATAAACTGCTGTGAGCAAGACTATTTTCAGGTACAGCTGAATTGACAACTCAGTTGTTAAGACTTATAAATATTCTTTGGATCCCCTTGTATCGAATCAATAAATTGGTTAATACTACCCTCGAAGACTGTTGCGACCCCCTATACTTGTGGGTCATCAGTGAGGATGCTCCATACGTCGGCTGTGATGGGGCGCCTTAGGGCACCAGCTATGAGGGGTTGAAGTAGAGCGACTGTACTAAAGTTATTAATCATGTTTGCTATGATAATGAGTCCAATGTTTGGCATTCACGACTCTGTCATATAAACTTTGGTTGCATGACACAACTAGCTAATATGTGTTTAATTCCTAAATTTATCACTGTCAAAGGTTCAAAGTGCCAAGTTTGTGTGCAAGCAAAGCAACCCCGCAAGTCTCATACGGCCGCGGAACCGAGAAACTTAGCACCACTAGAACTTATACATTCAGATCTTTGTGAGATGAATGGTGTGTTAAAAAGGTGGAAAAATATACTTTATGACGTTAATTGATGACTCCACTAGATATTGCTATGTTTATCTTCTGAAATCTATAAATGAAGCTTTGAACTACTTCAAAATCTATAAAGCTAAAGCAGAAAACCAACCTGATCTTAAAATCAAGCGACTAAGGTCGGATCGTGGTAGAGAGTACTTTTAAAAGGAATTTGATTTATTCTGTATGTAACATGGTATTATACAACTAGTGCAAGAATTACAACAAGATCTATATGGGATGGATAAAGATGATGGTGGTGATGAAGATGCAACGTTTGATGAAGATGGAGATCGATGCCTTGGCCTCCCGGATCTGCGTAGGGTGAAGATGGATCCCTAGGGCAAGTTCCCCCTCCAGATGCCTTCTGGAGGTTAGGTTTCGGCGATTTCTGGGTGTTCTGTATGTCGTCTTCCCGAACCAGTTGCACGGGTGAAACTATTTGAGGAGGCGGAGGCGGCACCAACTATATGGTGGCAACTATACGGCGGCCCACCATATAGTTGGTCGTCAACTCTTATGTCTTCGTTTCTCGCTTTGAGTTTTCTTCTGGTATTATTAATATTTCTCAAATAAGCGATTTACGTAGTTTTTGGCTCCTTTTCTCTCCAGTACAACTGTTCCAAGAATTGTGTCCATTGGATCCATCATCTGATTTGATCCTGGTGAAAATAAACATAAAAAATACACGCGAACGCTGTAAAATACCAAAATCTTGTATCTAATATGCAAAATAATAATGTAAAACATGATGCAAATATGCACTCATCACCTCGCCACACCACGTCTCGCCTCATCATGATGCGTACGCGCCACGGGTTACGGGAATCTCGCCGAGCCAAGCTTTATTTTGTTATTTGAGAAATTAATTATGAGTTATTAACGAACGCATTAATCAATCGGCTGTTTTCGGTTTTTATGGATCATGGGCTATTACTGATTCGGACGTGGGCTGTGCCCCACGATCTCCCTGACCTGCATTATATAAGCGTCTGCGCTAAACCTAATCGGCAATCGACACACGCACCTACTTCTAGAACCTTGCGCCGTCGCCTTCGTCTTCCCTATCCCAGCTTGCGGCGTGCACCGCAGATCGGGATAGTAAGCCTCCGGAATCTTGCCTCTTGTGAACCTAAACGGGTGAGGGGCGATCAGATTTTTGGGGAGCGCTCAAGCGCGACTATTGACTACCACGCCGTCGGTCGCCAACGAGTTCCCGAACGACGACTTCTTTCCGGACGTCACCGACCTCTTCGTCAACCTCAACATGAGCGACATCTCTGCCGCTGCTGCACCCTCTGCTATTGCTACAGCTGCAGCCACTGCCATCACTGCACCGTATGTGATCTCAATCTATCTCTTTCAGATGTTGCTAGAGTTTCTAGTTCTAGCGTTTGGTGTAGATGTGATAGGTTTATCTTGTATAGATATAATCTGTTCATATACTTTGTTGATCTGCATGATTGGTTTTAGTACCGTTTGTATGATCATGATTTATCAGTTTATTATTCATATTGAATCATATGAATTGTTTTTTATATTTTCAACAAAACCTATTAAATCCAAAACTTTCAAAACTTTGTAACCTATAAATAACACATTATGTATTTACACATTATTTTTGTCACTTAGATGAATTTCATGTATATGTATGTCTTTGTATTTATTTTATTATCATTAAATAACATGGCAGAGAGCTATCTCTAAGGTCGATAGAGGTCTCGAGTAAATACAAGCGGCATTTATTAATTTACTTCTAAAATATAACAAAATATCTACGTATATGTGATCCATCCTCCAAACATTTGGATTGTTTGTTTTTGTGTGTGTTAACAATCAGCACATCACATGTCTTTGTGTTCTTGAAATGGTGTCATTCGGATCAAGTTGCATCAAATGCATCGAAATTTTCCTTGGGTTGCTATGAAATATACATTAAAATGCTTGCCCTATACTTAGTAAAAATATACCGGTAAGTTTGCACATGATACCGTTTTCTTGATTTAACCTGTAATTTGTATAAGGGAATCTCCACCGGTGACCTAATAGCACCCTCAATAGGCATACTAAAGTTCTAGATGATAGAATACGTATGAATGTATAATGGGTTAGTTGTATATTTGTACCTAACCATATATTGACCACTTGATCTATATACAATGAGAAAAATATGCTGGTACGTGTTGTGCCCAGCCAGCCCACAATCCACTTATTCATCTAGGTTTTTATGGTATCAGATCCAACCCTGACCTAGCCGGCGCTTCTGCCTTCCACCGCCGCCACCGTGTGGGCGATGGCTACCAACGTCACCTCCTCGAGCATCTCGGCCCCGAGTCTTCCTCAGGTGGCGCCCCATATGGCGCCGTCTCTTCCGTTGACGACGCCGCCTCTCACGACGATGACCACGACCACGACACCCTTCGTCGCGTTGTCCGTCATGCCCTCCACGACGCCTCTTGCGCCCTTTGTTGCACCCCCCGTGGATCCCTATGCTGCATCGCCGCCGGCATCCTATGCCGCAGCCTCGCCATACTCCCACTGGGGACCTCATCCCCTATTCATCGATCTACAGCGATGCCCTGTACATGGCCTCGACATATACGCTCTCGGGCTTCACCGCACCCAACATTGCAAGCTCGACCTTCGGGACGATCACGCGCCCGTCTTCCTTCCAGGGGGCGGGGTCCTCCTTCGTCAATGCCCCTCTCCCCACCTTCGCCAACACGTCAACGCTGGACATCATAAACATCCAGTCCGTGATCACCATCCGCCTCAACAGCGAGAACTTTTTGCTCTAGAGAGCCCAAGTTGCTCCACTTCTCCGCAGCCAACTTCTGATGGGGTATTGCGACGAGTCCCTCCCCTGCCCCCAGATCATATCGGGGTCATGCACACTGGCGGGGCGGTGCTGCACAGGCCAATCTGGCTCATCAACACTAGATCCAACATGACCAGTCCATCCTCTCGGCCTTCATCTCCTCGATGACCGAGGGTGTCCTCGGGATGGTGATGTTCACCAACTCTTCCCGTGAGGCATGGGAGACTCTTAATGGCGCCTTTGCGTACACTTCCATTGCCCGCTCCTCCGGCATCCATCAATAGATGGCGGATTTGAAGAAATACGTTCAGACGATCAACGTGTACTTCCACAAGATGAAGGCCCTTGCTGACTCCCGGGCGAGCATCGGCGAGCCTCGCCGTGATGCGGAGTTTATATCCTATCTCCTTTCTGGTCTTGACAAGGACTATGACACCCCCTATCAGGTCGTCAATGCGCGCCAGGGCGCCATGCCCATCCGTGACCTCTACTCCCTCCTTCAGGCCACGAAACATCGCAACTCGGTGAGGTATGCTGCCGAGGCGTCAGCGCACTCCTTCCCTGCCGCGCACACCGCGGCCTACGGAGCTCATGCAACATATGCTGCTTATGGTGGCGGGAGCAGGCCCCCTCCTCGGCCGCCAGTGCCATATCTCCCTCCTGCTGCTTACGTGCCTCCTTATGCACGTCCTCCGGAACCTGGCTACGTGCCCACTCCGGCCTATGCTCCACAGCCATGGCCACCACCACCACCTTCTGGTGGCAAAGGGAAGAACGGTCAAGGTCATGATGTACTGTGCCAGCTCTGCGGCATCGCCGGTCATCCCGCGTCACGCTGCTACAAGTGCTTCAACAAGGACTACCTTGGACTTGGCAACAACGGCAGTGGGGCTAAGCGACAGCTCGCCATGGCGATGGTGGCAGCACCAGTGCCTGGCTACGCGCTCGTGCCCGCTCCCGGCTATGCACCCGCACCGGCTGGTACCCCGGCTGCTCCTTCACATATGGTGGATCCCGCGTGGTACACGGACTCAAGCGCTTTGCATCACATCACGCTTGAGCTGGACAAGCTCACCATGAGTCAGCCCTACTACGGCACCGATCAGGTTTATGCTGCAAACGGAACAGGTATGCATATTCATAATATTGGTCATGCATATATATACCTACTTTGTTGTCTAGATCACTTACACTAGATCGTGTTCTTCATGTTCCTGATGCTACTCGTAATCTTTTGTCCATGAGTAAACTTTCTCTTAATAATAATGTGTTTATTGAAATTCACCCTTATGATCTTTTTGTAAAGGATCAGGACACGCGGGAGCCTATCCTTAGAGGTCGTCAACTTGGTGGTCTCTATGAGATTAAAGCCCTTGTCATCAAACAGGCGCTCAGCAGTGTCAAGGTATCACGTGATATGTGGCATCATCGTCTAGACCACCCAGCTTTACAAATCGTTCAACATGTTCTCCGAGCCATGATTTGCCATCTATCTTAGAGTCAAATAAAGTTACTTCAGTGTGTGATGCATGTCAACAAGAGAAGAGCCATCAATTGCCTTCTCCTTGTCTTCTTGTGTAACACAGTATCCGTTAGAGATTATTTATTCTGATGTTTGGGGTCCTGCGCAAGTATCTGTCAGTGGACATCGTTTTTATGTGAGTTTTGTTGATGCTTATAGTTGTTTCACTTGGCTATATTTGCTTAAACATAAATCTGAGGTGTTTCATGTCTTTACTCAGTTTCAGAAACATGTTGATTGTCTCCTTAATCGCAAAATTTTGCATGTTCAAACTGATTGGGTGGGGAGTATGAGAAACTTCATCCCTTCTTTAACAACCTTGGTATCTCGCATCATGTGTCTTGTCCTCGCACCCATAAATAAAATGGCACTGCTGAACATAAACATAGACACATTATTGAGACTGGCTTACTTTACTTGCTCATGCGCATCAGGCCCTCTCTGTTATTGGAGTGATGCGTTTGCCACATCTTGTTTTCTTATAAATAGGCTTCCCAGTCGTGCCACTCACATGAAGACTCCTCTTGAGTGTCTTCTTCATGAAACACCTAACTATACCTTTTTTAAGGTGTTTGGGTGTGCCTGTTGGCCACATCTTCGACCATATAATACTCATAAACTCGATTTTCGTTCTAAGAAGTGTGTGTTCTTAGGCTATAGCTCTCTCCATAAAGGGTACAAGTGTCTTCATGTTCCGTCCAAGCGCGTCTATATCTCCTGCGATGTTATCTTTGATGAGAATCATTTTCCTTTTTCAAACATGCCAGATATTGATAGCTGTGAGATTCGATACATTTTTAATGGCTTTTCTTGATGGTTTTCGTTTGGATTTGATGGTTTTCTAGCTTTACCTAACGCTAATACTTTGGTAGCAAAGAAAACTTGGTTTTTAATGTATGTTTCAGGTTCTGAACATTAATAGAGGGTTTTAACAGGAAAAATACAATATTCAGGTAAAAACAAGCAAGTCCCTTTTTGGAAGCAATCGAGGGAGGCAACCAGTAGCTTTAACGAGCAACTATACGGCGAGAATATTTTCTCTGGCCGTATAGTTCCCGCCGTATAGTTGCCACCTCCTATGTCTTGTCAAAAGGGACAACTTTCATGAAGAGGCCAAGAGTGAAAAGACAACACAACAGCCGCCGTTCGATCCAGAAGGGAGAAAGAAGAGATTTGAAGAAGAAGGGGAAGACGTTCTTCATCTCGCTCCTCGATCTTCGACCTCCTAGCCACCACACCTCCATAGACATTAGAGAGATCTTCACCTTGCAAGATTAGGGTTTGAGATTGTTTCCTCCCATCTTGAATTGTGTTGGATTTATTTTCTATTCTTATTATGGATCTCCACGGTAATATCAAGAAGAACTCCCTTTATTTAATTATATCGATGATGCTTTCTTCTCTCATGTGTGAGTAAGTTCCTTTGGGCACGGGAGATGTAAGTGATTGGTGAGATGTAATGTGCCTATATATTTTCCATTAGTTTGTGATTGATTCTAGTTACTATATTATGTGTGCTTGACTATCTGTGGGATGCTTATTGCTTGTTGTCCAATTAAGGGCCCAGACAACATGATACTTTGTTCTACATAGATAAGATCTTGTTTGCTAGCAGACCGGCGACCCCCGAGTGACACGGGGATATCAATGGAAAACTAGTTGAACTCGAGGAGCACGAGGAGCCACTGTGCTTATTTCATTAGTCCGATCTAAGGAGCTTAATTGCTAAGCAACCTGAAGGATCTTAATCGCCTGGTGACTGACCATGGTTTTGGTAACAAACTAGTAGGATTATTGAAGTTGGGATGAAATCTACCAAGAGGAGTTCTGGCTAATTATGGGTTGCTCGCCTACACACATACTTATAAGATTATAATTGTTACACTTATCACTCATCCACTGGCACATTCACTATCACCATGAACTGTATCTCCCCGCGCCTACTTTGTCATTTGTAGAAAACAACAAACAATCAAATCGTTCTTTACTTTTATGCTTTTTATTTCTAAAGTTTACATTTTAGTTTTAGTTAAATACATTCATTTTAATCCAAATCTTGTTCTTATTTCAGCACTTGCAGTTAATTCACTCAAAGGCCTATGACAACTTTGAGTGAGACATAGACTTCATTCATAAACACTTACCTTTGGGCTCCCTGTGGGATCGATATCTTAACTTTAAAACTAGCTACAAATGATCTGTGCACTTGCGGTCATCAAGGTGTTACTACTACAAAATGGTCTCCCTAGGAGACTAAGGATCTACACGCTCTCGTAGGACCTATCTACCAGATTATTTTGATCGCGTACCTATTCAAAGGCGCGAGAAAACTATTGAAAAACTTTTGAGATCAAATAAGGTTGAAGTTGAAAACTTGAGTCATTTCATGGAAATCATGTCCATTCATAGGACAACTCCTAAAAAACCTGAGAAAACCCTCAGAGAATACAGTGCTCCAAATTCTTCTTATCTTAAACAACCAATAGAATTTCCTAATCCTGGAGTAAGAGAATATCTATTTTATGGTGAGATTATTAAAATTTTGCAGGAAAAATCTTTAAGTGGAAGGGAAGATGAAGACCCAGGAAGACATCTTGGAGAGTTTGATGATGTGATAACATCAATTGGACCAAAAGGTTTGCCTAGAGATTTCTCACGTCTAAAATTATTTTGTTGGTCTCTTAAAGGTTAGGCTCTAGACTAGTTATATTCTCTCCCTCATGATTACATTAAATGTTGGGAAAACTGTATTGTTAGATTCATAAACAGATTTAATCCTTTTAAAAAGGTAACTGAAATTAGAAAGAATATAGGCAATTTCAATCAAAACATGGGAGAAAACTACCCACAAGCTTGGGATAGATTTTTTGGAATGATCAATAGTATTCCAAATCATGGCTATTCCGAATCTACTGTTTGCCACTTATTTTACCATGGTCTTAATACTCAATGCAGAGATTTGCTTGACTTATCAGCAGGAGGATCGATAAATACTTTAACTACTAAAGCATGTTTGGAATTGATGTCTACTAGGGCTAAGAATGATTCTCTATATAATCCTAATTTTGGCACTAAGCTGGAAAAAGAAATACGTCGTATAACTCCTGATCTTATGCCTGAAGTACGCAAAACAATGAAAGAGAAAGGTATACCTTCTGAACTTGTTAAGGAAAGAAAAGTAGATTTGTTACAAGTTTTTACTGAAGAAGATAAAACTAGAAAAGTTTTTCAAGAATTAAAACATCGACATGCCAAATCTCATAACAACCTGCATAAGGAATTTCAAAAACATAGAAGATTTTGGCAGAACTCACGGAAAATTATGATAAGATTGGCCAAGAAATAAAATTATTTCACAATACCTTAGTATGATTGAAACCCAATGTGAACAAATAGCATCTGGTTATCAAATTTTTCTTCAAGATGATATAGATATTCATGTTTCTACTAATGTTGTTACAGGACCATTAGGACCACCAGAATATGAAGCTGAAAAAAGAGCGAAGGGAAAAAGCCTTGCTCAAAACAAGCCAACAATATGACGCACTGGTGGATCCTTGATACATCCAAAACGTATCTGCTTTCCTGAACACTTTTGCTATTATTTCTCCTCTAATTTGTGTGATTTGGATACAACTAACGCGGACTGACGCTGTTTTCAGCAGAATTGCTTTGGTGTCTCGTTTTTGTGCAGAAAAATCAACTTTCAGGAAAAATCCCAGAAAATATACCGAAAATCCTATTTTCCCAGAAGACTCACGGAGCCAGAAGATGAAGGGGAGAAGGGGCCAGAGGGGCCCACACCACCCCTAGGAGCGGGTCAGGCCTGACCGCACCAAGGCATGGTTAGGCCGCCTCGGACTCCACATCGACCTCTCCTTTCACCTACATATAACCTCTAACCTAAAAACATCGGGGGGTTCGACAATTTCTAGAGAAGAGTTCCGCTGCGCTGCCACCACCAGAAACTGCGATTCGGAACCAGAAACTCCGTTTTGGCACCCTGACGGGACGGGGAATTAGAGGAGATCATCGCCATCATCATCACCGATGCCTCTCCATCAACCATCCATGATTCCCCCATCCATGAGTGAGTAATCCCCGCTGTAGGCTATGGGGATGTTAGGGATTGGATGAGATCTATCATGTAATTGCATAATATTGTTAGGGCATGGTGCCTAGTATCTATTATTAGTGCTTTTGACATTGTTGTAACTTGTTATGCTTAATGCTTGTCACTAGGGCCCGAGTGCCATGATATCAGTTCTAAACATGTTATTGATTCATGATGTTATTATTGTTTATGATCTTACCTGCAAGTTGCTCTCTTATAATTAGTTCCAATTTGCTAATAGTTTATAGCATGTCATATAAATGTTCGCTTGCATTGTCCTATTCATAACATGGTATGACATTGTGGTATCCTCCTCTAAATGTTTTATTTGAATCCAGTTGGCACATGCTCATGCATGCATATGACTAAACAAAAAGTCAGTTAAGCCTCGATGATTTATTTTGCCTTAGAGTCCTTGCGTCACTTTTATGCCACTATTAATTTTGTTTTGTTGCAAGCATGATTATGACAGTTACCGCTCTCTCGATTGTCGCTCCCTTTCTATTGCTAGCCTTCAATTGCACTGAGTATGAGCTCTACTCGTGCATCCAACTCCCCAAAACCAAAGTTGTCAAAAAGTGTCCACCATATATACCAATTAGCATCATTGTTATTCCTTGCATACTTATTATGCTTTGTATTCTTCCAAATAAAAATGTTTGCTTGTTATGCGAAAATTAGTTAGTAAAGCTCTCATGAACTTGATGGCACATTTTATTTCTTGCACTTAATAAACTTGAACCATTGTGACTGTCTATGTAGTTATACGCTTGCAAATTATAAGTTGGGAGTTAGCAGAATCATGTTGTCATGGGGAACGCTTTCAACATTGCACTTATTCTATTTAGTTGATATCATGTGCTTTTGTTTATGGATCCCGGGTGGTGTGAAATAAGATGGGAACTTGTAAGTCCATGGAGTATGTATATGTGTTAGAGAAACGCCTAGGCGGCTAGCCTAAGCCATGCCTAATCATGGTATTGACAAGTGATACCTCAGTAGAATAATAGTTTCTTGCTTCTATATGAATTTGGCTAAGTGTAGCTTAGGCTTGCTTTGCTCAAAATAGGTTTTGCCTATCAGTTGAAAAACACTAAGTTTTTGTTTGACAAAAACTCCCAAGGAACCACCAATATACATTGGTGAACCTTTACCCTTGTTCAACCATAAGTTTTTAACTTAGAAATTGGGATGAGGAGATCCTTGATAGCTTCAATGTCTTGATGCTCAAATTGTCCGTTGCCGGGGACATGTCTAAGTACTTAGATTTTTCCTTCTCGAGAGGTGGTGCACATTCCCACAATACTCGACATGATCAAGTTAGATCCAACGCGCCAGATCTAAAGAAAATGATTCGCTCTAGATCTAATCTATACCCTACGATCCAAATCTAACGACGCTAGCTCAAACGACCAAAGCCTGGCGGAGCTGGCGATGACGACGCGGCGGCGGCGCTCTGCCAGTGATGTTCCGGCATCTATAGAGGGGGTTGGGGGCTGTGGTTTGGCTTACCAAACTCGCGAGGTCACGCTGAAGCTCAAGGTGTGCTTGGCATGGGCGGGGGCGTGCTGTGCTGGCGGAGAACCTCGTCGGAGTTTGCTCTCGCGTTGGGTGTTTACTGCCGGAGACGGAGGCGACGTTCTACGGTGCAATAAGATGATTAGAAGGCATTAGGTCATGCACAGATGCAAGGCAAACACAGTTGTAAGGACTAGGGGTCAAGGGGCGGTCTAGTTTTACCGTGATTCTTCACCGGAGTTGAGCGACGTTTCTGTCGTTCGCGGAGCTCGACGGAGACGATGACCTGGGTCACGAGCAGACAAAATAGGGGCATGAGGCAAAGCGCACGAGCAAGGGGAGTACGAAAGTATGCAATAGAGGGCAAGGGGTGGCCGGAGTTAGCCAGAATAGCTCACCGGAGTGGTTCGGGCAGCGGCGTTGCAGCTCGAAATTCTAGCAGCCTAGTGGCGGAGAGAGCGCGCTGAGTGAGGGGAAATGGTTGCAAGGAGGAGGGGGTTAAGTAGAGGGAGCTAGGCGGGGAGTTACTCGGCGAATCAAAGCCATTTAACTCGCGAAATCAACAGCAGTGACAGGGGAGGAAACAACCGGAACTGGTCGCGAGCGCATGATTTGGGGAAGATGATGAGGTGGCAGTGGGCCACGTCTGTCAGTGAGAGGGGTACAGTGAGCGCGGGTGAGAGAGAGGGGAGAGAGGGGAAATGGCCGGGTGGGCTTGTGGGCTGTTTCTGGTGTTGGGCCGAAAGGATAGCGCCGACCCTTTTCTATTTCCTTATTCATTTTCCTTTTCTAATTTGATTTTCAGGAAACAAATTCAAATCAAATTCAAATGGTTTTGAATTCAAATCAACTCTAGATTTTTGTAGTGCAAGACTTGCACCCATTTGTGTATAAAACAACACTGATCTATCAAATGCACTTTCCTATTTGAAATAAAATAAAATAAAACCATTGCCTTATTTGCATAAAATTATAGGCATAACATGGTTTTCTTATTTGAAATTCTATTTGGATAATTTTGTGCAGACCAAATATATGAATGCATGAATGAAATGCAAACTTTTACAAATCATGATTTTTGGGATGTTACATACAATGACAAGAACTTCCCTGTGACCAAAGTTGAGTAGGATGAGGTGTCGGTACTTGTACTCAAGGGGCATGAGATTTTCAACTTATGATCTGTCAAGCATATAACTCATATTTGACCTCACTTTAACCTTAACCATTTAAAGATTCTTATGATAGGGGCAATGAGAGCTCAAAGCTAATGATTACCATACTTTCAAGCATTTGGAAGCCTTCCAAACCTTTCAATCTTTTCTTTCAATTTTATGTCGAGTCATCATTTATTCTATGAGCACCTTCTTGGGAGCATAACTGTCATTCTTAGTGTAATGTGCTTGTCTCAGAACACGGTTGATTGTGACATAACTTTGACGCTTGTATCTTTGATTTTTTTACTTCTAGTTTTCACTTGAACTTCAGAGGTGCCTTGGCATTTATGTTTTGCCCCAAGAAGAAAGGCAAGCGAGATACCACTTTATCATATCTTCTTATGAGCATTACAATCTTGCATATGCTTACGTTTCATGTTGCGTATTATTATTGTGTTGGAATCTCTTCATAGCTTGCATGACTATTGGGTATACTTATTTGCATACTCCTTATTATGAATTGCCTAAGTATTTGCTCATATGCTAAGAATATATACATCTTATGAAGCAAATGTGTTCGTGAAAGTTTCTTTTATCGCACTCAGTTTTCAAGCAATAAGCTAAGCTTGGGGGGAGTTGATACGTTGGAGCAATATATTGCCCCATACCACAAGAAGATTATGAAATTATTATGATTAGGACTATTGCTATCAAGGTTGAGGTAACATAATCATTTAGTGAAATGCAAAGTTTTGCTTCATATAAAATTGTTTTGGTAACAAGACCTGATCAACCTTATTAACAAAGGGATTTTGGATGAACAAAACAATGTTTTCACCATGATTATCCTTGTTTACTCTTATTCTCTTTATTTCAATTTTTTCTTTCACCTTGTTCATCTTTGTATCGCTAGTTGTTTGCATATTAGAGTGTTTTAGAACTTCTGTAGTTTTGGTTTTGATTTGTTTTTCCATCGTTCCAAAATCAATTTTTTGCGAGAAAATCATTTATCAAGTCCTGAAAATTGCTCAAAAATAAAGTTTCTTGAAAAATTCCAGAAAATTCATATTAATTTTTTACGTCAAAAAGGGACAGAGAGGCACCTGGAGTGACCCAGGGGGCCAACCAGGCAAGCACACCACCTGGTGGCGCGACCACCCTAGTGGCGCGCCTGGCCATGGAGTAGGCCACCCCTAGCCCTCCACTTACCCAGCCACCTACCACTTCACTCTCTCGCCCGAAAAAACACCGGAAAATTTCTTGAACTCGCATTCTTGCTATTCTTCACCGTGATTTTTCGATCTCCTTGCTCAGCCACTCGTTGCTGCTGATTTTTGGAGCATTTTTTCTCCGGTATGTGACTCCTCCGCTTGTCCTAGTAGATGTTTGATTAGTGGATTATGTCTTGAGTATTTTGCTACTTTAGGTGACAGGTTATGTGAGATTGGATGCTTGTTCTATGCTTAGAGAAATTGTTTTGATGCATGTTTAACCCTCTTGCAAGTACCTATAGTAGTTCCCTTCATTTACTAGCTTTGAAATTACTTTTTGTGATGTTTGACTAAAAATTTCAGAAAAGAAGATGAATGAACACCAACTCAACCAACAGGAATTGAGGGTGCATGAGGTCATGAAAGTCCACGATGAGGAGGGTGTTTTCCCTTCTATTTATCCATGCCCCGAATTCATCAGAGCTGCAGGAATTCTTCAAGATTTCTAGACTCTAATTTCTAATGCAGGATTGGAGCATTTTGTTGATGATGAACCTTACCAATATGTGAAACTGACTATGTATGTGGTGCAGGATTTTCGATTTAGTTGGTCTTTTCCTAACCCCTTGGTTCACTACAAAATTTACAATGTAGCTGTTGATCTCCCTTTTGATAATATTTGTGCAGCTATTAAAGTACCACAGTGGGGTTCGCGCAAGAATATGAAGGAGCAGACTAAGCCACTTACAGACTTGTATGCAGAGATTTGCCAAGGAAACATCTTATCAAAGGAGAGTGGTAAAATTCGAAATATTCATCTCCCATCTATTTGATACTTTGCCAATTTTATTGCCAAGTGTGTTCTTACTAGAAAGACTGCTAATAAATTATCTTCTTATGATCTAGCTTTTATCTCGCTACTTTGAGACAGGATAGGACTTTTAACTTGGGCGCTTTGATAGCTCACTGTATCGCTTCTAACTACGAGAAAGGTGGAACTTTTGGAGGCGTCATTAACTCTCGTTTATTAGCTTTGCATGGTGTAGTGCCTCATCAATTAGAATTACAGTTTCCCATAGAGAGGCTTGATTTTAATTCCATGATGCAGCATAAATTTGTTTCCCCTTGGGATGACTTGAGCGATTTATCTTATGAAATAACCTTTTTCAAGAGTGGATGGAGAGGAGGTAAGTCTAAGCGAGTAGTTCTTTTGCCTGCGCCTATTTTCTTTAACCTTGATACCAGGGAAGGATGGTCACTTACGGAGGAAGAGCTCGACACGTACATGGAGGAGCTTTCCCAGCAAGTGGAGAATGTTGGAAGGGAGGCCGAGGATAATTCAGTCCAGCCCTCCAACACGGGGGAGTCCTCATACCAGCATCCTGCTTCTAATTGGGGGGCTTCTGCTTCTTCTTCACGAGGGACTAATCATGATCATTCTTACTATGACCCGCCGGCTTGGAGTTCCTACCTGCATTGGGATTGATCTCCACTTAGGCCAAAAGCCTAAGCTTGGGGGGAGGTATGCCAACATCACACTCACCAACATATCATATTCTATCGGTATTTTTTATATCCATGTTTCGCTTTCTTTCTTTTTCATTTTGTTCTTGCTTTATTTCTGCTTTCCAAAACACAAAAAGACAAAAAATATATTTGTTATTTCTCTTTCTTTGCTTCTTTAGATTTTAGCTTTGGTTTGCTTCACCCTTTTTAGTTCTGATTTGTTATTCAAAAACCCCAGAAAGATTTTGTTTGGTTTGCTTTTGCCTTCGGTTCTTGCTTTTAAAAAATCGAAAACCCAAATATATTTGTTTTTCTTCTCCGGTTTTGTAAAGTTTGTTGCAGGGTTAAACAGTCCTCAGTGACTCCTTTGGAGTTTGGTTTTCATACTATTATTCAAGCCACACAAGTGAAAGGCAATAATGACGATTCATGACAATTCGGGGTGTGGTAAGAGGCTGGTATGAACGCTATTTGTTTTCATTTTTGTTCATATACTAATCATTGTGAGCATGCTCAGTCTGTTCATGTAAGGTGTATGTTATTTAATGAATGCTTAGTAGTTCTTGCTCTCTTATGATTAGTTCCAACTTGCTAATAGTTTGTAGCATGTCATATAAATGTTTGCTTGCATTGTCCTATTCATAACATGGTATGACATTGTGGTATCCTCCTCTGAATGTTTTATTTGAACCGACTTGGCACATGCTCACGCATGCATATGACTAAACAAAAAGTCAGTTAAGCCTCGATGATTTATTTTGCCTCAGAGTCCTTGTGTCACTTTTATGCCACTATTAATTTTGTTTTGTCGCAAGCATGATTATGACAGTTACCGTTCTCTCGATTGTCGCTCCCTTTCTATTGCTAGCCTTCACTTGCACTGAGTATGAGCTCTACTCGTGCATCCAACTCCCCAAAACCAAAGTTGTCAAAAATGTCCACCATATATACCTATTAGCATAATTGCTATTCCTTGCATACTTATTATGCTTTGTTTTCTTCCAAATAAAAATGTTTGCTTGTTATGCGAAAATTAGTTAGTAAAGATCTCACGAACTTGATGGCACATTTTATTTCTTGCACTTAATAAACCTGAACCATTATGACTGTCTATGTAGTTATATGCTTGCAAATTATATGTTGGGAGTTAGCAGAACCATGCTGTCATGGGGAACGCTTTCAATAATCCACTTATTATATTTAGTTGATATCATGTTATTTTGTTTATGGATCCCGGGCGGTGTGAAATAAGATAGGAACTTGTAAGTGCATGCAGTATGTATATGTGTTAGAGAAACATCTGGGCGGATATCCTAAGCCATGCCTAATCATGGTGGAAACTTACAGCGAAACCATAGTGGCATTCTATGAAGCATCCTCAATAAAAAAATATGCAAATAGCAAATAAAAAGATCGCTGAGATGCTCACTGTTTGTTGCCTTATCATTTTGATATGGGATAGATCATGTTCATATGGCAACGGGTACCCCGTTGGCGGTTCTCTATGATACACATATACTCCCTCCGTTTAGAAATATAAGATGTTTTAGGTTTGTGAATTAGATGTATCTAGACACATTTTAGTGTCTAGATTCATTTGAACCTATACACTAAAAGGTGTCTAGATACATCTACTTCACAAACCTAAAACATCTTATATTTCTAAACAGAGGAGTACTTACAATGACAAGAACTTGCCTGTGACCAAAGTTCAGTAGCATGAGGTCTCGGTACTCATACTCAAGGGATAAGAGATTTTCAACTTATGATCTGTTAAGCATATAACTCATATTTGACCTCACTTTAACCTTAACCATTATAGATTCTTATGATAGGGGCAATGAGAGCTCAAAGCTAATGAGTACCATACTTTCAAGCACTTGGAAGCCTTTCAAACCTTTCAATCTTTTCTTTCACTTTTATGTCGAGTCATCATTTATTCTATGAGCACCTTCCCGGGAGCATAGCTATCATTCTTAGTGTAATGTGCTTGTCTCAGAACACGATTGATTGTGACATAACTTTGACGCTTGTATCTTTGATATTTTTACTTCTAGTCTTCATTTGAACTTTAGAGGTACCTTGGCATTTATGTTTTGCCCCCAAAATAAAGGCAAGCGAGATACCACTTTATCATATCTTCTTATGAGCATTACAATCTTGCATATGCTTACATTTCATGTTGCTTATTATTATTGTGTTGGAATCTCATAGCTTGCATGATTATTGGCTAGACTTATTTGCATACTCCTTATTATGAATTGCCTAAGTATTTGCTCATATTTTGAGAATATATACATCTTATGAAGCAAATATGTTCATGAAAGTTTCTTTTATCACACTCAGTTTTCAACTGAATTGCTTGAGGAGAATCAATAAGCTAAGCTTGGGGGGAGTTGACGCACCAGTGGATCCTTGATACGTCCTAACCGTATCTACTTTCCCGAACACTTTTTCTATTGTTTCTCCTCTAATTTGTGTGATTTGGATACAACTAACGCGGACTGACGCTGTTTTCAGCAGAATTGCTTTGGTGTCTCGTTTTTGTGCAGAAAAATCAACTTTCAGGAAAAATCCCCGAAAATATGCCGAAAATCCTATTTTTCCAGAAGACTCACGGAGCCAGAAGACGGAGGGGAGAAGAGGCCAGAGGGGCCCACACCACCCCTAGCCGCGGGCCAGGCCTGGCCGCGCCAGGGCATGGTGTGGCCGCCTCAGACTCCACCTTGACCTCTCATTTCGCCTACATATACCCTCTGAAGAGTTCCGCTGCGCCGCCACCACCAGAAACCGCGATTCAGAACCAGAAACTCCATTCTGGCACCCTGCCGGGACGGATAATTGGAGGAGATCATCGCCATCATCATCACCGACGCCTCTCCATCAACCATCCATGATTCCTCCATCCATGTGTTAGTAATCCGCGCTGTAGGCTATGGGGATGGTAGGGATTGGATGAGATCTATCATGTAATTGCATAAGATTGTTAGGGCATGGTGCCTAGTATCTATTGTTAGTGCTTTTGACATTGTTGCAACTTGTTATGCTTAATGCTTGTCACAAGGGCCCGAGTGCCATGATCTCAGATCTGAACATGTTATTGATTCATGATGTTATTATTGTTTATGATCTTACCTTCAGGTTGTGTACACATATCATTGTTCGGAACCCGAGGCCCCGAAGTGACATAAATTGGGATAATCGGAGGGGATGGTTGTGATGTGAGGATCACTTGTGTTCATGGAGTGTTAATGCTTTTCTCCGGTGCTCTATTAAAAGGAGCACCTTAATTTCCAGTAGATTCCCTTGAGGCCCCGTTGCAAACGGGCTGGCAGGACAAAATATGTTGTGCAAGTTCTCATTGCGAGCACGCATGACTATATATAGAACACATGCCTATGGTTACTTAGTACTTGGATGCTTTATATTTATTATCTGCAAATGCCCATGTCTTGATTGTCATGAATTATCTTGTCCATGCAACGCCCGTCCATCCATCCCTATGCCTACCGCATTTTAATCTTACTGTTTATTATAATTGTTACTACTATCCTTATTTTACTATTGCTGTTATTTTGCTATTGCTACTACAAAACTGTTGCTATTGACAATCTATTGCGAGCAAGACTGTTTCCAGGTGCAGCTGAATTGACAACTCAGCTGTTAAGGCTTATAAATATTCTTTGGCTCCCCTTGTGTCGAATCAATAAATTTGGGCTTTACTTCCCTCGAAGACTGTTGTGATCCCCCATACTTGTGGGTCATCAAGACTATTTTCTGGCGCCATTGCCGGGTAGCATAGCTTTATTTATAAGTTCACTTGGAATTATTATTGATCGCTACTATCCATTCATCATGGGTAAAACTCGTGATGGAAAAGTTCCTATATTTCCATCCACTACAAGAAGAGGTACAATTCTGAACACCTCTGTTGCTCTTGATTCACCATCTGTGATGAGTAAGCTTATTACACCACCACATACGCATGCTACACATACTGCTACTTTTGTTGAATCTGAAAACGCTTCTGATAATTTTGATGCTTCTTCTACTGTGCTTGATGAGAGTGGTTCATTAGGTCCTTTCCTAGATGATACAATTGCTATAACTATAATTGGAAACACTAAAACTAATGAAAATATTGCTACACCTGTTAGTTCACCTGAGTCTAGAGAGTATCCTAGCTATGATCTTGATGACGGTTATATTGAAATGACTGATGAATTGATTGAGGAATGTCAAAACACTCATGGGTGCAAGTGCTATTAAGAGTCTTATTGAGATACATACTGTTAGACATAAATTATCTCCTGATGCTAAGTTTGCCACATCTCCCATACACATTAAAGATAAGGATTATGATTTCTCTCTTGATTTATCTTATATAACCATTATGGAGAAAGAACCTTTTTGTGGGACTGAAAATGAAAGTGTTGTGGCACATATGCAAGAGCTCTCTATTTTGAGTGGCTTATTTTCTAATGATATTTAGAAACGCACCTACTTTGTTGATAAAATTTTCCCTTTTTCATTGAAAGGTGAAGCTAAAGCTTGGCTTAATAATTTACCTCCTGGATCTATTGATAGTCATGTTGATTTGGTTAATACTTTATTTAAGAAATATTTCCCTCCTAGTGGTCAACATGCTATTTTGCAGAAACTCTTTGATTTTAAGCAGGAAGAAGGAGAGAAATTTCCTGAGTCATGGGCAAGGTTTTGTTCTTTAATTAAAGCACAACCTGGATATCAAGTACCTAAAAATGAACTTCTTGATATATATTATAATGGACTAACAGATGAATCTAGGACATACCTGGATAGTTGTGTTGGTTGTGTTTTCAGGAAAAGAACTCCTGATGAAGCTGAGGAATTAATGGCTAAAATAAGCAAGAATTATGATAATTGGATTACACCCGAGCCAACTATACCTGAGCCGACAACACCTGAGCCAACTGTGCCTGTGCCAACCCCCACACCAACACCAAAGAAGAGGGGAATGATTGAATTAAATGATGAAGTGATGAAGGAAGCTAAGAAATGTCTTAAGGAGACGGGTATTAAATCTGAAGATGTGAAGAATTTACCTCCTATAGAAGAACTATGTAAGCTAATCTCTCACTCATCCACTATTGAGGTATACTCTATCCAACATTTTGATGATGGTGATATTCCTTACTCTAAACCTCCTAATAAATGCTTAGAATAATTTGATATTTATGTTGTTAAGCAAGATAATTTTAATGTGAGAGTGCAGAATCATCTAATGGAAAATTCTAGAGCTATTGATAAGTTGCATGATATTGCGGAAATAACTTCTATTGATGTTAAAATGCTTGTGTGATTTAGGTGCAGGAGTTAGTGTAATGTCATATTCCCTTTATAAAAGGTTAAGATTAGGGGAGCATTCCCCTACTTCTATCACTTTACAGATGGCTGACAAATCCTCTAAACAACCCATTGGTATGATCGAGGATGTTCTACTTAGAATAGATGAGCATGTTGTTCCCACTGATTTTATTATTCTTGAAATGCCAGAAGATGAAAAATTATCTATAATACTAGGAAGACCTTTCCTTAGAACTACAGGAGCATCAGTTGATTGTACTGAAGGAAAAATAATTTTCAATGTTTATGATGCTGAAATCATCCAGTATTTTCCAAAGAAATTAGAAGCAGGAGAAAGGTATATTCCACCGGCAAAACGAGTTCAAGTGGTAAGTGCCCTTGATAAGGGGCAACCCAAGGTAAGAATTCGAGAACAAAGAAGGGTTGAAATATTCAACCATTCCTAATAAAATGCTTAATGGGAGTCAACCCATCACATGATATAATAAAGTTAAATAATAAAATGTTTATCGCATTCCTACAACTTCTTCACAAACATTCTTGTGGAAGCGCGCCCATAAAGATGCAGCTGTCAAAAAGTAGTAGAAATATCGATTGAATAAGCATAGATTTAGTGTAGAAATTAAAGTTTGAGTTTTATCTGCAAGAACTAGCCTAAACATATTGTTTTTATTAAAAATACCATCTCTAAAAATTTTGGGCAAAAAGCATGTCCTGGAGAGTGTAACGACCAACTATATAGCGGGAATATTATTCCGGTCGTATAGTTGCGGCCGTATAGTTATCGACTCCCATTTTCACAAATTGTATCTCGGGACACAAAAGGTTTAACGACCAACTATATGGTGGGACCGTTTTGGTCCGACCGTATAGTTGCATCCGTATAGTTGAGATTTGTCATAAAGAAACCCTAATTGTCGATGCCGCCGAAATATATGGTGGGAACTACTTATCCCGCCCGTATAGTTCCCGCCATATAGTTCAGACGACCTATTAAACGAGCCGGCAGGGAAAGGGCTTCTCCTCCTCCTCCTCCTCACTTTTTCTCTCATATTCTCTCTCCAAACCCGTCAAAATCTACCTAGAATTCTTGATTCTTTGCGGATTTCGTCCGTTTGAGTTGGGGAATCAACATATCTGTATGTTTCTCTCCCTATCCATGCTTTATTTTCAGAATTCCATGGTTGAAAATTTCACATTGATCTAGTGGATGAACTCACACTTATTTGATTTTACCATTTGATTTCTCACGTTAGGATTAAATTTCTCCACGTAGAATCGTTCTTATATCATGTAGAAACTATATGCCTAAGGTTTTATGTTGAATTTTTTTAGTGCATCAAGATGAACAATCTTGGTAGTATTTTTTCCAAGAGCAAGCGCCAACATGGCGAGGGCTCGGGGCTCCAGGCTAAGCTCGACATCAAGTACGCCATGGTTTCATCAAGGAGGACGATGCCCACATGTTGGGCCGATGATGGCTTTATCACCGCAGCAGGGTTGAGGGCGAACTTCGACCACATGTGTGCGAATGCAGGGCTATCACTCCTCGGCTATGCAAGCCACTACACCTACACTAAGCTCACCTTTGAGTTCCTCGCCTCCTTCGACGGTGACTACAAGGATAAAGGTAATGTGTGCACGGTATGCTTCACCATAAACCAACGGCCATATCAAACCCTCCTTTCAACAATTTTTTGAAGCTTTTACATTGCCTCAAGAGGGGAATCAACAGTTACAAATTTGTATAGCATCTCAAGTGGAGAAACTTGGGAGGTTATTTCTGTTAACGGTGGCATGGACTTCTACCAGAAGAATATGTCCACCATTCAGAACCCGACAATCCGCTACTTCGCCTTGTTTCTCGCGAACACTTTGTTGGGAAGAGGAGATACCGGCTCCATGGACAATGAAGACATGGCCATGATCACCAAGACACTTTTCCCAGATGCACTGCAGAGTCCCAGTCATGCAACCTTATTCCTCCAGCACCTCCACCACCAGAGTAACAGAAAGAAAGGTGATATTCACATTGGTGGATTGGTAGCCCACCTTGTCCAAGCTTGTGGAATCCCAATACCTGTTATGCAACCTGTTCATGGATCCATACTCATGGATGTCAAATATATAACTGCTTGTGGCTTCCTCGGTGTTTATCGAGCTAACATGAGGCCCTGAGCATATCAGTTTCATTATCTTGATGCTGCACATGATGAACAGGTGCTATTGCCTTGTCCACAAGATTTCTCAATCTTGGAGAAATAAAACTGGATCCTCACGAAGGATCAAGTGATGGAGATCATGGCAGTGCTCCATCCCGACCACGAGGGAGATGAGCAGGAGGAGCAGCAGGATGAGCAGGAGGAGGAGCAAGACAAGCCCGCTTGGGAAGGACAACAACAGCAACATGAAGGACCTTGGGACCCATGGCCCAATCAGCAGCAATAGCAACAGGGGTTCAACAATGTCCCCTATCAAGAATTTCTGCAGCTTAACCAGCACGCTAGGGAGATCGACCACACTCTTTAGAGAGTGAATGAGGATGTTAGTTCCCTAACTATCAGCTTCAGTCACTTCATGATCGACTTCCCCGACTACTACCAACAGTA
Organism: Avena sativa; assembly: GCA_916181665.1. Taxonomy (NCBI): domain Eukaryota; kingdom Viridiplantae; phylum Streptophyta; class Magnoliopsida; order Poales; family Poaceae; genus Avena; species Avena sativa. The sequence continues at coordinate 324,406,871 of OV702295.1, forward strand.
TCCGTACCCGCCGCCGAATGACGGCAACAACTAAGCATGGCAACAACCTAAGCTTGGGGGAGGTTTGAAAACCTCCAAACTTTGCATTCATATTTTTATTTCTTATTTTTGATTTATTTTAATTCTTCAAAAATTGCATGTTTACTTTCAATTTTGTATTCTTAAATTAAAACACACAAAAAATAGTTGTAATTTTTATTGCAAATTTTTTCTTTGTTCCTCTCGGAGATTGCTCAATTTCAGGTGACTTGGCAATAGGGAAATATAGTGGGGTTCAACTTAAGTACGAGAACAAAGCATGCAAGAGGAGGTATCACATTCCTTTCATCATCTCTTCTGCAATTTTAAATTGACCCTACAACTATTTTCTCGCTTGCACTTGAGTCACTCCCCACTTAACTTGTTATCCCATAAATTCTATTCCCTTGCTAGTGTCTCCTTTTTAGCTTCGAAATAATGAGCAATGAACTTGGCTAAAATATTTCCGACATTTTTACAACAAGAAAAAGCATCCAAAAGATGACTTGAGTCCATGTTTAGCCCAAAGGATTTGATTTTAGAAACTACTCAACCCCATTGAGCTTAATGTAATATACTTGATAGTACTTTGAATGAAATTGTTTGATAAAACAGATGCCTTAAAGTAGTAGAGATTATGTATGCCACTGCTTTTCTAGTAATTAAAGTAAGATATTGCTTTGCGCGTGTCATTACAACATTGTCGTGCTCCATGGGGAACTATTAACTCTGATGGCTAATGAACGATCTAAATGTGGGAAACCACTTGATTTCGGCTATTGAGTTATGTAAGCGTCTGTAGCTGCAATGCTATGATGGGTAAAAAATTTAGTCTCCTCATGGTCTCATGTAACATCTCAAAAATATTATAATGAGAATATCAATTTCCAATCAACTAAAATTAGGATTAACAAAAGCTTTTACTATTAAACACTATATAAATGCATCTGTGTTTATTAATGATGTATGAATGCTTTTTATGCCATGTTTGTTTGTTATATATGTTGAGAAATAGTTTAAGGATCAAAGCAATATCATCTAGGTCAAATCCAACCAAATCAAAATAAAATCAATTGGTGAAGCATGTGACCTAATGGTCATTTTTGCCAAAGTTAAAACCTAGCCCACTTTGGGCATCTCTAGTAAATGATTTCAAACAGAAACAATTTTATTTATTTTCTCACCTTGCTAGACCAAGTAAAAATGAATACAAGGGAACTTGTAAAACTTATAGAAACAAATTCAAATTCTTTTAGAGGACATTTCCAAATTGAATCCATCAAAGACATCAATATGGCCACTTTTCAAAAACCATCCAAACTTTCTCCAATTGACCAATCCTTGCAACCAGAGACTCTCAAGCTTAGTATCATCCAACCCACTAAAAATAATTTGAAAATTCAAATGTTTTTCTCTTGCGGCCATTTGATCGAACACCAAGCGAGCATAATACAGAGCTACCAACTACACACTATTTGGAGCAATCTTGTGATCATCTTGGTACCACACACAACCTCCACTACTCGCCCACACTTGCCCCAGTACCAGCCCGTGCAGCTGAGCCTCTCTTACTCGACCAATTGACCAGTGCAAACTCGTATCTGAGATCACCATGCCGACCCTACATAGAAAAGACGCCACGAGCCTCGCCGCCCTTGCCCATGACATCTAGAAGCTAGACATAACCTCACCGCAACTGCCTGTGTACGCCTCAACCAACGCCAGGACATGGAGAAGCCAGCACAGCCGCACCCACTTCTCTGTTCGCCATGCCGAGCACCGCGCCAGAGCGCTGAGAAATTCCACGCGACCACGCCGTGCCTTGCTCTCCCCTTGCATCAATGCATTCGCCGCCTCACTAGCGACCTCCTAGACATGCCCGCTTGAGCATGCGCGACCTGTAACCACCGTATGCCGGGACAAACACCCACGGTACCCGAGGAGGGCATGGACATCCCCGACCGATGGAGACCGCGCCTCGTTGTGCCACTATGCGCATGACGATCGCCGCAGAGCACCGCGTCGACCTATGCCCTCCTCTCGCCGGTGTATAAATAGACCCTGCCCCTGCCTCAAAATGCACACCACTCGACTCACCTCTCCCCAGCACTCCCTCTGACCCATCCCCGGAGCAAGCCGAAGTGTGCAGCGCTGGAATTTCACCGGAGCCTGCCGCCGCAGTGGTGGAACGGAGCCATCACTAGGGTCCACCCCAGGAGCTGCCGCAACCACCGTTCGAACCGCCGCCGTCTACCAGTTCATTCGTCTGCACCGCCGTTCTTAGCTGGAGCCCTGGTAAGCCCCCACCGACCCCCACCGTAGAGCTAGGGTTGAATCCCGTGCACGCCGTGCGAGGGAGACGATGACGCTGAGCCACTGATCATGCTCTAATCGTGCGGCTAGGATTAGCATACCACTTCGTGTTAGAACAACCGCTGACATGTGGGGCCAGCGCAAATGCAGCCCGCTGCACGCGAGCCGTGTAGTTGGGCCGTCCCAGTATTGTTCCCACGCACGCCCAGAAATTCATATATATATATATATTTTAATTCAAAACCCTATTCTGTAGACGACTTTGAAATTGAATTCAAGAATATTCACTGAACCAAATTGCATGATTCCAATTTTGATAGAAAGAAAATGAAATTATCTAACCACTCCCATTGTATTCAAACAATCTGAAGTTATAGATCACCCAGAGTAAAAATAACAAGGCAGAGACTTTTGCAACTTCAAACATTTTTCTAAAATCGACCATAAATGCTTTCGGGTTGATTCCAATTCTCAAAAATCACATTTGCCATGATATATCTGAATATGTAAAAATATTTGGTTTTACATGCATTAATCATGGACTAGTATTAAAAGAATGCTGTATAGTCATTTCTAGTCACTTTAATATTATTAAATAGCAATATTAAACTTTGTAGTATATTTCATCCACTTTAAATCATATTCCCAAGTATTGGAATATGTGGTGATTACATGTGTTAACATGATCCCATATTTTATAATTGCAGAATATTAAATATTAAGTATTTTTCAATGAGTAGAAATTGCATTTCTGAAATGAGATAAATAAGGCCATGTCAATATTTCATGTAGTGATTGAGATGATGCTAGATCATCTAGTGTGGATCTTTGTGTGCTAAATAGAAGTATTTAAGTATTGTTTGGTGATTGTGTACCTTGTATTTATTTATAGACGCTAGTATCAACCCGGGGTACGAGGAAGAGGAGTTCTACGACGAAGAAGAGGAGAACTTCGACAACTGCACCAACCAAGGCAAGCTAAACTATGCAAGCTAGTCATATGCAAGCTAGCATATGCAAGATATATTATGCATGCTATGGTGATACAACCATGATTATACCAATCCCAAGTTTTACCTGCACCTTTTATCAAATTTGCTCAAATAGTTAATTAATTGGTGATTAGTGGAGAAATAGGAAAGATGCCATCAAGAGCATAGAACTAGGTGTAGGTAGTTACACTTGATTAGTACCCCTAAATAGTGACACCCTCATTGATAGATGCTAGTGCTAAACTAATTTTGATCACTGTAGATGGGAACACCTAGAGAAAATGATTATGAAAACCTTGGGATGATGAGTCATTCTATTGAAATGTTTTGACATGTGTTATGGAACACAATGAATTGAAGATGATACTGAATGAAGCTTGTTCCCTGACTTTGATAAAAACTGATGGTTGGGTTCGGATGCGATACCATTCCAACTTTACCGTACAACCACAATACCTGAGTTGGGTAGGGCTTTACTGGAAGTTTATGTATCTTAGTATGGGTTCCCTCGTGGAAAGAGGTTGAGATGAGGCTACCTCGTGAATATGAATGTCCACCTATGAAGTGCCCGGGATGGCGGATGGCCATGGCTGGGAGGCCAAACTCATAGGGGAGGTGCCTATACTAGGGTGTGTAATTGAAAGGTTAGGATTGATTATCCGCATACAAAGTATGATGATTCAGGGTTATCCCTGACGGATGTATCGAATGTTGTGGTGAAAGTGTACCACCTCTGCAGAGTGTCAAACTATTCGAATATCCGCGTTCGCGGTCATGGACAGTTTGATGGCCATACTGTTTCGTTGTCAGATATTTTCAAAATGACATGTGACTTGAAATATGTCTTGGACTTGACCACACAGGTTTGTGGACATGAAACTAGGTTCCCACTTGAGTAATCTAGATAACTACAATAGGTCTTTACTACTAAGTACCTCTAAAATAAAACTAGCTTATTGCAAATAAGCCTAGAGCTTAGGATTCCTACTAGAATTGTCTTACTTACATTAGTGATAGTTTGCGAGTACCTTAAAAGTACTCATGGCTTTGTCTCTGGCTATTCCTGTGGCCAGACTATGAAGAGGAGTATCCGGAGGACGGATAACAGGACGTCTACAATAACTAGGATCATCTCCCATCGTCAACATTGCCTGCGACAATGAAGCTGGAGCCTCTAATACGTTATTTTTCGCTGCTTTGATGTGTATTAAGACTTGATCATGAGATCCACTATTTGTAAGACTATTATGGTTTGTAATGGATGATGTACTGTGCTATCAATTCTGTTATGTCTCGCAAAATGGTAATCCTGGGATTGCGATGTATGGCATAACAGGCATCTGGACTTAAAAATCCGGGTGTTCACAAGTTGGTATCAGAGCCATTCTGACCATGGGAGACCCTAGTTAGAATGGACGTATGAAAAACTTAGTTTCAAAAAAAAAGAAAGTGAGTATTTAGGAAAACCTATTGTCACTCTTATCCTTGAGATTCTTTCCAAAAGAGAGTCATACGTTCCTCAAAGTTTTTGCAATCCTACATAAAATTTGACGCACTTGATCACCTCACTAACTTACTCATCCTAATTGCTTATAGATGGAATTCAAGTACAACAAGTTCTACCAGCTTGGCAACGGAGGGGAACTCATCTTCGAGAGGGACTTGGGTTAGCTTGCGGAGTTTCTTGGACACCCGCACCCGGAGTTCTTTGGAGCGCAGCTCAATGACCAGCCAGGAGGAGAACTGCAGTGGTTGATCATTGCCGATCTGAGAGGCAAGATGGAGCCACCCACCTCGGAGAAGATACAGTTCAGCTTGAGGGAGAACAACTGGCTGGATGGACTAGCTAGAGCCATGCAGGAGGCACTTGCCTGTCTGTGTGGGCAGAACATCAATCAGATCTGGCACCCGCTTCACTCACTATGCAAGACGAGACTCCATGGGACAACCCTTGGCCATGCCAGGACATCTGGAGCTGAAGCATCATGTGGATCACCTCGACTTCATGCTGCACAAGACCCAGAAGGAGTTGGATAACGCCCGTGCCTACGCCAACCAGAAGCACCTTGTTGCAACCGAGAAGAACCAGACCCTCGCCCTCCTAGCTAAAGAGCGCAAGTCACTTCATCGCCAGCGTAATAAGAAGGATCGCTGTAACATCCCAAAAATCATATTTTCAAAGTTTGCATATCATTCATGCATTCATAATCATTTTAGGATTATTTCTTCAAAACAGAAACTTTGTGATCTATTATTTTATGTAAGCAAGGCAATGGCCTTAATGCTACTCTCTTTTATGAGAATATTTGTTTTGAACAGAAAAGATTTGAGCATAGGATTGATTGATATTTCCAAAGGTTGGACAAAGTTTTTCAAAACAAAAATATGAATTCAAATCATTCATATGACTATTGTAAATAAATAGTTAAGGCATGGTTTAAATTCTAAAACTCAATGGGCCAAAGTAATTTGAGTGAGCAACATTGTTCTGTAGCCAAAAAGGTGCAAGTTTTACTTTACAAAAATTTAGAACAAGTTTGAATTCAAACCCATGTGAAAAACATTTGAAAAACATTCCTGGAAATCAAATTAGAAAAAGAAAAGGAAAAATAAAAAATAAAAACAAGCGCTACCATTTGAGCCCAACAGCAGAAGCAGCCCATTAGCCAGCCCACCCGGGTTTTCCCTCTCTCTCTATTTTTTTCACCACACCCGCGCTACCCAAACGGTCACTGACTGGTGGACCCTCGCCAGCTCATCTCCGTCTTCCCCAAATCACGCCCGCGACCACGTCGTCGCCGGCTGTTTCTCCTCCTTCACTGCCGCGCCATAACTCGAGTAATTGCCGACGTTTCCGTGCATGATCCTCGCCCCGGCTCCGGCTATAAAACCCCCTTTCCACCCCGCACATTTCTCCTCGCTCCACTCGCTCGCTCCGCCAGCAGGCTGCCCCTATTTCGCTAAACGCCGCCGCTGCTCCGACGGACTGCAGCTCCAATTCCGGCCAACCCCGTCCACCCCTCCACTCCTGGTTCACACGAGCACGCTCCACTTTGCCTTGCGCACCTCCCAGTACCACCAGCTCACACGCGCGCGCCCTGAAACCTCGACTACATCTTTGACCAGAACCGCACCACCGTCTTCCTCCTCTCCGACGAACTCCTCTGGTTAGTACTGACCGCGCCTCCCACTCTCATTGACACTCGCGTGCCAGCATCGCTTTATGCATCTGACGCACTTCTTATTTCTCCCTGGCATGATCTGTACCCTCGCCAACGGCGACGAGCAGCCGTACCTAACGACCGAAGCAATTCCGACGAGCAATCCCTGACAACCCTATGCGCCCCTCGACAAACGGCGACCACCTCAAGAACCAACACTTCATGGCAAGACTGGTGAGCTAATCCCCTTCCCCTAGCGCTTCCTGTATCGCCGGTAGCACCACCGCCCAAGCATGCCGCCGCCACTCGCCACCGCCAGCGCCGCTCACTTATGGTCTCTTGGATCTCAGCCGTTAGATCTAGATCCAACGCGTGTGTTAGATCACTTAAGCAAAGAGGTAAGTTTAGATCTAAGCCGTGCGATGCACTTTTAATCCAACGATCCAGAAAGCCTGATCCGCACGAAACGGTATCGACCAATCAGATAGCGTCGCGTGGCCTGTAGTTTGATTTGAAATCTGGATTTAGATCTATTAGATGTTCAAACTTGCAAAATTCATAACTTTTGATCCACACGTTCAGATTTTGCAAATTTTATATCATTGGAATCAGGAGAAAGAATTCTATCCAACCATGCACTTTGTTTAATAAATTGGTTCTGTAAACTTGGTTATTTTTGTAGAGACATTTGTAAGCTTATTTTGTGTATAAAAATTTATAGAAAAATGTTTTAAAGGCTAAATAAAATTTAGTTGGTGTATATTTGTTTGGTTTATTATTCAGTACTGTTTACTTGTCTTGTTGGGTTTAGAAAAATCATCACATGGCATTTGCATGCATTCATATATTTTTGCTTGTTTATTTTGATATGTGAATTTGGTGCTATCATTTTATGTGTAGATTTTGGTGCTAGTGGTGATTGTGATTGTGAGGATTGTTGCTACTCCCCCAACCACCAAGGCAAGTGGTGCTTCATATTTTTATCCCAATATTTTGACTATGCATTAGAAATATTTTGTATAGGGCTTGCAAGAATATTTTGCTAAGTATCTATATGCTATGCTTGAGAAATCCTAGTAGTTGTAGAATTGTTAGAATTTTCTCTAAGTTAAGATACTTACTATTGCCATGCTTAGCCTAGCTAGTAGCAACCAAGGGTGGAATATATACATTCTATGGAAAAATATTGCTAAGTCTTTGACTTATGTTTTTGCTTAATAAAACAACTAAGTGAATGAAACACCTAGGTGGAATGGTAATTGCTTGGTGGTTTTCAGTTGAGTGGTTACACAAGGCCCATTTCTATGGTTTACCTTGTGTATCTAACTTGTGGATTGCCACCTAGGAACAAAGGGATTTGAGATGCCAAATGTTAAGAAGCTTCTAGTGCAGCCACATGGCATTATGGGCTCTGCCTGGATCATATAGGTTGCAATAACTTAGCCAAATGGACAGATGGTGGTAGGGGATTGATAGGTTTGGAGCACGTCCATTTTGGTCTAAGGGAAGGCTTCTGAAAGGTCTTGTCTTTGTGAAAATCAAGTCTTGTGGGGAAAGTGCACCACCTCTGCAGATGGAAGAAACTAAGTACTTAGCCGTGTCCCCGGTAATGGACAATTTGAGCATCAAGACATGGATGCTATCAAGAATCTCCTCATCCCAATTTTCTAAGTTAAAACTTGTGGTTGAACAAGGGTGAAGGTTCACCAATTTCTATTGGTGGTTCCTTGGGAGTTTTTGCCAAACAAAAACTTAGTGTTTTCAACTAATAGGTAAAACCTATTTTGAGCAAAGAAAGGCTAAGCTACACTTAGCCAAAATCATGTAGTAACTAGATGCTAATATTCTACTAAGGTATCACTTGCCAATACTATTCCAATGTATTGACCCACTGTGTGGCTATAACTTGTGATGTTGTAGGTTACTATGATGATGATTAGGGGTTATGAGTCTACACTCAACATGCTTGCCTGTGGCACATGAAGATGAAGACTTTTATTTTTATTGCTAAGTTAAACTCTTGTACTAGCCTATGGCTATGGAGTTATAAAAGACTATGTTATCTCTGGAATGACGATGTAATAATGACCTCTGTTTCTGTGTACTTCATCTTAAACTATGGATGCTAGCAATTGATTAGGGACTAGCATTGCAATCACAGGGATCTTACCTTTGTAAAGGTGGGATCTTACATCCGCATCATCGCTCGCCTCCGCCAGAAGGTGGCAATCCTTGAAGAAACCATCCATGACCAGGAGATTCAGTTCGAGGAGAAGGAATACGAAGGTGAAGATATTCGTGGGGATATCACTTCGTACCTAAGTGATGACGACGACTATCTTGAGGACATAAACATGGAGTTCCACACTGACGAGGAGGACGTTGATTTCCTGGATGACGAAGAGCCCACCAGTTATGATGATGAGTAGTAGCACTAGCACACTGTCATAGGTGTGATTTTGTATCCGGTCCCGAGGTATCGTAGCATGACAGAATGGTTCCTAAAACCATCTGCTTCATAGTTGTGATGTGTTGTTTGCAATGTGTGGTTTGTATGTGTTGTTTGGAATGAATGAACAAGAGTTGTGGTTTTCAAACCTTATCCATACTCAAAGTTTAGAGATTTTTAACCATACCCATAAGCCATAGAAATTTCCCTCTTGTCTTATGATCTACCTCAATCTTCAGATGACCCGCGGCAACCCCGGTGGAAGCAACTCATCCCAGGACCCGATGGTTCATATTCTGCAAATGCTAGTATCAGATCGAGAAGCCGGTAGAACCGAGCGTCAAGCCAATCTTGCCACTCTTCAGCAGATAGCCCAAATGACGCATAACAACCAAGTCCATGGAAATCAGGATCACCATGGATCTAAGCTCAAGAACTTCCAAAACACCAATCCTCCTATGTTTAGTAAGACTGAAGATCCCTTAGATGCTGATGACTGGCTGCAATCAATGGAGAACAACTTAGAAGTTGCAGGAGTAGATGCTTTGGAGAAAGTACTGTTTGCCACCCACTATCTAGCAGGTTATGCAAGATCATGGTGGAATAGCACTCGTACAATGAACAGATGACAAATGATGACTTGGGAGGAATTCAAGATCAAGTTTAATAGGACTCATGTGCCCCCAGGTTTGATCAAGAGGATGAGGGGTGAATTTAGGGAGTTGAAGCAAGGAAGAATGACTGTGGTGGAATATCGTGACAGATTTCTGTCTCTGTCTAGGTATGCCCCCGATGAAATTGCCATCGAGTCAAAGAAGAAGCAAAGATTCCTGAATGGCCTGCATGATAAGATGCAGACTGTGTTAGTCAATATTCCTTTTACCGATCTAGAAGCTCTAGTGGATTCTGCTATCCAGATGTAAGGAAAGATCAATCAAGCTAGTGAGAACCGCAAGCGTCGCATGATGCACCAGCCTGGACCCCACAATACCCCGAAGTGCTGCCCCAGCTCTTCTGCGGGATTTGCACCAAGGAACAACATGCCACCTATGTACCGTCTGAACTTTCCCAATCATGGTGGAGGAAACCCGAGGCCCGGAGGCCACAACAACAACCCTGGTAACCCCCATAACTTCAACCATGTGTCTCCAAGGTCCACCACCAACAACAACAATACTGCCCAAGGAATGGAAGCAATGATGTGCCCATTGCTGGGAAGGACAAGTCAATGGTAACCTAGTTTGAATGTGGAGTTATGGTTCACTACTCAAATGAGTGCCCCAAGAAGCTTGCTGCAGCACCCAATGTCATTTCACCTGCCCAGCAGCAGCGCCGTGTCCAGCCTGGAAAGAGGTTTGCCCCAGGCAACCCGCACAACCGTACCGGCCGTCTATTCCACATGAATGCAGAAGAAGCCCAGGAAGCGCCAGATGTCATGTTGGGTATGTTTTCTGTTAACTCGGTACTTGCAAGAGTGTTGTTTAATTTTGGAGCATCAGACTCATTTGTTATAGAAGAATTTGCATGCACTAGTAAGATTCAACCAACAAATTTGAAGCATGTTATGATAGTTCAAATACCTGGGTCAACTACCAAAGCTAGAAAAATTTGCAAGGCCGTACCTATCAGAATACATGGAATAGGTTTTTTGTAGGGGTTCGTAGCATGGAAAACAAAAAATTTCTACCGCATGCATACAAACACGCCAAGATCTATCTACTAGATTGTAGAAATGAGTCGATTAGAGTACTCAACCTCGAAGATTCCAAAGCGGTTAACGAGAGAAGATTCTCGTGGGTGATGTAGTCGTACACTTGCCGATCTCAAGATCGCGTAGACGATCCTTCCGGTGCTGCGTTCCGGCAGCGCTTCCACTGTCGGTCACACGTTCGGTACTTGATGAAGACCTTCCTCTCCCTTGTTCCAGTAGGCAGCGGAGGTTGTAGTTCTCCCCTCGCGATTCTGGCAGCATGACGGCGTGGTGTCGGAAGTAGAGGGAAAATCCTGCAGGGCTTCGCCTAAGCCGGAGCAGGTTATGGTGGATCTAGGGTTTCCGGCGATCTAGGTTTAGAGGGCCGGAGAGGAGGAGGTGGAGTCGGCAGCAGCTAGGGCGACAACGACGATCCGGCAGTGGCGCGACTTGGTGGGAGGGGCTGGTTGTGTGGTCTTGGGTCACCCCTCCCCTCTATTTATGAGAGGGAGGGCAGCTTGGGAGAGGGGAGTTTGAATCCTTCCCCAACTCCCTCTCCTAGTTGGCTTGTGGTGGAGGGAAAGAAGGATTCTTTCCTTCCTCCACTAGGATACATTGTCCCAGTTTGACTTTTCAAACATGCCTTTTGACTTTCAATTTGGAGCTTGATTTCTTCCTTGCTAATGCCTAACCAAGTGACCTAGGACATGATTCAATCATTCCACTTATCCATGACACATTCATGTTCCCTTCCCCTTCCGGTCCGGTGAACCTTCTATACCCTTCTAGAACCTCTCCGATGAAAACATCGAAATCATTTCCGAACTCCAGAATTGGACTTTCCTTATATGAATCTTATTCTCCAGACCATTCCGGATCTCCTTGTCGTATCCCGGATCCCATCCGAGACTCCGAACAACATTTGGTCTCCCTACTTACATTCCATATCTACTAAATAACATCGAATCCTTAAGTGTGTCTCCCTACAGTTTGTGAATTACGCGGACATGACCGAGACACTTCTCCGATCAATAACCAATAGAGTAATCTGGAAATTCATATGGCTCCCACATATTTCTACGATTACTTTGCGATCGAATGAACCACTTACATACGATAACAATTTCCCTTTGTATCGCGATAGTTTACTTATCCGAGGTTTGATCGCCGGTATCTCTGCATACCTAGTTCAACCTCGTTACCGATAAGTACTCTTTTCTCGTTCCCGTGATATGTGATCCCTTGTGAGCCAGTCACATGCTTGAAAGCTAATTGGATGACATTCCACCGAGAGGGCCCAGAGTATATCTCTCCGTCATATGGATGAAAAAATCCCACTATTGATCCATGTGCCTCAACACATACTTTCTGAACACTCAATGCCACCTTTATAGCCACCCAGTTATGGTGTGGTGTTTGATGTCATTAATGCATTCTTCTGGTGATGGTGATTAGCATGATCTCATGGTCGAAGGAATTAGGTTACTATGTATCAGAAAGCTTATAGCAAACAAACTATTGAAATGACTTGATCTTTATGCTACGCTTATCTATAGGAGTATGCCCATCAAAGCATTCTCCTAATGATGTAATCTTGTTGTTAATTTTTTTTGAGGGTAAAGAGAGTTTATTGATTATCTAAATAGGGGGTTACACTCAAGACGCAGCAGTTCCAAAACCATCAGAGGGTCTTGAAGAATCCACTCCTAATTGTTTTCAGAACCCATAGCCATTTTAGCTAAAACATGCGCTACCCTATTACAAACTCTCTTCACTTTGTGCACCTGCACATCTTGGGTCCGTGCCATGTTACCTCTAATCTCTTCTAGAACCGGCGACCAAGATGATCGATTTGGTTCAGAGCCGTTTAATGCTGCCACCAGTTCTGCATTATCCAATTCCAGAACAATCGGCATATGGACTCGTTCTGCTGCTACTGTAACTCCAAATAAACATGCTGCAGCCTCCGCTTCAATAGCTGATGCGCACTTTGGAATGCGTTTACAAGCAGCATAAATTACTAAACCTCTGCAGTCCCTCGTAATCTTGTTGTTAATAACATCTCAATGTTCATGATCAGGAAGCCACGATCATCTATCAACCAACAAGCTAGTATTACAAAGAGGCTTTACCAGGGACTCTAATTTAGTTTACAAATCACACAAGTATTAATGTTTTCGGTTAATAATATTATAGCATGAATGTAAACATTTATCATAAGCAGAAAGATATAATAATAACCACTTTTATTATTGCCTATAGGGCATATCTCCAACATTTTTATGCCAAATAATACTTGGAACAAAAGGTTTGGAAGTAGTAGTAGGAACGGATTGGATGTCGAAACACCAAGGATTAATAAACCATCACCAGTAGCACCAGAGTATCAGTAGAGCATGTGTCTGAGACGCTGCCCATAAATTCAAGTGCAACAAGAGTTTAGTCCAATCAACCCTAGACCAAGTCAGAGTAGTCTGTGAATACCCCGATGTGTTCCTAGATGAATTACCTGGTATGCCCCCAGATCGGGATATCGATTTTATCATTGAACTAGTTCCTGGAACTGGACCCATAGCTCAGAGACCCTATAGTATGAACCCAGCTGAATTAGTGGAGCTAAAGAAGCAACTTGATGACATGTTGGGAAAAGGTCGGATACAACCAAGTGCATCCCCATGGAGATCACCTGTTTTGTTTATGGATAAGAAAGATGGTGCCAACCGTTTGTGTATGGATTCCCGGAAGCTGAATGACGTCACCATCAAGAACAAATACCCACTGCCAAAGATAGAAGATCTATTTGACCAGCTGACCGGTGTCAGAGTGTTTTCTAAGATTGATCTTAGAAGTGGTTATCATCAACTAAAGATCCGCACAACGGATATCCCAAAGACTGCATTCACTTCCAGATATGGATTGTATGAGTATAATGTCATGTTATTTGGATTAACCAATTCCCCCGCTTATTTCAAGAATCTCATGAATAAGATTTTTATGAATTTCTTGGATAAGTTTGTTGTTGTTTTTATCAATGACATTCTGATCTATTCCAAGTCAGAAGAGGATCATCAGCAGCAACTAAGAACCATCCTTGGAAACCCTTAGAGAGCATCAGTTGTATGCCAAGTTTAGCAAATGTTAGTTCTGGTTAACGGAAGTAGGATTCCTAGGACATATGTTGTTGGCAAGAGGATTTGCCGTCGACCCCACCAAGATTAAGGATGTTGAATAATGGAAAGCCCCAACCACTCAAACCGAAGTCCGCTCATTTCTTGGATTAGTGGGATATTACCGCAAGTTCGTTGAAGGATTTTCAAGCATCGCAAGGCCGATGACCCAGCTATTGAATAAAGACAAGAAGTTTGAATGGGCGGACAAATGTGAAGCAAGTTTTCAAGAGCTCAAGAAGAGATTGATTTGAACCCCAATTTTGATCATGCCAGATATCACGAAGCCTTTTTATGTATATTGTGATGCATCTGATGACCCACAAGTATAGGGGGTGTATCATAGTACTTCCGATAAATAGGAGTGTCGATCCCAACGAGGAGTAGAAGGTGTTGACTAGTGGTATGGAGCAGGAAATCTCTGTAAATACTTAGCAAACGAATTTTTAGGGGTTTTGTGAATAAGCAAGGAAATAATGTGAGGGTAATAAAGACCGCAAGCAAGTGCAGCAAGTGGCCCAATCCTTTCTTATCAAAGGACAAGCCGGTGGAAATACTTATAAAGACCAAACGTTCTCGAGGACACATAGGAGTTCTGTCAAGTGCTTTCGCTTCAAATAGCTGAGTAGTCTTCTTTGGTTTTGTGAGTGTTGTGTGGGTGAACCTGTGCTAATGTACCAACCTTACTTGGACTAATACATACTTGTGATTAAACCCCTTGCAAGCATCCGCAACTACAAGAAAGCAATTAAGGTATAAACCTAACCACAACCTTAAACTCTGAGATCCTACACTCCCTTGTGCAAAGGTGTCATAACGGGGGTTCAGGTTTCTGTCAGTCCGGCAACCCCACAATTAGTAGCCAAATACACAATGAATTCCCCTAGTTCCATAAATGGTGAAGTATCATGTAGTCGATGTTCACATGACACCACTAGAAGAATAGCACCACAACTTAAATACTAAACCATTGAATAATATCTCAACACAATCCACTACTAACAACATGACTTCTACCATGTCCTCAAGAACGAAACGAACTACTCACGAGACATCATATGGATCAAGATCAAAGATGATATGGTGATGGATAACAATCTGAACATAAACAATAATCCAATGGTTCCACTCACAAGCATCAACTACAATAGTAATCAACACCGGGAAAGTTTCCCCTAAGAATTATGCAAGTATTCAACACAATTGTTACATCGGGATGGAGTGGTGATGATGGTGCTGGTGGAGATGATGGTGTGTATGATGATTATGATGATCCCGATGAAGTCTAGCTTGATGATGGTGTTGATGGCGACGATCTCCCCTTTCCGGGAAGGAATTTCCCCGGCAGAAATCTGTCTACCGGAGAGCTCTTTCTCTCTCGATGTTTTCCGCCCCGCAGAGGTGGCGGAATATTTCTATGGTCGCTCTTGTGTACTAGGGTTTCGAGGAGAATATATAGGCGAGAGGGCGGAGCCAGAGGTGGGCCAGGTGGGCCACCCCCCTGTAGGCGCGGCCTAGGGGTGGCCCGCGCCTGGGGGGTGTGGGCCCCCTGTGGCCCATCTGCACCTCCCCTTGTGGCATTCTTCGTCTTCTGGGAAAATAGGATTTTCCTTAGTTTTTTTTGGTATTTTTCAGATCTTCGAGAAATTGCATCAAAACACATCTTTTTCCATCAGAATCCAGACTCCGGCAGTTCATCCTCCAAGAATCATCCAACATGCAAAAACAAATGAAAAGACATAAGTAACACCTCTTAATATGAAATATATCAATGAATAGAGGCAAATTATGATATAGAATGGTGATGCAAATTGGACATATCACCATCCAAGATTGGTCTCGGATGAGTGTTGATGCAGGAAAGCAAAGTAATATCATATATGTCCAGACGACTGAAGCAACATGAGCAGAATTATCCCACCCATGACTTAGAATTGGCAGCCGTAGTGTTAGCCTTGAAGACATGGCGTCATTACCTCATGGGTAACCGTTGCGAGATTTACTGGGATCACAAGAGTCTGAAGTATATTTTCACCCAGAAGTGGCTGAATATGAGGAAATGTAGATGGATAGAGTTAATCAACGATTATGAACTTGACATTCACTACCACCCCGGCAAGGCCAATGTGGTAGCGGATGGTCTTAGTAGACTGTTGTGTAGGTTAAACATCATGATTAAGAAAGATCAGCCAAGTTTGCATAAGGAGTTGGAGAATTTCAGAACGGAGCTAGTTAGCAAAGGATTCCTAGCTAGTATTAAACTTCAACCCACTTTGATCAGTCAGATAAAGGAAGCTCGGAAAGGAAATGCCAGTATTGATGGAATTAAGCGTCATATCGGTACAGGGAAGGTACCCGGATTCACCGAAGATGAAGAAGGCATTTTGTGGTATAAAGGATGCATCTGTGTGCCAGCATATTCAGAGTTGAAGCAAGTCATTTTGCAAGAAGCCCATGATACTCTTTATTCTATTCATCCGGGAGGAACGAAGATGTATCAGGATTTGAAGGAGCAATTTTGGTGGCACAAGATGAAGAGATAAGTCGGAAGCTATATCACCTAGTGTTATATCTGTCAGAGAGTCAAAGCAGAACACCAGCAACTGCAAATTCCAGAATGGAAATGGGATTCAATTGGAATGGATTTAATCACCGGTTTGCCTACATCTAGTAGAGGAAATGATTATATTTGGGTCATAGTAGATAGACTACCCAAAGTAGCTCATTTCATACCCGTCAAGACCACCTATCAAAGCACGAAGCTGGCAGAGTTGTATATTGCTAGAATAGTTAGTCTGCACGGAACCCCCAAGACAATTGTGTTAGACCGAGGAACCCGGTTTACCTCAAGGTTTTGGAAGAAAGTCCAAGAAGGATTAGGAACCAAACTGAATTTCAGCACAACTTATCACCCGCAGACTGACGGACAAATGGAAAGAGTAAACCAGATACTAGAAGATATGTTGAGAGCCTGTGTACTAGAATATGGATCTGTAGAGGTCCCAACCTTTAATAAGGTAGAGATCCCTGTGTTTACAATGCTAGCCCTGGATCAATAGCTAGCATCCACAGTTAAGATGTAATATCAAGAAACAAAGGTCATAATACAACTTTATAACCAGGAATAAAATAAGTTATTACATCTTACATAGCTCATTTGGCTATTACATTACATTGCAGCAGAATATCTATAAACATGGGGTCCTTCATCTTCAAAGCGCCACAGGCAAACATGTTGGTTGTAGACTTGTAATCCTAATCAATAAACTTCACTAACACCAAACAAACCTGCAACATAATAAGTTATAGCCACAAGGGTCAATACATTTGAATTGTATTGGCAAGTTTCACTACTATGTAGAAATAAGTGGATCCTAATATTACATGCATATTTGGCTAAGTAGGGTTTTAGGCTCATTTGCAGAAAGCAATATAGTTTTGTCCTATCTTTTCCAAAATAGTTTTGCTCTTTTGAAAATCTCTTGTCAAATCTTTCTGAACTCCTTGGAATCCACCAAGTGCTTCAAGTCTCTTGTTGTCACTTTCAAATTTTTCTTTTAGAAATTGGAATGTCGAGATTTCCCATAGCTTCAGGCCTTAGTTGCTCAGTATTGTCCATAACCGGGGACACGGCTAAGTACTTAGATTTTTATCTTCTGCAGAAGTTGTACACTTTACCCACAAGACACACTCTCATCTTGTTGCCACCAGTGGCCGCTGGATAAGTACTCACCAAGATGGAGTACTGGCAGATTGAGAATGTGACGAAGTCTTTCCATAGGATTCCTCCCAATACACAATGCTAGCTTGTCTACAGGCACCAATGTAGGGTTCCAAGTTCCCTCATTCTAGTAACCTGAAGAGGCCAATGCATGGGTCTTCCACTATGTAGTTGACTAAGCCAGTGCCCATTTAGCATGTGGCTGTACACGGAAGCCACTGTACGAGAAACATGTTCAATCTCTAAGTCCATGGGTGGTTTTTTTTCTGGTGCACAACAAAAAGAGGTTGCCATATAAACATGGTTCCTCTTGTTGCCACCTTGTCCAAAACTTGAGTATCCTTGTCCACCCAGGTGGTTCATTGAGTACTTGTTTTATTATATAAAACATAAGTCTTTTCCCAACTTCATATAATCTCAACATGTATCTCTTGTCAATATATATAGCAGGGCAAAGCTGTCACATCCCAAGATTTTCCAAATCTTGTAATGTGAAAAATAAATGAATAAAATAAAACTTTGTTGATTTTCAGGGTGAGAAGAAACGTTTTGAATTCAAATGGGAACCTTCAAACCTATTTTGATAAAGATAAATCCTAAAGGAATTTAAAAAGATAAACATTTAATAAAGGAAAGTAAAAATATTTGGAATTACTATTTTTGGATCCTTTAATAAAAATATTTGGTTTTCAAATGAGAAGGTAGAAATATAAATAAGGATTATTTTATAAAGCCAAATTAAAACTTAGCCAAGCCTTTAAAATAAAATATTTCTATTTGATAAAAAATAGTAAAGGTTTATTTAAATAAAATAATAAGGATTCAATATCCAAGTTTATTAAAAATAAAGGTTTTACTATTTTAATTAAACATCAAAACTTATTTATTTATTTTAAACAAGTTTTCCAAATGTTTTATATTCTCAAATTAAACCTACTGATTTGGTTTTGAAAATATTTAAATTTCAAATGGAGATTTTAAATAAATTAAAACCCATTTGATTTATTAATTAATGTCCATTTTATTTAATTATAAATGGACCCTAAAATAAAAATGTTATATTATTTTGGTTTTGGACTTTGGTTTATGTTGCTAAACAGAACCAAAACTCAATACAAGTTTGGAGGAGGTTTGATTTGTTTTGAGTGTTTGTTTTGTTGTTTGAAATTCAAAACAGAAAATCAAAATGGAAAAGAAAAAGCAATCAGGAAGAGAAAAAAAATAGAATTGGACACAGCCCAGCCGGCCAGCCCAACAAGCCCAACAGCAAGCCCACCCCACTTCCTCTCTGCAAATCGTTTTTCACTCTTTCTCGCACCCGCAGAGCGACTGACCAGTGGCCCCTTTTCCCCTCTCTCTCCCCCACTGACGACAGGACCCCACACCACTGTTCATCGTCTTCAAACCCGCGCTGAATCCTCCTCGCCGTTTCCTGCCGTTGATTGCTCGAATCAATACGCGTAAATGGCACAATGAATCCGCCCTGCGACCACTCACTCTTAATCGCCAGCAACTCCTCTTCCTTTCCCCTCAAACACCGCAGCACGAGAGCCACCAGGCTGCCCTGAATCGAAGTTGCACCGCCGCTGCTCCGGCGAACCTTTCCAGCAAATTCCGGCCAGTAGACACCGCCCCTCGCCTCCTCGACCAAGCTCACACACTCCCCAGCCTCTGGCGCTTCTCCCTGTGCTGTCCGTTCACTCGCGGGCGCCCCAGAACGTCGGCAACCACCTCGACTGAGCGCCGCCGCGTCTGCTTCTCTCTCCGGCGAGTTTTCCTGGTAAGAACCAACCACCCCGAGCCCTCTCAATCACGCACGCATCATCGCCTTGTCTTTGCGCATCTGACCATGTACTCCGTTTGCTCCCTCGTGACCCGTAGCGCCGTCCCCGACGACGACAGAGCATGGTCGTCGTCAGACGCAACTCCGGCGAGAAATCCCGCTGGAACCAGAGCGCCCCTTGACGAGCTGACCGTACCTTGAGCATCAGAGCGTCACCGCGATCACTGTAAGCACCCTCACTTCCTCCCTTGCTTCCTGCATCGCCAGTACCGCCACCGTCTGAATGTCGCCGCCGCTAGCCGCCGCACAGCGCCGCCCGTTGTTGACCAAGCAGTCGTGTCCGTAGGATCTAGATCGGACGAACACGATAGAAACTAGACGAAGAGGTATGAGTCAAGCCGCGCCATGCGATCTGATTAGATCCAACGCCCCACATAGGCCGATTCGTGCGAACCGGTATCGACCAGTAATTTTGCGCCGCGTGGCACCAGTTCTGTTTAAAACAAATTTTGAATCTGATTAGAATGTGATTTTGTAAACCTTGTAACTTTTGATCCACATGTCCAAAATTTGCAAACTTTATATCAATGGAATCAGTGGAACAAGCCCTAGCCAACCATGCAATTTGTTTAGTGAAAAGCTTCTGGTAAAATGTTTGTTTTTGCAGAAACATTTGTATGCTTGTTTAGGTTATAAAAATTATTCCAAAATGTTTTTGAGGATGAAATCTTTGCAAATTGGTTTGTAGTGAACCTACTGACCCTAGGAACCAACCCATGGTTTTAAAATGTATTTTGTGAAGTTTAGGAATAAAAACTTGAATTAACTCTTTTCTAGTCAAATAAAAATATTGATTTTGTTATGAAAATGATTTTGGAGTAAAAACTTTGGGAAAATGATTTGAATCAAACCTACTGACCCTAAACACCAAGTTTTGGGAATTAACAACTTATTTGGTGAACAACATAAAATTGTTGCTTTGCTAAAAACATTTTTCACCACATGAAATAATGATTTGATTTAAAAATGGTTTATAGATAAAAACCCTTTTGCAAATGACTTTGCCACTTTGTAAAATGACCAATTTGAACCTTAAAATGTTTAGAGCCTATTAGAAACCACCTTTGCAAATAAAACTACCTTTTTGCATGCTTGCATGCATGACTTAGTTTCTATTATTTTATGTGTGTTTGATTGTTTGAGTATTGGTTGGAATGCTAGTTGATTTTGTGTTTGCTTGATTGATTTGTAGAGAAATTAGAAAAGTGTGAAACTAGCAAGATCAAGAAGTGAACCAACATTCCCTACCAAAAAGGCAAGTGACACTATCATCTAAAGTCCTACTATTTTCATCATACTTAGTGGATTTTGAAACATGCATGAAAAGAATTTCTATACTTATGCTATGCTAAATCCTAATAGGATACCCTTATATATTCCTTAGTGAAAACAATGTAGTTGTAAAATGCTTAGCCATGCTACATATTTTGAGAGGAGATACATGTTGAGATTTTATAAAGTTGAGAAAGGATTTGTGTTTTATATAATAAAACAAGTACTCAATGAACCACCTGGGTGGACAAGGATACTCAAGTTTTGGACAAGGTGGCAACAAAAGGAACCATGTCGATGGCAATCTCTTTGTGTTGTGCACCAAAAGAAAACCACCCAGGGACTTAGAGATTGAACATGTTTCTCCAACAGTGGATTTCGTGTACAGCCACATGCTAATATGGCTCTGGCTTAGTCAACTACATTGGGAAGACCCATGCATTGTCTTCAGGTTTACTGGAAATGAGGGAACTAGGAACCCTACATTGGTGCCTGAAGACAAGCTAGCAATGGTGTATGGGAGTACCCTCTGGAAAGACTTCGTCACATTCTCAATCTGCCAGTACTCCATCTTGGTGAGTATTTATCCAGCGGCCACTGGTGGCAACAAGATGAGATTGTGTCATGTGGGTAAAGTGTATAACTTCTGCAGAAGATAAAAATTCTAAGGACTTAGCCGTGTCCCCGGTTATGGACAATACTGAGCAACTAAAGCTTGAAGCTATGGGAAATCTCGACATTCCAATTTCAAAAAGAAAAAAACTTTAAAGTGACAACAATAGACTTGAAGCACTTGGGGGTACCAAGGAGCTCAAGAGATTTGGATAAAAACTTGAAGCACTTGGGGTTTACCAAGGAGCTCAAGAGATTTTGATAAAAACTTGAAGCACTTGGGGATTTACCAAGGAGCTCAAGAAGTTTTGACAAAGACTTGAAACACTTGGGGATTTACCAAGGAGTTCAGAAAGATTTGACAAAAGATCAAAACCATTTTGAAAAGATAGGATAAATTATTGCTTTCTGCAAATGAGCCTAAAACCCTACTAGCCAAATATGCATGTAATGATAGGATCCACTTATATTCTACATAGTAGTGAAACTTGCCAATATAATTCAAATGTATTGACCCTTGTGGCTGTAACTTGTTATGTTGCAGGTTTGATTGATATTAGTGAAGTTGATTGATTAGGATTACAAGTCTACAACCAGCATGTTTGCCTGCGGCACTTTGAAGATGAAGGACCCCATGCTTATAGTTATTCTGCTGCAATGTATTGTAATAGCCAAAAGAGCTATGTAAGATGTAATAAAATTATGTTATTCCTGGTTATAAAATTATATTATGACCTTTGTTTCTTGATAATACATCTTAACTGTGGATGCTAGCTATTGATCCAGGGACTAGCATTGTAAACACAGGGATCTCTACCTTATTAAAGGTTGGGACCTCTACAGATGGTATCAGAGCATTGTGTTGCCTGTAGGATTTGTAAACCTAGGATTGGACAAAAACCCTTAGAAAGATAGGAGTTGTATTTGTTCCAAAACTTATTTACAAACAATCTTGTAACCTCTTTCCTCAACCATTTTGGTTTTGACTCTACATCTCTTCTATTTCAAACTTGATGGACAAACCTACCCATGACCAAAGACTTCACCATGTGCAAGGACTTCTTCAACTCTAATGACTTCAACATATTCAACTCTAATGACTTCAACATCTTCAACTCTAATGACTTCAACTTCTTCAACTCTAATGACTTCAACATCTTCAGCATATTCACCAAGGACTTCAATCTTGGATGTCACTAAGGACAAGTGAGACAAGGAAATCTTGCTCAAGATTTGGAGACTAAGGAAACACAAGTTAGAAGGAGCCCACATCACTTGAAGTTTTGTAACCAAGAGTTTTTCCCAAGGAAACCATGATCTCATGCAAGATGAAACAACCAAAAAGAAGGATGGAAAGATCACAAGTAAACCATATAGATGGACTACCATATTTTAGTTAAGTCAAACCCACCAACTTATGTGGTGTAACAAAAATATTTTGTTGCCTAAAAATGTGCTTGAACTTTGTGGTTTGAGTGAAAAGTTGTTTGTGAATGCTTGCACATTGCTTGTGTGAATTGTGATGTGTGTGATTAGAATTATTTCCTTAGAAAATCTTTTGCCTATTCTAATCTCTATTCAACCCAAACAGATGACTACTCCAAGAGACCCCAACATAAAGGTTGATGACAACAACACCAACCAAGAGGACAACATGAGAGAACTCATATCAACCCAAAACCAGTTGAACCAAATGACAGCTCAATTCATAGCCAACACCAGTGGGGAAGATCCAACCCTGCAAGGATTTTTGGAAAACCAAGCCCAAATGTTGCATAAGGTGACAGATCAAATGCTCAACATGGAAAGCAACTTCAAGGATGACAAGGATGTTATTCTAAAAGGAGCCAAAGCTTGCAATATTTGTGGAGACAAGGATCACACTTCCAAGGAGCATGGAGATCAATGCCCCAATTGTGAAGAGAAACATCCAGTTGGCCAATGTCCCACATCTCAAGCAACTTGCTACCTATGTGAAGGAAACAACCATGTACCTATCCAATGCCCCATCTATTCCATAGTTGAACAAAGGAAACAAGGTGGAGTGCAACAAATGATTTCAAACTATCAAGAAGGATCCAAATCTACCAAGAAGAATGATGACAAAGGAAAAGCTCCACTTATACCTCCATGCAATACAACCCAATTCAAAGGACCAAAGAAGAGGCATATGAATTTTCCAAGGAGCAATAGAAGGTCCAAGAAACATGTAGACATTCCTACCTACCAGATAACATATGAACAACATGAACTAGATGCACTCCTAGCTTTGGAGAAGCCCAAAAAGAAAAAGAAGGACAAAAGCCATGTGCAATGTCATCATTGCAAAGAAATGGGACACTATTCTAGTGAATGTCTAGAGAAACAGAAGTATAAAGAGATTGGCCAAGTATGGTGCAACAACTGCAAAGAGCTAGGCCATTATGCAATAACTTGTCCACAAGAGACACGTGAAGAACTCAAACTTATCATATGTTTCAATTGCAAAAACCCAGGACATTATGCAAGAAATTGTCCAGAAAAGATGAAGAACAAGATAAACAAGCCTATGAAGGATCTCAGCCTTGTCACATGTGCCAAGTGTGGAAACAAAGGACACTATGCAGATGTTTGCCCAGAGAAGTTTCCCCAAGATCCCAAGCAAGCCAACATGTAATTTAGTTGGAAATTTTTTAAGGGTGGTAGAACCCTAGATGCTTTGAGCCTACTTGTAACCCTAGCCTTCCCAAATCTCGGGACGAGATTTATTTTAAGGGTGGTAGCCTGTCACATCCCAAGATTTTCCAAATCTTGTAATGTGAAAAATAAATGAATAAAATAAAACTTTGTTGATTTTCAGGGTGATAAGAAACTTTTTGAATTCAAATGGGAACCTTCAAACCTATTTTGATAAAGATAAATCCTAAAGGAATTTAAAAAGATAAACATTTAATAAAGGAAAGTAAAAATATTTGGAATTACTATTTTTGGATCCTTTAATAAAAAGATTTGGTTTTCAAATGAGAAGGTAGAAATATAAATAAGGATTATTATATAAAGCCAAATTAAAACTTAGCCAAGCCTTTAAAATAAAATATTTCTATTTGATAAAAAATAGTAAAGGTTTATTTAAATAAAATAATAAGGATTCAATATCCAAGTTTATTAAAAATAAAGGTTTTACTATTTTAATTAAACATCAAAACTTATTTATTTATTTTAACCAAGTTTTCCAAATGTTTTATATTCTCAAATTAAACCTACTGATTTGGTTTTGAAAATATTTAGATTTCAAATGGAGATTTTAAATAAATTAAAACCCATTTGATTTATTAACTAATGTCCATTTTATTTAATTATAAATGGACCCTAAAATAAAAATGTTATATTATTTTGGTTTTGGACTTTGGTTTATGTTGCTAAACAGAACCAAAACTCAATACAAGTTTGGAGGAGGTTTGATTTGTTTTGAGTATTTGTTTTGTTGTTTGAAATTCAAAACAGAAAATCGAAATGGAAAAGAAAAAGCAATCAGGAAGAGAAAAAAAATAGAATTGGACACAGCCCATCCGGCCAGCCCAACAAGCCCAACAGCAAGCCCACCCCACTTCCTCTCTGCAAATCGTTTTTCACTCTTTCTCGCACCCGCAGAGCGACTGACCAGTGGCCCCTCTTCCCCTCTCTCTCCCCCACTGACGACAGGACCCCACACCACTGTTCATCGTCTTCAAACCCGCGCTGAATCCTCCTCGCCGTTTCCTACCGTTGATTGCTCGAATCAATACGCGTAAATGGCACAATGAATCCGCCCTGCGACCACTCACTCTTAATCGCCAGCAACTCCTCTTCCTTTCCCCTCAAACACCGCAGCACGAGAGCCACCAGGCTGCCCTGAACCGAAGTTGCACCGCCGCCGCTTCAGCGAACCTTTCCAGGAAATTCCGGCCAGTAGACACCGCCCCTCGCCTCCTCGACCAAGCTCACACACTCCCCATCTTCTGGCGCTTCTCCCTGTGCTGTTCATTCACTCGCGGGCGCCCCAGAACATCGGCAACCACCTCGACTGAGTGCCGCCGCGTCTGCTTCTCTCTCCGGCGAGTTTTCCTGGTAAGAACCAACCACCCCGAGCCCTCTCAATCATGCACGCATCATCGCCTTGTCTTTGCGCGTCTGACCATGTACTCCGTTTGCTCCCTCGTGACCCGTAGCGCCGTCCCCGACGACGACAGAGCGTGGCCGTCGTCAGACGCAACTCCGGCGAGAAATCCTGCTGGAACCAGAGCGTCCCTTGACGAGCTGACCGTACCTTGAGCATCAGAGCGTCACCGCGATCACTGTAAGCACCCTCACTTCCTCCCTTGCTTCCTGCATCGCCAGTACCGCCACCGTCTAAGCGTCGCCGCCGCCAGCCGCCGCACAGCGCCGCCCGTTGTTGACCAAGCAGTCGTGTCCGTAGGATCTAGATCGGACGAACGCGATAGAAACTAGACGAAGAGGTATGAGTCAACCCGCGCCGTGCTATCTGATTAGATCCAATGCCCCACATAGGCTGATCCGTGCGAACCGGTATCGACCAGTAATTTTGCGCCGCGTGGCACCAGTTCATTTTAAAACAAATTTTGAATCTAATTAGAATGTGATTTTGTAAACCTTGTAACTTTTGATCCACACGTCCAAAATTTGCAAACTTTATATCAATGGAATCAGTGGAACAAGACCTAGCCAACCATGCAATTTGTTTAGTGAAAAGCTTCTGGTAAAATGTTTGTTTTTGCAGAAACATTTGTATGCTTGTTTAGGTTATAAAAATTATTCCAAAATGTTTTTGAGGATGAAATCTTTGCAAATTTGTTTGTTGTGAACCTACTGACCCTAGGAACCAACTCATGGTTTTAAAATGTATTTTGTGAAGTTTAGGAATAAAATCTTGAATTAACTCATTTCTAGTCAAATAAAAATATTGATTTTGTTATGAAAATGATTTTGGAGTAAAAAATTTGGGAAAATGATTTGAATCAAACCTACTGACCCTAGACACCAAGTTTTGGGAATTAACAACTTATTTGGTGAACAACATAAATTTTTTGCTTTGCTAAAAACATTTTTCACCACATGAAATAATGATTTGATTTAAAAATGGTTTATAGATAAAACCCTTTTGCAAATGACTTTGCCACTTTGGAAAATGAACACTTTGAACCTTACAATGTTTAGAGCCTAGTAGAAACCACCTTTGCAAATAAAACTACCTTTTTGCATGCTTGCATGCATGACTTAGTTTCTATTATTTTATGTGTGTTTGATTGTTTGAGTATTGGTTGGAATGCTAGTTGATTTTGTGTTTGCTTGATTGATTTGTAGAGAAATTATAAAAGTGTGAAACTAGCAAGATCAAGAAGTGAACCAACATTCCCTACCAAAAAGGCAATGTTTTTATTTGACTAGAAATGAGTTAATCCAAGTATTTACTCCTAAACTTCACAAAATTCATTTTTAATCCCATAAGTTGGTTCCTAGGGTCAGTAGGTTCACAACAAACCATTTTGCAAAGATTTCAACCCCAAAATCATTTTGGAATAAATTTTATATCCTAAACAAGCATACACAAGTTTCTGCAAAAACAACCATTTTACCAGAAGCTTTTTACTAAACAAAGTGCATGGTTGGCTACGGCTTGTTTTTTGAATCCATTGATATAAAATTTGAAAAATTTGGACGTGTAGATCTAAAGTTATGGAATTTACAAAATGGAACAACTAATAGATCAAATCTGTTTAAATTCAAATCGACAGAGACATGTGGCGTGTTTTAATTCGCTGATACCGCTTCGCTCGGATCACGCTCTCTGGTGTGTTGGATCAAGTTAGATCGAGCGGCATAGGTTGCGTACCCCTTCGTCGTTAAGTGACTCTATCGCGTCTCTACGATCTGGATCGGACGGCTCCTATCACCTTGCCAAGAACTGGCGGCGCGACGACGGTGGCGCGCGGCGGCGGCGCTCAAACGGTGGTGTCATGGCGATTCTAGGAAGCAAGGGGAGAAGCGAAGGTGCTCACCGTGCTCGCAGGGTTGCGGTGAAGCTCGAGGCGTGGTCGGTTCGTCGAGGGGCGCACAGGAGCGGAGCGGATTGCTCGCCGGAGCTATGCTCACTGTCGGGTCCGTCTGGTTCTTGTCGAAGGCGAGGCTATAGGCCATGCCAGAGCAAAAGAAAGACACGGTTAGGTGCGCGTGAAGATACTAAACACGCGGCTTACAAGCAGAGAGAAAGGGGCGTTTGGTTCTTACGGGGAGGGGTCGCCGGAGAGGTGGCACACGCGGCGGCACGTTTGTGCTTGTCCTTGTCGACGCTCTGGGGCGAGTGCGGTTGAACGGAAAGTACAGGGAGAAGCGCCAGAGGCTGGGGATCACTCTCGCGTGAAGCAGAGCTTGCAGGGGTGAGGGTGCTGGCCGGAATTCGCTGGAGAAGCTCACCGGAGCAGCGGCGGTGCAAAATCGATTCAAGGCAGCCTGTTGGCTCCCGTGCAGTGGTTTCTGAGGGGAAATGGCGAGGAGTGTCAGGAGATTAAGAGGGCGTAGACGTTGGAGCGGTTAACGCCTCCATTGATGCGAATTGATTCGCAGCAATCAAGTCTAAAACGACGAGGAGGAATTGTCGCGAGGGAGACGACGCTGAGGTGGCAGTGGGGTCTGGGCGTCAGCGAAGGAGAGAAGGGTGCGGTGGGGTCCGTCTGTCAGTCGCTGAGTGGGTGCGTTTCTGTAGGGTTCGCAGCATAGAAAACAAAAAAATTTCCTACGATGGGAACTATGTACCAAGATCTATCTACTAGATACAAACAACAGGCGGATGTATATCCGTAGAGAACATACCCTTGAAGACCGACAAAGCTTAACGAGTTCAACTCGTGTTTGATGTAGACGATCTCTTGCCGATCTCAAGATCGAGAGGAAGTCCTAGCACCGCAAAGCAGCAGCGCATCCGTTCTCGCACACACGTACAAGACACCAGGCAACCTCCGCCTCCTCGCTCCAGCGATGCAGCGGAAGCACAACCCTTTCTTGCCGAATAGCCACCGGGAACATGTATCTCGCTAGTCCGAGACCATGGGGGATAAATTCTAGAGGGGAGAGAGATCCTTCACGAGGAGGTGTGAGAGACAAGTGAGGAGGGGGGCTCCTTTTATAGGAGGAGGGGGGAACCCCAAGGGGGTGGCCGGCGCATGGGGGCTGCCCCCTTGCCCTCCCCTCTTCATGTGGGTGGACACTCCACTCACAAAATTCCTTTAAATTCCCTCCACTCAAAAGTACAGTCAAATTCCCATTAAATTTCCACCAAATTTAATGCAAACTCTCATTAAATAAAACTCTTTTATTTTATTCAGAATTTTGTCAATTACTTTAATGACAAACATTCACAAATAACCCCTTGCTAGAATTCCATTTCACATGCATAACCACTTTATGCAATTTCACCCGAAAACCTGTTTCGGTAACTAGTGAAATAAATTCATGCGCTTGTTTATTCTTTCGGCATGAAACATTTGCTCCAACTGGATGTCAGTGTCCCTTAAGTGTGTCACCCTATGGTTCGCGAATAATGCGGACATGATCGAGACCCTTCTCCGATCAATAATCAGTAGCGGGACCTAGAGATCCATACTGACTCCCACACATTCAACGATGACTTTTCCTGCGATCGTCGGAACCTTTTACGCTTGTATCTTAATCCCTTTGTTTCACGATATATTACATGTCCGAGATTCGATCATCGGTATCTCCATACCTAGTTTGATCTCGTTACTGACATGCACTCTTTTCTCGTTCCCGTGATATAACATTCTAGTGATCAAATCACTTGCTTGCAAGATAACCAATGTGATATCACCGAGAGGGCCCAGAGCATATCTATCCATCATCGGGATGAACAAATTTCACTCTTGATCCATGATTCTCAACGTAACACTTTAGAAGCTTTGAAGCCATCTTTATAATCACCCAGTTACGGAGTGACGTTTGATGTCAACAAGAAACTCTTCCGGTGTTAGTGATTGGCATGATCTCATGGTCTAAGGATCAGGATTACTTCATAGTTTGTTTATAGCAATATAAACTCAATGACTTTGATCGTAATGTTATACTTCGGATGAATGTTCATCACATCATTACACTAATGTTGTGATCCCGTTATTAACAACATCCAATGTCCATGATCAGGAAACCTTGATCATCTTGTTAATCAACGAGCTAGTTTATGAGAGAGGCATAACTAGGAACTTTCTGTTTGTTTATTAAACACACATGTATTAACGTTTCCGTATTAATACAATTATAGCATGCAAAATAAACATCTATCATATACTTGGAATACACATAATAAACATTTTATTATTGCCTCTCAGGGCATATTCCCTTCAGTTTCTGAGTGGAAAACGATTCGCGTGTGGGGGGAAAATTGGGCTGGAGCTGGGCTTGCTGGGCCTGCTTAGTTGGGTCGAGTCCTTTAGCATTTTTTTTTGTACTGAAAGTTTTTCCTTTTTCCATTTGATTTTCTGTTTTGAAATTCAATCAAACAATTCAAACATTCAAATCAATCAAACTTCCACCACACTTTGTATTGAGTTTAGTTCTGTTTAACAACATAATTCAAAGTCCAAAAACAAAATAATATTTTTATTCTTTTTAGGATCTATTTAATAATTAAATAAAATAGTCCTTAGTTATTAATTCAAATAGAATTTGATTTGTTAAATCTCCATTTGAAATCTAAAATAAAATCAAAAACACTTCAGTAGGTTTTATTTGAAAATATAAAATACTTGGAAAACTTGTTTAAAATAATTTAACAAGTTTTAATGTTTAATTAAAATGGCAAAGCCTTTACTCTAATAAAATTGGTTTGTTAATAAACTCTCACTATTTTATTTAAATAAACCCTTACTCTTTTAATCAAAACAAAATATTTTACTTCAAAAACATGGCCAAGGTTTAATTTGGCTCTATAAAAATAGTCCTTATTTATATTTCTTCCTTTTCATTTGAAAACCAAATCTTTTTATTAAAAGATCCAAAAATAGTAATTTCACATATTTAATCTTTATTAATTGTTTATCTTTTTAAATCCCTTTAGGATTTGTTTGATCAAAATAGGTTTGAAGGTTCCAATTGGAATCAAAAGTTTCTTCTCACCCTGAAAATCAACAAATTTTTATTTTATTCATTTATTTTTCACATAACAAGATTTGGAAAATCTTGGGATGTGACAGGCTACCACCCTTAAAATAAATCTCGTCCCGAGATTTGGGAAGGCTAGGGTTACAAGTTGGCTCAAAGCATCTAGGGTACTACCACCCTTAAAAATTTTCCAACTAAATTACATTTTGGCCTGCTTTGGGTCTTGGGGAAACTTCTCTGGGCAAACATCTGCATAGTGTCCTTTGTTTCCACACTTGAAACATGTGACAAGGCTGAGATCCTTCATAGGCTTGTTTATCTTGTGCTTCATCTTTTCTGGACAGTTGCTTGCATAATGTCCTTGGTTACCACAATTGTAACATGTGATAAGTTTGATTTCTTCACGCATCTCTTGTGGACAGGTTGCCACATAGTGGCCTAGCTCTTTACAGTTGTTGCACCATACTTGGCCAATCTCCTTATACTTCTGTTTCTCTGGACATTCACTGGAATAGTGTCCCATTTCTTTACAATGATTACATTGCACATGGCTTTTGTCCTTCTTTTTCTTGGGTTTCTCCAAATCTAGGAGTGCCTCTAGTTCATGTTCTTCATATGTTATCTCATAGATAGGAATGTCTACTTGTTTCTTGGACCTTCTATTGCTCCTTGGATAATTCATATGCCTCTTATTTGGTCCTTTAAATTGGGTTGTATTGCATGGAGGTATAAGTGGAGATTTTCCTTTGTCCTCATCCTTCTTGGTAGACTTAGATCCCTCTTGATAGTTTGCAATCAGTTGTTGCACTCCACCTTGTTTCCTTTGTTAAACTATGGAGTAGATGGGGCATTGGATAGGGACATTATTATTTCCTTCACATAGGTAACAAGTAGCTTGAGAGGTGGGACATTGGCCAACTGGATGTTCCTCTTCACAGTTGGGGCATTGATCTCCATGCTCCTTGGAAGTGTGATCCTTGTCTCCACAAATATTGCAAGCTTGGGTTCCTTCTAGAATAACATCTTTGTCATCCTTGTTGTCATAAGCTCCTTTGGAAGAGTTGCTTTCCATGTTGAGCATTTGATCTGTCACCTTATGCAACAATTTAGCTTGGGTTTCCAAAAACTTTTGCAGGGTTGGATCTTCCCCACTGGTGTTGGCTATGAATTAAGCTGTCATTTGGTTCAACTGGTTTTGGGTTGCTATAAGTTCTCTCATGTTGTCCTCTTGTTTGTTGCTGGTGTCATTAACCGTGATGTTGGAGTCTCTTGGAGTAGTCATCTGTTTGGGTTGAATTTGGGTTAGAATGGGCAAAATATCTCTAGGGAAGAAGTCTACTCACACACAACAATTCACACAAGCAATGTGCAAGCAATCACAATCAACATTCCCCTCAAACAACAAGTTTTCAAGCATCTTTTTAGGCAACAAAACATTTTTGTTACACCACACTAAGTTAGTGGGTTTGACTTAACTAAATATGGTGGTCCATCTATATGGTTCACTTGTGATCTTTCCATCCTTATTGGTTGATTCTTCTTGAACAAAAATCTTTGTATCCTTGGAGAAAATTTTTCATGTCTTGGTCACAAAACTTCAAGGTGATGATGGTTCCTTCTAAGTTGTATTTCCTTAGTCTCCAAATCTTGAGCAAGATTTCTTGTCTCACTTGTCCTTAGTGATATCCAAGATTGAAGTCCTTGGTGAAAATACTGAAGATGTTGAAGTCATTAGAGTTGAAGATGTTGAAGTCATTAGAGTTGAAGAAGTCCTTTGCATATGGTGAAGTCTTTGGCCAAGGGGTAGGCTTTATCCATCAAGTTGAAATAGAAGAGATGTAGAATCAAAACCAAAATGGTTGAGGAAAGAGTTTTACAAGATTGTTTGTAAATAAGTTTTGGAACAAATACAACTCCTAATTTTCTAAGGGTTTTTGTCCAATCCTAGGTTTACAAATCCTACAGGCAACACAAATGCTCTGATACCATCTGTAGAGGTCCCAACCTTTAATAAGGTAGAGATCCCTGTGTTTACAATGCTAGTCCCTGGATCAATAGCTAGCATCCACAGTTAAGATGTAATATCAAGAAACAAAGGTCATAATACAACTTTATAACTAGGAATAAAATAAGTTATTACATCTTACATAGCTCATTTGGCTATTACATTACATTGCAGCAGAATATCTATAAACATGGGGTCCTTCATCTTCAAAGCGCCATAGGCAAACATGTTGGTTGCAGACTTGTAATCCTAATCAATAAACTTCACTAACACCAAACAAACCTGCAACATAATAAGTTACAGCCACAAGGGTCAATACATTTGAATTGTATTGGCAAGTTTCACTACTATGTAGAAATAAGTGGATCCTAATATTACATGCATATTTGGCCAAGTAGGGTTTTAGGCTCATTTGCAGAAAGCAATATAGTTTTGTCCTCTCTTTTCCAAAATAGTTTTGCTCTTTTGAAAATCTCTTGTCAAATCTTTCTGAACTCCTTGGAATCCACCAAGTGCTTCAAGTCTCTTGTTGTCACTTTCAAATTTTTCTTTTAGAAATTGGAATGTCAAGATTTCCCATAGCTTCAGGCCTTAGTTGCTCAGTATTGTCCATAACCGGGGACACGGCTAAGTACTTAGATTTTTATCTTCTGCAGAAGTTGTACACCTTACCCACATGACACACTCTCTTCTTGTTGCCACCAGTGGCTGCTGGATAAGTACTCACCAAGATGGAGTACTGGCAGATTGAGAATGTGACGAAGTCTTTCCATAGGAGTCCTCCCAATACACAATGCTAGCTTGTCTACAGGCACCAATGTAGGGTTCCAAGTTCCCTCATTCTAGTAACTTGAAGAGGCCAATGCATGGGTCTTCCACTATGTAGTTGACTAAGCCAGTGCCCATTTAGCATGTGGCTGTACACGGAAGCCACTGTACAAGAAACATGTTCAATCTCTAAGTCCCTGGGTGGTTTTTCTTCTGGTGCACAACAAAAAGAGATTGCCATATAAACATGGTTCCTCTTGTTGCCACCTTGTCCAAAACTTGAGTATCCTTGTCCACCCAGGTGGTTCATTGAGTACTTTTTTTATTATATAAAACATAAGTCTTTTCCCAACTTCATATAATCTCAACATGTATCTCTTCTCAATATATATAGCAGGGCTAAGCATATTACAACTACATTGTTTTCACTAAGGAATATATAAGGGTATCCTATTAGGATTTAGCATAGCAAAATATAGTAGTCCTTATCATGCATGTTTCAAAATCCACTAAGTGTAATGAAAATAGTAGGACTTGGATGATAGTGTCACTTGCCTTTTTGGTAGGGAATTGTTGGTTTACTTCTTGATCTTGCTAATATCACACTCTTCTAACTTCACTACAAATCAATCAAGCAAACATAGATTCAACTAGCATTCCAAACAATAATCAAACAAATTAATCACACATAAAATAATAGAAACAAAGTTATGCATGCAAGCATGCAAAAGATAATTTTATTTGCAAAAGTGGTTTCTACTAGGTTCTAAACATTGTAAGGTTCAAAGTGGTCATTTTCTAAAGTGTCAAACTCATTTGCAAAAGGGTTTTATCTATAAACCATTTTTAAATCAAATCATTATTTCATGTGGTGGAAAATGTTTTTAGCAAAGCAACAATTTTATATTGTTCAACAAATAAGTTGTTAATTCACAAAACTTGGTGTTTAGGGTCAGTAGGTTTGAATCAAAACATTTTCCAAAGGTTTTTCTCAAAAATCATTTCCATATCAAAATCAATGTTTTTATTTGACTAGAAATGAGTTAATCCAAGTATTTACTCCTAAACTTCACAAAATTCATTTTTAATCCCATAAGTTGGTTCCTAGGGTCAGTAGGTTCACAACAAACCATTTTGCAAATATTTCAACCCCAAAATCATTTTGGAATAAATTTTATATCCTAAACAAGCATACACAAGTTTCAGCAAAAACAACCATTTTACCAGAAGCTTTTTACTAAACAAAGTGCATGGTTGGCTACGGCTTGTTTTTTGAATCCATTGATATAAAATTTGCAAAATTTGGACGTGTAGATCTAAAGTTATGGAATTTACAAAATGGAACAACTAATAGATCAAATCTGTTTAAATTCAAATCGACAGAGACATGTGGCGTGTTTTAATTCGCTGATACCGCTTCGCTCGGATCACGCTCTCTGGTGCTTTGGATCAAGTTAGATCAATCGGCACAGGTTGCGTACCCCTTCATCGTTAAGTGACTCTATCGCGTCTCTACGATCTGGATCGGACGGCTCCTATCACCTTGCCAAGAACTGGCGGCGCGACGATGGTGGCGCGCGGCGGCGGCGCTCAGACGGTGGTGTCGCGGCGATTCTAGGAAGCAAGGGGAGAAGCGGAGGTTCTCACCATGATCGCAGGGTTGCGGTGAAGCTCGAGGCGTGGTCGGTTCGTCGAGGGGCGCACAGGAGCGGAGCGGATTGCTCGCCGGAGCTGTGTTCACTGTCGGGTCCGTCTGGTTCTTGTCGGAGGCGAGGCTATAGGCCATGCCAGAGCAAAAGAAAGACACGGTTAGGTGCGCGTGAAGATACTGAACACGCGGCTTACAAGCAGAGAGAAAGGGGCGTTCGGTTCTTACGGGGAGGGGTCGCCGGAGAGGTGGCAGACGCGGCAGCGCGTTTGTGCTTGTCCTTGTCGACGCTCTGGGGCGAGCGCTGTTGAATGGAAAGTACAGGGAGAAGCGCCAGAGGCTGGGGATCACTCTCGCGTGAAGCAGAGCTTGCGGGGGTGAGGGTGCTGGCCGGAATTCGTTGGAGAAGCTCGCCGGAGCAGCGGCGGTGCAAAACCGATTCAAGGCAGCCTGGTGGCTCCCGTGCAGTGGTTTCTGAGGGGAAATGGCGAGGAGTGTCAGCAGTTTAAGAGGGCGTAGACGTTGGAGCGGTTAACGCCTCCATTGATGCGAATTGATTCGCGGCAATCAAGTCTGAAACGGCGAGGAGGAATTGTCACGAGGGAGACGATGCTGAGGTGGCAGTGGGGTCTAGGCGTCAGCGAAGGAGAGAAGGGTGCGGTGGAGTCCGTCTGTCAGTCTCTGAGTGGGTGCGTTTCTGAGTGGAAAACGATTCGCGTGTGGGGGGAAAATTGGGCTGGAGCTGGGCTTGCTGGGCCTGCTTAGTTGGGTCGAGTCCTTTAGCATTTTTTTTGTACTGAAACTTTTTCCTTTTTCCATTTGATTTTCTGTTTTGAAATTCAATCAAACAATTCAAACATTCAAATCAATCAAACTTCCACCACACTTTGTATTGAGTTTAGTTCTATTTAACAACATAATTCAAAGTCCAAAAACAAAATAATATTTTTATTCTTTTTAGGATCTATTTAATAATTAAATAAAATAGTCCTTAGTTATTAATTCAAATAGAATTTGATTTGTTAAATCTCCATTTGAAATCTAAAATAAAATCAAAAACACTTAAGTAGGTTTTATTTGAAAATATAAAATACTTGGAAAACTTGTTTAAAATAATTTAACAAGTTTTAATGTTTAATTAAAATGGCAAAGCCTTTACTCTAATAAAATTGGTTTGTTAATAAACTCTCACTATTTTATTTAAATAAACCCTTACTCTTTTAATCAAAACAAAATATTTTACTTCAAAAACTTGGCCAAGGTTTAATTTGGCTCTATAAAAATAGTCCTTATTTATATTTCTACCTTTTCATTTGAAAACCAAATCTTTTTATTAAAAGATCCAAAAATAGTAATTTCACATATTTAATCTTTATTAATTGTTTATCTTTTTAAATCCCTTTATGATTTGTTTGATCCAAATAGGTTTGAAGGTTTCCAATTGGAATCAAAAGTTTCTTCTCACCCTGAAAATCAACAAAGTTTTATTTTATTCATTTATTTTTCACATAACAAGATTTGGAAAATCTTGGGATGTGACAGGATCTAAATGGGAAGACTGCCTGCCTTTCACGGAATTCTCATACAACAATAGTTATCTGGCCAGTTTGCAAATGGCTCCATTTGAGTTTTTGTATGGAAGGATGTGGCGTACCCCTTGAATTGGTCGCAAGTAGGAGAGAGTCAGATATTCAGACCAGACATCCTACAAGAAGCCGAAGAGAAGGTTCACAAGATCCATGAGCACCTCAAGACCGCTCAATCCAGACATAAGAGTTATGCTGACAAGAGACTTCGAGACTTGACCTTCAATATCGGAGACTTTGTGTATCTCAAAATATCACCCTTGAAAGGAATGCAGCGTTTTCAACTCAAGGAAAGCTTGCACCCAGATATATTGAACCCTTCAAGATTTTTAGTTGCCGAGGAGAAGTATCCTATCAGATAGAACTGCCTGAAGATATGTCAGCCATACATAATGTGTTTCATATCTCATTACTTCAAAAATGCTTAGAAGTTCCGGAGAAGACCAAAGTTTTCAAGAACATCGATCATAGAGCCATGGATATCAACAAGGATTTAACCTATCGTAAAGTACCCATTCGTATTTTGGAAGAAGCCTTCAGAACCACCCGGACCAGGAGTATCAAGTTCCTCAAAATCCAGTGGAGCAACCATATTGAAGAAGAAGCCACCTCGGAGCGAGAAGATTATAGTAGGACTGAGTTTCCAAATCTCTTTAGTTCCTAGTTTTTCCTTAATCTCGGGACGAGATTCTTTTTAAGGGGGTAAGGTTTTTAACATCTCAAAAATATTATAATGAGAATATCAATTTCCAATCAACTATAATTAGGATTAACAAAAGCTTTTAGTATTAAACACTATAAAAATGCATGTGTGTTTATTAATGATGTATGAATGCTTGTTATGCCATGTTTGTTTGTTATATATGTTGAGAAATAGTTTAAGGATCAAAGCAATATCATCTAGGTCAAATCCAGACCAAATCAAAATAAAATCAAATGGTGAAGCATATGACCTAATGGTCATTTTTGCCAAAGTTAACACCTAGCCCACTTTGGGCATCTCTAGTAAATGATTTCAAACAGAAACAATTCTATTTATTTTCTCACCTTGCTAGACCAAGTAAAAATTAATACAAGGGAACTTGCAAAACTTATAGAAACAAATTCAAATTCTGTTAGAGGACATTTCCAAATTGAATCCATCATAGACATCAAGATGGCCACTTTTCAAAAACCATCCAAACTTTCTCCAATTGACCAATCCTTGTAATAAGAGACTCTCAAGCTTAGTATCATCCAACCCACTAAAAAGAATTTGAAAATTCAAATGTTTTTCTCTTGCGGCATTTGATCGAACACCTAGCGAGCGTAGTACAGAGCTACCAACTACACACTGTTTGGAGCAATCTTGTGATCATCTTGGTACCACACATAGCCTCCACTACTCGCCCACACTTGCCCCAGTACCAGCCCGTGCAGCTGAGCCTCTCTCACTCGACCAATTGACCAGTGGAAACTCGTACTCGAGCTCAACATGCCGAACAGACATGGACATGACGCCACAAGCCTCGCCGCCCTCACAAGGTAGCCTCAGCTCAAACCTTGGCCGCAAGGGAACCCATACTAAGGTATATAAATTTCCAGTCAAGCCCTAACCAAATTCCGGGTATTGTGGTTGTACCGCAAAATTGGAATGGTATCGCATCCAGACAACCATCAGTTTTATAAAGGGCTAAGGCTCATGCCTTAACATTTTCATCATCAAAATCATATGGTGTTCAAGAACACATGTCAAAACATTTCAGTAGAATGACTCATCATTCTAAGGTTTTCATAACCATTTTCACCAAGTATTCCCATCTAAAGTGATCAAGTTTTATGCTTAGCACTAGCAACTACAAGTGGGGGATAAACACTAATGAGAGTTGGTAAACAAGTGTATCTTATCTAAGTTCAATCTCATGCCTCAGGATGACATCAAGATTTATCTAACTTAGGCCAAATTTTATACTCTTTATGCTACCTTTAAATATCTTTCTAAATTCTACAATTCACTAGGTAAACTCCATTAGAAAGCTTTGATAAAGAAATAAAATACTAAGCTTGCAAGTAAAACTAGGATTGGGTATCAAGTGGTGTAAGCTTGCAAGTAAAACTTGCATGGTTTAGCTTAGCTTGCTAAGATATTAGTATAAGCTTGCAAGGATTAGGTTGCTAATTTAACTTGTATAGTGAGGCTTGGCTTGTGCAGAGCAGTGGTTGAAGTTCTCCTCAGCTTCTTCCTCATAGTATTCTCCTTCCTCCTCGTATCCTTGGTCGGTACTAGCGTCTATAAATAAAT
Organism: Avena sativa; assembly: GCA_916181665.1. Lineage (NCBI taxonomy): Eukaryota > Viridiplantae > Streptophyta > Magnoliopsida > Poales > Poaceae > Avena > Avena sativa. The sequence goes on from OV702295.1 coordinate 324,445,544, forward strand.
ATGAGGTACACAATCACCAAACAATACTTAACTACTTTTATTTATCGCACCAAGATTTTCACTAGATGATCTAGCATCATCACAAACATTACAATCATCAAAGCACTTGTCTTATTTATTTTATTTTGGAAAAGTAATTTCTACTCATTGAAAAACTACTTAAGATTTAATATCCTCCAACTCAAACATGGGATCATGTGGACACATGTCATCACCACATATTTCAGTACATGGGAATGTGATTTAAAGTGGTGTCACAATTTAATAAGGTTTAACCTTTTTATTTTATTTAAATAAAGTGATTAGAACTGCCCATGAGGCATTCTTTTATTACTGGTTCATTATTTCTGCAAGTAAACCTAGATATTTTTATATATTCGGAAAGGTCTAGTTAAATGTGATTTTTGAGAGTTGGAATCAACTCAAAAGCTTTTGTGGTTGAATTTTAAAAAATGTTTGAATGCAGAAAAGCTTCTGCCTTGTTATTTTTACTATAGGTGAACTACAATTCCAAAGGATTTGAATCCAACGGGCTTGGATTAAGAATTACAGTACCTTTCTAACAAAATTGCTTTCATGCAATTTGGTTCAGTGAATCGACCTAGGTTGATTTTTGAATCTGGGTACAGAACTAAGTTTGAAACTAAATGGAAAAACCTAAATTCAAACTACTGGGTCACCCAGGAATGTAATTGGGCTAGCCTACGGTGCACATCGCGCGCGGGGGTCAGTTTAAGTGGTTGTCCCCACCAGTCAGCGAGACAGGGGGTGCGAAGCGGTATGGGGCAATCTAATCCACACGATCAACATCTAATCGAACATTTGTGACTTATCATCTCCGTCGGGCAACTCCGGCGAGACAGAACCCTAGTGCGGCCAGTGGGGGTCGTGGGAGGCTCACCGGGGCTTAGGCGAGGGTCAGTGATGGGGGCGAACGACGAAGTCGACGACGATGAACCTCCTGGTACTGGTGGCTTCTCCTGGGGCGGCTCCAACCGCTGGCTCCCTCTTCCTCCTCCACGGTAGACTCCGGCAAAATTCTGGCGACCTGCTGCTCGCCTTGCCCCGGGAATGAGGTGGGGTGGTTCTAAGAGAGACGGGAGTGTGTTGGTGTGAAGAAATCGAACGGGGGTGGCCTCTATTTATAGTGCCATGAGGGGACCGAAGGGCGCGGGTGGAGCTCATCGGGGTCGTCGGCACATTGGGCTAATGGCATGGGCGACGGTAGGGGGCGGTGTTGTGCTCCCTGGCGAAGCTCAACGGCATGGTCGCGAGGAGTGGGGTGGTGCGAGATGGTCGGAACACTACGGTGCTCTGTGCGGGTCCGACGAGAAGTTTAATGGAGCGCGGGCTCTCCTGGTCGCGCGACGACGAACGGGCATGTCCTGGAGGTTACTGGGACGGTGGTGATCACGCACACACGTTGCGAGGGAAGCACACGGTTTGTGCTCGCGTGTCGGGTGCGGCGCTCTGCCACGCTCTCGGCATGCTCGCAGAGAAGCTGGGCACGCTCAGGCTGAGTGGTCCAGGTGTTGGTTGCGTGTTGGCATTGGACAGGGGGTGGCGGTGGACGGTGGTCAGTGTCCCAGACAAGGTGGCTAGGCTTGGTGCTGCTCCTAGCTTGCTGTCGACAATGGGGTGGCAAGGTGAGGCTCATCATGCTCACCATTGATGGCAATGGCAAGCTCACAGTGAGCTAAAGCTTGTTAATTGAGCTAGATGATCTACTAAGAGGGTGATGTGATCTAGAGAGGGAAAAGTTAGGCCCAAGCACTGCTCATTATAGTGTTTTGTGTTTTGTTTGATTTATGTTTGCAAGGTGTTTGGTGAAATGGACAAAAGAGATTTGAATTTGAATTTTTGGTTCAAACTTGGTGGGTGTACTAGTTACATACTAGACAGTCTCTGGTTAGTTGGAAAGGTCAAGATGCACTGGTTTGTTTGGGTTTTGAGAATTGGTGATCTTCACATATGTTAAAGATTCAATTTTTAATTGTCCTTTGAATCAAGTGGCCAAATGTTTCTGTAAGTTTGAAAGGTGGTCGTTGGTTCACTTTTACTTGGTCTAGCAAGGGGTGAAAATAATTGGCATTGTTTATGTTTGAAATCTTGGACTAGAAACACTCAAAGTGGCCTAGTGAGCAAGATTGGCAAAAATGACCATTTGCTTATTTTGTTTGTTTTTGAATTTATCTTGATTTGTTTCTGCTTGGATATGTTTTAGAGGATGTTGTTTTCATCTTTAAACCATTACTTGCTATTTATAACAATCACACAAGTCCATTCATGCATTCATACAATCATCACATACACACATGCATTCATATGATGTTAATTAATAAAAGTTTTTGTTAACCCTAATTGTGGTGATTGGAAATTGATAGTCATTGTTCAATATTTTTGGGATGTTACAAACCTTCCCTCCTTAAACAAAATCTCGTCCCGAGATTTGAGAAAGAAGAAAAAGAGAACTAGGATTTAAAGAGATCGGAAACTCCGTCTTGATGTAATCTTCTCGCTCCCAGGTAGCTTCTTCTTCTTCTTCAGTGTGGTTATTCCATTGAATCTTGAGAAACTTGATGCTTTGGGTTCTGGTGGTTCTGAAAGCTTGCTCCCAAATATGGATGGGTACTTCAGGATACGTCAGGTCATCGTTGATCTCTATGGTTTGGTGATCAATGTTCTTGAAATCTTCAGTCTTCTCCAGGACTTCTAAGCATTTGCGAAGCAACGATATATGGAACACATTGTGCACTGCTGACATCTCATCTAGCAGTTCCAGTTGATATGATACTTCTCCTCGACGATTCAAAATCTTGAAGGGTCCGATATATCTGGAGGCTAACTTTCTTTTGAGCTGGAAACGTTGCATTCCTTTCAAAGGCGACACTTTGAGATACACAAAATCTCCGATATTGAAAGTGAGGTCTCGTCGTCTCTTGTCGGCATAACTCTTCTGTCTGGATTGGACGGTCTTGAGGTGCTCACGGATCTTGTGAACTTTCTCTTCTGCTTCTCGTAGGATGTCGGGTCGGAAAATCTGACTCTCTCCTACTTCCGACCAATTCAAAGGGGTACGACACTTCCTTCCATACATGAATTCAAATGGGGCCATTTCCAAATTAGCTTGATAACTGTTGTTGCAATAAAATTCTGCGAAAGGCAGACAGTCTTCCCATTTAGATCCATACTCTAGCACACAGGCTCTCAACATATCTTCGAGTATTTGATTTACTCGCTCCGTTTGTCCATCTATCTGAGGGTGATAAGTGGTGCTGAAATCTAATCTTGTTCTCAATCCTTCTTGGACTTTCTTCCAAAATCTCAAGGTAAATTTAGTTCCTGGATCTGACACGATGTTCTTGGGGACTCCATGCAAACTGACAATTCTAGCGATGTACAACTCCGCTAGCTTCGAGCTTTTGTAGGTGGTCTTGACAGGTAAGAAATGGGCGACTTTGGACAATCTATCAACTATGGCCCAAATAGAGTCATTTCCCCTACTAGAAGTAGGCAATCCAGTGATAAAGTCCATTCCAACTGAATCCCATTTCCATTCCGGAATTTGCAATGGTTGCAACAGTCCTGCGGGTCGCTAGTTTCCTGCCTTAACTCTCTGACAAATGTCACACTTGGCTATGTAACTTCCAATTTCTCTCTTCATCTTATGCCACCAAAATTGCTCCTTCAAATCTTGGTACATCTTCGTTCCTCCGGGGTGGATAGAATAAAGAGTGTCATGGGCCTCTTTCAAAATAGCTTCCTTTAACTCTGAATCTGCTGGTACACAAAGACATCCTTTTTACCACAAAACTCCTTCTTCATCCTCGGTGAATCTGAGTACTTTGCCTGTATTGATGCGATGTTTGATTCCGTCGATACTAGCATTTCCTTTTTGCGCCTCCTTGATCTGACTGATCAAAGTGGGTAGAAGTTCTATGCTAGCCAAAAATCCTTCACTTACTAATTCCATTCTAAAATCTTCCATCTCCTTGTTCAAACTTGGTTGCTCCTTCAGAATCATCGAGTTCAAGCGGCACGGCAATCTGCTAAGGGCATCTGCTACCACGTTGGCTTTACCGGGGTGATAGTGAATGTACAGATCATAGTCCTTGATTAGCTCGATCCAACTTCTCTACCTCATATTCAGCTCCTTCTGAGTGAATATATACTTCAGGCTCTTGTGATCCGAATAAATCTAACAACGGTTTCCCATAAGGTAATGCCTCCATGTGTTCAGGGCTAGAACTACGGCTGCTAGTTCAAGGTCATGGGTACGATAATTCTCCTCATGTTGCTTTAGTTGTCGGGATAGATAAGATATTACTTTGCCTTCTTGCATCAACACACATCCAAGATCAATCTTGGATGCGTCACAGTACACATCAAACGGCTTCATAATATCCGGCATGATCAAGATTGGGGCTGAAATCAATCTCCTCTTGAGTTCTTGAAAACTTGCTTCACATTTGTCCGTCCATTTGAACTTCTTATTGTTGGAGATATGCCCTAGAGGCAATAATAAATATAGTTATTATTATATCTTTGTGTTTATGATAAATGTTTATATTCATGCTATAATAGTATTAACAAGGAAACATTAATACTTGTGTGAATTGTAAACTTAAATTGAAGTCCCTAGTATAGCCTCTATACTTCACTAGCTTGTTGGTTAATAGATGATTGTGGTTTCCCTATCATGAACATTGAGATGTTATTAACAACAAGATCATATCGTTAGGAGAATGATATGGTGGACATACTCCTATAGATAAGCATAGCATAAAGATCAAGTCATTTCAATAGTTCAATTGCTATATGCTTTCTGATACATAGTAACCTAATTCCTTCGACCATGAGATCATGCATATCACCTTTACCGGATGGATGCTTTGATGTCATCAAACACCACACCGTAACAGGGTGGCTATAAAGGTGGTATTGAGTGTTCGGAAAGTATTGGTTGAAACACATGGATCAAGAGTGGGATTTGTCCATCCATATGACGGATAGATATTCTCTGGGCCCTCTCGGTGAAATGTCATCCAATTAGCTTGCAAGCATGTGACTGGGTCACAAGGGATCACATATCACGGGAACGAGAAAAGAGTACTTATCAGTAACGAGGTTGAACTAGGTATGCAGAGATAACGACGATCATAACCTCGGATAAGTAACATATCGTGAGACAAAGGGAAATTGGTATCGTATGTAAGTGGTTCATTCGATCGCAATGTAATCGTAGAAATATGTGGGAGCCATATGAATTTCCAGATTCCTCTATTGGTTATTGTTCGGAGAAGTGTCTCGATCATGTCCGCATAATTCACGAACCGTAGGGAGACACACTTAAGGATTCGACGTTGTTTGAGTAGTTATGGTATTATGAGAAAGAGACCGAATGTTGTTCGGAGTCTCGGATGGGATCCGGGATATCACGAGGTGATCCGGAATGGTCCGGAGAATAAGATTCATATAAGGAAAGTCCCGTTTCGGAGTTGGAGAATGGTTCCGGTGTTTTCATCGGGAACATTCTAGAAGGTCCCGGAATGTCCGGCACTCCGGAGGGGGAAGGGTACATGAATGTGTCATTGTAAGTTGGAATGATTGCATCATGTACTAGGTGTTCTTGCTGTCCAAAATAAAGGGTTTATTTAAATCCTAAATTGAAAAGTCAAACGGCTAGTTTGAAAGTCAAACGGCAATTTTGGGAAGTGGGAAGAGAGGAGGATTGGTGGAGGCCGAGTTGGAGGAGGGTTCCTCCCCTTGGCCGGCGCACCTCCCAAGGCCGACTTGGGGAGGGACTCCTCCCCTTGGCCGGCCAGCCCTCCCACCTATATAAGGAGGGGCAGGGCTCCCCTCCTAGCACACACAAGTTTCCACCTCTAATCTCCGGTTTAGAGCCGTTTTGGTTTAGAGCTTCTAATTGCTTTAGCCAGCGGTTTAGAGCCTTCTAATTGGTTTAGAGCCTTCTAATTGGTGTGTCTAATTACTAGACCACTAATAGCCTCTCTCATAAGCTCCACCATACTCGCACCGGCTTAAGGCGAAGCCCTGCGGGATTTCCCCTCTACCTCCGGTACCACGCCGTTGTGCTGCCGGAATCGCGAGGAGAGTACTACAACCTCCGCTGCCTGCTGGAACAAGGGAGAGGAAGGTCTTCGTCGAGTACCGAACGTGTGACCGACTACGGGAGCGCTGCCGGAACGTGGCGCCGGAAGGATCGTCTACGCGATCTTGAGATCGGAAAGAGTACGACTACATCACCCACGAGAATCTGCTCTCGTTAAACACTTTGGAATCTTCGAGGGTGAGTTATTCCATCGAATCGTTGCTGCAATCTAGTAGATAGATCTTGGCTTGTTTGTTTGTATGCGATAGAAAATTTTTGTTTTCCATGCTACGAACCCCTACAGTGGTATCAGAGCCGTGTCTATATGTAGATCTGTTGCACGAGTAGAACACAATGGTCATTGTGGGCGTTGATGCTTTTATTGTAGATTGCTTTTTGTGTACTTTGCATCTTGCGGTATGTTGGGATGAAGCGGCCCGGGCTAACCTTACATGACATCGTTCATGAGACTTGCTCCACGCTTGACATGCAACTCGTATTGCATAAGTGGCTTTGCGGGTGCCTGTTTCTCCTAGCATAGTAAAGATCCAATTTACAACGGGTAATCAACAATGCTAGTATCAATGTTGTGGTTCTTGTTCGTAGGTTAGAACGACACTTATGGAAAGCCCCAAACCACGTAAAATATGCAAAGAAAGTAGAAGCGTCTAACTTTGTTTTGCAGGGGTGTGCAGTGATGTGATATGGCCATGATTGTGATTATATTTGATGTATGCAATGTTCCTTATTGTAAGTTGGCAACCGGCAGGAGCCATATGGTTGTCTTTAATTTCTGTTAAGACCTGCGTGTCTGTTCAAAATAGTTGTAATAGTTGAAGCTGGTGGACAACAACCATGAAGAAGCGTCATTGACCTTGATGCTATGCCGGTGATGATGGAGATCATGTTCGTGCTTGAAGATGGAGATCGGAAGCACAAAGAAGAAAGGCCATATCATATCACATATTATGAATTGCATGTGATGTTAATCCTTTATGCATCTTGTATTGCTTAGTATACGACGGTAGCATTATAAGATGATCCCTCATGCACATAAATTTCAAGTTCTAAAGTGTTCACCCTTAGTATGCACCGTTGCCAAAGCTTGCTGCTTCGAAGCACCACGTGATGATCGGGTGTCTTTGATTCCGCGGGTGAATACAACGTAAGCAAGCCAGATTTGCTTATGCGGTAGCTAAGGTTTGATCTTGACGAGCCTAGCATGTACAGACATGGCCTCAGGAACACGGATCGCCGAAAGGTAAAGCATGAATCATATAGTAGATATGATGAACATGATGATTGTTCGCCATTGAAACTATATCAACTCTCGTGATGATCGGTGTTGATGTAGTGGATTTGGTTCGTGTGATCACTAAAACAATGTGAGGGATGTTGTTTTGAGTGGGAGTTCACCTAGTTTAATTTCATTAATTAATTTGAACTCAATTTGTCATAAACTTAGTCTAAACTATTGCAAATATGTTGTAGATCAATGGCAGCCCCTACCATCAATTTTAATGCGTTCCTAGAGAAAGAAAAGTTGAAAAACAATGGAAGCAACTTCGCGGATTGGTTCCGCAATTTGAGGATTGTCCTCACAGCTGGTAATTTGACCTATGTGCTGGATGCACCGCTGGGTGACCCACCTGCAGCTGATGCTCCCGATGAAGTAAAGAATGTTTACCTCGCTCGGAAGAATCAGTACTCCATAGTTCAGTGTGCTATCTTGTATGGTTTAGAATCGGAGCTTCAGAAAAGGTTTGAAGAGTCAGACCCATATGATATTGTCGAGGATCTCAAATTAATTTTTGAGACTCATGCGGCAATTGAAAGTTATGAAGCTTCTGAAAAGTTCTTTAACTGCAAGATGGAAGAGGGCAGCTCCGTCAGTGAGCACGTGCTTAAGATGTCTGGGCACGCAAACAAACTTCAAAGCTTGGGTATAGTGATTCCTAATACTTTGGGGGTTTACCGCATCCTCCAATCACTACCACCAAGTTACAAGAACTTTGTGATGAACTACAACATGCAGAACATGAACAAAGAGTTGCCAGAACTATTTGCTATGTTAAAATCTGCAGAAGTGGAGATCAAGAAAGAGCACCAAGTGTTGATGGTCAATAAGACCACCAAATTCAATAAAGGCAAGTCTAAGCAGAGGGGACACTTCAAGAAGGGTGGTAAGAAAGTTACCATGCCGACGAAGAGGACCAAGGCTGGACCCAAGCCTGATACTGAGTGCTTTTACTGCAAGGGAGAAGGTCACTGGAAGCGGAATTGCCCAAAGTACTTGGCGGATTTGAAGAACGGCAACATCAAGAAGAAAGGTATATCTGATATACATGTTATTGATGTGTATCTCACTAGTATTCGTAGTAGTGCCTGGGTATTTGATACTGGTTCGGTTGCTCATATTTGTAACTCGAAAGAGGAGCTGCAGAATAAACGGAAGCTAGCGAAGAACGAGGTGACGATGCGCGTAGGAAACGGATCAAAGGTTGATGTGATCGCGGTCGGCACGCTACCTCTTCATCTACCATCGGGATTAGTTTTATACTTAAATAATTGTTATTTGGTGCCTGCGTTGAGCATGAACATTATATCGGGATCTTGTTTATTGCGAGACGGTTACTTGTTTAAATCCGAGAATAATGGTTGTTCGATTTATATGAGTAATATGTTTTATGCACATGCACCTTTGATAGATGGTCTATTCTTATTGAATCTCGATAGTAGAAATACACATATTAATAACATTGAAGCTAAACGATTGAAATCAAGCGATAACTCGACCTATATGTCGCACTGTCGTCTTGGTCACATTGGAGTGAAGCGTATGAAGAAACTCCATTCCGATGGACTTCTTGAATCACTTGATTTTGAATCACTTGAAAGATGCGAAGCATGTCTGATGGGTAAAATGACTAAGACTCCGTTTTCTGGTATGATGGAGCGAGCTACAGACTTATTGGAAATCATACATACCGATGTGTGTGGTCCAATGAGTGTAGCATCGCGCAGTGGTTATCGTTATGTTCTTACCTTCACGGATGACTTGAGTAGATATGGGTATATCTATTTCATGAAACATAAGTCCGAAACTTTCGAGAAGTTTAAGGAATTTCAAAGTGAGGTAGAGAATCAACGTAACAAGAAGGTTAAATTTCTACGCTCTGATCGTGGAGGTGAATATCTAAGTTACGAGTTTGGCGAGCATTTGAAGAAATGCGGAATACTTTCGCAGTTGACACCGCCGGGAACACCACAGCGTAATGGTGTGTCCGAACGTCGTAATCGAACTCTCTTAGATATGGTTCGTTCTATGATGTCACTTACATATTTACCGCTATCATTTTGGGGTTATGCATTAGAAACAGCCGCATTCACTTTAAATAGGGCACCGTCTAAATCCGTTGAAACGACACCATATGAATTATGGTTTGGGAAGAAACCTAAATTGTCGTTCCTTAAAGTTTGGGGATGCGAAGCCTATGTAAAGAAGTTACAGCCGGACAAGCTTGAACCCAAAGCGGAAAAATGCATCTTCATAGGATACCCGAAGGAAACTATTGGGTATACCTTCTATCATAGATCCAAAGGCAAAATCTTCGTTGCCAAGAATGGATCCTTTCTAGAGAAGGAATTTCTCTCGAAAGAAGTGACTGGAAGGAAAGTAGAACTCGACGAGGTTGTCGAACCTTCTCTCGAAATTGCGAGTAGCGCAGCACCGGAAGAAGTTCCTGTGGTGCCTGCACCAATAAGAGAGGAAGCTAATGATAATGATCATGAAACTTCGGTTGAAGTTACTACAGAGCCTCGGAGGTCAACGAGAACTCGTACCACTCCAGATTGGTATGATTCCGTTATGAATGTCATGGTGGTGGACAACACCGATGACCCCGAGACATATGAGGAAGCGATGATGAGCCCAGATTCCAATAAATGGCAAGAAGCCATGAAATCCGAGATTGGATCCATGTACGAAAACCAAGTATGGACTTTGGTGGACTTACCGGATGGCCGGAAGGCTGTCGAGAACAAATGGATTTTCAAGAAGAAAACAGATGCTGATGGTAATGTTACTGTCTATAAAGCTCGACTTGTCGCAAAAGGGTTTCGACAAATTCAAGGAGTTGACTACGATGAGACTTTCTCACCAGTAGCGAAGCTAATGTCTATGAGGATTATGTTAGCAATCGCTGCATATTACGATTATGAAATATGGCAGATGGATGTCAAAACAGCATTCCTCAATGGAGACATTGATGAAGAATTGTATATGATGCAGCCCAAAGGTTTTGTCGATCCTAAAGATGCTAACATGGTATGCAAACTTCAACGGTCCATCTATGGATTGAAGCAAGCATCCCGAAGTTGGAATCAACGTTTTGATAAGGTAATCAAAAGTTTTGGTTTTATACAAACTTATGGAGAAGCTTGTATTTACAAAAAGGTGAGTGGGAGCTCTGTAGCGTTCTTAATACTATATGTGGATGACATATTGTTAATTGGGAATGATGTAGACCTTCTTAATAGTGTCAAAGAATATTTGAATAATAGTTTTTCAATGAAGGATCTTGGCGAAGCAGCTTACATATTAGGCATAAAGATTTATAGAGATAGATCGAAACGCCAAATATCATTGTCACAAAGTACATATTTGGACAAAGTTCTAAAGAGGTTTGGAATGGAAGAAAGCAAGAAAGGGTTCTTGCCCATGTTGCCCAATACGACCTTGAGTAAAACTCAAAGTCCGACATCGGCAGAAGATAGAGAAAGGATGAGTAAGACTCCTTATGCCTTAGCCATAGGATCTCTAATGTATGCCATGCTATGTACTAGACCCGACATTGCATATGCTGTTAGTTTAACTAGCAGATATCAAAGTGATCCAGGAGTGGATCATTGGACAGCGGTCAAAAACATCCTTAAGTACTTGAGAAGAACTAAGGATATGGTTCTTTCTTATGGAGGTGATGAACAGCTCGTTGTTAATGGTTACACCGATGCTAGTTGGAACACTGATCCGGATGATTCTAAATCACAATCCGGATACGTATTTATTTTGAATGGTGCAGCAGTTAGCTGGAGGAGTGCAAAGCAAAGCGTTGTGGCGAGATCTTCAACTGAATCGGAATACATGGCTGCTTCGGAAGCTTCACAAGAAGCGATATGGATGAAAGAGTTCATTACAGAGCTGGGTGTGGTTCCTAGTGCGCTGGACCCAATGTCTATCTACTGTGATAACATGGGCGCCATAGCCAATGCGCAAGAACAAAGGTCACACAAGAAGCTGAAGCATATCAAGCTGCGTTTTCACGCTATTCGAGAACATATCCAGGATGGGGATATAAAGATTTGCAAAGTACACACAGATCTGAATGTGGCGGATCCGTTGACTAAACCTCTCCCGAGGGCAAAACATGACCAACACCAAACTGCCATGGGTGTTCGGTATATTACCATGTAATCTAGATTAGATGACTCTAGTGCAAGTGGGAGACTGTTGGAGATATGCCCTAGAGGCAATAATAAATATAGTTATTATTATATCTTTGTGTTTATGATAAATGTTTATATTCATGCTATAATAGTATTAACAAGGAAACATTAATACTTGTGTGAATTGTAAACTTAAATTGAAGTCCCTAGTATAGCCTCTATACTTCACTAGCTTGTTGGTTAATAGATGATTGTGGTTTCCCTATCATGAACATTGAGATGTTATTAACAACAAGATCATATCGTTAGGAGAATGATATGGTGGACATACTCCTATAGATAAGCATAGCATAAAGATCAAGTCATTTCAATAGTTCAATTGCTATATGCTTTCTGATACATAGTAACCTAATTCCTTCGACCATGAGATCATGCATATCACCTTTACCGGATGGATGCTTTGATGTCATCAAACACCACACCGTAACAGGGTGGCTATAAAGGTGGTATTGAGTGTTCGGAAAGTATTGGTTGAAACACATGGATCAAGAGTGGGATTTGTCCATCCATATGACGGATAGATATTCTCTGGGCCCTCTCGGTGAAATGTCATCCAATTAGCTTGCAAGCATGTGACTGGGTCACAAGGGATCACATATCACGGGAACGAGAAAAGAGTACTTATCAGTAACGAGGTTGAACTAGGTATGCAGAGATACCGACGATCATAACCTCGGATAAGTAACATATCGTGAGACAAAGGGAAATTGGTATCGTATGTAAGTGGTTCATTCGATCGCAATGTAATCGTAGAAATATGTGGGAGCCATATGAATTTCCAGATTCCTCTATTGGTTATTGTTCGGAGAAGTGTCTCGATCATGTCCGCATAATTCACGAACCGTAGGGAGACACACTTAAGGATTCGACGTTGTTTGAGTAGTTATGGTATTATGAGAAAGAGACCGAATGTTGTTCGGAGTCTCGGATGGGATCCGGGATATCACGAGGTGATCCGGAATGGTCCGGAGAATAAGATTCATATAAGGAAAGTCCCGTTTCGGAGTTGGAGAATGGTTCCGGTGTTTTCATCGGGAACATTCTAGAAGGTCCCGGAATGTCCGGCACTCCGGAGGGGGAAGGGTACATGAATGTGTCATTGTAAGTTGGAATGATTGCATCATGTACTAGGTGTTCTTGCTGTCCAAAATAAAGGGTTTATTTAAATCCTAAATTGAAAAGTCAAACGGCTAGTTTGAAAGTCAAACGGCAATTTTGGGAAGTGGGAAGAGAGGAGGATTGGTGGAGGCCGAGTTGGAGGAGGGTTCCTCCCCTTGGCCGGCGCACCTCCCAAGGCCGACTTGGGGAGGGACTCCTCCCCTTGGCCGGCCAGCCCTCCCACCTATATAAGGAGGGGCAGGGCTCCCCTCCTAGCACACACAAGTTTCCACCTCTAATCTCCGGTTTAGAGCCGTTTTGGTTTAGAGCTTCTAATTGCTTTAGCCAGCGGTTTAGAGCCTTCTAATTGGTTTAGAGCCTTCTAATTGGTGTGTCTAATTACTAGACCACTAATAGCCTCTCTCATAAGCTCCACCATACTCGCACCGGCTTAAGGCGAAGCCCTGCGGGATTTCCCCTCTACCTCCGGTACCACGCCGTTGTGCTGCCGGAATCGCGAGGAGAGTACTACAACCTCCGCTGCCTGCTGGAACAAGGGAGAGGAAGGTCTTCGTCGAGTACCGAACGTGTGACCGACTACGGGAGCGCTGCCGGAACGTGGCGCCGGAAGGATCGTCTACGCGATCTTGAGATCGGAAAGAGTACGACTACATCACCCACGAGAATCTGCTCTCGTTAAACACTTTGGAATCTTCGAGGGTGAGTTATTCCATCGACTCGTTGCTGCAATCTAGTAGATAGATCTTGGCTTGTTTGTTTGTATGCGATAGAAATTTTTTTGTTTTCCATGCTACGAACCCCTACACTTATCCTTCTTCAACAATTGGGTCATAGGTCTTGCGATGCTCGAGAATCCCTCTACGAACTTGCGGTAATATCCCGCCAATCCGAGAAATGCACGAACTTGGGTTTGTGTGGTTGGGCCTTGCCAATCTTCGACATCCTTTAACTTTGCAGGGTCAACGGCAATTCCTCTGGCTGATACGATATGTCCGAGAAATCCTACCTCCTGTAACCATAATTCACATTTGCTAAACTTGGCATACAACTGATGCTCCCTAAGGGTTCCAAGGATGGTCCTTAGGTGTAGCTCATGTTCTTCTTCTGATTTGGAATAGATCAGAATGTCATCAATGAAAACAACGAAAAACTTATCCAGGAAGTCCATAAAAATCTTATTCATGAGGTTCATGAAATAAGCGGGGGCATTGGTTAATCCAAAAGACATGACAGTGTACTCGTATAGTCCATATCTGGTGGTAAAGGCAGTCTTTGGAATATCCTCTGCGTGAATCTTGAGTTGATGATAGCCAGTTCTAAGATCAATCTTAGAAAACACTTTGGCACCAGTCAACTGGTCAAACATGTCTTCTATCTTGGGCAGTGGGTACTTGTTCTTGATGGTGACATCATTCAACTTCTGATAATCCATACACAAACGGTTACCTCCATCTTTCTTGTCCACAAATAAGACAGGTGATCTCCATGGCGACACACTTGGTTGAATCAATCCTATCTCCAGCATAGCATCCAGTTGCTTCTTCAGATCCATTAATTCAGATGGGTTCATACTATACGGTCTCTGGGCTATGGGTCCTATTCTAGGGATTAGTTCAATGATAAACTCGATATCCCGATCTGGGGGCATACCGGGCAAAACATCTGGAAATACATCAGGGTATTCATAGACTATTTTGACTTGGTAAATGGTTGGTTGGGCTAGACTCTTGTTGCACTTGAATTGATGGGGCAAGGTTTCAGATACAGGCTCTATTGATATTCCGGCTGTACTGGTCATGGTTATGGCTTTCTTAGCACATTGAATTAATCCTTTATGTTTCAACATCCAATCCATTCCTAGTGCTACTTCCAAACCTTTAGTTCCAAGTACTATTAGATTAGCATAAAAATCTATGCCATGGATGCGGATAGGTACGGCCTTGCAAATTTGTCTAGCTTTGGTGGTTGAACCAGGTATTTGAACTATCATAACATGCTTCAATTTGGTTGGTTGAATCTTACTAGTGCATGCAAATTCTTCGATAACAAATGAGTGCGATGCTCCAGAATCAAACAACACTCTTGCAAGTACTGAGTTAACAGAAAACATACCCAGCACGACATCTGGCGCTTCTTGGGCTTCGTCAGCATGTATGAGAAAGAGACGGCCGTTGCGGTTGAGCGAATTCCCTGGGGCAAACCTTCTTCCAGGCTGAACACGATGCTGCTGTTGAGCTGGGGCATTTGCATTGGGGGCTATGGCAAACTTCTTGGGGCACTCATTGGAATAGTGACCCTTGGTTCCACATTCATAACAAGTCACCTCAGACTTGTCCTTTGCTGCAACAGGCACAATATTGCTTCCAGTTCTTGGGGCAGTGTTGGTGTTGGTGGCGACATTGTTGTTGTTGAAATTAGGTGGTGCACGGTTGAAATTGCTGGGGTTGCCTGGGTTGTTGTGATTTCCTTCGGGCCTTGGGTTTCCTCCTCCATTGTTGGGATAGGTGGGATGGTTCATCGGGGGGTCTATTGTTTCTTTTGGCAAATCCTGGAGATGGGTTGGGGCGATACTTTGGGGTATGGTGGGTTCTTGGTTGATGCATCATTCTACTCTTGCGATTCTCATTGGCTTGGTTGATCTTGCCTTTCATCTGAATGGCAGATTCCACTAAGGCTTCAATATCAGCAAACAGAATGTTGACCAATACCGTTTGCATCTCATCATGCAGACCATTCAAGAATCTCTCCTTCTTCTTGGCTTCGGTATCAATCTCATTCGGTGCATACCTAGCCAACGACAAAAATTTGTCACGGTACTCAACTACTGTCATCCTTCCTTGCTTCAGTTCCCTGAATTCATCTCTCATCCTCTTGATCAAACCCGATGGCACATGGGTTCTACTAAACTTGATTTTGAATTCCTCCCAAGTCATCATTTGTCCTCCATTCATTGCGCGAATGCTGTTCCACCATGCTCTTGCATCTCCTGCCAGATAGTGGATGGCGAACAGTACCTTCTCATTGGCTTCCACTCCTGCAACTTCAAAGTTGTTCTCCATGGTTTGCAGCCAATCATCTGCATCTAGGGGCTCTTTAGACTTAATGAAAATGGGTGGATTGGTGTTTTGAAAGTTCTTGAGCTTGGATCCATGGTTATCCTGATTTCGATGACCTTGATTGTTGTTGGCCATCTGAGCTATGTGCTGAAGGGTGGCTAGGTTGGCTTGGCGTTCAGCTCTTTCAGCTTCATGGTCAGAAACCAACATTTGCAAGATCTGCAACATTGGGTCCGGGGACGAAGTGCTTCCTCCATGAGGCATCTGAAGATTGAGGTAGATCATGAGAAAAGAGGGAAATTTCTAAGGTTCAGGGTTTTTGAAAAGGTTTTGAAGTTTGACTCAGATTTTTCTAGCAACTTGCTTTTCATTCATTCATAACACAGCATACAACACACACCACAACAAAGAAACAGATGGTTTTAAGAACCATTCTGGGAAACTACGATACAGTGAGACCGGATACAACTCACTAACGCTAGTGCTCAAGTGCTACTACTCCTCGAAGTCGGTGTCCTCATCATCATCAATGAAGGCGAAGTCATCCTCTTTGGTGAAGAAGTCCATGGCCTGATCCTCCAGAAAGTCATCATCATCACTGAGATAGGATTAGGGGTCTCCACGTGTCCTCCCCTGCATTCTCCCTCTCCTCGAGCTGCATATCCCTCTCATGGATAGTCTCCTCCAAGTCTGTTATCCGGTGGTGAAGACAGGCAATGATGCGTTCCTTCTTGTCAAGCTGACGGCGACGAGACTGGCGATCCTTCAATAGCATGGCGATGGTCTGATCCTTTTGGGCGGCGATGGAGGACTGATGGTTGGCGTAGGAGCGGGCATTGTCTAACTCCTTCTTCCAGTCATACATCATGAAGCTGAGGTGATCAACTTGATTCTTCAGCTCAGGGTGATATGGTACCTCCAGTGGCTGTCCCATAGCATCACGCCTTGGGAAGAACTCAAAGCGGGTACCCTTGATCTGGTTGATACTCTGCCCACACAGATGGGCAAGAGCTTCCTGCATGGCCCTGGCAAGTCCATCGAGCCAGTTGTTCTCTTTGATGGTGAACTGAATTCCCTCTAAGGTGGGGGCTTCAATCTTTCCTCGGAGACTTGCAACAATCAGCCATTGCAATTCCTCTCCTTCCTGATCATTGAGCTGAGCTTCGAAGAACTCGGGGTGCGGATGCTCCAGAAGTTCCGAAAGCTGGTCCAAGTCACGCTCAAAGATGAGGTCTCCTCCATTCCCCAACTGATAGAACTTGCTATACTTCACGTCCATCTATAAGAATATAGGATGAGTAGGTTAGTAGAGTGATCAAGTGTGTCAAATTTTATGTAAGTTTGCAAGAATTTTTGAGGAACATGAATTTTTATGAAAGAATATAAGTGGTAAGGACGAGAATAAGTTTTCATAAATACTCACTTCCTTGGTTTTGAAACTAAGTTTTTGATTCAAACTTCCATTCTAAACTAGGGTCTCCTATGGTCAGTATGGCTCTAATACCAACTTGTCAACACCTGGATTTTTAATCCCAGATGCCTATTATGCCACACATCGCAATCCCAGGATTACCACTTTTGCGAGACATAACAGATTGGATATCACAGTACATCATCCATTACAAACCATACATAAGGTCTTACAACAAATAAAGGATCACATGATCTAGTCTTAATACAAATCAAGCAGCGGAATAACATAATAATAACGGTAGCGTGGGAAAAGCTCCATCTTCATGGTCATAGGCAATGCTGATGATGGGAGATGATCCTAGTTGTCATAACCTTCCTAATGTCCATCCTCCTGATAGTCCTCTTCATAGTCTGGCCATGGGAATAGCCAGGGACAAAGCCATGAGTACTCTTTAAGTACTCGCAAACTAATACTAACAAGTGAAGTGGTTTTGAGAAAGGATACTAAGCTCTAGGTTGTTTTGCAAAAAGCCAGATTTATCTCTACTAAGTTCAGAAGCAAAGAAAGCTAGTTGAAAGTTTTATAACACCTAAGTGGGAACTTGAATTTCATAACACAACCCTGTTGTGGTCAAGTCAAAGTCATGATTCATTTCACAAGTCATTTTAAAAACATCTGACGATGGAACAGTATGGCCACTCCAACTGTCCATAACCACAGACGCGGATATTCGAATAGTTTGACACTCTGCAGAGGTGGTACACTTTCACCACAACATTCGATACATCCGTCAGGAACAGTCCTGAATTCACCATACTCAGTATGCGGATAATCAATCCTAACCTTTCAATTACACGCCCTAGTATAGGCACCTCTCCTATGAGTTTGGCCTCCCAAGCATGACCAACTTTCATCTTGGGAACTACACAGGTGGAAAATCTTCACAAGGTAGCCTCAGCTCAAACTTTGGCCGCAAGGGAACCCATACTAAGGTATATAAATTTCCAGTCAAGCCCTACCCAAATTTCGGGTATTGTGGTTGTACCGTAAAATTGGAATGGTATCGCATCCAGACAACCATCAGTTTTATAAAGGGCTAAGGCTCATGCCTTAACATTTTCATCATCAAAATCATCTGGTGTTCAAGAACACATGTCAAAACATTTCAGTAGAATGACTCATCATTCTAAGGTTTTCATAACCATTTTCACCAAGTATTCCCATCTAAAGTGATCAAGTTTTATGCTTAGCACTAGCAACTACAAGTGGGGGATAAACACTAATGGGGTTGGTAAACAAGTGTATCTTTTCTAAGTTCAATCTCATGCCTCAGGATGACATCAAGATTTATCTAACTTAGCCCAAATTTTATGCTCTTTATGCTACCTTCAAATATCTTTCTAAATTCTACAATTCACTAGGTAAACTCCAATAGAAAGCTTTGATAAAGAAATAAAACGCTAAGATTGCAAGTAAAACTAGGATTGGATATCAAGTGGTGTAAGCTTGCAAGTAAAACCTGCATGGTTTAGCTTAGCTTGCTAAGATATTAGTATAAGCTTGTAAGGACTAGCTTGCTAATTTAACTTGTATAGTGAGGCTTGGCTTGTGCAGAGCAGTGGTTGAAGTTCTCCTCGGCTTATTCCTCGTATTATTCTCCTTACTCCTCGTATCATTGGTCGGTACTAGCGTCTATAAATAAATATGAGGTACACAATCACCAAACAATATTTAACTACTTTTATTTATCACACCAAGATTTTCACTAGATGATCTAGCATCATCACAAACATTACAATCATCAAAGCACTTTTCTTATTTATTTTATTTTGGAAAAGTAATTTCTACTCATTGAAAAACTACTTAAGATTTAATATCCTCCAACTCAAACATGGGATCATGTGGACACATGTCATCACCACATATTTCAGTACATGGGAATGTGATTTAAAGTGGTGTCACAATTTAATAAGGTTTAACCTTTTTATTTTATTTAAATAAAGTGATTAGAATTGCCTATGAGGCATTCTTTTATTACTTGTTCATTATTTATGCAAGTAAACCTAGATATTTTTATATATTCGTAAAGGTCTAGTTAAATGTGATTTTTGAGAGTTGGAATCAACTCAAAAGCTTTTGTGGTTGAATTTTGAAAAATGTTTGAATGCAAAAAAGTTTCTGCCTTGTTATTTTTACTATAGGTGATCTACAATTCCAAATGATTTGAATCCAACGGGCTTGGATTAAGAATTCTATTACCTTTCTAAAAAAATCGGTTTCATGCAATTTGGTTTAGTGAATCAATCTGGGTTGGTTTTTGAATCTAGGTACAGAACTAAGTTTGAAACTAAATGGAAAAACCTAAATTCAAACTACTGGGTCACGCTGGAATGTAACTGGGCCGGCCCACGGCGCACAGCGCACGTGGGTGAGTTTAAGTGGTTGTCCCCACCAGTCAGCGGGACAGGGGTGTGAAGCGGTATGGGGCAATCTAATCCACACGATCAACATCTAATCGAACGGCTGTGACAGAACCCTAGCATGGTCAGTGGGGCCGTGGGAGGCTCACCAGGGCTCAGGCGAGGGTCGGCGATGGGGGCGAACGACGAAGTCGACGATGGTGAACCTCCTGGTACCGGTGGATTCTCCCGGGGCGGCTCCAGTCGGTGGCTCATATCTTCCTCCTCTACGGCAGACTCCGGCAAAATTCCGGTGACCTGCTGCTCGCCTTGCTCCAGGAATGAGGTGGGTGGTTCTGAGAGAGAGGGGAGTGTGTTGGTGTGAAGAAATCAAACGGGGGTGGCCTCTATTAATAGGGCCAAGAGGGGAGCGAAGGGCACGGGTGGAGCTCGTCGGGGTCGTCAGCAAAGTTGGCTAATGGCATGGGCGACGATAGGGCGGTGCTGTGCTCCCTAGCGAAGCTCGACGGCATGGTCGCAAGGCGTGGGGCGGTGCGAGACGGTCGGAACGCTTTGGTGCTCTATGCGTGTCCGACGGGAAGTTTAATGGCGCACGGGCTCTCCTGGTCGCGCGCGACAAACGGGCATGTCCTGGCGGTTCCTGGGATGGTGGTGATCACACACGCACGCGGCGAGGGCGACGCGCGGTTTTTGCTCGCCTGTCGGGTGCGGCGCTCTAGCACGCTCTCGACATGCTCGCAGAGAAGCTGGGCACGCTCGGGCTGAGTAGTCCAGGGGCTGGCTGCGCATTGGCATTGGACAGAGGGTGGTGGTGGACGGTGGTTAGTGTCCCAAACAAGGTGGCTAGGCTTGGTGCTGCTCCTACCTTGCTGTCGACAATGGGGTGGCAAGGTGAGGCTTGGCATGCTCACCATTGATGGCAATGGCAAGCTCACAGTGAGCTAAAGCTTGTTAATTGAGCTAGATGATCTACTAAGAGGGTGCTGTGAGCTAGAGAGGGAACAAGTTAGGCCCAAGCACTGCTCACTATAGTGTTTTGTGTTTTGTTTGATTTATATTTGCAAGGTGTTTGATGAAATGGCCGAGAGAGATTTGAATTTGAATTTTTGGTTCAAACTTTGTGGGTGTACTAGTTACATACTAGGTAGTCTCTGGTTAGTTGGAAAGGTCAAGGTGCACTAGTTTGGTTGGTTTTTGAGAATTGGTGATCTTCACATATGTTAAAGATTCAATTTTTAATTGTCCTTTGAATCAAGTTGCCAAATGTTTCTGTAAGTTTGAAAGGTGGGCTTTGGTTCACTTTTACTTGGTATAGCAAGGGGTGAAAAGAATTGGCATTGTTTCTATTTGAAATCTTGGACTAGAAACACTCAAAGTGGCCTAGTGAGCAAGATTGGCAAAAATGACCATTTGCTTATTTTGTTTGTTTTTGAATTTCTCTTGATTTGTTTCTGCTTGGATATGTTTTAAAGGAAGTTGTTTTCATCTTTAAACCATTCCTTGCTATTTATAACAATCACACAAGTCCATTCATGCATTCATACAATCATCACATACACACATGCATTCATATGATGTTAATTAATAAATGTTTTTCTTAACCCTAATTTTGGTGATTGGAAATTGATGGTCATTGTTCAATATTTTTGGGATGTTACACCGAGCCATGCCGCAATGGTCCTCTCGCCGGGGTATAAATAGACCCCTCCCCCTGCCTCAAAATGGACACCACTCAACTCACCTCTCCCCCAGCACTCCCTCTAACCCATCCTTGGAGAAAGCCAGAGCGTGCACCACTGGAATTTAACTGGAGACCGCCGCTGCAATGGTGGAATGGAGACAGCATGTAGAGGTCCCAACCTTTAATAAGGTAGAGATCCCTGTGTTTACAATGCTAGTCCTTGGATCAATAGCTAGCATCCACAGTTAAGATGTAATATCAAGAAATAAAGGTCATAATACAACTTTATAACTAGGAATAAAATAATTCATTACATCTTACATAGCTCATTTGGCTATCTCATTACAATATAGTAGAAATAAGTATATAGCATGGAGTCCTTCATCTTCAAAGTGCCACAAGAAATCATGTTGGTTGTAGACTTGTAATACTAATCAACACACTTCACTAACATCAAACAAACTTGCAACATAATAAGTTACAGCCACAAGGGTCAATACATTTGAATTGTATTGGCAAGTGATACTATGGTAGTATAGTGGTGTCTACCATCTATATGCATTTGGCTAGGTGGAGCTTAGGCTTGATTTGCTCAAAATAGTTTTTCCTTATCATTTGAAAACACTAAGTTTTTGTTTATCAAAATCACCCAAGGCATCTCCCAATAGAAATTGGTGATCCTTTAACCCTTGTTCAACCACAAGTTTTTAACTTAGAAATTGGGATGAGGATATTCTTGATAGCTTCCATGTCTTGATGCTCAAATTGTCCATTGCCGGGGACACGGCTAAGTACTTAGATTTTACACTCTGCAGAGGTGGTGAACTTTCCCCACAAGACTTGACATGCATCGAGACAAGATCTTTCAGAAGCCTTCCATTAGACTAGAATGGACGCGTTCCAACCTATCATCCCCTACCACCAACTGTCCATTTGGCTAAGTTATTGCAACCTATATGATCCAGGCAGAGCCCATAATGCCAAGTGGCTGCACTTGAAGCTTCTCAACATTTGACATCTCAAATCTCTTTGTTCCTGGGTGGCATTCCATAAGTGAGATACACAAGGTTCACCAGTCCCCTGGCCTTGTGTAACCACTCAACAAAAATCCATCCAAGCAATACCATTCCACCCAGGTGATTCATTCACATAGTTGTTTTATTAAACAAAACACAAGTCCTTGACTTAGAAATATTCCATAGCATGGATATAATCCACCCTTGTTTTCTACTAGCTAGGCTAAGCATGATGGTAGTAGGAATCTTAACTTAGGAAAATTCTACTAAGGTTTCATCTACTAAGATTTCCCATAGCATAGTTTATACTTAGAAAATTCCATGCAAGTCCTACTGAAAACATCACTAATGCATAGTGAAAATAATAGGACAAAAGTATGAAGCACCAATTTCCTTATTGGTAGAGAATATAAGTTCACTCCTTGATCTTGCAATAGTCACACTCTTCAATTTTCACTACAATTCAATCATGGCACAAATTCAATCTACCATTTAAGCAATTCATCACATAGAATAATAAAAACAAAGCAATGCATGCAGGCATGCCAAAGTTTGTTTTATTTGGAAAACTGGTTTCTATTAGGCCATAAATATTCTAAAACATCTATTGGTCATTTATAAATGTGGCAAAACCATTTTATATCAAGTTAGTGAAAATGGCCACTATAAATTATTTTTGTTTTGCTAGAATTGATTTAAATCAAGGTAGTAATTTCTAGTGTTTGCCAAATATATTTTTAAACACAAATGTTAGTGTTTTAAGGTCAAGTATTTATTATTAAAACCATTTGCAAAAGGTTTTACCTATAAACCATTTTTAATTCAAACAACATTTTATTTCATTAGAAATGCCTTTAAACAAAGTAATAATTTTCTAGAGTTCACCAAATATATTTTTAAATCCTAAAACTTGGTGTTTAGGGTCAGAGAGTTTAAATCAAATCATTTTCCAAAGGTTTTACTCAAAAAGCATTTTTAACACATAAACAATATTTTTATTTAACTAGAAATGTTCTTATTCAAAGATTTATTCTTTAGTATCACAAAATATGTTTTTAAATCCACAAGTTGGTTTCTATGGTCAGTGGTTTCAAAACAAACCATTTTCTAAAGATTTTACCCTAAAAACATTTCTAGAATAAATTTTATACACAAAATATGCCTATACAAGTTTCTGCAAAAACAACCAATTTTCCAGAAGCAATTCACTAAACAAAGTGCATGGTTGGAAATTATTTGTTTTGCTGATTCCATTGATATAAAATTTTCAAAATTTGGACGTGCAGATTTAAAGTTATGAATTTTTCAAATCTAACCATCTAATAGAACATTTTCTGATTTTAAAACAGAGTAAGTGCCACGCGTCTTGTTCTTATTGGCCGAAAACGGTTCGGCCGGATCGAGTGCTAGGGTGCGTTGGATTAAAAGGGGATCGTGCGGCTCTGATCTAGCGTACCCCTTCGCTTAAGTGAAACTATCGTATCCCTTAGATCAAGATCCAATGGCTCACAGTATGATGACCTAAGATGGGCGGCGCTGGCGGCGGCGAGTGGCGGTGGCGCGGTCAGACGGTGGAGTTGCCAGCGATTCGGGAAGCAAGAGAGACAGGGGTAAGGCTCACCGAGGTCGCCGCGAAGTGCTGAAGCTCAAGGTGGTCTCCATCATCGAAGGGGTGCTCGGGTGTGGCTGCAATTCCTCGCTGGAGATATCCCTGGCGTCGGGCACGCCCTGTCGTCGATGGGGGCGAAGCTACACATCAGGAGAAGGCCAGAAAAGTGTCGCGTTAGATGCGCAAGAGAGAGTAGAGTGTGAGAGCATTGTTGAGAGGGAGAGGGGCGGTAAGATGCTACCTGGGGGTGTCGCCGGAGTGGAGGTAGACGGCGGCGCGTGTTGTTGTTGAGGTTGCCGATGAAGGGGAGCGCGCGCGGGCGAGTGCGAGGTACTGGCAGGTGCAGGCGATCCTTGTGAACAAGCTCGTGTGGTCGAGGGGCAAGGAGGTGGCAGGTACTGGCCGGAATTGCTTGCGAAGCTCGCCAGAGCAGAGGATGCTCAAGCGGAAAATCAAGGCAGCCTATGGGCAGTGAGTGCGGGGCGTCTGGGGGGAAAGATAGAGGGGAGCGAGGCGCGTTGACGAGCGTAGTTACAACAGAGATTTACTCGCTAAATAATGTCGAATTAAGCCACAGAAATCAAGCAGTAACGGGAGAGATAGGAGGGAGGAACTGGTCGCGTGGGTGAGGACGACGACTGATGAGTGGGGCCGTGTTGTCAGCGTGAGAGAGGGGTTTGCGGAGGGGTCCAACAATCAGTGAGTTTGTAGGTGCGTAAGTGAGTGACTGAAAACGATTCGGGGTAGAGGGAGTGGGATGGCTGGGCCAGAATGGGCTAGGTTAGATGGGCTGGGTTGTTTCCCTTTTTTTATTCTGAATCCTTTTTCTTTCTCTATTTAGATTTTTTGTTTTGATTTTATTCAAATGATTTCAAACCCTTTTTCTTTTCAAATCTTTTCGAACTTTTTAGTAAGTTTCTATTCTGTTTAAACATGTATTTTTAAGACCATTTTTAGAATAATTTCTTTATTCTTTTTATGGTTTTATTCTTTATTAAAATAAGCACTTGCCTTTATTCAAATAAGATTAAATATATTTTTAAACTCTTTATTTGAATTCTAATTTTTACTAAACCCTTTTCAGTAGGTTTTATTTATTTAATAGGGTGTTAAATAATTCATTTTGAATTATTTGAATTATTTCTAATATGATTTATCAATCATTTAAATTGAGCATTTGTCTTCATTTAAATAAAATCCAAGATGGTTTTAAATTCATATAAATTTTATTTAAATGATTCTTTTTATTTCATTAAAGTTAATTTAAATAAATTTTATTCCACTTGGGGAAATTCCATTTATTATTTTCCCATGATTTAATTAATCATTTCTATTAGGGATTTTGTCTTTATTCAAATAGAATAGAATTTGGTTAATGTCATATTATTTTATTTGAATATTCTTTATCCCTTTATTTTATTTGATTTATCTTTATTTCATTTGCTCATGGATTTGGCCAGGGTTTTGTTTGGCTTTTAAATATTCCTTATTTATTTATTTCTTCCTTTGTCTTATAAAATCCATATCTTTTTATTTAAAGATCCAAACTTGGTGATTCCAATTTGTATAATTTTATTTGATATTGGCTTATCCTTTTAAATATCTTTAGGATTATTTTTCTCACAATTTGGTACGGATTTATATAGGAGCTTTATTAGCTTTGGAAAATATTTCATTTCATCTTATTAAATTCATAAGTTTTTATCTATGGTTCCAAATTAAGTGAAATCAATTTCTATGGTTTTTATAATATTTTTATTTATCATCTTTGATCATTTATAAATGTTTGTTGAACAATTTTTATATGTATCAAATCCATAGTCTTTGAGATATCTTGGAAATTATTTTCTTCCATTAAGGTTTTGGGTTTTGGTTTATTTTTCCCAAGTTTGAATTTCAAGATACATTCATTGATGAATGCATTTCACTTGATTGAAATTTGTTGGATTCCTTTTTATTCAAATTTTGTTCAAGATGGGTTTTTTAAGTTTCCATTTAGAAATAAAAAGTTTCTTTTCACCCTAAATTTCAATAATTATTTATTTTGTTTATTTATTTTTCACATTACAAAATTTGGAAAATTTTGGGGTGTGACAGGCTACCACCCTTAAAAGAAATCTCGTCCCGATATTTGGGAAGGCTAGAGGTTACAAGTTGGCTTCAAAACAACTAGGGTACTACCACCCTTAAAAAGTTTTCCACTAGATTACATCTTGGCTTGCTTGGGATCTTGATGAAGCTTCTCTGGGCAGACATCTGCATAGTGTCCTTTGTTTCCACACTTGAAACATGTGACAAGGCTGAGATCTCTAATAGGTTTGCTTGTCTTGTACCTCATCTTGTCTGGACAATTGCTTGCATAATGTCCTTGGTCACCACAATTGTAACATGTGACAAGGTTGAGTTCTTCACGTATCTTCTGTGAACAAGTTGATATATAATGGCCTAGTTCTTTGCAGTTGTTGCATGTAGAGATCCCAACCTTTAATAAGGTAGAGATCCCTGTGTTTACAATGCTAGTCCCTAGATCAATAGTTAGCATCCACAGTTAAGATGTAATATCAAGAAACAAAGGTCATAATACAACTTTATAACCAGGAATAAAATAATTGATTACATCTTACATAGCTCATTTGGCTAACTCAATATATTGTAGCAGAATATACTATAGCATGGAGTCCTTCATCTTCAAAGTGCCACAGGCAATCATGTTGGTTGTAGACTTGTAATCCTAATCAACACATTTCACTAACATCAAACAAACCTGCAACATAATATGTTACAGCCACAAGGGTCAATACATTTGAATTGTATTGGCAAGTGATACTATGGTAGTATAGTGGAGTCTATCATCTATATGCATTTGGCTAGGTGGAGCTTAGGCTTGCTTTGCTCAAAATAGATTTTTCCTTATCATTTGAAAACACTAAGTTTTGTTTGAAAAAATCACCCAATGCATCTCCCAATAGAAATTGGTGATCCTTCAACCCTTGTTCAACCACAAGTTTTTAACTTAGAAATTGGGATGAGGATATTCTTGATAGCTTCCATGTCTTGATGCTCAAATTGTCCATTCCCGGGGACACGACTAAGTACTTAGATTTTACACTCTACAGAGGTGGTGCACTTTCCCCACAAGACTCGACATGCATCGAGACAAGATCTTTCAGAAGCCTTCCATTAGACCAGAATGGACGCGCTCCAACCTATCAATCCCCTACCACCAACTGTCCATTTGGCTAAGTTATTGCAACCTATATGATCTAGGCAGAGCCCATAATGCCATGTGGCTGCACTAGAAGCTTCTCAACATTTGACATCTCAAATCTCTTTGTTCCTGGGTGGCAATCCACAAGTGAGATACACAAGGTAAACCATAGAAATGGGCCTTGTGTAACCACTCAACCAAAAACCACCAAGCAATTACCATTCCACCCAGGTGTTTCATTAACTTAGTTGTTTTATTAAACAAAACACAAGTCCTTGACCTAGAAATATTCCATAGCATGAATATAAACCACCCTTGTTTTCTACTAGCTAAACTAAGCATGATAGTAGTAGGAATCTTAACTTAGGATAATTCTACTAAGGTTTCATCTACTAGGATTTCCCATGGCATGGTTTATACTTAGCAAAATTTCCATGCAAGTCCTACTTAGAAATATCACTAATGCATAGTGAAAATAATGGGACAAAAGTATGAAGCATCACTTGCCTTTTTGGTAGAGAATTATAAGTTCACTCCTTGATCTTGCAATAGTCACACTCTTCAAATTGCACTACAATTCAATCAAGCAAGCAAATATTCAATCTATCATTCAAGCAATCATCACATAGAATAATAAAAACAAAGCAACGCATGCAAGCATGCCAAAGATTGTTTTATTTGGAGAAGTGGTTTCTAATAGGTTATAAACATTTGAAAACACCTATTGGTCATTTATAACAGTGGCAAAACCATTGGATATCCAGTTAGTGAAAAAGGCCATTTAAATCATTGTTGTTTTGCTAGAAATGGTTCAAACCAAAGTAATATTTTCTAGTGTTTGACAAATACATTTTTAAACACAATTGTTAGTGTTTTATGGTCAAGTGTTTAATATTAAAACCATTTGCAAAAGATTTCACCTATAAACCATTTTTATACCAAAACAATATTTTATGTTGTTGAGAATGCCTTTAGCAAAGTAATAATTTTTATAGGGTTCACCAAATATATTTTAAATCATAAAAATTTCTGTTTAGGGTCAGAGATTTTAATTCAAATCATTTCCCAAAGGTTTTACTCAAAAAGTATTTTTAACACCTAAACCATATTTTCATTTAACTAGAAATGCTTTAATTCAATGGTTTATTCTTTTGCCTCACAAAATATGTTTTTGAATCCATAAGTTGGTTTATATGGTCAGTAGGTTCAAAACAATCCATTTGCCAAAGATTTTATCACAAAAATAATTTTAGAATGAATTTTATATTCAAATTATGCCTACACAAGTTTCTGCAAAAACAACCAATTTAACAGATGCAATTTACTAAACAATGTACATGGTTGGAAAGTACTTGTTTTGCTGATTCCATTGATATAAAATTTACAAAATTTGTACATGTGGATTGAAAGTTATGCAATTTACAAATTTGAACATCTAATAGAACAAATTCTGTTTTTAAAACAAACTCTAGGCCACGCGTCGTGTTGCTATTGGTCTGTACCATTTCGTGCGGATCGTGCAACGTGGGGTGTTAGATTTTAAACAGATCGTGTGGCTCTGATCAAATGATACCCTTTCGGTTAGTCAATCTATCGTAGCCACGCGATCGCGATCTGACGACTGGTGTGCGTGTGACCAGGGATGGGTGGCGCTGGCGGCGGAGAGAGGCGGCGCGCGGTCAGACGGAGGTGGTCCCGGTGATTCAGGAAGCAAGAGAGGGAGTGAGGTAGCTCACAGGGTTCACAGGGCGATGTTGATGCTCAACATTGTCGTCGCAGGGCAGAGGGCGCACGAGGTTGACAATAATCGCTCGCCGGAGTTGTCCCTGGCGTCGGGCTTCTCTGTCCGTCGTCGTTGGTGAAGATATGGTGCGCTCTAGAGGAAAAGGGAGGTGCCATTAGATGCACAAAGACGTGGCGAGTACAGGAGCATCAACGAGAAGGGGAGGCGCGGTCGGAGTTTAGCTGGAGAGCTCGTCAGAAAAGTGACAGACGGCGGCGACGTGCAGTGGTCGTCCTTGCCGATGTTCTGGGACAAGCGCGGGAAGGTTCGGGGTACTGGGAGACGCGCATGGTGATGGCGAGCAAGCTCGTGGGGACTGGGAGGCAAGGGGAGGCGGGGAGTTGCCGGAATTAGAGAAGAGGCTCGTTGGAGACAGAGATGCTCAAGAGCGAAATCGGGGCAGCCCTGTGGCCGAGAGGGAGGGGTGGGCGAGGGGAAATGGAGAGGAGGAGTAGGCGTTAAATCTAGCATGGTCGCCGCGAGGTTAAAGCGAGGCATTGATGCGAATTGATCTCGGCATTCATTGGCAGGAAACGGCCGAGCGTGGTCGTCGCGGGGTGAGGAAGAAGGCTGACAACATGGGGCTGGCTGGTCAGTGAGAGAGAGAGAGGAGAGGTGGGGGTCAGCAGTTAGTGACTCTGTGGGTACGATTGCGAGTAAAAGAAAATGGTTCGGGAAGAGGGGGAATGGGCTTCTGCTGGGCTTAGTGGGCTAGCTGGGTTGGGCTGGCTCCTTTCTATTTTTTTTTTACAGAATGTTTTTATTTTACTATTTCGAATTTCTGTTTTGATTTTTATTCAAACAATTCAAACTCCATTTAAAATCTAAATTTTACCAAATCTTTTCAGTAGGTTTTATTTAAAAATAAAACACTTTGAATATATTTTAAAATACTTTATTATGTTTTAATGTTCATTTAAAATAGGAAATGTCTTTACTTAAAGAAAATTGGATAATAATAAATCCTCATGATTTTATTTAAATAATCCTTTATTCTTTAAACAAAATATTTTATTTTATTTGCTTGGCCAAGTTTTCATTTGGCTCTTTAAAATAGTCCTTATTTATTATTTCCTCCTTTGCTTATAAAAACCATATATTTTTAATTAAAGATCCAAAAATGGTGATTCCAACTATTATAATTTTATTTATTATTTGTTTATCTTTTTAAATCCTTTTAGGATTCTATTTGATCAAAATAGGTTTTGATGTTTCCATTTGGAATCAAATTTTTTATTTTTACCCTAAATTTCAACAAATATTTATTTTAATTATTTATTTTTCACATTTCAAAATTTGGATAAATTTGGGATGTGACATTGCACGACACTTGGCTAATTTCCTTATTCTTATTTTCTTGGGTTTCTCCAAAGCTAGGAGTTCCTCTAGTTCATGTTCTTCATATCTCACCTCAAAGGTGGGAAAGTTTCCTTGTTTCCTTAATCATTTCCTTGGATAATACCTGTGTTTCCTCTTTTGTCCATCAATGTGAGTCATAGTGCATGGAGGTGCAAGCTGAGATTTTCCTTTGTCTTCATCCTTCTTGGTAGAAGTTGTTTCCTCATGGGGGTTTCCAAACTTTTAATGCACTCCACCTTGTTTCCTTTGTTGAACTATAGAATAGATGGGGCATTGGATAGGGACATGATTATTTCCTTCACATAGGAAACAAGTCACTTGAGATGTGGGGCATTGTTTAGTTGGATGTTTCTCTTCACAATTAGGGCATTGATCTTCATTCTCTTTGGAAGTGTGATCCATGTCTCCACAAATATTGCAAGCTTGAGTTCCTTCTATAATATCATCCTTGACATCCTTGTTGTCACAAACTCCTTGGGAAAGGTTATCTTTCATGTTAATCATTTGAGTGGTCATCCTTTGCAACAATTGGGATTGGATTTCCAAAAACTTTTGCATGGTTGGGTCTAACTCATTGTTGTTGGCTAAAAACTGAGTTGTCATCTGATTCAACTGGGTTTGGTTTACTAATAGTCGTTCTCTCATGTGCATCTCTTGGTTATTGTTGTCACCATTCTTGATGTTGGAGTTTCTTGGAGAAGTCATCTGTTTGGGTTGGATTGGGATTAGATTAGATAAAAGATTTCTAAGGAAGTAGTCTGATCACACACAACAATTCACACAAGCAATGTGCAAGCAATCACAAACAAACATTCCACTTAAACAACAAGTTCAAGCACATTTTTAGGCAACAAAATATTTTTGCTACACCACATAAGTTGGTGTGTTTGATCTATACTTTAGTATGGTGGTCCAACTATATGGTTTCACTTGAGGTCATTCCATTCTTCTTGGTTGTTTCTTCATGAATGATATCATGGTTTCGTTGGAACAATTCTTGCATCATGGTCATAAATCTTCAAAGGTGATGATGGTTCCTTCTAAGTCTACAAGTCTTGAGTAACATTCTTGTCTCACTTGTAGTCCTTAGTGATGTCTAAGTTGAAGTCCTTGGTGAAACTAAAGTTGAAGTCATTGATGTTGTTGAAGTTGAAGTTATTGAGTTGGTGAAGTCCTTTGCTCAATTTGATGTCTTTGTTCTTGTTGAAGTCTTTGCTCATGTTGAAGCTTTGTCCATCAAGTTTGAAAAGGAAGAGATGTAGAATCAAAATCAAAAATGGTTGAGGAAAGAGTTTACATGATTGTTTGTAAATAAGTTTTGGAACAAATACAACTCCTATTTTTCTAAGGGGTTTTGTCCAATCCTAGGGTTACAATCCTACAGGAAACACAGTGCTCTGATACCATCTATAGAGGTCCCAACCTTTAATAAGGTAGAGATCCCTGTGTTTACAATGCTAGTCCCTAGATCAATAGCTAGCATCCACAGTTAAGATGTAATATCAAGAAACAAAGGTCATAATACAACTTTATAACCCGGAATAAAATAATTCATTACATCTTACATAGCTCATTTGGCTATCTCATTACAATGCAACAGAAATAACTATATAGCATGGAGTCCTTCATCTTCAAAGTGCCACAGGCAATCATGTAGGTTGTAGACTTGTAATCCTAATCAACACACTTCACTAACATCAAACAAAACTACAACATAATAAGTTATAGCCAGAAGGGTCAATACATTTGAATTGTATTGGCAAGTGATACTATGGTAGTATAGTGGAGTCTCTCATCTATATGCATTTGGCTAGGTGGAGCTTAGGCTTGCTTTGCTCAAAATAGATTTTCCTTATCATTTGAAAACACTAAGTTTTTGTTTATCAAAATCACCCAAGGCATCTACCAATCAAAGATTGAAGATCCTTTAACCCTTGTTCAACCACAAGTTTTTAACTTAGAAATTGGGATGAGGAGATTCTTGATAGCTTCCATGTCTTGATGCTCAAATTGTCCATTGCCGGGGACACGGCTAAGTACTTAGATTTTACACACTGCAGAGGTGGTGCACTTTCCCCACAAGACTCGACATGCATCGAGACAAGATCTTTCAGAAGCCTTCCATTAGACCAGAATGGATGCGTTCCAACCTATCATCCCCTACCACCAACTGTCCATTTGGCTAAGTAATGCAACCTATATGATCCAGGCAGAGCCCATAATGCCAAGTGGTTGCACTTGAAGCTTCTCAACATTTGACATCTCAAATCTCTTTGTTCCTGGGTGGCATTCCACAAGTGAGATACACAAGGTTCACCAGTCCCTTGGCCTTGTGTAACCACTCAACAAAAATCCATCCAAGCAATACCATTCCACCCAGGTGATTCATTCATATAGTTGTTTTATTAAACAAAACACAAGTCCTTGACTTAGAAATATTCCATAGCATGGATATAATCCACCCTTGTTTTCTACTAGCTAGGCTAAGCTAGTAGTAATCTTAACTTAGGAAAATTCTACTAAGGTTTCATCTACTAGGATTTCCCATAGCATAGTTTATACTTAGAAAATTCCATGCAAGTCCTACTCAAAACATCACTAATGCATAGTGAAAATAATAGGACAAAAGTATGAAGCACCACTTGCCTTATTGGTAGAGAATATAAGTTCACTCCTTGATATTGCAATAGTCACACTCTTCAATTTTCACTACAATTCAATCAAGGCACAAATTCAATCTACCATTCAAGCAATTCATCACATAGAATAATAAAAACAAAGCAATGCATGCAGGCATGCCAAAGATTTTTTTATTTGTAAAAGTAGTTTCTATTAGGCCATAAATATTCTAAAACACCTATTGGTCATTTATAAATGTGGCAAAACCATTTGGTATCAAGTTAGTGAAAATGGCCACTATAAATTATTTTTGTTTTGCTAGAATTGATTTAAATCAAGGTAGTAATTTCTAGTGTTTGCCAAATATATTTTTAAACACAAATGTTAGTGTTTTAAGGTCAAGTATTTAATATTAAAACCATTTGCAAAAGGTTTTACCTATAAACCATTTTTAATTCAAACAACATTTTATTTCATTAGAAATGCCTTTAAACAAAGTAATACTTTTCTAGAGTTCACCAAATATATTTTTAAATCCTAAAACTTGGTGTTTAGGGTCAGAGAGTTTAAATCAAATCATTTTCCAAAGGTTTTACTCAAAAAGCATTTTTAACACATAAACAATATTTTTATTTAACTAGAAATGTTCTTATTCAAAGATTTATTCTTTAGTATCACAAAATATGTTTTTAAATCCACAAGTTGGTTTCTATGGTCAGTGGGTTCAAAACAAACCATTTTCAAAAGATTTTACCCTAAAAACATTTCTAGAATAAATTTTATACACAAAATATGCCTATACAAGTTTCTGCAAAAACAACCAATTTTCCAGAAGCAATTTACTAAACAAAGTGCATGGTTGGAAATTATTTGTTTTGCTGATTCCATTGATATAAAATTTGCAAAATTTGGACGTGTAGATTTAAAGTTATGAATTTTTCAAATCTAACCATCTAATAGAACATTTTCTGATTTTAAAACAGAGTCAGTGCCACGCGTCTTGTTCTTATTGGCCGAAAACGGTTCGGCTGGATCGAGTGCTGGGGTGCATTGGATTAAAAGGGGATCATGCGGCTCTGATCTAGCGTACCCCTTCGCTTAAGTGAAACTATCGTATCCCTCAGATCAAGATCCAACGGCTCACAGTATGATGACCTAAGATGGGCGGCGCTGGCGGCGGCGAGTGGCGGCGGCGCGGTCAGACGATGGAGTTGCCGGCGATTCGGGAAGCAAGTGAGATAGGGTAAAGGCTCATCGAGGTCGCCGCGAAGTGCTGAAGCTCAAGGTGGTCTCCATCGTCGAAGGGGTGCTCGGGTGTGGCTGCAATTCCTCGCCGGAGATATCCCTGGCGTCGGGCACTCCCTGTCGTCGATGGGGGCGAAGCTACACTTCAGGAGAAGGCTAGAAAAGTGTCGTGTTAGATGCACGCGAGAGAGTAGAGTGTGAGAGCATCGTTGAGAGGGATAGGGGCGGTCAGATGCTACCTGGGGGTGTCGCCGGAGTGGAGGCAGACGACGGCGCGTGTTGTTGTTGAGGTTGCTGATGAAGGGGAGCGTGCGCGGGCGAGTGCGAGGTACTAGCAGGTGCAGGCAATCCTTGCGAACAAGCTCATGTGTTCGAGGGGCACGGGGGTAGGGGTACTGGACGGAATTGCTTGCGAAGCTCGTCGAAGCAGAGGATGCACAAGCGCAAAATCAAGGCAGCCTATGGGTAGTGAGTGCGAGGCGTCTGGGAGGGAAGATAGAGGGGAGCGAGTCGCGTTGATGAGCATAGTTACATCAGCGATTTACTCGCGAAATTATGTCGAATTAAGCCGCGGAAATCAAGCAGTAACGGGAGAGAGAGGAGGGAGGAAGTGGTCGCGTGGGTGAGGACGACGACTGACGAGTGGGGCCGTGTTGTCAGCGTGAGAGAGGGGTTTGCGGAGGGGTCCAGCGGTCAGTGAGTTTGAGGGTGCATGAGTGAGTGACTGAAAATGATTCGGGGTAGAGGGAGTGGGCTAGCTAGGCCGGAATGGGCTAGGTTAGATTGGCTGGGTTGTTTCCCTTTTTTTAATTCTGAATCCTTTTTCTTTTTCTATTTAGATTTTCTGTTTTGATTTTATTCAAATGATTTCAAACCCTTTTTCTTTTCAAATCTTTTCAAACTTTTCAGTAAGTTTCTATTATGTTTAAACATGTATTTTTAAGACCATTTTTAGAATTATTTCTTTATTCTTTTTATGGTTTTATTCTTTATTAAAATAAGCACTTGCCTTTATTCAAATAAGATTAAATATATTTTTAAACTCTTTATTTGAATTCTAATTTTTACTAAACCCTTTTCAGTAGGTTTTATTTATTTAATAGGGTGTTAAATAATTCATTTTGAATTATTTGAATTATTTCTAATATGATTTATCAATCATTTAAATTGAGCATTTGTCTTCATTTAAATAAAATCCAAGATGGTTTTAAATTCATATAAATTTTATTTAAATGATTCTTTTTATTTCATTAAAGTTAATTTAAATAACTTTTATTCCACTTGGGAAAATTCCATTTATTATTTTCCCATGATTTAATTAATCATTTCTATTAGGGATTTTGTCTTTATTCAAATAGAATAGAATTTGGTTAATGTCATATTATTTTATTTGAATATTCTTTATCCCTTTATTTTATTTGATTTATCTTTATTTCATTTGCTCATGGATTTGGCCAAGGTTTAATTTGGCTTTTAAATATTCCTTATTTATTTATTTATTTCTTCCTTTGTCTGATAAAATCCATATCTCTTTATTTAAAGATCCAAATTTGGTGATTCCAACTTGTATAATTTTATTTGATATTGGCTTATCCTTTTAAATATCTTTAGGATTATTTTGCTCACAATTTGGTATGGATTTAGATAGGAGCTTTATTAGCTTTGGAAAATATTTCCTTTCATCTTATTAAATTCATAAGTTTTTATTTATGGTTCCAAATTAAGTGAAACCAATTTCTATGGTTTTTATAATATTTTTATTTATCATCTTTGATCATTTATAAATGTTTGTTGACCAATTTTTATATGGATCAAATCCATAGTATTTGAGATATCTTGGAAATGATTTTCTTCCATTAAGGTTTTGGGTTTTGGTTTATTTTTTCCAAGTTTGAATTTCAAGATACATTCATTGATGAATGCATTTCACTTGATTGAAATTTGTTGGATTCCATTTTATTCAAAGTTTTTTCAAGATGGGTTTTTTTAAGTTTCCATTTAGAAATAAAAAGTTTCTTTTCACCCTAAATTTCAATAATTATTTATTTTGTTTATTTATTTTTCACATTATAAAATTTAGAAAATTTTGGGATGTGACACAGCACTAGGAGCCTTCCCTCGAGCTGCCGAGACCACCGTTCGAACCGCTATCGTCTACCAGTTCATTCGCCCGCACCGCCGTACTTAGCTGGAGCCCTAGAAAGCCCCCGCCTACCCTCGCCGTAGAGCTAGGGTTGAATCCCGTGCACGCTGTGCGAGGGAGACGATGACGCTGAGTCGTTGATCATGCTCTAATCATGTGGCTAGGATTAGCGCATACCGCTCCGCGTTAGAACAGCCGCTGACATGTGGGGCCAACACAAGTGTAGCCCGCTGCGCGCGAGCCGTGTAGTTGGGCCGGACCAGTATCGTTCCCGCGCACGCCCAGCAATTCAAATGTAGATTTTTCTTTCAATTCCAAAACCTATTATGTAGGTGACTTTTAAACTGAATTCAAGAAGATTCACTAAACCAAATTGCATGATTCCAATTTTGATAGAAAGGAAATGAAATTATCTAACCACTCCCATTGGATTCAAACAATTTGAACTTATAGATCACCCAGAGTAAAAATAACAAGGCAAAGACTTTTACAACTTCAAATATTTTTCTAAAATCGACCATAAATGCTTTTGAGTTGATTCGAATTCTCAAAAATCACATTTTCCATGATCTGTCTAAATATGTAAAAATATTTGGTTTTACATGCATTAATCAATGACTAGTATTAAAAGAATGTTATCTAGTCACTTTAATATAATTAAATAGCAATATTAAACTTTGTAATATATGCCATCCACTTTAAATCACATTCCCAAGTATTGGAATATGTGGTTATGACATGTTTCAACATGATTCCATATTTTATAATTGGAGAATAGTAAATCTTAAATATTTTTCAATAAGTAGAAATTGCATTTATAAAATAAGATAAATAAGGCCATGTCAATATTTCATGTAGTGATTGAGATGATGCTAGATCATCTAGTGTGGATCTTTGTGTGCTAAATAAAAGTAATTAAGTATTGTTTGGTGATTGTGTACCTCGTATTTATTTATAGACACTAGTATCAACCCGGGGTACGAGGAAGAGGAGTTCTACAACGAAGAAGAGGAGAACTTCGACAACTGCACCAACCAAGGCAATATAAACTATGCAAGATATATTATGCATGATATGGTGATACAACCATGATTATACCAATCCCAAGTTTTACCTGCAAGCTTTATCTTTTCTTCCTTTTATCAAAGTTGCTCAAATAGTTAATTAATTGGTGTTTAGTGGAGAAATAGGAAAGATGCCATCAAGCACATAGAACTAGGTGTAGGTAGTTACACTTGATTAGTACCCCTCAATAGTGACACCCTCATTGATAGATGCTAGTGCTAAACTAATTTTGATCACTGTAGATGGGAACACTTAGAGAAAATGATTATGAAAACCTTGGGATGATGAGTCATTCTACTGAAATGTTTTGACATGTGTTATGGAACACAATGAGTTGAAGATGATGCTGAATAAAGCATGTGCCCTAACTTTGATAAAAACTGATGGTTGGGTTCGGATGCGATACCATTCCAACTTTACTGTACAACCACAATACCTGAGTTGGATAGGGCTTAATTGGAAGTTTATGTGTCTTAGTACGGGTTCCCTCGCGGAAAGAGGTTGAGCTGAGGCTACCTAGTGAATATGAATGTCCACCTATGCAGTGCCCGGGATGGCGGATGGCCATGGCTGGGAGGCCAAACTCATAGGGGAGGTGCCTATACTAGGGTGTGTAATTGAAAGGTTAGGATTGATTATCCGCATACAAGGTATGATGATTCAGGGTTATCCCTGACGGATGTATCGAATGTTGTGGTGAAAGTGTACCACCTCTACAGAGTGTCAAACTATTCGAATAGCCGCGTTCGCGGTCATGGACAGTTGGATGGCCATACTGTTTCGTTGTCAGATATTTTCAAAATGACATGTGACTTGAAATATGTCTTGGACTTGACCACACAGGGTTGTGGACATGAAACTAGGTTCCCTCTTGACTAATCTAGATAGCTAAAATAGGTCTTTACTACTAAGTACCTCTGAAATAAAACTAGCTTATTGCAAATAATCATAGAGCTTAGGATTCCTACTAGAATTGTCTTACTTACATTATTGATAGTTTGCGAGTACCTTAAAAGTACTAATGGCTTTGTCCCTGGCTATTCCCATGGCCAGACTATGAAGAGGAGTATCCGGAGTACAGACAACAGGACATCTACAATAACTAGGATCATCTCCCATTGTCAGCATTGCCTGTGACAATGAAGCTGGAGTCTCTACTACGTTATTTTCCGCTGCTTTGATGTGTATTAAGACTTGATCATGAGATCCACTATTTGTAAGACTATTATGGTTTGTAATGGATGATGTACTATGCTATCAATTCTGTTATGTCTCGCAAAAGTGGTAATCCTGGGATTGCGATGTATGGCATAACAGGCATCTGGACTTAAAAATCCAGGTGTTCACATCTCACGTTCCAAGTGAAGTTGTAGTACTCTTCTGGCCCACTATTGCTCCACAATTATCTGCCATGGTCACAAGTGCGCAACACAGTTCCAATTAATATGTTAAAAATAGTGGCATGCTTTCTCTATGGAAGATCTGAAGTTTTTGAAAATCAAGGAAAGGAAAAAGGTGCTTTGAGAGTGTTGTAATTTTGACGTGGGAGTAGATGAGTTGTTCTTAATTTGAATGTTTCTGGTGCCAACTTGAGTACTCTTAATTGATTAAAGAAACAAGAGAAAAAAGTCTTTCATCTCTCAACAAAGAGAGAAACCAAAAGATTTTGTTTCACTTTTCCTAGATAAACTATTGATACTTGCTCGGGCATATAATTTATTTGCTAGCAAGCTATAAGTGGTTTTGGAAGTGGACTCAGTGCAATCTTGTGAATACTTGTATGATCATGTTTAAGATTGCAGGAATTATGAAGAAAGGAATTTGACACCAATTCAAGCTTGTAAGTTCTTTTATTTCAGTCTCGAATCTCCGCTATTCTTCCTTATTTTCTTGTCACTCTAGGGCGAGCAACATCTAAGATTGGGGGAGTTGATAGCTGTGAAATTCAATACATTTTTAATGGCTTTTCTTGATGGTTTTCGTATGGATTTGATGGTTTTCTAGCTTTACCTAACGCTAATACTTCGGTAGCAAAGGAAACTTGGTTTTTAATGTGTGTTTCAGGTTCTGAACATCAACAGAGGGTTTTAACAGGAAATACAATATTCAGGCAAAAACAAGCAAGTCTCTTTTTGGAAGCAATCGAAGGAGGCAACGAGTAGCTTTAACGAGCAACTATACGGCAGGAATATTTTCTCCGGCTGTATAGTTCTTGTCGTATAGTTTCCACCGCCTTCGTCTTGTCAAAAGGGACAACTTTCGTGAAGAGGCTAGGAGCAAAAATACAACACAACAACCATCGTTCCATATAGAAGGGAGAAAGAAGAGATGCGAAGAAGAAGGGGAAGACGTTCTTCATCTCGCTCCATGATCTTCGACCTCCTAGCCACCACACCTCCATAGCCATTACTTCTACTTGAGAGAGATCTTCACCTTGCAAGATTAGAGTTTGATATTGTTTCCTTCCATCTTGAATTGTGTTGGATTTATTTTCTATTATTATTGTGGATCTCCATGGTAATATCAAGAAGAAATCCCTTTATTTAATGATATCGATGATGCTTTCTTCTCTCATGTGTGAGTAAGTTCCTTTGGGCGTGGGAGATGTAAGGGATTGGTGAGATGTGATGTGCCTATATATTTTCCATTAGTTTGTGATTGATTCTAATTAATATATTGTGTGTGCTTGACTATCTGTGGGATGCTTAATTCTTGTTGTCCAATTAAAGGTCCAGACAACATGATACTTTGTTCTACATAGATAAGATTTTATTTGCTAGCAGACCGGCGACCCCTGAGTGACATGGGGATATCAATGCAAACTAGTTGAACTCGAGGAGCACGAGGAGCCACTGTGCCTATTGCATTAGTCCGATCCAAGGAGCTTAATTGCTAATCAACCTGAAGGATCTTAATCGCCTAGTGACTGACCATGGTTTTGGTAATAGACTAGTAGGATTATTGAAGTTGGGATGAAATCTACCAAGAGGAGTACCGGCTAATTATGGGTTGCTCGCCTACACACATACTTATAAGATTATAATAGTTACACTTATCACTCATCCACCTGGCACATTTACTATCATCATGAACTGTATCTCCCCGCGCCTACTTTGTCATCTGTAGAAAACAACAAACAATCGAATCGTTCTTTACTTTTATGCTTTTTATTTCTAAAGTTTACATTTTAGTTTTATTTAAATACATTCATTTTAATTCAAATCTTGTTCTTATTTCAACACTTGCAGTCAATTCACTCGAAGACCCGTGACAACTTTGAGTGATACAAAGACTTCATTCATAAATACTTACCTTTGGGATCCCTATGGGGCCGATATCTTAACTTCGAAACTAGCTACAAACGATTTGTGCACTTGCAGTCATCAGATATTCACCTGTCACCACCACATACGGAGTCCTCTTTACTTTCTGCTGACCAATTTATGGATATTGCATATACTCCACCTTTGTTTGCTAACCATGGTGCAGGAAGTCCTCGCGACGTTCGTTTGGAGATTCTGACACCCGAACATGGCGAGGGCCACGTCAATCATGGCGCTGCCGCTCCGCACGTCGATCACCTCGTGCCCATGCATGGGGTGCATGGCTCCACCTCGGGCTGCGTTCTGCCTGGCTCGGCTCGGCCTTCGTTGGCTGAGCCCTCGACACCCCACGTGCCAGCCCGTACCGTGACCACGCGGCCTCCCCTGGCCCATCCATGCCAGGGCCTACTAGGCCGCCTCGGTCGCCCGGCTCAGCTGAGATGTCGTCTCCACCAGATGCTTTGTCGCTGCCAGTGGCTCCATCGCCGCCACCTGCTGAGAAGGATCGGGCGCCTGAACCCCCTGTTGCTCCTCTTGGCCCGGTTACACGCCTCCGTCATGGGATTTCTCAGCCAAAAGTTCATACTGATGGCACAGTTGCGTGGAATATTGTGCTTGCTACCTTTGCTGCATCCAAGGATACTGCTGAACCTCGTGATTTTTGTGAAGCTCTTCGAGTTCCTCATTGGCGGGCTGCTATGGAGACCGAGTTTGCTGCGCTCAAGAACAATGGCACGTGGACTCTAATACCCCCTGTTTCTGGAGTTAACTTGATTGACTCCCGCTGGATTTTCAAAGTGAAACTTCATGCTGATGGTTCTATTGAGCGTTATAAAGCGCGTCTTGTTGCTAAAGGATTTAAGCAATATTATGGTCTGGACTATGAGGATACTTTTTACCCTGTGGTCAAGCCTGCTACTGTGAGACTACTTTTATCTCTTGCTCTCTCTTGTGGATGGCACCTCCGTTAGCTGGATATCCAGAATGCCATCCTGAACGGGTTCCATGATGAGCAGGTATATATGTGACATCCGCATGGGTTTGCTGATCTGGACAAGCCTGACCATTATTGTAGTTTGATTAGATCTTTGTATGGTCTGAATCAGCCTCCACATGCGTGTGATGAGTGCATATTTGCATCATGATTGCATTATTATTTTTTATTTTAGATGTAGGATCTTGGTATTTTACGGCATTCGCACACATTTTTTATGTTTATTTTCACCAGGATCAGATCAGATGATGGATCCAATGGAAACAATTCTTGAAGCATTTGTACTAGAGAGAAAATGAGCCAAAAACTACGTAAATCTCTTATTTGGAAAATATTAATAATACCAGAAGAAAACCCGAAGCAATTGGAGGCTCCAGAAAGGTTGACAACCAACTATACGGGTCGCCGCCGTATAGTTGGCGTCGCCTCCGCCTCCTCAAATAGTTTCACCCCGTGCAACTGGTTCGGAGAGACGACATATAGAACACCTAGAAATCCCCAAAAACCTCACCTCCGGAAGGGATCTGGAGGGGGAACTTGCTCTAGGGATCCATCTTCTCCCTAAGCAGATCTAGAAGGCCAAGGCATCAATCTCCATCTTCATCAACCGCTTCTTCTCCATCACCACCATCATCTCCATCCATCCCATCTAGATCTTGTTGTAATTCTTGCACTAGTTGTGTATTTATACAAGTACTATTCATCGATAATCGTTTCCATTACCATTGTCATGATGCTGATTGCCTCCATGTCTGAGTAGATCATTAGTTCTTGGGGAGATGGAGAAACCCTAGTATATGATTGAGATGAGATAGAGATTATTATGTTATACATCATTATATGTATGTGTTAATTGTGTTCATCTTGATGTTGGGAGTTGTGCACATCCTTCATATTTGCCTCTTGTAGGGACTCGATGAAGGAGATTACTTGTTGGTAGACAGAGGGATGGTAACACTTACTGTGACTATAAAGTCATTGTCATCCTTTACGTACTAACTTGGGTAATCAAGGAGAACTCATTAAGCCATGTCCATTCCGTGAGAGAGATCCCATAATAGCGGGGTAATACGATTGATGTTGTTTATCTGTCAGCTATGGTTATGAAGGATGGTGTGAGCAGTGGTCGCTGCCTCATCATCCATATATGGAGCTCCTCCCACATACATGCATATCATGAGAATATTCATTATAATAATCTTGATCACTTGGTCCAAATTCCTAGCGGTGTATCCACCACTCCCTGAGAACGCATTTCCTCTATTGTAGTTTTAATCTTTCTTACACACACGATTACTACTTTCTGCATTAAGTTTTAATTTATGTTACTTTACTGTTTCACCCAACCAAAAACCCAAAAACAATTCTACTTTCTTGCACCTTAGAATTATTCCTCAAGTACTTCGTTTAGTTTTAGTTAAAAGCATTTTAGTCTTTCTCCTATTGCTCGCTGTGGGATCGATATCTGAACTTCGAAACTAGCTA
Organism: Avena sativa; assembly: GCA_916181665.1. Classification (NCBI taxonomy): domain Eukaryota; kingdom Viridiplantae; phylum Streptophyta; class Magnoliopsida; order Poales; family Poaceae; genus Avena; species Avena sativa. The sequence goes on from OV702295.1 coordinate 324,488,700, forward strand.
CAAACGATATGTGCACTTGTAGTCATCAAGCTATTTTCTGGCGCTGTTGCCGGGAAGCTTAGCATTATAAGTCACTTTACTTTTAGTTATTTACTTACGTTGTACTAATTTTTAATTTGAGTTGCAGGACCATAACAATGGACAACACTTGGCATTTAATGCAGCCTGAGGTAGTAAGGAATATGGGTTCGCCCATAGACGCTTTTATAACTATCAATAGAAGCATAAACCCCAATGGTATTTTGATCCATCCTTTATTATTTGAGTTACTTAACTCAAAACAGTTTGCAAGAACCCATGAAGAGAGTCCATATGGACACTTACAATTTTTTGAAGATGTTTTTGGTTCCTTTATATTTGATGATTGTGACCTTGATAAGGTTAAAATCCAGTTGTTTAGACAAACTCTCTCTAATAATGTTTGCAACTGGTATAGATCCTTTTATACAAAAGCACCAAGGACGTGGACAGATTTGACAACCAAATTTTTGTCAAAATATTACTCAGAAAGCAAAGCTCACAGGATGAGAGGTATTATTATTAATTTCAAAAATAATCCTGATGAGAGTTTATATGAAGGCTATCTAAGGTATAAAAGCTATCTAAGACAATTGCCCCGATCACCGTTTGCCTGATTGTTTAATAACCCATACTTTCTATGGAGGGCTTAACAATAAAAATAGAGCAAGCCTAGATACCGCTTCTAATGGTAGTTTCCTATCTTATACTTATGATGAATCTTGGAAATTAATAATGAAAATGAAAACAATAGAAAGACTTAAAAATGAGGAGAACAATATGAAAGGTTCTTCTGAATATGCTTGTGTTAACGATTTTCTTGCAGACGAAAGGACTTGTGCGATGATTAAAACCCTCGGCATTGATTCTTATTCGGTAAATAAAATTATTGAGAATTATGCAGGGCATCTATAGGTACCTTCAGAATGGGGACTTCATAAACCCCACGAATAAAAGAAGCGAGCAAGAGAGGACACATCATTGATAGAATTTTCCTCTGAATCTATTCAAGAGAATATTAAGAAGAAGTGCATGGAGGAAGAACGTACAAAGAGAAGACCAAAGAAAGCAGAAAAGAACCCTGGTGCTATCAATGCAAATATTGTTATATTTAAAGACCTTACAGAAGCAAGAATCATGGAAAATGAAGTAGTTATATTATATTCTGAAACTTCAGACTTCATTACAGGTAGGATACAAGGTAAAGAAACTTCTAAACCTATCACTCCTAAATATTGTGGGGAAACTTCCCTATATAGAATTTGTGAGCCGAGGTCTACTATAAATATTATGCCTTCATCACTTTACGAGGAACTTCGCTACAATTTAAATAATCCAGATGTGGAATTGGTAGACACTACTATTAAACTATCTAATATAACTAATATAAACCGGAAGGTGTTATTTGAAATATCTATGTTTTTGTCGGACCACTCATGTACCCTCTTGACATTCATATCGTTGATATGCCTCGAGATACTTTTTGTCCTATTCTTTTAGGCAGGCCTTTTGTCTCTATAACCAAAGCTCGAATTGATAATAAGGAGGAGACTATTTCCATGATGTTTGGAGAGGAGGAAATGACATTCCACTTTGCCAGCCTAAAAAAGAGGCCATATGAAATAGAAGATGTCAAGGAAGAGAAAACAATTGTCGAGCTAGCAGCGATTCATTTTAGCACTCCCCAAGTTGAATTAGAAAGAAGCTTAATTAATTGGGAAGAGGCACAAGATGATGAAGAAAGAAAAGACATAGATGATTACCTTGACTCCATCCCGGAAGCACAAAACCCACATGACTATGAAGAACTGGTAAGAAAAGGTGACGAAGAACCTCTGCCAATTGAATTGAAACGACTTCTAGACAATATGAGGTATGAATTTTTAGATAATGAAAATAAATGTCCTATTATTATTAGTAAAAATTTATCAGAAAATGACACAAATAAACTTGTCTCGGTTTTGATCAAACATCGTGAAGCATTTGGGTATACTCTAAGTGACATTAAAGGAATAGATCCATCCATTATGACACATAAGATTACCATGCTTGAAGATGTTGTACCTATAGTTGACACACAAAGAAGGCTTAACCCTAAAATGAAACTGGTAGTAAGAAAAAAAGTTATACGCTTATTAGATGACGGCATAATATATCCTATTTCTAATAGCAAGTGGGTTAGCCCAGCTCATTGCATACCAAGACATGGGGATCTTGATGCTACTATGAATGAGGATGGTGAACTAGTCCCTATAAGGCCTATTGTTGGGTATCGCATGTGCATCGATTTTAGAAGACTAAACCGTGAGACACAAAAAAATCATAAACCTATACCATTCATGGATAGAATTTTAGAAAGACTAAGCAATAATTCTTATTTTTGTTTACTTGATGGTTATTCCGGTTATTCTCAAATTGCAATACATCTCGAAGATCAAGATAAAAAAACTTTCACATGTCCTTATGGTACTTATGCTTATAGATTAATCCTGTTTGGCTTATGTAATGCAGCTGGTACTTTTCAAGAATGTGTTTTAAAAATCTTTGATGATATTGTTGAGAAGACTATGGAAGTTCTAACAAATGGTTTCATTGTTTGTGGAACAACATTTGATAATTGTCTCTACAATTTAACCAAGGTTTTGCAGAGATGTAGGCAATCAAACTTAATTTTGGATTGGGAGCAATGTCGATTCATGGAAAGAGAGGATAAAGTTTTTGGACATAAGGTTTCATAAAAAGGTATAGAAATAGATAAGACCAATATAAGTGCTATAGCTCGGCCCACTGTGGGTTTTGTCCCTGCTCGGCGTCACACAGCACACCCGGGTGGGCCGAGGTGGACACAGTCTGGCCCACCATGGGACTATGCCCCAAGCTCGCCCAGGCAGCATCAGGTCCGTCCGGCTGGGCTGAATCTCAATAGGACCACAACGTGCTTCCTCGGATTGGCTCGACTGGGCCACGGGATGACTCGGCTGGGCCGTTCGGTGACTCGGATGGGTCGTGCTTTCCCCAGGCCGGGTCGACTCCAGGCTAGGACGAATCTCCACCTCTTCAAGGGCGTTTGGGCCGAGTTTCAGTGATCTAGACGCCCCGTTATTCATCTCCAGGCGTCTCCATGATCTCTACATGTAAGATCCCTCCTTTGTAAAGGAAAAGGATCCCTGTGATTTCAATGCTAGTCCCTGGATCAATGCTAGCATCCACAGTTTAAGATGAAGTACACAGATACAAAGGTCGTTTATTACATTCATTCCAGAGATAAAACATAGTCTTTTACAACTCAGGGCCATAGGCCTGATACAAGAGTTTTTGGAATAAGTAAATAAACATAAGTCTTCATCTTCATGTGCCACAGGCAAGCATGTTGAGTGTAGACTCATGACTCCTACTCATCATCGGAGTAACCTGCAACATCACAAGTTACAGCCACAGTGGGTCAATACTTTGGAATAGTATTGGCAAGTGATACCTTGGTAAATTTTAAGTGGACTATAGTACTATATGCATTTTGGCTAAGTGTAGCTTGGCTTGCTTTGCTCAAAATAGGTTTTTTCCTATTAGTTGAAATCACTAAGTTTTTCTTTGTCAAAACTTTCCCAAGAAACCACCAATAGACATTGGAGTCCTTTACCCTTGTTCACCCACAAGTTTTACTTAGAAGTTGGAGTGACGAGATTCTTGTAGCTTCCTTGTTCAGACCAAACAAACTTTTTGTCTTTCTTTAACAATTCAGTCATGGGCTTAGCTACTTTAGAGAAATTCTCAATAAATCTTCTGTAGTAACCTGCTAAGCCAAGGAAACTGCGAACTTCTTTCACATTCTTGGGAGATTCCCATTCTGTCACAGCTGAAACCTTAGCAGGATCAACTGCTACACCATCTTTTGTCATAACATGACCAAGAAAACCAACTTCCTCTAACCAAAACTCACACTTGCTGAATTTGGCATAAAGCTTATGCTCTCTCAACTTCTCAAGTATCAAGCGCAAGTGTCCTTCATGTTCTTCTTTGCTCTTGGAGTAGACTAAGATGTCATCGATGAAAACGACAACGAACTTGTCGAGAAATTCCATGAACACCTTGTTCATCATATTCATGAAGTATGCTGGAGCATTGGTTAAGCCGAAAGGCATTACGGTATACTCATATAATCCATACCTTGTGGTGAATGCTGTTTTAGGTATGTCTTGCTCTCTTATCTTGAGTTGAAAATAGCCTGACCGGAGATCAATCTTCGAGAGCACACATGCTCCTTCTAGCTGATCAAACAAGTCATTGATTCTAGGCAAAGGATATTTGTTCTTGATAGTTACCTCGTTGAGTGAACGGTAATCTATGCATAACCTTTGGCTTCTATCTTTCTTCTCCACGAACAATACTGGGTCTCCCCAAGATGAAGAACTTGGTTGGATAAATCCTTTCTGCAACTGTTCTCCTAGTTGCTTCTTGAGCTCTTTTAGTTCATCAACTGACATTTTGTATGGCCTCTTTGCTATCGGTCCAAAACCTGGTACCAAATCTATCAGAAACTCCACATCTCTATCTGGTGGCATTCCTGGCAATTCTTCCGGGAATACATCCGGATACTCACATACAATTGGCACACTGTCCATGCTAACCCCCTTAAGAGAATTAAGCTTACTTCCTTTGGATTCAAAGTTTGATCTGAATTTTATTCTTTTTCTTTCTGGGGTTGTGAGTGCAACAGTACGATTAGCACAATCTAGCACTCCTTCATACTTAGCCATCCAATCCATTCCTAAAATTACATCCAATCCTTGGGAATCTAGGATTATTAGGCTCACTGGAAACTTATGCTTTCCAAACTCTATGACAAGATCCCGGCATCCAAGACTTACTATCATATCTCCACCCGGAGAACTAACTTTTATTGGACACCCAATGTTTTCAGATGCAAACCCATTTCTATCAACAAATGCTTTTGATGTGAATGAATGAGATGCACCAGTGTCAAAGAGTACAAATGCTGGAATAGAATTGAGTCTTAACTTACCAGCAACAGCATCAGGCTCCTCATAGACCTCCTCCACATTGATGTGGTTAACCTGTCCTTTCTGAAAAGGATTGGGCTTGTTAGGTCCTTCAACTTTCTTCTCAAGGCACTCATTAGCATAATGCCCCAGCTTCTTGCATTTGAAGCATTCAAACTGACTGATGTCCCTTTTTGCAGGCTGACTTCCACTTCCACTACCATTCCCACTGTGGTGGCTCTTATGTCCACTCTTGTGGTTCTTGTACTTGTCATTGTCATGACTGCGGTGATGCTTGTTGTCATGACGGTTGTGGTTGTGGTGTTTGTTGAATTTCCCATGCTTATGGGATCCTGAGCTTCCACTGTCATCATAGTGAGATCGTTTGTGAGACGATCCCGAGCTGTGCTTGTCAGAGTGTTTCGTTTTCCTACTCTCGACTTGCTTCATTTTATTCTCCAAAATAGCAGCCTTGTCACACAGAGACTGATAAGTTGGAACATATGCCACAGACAGTTGCAGATTCAGCTCATCATTCAAGCCTTCCAGAAACTTCTCCTTTCTTTTGGCATCTGTGTCAACCTCATCCGGTGCATAACGCGCCAGATTGTTGAACTCTTCTATATATTCAGCCACGCTGCGGTGGCGCTGCTTCAGGTTGTGAAACTCCTTCTTTTTCAGGGTCATCATTCCTGATGAGATATGAGCAGTGCGAAAGCCATCTTCAAAGATAGCCCAAGTCACTTCATCTATAGGAGTGGTGATTTGGAAGTTGTCCCACCATGTGGCGGCTGGCCCTTCCAACAGATGCGCTGCGAACCTGACCTTTTCAGCATCCGTGCAGCCCACGGTCACTAAGTCCTTGTTCACAGAATGTAGCCAATCATTGGCCACCATGGGATCAGTTGTCCCCGAGAACTTAGCTGGCCTCAAACGCAGAAATCTGGTGAGCATATCAAAGCCCGGAGGGTTGTTGTTGTTGTTGTTGTTATTGGGGTTGTTGTTGTTGTTATTCTGGTTTTGGATGAATGTTGTCATCATCTGCATAAGCTGTGTTTACGCATTCATCATTTGCTGCATTTCTGGGGTGATGTTGTTGGGGTTGGGGTTTGCGCAACGGGGAGGCATCTGTGGTTTGTTCAAATAGAGATAAGAATGAGATACCCATACATGATTTATGCACATTACATCACATAAGCAAACACATAGCATGCAACACAAGGATAAAAGCTCAACAACAAGATAACCAAGTCTCAAAGTAAAACACGCAAGTGGCAAGCCATCCACATGTCGGATGGTCCAATAACAAGTTCACAAATAACAAGTACGATAATAAAAGATAACCGAGTAGTCAAGTCTACTCATCAGCATCAATCTCCTCCTCGACAAAAGTAAGACCTGCGTTCTCCATCGCGGTCTTGTTCTCCTCAATAGTAGTAGTCAAGGACTCGATCTTGGTCTTGAGAGCCCTCTTCTGGGAGCGAAGCCTCTCGATCACCATCTGCTGCTGCTCTAGCTCGAAATCCTTGGACTTCAGTTCTTCGGTCATGTCCCGGATCTTATTGTTCCTATCATGGACACGTTTCTCCTGACTCTTGAACTTACGGTCCCGGGTCTCGAACTTCGCCTCCATTTACTTGACTATCTCGTCCTGCTGCGCGAAAAGCTTGTCCTTCTCGTGAAGCTGCACCTGGAGCTCGTCATTGTTGAGCATGACATTGGTCCTGTCCGTGTCCACGTGCCTAATAAGAGACTCTAAGTCCTGGAGATAGAGACGTATCGGCTCTGCTGCGTCCCTCGAGTCGTCCTCAAAGTCGATGGACTCTCCATCATCGTCACGTCTTCCGAAGACGTGGAAGTGGGTGCCCCTAACCTGTCGGGAGTGACGGCCTAACAGACGTCCTATCAGGTCCTGCATGACGACCTCCATGCCTCTCTCCCTGTCATCGTGCATAAGCTTGAAGACGATGGCCTCCGTAGTAGGCTCCGTCTGGTGTCCGGGCTGGTTCACCTTGAAGCCCCAGAGGTCCTTCCTCTCGAACTTGGTGAGTGGGTGCACCATGATGGTGGGAAGGGGGAGATCGAGCAAAGTGGTAAGCTCAACGATACGAGGTCCAAAGCGGGTAACCTGGAACTCCTCAACAGTGCTGATGGTAATAGGCATCTATTTATAAGATAGAAAAGTTAGGACAACACAATTTAAGATAAAACAAGACAAACATTTCATACATATCCATGGAACACAAAATCACACAAGTCATGCATACATGATTCCATTACATCAATCAAGGTCCAAACTTATTTAAGGTATCATTTTGGAAAATAAGGTGATAGGTGGTGGTCCAACTAACGAAGTGCGTTCACAATCCTATCTCACTGGATCTGTTGGCTAACACAATGTTCCTAGAGGCAATCCACCTATCTTGTTCACATGATTCCATCACTAAGTCTATAATATCTCCCCTTAAGGTTTGGTTGGTGGCTTCCAACTCTTGGGTAAGCTCCTTCTCTTTCTCTAAGTCTTTTTGGAGGTTGAGCATTCTGCACTTGACTCTAGCACTAAGTTCTTTGATAGTCCTCCAAGCTGCTTATCTGGCTGACTCAAAGAATGTGGTGTGCATCACAGTGTTGGTGTACATGCAGAAGCCTCTTTCTTTGTGGTTGTCTTCCTTGTTTTTGTACAAGTGAAGTTGCACCCACCAATACTCCACTCCTTCATCCATCACTGGAAAGCCTTTGTACACAGCTGCACCATGTGCTTCCATTGCCACCATGAGGTCCTTGAGAATTTTGGGAAACTCAGTTTCACACTCCAAGGTCATGGTCATGAGTGGTCCTTTCTTCACGGCTTCGTTGATGGAGTTCATCTACAAATAGAGAGGAGAATGAGAAGATTAGAAAGGTTTACGAGAAGAATAGACAAGTGTAGAAGTAGTTAAAAATTTTCCTTAGTGGTTTCCAATCCTATGGTCATAATCCTACAGGCAACACAGTGCTCTGATACCATCTGTAAGATCCCTCCTTTGTAAAGGAAAAGGATCCCTGTGATTGCAATGCTAGTCCCTGGATCAATGCTAGCATCCACAGTTTAAGATAAAGTACACAGATACAAAGGTCGTTTATTACATTCATTCCAGAGATAAAACATAGTCTTTTACAACTCAGGGCCAAAGGCCTAATACAAGAGTTTATGGAATAAGTAAATAAACATAAGTCCTCATCTTCATGTGCCACAGGCAAGCATGTTGAGTGTAGACTCATGACTCCTACTCATCATCGGAGTAACCTGCAACATCACAAGTTACAGCCACAGAGGGTCAATACTTTGGAATAGTATTGGCAAGTGATACCTTAGTAAATTTTAAGTGGACTATATTACTATATGCATTTTGGCTAAGTGTAGCTTGGCTTGCTTTGCTTCAAAATAGATTTTCCTATTAGTTGAAATCACTAAGTTTTCTTTGTCAAAAAGCTTCCCAAGAAACCACCAATAGACATTGGGGTCCTTCACCCTTGTTCACCCACAAGTTTTACTTAGAAGTTGGAGTGACGAGATTCTTGTAGCTTCCATGTCTTGATGCTCAAGTTGTCCATTGCCATGGACTTGGCTAAGTACTTAGATTTTCGATCTGCAGAGGTTGTGCACTTTCCCCACCAGACTTGGTTTCCCAAGACAGGACCTTTCAGAAGCCTTTCCTTAGTCAAATGGACGCGCTCCAACCTATCATTCCCACTACCACCAACTGTCCAAGTGACTAAGTTCTAGCAACCTATATGATCATGGCAGAGCCCATATTGCCAAGTGGTTGCACTGTAAGCTTTCTCAACACTTGGCCTCCAAATCCCTTTGTGCCTGGGTGGCATACCACAAGTGAGATACACAAGCCAAATCCATGGCCTTGTGTAACCACTCAACCAAAAACCACCATTCAAGTCCCATTCCACCCAGGAGGTTCATTGACTTAGTTGTTTTATTAAGAAAAGCATAAGTCCAAAAGACTTAGAATTATTTTCAACATAGCATGAACATACTTTACCAACCCTTGTTTTCTACTAGCTAGGCTAAGCATAGCATAGTAACTTAACTTAGGAAAATTCCCTAGCAATTCTACAATTCTATACTACATAGGATTTCCCAACATAGCGTTTGGCAAAAGTAGCATGCAAGACTTAGCAAAAATAATTCTAATGCTTATTCAAAATAAAGGGAATGGAAATATCATGAAGTATCACTTGCCTTGGTAATGGGGAGAGTAGCACTCTTCACAATCACAGTCACTAGCAAAATCTACACATAAAATTTGTAGCACACAATTACACACAATTTATATACAAACAAAATTATGAATGCATGCATGCAAGAGAATGCTAAGTGATGATTTTTGAAAACCCATCAAGCAAGTACATGATACAAAAACATAACTAAGTCAAAAAGTTTGTTAACTAAACTTATTTAGCCCTAAAACAATTTGCTAAACAAAAACTATATTCAAAATGGACCTAAACATGTTTCTGCATACAAAGTCATTTTAACAGAAACTTTTTGTTAAACACATTGGAGATTCAGAAAGGGCTTTACTCACTGATTCCAACGGTATAAAATTTGCAAAAATCTAACGTGGGAATCTCAAGTTATAGTCATTTGAAATTTGGATCTAAATCTGTTTTGAATTCTATTTTTGAATCAGCCCTAGCCACGCGTCGCGATATTACTGGCGCGTACCGGTTCGCACCGGATCACCCTTCTGTGCCGTTGGATCTAACTAACGCTGCACGGCTCAGATCTGTCCATACCCCTTCGTTAAGTGAACTATTTCTACGCGTAGGATCCAGATCTGACGGCTAAAAATCTCCTAACCAGAAACGAGCGGCGCTAGCGGCGGCGGCTGGCGGCGGCGCGTCTGACTGTGGCGGTGCTAGCGCTCTAGGTCGCCCGGGGAAGAAAGGAGGCGCTTACCAGAACCGCAGTGGCGTGCTGAAGCTCGAGGTGGCGTTGGTTCGTCGAGGGGCGCGTGGACACGGCGAGGATTTCTCGTCGGAGTAGAGGCAGACGTCGGGCACGGTCAGTCGTCGACGTTGGCGAGGTTCCTCGTCGCGCTAAGACAAAATAAGGGTACCGTTAGATGCGCACAACGACGGAGATTCTAGGAGTATCAGTCAGAGGGCAAGGGGCGGTGGCTACTTACGGAGGGAGGTCGCCGGAGTTCGTGCAGAGAACGGTGGCGGCCGGTCGTCAACGTTGCTGGAGCTACGGGTCATGCGAGGGCAAAAGGAAAGTGTCAGTAGGTGCGCAAGGACTCGCTGAACCTGTTAGCATGAACTAGAGGCAGAGGGGAGCACGGAACTCACCGGAATTCGCCGGCGCAGTCGTCGGAACAGCGGCGACGTTGTGCGAGTTGTGGGCAGCCTGGTGGCGTGAAGGCAGAATTGTTTGGGGGGAAATGGTCGCGAGGATGTGGGGATCTTATAGCCAGAGGCTCGACAAGAAACGCTTGCTGTATCAATGCCAATTAAGCTCGCGAAATCAGTGCAGCAACGGGCAGCGGCGGAGGTCGTGCGCGGAATCTGGGGAAGACGAAGCTGACGTGGACGGGGCCCGCTTGGCAGTGAAATAAGCAGAGGGGGTGTGGGGTCTGGCTGTCAGCGGCTGAGTGGGTGTGCTCGCGCGTGCGGGAGGAAAAGAAATGCCCCGGGTGGGCTAGTTGGGCCTGTTTAGATGCTGGGCTAGATTCCTGGCGCCTGGCCTTTTTCTTTTGTTTACTCCTTTTCTTTTCTATTTCGATTTTCAGGAAAGGTTTTGATATGAATTCAAACTCTTTTTGAATTCAAATCTTTCTGAGGTTTTTGCAGGGTACAGTGGTCTCCAATATAGGCATAAAAGCAAGTGGTTGCTTTGCAAAGGCTTGGTCAAGCTTGGAGACTACAAATAACAGAGACATGGCACTTAGTTTGCAAAAATTTTGAGAAATGGTTTTTTGAATTTAATTCCAATTTGAAAATCTTGGTTTAAACTCGACACTCAAACCTTTCCTCAAAGAAGGCAACAAACTTGGTTCTTAAACAATCAAACTTTCAAATGGGGATGGCCATTTGATTTAAATCTGCTCACATAAAATCATAGCACCATGTGCTTCTGTTTTTCTGAAATGAGTTTGAAATTTGATCTCAAATCTATATGCATGCATGAATGATATGCAAACTATGAAATCATGATTTTAGGGATGTTACAAATCTAACCCCCTTAAGGTGAATCTCGCCCTCGAGATTCGGATTGGCTAGCAAATAGGTGAGGGTGGTCTTTCCGAAGATCATCTTCTCTTTCCCATGTTGCTTCCTCTTTGGAATGATGGTTCCATTGCACCTTGCAAAACTTGATAGTCTTTGTTCTCGTGACTCTTTCTGCAGTCTCAAGAATCTTGATAGGCTTTTCTTCATAAGTGAGATCACTTTCAAGTTGAACTTCTTCCAAAGGTATGGTATCCTTCAAAGAAGATTCTTCCATTTCTGGGTGACATTTCTTAAGCTGACTCACATGAAATACATTATGGACTGCTGATAGAGATGCTGGCAGTTCAATTTCATAAGCCACTTCTCCTTTGCGACTCAGAATCTTGAATGGCCCAACATATCTTGGTGCCAATTTTCCTTTGACTCCGAATCTTTTCACTCCACGGAGTGGTGATACTCTAAGATAGGCTCTATCACCAACTTCGTAGATGACTTCTCTATGCTTGGGATCTGCGTAGCTTTTCTGTCGGGACTGTGCTATCTTCAACCTGTCCTTAACCAATTTGACCTTCTCTTCGGCTTCTTTAATAAGATCTGGCCCAAATAAACTTCTTTCTCCCACACCATTCCATAACAATGGGGTGGTACATTTTCTTTTGTAGAGGAACTCAAACGGTGCCATCTCAATGCTGGCTTGATAGCTATTGTTATAAGAAAATTCTGCGTAAGGCAGACTTTCATCCCAACTTGCTCCATAATCTAAGGCACATGCCCTCAACATGTCTTCCAGAATTTTATTAGTCCTTTCTGTTTGCCCATCGGTTTGAGGATGAAAAGCAGTACTGAATTCCAACCTCGTTCCCAATGACTCATGTAGCTGTCTCCAAAAATGGGAAGTGAATTGGGTTCCCCTATCGGACACAATACTCTTAGGCACACCGTGAAGGCATACAATTCTACTCATGTAGATTTTGGCCAACTTGGCACTGGTATAAGTTGTCTTCACGGGTATGAAATGTGCCACTTTAGTTAAGCGATCCGCTACTACCCATATGGAATCATATCCTGATCTGGTCCTTGGTAATCCGGTGATGAAATCCATACCAATTTTGTCCCATTTCCAATCAGGAATAGGTAGTGGTTGAAGCAAACCTGCTGGTTTCTGATGCTCCGCTTTTACTCTACTACACACATCACACAAAGCAATATGCTCGGCGATGTCCCTCTTGAGATTGTTCCACCAAAATCTTTCTTTCATGTCCATGTACATTTTGGTGTTACCCGGATGAATAGAATACGGAGAGTTGTGGGCTTCTTGCAGAATCAGTTTCCGCATTTCTGGATCTTGTGGAACACAAATACGTTTCCCATGCCATAAAGTACCCTGTTCGTCTACATGGAAACTTTTAGCTTTCCCTTGGCTAATATTTACCTTAATCTCTTCAATTTCTTTATCAGTCTTTTGAGCTTCTCGAATCTTGTCCAACAAAGTGGGTTGGACTTCTAAAGACATGAGATGTCCTTCAGGCACAATCTCCAATCTGAGTTCTTTGAATTGCTTACACAAATCATCTAGCAATTCTCCTTTGGTAAGGCCATTTACAAATACCTTACGACTTAGAGCATCTGCTACAACATTTGCTTTACCGGGGTGGTATTGCAAACTTAAGTCATAGTCCTTGATAATCTCTAACCATCTTCTTTGTCTCATATTGATTTCCTTCTGGGTGAAGATATACTTCAAACTCTTATGATCGGTGAACACTTCACAACGTTTTCCCAAAAGGTAATGCCTCCATGTTTTGAGTGCATGGACGATAGAGGCTAACTCTAAATCATGAGTAGGATAGTTTACTTCATGAGTTTTGAGTTGTATCGAGGCATAGGCCACAACTTTACCGTCTTGCATAAGTACGACACCCAAACCTTGATGAGACGCATCACAATATACTTGGAAATCCTTTTCCAAATCTGGCAGACATAGAACTGGTGCTGTCACAAGTCTCTTCTTCAATTCCTGAAAGCTGACTTCACAACCTTCAGACCAAACAAACTTTTTTTATTTCTTTAACAATTCAGTCATGGGCTTAGCTACTTTAGAGAAATTCTCAATAAATCTTCTGTAGTAACCTGCTAAGCCAAGGAAACTGCGAACTTCTTTCACATTCTTGGGAGATTCCCATTCTGTCACAGCTGAAACCTTAGCAGGATCAACTGCTACACCATATTTTGTCATAACATGACCAAGAAAACCAACTTCCTCTAACCAAAACTCACACTTGCTGAATTTGGCATAAAGCTTATGCTCTCTCAACTTCTCAAGTATCAAGCGCAAGTGTCCTTCATGTTCTTCTTTGCTCTTGGAGTAGACTAAGATGTCATCGATGAAAACGACAACGAACTTGTCGAGAAATTCCATGAACACCTTGTTCATCATATTCATGAAGTATGCTGGAGCATTGGTTAAGCCGAAAGGCATTACGGTATACTCATATAATCCATACCTTGTGGTGAATGCTGTTTTAGGTATGTCTTGCTCTCTTACCTTGAGTTGAAAATAGCCTGACCGGAGATCAATCTTCGAGAGCACACATGCTCCTTCTAGCTGATCAAACAAGTCATTGATTCTAGGCAAAGGATATTTTTTCTTGATAGTTACCTCGTTGAGTGAACGGTAATCTATGGATAACCTTTGGCTTCTATCTTTCTTCTCCACGAACAATACTGGGGCTCCCCAAGATGAAGAACTTGGTTGGATAAATCCTTTCTGCAACTGTTCTCCTAGTTGCTTCTTGAGCTCTTTCAGTTCATCAACTGACATTTTGTATGGCCTCTTTGCTATCGGTCCAGAACCTGGTACCAAATCTATCAAAAACTCCACATCTCTATCTGGTGGCATTCCTGGCAATTCTTCTGGGAATACATCCGGATACTCACATACAATTGGCACACTGTCCATGCTAACCCCCTTAAGAGAATTAAGCTTACTTCCTTTGGATTCAAAGTTTGATCTGAATTTTATTCTTTTTCTTTCTGGGGTTGTGAGTGCAACAGTACGATTAGCACAATCTAGCACTCCTTCATACTTAGCCATCCAATCCATTCCTAAAATTACATCCAATCCTTGGGAATCTAGGATTATCAGGCTCACTGGAAACTTATGCTTTCCAAACTCTATGACAAGATCCCGGCATCCAAGACTTACTATCATATCTCCACCCGGAGAACTAACTTTTATTGGACACCCAATGTTTTCAGATGCAAACCCATTTCTATCAACAAATGCTTTTGATGTGAATGAATGAGATGCACCAGTGTCAAAGAGTACAAATGCTGGAATAGAATTGAGTCTTAACTTACCAGCAACAGCATCAGGCTCCTCATAGACCTCCTCCACATTGATGTGGTTAACCTGTCCTTTCTGAAAAGGATTGGGCTTGTTAGGTCCTTCAACTTTCTTCTCAGGGCACTCATTAGCATAATGCCCCAGCTTCTTGCATTTGAAGCATTCAACCTGACTGATGTCCCTTTTTGCAGGCTGACTTCCACTTCCACTACCATTCCCACTGTGGTGGCTCTTATGTCCACTCTTGTGGTTCTTGTACTTGTCATTGTCATGACTGCGGTGATGCTTGTTGTCATGACGGTTGTGGTTGTGGTGTTTGTTGAATTTCCCATGCTTATGGGATCCTGAGCTTCCACTGTCATCATAGTGAGATCGTTTGTGAGACGATCCCGAGCTGTGCTTGTCGGAGTGTTTCCTTTTCCTACTCTCGACTTGCTTCATTTTATTCTCCAAAATAGCAGCCTTGTCACACAGAGACTGATAAGTTGGAACATATGCCACAGACAGTTGCAGATTCAGCTCATCATTCAAGCCTTCCAGAAACTTCTCCTTTCTTTTGGCATCTGTGTCAACCTCATCCGGTGCATAACGCGCCAGATTGTTGAACTCTTCTATATATTCAGCCACGCTGCGGTGGCGCTGCTTCAGGTTGTGAAACTCCTTCTTTTTCAGGGTCATCATTCCTGATGAGATATGAGCAGTGCGAAAGCCATCTTCAAAGATAGCCCAAGTCACTTCATCTATAGGAGTGGTGATTTGGAAGTTGTCCCACCATGTGGCGGCTGGCCCTTCCAACAGATGCGCTGCGAACCTGACCTTTTCAGCATCCGTGCAGCCCACGGTCACTAAGTCCTTGTTCACAGAATGTAGCCAATCATTGGCCACCATGGGATCAGTTGTCCCCGAGAACTTAGCTGGCCTCAAACGCAGAAATCTGGTGAGCATATCAAAGCCCGGAGGGTTGTTGTTGTTGTTGTTGTTATTGGGGTTGTTGTTGTTGTTATTCTGGTTTTGGATGAATGTTGTCATCATCTGCATAAGCTGTGTTTACGCATTCATCATTTGCTGCATTTCTGGGGTGATGTTGTTGGGGTTGGGGTTTGCGCGACGGGGAGGCATCTGTGGTTTGTTCAAATAGAGATAAGAATGAGATACCCATACATGATTTATGCACATTACATCACATAAGCAAACACATAGCATGCAACACAAGGATAAAAGCTCAACAACAAGATAACCAAGTCTCAAAGTAAAACACGCAAGTGGCAAGCCATCCACATGTCGGATGGTCCAATAACAAGTTCACAAATAACAAGTACGATAATAAAAGATAACCGAGTAGTCAAGTCTACTCATCAGCATCAATCTCCTCCTCGACAAAAGTAAGACCTGCGTTCTCCATCGCGGTCTTGTTCTCCTCAATAGTAGTAGTCAAGGACTCGATCTTGGTCTTGAGAGCCCTCTTCTGGGAGCGAAGCCTCTCGATCACCATCTGCTGCTGCTCTAGCTCGAAATCCTTGGACTTCAGTTCTTCGATCATGTCCCGGATCTTCTTGTTCCTATCATGGACACGTTTCTCCTGACTCTTGAACTTACGGTCCCGGGTCTCGAACTTCGCCTCCATTTACTTGACTATCTCGTCCTGCTGCGCGAAAAGCTTGTCCTTCTCGTGAAGCTGCACCTGGAGCTCGTCATTGTTGAGCATGACATTGGTCCTGTCCGTGTCCACGTGCCTAATAAGAGACTCTAAGTCCTGGAGATAGAGACGTATCGGCTCTGCTGCGTCCCTCGAGTCGTCCTCAAAGTCGATGGACTCTCCATCATCGTCACGTCTTCCGAAGACGTGGAAGTGGGTGCCCCTAACCTGTCGGGAGTGACGGCCTAACAGACGTCCTATCAGGTCCTGCATGACGACCTCCATGCCTCTCTCCCTGTCATCGTGCATAAGCTTGAAGACGATGGCCTCCGTAGTAGGCTCCGTCTGGTGTCCGGGCTGGTTCACCTTGAAGCCCCAGAGGTCCTTCCTCTCGAACTTGGTGAGTGGGTGCACCATGATGGTGGGAAGGGGGAGATCGAGCAAAGTGGTAAGCTCAACGATACGAGGTCCAAAGCGGGTAACCTGGAACTCCTCAACAGTGCTGATGGTAATAGGCATCTATTTATAAGATAGAAAAGTTAGGACAACACAATTTAAGATAAAACAAGACAAACATTTCATACATATCCATGGAACAAAAAATCACACAAGTCATGCATACATGATTCCATTACATCAATCAAGGTCCAAACTTATTTAAGGTATCATTTTGGAAAATAAGGTGATAGGTGGTGGTCCAACTAACGAAGTGCGTTCACAATCCTATCTCACTGGATCTGTTGGCTAACACAATGTTCCTAGAGGCAATCCACCTATCTTGTTCACATGATTCCATCACTAAGTCTATAATATCTCCCCTTAAGGTTTGGTTGGTGGCTTCCAACTCTTGGGTAAGCTCCTTCTCTTTCTCTAAGTCTTTTTGGAGGTTGAGCATTCTGCACTTGACTCTAGCACTAAGTTCTTTGATAGTCCTCCAAGCTGCTTATCTGGCTGACTCAAAGAATGTGGTGTGCATCACAGTGTTGGTGTACATGCAGAAGCCTCTTTCTTTGTGGTTGTCTTCCTTGTTTTTGTACAAGTGAAGTTGCACCCACCAATACTCCACTCCTTCATCCATCACTGGAAAGCCTTTGTACACAGCTGCACCATGTGCTTCCATTGCCACCATGAGGTCCTTGAGAATTTTGGGAAACTCAGTTTCACACTCCAAGGTCATGGTCATGAGTGGTCCTTTCTTCACGGCTTCGTTGATGGAGTTCATCTACAAATAGAGAGGAGAATGAGAAGATTAGAAAGGTTTACGAGAAGAATAGACAAGTGTAGAAGTAGTTAAAAAATTTCCTTAGTGGTTTCCAATCCTATGGTCATAATCCTACAGGCAACACAGTGCTCTGATACCATCTGTAAGATCCCTCCTTTGTAAAGGAAAAGGATCCCTGTGATTGCAATGCTAGTCCCTGGATCAATGCTAGCATCCACAGTTTAAGATAAAGTACACAGATACAAAGGTCGTTTATTACATTCATTCCAGAGATAAAACATAGTCTTTTACAACTCAGGGCCAAAGGCCTAATACAAGAGTTTATGGAATGAGTAAATAAACATAAGTCCTCATCTTCATGTGCCACAGGCAAGCATGTTGAGTGTAGACTCATGACTCCTACTCATCATCGGAGTAACCTGCAACATCACAAGTTACAGCCACAGAGGGTCAATACTTTGGAATAGTATTGGCAAGTGATACCTTAGTAAATTTTAAGTGGACTATATTACTATATGCATTTTGGCTAAGTGTAGCTTGGCTTGCTTTGCTTCAAAATAGATTTTCCTATTAGTTGAAATCACTAAGTTTTCTTTGTCAAAAAGCTTCCCAAGAAACCACCAATAGACATTGGGGTCCTTCACCCTTGTTCACCCACAAGTTTTACTTAGAAGTTGGAGTGACGAGATTCTT
Organism: Avena sativa; assembly: GCA_916181665.1. Classification (NCBI taxonomy): domain Eukaryota; kingdom Viridiplantae; phylum Streptophyta; class Magnoliopsida; order Poales; family Poaceae; genus Avena; species Avena sativa. Next base: position 324,506,840 of record OV702295.1, read on the forward strand.
GTAGCTTCCATGTCTTGATGCTCAAGTTGTCCATTTCCATGGACTTGGCTAAGTACTTAGATTTTCGATCTGCAGAGGTTGTGCACTTTCCCCACCAGACTTGGTTTCCCAAGACAGGACCTTTCAGAAGCCTTTCCTTAGTCAAATGGACGCGCTCCAACCTATCATTCCCACTACCACCAACTGTCCAAGTGACTAAGTTCTAGCAACCTATATGATCATGGCAGAGCCCATATTGCCAAGTGGTTGCACTGTAAGCTTTCTCAACACTTGGCCTCCAAATCCCTTTGTGCCTGGGTGGCATACCACAAGTGAGATACACAAGCCAAATCCATGGCCTTGTGTAACCACTCAACCAAAAACCACCATTCAAGTCCCATTCCACCCAGGAGGTTCATTGACTTAGTTGTTTTATTAAGAAAAGCATAAGTCCAAAAGACTTAGAATTATTTTCAACATAGCATGAACATACTTTACCAACCCTTGTTTTCTACTAGCTAGGCTAAGCATAGCATAGTAACTTAACTTAGGAAAATTCCCTAGCAATTCTACAATTCTATACTACATAGGATTTCCCAACATAGCGTTTGGCAAAAGTAGCATGCAAGACTTAGCAAAAATAATTCTAATGCTTATTCAAAATAAAGGGAATGGAAATATCATGAAGTATCACTTGCCTTGGTAATGGGGAGAGTAGCACTCTTCACAATCACAGTCACTAGCAAAATCTACACATAAAATTTGTAGCACACAATTACACACAATTTATATACAAACAAAATTATGAATGCATGCATGCAAGAGAATGCTAAGTGATGATTTTTGAAAACCCATCAAGCAAGTACATGATACAGAAACATAACTAAGTCAAAAAGTTTGTTAACTAAACTTATTTAGCCCTAAAACAATTTGCTAAACAAAAACTATATTCAAAATGGACCTAAACATGTTTCTGCATACAAAGTCATTTTAACAGAAACTTTTTGTTAAACACATTGGAGATTCAGAAAGGGCTTTACTCACTGATTCCAACGGTATAAAATTTGCAAAAATCTAACGTGGGAATCTCAAGTTATAGTCATTTGAAATTTGGATCTAAATCTGTTTTGAATTCTATTTTTGAATCAGCCCTAGCCACGCGTCGCGATATTACTGGCGCGTACCGGTTCGCACCGGATCACCCTTCTGTGCCGTTGGATCTAACTAACGCTGCACGGCTCAGATCTGTCCATACCCCTTCGTTAAGTGAACTATTTCTACGCGTAGGATCCAGATCTGACGGCTAAAAATCTCCTAACCAGAAACGAGCGGCGCTAGCGGCGGCGGCTGGCGGCGGCGCGTCTGACTGCGGCGGTGCTAGCGTTCTAGGTCGCCCGGGGAAGAAAGGAGGCGCTTACCAGAACCGCAGTGGCATGCTGAAGCTCGAGGTGGCGTTGGTTCGTCGAGGGGCGCGTGGACACGGCGAGGATTTCTCGTCGGAGTAGAGGCAGACTTCGGGCACGGTCAGTCGTCGACGTTGGCGAGGTTCCTCGTCGCGCTAAGCCAAAATAAGGGTACCGTTAGATGCGCACAACGACGGAGATTCTAGGAGTATCAGTCAGAGGGCAAGGGGCGGTGGCTACTTACGGAGGGAGGTCGCCGGAGTTCGTGCAGAGAACGGTGGCGGCCGGTCGTCGACGTTGCTGGAGCTACGGGTCATGCGAGGGAAAAAGGAAAGTGTCAGTAGGTGCGCAAGGACTCGCTGAACCTATTAGCATGAACTGGAGGCAGAGGGGAGCACGGAACTCACCGGAATTCGCCGGCGCAGTCGTCGAAACAGCGGCGGCGTCGTGCGAGTTGTGGGCAGCCTGGTGGCGTGAAGGCAGAATTGTTTGGGGGGAAATGGTCGCGAGGATGTGGGGATCTTATAGGCAGAGGCTCGACAAGAAACGCTTGCTGTATCAATGCCAATTAAGCTCGCGAAATCAGTGCAGCAACGGGCAGCGGCGGAGGTCGTGCGCGGAATCTGGGGAAGACGAAGCTGACGTGGACGGGGCCCGCTTGGCAGCGAAATAAGCAGAGGGGGTGTGGGGTCTGGCTGTCAGCGGCTGAGTGGGTGTGCTCGCGCGTGCGGGAGGAAAAGAAATGCCCCGGGTGGGCTAGTTGGGCCTGTTTAGATGCTGGGCTAGATTCCTGGCGCCTGGCCTTTTTTTTTGTTTACTCCTTTTCTTTTCTATTTCGATTTTCAGGAAGGGTTTTGATATGAATTCAAACTCTTTTTGAATTCAAATCTTTCTGATGTTTTTGCAGGGTACAGTGGTCTCCAATATAGGCATAAAAGCAAGTGGTTGCTTTGCAAAGGCTTGGTCAAGCTTGGAGAATACAAATAACAGAGACATGGCACTTAGTTTGCAAAAATTTTGAGAAATGGTTTTCTGAATTTAATTCCAATTTGCAAATCTTGGTTTAAACTCTACACTCAAACCTTTCCTCAAAGAAGGCAACAAACTTGGTTCTTAAACAATCAAACTTTCAAATGGGGATGACCATTTGATTTAAATCTGCTCACATAAAATCATAGCACCATGTGCTTCTGTTTTTCTGAAATGAGTTTGAAATTTTATCTCAAATCTATATGCATGCATGAATGATATGCAAACTTTGAAATCATGATTTTAGGGATGTTACATTAGGCCTGTGGCCATGGAGTTTGTAAAAGAATATGTTTGTCTCTGGAATGATATGTAATAATGACCTTTGTTTCTGTGTACTTCATCTTAAACTGTGGATGCTAGCATTGATCCGGGGACTAGCATTGCAATCACAGGGATCCTTACCTTTATAAAGGGAGGGATCTTACAGTGGAAGACATATTGTTGATTGGAAATGATGTATCTTTTATTAACACATATTAAGAATTTCATCCCGATGAAAGACTTAGGAAAAAACCCAAATATTTGGCATCAATAGACGCTAATATGGTTGTGCCGAAATTACATAGATGATATATTGAATGAGTTCAATATAGAAACTACAAGAAAGGTTCTTGTCGCACAGAAAGGATTGGATGAGTTCAATATTGATGATATATTCAAGTGTATTGACACTTGGTAAGTGAAACAAAGATTCAAGTATATATTGATACTTGATGTATGAAATCACAAAGAGTATTTGTATCAATCATACTGTGATATGTACAAATCCAGATATGTCCTATGCTCTAAATGATGTGAGCATATACCAGAATGATTCATAAGATGATCATTGGATGATAGTAAGGATATTCTTATGATCTTTTGGAAGAACTAAGAATATATTGTTATGTAGAAGTGACAAATAGATGGTTAGTTCACTGTAAAAGTATGTAGAGGTCCCAACCTATAATAAGGTAGAGATCCCTGTGTTTACAATGCTAGTCCCTGGATCAATAGCTAGCATCCACAGTTCAGATGTAATATCAAGATACAAAGGTCATAATACAACTTTATAACCAGGAATAAAATAATTCATTACATCTTACATAGCTCATTTGGCTATTACATTACATTGCAGCAGAAAATCTATAAGCATGGGGTCCTTTTCCTTCAAAGTGCCACAGGCAGACATGTTGGTTGTAGACTTTGTAATCCTAAACAAGACACATTTCACTAAATCAATCAAACCTGCAACATAACAAGTTACAGCCACAAGGTCAATACATTTGAATTGTATTGGCAAGTTTCACTACTATGTAGAATATAAGTGGATCCTATCATTACATGCATATTTGGCTAAGTTGGGTTTAGGCTCATTTGTAGAAAGCGATAATGTTTTTTTCTATCTTTTCAAAATAGTTTTGATCTTTTGTAAAAAAAATCTTTCTGAGCTCCTTGGTATACCCCAAGTGCTTCAAGTCTTTGTCAAAATCTTACTGAGCTCCTTGGTACACCCCAAGTGCTTCAAGTCTTCTTGGTAAATCCCCAAGTGCTTCAAGTCTCTTGTTGTCATTTTCAAGTTTTTCTTTTAGAAATTGGAATATTGAGATTTCCCATAGCTTCAGGCCTTAGTTGCTCAGTATTGTCCATAACCGGGGACACGGCTAAGTACTTAGAATTTGATCTTCTGCAGAAGTTGTACACTTTACCCACATGACACAATCTCATCTTGTTGCCACCAGTGGCCGCTGGATAAGTACTCACCAAGATGGAGTACTGGCAGATTGAGAATGTGACGAAGTCTTTCCATAGGGTCCTCCCAATACACAATGCTAGCTTGTCTTCAGGCACCAATGTAGGGTTCCAAGTTCCCTCATTCTAGTTAACCTGAAGAGGCCAATGTATGGGTCTTCCCAATGTAATTGACTAAGCCAGTGCCCATTTAGCATGTGGTTGTACACGGAAGCCACTGTACGAGAAACATGTTCAATCTCTAAGTCCCTGGGTGGTTTTCCTCTGGTGCACAACACAAAGAGATTGCCATATAAACATGGTTCCTTTTATTGCCACCTTTTCCAAAACTTGAGTATCCTTGTCCACCCAGGTGGTTCATTGAGTACTTGTTTTATTATATAAAACATAAGTCTTTTCTCAACTTCATAAAATCTCAACATGTATCTCTTCTCAAAATATATAGCATGGCTAAGCATTTTACAACTACATTGTTTTCACTAAGGAATATATAAGGGTATCCTATTAGGATTTAGCATAGCAAAATATAGTAGTCCTTATCATGCATGTTTCAAAATCCACTAAGTGTAATGAAAATAGTAGGACTTGGATGATAGTGTCACTTGCCTTTTTGGTGGAGAATGTTGGTTCACTTCTTGATCTTGCTAATATCACACTCTTCTAATCTTCACTACAAATCAATCAAGCAAACATAGATTCAACTAGCATTCCAACCAATAATCAAACAATTCATCACACATAAAATAATAGAAACCAAGTCATGCATGCAAGCATGCAAAGATAGTTTTATTTGCAAAGGTGGTTTCTACTAGGCTCTAAGCATTGTAAGGTTCAAAGTGGTCATTTTCTTAAGTGGCAAAACCATTTGAAAAAGGGTTTTTATCTATGGACCTTTTCTTAAATCAAATTATTATTTTATGTGGTGGAAAATGTTTTTAGCAAGGCAACAATTTTATATTGTTCACCAAATAAGTTGTTAGTTCACAAAACTTGGTGTTTAGGGTCAGTAGGTTTGAATCAACACTTTTGCCAAAGGTTTTTCTCAAAAATCATTTCCATATCAAAATCAATATTTTTATTTGACTAGAAATGAGCTAATTCAATTATTCAATCCTAAACTTCACAAAATACATTTTTAAATCCATGAGTTGGTTCCTAGGGTCAGTAGGTTCACATTAAACCATTTTGCAAAGATTTCATCCTCAAAAAAAATTTGGAATAATTTTTATTACCTAAACAAGCATACACAAGTTTCTGCAAAAACAAACAATTTAACAAAAGCTTTTTACTAAACAAAGTGCATGGTTGGCTCACTGATTCCATTGATATAAAATTTGCAAATTTTGGACGTGTGGATCAAAAGTTATAAGGTTTACAAATTTGCATATCAATCTGATTCAAAAATCTGTTTTAAATCAACTAGTGCCACGCGGCGGCTTGCTATTGGCTGATACCGGTTCGGTCGGATCGAGCTCGCTGGATCGTTGGATCTAACTAAGATCGAGTGGCGCAGAGGCACACGATACCCCTTCGTCTACGTTCTATCATAGCCAGACGATCAAGATCTAACGGCTAAGGCGAGGCTACCAGGAACTGGCGGCGCTGCGCGGCGGTGAACGGCGGAGCACGCTCTGGCGGTGGCGTCGTGGTGATTCTAGGAAGAAAGGGAGAGGGGAAAATGGCTTACAGCATTCGCTTGGTCGAGGTGAAGCTCGAGGTGGCGCTGGTCTGGCGAGGGGCGCACTGGAGCGGGAGTAATCGCTCGCCGGAGTCGGTGACGACGTTAGACGGCTCTGTTTGCTGTCGGAGGTGAGGCTGCAGTTCACCCTAAGGCAAGCGGGTGGTACGGTTAGAAGCGTGCTGTTCTGGAGAAGATGGGAGCATCATCGAGGAGTGCTGGGGCGAACGGAGGTTACCTGTGGAGTTCGCCGGAGTGTCAGTGAACGGTGGTGGCGCTCGGATGTTGTCGAAGCCGAGGCTCTGGGGTGAGCGCGGTTGAACAGAAGGCACAGGGAGAAGCACCAGAGGCTGGGGATCACGGCCGTGTGCTCAGGGAGGCAAGGGGCGGTGTCTACTGGCCAGAATCGATGGAGAACCTCGCCGGAGGCAGTGGCGGTCTGAGAGGAAATTAGGGCAGCCTGATGGCTCCGGTGGTGCGGTGTCTGGGGGAAAAGAGAGGGAAGACGCAGGCGGTTAAATGGACGCGGTCACTGGGAGGAATCAAGGCTATCTTCAATGCGTATTCATCACCGGCGTTTCTTGTCTGCAACGGCAGGGCGGGGTTTGGGGGTTGAAGACGACGCTGAGGTGGCAGTGGGGTCTGGGCGTCAGCGAAGGAGGGAAGTGTGCGGTGGGGTCTGTCTGTCAGTCGCTGTGTGGGTCGATTCGCGGGTTCGAATCGTTTTCTGCGGGGAGGAGAGGAGTTGGGCTAGCTGGGCCAAGTGGGCTTAGCTGGGTTGGGTCGAGTCTAATTCTATATTTTTCTTCTTTCTGATTGCTTTATCTTTTTCTATTTTGATTTTCTGTTTTGAAATTCAATCAAACAATTCAAACACTAATTCAAATCAAACTTCTACCACACTTTGTATTGAGTTTAGTTCTGTTTAACAGAAATATTCCAAGTCCCAAAATAAAATAATATTTTTATTCTTTTAGGATATATTTAATAATTAAATAATAGTCCTTTGTTATTTATTCAAATAGGATTTGTTTTATTTAAAATCTCCATTTGAAATCTAAATAATAACAAAACCATTTCATTAGGTTTTATTTGAAAATACAAAACACTTGGAAAACTTGTTTAAAATAAAATAACAAGTTTTAGTGTTTATTCAAAGTGGGAAAAGCTTTTATTTTAATAAATTTGGTTTATTAATAAACTCTCATTATTTTATTTAAATAAACCTTTATTCTTTTAATCAAAACAAAATGTTTTATTTCAAAAGCTTAGCCAAGGTTTAATTTGGCTCTATAAAATAATCCTTATTTATTTTTCTACCTTTGCCTTTGAAAACCAAATCTTTTTAGTAGAAGATCCAAAATAGTAATTCCAAATATTTAAATTTTTATTTATTAATTGTTTATCTTTTCAAATCCTTTTAGGATTTTTTTTATCAAATAGGTTTGAAGGTTTCCAATTGGAATTAAAAAGTTTCTTCTCACCCTGAAAATCAACAATGTTTTATTTTATTCATTTATTTTTCACATTACAAGATTTGGAAAATCTTGGGATGTGACAGGCTACCACCCTTAAAATAAATCTCGTCCCGAGATTTGGGGAGGCTAGGGTTACAAATTGGCTCTAAGCATCTAGGGTACTACCACCCTTAAAAAATTTCTAGCTAGATTACATCTTGGCTTGCTTGGGATCTTGGGGAAACTTCTCTGGGCAAACATCTGCATAGTGTCCCTTGTTTCCACACTTGAAACATGTGACAAGGCTGAGATCCTTCATAGGCTTGTTTATCTTGTGCTTCATCTTTTCTGGACAGTTGCTTGCATAATGTCCTTGGTTACCACAATTGTAACATGTGATAAGTTTGAGTTCTTCACGTATCTCTTGTGGACAGGTTGCTGCATAATGGCCTAGCTCTTTGCAGTTGTTGCACCATACTTGGCCAATCTCTTTATACTTCTGTTTCTCTGGACATTCACTGGAATAGTGTCCCATTTCTTTACAATGATTACATTGCACATGACTTTTGTCCTTCTTTTTCTTAGGTTTCTCCAAAGCTACGAGTGCCTCTAGTTCATGTTCTTCATATGTTATCTCATAGGTAGGAATGTCTACTGGTTTCCTTGACGTTCTATTGCTCCTTGGATAATTCATATGTATCTTCTTTGGTCCTTTAAATTGGGTTGTATTGCATGGAGGTATAAGTGGATATTTTCCTTTGTTCTCATCCTTCTTGGTAGACTTAGCTACCTCTTGATAGTTTGCAATCAGTTGTTGCACTCCACCTTGTTTCCTTTGTTCAACTATGGATTAGATGGGGCATTGGATAGGGACATGATTATTTCCTTCACATAGGTAACAAGTAGCTTGAGATGTGGGACATTGGCCAACTGGATGTTTCTCTTCACAGTTGGGGCATTGATCTCCATGCTCCTTGGAAGTGTGATCCTTGTCTCCACAAATGTTGCAAGCTTTGGTTCCTTCTAGAATAACATCTTTGTCATCTTTGTGGTCACAAACTTCTTTGGAGAAGTTGCTTTCCATGTTGAGCATTTGATCTGTCACCTTATGCAACAATTGGGCTTGGTTTTCCAAAAACTTTTGTAGGGTTGGATCTTCCCCACTGGTGTTGGCTATGAATTGAGCTGTCATTTGGTTCAACTAGTTTTGGGTTGCTATAAGTTCTCTCAAGTTGTCCTCTTGGTTGTTGTTGGTGTTATCAACCTTGATGTTGGAGTCTCTTGGAGTAGTCATCTGTTTGGGTTGAATTGAGATTATAAGTTGGTGTGTTTGATCTATACTTAATATGGTGGTCCATCTATATGGTTCACTTGTGATCTTTCCATCCTTTTTGGTTGATTCTTCTTGCATGAGTTCATGGTTTCCTTGGGAAAAACTCTTGGTCACAGAACTTCAAAGGTGTTGATGGCTCCTTCTTAGTTGTGTTTCCTTAGTCTCCAAATCTTGAGCAAGATTTCCTTGTCTCACTTGTCCTTAGTGACATCCAAGGTTGAAATCCTTGGGGAGAATGCTGAAGATGTTGAAGTCATTAGAGTTGAAGATGTTGAAGTCATTAGAGTTGATGAAGTACTTTGCACATGGTGAAGTCTTTGGCCATGGGGTAGGTTTTGTCCATGAAGTTTGAAAATAGAAGAGATGTAGAATCAAAACCAAAATGGTTGAGGAAAGAGTTTACAAGATTGTTTGTAATTAAGTTTTGGAACAAATACAACTCCTATTTTTCTAAGGGTTTTGTCCAATCCTAGGGTTACAAATCCTACAGGCAACACAATGCTCTGATACCATCTGTAGAGGTCCCAACCTATAATAAGGTAGAGATCCCTGTGTTTACAATGCTACTCCCTATATCAATAGCTAGCATCCACAATTAAGATGTAATATCAAGATACAAAGGTCATAATACAACTTTATAACCAGGAATAAAATAATTCATTACATCTTACATAGCTCATTTGGCTATTACATTACATTGCAGCAGAAAATCTATAAGCATGGGGTCCTTTTCCTTCAAAGTGCCACAGGCAGACATGTTGGTTGTAGACTTTGTAATCCTAAACAACACACCTTTCACTAAATCAATCAAACCTGCAACATAACAAGTTACAGCCACAAGGTCAATACATTTGAATTTTATTGGCAAGTTTCACTACTATGTAGAATATAAGTGGATCCTAACATTACATGCATATTTGGCTAAGTGGGGTTTAGGCTCATTTGCAGAAAGCAATAATTTTTTTCTATCTTTTCAAAATAGTTTTGATCTTTTGTAAAAAAAATCTTTCTGAGCTCCTTGGTATACCCCAAGTGCTTCAAGTCTTTGTCAAAATCTTACTGAGCTCCTTGGTACACCCCAAGTGCTTCAAGTCTCCTTGGTAAATCCCCAAGTGCTTCAAGTCTCTTGTTGTCATTTTCAAGTTTTTCTTTTAGAAATTGGAATGTTGAGATTTCCCATAGCTTCAGGCCTTAGTTGCTCAGTATTGTCCATAACCGGGGACACGGCTAAGTACTTAGAATTTGATCTTCTGCAGAAGTTGTACAATTTACCCACATGACACAATCTCATCTTGTTGCCACCAGTGGCCGCTGGATAAGTACTCACCAAGATGGAGTACTGGCAGATTGAGAATGTGACGAAGTCTTTCCGTAGGGTCCTCCCAATACACAATGCTAGCTTGTCTTCGGGCACCAATGTAGGGTTCCAAGTTCCCTCATTCCAGTTAACCTGAAGAGGCCAATGTATGGGTCTTCCCAATGTAGTTGACTAAGCCAGTGCCCATTTAGCATGTGGCTGTACACGGAAGCCACTGTACGAGAAACATGTTCAATCTCTAAGTCCCTGGGTGGTTTTCCTCTGGTGCACAACACAAAGAGATTGCCATATAAATATGGTTCGTTTTGTTGCCACCTTTTCCAAAACTTGAGTATCCTTGTCCACCCAGGTGGTTCATTAAGTACTTGTTTTATTATATAAAACATAAGTCTTTTCTCAACTTCATAAAATCTCAACATGTATCTCTTCTCAAAATATATAGCATGGCTAAGCATTTTACAACTACATTGTTTTCACTAAGGAATATATAAGGGTATCCTATTAGGATTTAGCATAGCAAAATATAGTAGTCCTTATCATGCATGTTTCAAAATCCACTAAGTGTAATGAAAATAGTAGGACTTGGATGATAGTGTCACTTTTCTTTTTGGTGGAGAATGTTGGTTCACTTCTTGATCTTTCTAATATCACACTCTTCTAATCTTCACTACAAATCAATCAAGCAAACATAGATTCAACTAGCATTCCAACCAATAATCAAACAATTCATCACACATAAAATAATAGAAACCAAGTCATGCATGCAAGCATGCAAAGATAGTTTTATTTGCAAAGGTGGTTTCTACTAGGCTCTAAGCATTGTAAGGTTCAAAGTGGTCATTTTCTTAAGTGGAAAAACCATTTGCAAAAGGGTTTTTATCTATAGACCTTTTCTTAAATCAAATTATTATTTTATGTGGTGGAAAATGTTTTTAGCAAGGCAACAATTTTATATTGTTCACCAAATAAGTTGTTAGTTCACAAAACTTGGTGTTTAGGGTCAGTAGGTTTGAATCAACACTTTTGCCAAAGGTTTTTCTCAAAGATCATTTCCATATCAAAATCAATATTTTTATTTGACTAGAAATGAGCTAATTCAATTATTCAATCCTAAACTTCACAAAATACATTTTTAAATCCATGAGTTGGTTCCTAGGGTCAGTAGGTTCACATTAAACCATTTTGCAAAGATTTCATCCTCAAAAACTTTTTGGAATAATTTTTATAACCTAAACAAGCATACACAAGTTTCTGCAAAAAAAACAATTTAACAGAAGCTTTTTACTAAACAAAGTGCATGGTTGGCTAGGGTTTGTTCCACTGATTCCATTGATATAAAATTTGCAAATTTTGGACATGTGGATCAAAAGTTATAAGGTTTACAAATTTGCATATCAATCTGATTCAAAAATCTGTTTTAAATCAACTAGTGCCACGCGGCGGCTTGCTATTGGCTGATACCGGTTCGGTCGGATCGAGCTCGCTGGATCGTTGGATCTAACTAAGATCGAGTGGCGCAGAGGCACACGATACCCCTTCGTCTACGTTCTATCACAGCCAGACGATCAAGATCTAACGGCTACGGCGAGGCTACCAGGAACTAGCGGCACTGCGCGGCGGTGAGCGGCAGAGCACGCTCTGGCGGTGGCGTCGTGGTGATTCTAGGAAGCAAGGAATATGGGAAAATGGCTTACAGCATTCGCGTGGTCGAGGTGAAGCTCGAGGTGGCGCTGGTCTGGCGAGGGGCGCACTGGAGCGGGAGTAATCGCTCGCCGGAGTCGGTGACGACGTCAGACGGCTCTGTTTGCTGTCGGAGGTGAGGCTGCAGTTCACCCTAAGGCAAGCGGGTGGTACGGTTAGAAGCGTGATGTTCTGGAGAAGATGGGAGAATCATCAAGGAGTGCTGGGGCGAACGGAGGTTACCTGTGGAGTTCGCCGGAGTGTCAGTGAACGGTGGTGGCGCTCGAATGTTGTCGAAGCCGAGGCTCTGGGGTGAGCGCGGTTGAACAGAAGGCACAGGGAGAAGTGCCAGAGGCTAGGGATCACGGCCGTGTGCTCAGGGAGGCAAGGGGCGGTGTCTACTGGCCGGAATCGATGGAGAACCTCGCCGAAGGCAGTGGCGGTCTGAGAGGAAATTAGGGCAGCCTAATGGCTCCGGTGATGCGTTGTCTGGGGGAAAAGAGAGGGAAGACGCAGGCGGTTAAATGGCCGCGGTCACTGGGAGGAATCAAGGCTTTCTTCAATGCGTATTCATCGCCGGCGTTTCTTGTCTACAACGGTAGGGCGGGGTTTGGGGGTTGAAGACGACGCTGAGGTGGCAGTGGGGTCTGGGCGTCAGCGAAGGAGGGAAGTGTGCGGTGGGGTCTGTCTGTCAGTCGCTGTGTGGGTTGATTCGCGAGTTCGAATCGTTTTCTGCGGGGAGGAGAGGAGTTGGGCTAGCTGGGCCAAGTGGGCTTAGCTGGGTTGGGTCGAGTCTGATTCTATATTTTTTTCTTTCTGATTGCTTTTTCTTTTTCTATTTTGATTTTCTGTTTTGAAATTCAATCAAACAATTCAAACACTAATTCAAATCAAACTTCTACCACACTTTGTATTGAGTTTAGTTCTGTTTAACAGAAATATTCCAGGTCCCAAAATAAAATAATATTTTTATTCTTTTAGGATCTATTTAATAATTAAATAATAGTCCTTAGTTATTTATTCAAATAGGATTTGTTTTATTTAAAATCTCCATTTGAAATCTAAATAATAACAAAACCATTTCAGTAGCTTTTATTTGAAAATACAAAACACTTGGAAAACTTGTTTAAAATAAAATAACAAGTTTTAGTGTTTATTCAAAGTGGGAAAAACCTTTATTTTAATAAATTTGGTTTATTAATAAACTCTCATTATTTTATTTAAATAAACCTTTATTCTTTTAATCAAAACAAAATGTTTTATTTCAAAAGCTTAGCCAAGGTTTAATTTGGCTCTATAAAATAATCCTTATTTATTTGTCTACCTTTGCGTTTGAAAACCAAATCTTTTTAGTAAAAGATCCAAAATAGTAATTCCAAATATTTAAATTTTTCTTTATTAATTGTTTATCTTTTCAAATCCTTTTAGGATTTGTTTGATCAAATAGGTTTGAAGGTTTCCAATTGGAATCAAAAAGTTTCTTCTCACCCTGAAAATCAACAAAGTTTTATTTTATTCATTTATTTTTCACATTACAAGATTTGGAAAATCTTGGGATGTGACAAAGTACTACATTGATTGTCACATCCCAAGATTTTCCAAATCTTGTAATGTGAAAAATAAATAAACAAAATAAATAATTGTTGAAAATTAGGGTGAAAAGAAACTTTTGTTTCTAAATGGAAACTTAAAATCCCATCTTTAACAAACTTTGGTTAATGTTTGAATCTAACTAAATTCAAATCAAGTGGAATGCATTCCTCATAAAATGCATCTCGAAATTTAAACACTTGGAGAATAAACCAAAACTCTAAAACCCTAATGGAAGAAAATCATTTTCAAGTTATCTCTAAGACTATGGATTTGATCCATATAAAAATTTGTCAACAAACATTTCAAATTGATCAAGAGTGACTATTAGAAATATTATAAAACCATAGGAATTGGTTTCACTTAAATTGGAGCCATAGATAAAATCTTATGAATTTAATAAGATAAGGAAATTGAATTTCCAAAGCTAATAAAGCAACCATCTAGAAATCCATGCCCAATGGTGAGCAAATAATCCTAAAAAGATTTAAAAGGATAAACAAATATTAAATAAGATTTTACAAATTGGAATCACCAAGTTTGGATCTATAAATAAAAAGATATGGATTTTATAAGATAAAGAAAGAAATATTAAATGAGGAATATTTAAAGGCCAAATTAACTCTTGACCTAATCCATAAGCAAATGGAATAAATATAATCCAAATCCAAATAAATTAATGGATAAGGAATTTTCAAATTAATTAAGAGGGCATTAACCAAATCCTATTCTATTTGAATAAAGATAAAATCCCTATTAGAAATAATTAATTAAATCATGGGAAAATAATAATTGGAATTTACCCAAGTGGAATAAAAGTTGTTTGATTAACCTAAATAATATCAAAGAAAACTTCCAAATAAAATTTATGGAATTAAAACTATATTTAATTTCATGAGAATAAAGGACAAGTACCCAAATTAAAAATGATTAATAAATCATCTTCCAAATAAGTCAAGGTGAATTATTTGACACCCTATTAAATAAATAAACCTACTGAAAAGGTTTTGTGAGAATTGAAATTAAATAAGGGTTTAAAATATATATGATATTAATTGAATTTAAATGCTTGGGCCTATTTTTAAATAATTAAAAGACCCTGAAAGAATAAAAGAAATATTCCAATTTTGAATCTAAAATGAACTATTAATCAGTATTTGAATCTACACAAATTTTGGTTGAGGTTTGAAATCAAATTGATGTTTTAAATAATTAAACAAAATCAAAACAGATTAAAAGAAATAGAAAAAGGGAAAAAGAATCTGTACAAAAAAAGCAGCCCAACTCGGCAAAGCCTAGTCCAGGCCCAGCAGCCCACCTCTCCCTCTCTCCCCGAAACGTTTTTCTCACCGCAGATAGAACCCGCGAAGACACTAACCGTTGGACCCCACATTCACTCTCTCTCACTCGCTGACGCCAGGCGCCACTGCCACCTCACCATCATCTCCACCCATGCGAAGACCGCGCCCTCCCGGCCGTTTTCTGCCGTTAACTCCTCGGAGTAAATTCACGGTAATGGCTCGACGTTTAATCCTCGCGATCACGCTTGATAAATCTCCTCCCTCTTCTCTCCCTTTCCCCTCAAACCCTGCTGCTAGAGAGCCACCAGGCTGCCTCCAATTTGCCTTGCACTGCCGTTGTCTCCGACGTCCTCCGGCGGCAATTCCGGCCAATCGCCGTTGCCCCTCGCTCTCTCGACCACACAAGCATGATCCCCTGTAAGGTTCCCAACCTTTAATAAGGTAGAGATCCCTGTGTTTACAATGCTAGTCCTTGGATCAATAGCTAGCATCCACAGTTAAGATGTAATATCAAGAAACAAAGGTCATAATACAACTTTACAACCAGGAATAAAATAATTTATTACATCTTACATAGCTCATTTGGCTATCACATTACAATGCAGCAGAATATAACAATAGCATGGGGTCCTTCATCTTCAAAGTGCCACAGGCAGACATGTTGGTTGTAGACTTGTAATCCTAATCAATAAACTTCACTAACATCAAACAAACCTACAACATAACAAGTTACAGCCACAAGGGTCAATACATTTGTATTGTATTGGCAAGTGATACTATGGTAGTATAGTGGAGTCTATCATCTATATGCATTTGGCTAGGTGGAGCTTAGGCTTGCTTTTCTCAAAATAGATTTTTCTTATCATTTGAAACACTAAGTTTTTGTTGGTCAAAAATCACCCAAGGCATCTCCCAATAGAAATTGGTGATCCTCCAACCCTTGTTCAACCACAAATTTTTAACTTAGAAATTGGGATGGGGAGATTCTTGATAGCTTCCATGTCTTGATGCTCAAATTGTCCTTTGCCAGGGACATGGCTAATTACTTAGATTTTACACTCTGCAGAGGTGGTGCACTTCCCCACAAGACTTGGTTTCACCAAGACAAGATCTTTCAGAAGCCTTCCCTTAGACCAGAATGGACGCGTTCCAACCTATCATACCCCTACCACCTACTATCCATTTGGCTAAGTTATTTCAACCTATATGATCCAGGCAGAGCCCATAATGACAAGTGACTGCACTTTAAGCTTCTTAACATTTGACATCTCAAATCTCTTTGTTCCTGGGTGGCCATCCACAAGTTAGATACACAAGGTAAACCATAGAAATGGGCCTTGTGAACCACTCAACACAAACCATTCCTTCCATTCCACCCAGGTGATTCATTCACTTAGTTGTTTTATTAAACAAAACACAAGTCCTTGACTTAGAAATATTCCATAGTATGAATATATATTCCACCCTTGTTTTCTACTAGCTAAGCTAAGCATGATAGTAGTAGGAATATTAACTTAGGAAATTTCTACTAAGGTTTCATCTACTAGGATTTCCCATGGCATAGTTTATACTTAGCAAAATTCCATGCAAGTCCTACTTAGAAATATCACTAATTCATAGTGAAAATAATGGGACAAAAGTATGAAGCATCACTTGCCTTTTTGGTAGAGAATATAAGTTCACTCCTTGATCTTTGCAATATTCACACTCTTCAAATCACTACAATTCAATCAAGCAAGCAATATTTCAATCTACCATTCAAGCAAACATCACATAAAATAATAGAAACAAAGTAATACCTGCAAGCATGCCAAAGATGGTTTATTTGGAAAAGTGGTTTCTAATGGGTT
Organism: Avena sativa; assembly: GCA_916181665.1. Taxonomy (NCBI): domain Eukaryota; kingdom Viridiplantae; phylum Streptophyta; class Magnoliopsida; order Poales; family Poaceae; genus Avena; species Avena sativa. Next base: position 324,523,192 of record OV702295.1, read on the forward strand.
ATAAACATTGTAAAACACCTATTGGTCATTTTATATAAGTGACAAAATCATTTGCAAAAGATTTTACTTATAAATCATTTTTGAACCAAATCAATATTTTATGTGGTTGAAAATGCCTTTAGCAAAGCAGCAATTTTTATATGGTTCACCAAATACATTTTTAATTCTAAAACTTGGTGTTTGGGGTCAGAGAGTTTAAATCAAAACATTTCCCAAAGGTTTTCCTCCAAAATCATTTTTAACAATTAGACCATAGTTTTATTTGACTAGAAATGCTTTAATTCAAGGTTTTATTCTTTTGCTTCACCAAATATGTTTTCGAAACCACAAATTGATTTCTATGGTCAGTAGGTTCAAAACAAACCATTTTCCAAAGATTTTATCTCAAAAATCATTTTAGAACAAATTTTATATTCTAAATATGCCTACACAAGTTTCTGCAAAAACAAACAATTTAACAGAAGTAATTTACTAAACAAAGGGCATGGTTATAAAGTACTTGTCTTTCTGAATCCATTGATATAAAATTTGCAAAATTTGGACGTGTGGTTTGAAAGTTATGAATTTTTAAAATTAGAACATCAAATAGATCATTTCTGGTTTTATTCAAACAAACAGGGCGACGTGTCTTGTTTCTATTCGTATGTACCGCTTCGTGAGGATCGACAGTTGCGAGGAGTTGAATCTAAGTGACATCGCACGGCTCAGAGGCTCTCGTACCCCTTCGGTTAAATTCTATCCTAGCCACTAGATCGAAATCGAACGGTGCACAGCACGCTTGCCAACGAGTGGCGGCGCTGGCAGCGGCAGGTGGCGGCGGCGTGTCTGGTGGCGGTGGTTTGGTGAATCCAGGAAGCGAGGAGAGGAACGGAGGGGCTCACCGGGTTCGCGGGGTCGTGGTGATGCTCAAGGTGGTGGTAGCTCGTCGAGGGGCGCACGGGGTTGGCTCGAATCGCTCGCCGGAGTTCGTGTCCACGTCGGGCTCGTCCTGGTGAAGTCGATGGCGAAAGTACGGTGCACGCCAGAGAGAAAAGAAGGTGCCGTTAGATGTGCGGGGTCGCGGCGAGCATGTGCGTGTGAAGGAGAGGGGTTAGGGCGGTCAGATTTTTACCAGGGGCTTCGCCGGAGAGGTGGTAGACGATGGTGGGGCTCTGTTCAAGACGAAGGCGAGTGTCCAGGGCGTGCGCAGGCGAACTGGAGCTGCTGGGATGTGCGTCTGGTTCCTGTGAGCACGCTCGAGTGGTCGAGGCAACGAGGGGAGGCGAGGAGCTGCCGGAATTGCTCGGTGAGCTCGCCGGAGACAGTGCCGGTGTAGTGTGAAATTAAGCAGCCCGGGGGCGCGCTAGGGTGGGGGACTGAGGGGGAAACAGAGAGGAGGGAGAGGCGGTTAAGTAGGCGAGGTCGCGGGGCTGGGTTATTGCGCCATTACCGTGCAATCAATCGAAGAAACCGTCGGCAGAACGGCCGGGGAGGACAGCGTGGTCTACGCGCGGGTGAGAACGATGGTGAGGTGGCAGTGGGGTCGTTTCGTCAGCGAAGGACAGACAGGGGAGGTGGGGTCCACGCGTCGGTGACTGAGCGGGTGCAGACGTGAGTGAGAAAAGAAACGGTTCGGGGGAGAGAGATGGGCTCCTGCTGGGCCAGTGGGTCTTGTTGGGCTGGGCTGCGGTCCGATTTTTTTTTATACAAAAACTTTTCCCTTTTCTATTTCTATTAATCTGTTTTGATTTTGTTTAATTAATTCAAACATAAATTTGATTTCAAACCTCAACCAGAATTTGTGTAGATTCAAAGGTTGATTAATAGTTCATTTCAGATTCAAAATTAGAATATTTCTTTTATTCTTTTAGGGTCTTTTAATTATTTAAAAATAGGCCCATGCATTTAAATTCAATTAACAACAAATATATTTTAACCCCTTATTTAATTTCAATTCTCACAAAACCTTTTCAGTAGGTTTATTCATTTAATATGGTGTCAAATAATTCACCTTGACTTATTTGGAAAATGATTTATTAGTCATTTTTTAATTTTTGGGTACTTGTCCTTTATTCACATGAAATTAAATATAGTTTTAATTCCATAAATTTTATTTGGAAGATATCCTTAATCTTATTTAAGTTAATTTAAACAACTTTTAATCCACTTGGGTAAATTCCAAATATTATTTTCCCATGATTTAATTAATCATTTCTTAATAGGGATTTTGTCTTTATTCAATTTGATTAATGCCATTTTATTTTATTTTGGAAAATTCTTTATCCCTTTATTTTACTTGGATTTGAATTATAACTCATTCCATTTGCTTATGGATAGGGCCAAGATTTAATTTGGTCTTTAAATATTCCTTATTTAATATTTCTTTCTTCATCTTATAAAATCCATATCTTTTTATTTAAAGATCCAAACTTGGTGATTCCAATTTGTAAAATCTTATTTAATATTTATTTATCCTTTTAAATATATTTAGGATTATTTGCTCACCATTTGGTATGGATTTATAAATAGATGATTTATTAGCTTTGGAAATTCAATTTCCTTATCTTATTAAATTCATAAGATTTTATCTATGGCTCCAAACTAAGTGAAACCAATTTATATGGTTTTATATTATTTCCATTTGTCATTCTTGATCATTTTTAAATGTTTGCTTTACAATTTTTGATATGGATCAAATCCATGGTCTTAGAGATAACTTGAAAATGATTTTCTTCTATTAGGGTTTTGGGTTTTGGTTTAACTTTTCCAAGTGTTTAAATTTCCAGATGCATTTATAAAGAATGCATTCCTCTTGATTTGAATTTAGTTGGATTCAAACATTAACCAAAGTTTGTTCAAGATGGGATTTTAAGTTTCCATTTAGAAACAAAAGTTTCTTTTCACCCAAAATTTCAACAATTATTTATTTTGTTTATTTATTTTTCACATTACAAGATTTGGAAAATCTTGGGATGTGACATCCCCATCACTCCCTGAACCTCCCAGTGGCCTCAACTCACTCGCATGTGCCCCCCATCGTCGGCAGCTACCTCGACTGAGCGCCACCGCCGTCTGTCTCGTCTCCGGCGACCCTCCCCGGTAAACCCGACCGCCCCTCTCCCCCTGGTTGACACTCCCGTACTCGCCACATCTTTGCGCGTCTAATGGAAGCCTCGTTTTCCTCTAGCGGGCACTGCATCTTCACCAACGACAATGGACAGAGAAGCCCGACGCCAGGGACAACTCCGGCGAGCGATTGCCATCCACCCCGAGAGCCCCTTCGACGGAAAAGACAACGTTGAGCATCAGTACGACGTGGAGATTCTGGTGAGCATCTCCCTTCGCTCTCTCGCTTCCTGTAATGTCGACACCGTCACTGTCTGACCGCGCGCCGCCACACGCCGCCGCCAGCGCCGCTGCTTCTTGGTCAAAGCATTGAGATCCATAGGATCTTGATCTGATGATTGAGATTATAACTAACGCGAAGGGGTACGAGAGCCTCTGTGTCGTGCGATGCAACTTAAATCTAATGGCCCGTATCTGCTGATCCGCGCGAAACGGTACGCGCCAGTAGGAAAGCGCCGCGTGTCCCAGAGTCTGTTTTAAAAACAGATTTGATCTATTTGTTGTTCAATTTTGTAAAAATCATAACTTTCAAACCACACGTCCAAATTTTGCAAACTTTATATAAATGGAATCAGAAGGAAAAATCCTATCCAACCATGCACTTTGTTTAGTAAAATGCTTCTGTTAAATTGATTGTTTTTGCAGAAACTTGTGTATGCATGTTTAGAATATAAAATTTGTTCTAAAATGATTTTTGAGATAAAACCTTTGGCAAATGGATTGTTTTGAACCTACTGACCTTATAAACCAACTCATGGATTTGAAAATGTATTTTGTGAAGCAAAAGAATAAATCTTTGATTTAAACCATTTCTAGTCAAATAAAAATATTGTTTATTTGTTAAAAATACTTTTTGGAGAAAAACTTTGGGAAATGTTTTGATTTAAACTCTCTGACCCTAAACACAAGGTTTTATGATTTGAAAACATATTTTGTGAACCCTATAGATTGTTTCCTTATTAAAAGCATTTCTCCACCACATAAAATAATGCTTTGATTTAAAAATGGTTTATAAAGTAAAATCTTTTGCAAATGATTTTTCCAATTTTATAAAATGATCAATAGGTGTTTTAGAATGTTTATAACATGTTAGAAACCACTTTTCCAAATAAAACAATGTTTAGCATGCTTGCATGCATTGTTTTGTTTCTATTATTTTATGTTATGATGCTTGAATGGTAGATTGAAATATTGCTTGCTTGATTGAATTGTAGTGATTTGAAGAGTGTGAATATTGCAAGATCAAAGAGTGAACTCATATTATCTACCAAAAAGGAAAGTGATGCTTCATACTTTTGTCCCATTATTTTCACTATGCATTAGTGATATTTCTAAGTAGGACTTGCATGGAATTTTTGCTAAGTATAAACCATGCCATGGGAAATCCTAGTAGATGAAACCTTAGTAGAAATTTCCTAAGTTAAGATTCCTATTACTATCATGCTTAGCTTAGCTAGTAGAAAACAAGGGTGGATTATATCCATGCTATGGAATATTTCCAAGTCAAGGACTTGTGTTTTGTTTAATAAAACAACTAAGTGAATGAATCACCTGGGTGGAATGGAAGGAATGGTTTGTGTTGAGTGGTTATACAAGGCCCATTTCTATGGCTTACCTTGTGTATCTCACTTGTGGATGGCCACCCAGGAACAAAGAGATTTGAGATGTCAAATGTTGAGAAGCTTCAAGTGCAGCCACTTGGCATTATGGGCTCTGCCTGGATCATATAGGTTGCAATAACTTAGCCAAATGGACAGTTGGTGGTAGGGGAATTATAGGTTGGAGCGCGTCCATTCTGGTCTAAGGGAAGGCTTCTGAAAGATCTTGTCTTGGTGAAACCAAGTCTTGTGGGGAAAGTGCACCACCTCTGCAGAGTGTAGAATCTAAGTACAATTTGAGCATCAAGACATGGAAGCTATCAAGAATCTCCTCATCCCAATTTCTAAGTTAAAATCTTGTGGTTGAACAAGGATTGAAAGGATCACCAATTTCTATTGGGAGATGCCTTAGGTGATTTTGACAAACAAAAACTTAGTGTTTTCAAATGATAAGGAAAATCTATTTTGAGCAAAGAAAGCCTAAGCTCCACTTAGCCAAATGCATATAGATGGTAGACTCCACTATACTACCATAGTATCACTTGCCAATACAATTCAAATGTATTGACCCTTGTGGGCGTAACTTATTATGTTGCAGGTTTGTTTGATGTTAGTGAAGTTTATTGATTAGGATTACAAGTCTACAACCAACATGACTGCCTGTGGCACTTTGAAGATGAAGGACCCCATGCTATTGTTATATTCTGCTGCATTGTAATGAGATAGCCAAATGAGCTATGTAAGATGTGATAAATTATTTTATTCCTGGTTATAAAGTTGAATTATGACCTTTGTTTCTTGATTTTACATCTTAACTGTGGATGCTAGCTATTGATCCAGGGACTAGCATTGTAAACACAGGGATCTCTACCTTATTAAAGGTTGGGAACCTTACATTGATACTAGTTTTGTCACAAAGTACAAATTAAGTTTATCTCAATCTAAACTAAGGGTGGCACGATATAATGGAAATCAAGTTCCATAATGGATTTGGATGAGTTCCAAAGTTAAGACATTGTGACAATTACTACAACAAAATGCTAAGTATATAACTGCTATTGTAGCAGCAAAAGAGGGCATTTGTGTCAAATAGTTTGTTATCAAACTAGGTGTGGTTCACAGCGGGATAGTACTATGAAGATATATTGTACGACAATATTATCAACATGTTTTAACCCCAAAGAACTAAAGATCACACCAAAGGACCAAATTTATACAAAGCCATCTCATTAGAGAATGAGTAATGCGTAGAGACGCAAAGACATGCAATTACACACGGACCTAAAAGTGTCGGATCCGGAGATCAGTTGACAACTAGCAATCGTGTAAATACAACACCGGAAATCCATAGGTGTTGAATGCACAAAGGTTTGAAACTAGATTATTAACTCTAGTGCAAGTGGGAGACTATTGGAGATATGCCCAAGAGGCAATAATAAAGTGGTTATTATCATATCTTCATACTTATGATAAATGTTTACATACCATGCTATAATTGTATTAACAGGAAACATTAATACTTGTGTGATTTCTAAACATAAAAGAGTCCCTAGTAAAGCCTCTTGTTAAACTAGCTTGTTGGTTAATATATGATCATGGTTTCCTAATCATGAACATAGAGATGTTATTAACAACAGGGTCATATCATTAGGAGAATGATGTGATGGACATACTCCTATAGTTAAGCGTAGCATAAAGATCAAGTCATTTAATATAGTTCATTTGCTATAAGCTTTCTTATACATAGTAATCTAATTCCTTCGACCATGAGATCATGTTAATCACCATCACCGGAAGGATGCTTTGATGACATCAAACACCACACCGTAACTGGGTGGCTATAAAGGTGGCATTGAGTGTTCAGAAAGTATGGGTTGAGACACATGGATCAAGAGTGGGATTTGTCCATCCATATGACGGATAGATATACTCTGGGCCCTCTCGGTGGAATGTCATCCAATTAGCTTGCAAGCATGTGACTGGATCACAAGGGATCACATATCACGGGAACGAGAAAAGATTACTTATCGGTAACGAGGTTGAACTAGGTATGCAGAGATACCGACGATCAAAACCTCGGATAAGTAAACTATCATGAGACAAAGGGAAATTGGTATCGTATGTAAGTGGTTCATTTGATCGCAAAGTAATCGTAGAAATATGTGGGAGCCATATGAATTTCCAGATTCCTCTATTGGTTATTGATCGGAGAAGTGTCTCGGTCATGTCCGCATAATTCACGAACCGTAGGGAGACACACTTAAGGATTCGATGTTGTTATGATGAGTAAGAGACCTAATGTTGTTCGGAGTATCGGATGGGATCCGAGATATCACGAGGAGATCCGGAATGGTCCGGAGAATAAGATTCATAAAAGGAAAGTCCTGTTTCGGAGTTCGGAAATGATTCCGGTGTTTTCACCAGGAATGTTCTAGAAGGGTCTAGAAGGTCCGGCACTCCGGAGGGGAAGGGTACATGGATGTGTCATGACAATGTGGAATGGTTGCATCATGTACTAGTTCACTTGGCTGGGCAAAATAAAGAGAAGAAATCAAATCGAAGTTTGAAAGTCAAACGCCAATTTGAAAAGTCAAATCCCAAGTTTGCTTGGTGGAGGGAGAGTAGGAAACCTACTTGGGGAGGAAGTCCCACTCCCTCCCACCCGCCGGCCATGAGGAGGAGTTGGAGGAGGACTCCCTCCTCCCCAAACCGCCTCTCCCCTCCTATATAAGGAGGGGTAGGGCGCCCCCTCTCCCTACACCTCAAACCCTAGCTCCTGGCGCCACCACCTGCTGCTGCCGCCGCCTAGGGCCTCCTCCCAAGTCACCGACTAGGGTTTCCCCAAACCCTAGCCGCCGGATACACCCCTCCCCTTGGTGCTTCTAAACCCTAAATCGCCAAGGTACCTCTCTTGCTCCACCATACTCGCTCCGGCTTAAGGCGAAGCCCTGCGAGATCTCCCCTCTACTTCCGACACCACGTCGTCGTGCTACCGGAATCGTGAGGAGAGTGCTACAACCTCCACTGCTTGCTGGAACAAGGGAGAGGAAGGTATTCATCAGGTACCGAATTTGTGACCGACTGCGGGAGCGCTGCCGGAACGCAGCGCCGGAAGGGTCGTCTATGCGATCTTGAGATCAACAAGTGTACGACTACATCACCCACGAGAATCTGCTCTCGTTAACCGCTTTGGATCTTCAAGGGTTAGTATTCTATCGACTCGTTGCTACAATCTAGTAGATAGATCTTGGCTTGATCATAGATTAGATCTTGATTGTGTGTTCATGCGGTAGAATTTTTTTGTTTTTCATGCTACGAACCCCTACACTTATTATAACTCCTTAATTTGGGGTCTCTTCTTTAGTTCCTTATCCTGATTAGATATCCTAATCCAATTCCTTTACTTGATCATAAAGCTTCCTTGCTATACTATGTAAGGTCTAGGAAGTATCACTAAAATAGGGTTTTAACTCTATTAAACAATAACCATGGTCAAAAGACTAACTCTTTATTTGTTATTGTATGGTTTATACTGGTAGTCCTTCTAAAGATTGGATTTGAACTCATTTAGTCCATACCCATTGGAATTTCTTGTTCCTCTATGCATGTCTAATTGGATGTGCTTTATTTCTTCTTAATGATCATTTAAGAGTTGTTTCTTCTATAATTAGTCTATTAAGATTAATCTATTTTATCGCTTTTAAGCTTTCATCTTATTAAGCCTTAGACAATCTTTTATTATCACCTGAAGTACTTCTTCAACTTCCATTTAATAATTGCCTTAAGGTTTGAGTACTACTACCTTGAAGTAAACTTCGATCTTTCATCCAGACATACTTCCGAAAGTACTTTAATAATGATGACTCCGTTTAACCTTATGAATATAAGGCTTAATGTTGTCATAGGTTGGTATTTCTTCTCCAATCTTTACGCTGAATTCAGATAACAGTACTTCCATTTACTGTTTACTCTCCCCCTTAGGGTTTACTAATGGTCTCTAGACTGTCCATATAGTAACCATTGGCCTTTTAACTAGAATATTGGTCTTTTTCTCACTTATAATATACCTATTTAAGGTCTCACGAAAGAAATTACGGTATACCCACACAATTGTGGATCTCCGAAATAAATCTTCCAACATTATTTGTCTTTCATACTATTTGGGCAATCTCCCTTTCGTAGGTCTGATTTCACGAAGCGTCTCGAAAGACAGTCGCTTTAATTTCTATACGCCTTTATGTCTTACCTAACTTAGGCCAAGCTTTATGCTCTTTATGATTTACTAAGTTGGTTAACTAAGTTAACCAAATACCAGCTGCAGACAAGGTACCAGCTATGGACCATCCTAGGGTGTATGTATTACGCTATAGTTTTTTGACGTACCACTGGTATTCTCTCTGAGTTGTTAGATCTTGAATACCATTTTGGGTTCCAAAGCTTACTTATTTGCACTTATTCATGATACTTCCATGAACTTGGTACTACTACTCCATTAACTTCTTAGCAACATCACTTATTCTAGGTGAACTTTAAGTTCAACACTACTTGTTGCTCCATGCATCTTCTACTCTAATGTTCCATCTTATTACTGACTATAATGATTTGAACTTGATCCATCCTTCAAATTGCGTTGCTACTCCTTATACTTTTCTTCATTCTTCATGTAAGTCTTCATCTTGGTCTTTGGAACTCGTCACTCCCTTACACAAATTCCCTTGTACTTTCTAGATCTATAACATCAAGTAATAACCGGATGTTGCAACATGCATTTGCACACCAAGTCAAATTTCATGTATAGATCTAGTCAATCAAGAAGATCCAAGAAAAACCAATAAATCCAAATGTGGTACATATATCTCACAATATTCTAAGCCTTGGAATACAGTAGTTGAGTATAATATCTCTAGAATTCAGGCTTAGTTGTGTAGTATATGACACCTCCTCATACAGGTTTACATCGTGATACTTAGCACATAGGGTCAAACTATTCTTTGCCTCATAATTTACCCAAATTGCTCAACTGCAATAGGATAATTTTAAGCAAAGTGGTCTCAATTTGGTTTTGACTAAACTTTTGTCTCGCCTTTGGAATGATTAGCTATAACCAACCTTTCTTTATTAGTAAGTTAACCTCACATGATCTCTCGAAAAGGCTAACCATATTCTATTTACTAATTTAAACCAAAGATCATCAGAATTTTCTAGTACCTATGAGTTCTATCATAGTTCTTCCATGTTATTTCCTTACTTCTACTTCAAGATAACCTGCTAATTACTTTTCATATTTATATTCTCATCATGGTTTCGGAGCTAATCACACCATGATCTTGTTATATTTTACCGCTTTATCATGATTCAAGAGCTAATCTAACCATGATGACTTTGTTTCTCACTACACTATTATTAAGTGTTAACATAATTTCACTTCATCACGTAGAATCTTCAAGTGAATCCCACATGATTACTAGTCATTACATCAACATTTATCCTAATGATATACATCATGTTGCCTTTGGTTATCAACTAACCATAAGATTCCACTATCTTACATGAATTCTAGGATTAGGCTACACCATTAAGACTACTTCAATTGATGTCTTAAACTTGATCCTAATCTATTGTAACCAATTGGTTTTCGTAAAGTATCTTGGTGGTCATATCTCCTTCGGAAGACACTAAATAACTCTTACTGAGAAAAGATAAAATAATTACTCCTAAGAAAGAATGACTTAAGTATCTAGTGACAAAGTTATCCTCAAGTGGATACTTATCACAAGTTACGAGAATATTTGGTTTAGATAAGATGGCCCCTCTAGTCACTATCCAACCTACAGATCTTCCTAAAAGGTTTTAATCCTAAGGTTAAAGCATATGCTCTAATACCAACTGCGGTGACCCAGCATACCACTACATGATGTAGTACACTATAGTCGTTGACATAACACCAATGAAACACCATTCACTAGTATTACATCCCTCAGAGTGGTACAACAGAAACACAGCAGGTCCAAGACATGACTATAGGTTACAACTCGACTCTTTACATAAGATCCAGAGAACACTCTAGGTTAAACAGAGAGAAATAAACTTCTTACAAAGAAGAATTAGAAATAAACAAGTCCAAAACTATCATACTAATAAGACTAGTATTTGAACTATTGGTCGGGCATTGCTGCTATTACATTACACTACAGAAATAGGTTCTATGGCTAGAGATTATATTCCTATCTAATCAGTAACTTCATCTTCACTTGAGTTGATGTATATGTTAACTTTCTTGACTTCATTGAAGACTTGAGCTGTTGATGAAGATTTATTCGAGTAGAAATTGATGTAGACGTCGTAGGCCTAAGGCAATGCAAGTTCACTAAAAAGGAGTGTTTGATGCACTATATCTATAGCCACAGACCATAGGTCGTAGGCAATGCAAGTTTTCATAAACATTTCTTCAAAGGTTGCTTTTATTCTGAAAAGCTATGTCCGTCAGCCTTCGCCGGTTTACCAGAAATTTCATGGAGTTCCTTCCCCGCCGTGTTCGCAGCTCCTTCCCAGAATAGGGAGTAACAAGTTACAGTTATTACACTCTAAAGAGGTGCGTTTATTTACCCATGAGAGATCAACTCTTTGTTGCACAACCGGGCGTACTTTCCCGTCCACAATTCCATGATGTGGGGCCTAGTAGTTGGTCCAAGCCAATCACTGCCCTCTCCGCGACCCCATATGTCTGCACGATCCTTCGGGGCTGGCTCACCTCCGTTAATCCCCCTTCCGGGCAGGCTAAAACCCTGATGAGTTCCCAAGGTCTCTATGAACTGGTTATGCCCTGGCAAGTGCCATATCAAATGGACGATACCACTAAAAACCACTCATAGATAATCTAGACACCAAAAGTGTGGGGCATAAGGGTGCCCACCCATATGTTGGATCCACACAAGGAATCACAACGTCACGTTAAGGTCGACTTGCCTCCATACGAGAGGAAAAGGATACATCTGACTTCTCCATCCCATTCCAAATCTCATGGCTAACGCGTTATATACGGCGCTAGAATCACTGATGTCATGGGTTGTTAGGTTCCTAGTTGAGTATCATTGTTGCAAATAGAAACCTAAGTTCTATTGCTCTTTTATATCATCACTTAGGATGATATCAACAATTTGTTTATTTGAGAAAATAATATTTTCTTTCCTTGAAGCATAGATGATAACACACAATTTGCAAATACTTTGATAAAGACTCTTCAAAGGACATGAGCTAGTGATGAACTTGCCTTTTATTATTGCAAGATTATGCACTCACGGTCTTCGAGATAATAAAAGATCCAATATCTAAAATCAGCATCATTGGTCCGGTAAGGACTAATGTTTAAAGAAGCAAGATGCTATTATGCATAAATAATGTAATGCAATTTGGTAAACTAAAATCCCGGGGATAACGCTGATCTAGGGTTTGGAAACTAGAAATGGTTTCTTTAGAATGGGTTGTACTTTTAGATAACCTTCACACTTGTGCTTCTTATTAAGGCTTGTGGGTGTGTGTGAAACAACATGTAATTCTAGTATCATACAATTATAATATATACAATGTGTAATGCTACTCAAGATTGCTTATACAATAATTGTTTATCTTCAAATTTTACTTTACAAGTAATCTCACTTATAAAGGACTTCAATGCCAACAATCTTGAATATACAAATACAGTAGAAAGTAATGTGATTACGATTAATTGTCATCTATTGGCTATGATGAAAGTACTTGAGTTTAGTTGTTAAGAGCTGGGGATACTATCTTAAGATTTGCTGTTTGAAGTGGCAAAAAGAATAACATTTGAAGAAAAGATTTCCTTACTAAGGTTTAAACAATCTTTGTGGTTAATCAGATGTGGTCGATGTTGTTTATGCTTGCTTAAATAGTTTGGACTTGAGATGCTTTATGACTTAATTATAACAGACCAAAGTTAACTATAAAACACATAACAAGGTTTTAGCATTATATTGAAAGGCTTGTAGACTTAAAGTTAACTTTAAGAACATAGATGGGCTTCAGGTGTAATGATTATGATATTTGTATCTTGTTTACTTTATATTGTTTTCCTAGGGTTATCTAGGATTGGTAACACTTTTACTTGGATTATGTTTTCTTTAGAGTATGATTGAATATAAGTATTTACCTTCTTTAAATGGGTGGTAATGATTTGTATACAAGAAATAATATTACTTAATTACTTATGAATTCACTATAATTTTTTGGTATGTTTATAAATTTGTGGTTGAATGATATCTCAATAAAATTGTATTTGAAATGTGTCGAACCATTTTGACTTCATATTATCAATATTTAAGACTAATGCTATTTATTAGACTCAGTTGGCTAATTTTAGAAATATTAGCAATTTTTTATTTACCGTTATATGAATTATTAACTAACAAAATAGGTTTAAATTCAAGTTGATAAAGTGTTTTAAATTTTTATTTACCTCAAAAATGGAATATTATATTTTTAACATGTAGGTATAATTTGTGTGATCATTTTGGTATATTACACTTATTTTTGTGATTTATAAATGATAAGATATGATTTTTATAATATTTATTACCTTATAAATACTTAATAAATAAATAATTAATTAAAATAATAATGCATGATTGTAGTTTTAAATTATAGTTCTTATTTTTAGGATTTTTGGTATTTTATTTATATTTTTAACATTTACCGTTATTAAAATATGAATTATCAAAGTTTTATTACTTATAAAATCTTTATTAAATAATTATTATTTAAATAACTATCATAATAATGTTTGATAATAGTTTTAAGTTGTCTATTTTATTTTTCTGAAAATTTTCATATATTAGACAGATTTTTCTGAATTATAAAACAAAAGATATGTAATTTATAAGATTTAATCACTTTCTAATTAAATTCTAAATGGTAAATACTTTTTACACCGATATTACCCTAGACCCAGTCACTGACTAGTGGGCCAGTGGCCACATCACATACCCCCATATTAGTAAATACAATTGTTAATGAACCTATTTCTACTCTTAGTCAATGACAGATGGGACCAGGGCCATGTCACATGCCACATGGGCAACGACTAGTCAAACCTACAGTACTCAACGCAAGCACGACGTCAGTGTGACGTCATCACGGCCACCACCGTCGGTTGGTGATCTCCGCCGATTATTTAGGGCGTGGTAGCAGGCATGGCTAACCTAGCTCGAACAAGTGCGAGGTGGTGAACCTGATAGTGGCAGCGCCACCCACCAATGGTCAACGACAAGGTCGAGCGGCGGCGACTACGGTTTGAACGTCGGGCGAGCGATACAGCATGAGAGGAGGATGATTGAAGGGTACGTGAGCATCGGCAACTCACCACGGTCGTAGCAGCGGTGTCGGTGATGACAGACGCGATCGGAGGTGAGCTCTCCGACAAGATTTCTGATAAACTCCGACGGGAGGAACTGATGAAATTCGCCCAAATCCGAGCTCCCCTTGACCTAATGAATGGGATATGATGAAGAGAATGATGCGGCGCTTCTTCTCGGCCACACCATAGTCTCTGGGGTGGTTTCCACCGGCGACGAGGAGTGGCTCCGGTGAGCTAGGGTTTCGGCCCTTTGCTAAACAGAGAGGATAAGGAGGAGTGAGGATGAGCGAGTGCGAGGATGAGGACGAGAGGCTTCGTGGTGGCGTTCTTATACTCCCAGCAAACGACGACGAGTATCTTGACGCCGACGAGCGACGGCACTCGCACCACGCAGCTGCTTCGGCGGCAGCGCGAGGTTGACGATGACGATAGAACAGACAAAACGGTATTTGGGCATGGGCTTCTGTTGGGCCGTGGTGAAAGGAGCGAAGGAGGCTGGCTGTGGCTTGTGAGGGACAAATAGAGAGGTGAGGGAATGGGTCATGGGCTGGCACTGCTAGTCTTCTCTTTTCCTTTTCTCTTTTTTGTTTTCTGTTTTATTTTCATATTTGTATTTTAACATTTGATTTGAACTTTTTTATAGAAATTTATCTGTTAGATAATTGTAACAATACTAAAATATATTAAGTATCGTTTTGTGAGGTTTTATTGTATAATGTTATATTTTTCTTTATTTTATTTTTATAGGTACTTCACCTTTTAATATTCTGGAATAAGTTTTGTGATAAATTTTCTCTTCATAATAAACCATGGATTTATATTAGGATATTCCCTTTCTTGTTTATAAAACTTAATTCCAGTTAGCTTATAGTTCGGAGGGAAATTCTATATGGTGATCCTTCATTATTATTTGATACATAAAGTTCTAGGGAATTAATATGGTTAATATTATTCCCATGAATTTAGGAAATAGCCATGCATATATTTTATTATAACTAACATAGGAGTTAAAGTTTGAATTGAAAATGCTTACCATAAGTCCTTAGGAGTTTTAATATTCTCATATTCTTTTATAAGCATGGGTAGAGATTAATGGTTAAGTCATATTGTTCTCATGCTTGTGTTCATGAATGGTATCACCATTCAGGATAAAATACTGGGTTGAAATGACAAAGATGTGCTTAAGTGATTTGATATAGGAAAATATTCCTATAAGCCATCGAGAAAATAAGATGATTGATCAAATATATGAAATGGATATTATGTTTGGTTAAAGATTTAAAGTTGAGTGTTTACCAAGAATTCCTATCTTCCATATTTCATAATTCTTGACTTCTAATTAAGGAATTCCTTTCCTAGATATATTGCTTCTTCCTATCCATCATCATGTGTTAACATGATGAGATTTACTTCATAAGAAGATTCTGATCCACCTTTTATTCTTCTAAATCCATTTATAAATCCAATGAGCTTGACACTAAAGCTTTTCATAATCTTCTCATAGCTATACTTAGTTATCAAACTATTCTACTACTAATAATCTCCAATCCAACAAATAGTTACTTCTAACTCCATCCATACTTTTCCTTAATCATCCATCACTAATATTACTCCAATGGACTTATATATCCAATTCCACTCTCCTTAAAATCTTACTATCTTTTAAGAGGAATAACACTACTTCAATAGCTCCATGCTACTCTAGCTTCAACTTGGTCATACTATCTTAAATATACTTTACGCCAGTATTTTATATTCAAACTTCCCATTATATCATGGTGACTTGTAATGGCTAACCTAGGATAACATATATGTACTAGGGTTTAATCATAGTATATCCAACAATGTCACTTATACATGATATAATCATTCACTCTTAGTGACTTGAGGATGATCATTACAATCCTTTGATCATTTATGGCTTAGGTTTCCAGTTGGCTAATCAAGGCCTTGATTAATACAACATTAGAGTTGTATATAATTATCTTATGAATATCTCTATTGGATCGAGAGATATTATTCATTGATTATGCCCACTTGATCCAATAGGATTACTCCTGGTAACCATCTTCAGAATTCATCCTTGTTATCTTCTTTGTTACTATATAAAAATATATTCTAGATAACTCTTCTATCATTTGAGGAGGGAGTTAACTCCATCAATTATCATATTGATTTGATCCTCTTCAAACAATCCCATCCTATAGATGATATCTATAACTAGCATTACCATCTACCTCTTCTTACTTCTTTCTCTAAAGGACTTTAAGTGAATGCTATGATAATGACAAGAGTTGCTAGGTCAAGAATTGATAGGTTAAGAATTGGTGAATCAATAGTTGATTACTCAACATTGATGAACAACAGATATTAGAATAAGATTCAATAGAGATGATAAGGATTGATATGGGAAGAAAGATATATGGTGGATGATCTTGACTTGGTTTCTTTCCTAGTCAATCTCACTAAAGAGTTAAGGTTAAGTATTACCATGATACTCATGGTATAAGTAGATGAGATTAATATAGATCAAGATTTAATTGTTACATTCTTATTACTTAAGTTATATTTATAACTTGGTATTCATGAGTTGTGTGATGAATACTAGGATATGATTACTTAAGGATCAAATATAAATCATTAAGTAATGTATTAGGGTTTAACTTCTATTACATTTGATCTACCCTTAGATCAAATCTCCTTTACCGAAAATAAGGTTTTAGCAAAGGTCATATTGAAACTTATCGCAGTCAACTTGATGATCTACTTCAATTCCATCAAGTTGAGAGAAGCTTCAATCACTTTGACAAGTTTTGTTCAAAAGAGTGAAAATTATTCAGATTTTCTATGCATGAATGCAATGCACACATCTATGTTCATCTTATTTCTAAGCTCTAATGCTGGGATGTTACAGACTCTCCCCCTTAAAATAAACTTCATCCCCGAAGTTCGTAAACTCTCATGTTTCGGAGTAAGGAATTGACTTGTGTTGGTTACGGCATTTCACAACTTCATGGTAACCTTAATGGAAATAATTGTAGTATCCCATATCCAGATCTTTTCCTTGAATTCTTACTATTCTTGGCAATCTCCAACTTGTTGTCTTCAATACCCCCAAAGTTCCTTTTACTATCCTCCTTTAGAGATATGTCCTTATTATAACTCCTTAATTTGGGGTCTCTTCTTTTGTTCCTTATCCTGATTAGATATCCTAATACAATTCCTTTACTTGATCATAAAGCTTCCTTGCTATACTATGTAAGGTCTAGGAAGTATCACTAAAATAGGGTTTTAACTCTATTAAACAATAACTATGGTCAAAAGACTAACTTTTGATTTGTTATTGTATGGTTTATACTGGTAGTCCTTCTAAAGATTGGATTTGAACTCATTTAGTCCATACCCATTGGAATTTCTTGTTCCTCTATGCATGTCTAATTGGATGTGCTTTATTTCTTCTTAATGATCATTTAAGAGTTGTTTCTTCTATAATTAGTCTATTAAGATTAATCTATTTTATCGCTTTTAGGATTTCACCTTATCAAGCCTTAGATAATCTTTTATTATCACCTTAAGTACTTCTTCAACTTCCATTTAATAATTGCCTTAAGGTTTGAGTACTACTACCTTGAAGTAAACTTTGATCTTTCATCCAGACATACTTCCGAAAGTACTTTCATAATGGTGACTTCTTTTAACCTTATGAATATAAGGCTTAATGTTGTCATAGGTTGGTATTTCTTCTCCAATATTTACTCTAGAATTCAGATAACAGTACTTCCATTTACTGTTTACTCTCCCCCTTACGGTTTACTAATGGTCTCTAGACTATCTATATAGTAACCATTGGCCTTATAACTATAATATTGGTCTTTTTCTCACTTATACTCTACCTATTTAAGGTCTCACGAAAGAAATTATGGTATACCCACACAATTGTGGATCTCCAAAATAAATCTTCCAACATTATTTGTCTTTCATACTATTTGGACAATCTCCCTTTGGTAGGTATGATTTCGCGAAGCGTCTCGAAAGACAGTCGCTTTAATTTCTATACTCCTTTATGTCTTACCTAACTTAGGCCAAGTTTTATGCTCTTTATGATGTACTAAGTTGGTTAACTAAGTTAACCAAATACCAGCTGCAGACAAGGTACCAGCTACGGACCATCCTAGGATGTATGTATTATGCTACAGTTTTTCGACATACCACTGGTATTCTCTCTGAGTTGTTAGAGCTTGAATACCATTTTGGGTTCCAAAGCTTACTTATTTGCACCTATTCATGATACTTCCATGAACTTGGTACTACTACTCCATTAACTTCTTAGCAACATCACTGATTCCAGGTGAACTTTAAGTTCAACACTTCTTCTTGCTCCATGCATCTTCTACTCTAATATTCCTTCTTATTACTGACTATAATGATTTGAACTTGATCCATCCTTCAAATTGTGTTGCTACTCCTTATACTTTGCTTCATTCTTCATGTAAGTCTTCATCTTGGTCTTTGGAACTCGTCACTCCCTTACACAAATTCCCTTATTCTATCTAGATCTATAACATCAAGTAATAACTGGATGTTGCAACATGCATTTGCACACCAAGTCAAACTTCATGTATAGATCTAGTCAATCAATAAGATCGAAGAAAAAACAATAAATCCAAATGTGGTACATATATCTCACAATATTCTAAGCCTTGGAATACAGTAGTTGAGTATAATATCTCTAGAATTCAGGCTTAGTTGTGTAGTATATGACACCTACTCATATAGGTTTACATCATGATACTTAGCACATAGGGTCAAACTATTCTTTGCCTCATAATTTACCCAAATTGCTCAACTGCAATAGGATAATTTTAAGCAAAGTGGTCTCAATTTGGTTTTGACTAAACTTTTGTCTCGCCTTTGGAATGATTAGCTATAACCAACCTTTCTTTATTAGTAAGTTAACCTCACATGATCTCTCGAAAAGGCTAACCATATTCTATTTACTAATTTAAACCAAATATCATCAGAATTTTCTAGTACCTATGAGTTCTATCATAGTTCTTCCATGTTATTTCCTTACTTCTACTTCAAGATAACCTGCTAATTACTTTTCATATTTATATTCTCATCATGGTTTCGGAGCTAATCTCACCATGATCTTGTTATATTTTACCGCTTTATCATGATTCAAGAGCTAATCTAACCATGATGCCTTTGTTTCTCACTACACTATTATTAAGTGTTAACATAATTTCACTTCATCACGTAGAATCTTCGAGTGAATCCCACATTATTACTAGTCATTACATCAACATTTATCCTAATGATATACATCATGTTGCCTTTGGTTATCAACTAACCATAAGATTGCACTATCTTACATGAATTCTAGGATGAGGCTACACCATTAAGACTACTTCAATTGATGTCTTAAACTTGATCCTAATCTACTGTAACCAATTGGTTTTCGTAAAGTATCTTGGTGGTTATATCTCCTTCGGAAGACACTAAATAACTCTTACTGAGAAAAGATAAAATAATTACTCCTAAGAAAGAACGACTTAAGTATCTAGTGACAAAGTTATCCTCAAGTGGATACTTATCACAAGTTACGAGAATATTTGGTTTAGATAAGATGGATCCTATAGTCACTATCCAACCTACAGATCTTCCTAAAAGGTTTTAATCCTAAGATCAAAGCATATGCTCTGATACCAACTGCGGTGACCCAGCATACCACTACATGATGTAGTACACTATAGTCGTTGACATAACACCAATGAAACATCGTTCACTAGTATTACATCCCTCAGAGTGGTACAACAGAAACACAGCAGGTCCAAGACATGACTATAGGTTACAACTCGACTCTTTACATAACATCCAGAGAACACTCTAGGTTAAACAGAGAGAAATAAACTTCTTACAAAGAAGAACTAGAAATAAACAAGTCCAAAACTATCATACTAATAAGACTAGTATTTGAACTATTGGTCGGGCATTGCTGCTATTGCATTACACTACAGAAATAGGTTCTATGGCTAGAGATTATATTCCTATCTAATCAGTAACTTCATCTTCACTTGAGTTGATGTATATGTTAACTTTCTTGACTTCATTGAAGACTTGAGCTGTTGATGAAGATTTCTTCGAGTAGAAATTCGTGTAGACGTCGTCTGTATTGGCTTCAAAATCTAGCAAGGGTTAAGAAGATACGTTGAGTATGAGCGTACTCAGCAAGTTCACTAAAAAGGAGTGTTTGATGCACTATATCTATAGCCACAGACCATAGGTCGTAGGCAATGCAAGTTTTCATAAACATTTCTTCAAAGGTTGCTTTTATTCTAAAAAGATACGTCCGTCAGCCTTCGCCGGATTACCAGAAATTTCATGGAGTTCCTTTCCCGCCGTGTTCGCAGCTCCTTCCCAGAATAGGGAGTAACAAGTTACAGTTCTTACACTCTGAAGAGGTGCGTTACTTTACCCATAAGAGATCAACTCTTTGTTGCACAACCGGGCGTACTTTCCCGTCCACAATTCCATTTTGGTCCAAGCCAATCACTGCCCTCTCCGCGACCCCATATGTCAGCACGATCCTTCGGGGCTGGCTCACCTCCATTAAGCCCCCTTCCGGGAAGGCTAAAACTGTTGGAGATATGCCCTAGAGGCAATAATAAAAGTAGTTATTATTATATCTTTGTGTTTATGATAAATGTTTACATTCACGCTATAATAGTATTAACAAGGAAACATTAATACTTGTGTGATTTGTGAACTTAATTTGAAGTCCCTAGTAAAGCCTCTATATAATACTAGCTTGTTGGCTAATGGATGATTGTGGTTTCCCTATCATGAACATTGAGATGTTATTAACAACAAGATCATATCGTTAGGAGAATGATATGATGGACATACTCCTATAGATAAGCGTAGCATAAAGATCAAGTCATTTTAATAGTTCAATTGCTATATGCTTTCTGATACATAGTAATCTAATTCCTTCGACCATGAGATCATGCATATCACCTTTACCGGATGGATGCTTTGATGACATCAAACACCACACCGTAACTGGGTGGCTATAAAGGTGGCATTGAGTGTTCGGAAAGTATTGGTGGAAACACATGGATCAAGAGTGGGATTTGTCCATCCATATGACGGATAGATATACTTTGGGCCCTCTCGGTGAAATGTCATCCAATTAGCTTGCAAGCATGTGACTGTCTCACAAGGGATCACATATCATGGGAACGAGAAAAGAGTACTTATCGGTAACGAGGTTGAACTAGGTATGCAGAGATACCGATGATCATAACCTCGGATAAGTAAACTATTGTGAGACAAAGGGAAATTGATATCGTATGTAAGTGGTTCATTCGATCGCAAAGTAATCGTAGAAATATGTGGGAGCCATATGAATTTCCAGATTCCTCTATTGGTTATTGTTCGGAGAAGTGTCTCGATCATGTCCGCATAATTCACGAACCGTAGGGAGACACACTTAAGGATTCGACGTTGTTTGAGTAGTTATGGAATGATGAGAAAGAGACCGAATGTTGTTCGGAGTCCCGGATGGGATCTGGGATATCACGAGGAGATCCGGAATGGTCCGGAGAATAAGATTCATATAAGGAAAGTCCCGTTTCGGAGTTGGGGAATGGTTCCGGTGTTTTCATCGGGAATGTTCTAGAAGATTCCGGAATGTCCGGCACTCCGGAGGGGAAGGGTACATGAATGTGTTGTATCAAGTTGGTATGATTGCATCATGTACTAAGTGTCATCGCTGTACCAAATAAAGGATTAATTCAAATCCTAGTTTGAAAAGTCAAATAGCTAGTTTGAAAAGTCAAACGGCTAAATTTGGAAAGAGGAAAAGAGGAGGAAGGGGGAAACCGAGTTGGGGAGGAGTTCCCTCCTCCAACCGGCGGCCCACCTCCAAGCCGAGTTGGGGAGGGACTCCTCTCCCTCCCCTTGGCCGGCCGGCCCCTCCACCTATATAAGGAGGGGCAGGGCTCCCTCCTAGAGACACACAAGCTCCTCTCCTCCAAACCCTAGCACCAAGCCGCCGCCGCCTCCAAGCCGCCGCCGGCCCTAGGGCACTCGCCGCCGCCTAGCTGAAACCCTAGCCGCCGGCACTAGCCCCTCCTCGGCGTGTCTAAACCCTAGATCATCGAGGGACTCTCTCATACTCCACCATACTCGCTTCGGCTTAAGGCGAAGCCCTGCGAGATCTCCCCTCTACTTCCGGTACCACGCCGTTGTGCTGCCGGAATCGCGAGGAGAGTGCTACAACCTCCGCTGCCTGCTGGAACAAGGGAGAGGAAGGTCTTCGTCGAGTACCGAACGTGTGACCGACTGCGGGAGCGCTGCCGGAACGCAGCGCCGGAAGGATCGTCTACGCGATCTTGAGATCGGGAAGAGTACGACTACATCACCCACGAGAATCCGCTCTCGTTAAACACTTTGGAATCTTCGAGGGTGAGTTATTCCATCGACTCGTTGCTACAATCTAGTAGATAGATCTTGGCTTGTTTGTTTGTATGCGGTAGAAAATTTTTGTTTTCCATGCTACGAAACCCTACAGTGGTATCAGAGCCGTGTCTATATGTAGATCTGTTGCACGAGTAGAACACAATGGTCATTGTGGGCGTTGATGCTTTTATTGTCGATTGCTTCTTGTGTACTTTGCATCTTGTGGTATGTTGGGATGAAGCGGCCCGGGCTAACCTTACATGACATCGTTCATGAGACTTGCTCCACGCTTGACATGCAACTTGTATTGCATAAGTGGCTTTGCGGGTGCCTGTTTCTCCTAGCATAGTTAAGATCCAATTTACAACGGGTGATTAACAATACTAGTATCAATGTTGTGGTTCTTGTTCGTAAGTTAGAACGACACTTATTGGAAGCTCCAAACCACGTAAAACATGCAAAGAAAGTAGAGGCGTCTAACTTTGTTTTGCAGGGGTGTGCTGTGATGTGATATGGCCATGATTGTGATTATATTTGATGTATGCAATGTTCCTTATTGTAAGTTGGCAACCGGCAGGAGCCATATGGTTGTCTTTAATTTCTGTTATGATCCGCATGTCTATTCAAAGTAGTTGTAATAGTTGAAGCCGGTGGACGACAACCATGGAGAAGCGTCATTGACCTTGATGCAATGCCGGTGATGGTGGAGATCATGTTCGTGCTAGAAGATGGAGATCGGAAGCACAAAGAAGAAAGGCCATATCATATCACATATTATGAATTGCATGTGATGTTAATCCTTTATGCATCTTGTATTGCTTAGTAGACAACGGTAGCATTATAAGATGATCCCTCATGCACATGATTTTCAAGTCATAAAGTGTTCACCCTTAGTTAGCACCGTTGCTAAAGCTTGTTGTTTCGAAGCACCACGTGATGATCAGGTGTGTTAGATTCCGCAAGTGTATACAATGTGAGCAAGCCAGATTTGCTCATGCAGAAACTAAGGTTTGATCTTGACGAGCCTAGCATGTACAGACATGGTCTCGGAACACGGATCACCGAAAGGTAAAGCATGAATCATATAGTAGATATGATGAACATGTCGATTGTTCGCCATTGAAACTATATCAACTCTCGTGATGATCGGTGTTGATGTGGTGGATTTGGTTCGTGTGATCACTAAAACAATGTGAGGGATATTGTTTTGAGTGGGAGTTCACCTAGATTAAATTTATTAATTTGAACTCAATTTGTCATAAACTTAGTCTAAACTATTGCAAATATGTTGTAGATCAATGGCAGCCCCTACCATCAATTTTAATGCGTTCCTAGAAAAATAAAAGTTGAAAAACAATGGAAGCAACTTCGCGGATTGGTTCCGCAATTTGAGGATTGTCCTCACAGCTGGTAATTTGACCTATGTGCTGGATGCACCGCTGGGTGACCCACCTGCAGCTACTGCTTCCGATGAAGTAAAGAATGTTTACCTCACTCGGAAGACTCAGTACTCCACAGTTTAGTGTGCTATCTTGTATGGTTTAGAATCGGAGCTTCAGAAAAGGTTTGAGAATTCAGACCCATATGATATTGTCGAGGATCTCAAATTGATATTTGAGACTCATGCGGCAATTGAAAGCTATGAGGCTTCTGAAAAGTTCTTTAACTGCAAGATGGAAGAGGGCAGCTCCGTTAGCGAGCATGTGCTTAAGATGTCTGGGCACGCAAACAAACTTCAAAGCTTGGGTATTGTGATTCCCAATGCTTTGGGGATTTACCGTGTCCTCCAATCACTGCCACCAAGTTACAAGAACTTTGTGATGAACTACAACATGCAAAACATGAACAAGACGTTGCCAGAACTCTTTGCCATGTTGAAGTCTACAGAAGTGGAGATCAAGAAAGAGCACCAAGTGTTGTTGGTCAATAAGACCACCAAATTCAAGAAAGGCAAGTCTAAGCAGAAGGGACACTTCAAGAAGGGTGGTAAGAAAGTTGCCACGCCTACGAAGAAGACCAAGGCTGGACCTAAGCCTAATACTGAGTGCTTTTACTGCAAGGGAGAAGGTCACTGGAAGCGGAATTGCCCAAAGTACTTGGCGGATTTGAAGAACGGCAACATCAAGAAGAAAGGTATATCTGATATACATGTTATTGATGTGTATCTCACTAGTACTCGTAGTAGTGCCTGGGTATTTGATACTGGTTCGGTTGCTCATATTTGTAACTCGAAACAGGTGCTGCAGAATAAACGGAAGCTAGCGAAGAACAAGGTGACGATGCGCGTTGGAAACAGATCAAAGGTTGATGTGATCGCGGTCGGCACGCTACCCCTTCATCTACCATCGGGATTAGTTTTATACTTAAATAATTGTTATTTGGTGCCTGCGTTAAGCATGCACATTATATCGGGATCTTGTTTATTGCGAGACGGTTACTTGTTTAAGTCCGAGAATAATGGTTGTTCGATTTATATGAGTAATATGTTTTATGCACATGCACCTTTGATAGATGGTCTACTCTTATTGAATCTCGATAGTGGAAATACACATATTAATAATATTGAGGCTAAACGTTTGAAATCGAGTGATAACTTGACCTATATGTGGTACTGTCGTCTTGGTCACATTGGAGTGAAACGTATGAAGAAACTCCATTCCGATGGACTTCTTGAATCACTTGATTTCGAATCACTTGATAGATGCGAAGCATGTCTGATGGGTAAAATGACTAAGACTCCATTTTCTGGTATGATGGAGCGAGCTACGGACTTATTGGAAATCATACATACCGATGTGTGTGGTCCAATGAGTGTAGCATCGCGCGGTGGTTATCGTTATGTTCTTACCTTCACGGATGACTTGAGTAGATATGGGTATATCTATTTCATGAAACATAAGTCCGCAACTTTCGAGAAGTTTAAGGAATTTCAAAGTGAGGTAGACAATCAACGTAACAAGAAGATTAAATTTCTACGTTCTGATCGTGGAGGTGAATATCTAAGTTACGAGTTTGGCGAGCATTTGAAGAAATGCGGAATACTTTCGCAGTTGACACCGCCGGGAACACCACAACGTAATGGTGTGTCCGAACGTCGTAATCGAACTCTCTTAGATATGGTTCGTTCTATGATGTCACTTACAGATTTACCGCTATCATTTTGGGGTTATGCATTAGAAACAGCCGCATTCACTTTAAATAGGGCACCGTCTAAATCCGTTGAAACGACACCGTATGAATTATGGTTTGGGAAGAAACCTAGATTGTCGTTCCTTAAAGTTTGGGGGTGCGAAGCCTATGTAAAGAAGTTACAGCCGGACAAGCTTGAACCCAAAGCGGAAAAATGCGTCTTCATAGGATACCTGAAGGAAACTATTGGGTATACCTTCTATCATAGATCCGAAGGCAAAATCTTTGTTGCCAAGAATGGATCCTTTCTAGAGAAGGAATTTCTCTCGAAAGAAGTGACTGGAAGGAAAATAGAACTCGACGAGGTTGTCGAACCTTCTCTCGAAATTGCGAGTAGCGCAGCACAGGAAGAAGTTCCTGTGGTGCCTGCACCAATAAGAGAGGAAGCTAATGATGATGATCATGAAACTTCGGTCGAAGTTGCTACAGAGCCTCGCAGGTCAACGAGAACTCGTACCACTCCAGATTGGTATGATCCCGTTATGAGTGTCATGTTGGTGGACAACACCGATGACCCTGAGACATATGAGGAAGCGATGATGAGTCCAGATTCCAATAAATGGCAAGAAGCCATGAAATCCGAGATTGGATCCATGTACGAAAACCAAGTATGGACTTTGGTGGACTTACTGGATGGCCGGAAGGCTGTCGAGAACAAATGGATCTTCAAGAAGAAAACAGATGCTGATGGTAATGTTACTGTCTATAAATCTCGACTTGTTGCAAAAGGGTTTCGACAAATTCAAGGAGTTGACTACGATGAGACTTTCTCACCAGTAGCGAAGCTAAAGTCTGTGAGGATTATGTTAGCAATCGCTGCATATTACGATTATGAGATATGGCAGATGGATGTCAAAACAGCATTCCTCAATGGAGACATTGATGAAGAGTTGTATATGATGCAACCCAAAGGTTTTGTCGATCCTAAAGATGTTAACAAGGTATGCAAACTTCAACGGTCCATCTATGGATTGAAGCAAGCATCCCGAAGTTGGAATCAACGTTTTGATAAGGTGATCAAAAGTTTTGGTTTTATACAAACTTATGGAGAAGCTTGTATTTACAAGAAAGTGAGTGGGAGCTCTGTAGCATTCTTAATACTATATGTGGATGACATATTATTGATTGGGAATGATGTAGACCTTCTTAATAGTGTCAAGGAATATTTGAATAATAGTTTTTCAATGAAGGATCTTGGCGAAGCAGCTTACATATTAGGCATAAAGATTTATAGAGATAGATTGAAACGCCAAATATCATTGTCACAGAGTACATATTTGGACAAAGTTCTAAAGAGGTTTGGAATGGAAGATAGCAAGAAAGGGTTCTTGCCCATGTTGCCCAATACAACCTTGAGTAAAACTCAAAGTCCGACATCAGCAGAAGATAGAGAAAGGATGAGTAAGACTCCCTATGCCTCAGCCATAGGATCTCTAATGTATGCCATGCTATGTACTAGACCCGACATTGCATATGCTGTTAGTTTAACTAGCAGATATCAAAGTGATCCAGGAGTGGGTCATTGGACAGCGGTCAAAAACATCCTTAAGTACTTGAGAAGAACTAAGGATATGGTTCTTTCTTATGGAGGTGATGAACAGCTCGTTGTTAATGGTTACACCGATGCTAGTTGGAACACCGATCCGGATGATTCTAAATCACAATCTGGATACGTATTTATTTTGAATGGTGCAGCAGTTAGCTGGAGGAGTGCAAAGCAAAGCGTTGTGGCGAGATCTTCAACTGAATCGGAATACATGGCTGCTTCGGAGGCTTCACAAGAAGCGATATGGATGAAAGAGTTCATTACAGAGCTGGGTGTGGTTCCTAGTGCGCTGGACCCAATGTCTATCTACTGTGATAACATGGGCGCCATAGCCAATGCGCAAGAACCAAGGTCACACAAGAAGCTGAAGCATATCAAGCTACGTTTTCACGCTATTCGAGAACATATCCAAGATGGGGATATAAAGATTTGCAAAGTACACACAGATCTGAATGTGGCGGATCCGTTGACTAAACCTCTCCCGAGGGCAAAACATGACCAGCACCAAACTGCCATGGGTGTTCGGTATATTACCATGTAATCTAGATTAGATGACTCTAGTGCAAGTGGGAGACTGTTGGAGATATGCCCTAGAGGCAATAATAAAAGTAGTTATTATTATATCTTTGTGTTTATGATAAATGTTTACATTCACGCTATAATAGTATTAACAAGGAAAAATTAATACTTGTGTGATTTGTGAACTTAATTTGAAGTCCCTAGTAAAGCCTCTATATAATACTAGCTTGTTGGTTAATGGATGATTGTGGTTTCCCTATCATGAGCATTGAGATGTTATTAACAACAAGATCATATCGTTAGGAGAATGATATGATGGACATACTCCTATAGATAAGCGTAGCATAAAGATCAAGTCATTTTAATAGTTCAATTGCTATATGCTTTCTGATACATAGTAATCTAATTCCTTCGACCATGAGATCATGCATATCACCTTTACCGGATGGATGCTTTGATGACATCAAACACCACACCGTAACTGGGTGGCTATAAAGGTGGCATTGAGTGTTCGGAAAGTATTGGTTGAAACACATGGATCAAGAGTGGGATTTGTCCATCCATATGACAGATAGATATACTCTGGGCCCTCTCGGTGAAATGTCATCCAATTAGCTTGCAAGCATGTGACTGGCTCACAAGGGATCACATATCACGGGAACGAGAAAAGAGTACTTATCGGTAATGAGGTTGAACTAGGTATGCAGAGATACCGACGATCATAACCTCGGATAAGTAAACTATCGTGAGACAAAGGGAAATTGATATCGTATGTAAGTGGTTCATTCGATCGCAAAGTAATCGTAGAAATATGTGGGAGCCATATGAATTTCCAGATTCCTCTATTGGTTATTGTTCGGAGAAGTGTCTCGATCATGTCCGCATAATTCATGAACCGTAGGGAGACACACTTAAGGATTCGACGTTGTTTGAGTAGTTATGGAATGATGAGAAAGAGACCGAATGTTGTTCGGAGTCCTGGATGGGATCCAGGATATCACGAGGAGATCCGGAATGGTCCGGAGAATAAGATTCATATAAGGAAAGTCCCGTTTCGGAGTTGGGGAATGGTTCCGGTGTTTTCATCGGGAATGTTCTAGAAGATTCCGGAATGTCCGGCACTCCGGAGGGGAAGGGTACATGAATGTGTTGTATCAAGTTGGTATGATTGCATCATGTACTAAGTGTCATCGCTGTACCAAATAAAGGATTAATTCAAATCCTAGTTTGAAAAGTCAAATAGCTAGTTTGAAAAGTCAAACGGCTAAATTTGGAAAGAGGAAAAGAGGAGGAAGGGGGAAACCGAGTTGGAGAGGAGTTCCCTCCTCCAACCGGCGGCCCACCTCCAAGCCGAGTTGGGGAGGGACTCCTCTCCCTCCCCTTGGCCGGCCGGCCCCTCCACCTATATAAGGAGGGGCAGGGCTCCCTCCTAGAGACACACAAGCTCCTCTCCTCCAAACCCTAGCACCAAGCCGCCGCCGCCTCCAAGCCACCGCCGGCCCTAGGGCACTCGCCGCCGCCTAGGTGAAACCCTATCCGCCGGCACTAGCCCCTCCTCGGCGTGTCTAAACCCTAGATCGTCGAGGGACTCTCTCATACTCCACCATACTCGCTCCGGCTTAAGGCGAAGCCCTGCGAGATATCCCCTCTACTTCCGGTACCACGCCATTGTGCTGCCAGAATCGCGAGGAGAGTGCTACAACCTCTGCTGCCTGCTGGAACAAGGGAGAGGAAGGTCTTCGTCGAGTACCGAACGTGTGACCGACTGCGGGAGCGCTGCCGGAACGCAGCGCCGGAAGGATCGTCTACGCGATCTTGAGATCGGGAAGAGTACGACTACATCACCCACGAGAATCCGCTCTCGTTAAACACTTTGGAATCTTCGAGGGTGAGTTATTCCATCGACTCGTTGCTACAATCTAGTAGATATATCTTGGCTTGTTTGTTTGTATGCGGTAGAAATTTTTTGTTTTCCATGCTACGAAACCCTACAAAAACCCTGATGAGTTCCCAAAGACTCTATGAACTGGTGATGCCCTGGCAAGTGCCATATCAAATGGACTATACCACTAAACACCACTCATAGGTAATCTAGACACAAAAAGTGTGGGGCATAAGGGTGCCCACCCATATGTTGGATCCACACAAGGAATCACAACGTCACGTTAAGGTTGACTTGCCTCCGTACGAGAGGAAAAGGATACAGCTGACTTCTCCGTCCCATTCCAAATATCATGGCTAACGCGTTATATACGGCGCTAGAATCACTGATGTCATGGGTTGTTAAGTTCCTAGTTGAGTATCATTGTTGCAAATAGAAACCTAAGTTCTATTGCTCTTTTATATCATCACTTAGGATGATATCAACAATTTTTTTATTTGAGAAAATAATATTTTGTTTCCTTGAAGCATAGATGATAACACACAATTTGCAAATACTTTGATAAAGACTCTTCAAAGTACATGAGCTAGTGATGAACTTGCCTTTTATTATTGCAAGATTATGCACTCACGGTCTTCGAGATAATAAAAGATCCAATATCTAAAATCAGCATCATTGGTCCGGTAAGGACTAATGTTTAAAGAAGAAAGATGTTATTATGCATAAATAATGTAATGCAATTTGGTAAACTAAAATCCCGCGGATAACGCTGATCTAGGGTTTGGAAACTGGAAATGGTTTCTTTAGAATGGGTTGTACGTTTAGATAACCTTCACACTTGTGCTTCTTATTAAGGCTTGTGGGTGTGTGTGAAATAACATGTAATTCTAGTATAATACAATAATAATATATACAATGTGGCATGCTACTCAAGATTGCGTATACAATAATTGTTTATCTTCAAATTTTACTTTACAAGTAATATCACTTGTAAAGGACTTCAATGCCAACAATCTTGAATATACAAATACAGTAGAAAGTAATGTGATTACGATTAATTGTCATCTATTTGCTATGATGAAAGTACTTGAGTTTAGTTGTTAAGAGCTGGGGGTATTATCTTAAGATTT
This sequence comes from Avena sativa, assembly GCA_916181665.1. Taxonomy (NCBI): domain Eukaryota; kingdom Viridiplantae; phylum Streptophyta; class Magnoliopsida; order Poales; family Poaceae; genus Avena; species Avena sativa. Next base: position 324,554,000 of record OV702295.1, read on the forward strand.
GCTGTTTGAAGTGGAAAAAAGAATAACATTTGAAGAAAAGATTTCCTTACTAAGGTTTAAACAATCTTTGTGGTTAATCAGATGTGGTCGGTGTTGTTTGTGCTTGCTTAAATAGTTTGGACTTGAGATGCTTTATGACTTAATTATAATAGACCAAAGTTAATATAAAACACATAACAAGGTTTTAGCATTATATTTAAAGGCTTGTAGACTTAAAGTTAACTTTAAGAACATAGATGGGCTTCAGGTGTAATGATTATGATATTTGTATCTTGTTTACTTTATATTGTTTTCCTGGGGTTATCTAGGATTGGTAACACTTTTACTTGGATTATGTTTTCTTCAGAGTATGATTGAATAGAAGTATTTACCTTCTTATAAATGGGTGGTATTGATTTGTATACGAGAAATAATATTACTTAATTACTTACGAATTCACTATAATGTTTTGGTATGTTTATAAATTTGTGGTTGAATGATATCTCAATAAAATTGTATTTGAAATGTGTCGAACCATTTTGACTTCATATTATCAATATTTAAGACTAATGCTATTTATTAGACTCAGTTGGCTAATTTTAGAAATATTAGCAATATTTTATTTACCCTTATATGAATTATTAACTAACAAAATAGGTTTAAATTCAAGTTGCTAAAGTGTTTTAAATTTTTATTTACCTCAAAAGTGGAATATTATATTTTTAACATGTAGGTATTATTTTTGTGATCATTTTGGTATATTACACTTATTTGTGATTTATAAATAATAAGATATGATTTTTATAATATTTATTACCTTATAAATACTTAATAAATAAATAATTAATTAAAATAATGATGCATGATTGTAGTTTTAAATTATAGTTCTTATTTTTAGGATTTTTGGTATTTTATTTATATTTTTAAAATTTACCATTATTAAAATATGAATTATCAAAGTTTTATTACTTATAAAATCTTTATTAAATAACTATCATAATAATGTTTGATAATAGTTTTAAGTTGTCTATTTTATTTTTCTGAAAATTTTCATATATTAGATAGATTTTTCTGAATTATAAAACAAAAGATATGTAATTTATAAGATTTAATCACTTTCTAATTAAATTCTAAATGGTAAATACTTTTTACACCGATATTACCCTAGACCCAGTCACTGACTAGTGGGCCAGTGGCCACATCACATACCCCCATATTAGTAAATACAATTGTTAATGAACCTATTTCTACTCTTAGTCAATGACAGATGGGACCAGGGCCATGTCACATGCCACATGGGCAAGGACTGGTCAAACCTGCAGTACTCAACGCAAGCACGACGTTAGTGTGACATCATCACGGCCACCACCGTCGGTTGGTGATCTCCGCCGATTATTTAGGGCGTGGTAGCAGGCATGGCTAACCTAGCTCGAACAAGTGCGAGGTGGTGAACCAGATAGTGGAAGCGCCACCCACCAATGGTCAACGACGAGGTCGAGCGGCGGTGACTATGGTTTGAACGTCGGGCGAGCGATACAGCATCAGAGGAGGATGATTGAAGGGTGCGTGAGCATCGGCAACTCACCACGGTCGCAGCAGCGGTGTCGGTGATGACAGACGCGGTCAGAGGCGAGCTCTCCGGCAAGATTTCCGATGAACTCTGACGGGGGGAACTGATGAAATTCGCCCCAATCCGAGCTCCCCTTGACCTAATGAATGGGATATGATGAAGAGAATAATGCGGTGCTTCTTCTCGGCCACACCATAGTCTCTGGGGTGGTTTCCACCGGTGACGAGGAGTGGCTCCGGTGAGCTAGGGTTTTAGCCCTTTGCTAAACAGAGAGGATAAGGAGGAGTGAGGATGAGCGAGTGCAAGGATGAGGACGAGAGGCTTCGTGGTGGCGTTCTTATACTCCCAGCAGACGACGACGAGTATCTTGACACCGGCGAGCGACGGCGCTCGCACCACGCACCTGCTTCGGCGGCAGCGCGAGGTGGACGATGACGATAGAACAGACAAAACGGTATTTGGGCATGGGCTTCTGTTGGGCCATGGTGAAAGGAGCGAAGGAGGCTGGCTGTGGCTTGTGAGGGACAAATAGAGAGGTGAGGGAATGGGTCATGGGATGGCACTGCTAGTTTTCTATTTTCCTTTTCTCTTTTGTGTTTTCTGTTTTATGTTCATATTTATATTTTAACATTTGATTTGAACTTTTTTATAGAAATTTATCTGTTAGATAATTGTAACAATACTAAAATATATTTAGTATCATTTTGTGAGGTTTTATTGTATAATGTTATATTTTTCTTTATTTTATTTTTATAGGTACTTCACCTTTTAATATTCTGGAATAAGTTTTGTGATAAATTTTCTCTTCATAATAAACCATGGATTTATATTAGGATATTCCCTTTCTTGTTTATAAAACTTAATTCCAGTTAGCTTATAGTTCGGAGGGAAATTCTATATGGTGATCCTTCATTATTATTTGATACATAAAGTTCTAGGGAATTAATATGGTTAATATTATTCCCATGAATTTAGGAAATAGCCATGCATATATTTTATTATAACTAACATAGGAGTTAAAGTTTGAATTGAAAATGCTTACCATAAGTCCTTAGGATTTTTAATATTCTCATATTCTTTTGTAAGCATGGGTAGAGATTAATGGTTAAGTCATATTGTTCTCATGCTTGTGTTCATGAATGGTATCACCATTCAGGATAAAATAGTGGGTTGAAATGACAAAGATGTGCTTAAGTGATTTGATATAGGAAAATATTCCTATAAGCCATTGAGAAAATAAGATGATTGATCAAATATATGAAATGAATATTATGTTTGGTTAAAGATTTAAAGTTGAGTGTTTACCAAGAATTCCTATCATCCATATTTCATAATTCTTGACTTCTAGTTAAGGAATTCCTTTCCTAGATATATTACTTCTTCATATCCATCATCATGTGTTAACATGATGAGATTTACTTCACAAGAAGATTCTTATCCACCTTTTATTCTTCTAAATCCATTTATAAATCCAATGATCTTGACACTAAAGCTTTTCATAATCTTCTCATAGCTATACTTAGTTATCAAACTATTCTACTACTAATAATCTCCAATCCAACAAATAGTTACTTCTAACTCCATTCATACTCTTCCTTAATCATCCATCACTAATATTACTCCAATGGACTTATATATCCAATTCTACTCTCCTCAAAATCTTACTATCTTTTAAGAGGAATAACACTACTTCAATAGCTCCATGCTACTCTAGCTTCAGCTTGGTCATACTATCTTATATATACTTTACCCCAGTATTTTATATTCAAACTTCCCATTATATCATGGTGACTTGTAATGGCTAACCTAGGATAACATATATGTACTAGGGTTTAATCATAGTATATCCAACAATGTCACTTATACAGGATATAATCATTCACTCTTAGTGACTTGAGCATGATCATTACAATCCTTTGATCATTTATGGCTTAGGTTTCGAGTTGGCTAATCAAGACCTTGATTAATACAACATTAGAGTTGTATATAATTATCTTATGAATATCTCTATTGGATCGAGAGATATTATTCATTGATTATGCCCACTTTATCCAATAGGATTACTCCTGGTAACCATCTTCAGAATTCATCCTTGTTATCTTATTTGTTACTATATAAAAATATATTCCAGATAACTCTTCTATCATTTCAGGAGGGAGTTAACTCCATCAATTATCATATTGATTTGATCCTCTTCCAACAATCCCATCCTATAGATGATATCTATAACTAGCATTACCATCTACCTCTTCTTACTTCTTTCTCTAAAGGACTTTAAGTGAATGCTATGATAATGACAAGAGTTACTAGGTCAAGAATTGATAGGTTAAGAATTGGTGAATCAATAGTTGATTACTCAACATTGATGAACAACAGATATTAGAATAAGATTCAATAGAGATGATAAGGATTGATATGGGAAGAAAGATATATGGTGGATGATCTTGACTTGGTTTCTTTCCTACTCAATCTCACTAAAGAGTTAAGGTTAGGTATTACCATGATACTAATGGTATAAGTAGATGAGATTAATATAGATCAAGATTTAATTGTTACATTCTTATTACTTAAGTTATATTTATAACTTGGTATTCATGAGTTGTGTGATGAATACTAGGATATGATTACTTAAGGATCAAATATAAATCATTAAGTAATGTATTAGGGTTTAACTTCTATTACATTTGATCTACCCTTAGATCAAATCTCCTTTACCGAAAATAAGGTTTTAGCAAAGGTCATATTGAAACTTATCGCAGTCAACTTGATGGTCTACTTCAATTCCATCAAGTTGAGAGAATCTTCAATCACTTTGACAAGTTTTGTTCAAAAGAGTGAAAATTATTCAGATTTTCTATGCATGAATGCAATGCACACATCTATGTTCAGCTTATTTCTAAGCTCTAATGCTAGGATGTTACAGACTCTCCCCCTTAAAATAAACTCCGTCCCCGAAGTTCGTAAACTCTCATGTTTCGGAGTAAGGAATTGACTTGTGTTGGTTACGACATTTCACAACTTCATGGTAACCTTAATGGAAATAATTGTAGTATCCCATATCCAGATCTTTTCCTTGAATTCTTACTATTCTTGGCAGTCTCCAACTTGTTGTCTTCAATACCCCCAAAGTTCCTTTTACTATCCTCCTTTAGAGATATGTCCTTATTATAACTCCTTAATTTGGGGTCTCTTCTTTAGTTCCTTATCCTGATTAGATATCCTAATACAATTCCTTTACTTGATCATAAAGCTTCCTTGCTATACTATGTAAGGTCTAGGAAGTATCACTAAAATAGGGTTTTAACTCTATTAAACAATAACTATGGTCAAATGACTAACTTTTGATTTGTTATTGTATGGTTTATACTGGTAGTCCTTCTAAAGATTGGATCTGAACTCATTTAGTCCATACCCATTGGAATTTATTGTTCCTCTATGCATGTCTAATTGGATGTGCTTTATTTCTTCTTAATGATCATTTAAGAGTTGTTTCTTCTATAATTATTCTATTAAGATTAATCTATTTTATCGCTTTTAAGATTTCACCTTATCAAGCCTTAGACAATCTTTTATTATCACCTTAAGTACTTCTTCAACTTCCATTTAATAATTTCCTTAAGGTTTGAGTACTACTACCTTGAAGTAAACTTCGATCTTTCATCCAGACATACTTCCGAAAGTACTTTAATAATGATCACTTCTTTTAACCTTATGAATATAAGGCTTAATGTTGTCATAGGTTGGTATTTCTTCTCCAATCTTTACTCTGGAATTCAGATAACAGTACTTCCATTTATTGTTTACTCTCCCCCTTACGGTTTACTAATGGTCTCTAGACAATCTATATAGTAACCATTGGCCTTATAACTAGAATATTGGTCTTTTTCTCACTTATACTCTACCTATTTAAGGTCTCACGAAAGAAATTACGGTATGCCCACACAATTGTGGATCTCCAAAATAAATCTTCCAACATTATTTGTCTTTCATACTATTTGGACAATCTCCCTTTGGTAGGTCTGATTTCACGAAGGATCTCGAAAGACAGTCGCTTTAATTTCTATACTCCTTTATGTCTTACCTAACTTAGGCCAAGTTTTATGCTCTTTATGATGTACTAAGTTGGTTAACTAAGTTAACCAAATACCAGCTGCAGACAAGGTACCAGCTACGGACCATCCTAGGGTGTATGTATTACGCTACAGTTTTCCAACGTACCACTGGTATTCTCTCTGAGTTGTTAGAGCTTGAATACCATTTTGGGTTCCAAAGCTTACTTATTTGCACTTATTCATGATACTTCCATGAACTTGGTACTACTACTCCATTAACTTCTTAGCAACGCCACTTATTCTAGGTGAACTTTAAGTTCAACACTTCTTGTTGCTCCATGCATCTTCTACTCTAATATTCCTTCTTATTACTGACTATAATGATTTGAACTTCATCCATCCTTCAAATTGCGTTGCTACTCCTTATACGTTGCTTCATTCTTCATGTAAGTCTTCATCTTGGTCTTTGGAACTCGTCACTCCCTTACACAAATTCCCTTATTCTATCTAGATCTATAACATCAAGTAATAACTGGATGTTGCAACATGCATTTGCACACCAAGTCAAACTTCATGTATAGATCTAGTCAATCAAGAAGATCGAAGAAAAAACAATAAATCCAAATGTGGTACATATATCTCACAATATTCTAAGCCTTGGAATACAGTAGTTGAGTATAATATCTCTAGAATTCAGGCTTAGTTGTGTAGTATATGACACCTACTCATATAGGTTTACATCGTGATACTTAGCACATAGGGTCAAACTATTCTTTGCCTCATAATTTACCCAAATTGCTCAACTGCAATAGGATAATTTTAAGCAAAGTGGTCTCAATTTGGTTTTGACTAAACTTTTGTCTCGCCTTTGGAATGATTAGCTATAACCAACCTTTCTTTATTAGTAAGTTAACCTCACATGATCTCTCGAAAAGGCTAACCATATTCTATTTACTAATTTAAACCAAAGATCATCAGAATTTTCTAGTACCTATGAGTTCTATCATAGTTCTTCCATGTTATTTCCTTACTTCTACTTCAAGATAACCTGCTAATTACTTTTCATATTTATATTCTCATCATGGTTTCGGAGCTAATCTCACCATGATCTTGTTATAGTTTACCGCTTTATCATGATTCAAGAGCTAATCTAACCATGATGACTTTGTTTCTCACTACACTATTATTAAGTGTTAACATAATTTCACTTCATCACGTAGAATCTTCAAGTGAATCCCACATGATTACTAGTCATTACATCAACATTTATCCTAATGATATACATCATGTTGCCTTTGGATATCAACTAACCTTAAGATTCCACTATCTTACATGAATTCTAGGATTAGGCTACACCATTAAGACTACTTCAATTGATGTCTTAAACTTGATCCTAATCTACTGTAACCAATTGGTTTTCGTAAAGTATCTTGGTGGTTATATCTCCTTCGGAAGACACTAAATAACTCTTACTGAGAAAAGATAAAATAATTACTCCTAAGAAAGAACGACTTAAGTATCTAGTGACAAAGTTATCCTCAAGTGGATACTTATCACAAGTTACGAAAATATTTGGTTTAGATAAGATGGCTCCTATAGTCACTATCCAACCTACATATCTTCCTAAAAGATTTTAATCCTAAGGTCAAAGCATATGCTCTCATACCAACTGCGGTGACCCAGCATACCACTACATGATGTAGTACACTATAGTCGTTGACATAACACCAATGAAACATCGTTCACTAGTATTACATCCCTCAGAGTGGTACAACAAAAACACAGCAGGTCCAAGACATGACTATAGGTTACAACTCGACTCTTTACATAACATCCATAGAACACTCTAGGTTAAACAGAGAGAAATAAACTTCTTACAAAGAAGAATTAGAAATAAACAAGTCCAAAACTATCATACTAATAAGACTAGTATTTGAACTATTGGTCGGGCATTGCTGCTATTGCATTACACTACAGAAATAGGTTCTATGTCTAGAGATTATATTCCTATCTAATCAGTAACTTCATCTTCACTTGAGTTGATGTATATGTTAACTTTCTTGACTTCATTGAGGACCTGAGCTGTTGATGAAGATTTCTTCGAGTAGAAATTCATGTAGACGTCGTCTGTATTGGCTTCAGAATCTAGCAAGGGTTAAGAAGATACGTTGAGTACGAGCGTACTCAGCAAGTTCACTAAAAAGCAGTGTATGATGCACTATATCTACAGCCACAGACCATAGGTCGTAGGCAATGCAAGTTTTCATAAACATTTCTTCAAAGGTTGCTTTTATTCTGAAAAGCTATGTCCGTCAGCCTTCGCCGGTTTACCAGAAATTTCATGGAGTTCCTTTCCTGCCGTGTTCGCAGCTCCTTCCCAGAACAGGGAGTAACAAGTTACAGTTCTTACACTCTGAAGAGGTGTGTTACTTTACCCATGAGAGATCTACTCTGTGTTGCACAACCGGGCGTACTTTCCCATCCATAATTCCATGATGTGGGGCCTAGTAGTTGGTCCAAGCCAATCACTGCCCTCTCCGCGACCCCATATGTCTGCACGATCCTTCGGGGATGGCTCACCTCTGTTAAGCCCCCTTCCGGGCAGGCTAAAACCCTGATGAGTTCCCAAAGACTCTATGAACTGGTGATGCCCTGGCAAGTGCCATATCAAATGGACCATACCACTAAAAACCACTCATAGATAATCTAGACACCAAAAGTGTGGGGCATAAGGGTGCCCACCCATATGTTGGATCCACACAAGGAATCACAACGTCACGTTAAGGTCGACTTGCCTCCATACGAGAGGAAAAGGATATAGCTGACTTCTCCGCCTCATTCCAAATCTCATGTCTAACGCGTTATATACGGTGCTAGAATCACTGATGTCATGGGTTGTTAAGTTCCTAGTTTAGTATCATTGTTGCAAATAGAAACCTAAGTTCTATTCCTCTTTTATATCATCACTTAGGATGATATCAACAATTTGTTTATTTGAGAAAATAATATTTTCTTTCCTTGAAGCATAGATGATAACACACAATTTGCAAATACTTTGATAAAGACTCTTCAAAGTACATGAGCTAGTGATGAACTTGCCTTTTATTATTGCAAGATTATGCACTCATGGTCTTCGAGATAATAAAAGATCCAATATCTAAAATCAGCATCATTGGTCCGGTAAGGACTAATGTTTAAAGAAGCAAGATGCTATTATGCATAAATAATGTAATGCAATTTGGTAAACTAAAATCCTGGGGATAACGCTGATCTAGGGTTTGGAAACTGGAAATGGTTTCTTTAGAATGGGTTGTACTTTTAGATAACCTTCACACTTGTGCTTCTTATTAAGGCTTGTGGGTGTGTGTGAAACAACATGTAATTCTAGTATCATACAATAATAATATATAAAATGTGGAATGCTACTCAAGATTGCTTATACAATAATTGTTTATCTTCAAATTTTACTTTACAAGTAATATCACTTATAAAGGACTTCAATGCCAACAATCTTGAATATACAAATACAGTAGAAAGTAATGTGATTACGATTAATTGTCATCTATTGGCTATGATGAAAGTACTTGAGTTTAGTTGTTAAGAGATGGGGATATTATCTTAAGATTTGCTATTTGAAGTGGCAAAAAGAATAACATTTGAAGAAAAGATTTCCTTACTAAGGTTTAAACAATCTTTGTGGTTAATCAGATGTGGTCGATGTTGTTTGTGCTTGCTTAAATAGTTTGGACTTGAGATGCTTTATGACTTAATTATAACAGACCAAAGTTAACTATAAAACACATAACAAGGTTTTAGCATTATATTTAAAGGCTTGTAGACTTAAAGTTAACTTTAAGAACATAGATGGGCTTCCGGTGTAATGATTATGATATTTGTATCTTGTTTACTTTATATTGTTTTCCTGGGGTTATCTAGGATTGGTAACACTTTTACTTGGATTATGTTTTCTTCAGAGTATGAATGAATAGAAGTATTTACCTTCTTATAAATGGGTGGTAATGATTTGTATACAAGAAATAATATTACTTAATTACTTATGAATTCACTATAATGTTTTGGTATGTTTATAAATTTGTGGTTGAATGATATCTCAATAAAATTATTTGAAATGTGTCGAACCATTTTGACTTCATATTATCAATATTTAAGACTAATGCTATTTATTAGACTCAGTTGGCTAATTTTAGAAATATTAGCAATTTTTTATTTACCCTTATATGAATTATTAACTAACAAAATAGGTTTAAATTCAAGTTGCTAAAGTGTTTTAAATTTTTATTTACCTCAAAAGTGGAATATTATATTTTTAACATGTAGGTATTATTTTTGTGATCATTTTGGTATATTACACTTATTTTTGTGATTTTTAAATAATAAGATATGATTTTTATAATATTTATTACCTTATAAATACTTAATAAATAAATAATTAATTAAAATAATAATGCATGATTGTAGTTTTAAATTATAGTTCTTATTTTTTAGGATTTTGGTATTTTATTTATATTTTTAACATTTACCATTATTAAAATATGAATTATCAAAGTTTTATTACTTATAAAATCTTTGTTAAATAATTATTTTCTAAATAACTATCATAATAATGTTTGATAATAGTTTTAAGTTGTCTATTTTATTTTTCTGAAAATTTTCATATATTAGACATATTTTTCTGAATTATAAAACAAAAGATATGTAATTTATAAGATTTAATCACTTTCTAATTAAATTCTAAATGGTAAATACTTTTTACACCGATATTACCCTAGACCCAGTCACTGACTAGTTGTAAGGTTCCCAACTTTAATAAGGTAGAGATCCCTGTGTTTACAATGCTAGTCCCTGGATCAATAGCTAGCATCCACAGTTAAGATGTAATATCAAGAAACAAAGGTCATAATACAACTTTATAACCAGGAATAAAATAAATTATTACATCTTACATAGCTCATTTGGCTATCTCATTACAATGCAGCAGAATATAGCAATAGCATGGGGTCCTTCATCTTCAAAGTGCCACAGGAAGACATGTTGGTTGTAGACTTGTAATCCTAATCAATAAACTTCACTAACATCAAACAAACCTGCAACATAATAAGTTATAGCCACAAGGGTCAATACATTTGAATTGTATTGGCAAGTGATACTATGGTAGTATAGTGGAGTCTATCATCTATATGCATTTGGCTAAGTGGAGCTTAGGCTTGCTTTGCTCAAAATATATTTTCCTTATCATTTGAAAACACTAAGTTTTTTGCTTGAAAAAAATCACCCAAGGCATCTCCTAATAGAAATTGGTGATCCTTTAACTCTTGTTCAACCACAAGTTTTTACTTAGAAATTGGGATGAGGAGATTCTTGATAGCTTCCATGTCTTGATGCTCAAATTGTCCTTTACCCGGGACACAGCTAAGTACTTAGATTTTACACTCTGCAGAGGTGGTGCACTTTCCCCACAAGACTTGGTTTCACCAAGACAAGATCTTTCAGAAGCCTTCCCTTAGACCAGAATGGACGCGCTCCAACCTATCAATCCCCTACCACCAACTGTCCATTTGGCTAAGTTATTGCAACCTATATGATCCAGGCAGAGCCCACAATGCCAAGTGGCTGCACTTGAAGCTTCTCAACATTTGACATCTCAAATCTCTTTGTTCCTGGGTGTCCATCCACAAGTGAGATACACAAGGTAAACCATAGAAATGGGCCTTGTGAACCACTCAACACAAACCATTCCTTCCATTCCACCCAGGTGATTCATTCACTTAGTTGTTTTATTAAACAAAACACAAGTCCTTGACTTAGAAATATTCCATAGTATGAATATATATTCCACCCTTGTTTTCTACTAGCTAAGCTAAGCATGATAGTAGTAGGAATCTTAACTTAGGAAAATTCTACTAAGGCATCATCTACTAGGATTTCCCATGGCATAGAATACTTAATAAAATTCCATGCAAGTCCTACTTAGAAATATCACTAATGCATAGTGAAAATATTGGAAAAAAAGTATGAACCATCACTTGCCTTTTTTGTAGAGAATATAAGTTCACTCCTTGATCTTGAAATGTTCACACTCTTCAAATTTCACTACAATTCAATCAAGCAAGCAAGAATTTATTCTACCATTCAAGCAAACAACACATAAAATAATAACAACAAAACAATGCATGCAAGCATGCCAAACTTTGTTTTATTTACAAAAGTGGTTTATAATAGGTTATAAACATTCTAAAACACTTATTGGTCGTTTTATAAAGTGGCAAAACTATTTGCAAAAGATTCTACCTATAAACTATTTTTAAACCAAAGCATTATTTTATGTGGTGGTGAAATGCTTTTAATAAGGCAACAATCTATAGGGTTCACAAAATATGTTTTCAAATCATAAAACCTTGTGTTTAGGGTCAGAGAGTTTATTCCAAAACATTTCCCAAAGGTTTTCTCCAAAAAGCATTTTTAACAAATAAACAATATTTTTATTTGACTAGAAATGGTTTAAATCAAATATTTATTATTTTGCTTCACCAAATATATTTTTGAAATCACTAATTGATTTCTATGGTCAGTAGGTTCAAAACAAACCATTTGCCAAATATTTTTTCTCAAAAATCATTTTAGAACAATTTTTATATTCTAAACATGCATACACAAGTTTTTGCAAAAACAATCAATTTAACAGAAGCATTTTACTAAACAAAGTGCATGGTCAGAAAGTACTTGTCTTGCTGAATCCATTGATATAAAATTTGCAAAATTTGGACGTGTGGTTTGAAAGTTATGAATTTTTCAAAATTGAACATCCAATAGACAAGTTTCTGTTTTTAAAACAGATTTCAGGCCACGCGTCGTGATTCTATTCGCCCATACCGGTTCGTCTGGATCAGCAACGTGGACTGCAGGATTTAAAGTGAATCGTGCGTCGCAGGATCGATCTTACCCCTTCGGGCTAAGGTTCTATCATGTCCTTTGGATCTGTATCCAACGGCGCATAGCACTCTTGCCATCGAGTGGCCGCGCTGGCGGCGGCGACTGGCGGCGCGCGGTCAGACGGTGACGGTGTCGATGTTACAAGAAGCGAGAGAGCGAAAGGAGATGCTCACCGGAATCGCCACGACGTGGGGATGCTCAAGGTGGTGGTGGCTTGTCGAGGGGCACACGGTGGTGGCGGCAATCGCTCGCCGGAGGTCTGCCTGGCGTCGGGTTCGTCTGTTTGTCGTCGGAGGCAAGTCTATGGTTCACACCAAACCAAACAAGCAACGCCATTAGGTTCGCGAGAGAGACGAATACGATAGTGTCAACCAGGGAGAGAGGGGCGGTCGGTTTTACCGGGGAGAGGTCGCCGGAGACGAGACAAACGGCGGTGCTGCTTCTTCGAAGACGCAGTCGAGGTTGCAGGGCAAGCGAGAGCGAGCTGGCGGCACTGGAGTCTGCGCCAGAGGCTGGGGAATGTTTTCGTGTGGTCGAGGAGTCGAGGGGCGGAGGAGGATGGCCGGAATTGCTGCTGGAGAGCGTCGGAGGCAATGGGGTTCTAGGAGGAAATCAGGGCAGCCTGGGGGCTCCGGTGGTGCGGTGTCTGGGGGAAATGGAGAGGGGAGGGAGGCGGTTAAGAGGGAGCGGTCACCGACGGGGGTTACTTGGCCAGTAAAGCGAATTCACGCCGGCATTCAACGGCAGTAATGGCCAGAGAGGGGGCGCGGTCAGCGGCGGGTGAGGACGACGGTGAGGTGGCAGTGGGGTCGCTTGGCAGTGAGAGTGAGAAGGAGGAGGTGGGGTCCAACTGTCATAGACTCAGCGGATTCGTTCGGGAGTAAGAAACGAATCGCTGCGGGGTGAGCAGGTGGGCTGCTGATGGGCTTAGTTGGCTAGGTTAGTTGGGTCTGTTTTGTTTCCATTTTTTTATACTAAACCTTTTTCTTTTCTGTTTTGGAATGTGATTAATATACTGATTAATAACACATTCCAAAGTCAAATTAATATACTGATTAATAACACATTCCAAAGTCAAATTTAGAATAATTTATTTCTTCTTTTTAGGATCTTTTAATTATTTAAAAATAGGTTCTAGTTTTTAACTAGATAGGATTTAATAATATTTTTCAATCTCCATTTGAATTCAAATCACCACCAAACTTTTGTTGAATTTTAATTCTATTTATCAACATATTTCAAAGTCAAAAATAAAATAATTCTTTTATTCTTTTAAGATCTATTAATAATTAAATAAATACACCATAGTCTTTAATTCAAGTAGGTTTTAATTTATCTTTAAAACTCTTTTTGAATTCTAAATAATATCAAAATCTTTTTAGTAGGTTTCATTTTAAAAACTAAAACACTTGGAAATCTTATTTAAAATAAATTAACAAGTTTTAGTGTGTATTTACAATGAAAAAGCCTTTACTTTAATAAAAATGGATATTAATAAATCCTCATTATTTTATTTAAATAAACCTTTACTCTTTTTATCAAATAGAAATATTTAAATTTCAAAAGCTTGGCCAAGATTTAATTTGGCTCTATAAAATAATCATTATTTATTAATTCTACTTTGCTTTTGAAAACCAAATCTTTTTATTAAAAGATCCAAAAATAGTGATTCCAACTATTATAACTTTATTTATTATTTGTTTATCTTTTTAAATCTCTTTAGGATTTTATTTGACCAAAATAGGTTTTGATGTTTCCAATTGGAATCAACAAGTTTTCTTCTCACCCTAAATTTCAACAATTATTTATTTTGTTTATTTATTTTTCACATTACAAGATTTGGAATGAAAGGTTCCCAACCTTTAATAAGGTAGAGATCCCTGTGTTTACAATGCTAGTCCCTGGATCAATAGCTAGCATCCACAGTTAAGATGTAATATCAAGAAACAAGGGTCATAATACAACTTTATAACCAGGAATAACATAATTTATTACATCTTACATAGCTCATTTGGCTATCTCATTACAATGCAGCAGAATATAACAATAGCATGGGGTACTTGTCACATCCCAAGATTTTCCAAATCTTGTAATGTGAAAAATAAATGAATAAGATAAAACTTTGTTGATTTTCAGGGTGAGAAGAAACTTTTTGAATCCAATTGGGAACTTTCAAAACCTATTTGGATCAAATAAAATCCTAAAGGGATTTAAAAAGATAAATAAACAAAACTTCAAAATATTTAAAATTACTATTTTGGATCTTTTAATAAAAGTATTTGGTTTTCAAAAGAAAAGGAGGATTTATAAACAAGGATTATTTTATACAGCCAAATTAAACCTTGGCCAATATTTTGAAATAAATGTTTTGTTTTGATTAAAATAGTAAAAGTTTATTTAAATAAAATAATAAGGATTTAATATCCAATTTTATTAAAGGCTTTTCCCATTTTAAATAAACACTAAAACTTATTTATTTAAAATAAGTTTTCCAAGTATTTTATACTCTCAAATAAAACCTACTGAAGTGTTTTGGTTTTATTTTAGATTTCAAAATAAAGTTTTAATAAAACAAATCCTATTTTGATTTAATAACTAAGGTCCATTCTATTTAATTATTAATGGACCCAAAAATTAAAAATGGTAATTTGTTTTAAACAAGTTTTCCAAATATCTTCTATTTTCAAATAAAACCTACTGATTTGGTTTTGAAAATATTTGGATTTCAAATGGAGATTTTATTAAATAAATCAAACCCTATTTTATTAATAACTAAAGATCCATTTTATTTAATTAATGAATGGATCCTAAAAATAATAAAAATATTATTTTATTATTGAGATTTGGTTTATGTTGATAAACAGAACCAAAAACTCATTACAATTGTTTGAATTGTTTGAATTGTTTGAATGCTTGAATAGTTGATTGAAATTCAAAACAGAATTTGATTTGGAAAAAGAAAAAGTTTCAGAACTGGAAAAAAATAGAAAACAGGTCGACCCAACCCAGCAACCTAGTCTAGGCCCAACTCCAACCCACCTTTCTTTCCCTCGGCGAAACGTTTCTTACCGTAGAAAGAACCCGCGGAGCAACTGACATGTGGACCCTTCCCCCTCACTTCCTTTCTCGCTGACAAGTATGCCCCACCCTTCTGTTCATCGTCCTCACCGCAGCGACCAGTTCATCCCTGTTTTCTGCTTTGATTTCGCGGCTTGAATTCGTCATAACACGGCCACCATTACTCGCAGTAACCATGCCCCTTTAAACGCCAACGACTCTCCTCCGTTTCCCCTCTGTCTCCATCCCCAAGCACGCCCCCAGGCCGCCCCAATTTCTCCCCGAGCAGCTCTGTCTCCGACGAACAACCGCGACGATTCCGGCGAGCCCAGCCACCGCCTGGCCCCCTCAACCACCCGAGCGTGATCCCCATCTCCCTACGCATCTCCCAGCACCAACCACTCATCCGCGCGTGCTCTAGAACGCCGACAGCAAACACGACAGAGCGCCGCCGTCTTCTGCCGTTCTCCGACGACGTCTCCCCGGTAAACCAGACCACCCCTCTCTTCCCCGTGGACACGATAATGATTGCCATGCTCTTGCGAACCTAACTGTGCCTCCTGTTTGTCCTAGGGTGCCCCCTCTCATCGCCTTCGACGACCTCCAGAACCGCCCGAGGCCCAGCTCATCTCCGGCGAGCAATCAAGGACATTTCCGTGCGCCCCTCCGCCAGCCAGTGCCTCCTTGAGCTTCCCCAAGCTTCGGCGAACGCGGTGAGCTTACTCCTTCCCTTTCTCGCTTCCTGCTTCGCCAGCGCCGCCGCCATCTGAGCGCTGCCGCCAGAGCGCCGCCGCCAGCGCCGCTGATTATTAGTCAGAGTAGTTAGGACCGTTAGATTTGGATCTGACGTTTAGGATAGAAAGTAAGCGAAAGGGTATGCGATGATCTGAGACGCACATGCCCCTTTTAATCCTGTGGTCTGTACCGCTCGATCCAGACGAACCGGTACCGACCAATCACGGCGCGACGCGTGGCCAGTTTCTATTTTAAAACAGATTTTGTAATCAGATTTAAATGCCATTTTGAAAACCCTGTAACTTTCAAACCACACGTCCAAAAATTACAAATTTCATACCAATGGAATCAGCAAGACAAGCCCTAGACAACCATGCCTTTTGTTTAGTAAAAAGCTTCTGGAAAAATGGTTGTTTTTGCAGAAACATTTGTATGCTTGTTAAGGATGCAAAAATTGTTTAAAATGAATTTGGGGTTAAAATCTTTTGCAATTGGATTGCTTTGAACCTACTGACCATAGGAAACACTTTGTGGACTCAAAAATGTATTTGGTGAAACAAAATAATGATTCTTTGATTTAAAACCATTTCTAGTCAAATAGAAATGTGGTTTATTTATTAAAAATGGTTTTGGAAGAAAACCTTTGGAAAATGTTTTGTTTTAAACTCTCTGACCCCAAACACCAAGTTTTATGGTTTGAAAACTTATTTGGTGAACCCTATAGATTAATGCCCTAGTAAAAAAATATTTCTGCACCACATAAAATGATACTTTGTTTTGAAAATGGTTTTTGAAATGAAACCTTTAACAAATGACTTTGCCACTTTACAAAATGTCCATTAGGTGTTTTCAAATGTTTATGACCCATTAGGAATCACTTTTTCAAATAAAACAAAGCTTGGCATGCTTGTATGCATTACTTTGACTTTGTCATTTTATGTGATGTTTTGTTTGATTGGTAGATTGAGTTTGTGCCTTGCTTGATTGATTTGTAGTGACTTGAAGAATGTGATTGTTGCAAGGACAAGGAGTGAACCTATACTCTACCAAAAAGGCAAGTGATGCTTCATACTTTTTGTCCCATTACTTTCACTATGCATTAGTGATTTTCTCTAAGTAAAACTTGCATGGAATTTTGCTAAGTATAAACCTTGCTATAGGAAACCTAGTAGATGAAACCTTAGTAGAAATTTTCCTAAGATTAAGATTCCTACTACTATCAAGCTTAGCCTAGCTAATAGAAAACATGGGTGGAATATATATTCATACTATGGAATATTTCTAAGTCAAGGACTTGTGTTTTGTTTAATAAAACAACTAAGTGAATGAATCACCTGGGTGGAATGGAAGGAATGGTTTGTGTTGAGTGGTTCACAAGGCCCATTTCTATGGTTTACCTTGTGTATCTCACTTGTGGATGGCCACCCAGGAACAAAGAGATTTGAGATGTCAAATGTTGAGAAGCTTCAAGTGCAGCCACTTGGCATTGTGGGCTCTGCCTGGATCATATAGGTTGCAATAACTTAGCCAAATGGACAGTTGGTGGTAGGGGATTGATAGGTTGGAGCGCGTCCATTTTGGTCTAAGGGAAGGCTTCTGAAAGATCTTGTCTTGGGAAACCAAGTCTTGTGGGGGAAGTGCACAACCTCTGCAGAGTGTAAAACCTAAGTACTTAGCCATGTCCCTGGTAAAGGACAATTTTAGCATCAAGACATGGAAGCAATCAAGGATCTCATCATTCAAATTTCTAAGATAAAAACTTGTGGTTTGAACAAGGGTTATTTGAAATCTTCAATCTTTGATTGAGAGATGCCTTGGTTAAAGGATCTACAATCTTTGATTGAGAAAAATGATTTTTGTCAAAACAAAAACTTAGTATTTTCAAAATGATAAGGAAAATCTATTTTGAGCAATGCAAGCCTCAACTCCACTTAGCCAAATGCATGTAGATGTTAGACTCCACTATACTACCATAGTATCACTTGCCAATACAATTCAAATGTATTGACCCTTGTGGCTGTAACTTGTAATGTTGCAGGTTTGATTGATTTTAGTGAAGATTGAATGTTTAGGATTACAAAGTCTACAACCAACATCTGCCTATGGCACTTTTGAAGATGAAGGACCCATGACTATAGATATTCCGCTGCAATGTAATGTAATAGCCAAATGAGCTATGTATGATGTAATAAAATTATGTTATTCCTGGTTATAAAGCTATATTATGACCTTTGTTTCTTGATATTACATCTAAACTGTGGATGCTAGCTATTGATCCAGGGACTAGCATTGTAAACACAGGGGACTCTGCCTTATTGGAAGGTCACTCCCTCTACAGATGGTATCAGAGCATTGTGTTGCCTGTAGGATTTGTAAACCTAGGATTGGACAAAAACCCTTAGAAAAATAAGAGTTGTATTTGTTCCAAAAAAAACTTATTTACAAAACATCTTGTAAACTCTTTCCTCAACCATTTTGGTTTCAACTCTACATCTCATCTAATTTCAACTTGATGGAAAAACCTACCCCATGGCCAAAGACTACACCATGAGCAAAGGACTTCATCAACTCTAATGACTTCAACTCTAATGACTTCAACATCTTCAGCATATTCACCAAGGACTTCCAACTTGGATACTACTAAGGACTACAAGAGAGACAAGGAAATCTTGCTCAAGATATGGAGACTAAGGAAATGCAAAATTGGAAGGAGTTCACTTCATTAGAAGTTTTGTGACCAAGAGTTTTTCCCAAGGAAACCATGATCTCATGTAAGAAGAATCAACCAAGAATGATGGAAGAATCACAAGTGAACCATATAGATGGACCCCCATATTTTAGTTAAGTCAAACACACCAACTTATGTGGTGTAACAAAAATATTTTGTTGCCTAAAAATGTGATTGAACTTTGTTGTTTGAGTGGAATGTTTGTTTCTGATTGCTTGCACATTGCTTGTGTGAATTGAGATGTGTGTGTGATTAGAATTATTTCCTTAGAAACATCTTTTGCCTATTCTAATCCCAATCCAACCCAAACAGATGACTTCTCCAAGAAACTCCAACATCAATGATGGTGACAACAACAACAACCAAGAGGACAACATGAGAGAACTTATAGCAACTCAAAACCAGTTGAACCAAGAGACAACCCAGCTTTTAGCCAACAACAATGGACTAGACCCAGCCATACAAAGGATTTTGAAACTTCAATCCCAATTGTTGCAAGGATTGGTTACTCAAATGATCAACATGGGAGGAAACTTTTCCCAAAGAGCTAATGACAACAAGGATGACAAAGATGCTATTCTAGAAGGAACCCAAGCTTGCAATATTTGTGAAGACAAGGATCATGCATCCAAGGAGCATGAAGATCAATGCCCCAAGAAGAGAGAAAGAATTTCCACCTTTGAAGAGCATGAACTAAAAGAACTCCTAGCTTTGGAGAGACCCAAAAAGAAGAAGAAGAAGAAATGCCCCAACCCTAACAAGGAGGATATTACTCAAGTGCAATGTTACAATTGCAAAGAGATGGGACACTATGCCAATGAATTCCCAGAAAAGAAGAAGAATCAAAGAAAGAAACAAGAGACAATGATACCAAAGGAAAAGAAAGATATTAGCCAAGTAATGTGTTTCAAATGCAAGGAACTAGGCCACTATGTAAACAATTGTCCAGAAAAGATGAAGAACAAGTTAAACAAGCCTATGAAGGATCTCAACCTTGGCCCATGAGTCAAGTGTGGAAACAAAGGACACTACGCAGAAGGTTGCCCAGAGAAGTTTCCCCAGGATCCCAAGCAAGCCAGGATGTAATTTAGTTGGAAAAATTTTAAGGGTGGTAGTACCCTAGATGTTTTGAGCCAACTTGTAACCCTAGCCTCCCCAAATCTCGGGACGAGATTTATTTTAAGGGTGGTAGCCTGTCACATCCCAAGATTTTCCAAATCTTGTAATGTGAAAAATAAATGAATAAGATAAAACTTTGTTGATTTTCAGGGTGAGAAGAAACTTTTTGAATCCAATTGGGAACTTTCAAAACCTATTTGGATCAAATAAAATCCTAAAGGGATTTAAAAAGATAAATAAACAATAAAACTTCAAAATATTTAAAATTACTATTTTGGATCTTTTAATAAAAGGATTTGGTTTTCAAAAGAAAAGGAGGATTTATAAACAAGGATTATTTTATACAGCCAAATTAAACCTTGGCCAATATTTTGAAATAAATGTTTTGTTTTGATTAAAATAGTAAAAGTTTATTTAAATAAAATAATAAGGATTTAATATCCAATTTTATTAAAGGCTTTTCCCATTTTAAATAAACACTAAAACTTATTTATTTAAAATAAGTTTTCCAAGTATTTTATACTCTCAAATAAAACCTACTGAAGTGTTTTGGTTTTATTTTAGATTTCGAAATAAAGTTTTAATAAAACAAATCCTATTTTGATTTAATAACTAAGGTCCATTCTATTTAATTATTAATGGACCCAAAAATTAAAAATGGTAATTTGTTTTAAACAAGTTTTCCAAATATCTTCTATTTTCAAATAAAACCTACTGATTTGGTTTTGAAAATATTTGGATTTCAAATGGAGATTTTATTAAATAAATCAAACCCTATTTTATTAATAACTAAAGATCCATTTTATTTAATTAATGAATGGATCCTAAAAAGAATAAAAATATTATTTTATTATTGAGATTTGGTTTATGTTGATAAACAGAACCAAAAACTCATTACAATTGTTTGAATTGTTTGAATTGTTTGAATGCTTGAATAGTTGATTGAAATTCAAAACAGAATTTGATTTGGAAAAAGAAAAAGTTTCAGAACTGGAAAAAAATAGAAAACAGGTCGACCCAACCCAGCAACCTAGTCTAGGCCCAACTCCAGCCCACCTTTATTTCCCTCGGCGAAACGTTTCTTACCGTAGAAAGAACCCGCGGAGCAACTGACATGTGGACCCTTCCCCCTCACTTCCTTTCTCGCTGACAAGTATGCCCCACCCTTCTGTTCATCGTCCTCACCGTAGCGACCAGTTCATCCCCGTTTTCTGCTTTGATTTCGCGGCTTGAATTCGTCATAACACGGCCACCATTACTCGCAGTAACCATGCCCCTTTAAATGCCAACGACTCTCCTCCGTTTCCCCTTTGTCTCCATCCCCAAGCACGCCCCCAGGCCGCCCCAATTTCTCCCCGAGCAGCTCTGTCTCCGACGAACAACCGCGACGATTCCGGCGAGCCCAGCCACCGCCTGGCCCCCTCAACCACCCGAGCGTGATCCCCATCTCCCTACGCATCTCCCAGCACCCACCACTCGTCCGCACGTGCTCTAGAACGCCGACAGCAAACACGACAGAGCGCCGCCGTCTTCTGCCGTTCTCCGACGACGTCTCCCCGGTAAACCAGACCACCCCTCTCTTCCCCGTGGACACGATAATGATTGCCCTGCTCTTGCGAACCTAACTGTGCCTCCCGTTTGTCCTAGGGTGCCCCCTATCATCGCCTTCGACGACCTCCAGAACCGCCCGAGGCCCAGCTCATCTCCGGCGAGCAATCAAGGACAGTTCCGTGCGCCCCTCCGCCAGCCAGTGCCTCCTTGAGCTTCCCCAAGCTTCGGCGAACACGGTGAGCTTACTCCTTACCTTTCTCGCTTCCTGCTTCGCCAGCGCTGCCGCCATCTAAGCGCTGCCGCCAGAGCGCCGCCGATTATTAGTCAGAGTAGTTAGGACCGCTAGATTTGGATCTGACGTTTAGGATAGAAAGTAAGCGAAAGGGTATGCGATGATCTGAGCCGCACATGCCCCTTTTAATCCTGTGGTCTGTATCGCTCGATCCAGACGAACCGGTACCGACCAATCACGGCGCGACGCGTGGCCAGTTTCTGTTTTAAAACAGATTTTGTAATCAGATTTAAATGCCATTTTGAAAACCCTGTAACTTTCAAACCACACGTCCAAAAATTACAAATTTCATACCAATGGAATCAGCAAGACAAGCCCTAGCCAACCATGCCTTTTGTTTAGTAAAAAGCTTCTGGAAAAATGGTTGTTTTTGCAGAAACATTTGTATGCTTGTTAAGGATGTAAAAATTGTTTAAAATGAATTTGGGGTTAAAATCTTTTGCAATTGGATTGCTTTGAACCTACTGACCATAGGAAACACTTTGTGGACTCAAAAATGTATTTGGTGAAACAAAATAATGATTCTTTGATTTAAAACCACTTCTAGTCAAATAGAAATGTGGTTTATTTATTAAAAATGGTTTTGGAAGAAAACCTTTGGAAAATGTTTTGTTTTAAACTCTCTGACCCCAAACACCAAGTTTTATGGTTTGAAAACTTATTTGGTGAACCCTATAGATTAAAGCCCTAGTAAAAAAAATATTTCTGCACCACATAAAATGATACTTTGTTTTGAAAATGGTTTTTGAAATGAAACCTTTAACAAATGACTTTGCCACTTTACAAAATGTCCATTAGGTGTTTTCAAATGTTTATGACCCATTAGGAATCACTTTTTCAAATAAAACAAAGCTTGGCATGCTTGTATGCATTACTTTGACTTTGTCATTTTATGTGATGTTTTGCTTGATTGGTAGATTGAGTTTGTGCCTTGCTTGATTGATTTCTAGTGACTTGAAGAATGTGATTGTTGCAAGGACAAGGAGTGAACCTATACTCTACCAAAAAGGCAAGTGATGCTTCATACTTTTTGTCCCATTACTTTCACTATGCATTAGTGATTTTCTCTAAGTAAAACTTGCATGGAATTTTGCTAAGTATAAACCTTGCTATAGGAAACCTAGTAGATGAAACCTTAGTAGAAATTTTCCTAAGATTAATATTCCTACTACTATCAAGCTTAGCCTAGCTAATAGAAAACATGGGTGGACTATATATTCACACTATGGAAAAATTCCTAAGTCTGAGGACTTGTGTTTTGTTTAATAAAACAACTAAGTTAATGAATCACCTGGGTGGAATGGTAATTGCTTGGTGGATTTTGGTTGAGTGCTTCACAAGGCCCATG
Source organism: Avena sativa (assembly GCA_916181665.1). Taxonomy (NCBI): domain Eukaryota; kingdom Viridiplantae; phylum Streptophyta; class Magnoliopsida; order Poales; family Poaceae; genus Avena; species Avena sativa. The sequence continues at coordinate 324,577,382 of OV702295.1, forward strand.
TCTATGGTTTACCTTGTGTATCTCACTTGTGGATGGCCACCCAGGAACAAAGAGATTTGAGATGTCAAATGTTGAGAAGCTTCAAGTGCAGCCACTTGGCATTATGGGCTATGCCTAGATCATATAGGTTGCAAGAACTTAGCCATATGGACAGAGGGTGGTAGTTTTTGATAGGTTGGAACGCGTCCATTTTGGTCTAAGGGAAGGCTTCTGAAAGATCTTGTCTTGGGAAACCAAGTCTTGTGGGGAAAGTGCACAACCTCTGCAGAGTGTAAAACCTAAGTACTTAGCCATGTCCCTGGTAAAGGACAATTTGAGCATCAAGACATGGAAGAAATCAAGGATCTCATCATTCAAATTTCTAAGATAAAAACTTGTGGTTTGAACAAGGGTTATTTGAAATCTTCAATCTTTGATTGAGAGATGCCTTGGTTAAAGGATCTACAATCTTTGATTGAGAAAAATGATTTTTGTCAAAACAAAAACTTAGTATTTTCAAAATGATAAGGAAAATCTATTTTGAGCAATGCAAGCCTCAACTCCACTTAGCCAAATGCATGTAGATGTTAGACTCCACTATACTACCATAGTATCACTTGCCAATACAATTCAAATGTATTGACCCTTGTGGCTGTAACTTGTAATGTTGCAGGTTTGATTGATTTTAGTGAAGATTGAACGTTTAGGATTACAAAGTCTACAACCAACATCTGCCTGTGGCACTTTTGAAGATGAAGGACCCATGACTATAGATATTCCGCTGCAATGTAATGTAATAGCCAAATGAGCTATGTATGATGTAATAAAATTATGTTATTCCTGGTTATAAAGCTATATTATGACCTTTGTTTCTTGATATTACATCTAAACTGTGGATGCTAGCTATTGATCCTGGGACTAGCATTGTAAACACAGGGGACTCTGCCTTATTGGAAGGTCACTCCCTCTACAGTACTTCATCTTCAAAGTGCCACAGGCAGACATGTTGGTTGTAGACTTGTAGTCCTAATCAATAAACCTCACTAACATCAAACAAACCTGCAACATAACAAGTTACAGCCACAAGGGTCAATACATTTGAATTGTATTGGCAAGTTATATTATGGTAGTATAGTGGAGTCTATCATCTATATGCATTTGGCTAAGTGGAGGTTAGGCTTGCTTTGCTCAAAATAGATTTTCCTTATCCTTTGAAAACACTAAGTTTTTCCTTGACAAAAACATTCCCAAGGCATCTCCCAATAGAAATTGGTGATCCTTTAACCCTTGTTCAACCACAAGTTTTTAACTTAGAAATTGGGATGAGGAGATTCTTGATAGATTCCATGTCTTGATGCTCAAATTGTCCTTTGCCAGGGACATGGCTAAGTACTTAGATTTTACACTCTGCAGAGGTGGTGCACTTTCCCCACAAGACTTGGTTTCACCAAGACAAGATCTTTCAGAAGCCTTCCCTTAGACCAGAATGGACGCGCTCCAACCTATCAAACCCCTACCACCAACTGTCCATTTGGCTAAGTTATTGCAACCTATATGATCCAGGCAGAGCCCATAATGCCAAGTGGCTGCACTTGAAGCTTCTCAACATTTGACATCTCAAATCTCTTTGTTCCTGGGTGGCCATCCACAAGTGAGATACACAAGGTAAACCATAGAAATGGGCCTTGTGAACCACTCAACACAAACCATTCCTTCCATTCCACCCAGGTGGTTCATTCACTTAGTTGTTTTATTAACAAAACACAAGTCCACAGACTCAGAAATTTTCCATAGCATGAATATATATTCCACCCTTGTTTTCTAATAGATAAGCTAAGCATGATAGTAGTAGGAATCTTAACTTAGGAGAATTCTACTAAGTTTCATCTACTAGGATTTCCCATGGCATAGTTTACACTTAGCAAAATTCCATGCATGTCCTACTTAGAAATATCACTAATGCATAGTGAAAATAATGGGACAAAAGTATGAAGCATCACTTGCCTTTTTGGTAGAGAATATAGGTTCACTCCTTGATCTTTCAAATGTTCACACACTTCAAATCACTACAATTCAATCAAACACGCAATATTTCAATCTACCATTCAAGCAATTCCATCACACAAAATGATAGAAACAAAACAATGCATGCAAGCATGCCAAACTTTGTTTTATTTACAAAAGTGGTTTATAACAGGTTATAAACATTCTAAAACACTTATTGGTCATTTTATAAAGTGGCAAAACTATTTGCAAAAGATTTTACCTATAAACCATTTTCAAACCAAATCATTATTTTATGTGGTTGAAAATGCCTTTATCAAAGTAGCAATATTTATAGGGTTTACCAAATATATTTTTAAGTCATAAAACTTGGTGTTTAGGGTCAGAGAGTTTAAATCAAAACATTTCCCAAAGGTTTTCCTCCAAAATCATTTTTAACAATTAAACCCTATTTTTATTTGGCTAGAAATGTTTTAATTCAAGGTTTTATTCTTTTGCTTCACCAAATACATTTTTGAAACCACCAATTGATTCCTTGGTCATTAGGTTCAAAACAAACCATTTTCCAAAGATTTTATCCCAAAATCATTTTAGAACAATTTTTATATTCTAAACATGCATACACAAGTTTCTGCAAAAACAATCAATTTAACAGAAGCATTTAATAAACAAAGTGCATGGTCAGAAAGTACTTGTCTTGCTGATTCCATTGATATAAAATTTGAAAAATTTGGACGTGTGGTTTGAAAGTTATGAATTTTACAAAATGGAACATCAAATAGATCAATTCTGTTTTAAATCAAACCAACCGGGCCACGTGTCTAGTTCTGATTCGCTGATACCGTTTCGTTTGGATCGAGCGATACAAGCCGTTGGATTTAAGTTAGATCGCACGGCACAGGTTGCTACTTACCCCTTCTCTTAGCTTCTTTCCTAGCCACTAGATCAAGATCAACGACGTACAGCACGGTTGCCAGAGATGGGCGGCGCTGGCGGCGGCTGGTGGCAGCGCTGGCTCTGGCTACGGCGGGGCTGGTGATAGAGGAAGCGAGGGAGGAAGGGGATTGGCTCACCAGGTTCAGGATATCACGGTGATGCTCAACGTGCTTGCGGTTAGTCAAGGGGCGCACGGGTGTTGTCGGAATTCCTCGGCGGAGATGCTCCTGGCGTCAGCACGTTCGGGAGTCGTCGGAGGCGAGGCTACATAGCGCGCTAGGACACGGAACAAGTGGTGTTAGATGCGGGCGAGTACACTGGTCACAAGCGTATCATCAGAAGGACAAGGGGTGGCCAGAAGGTTACCAGGGAAGTCGCCGGAGATGTAGCAGACGACGGCGGTGGCAGTGATCGTCCTTGCCGACGCTCTAGGGCGAGTGCGGCCGAGCTGAGGCCACTGGGAGGTGCGCCAGGGTTCGTGGAGCATGCGTGTGTGGTCGAGGGGGCAAGGGGCGACGCAGAGCTGCCGGAATTTCTCTCGAAGCTCGCCGGAGACAGAAGCGGTGCAACGTGAATCAGGCAGCCTAGGGGCGCACTAGGGTGGGGGATTGAGGGGGAAATAGAGAGGAGGGAGAGGCGGTTAAGTAGGCAGGGTCGCGGGGCTGGGTTATTGCGCCATTATCGAGCAATTAATCGAAGAAACCGCCGGCGGAATGGCAGGGGGAGGAGGGCGTGGTCTACGCGCGGGGAGGAAGAAGGTGAGGTGGCAGTGGGGTCCGTTGTCAGCGTAAGGGAGAGAGGAGGAGTGGGTCCAGGCGATCAGTGACGCTGCGGGTTTTTCCTGCGATGAGAAAATGTTTCGGGGAGAGAGGGGTTAGTTGGGCTGCTGCTGGGTCAGTTGGGCCGGCTGGGCTGGGTTGGGTCTGTTTTCCATTTTTTTTATACAGAATCTTTTTCCTTTTTCTTTTCTATTTATCTGTTTTGATTTTGTTTAAACATTTCAAACATCAATTTGAATTCAAACCTCAACCAAAATTTGTGTAGGTTTAAATACTGATTAGTAATATAATCTGAAGTCAATTTTGGAATAAAACTTTATTCTCTTTGGGGTCTTTTAATTATTTATTTAGGCCTTTGTTTTAATTCAAAATATGATTTAATAATATCTTCAAAACACCATTTGAATTCTTAAACCTTCCAAATCTTTTCAGTAGGTTTTTATTTGTTTAATAGGGTGTCAAATAATTCATCTTGAATTATTTGAAAGTATTTAATATGATTCATAAATCATTTGAATTGGGTATTTGTTTTAATTCCAATAGAATTAAATATAGTTTTAATTCCCTAAATTTTATTTGGAAGATTTATTTTATTTAAGTTAATTAAACGACTTTTATTCCACTTGGGTAAATTCCAAAATACTATTTTCTCATGAATTATATAGTTATTCTTATTAGAGATTTGTCTTTATTAAAATAGGGATAGAATGGTTAATGCCATTTATTTTATTTTGGAAATTCTTTATCCTTCTATTTTATTTGGATTTGGATTCTATTCATTACATTTGCTTAATGGATTAGGCCAAGATTTAATTTGGTCTTCAAATATTCCTTATTTAATAGTTCTTTCTTTATCTTATAAAATCCATATCTTTTTATTTATAGATCCAAACTTGGTGATTCCAATTTGTAAAATCTTATTTAATGTTTATTTATCTTTTCAAATATCTTTAGGATTATTTGCTCACCATTTGGTATGGATTTCTAGGTGTTTGCTTTATTAGCTTTGGGAAATCAATTTCCTTATCTTATTAAATTCATAAGATTTTATCTATGGTTCCAAATTAAGTGAAATCAATTTCTATGGTTTTATAATATTTCCATTTGTCTTTCTTGATCATTTGTAAATGTTTGTTGACAAATTTTTATATGGATCAAATCCATAGACTTGGAGATAACTTGGAAATGATTCTTATTCCATTAGGGTTTAGGGTTTGGATTTATTTTCCAAGTGTTTAAATTTCAAAATGCATCTTATGAGGAATGCATTCCACTTGATTTGAATTTTGTTGAATTTCAAACTTCAATTAAAGTTTGTTCAAGATAGGATTTTAAGTTTCCATTTAAAAACAAAAGTTTCTTTTTACCCTAATTTTCAACAATTATTTATTTTGTTTATATATTTTTCACATTACAAGATTTGGAAAATCTTGGGATGTGACATGGAAAATCTTGGGATGTGACAGGCTACCACCCTTAAAATAAATCTTGTCCCGAGATTTGGGAAGGATAGGGGTTATAAGTTGGCTCAAAGCAACTAGGGTACTACCACCCTTAAAAAAATTCCAACTAGATTACATCTTGGCTTTCTTGGGATCTTGTTGAAGCTTCTCTGGACACTTGTCTGCATAATGGCCTAGCTCTTTGCATTTGAAACACATCACTTGGCTATTATCCTTCTTCTCCTTTGGTATCAATTCTTCTTGTTTATTTCCTTGGTTCTTCTTCTTTTCTGGGCAATCACTAGCATAGTGTCCCATTTCTTGGCAATTGTAACATTGCAACTGGATTATGTCCTTCTTGCTAGGGTTGGGGCATTTCTTCTTCTTCTTCTTCTTGGGTCTCTCCAAAGCTAGGAGTTCTTCTAGTTCATGCTTTTCATACTTCACCACATAGGTGGGAAATCTTTCTCTCTTCTTGGGGCATTTACTAGAGATATGACCTTCTTCTTCACAAGAGTAGCAACACTTTGTGATCACTTTGGATTTGGCCTTATGATGTATAGTTTTGACCTTGTCTTCATACTGCTTGGTAGAAGTTGTTCCTTCATGAGGGTTTACAAACTGTGGTTGCACTCCACCTTGTTTCCTTTGTTGAACTATGGAATAGATGGGGCATTGGATAGGGACATGATTATTTCTTTCACATAGGAAGCAAGTAGCTTGAGATGTGGGGCATTGATTAGTTGGATGTTTCTCTTCACAATTGGGGCATTGATCTTCATGCTCCTTGGAAGTGTGATCCTTGTTTCCACAAACATTGCAAGCTTGGGTTCCTTCTAAAATATCATCATTGACATCCTTGTTGTCACAAACTCCTTGGGAAAGGTTGTCTCCCATGTTGATCATTTGAGTGGCCATCCCTTGCAACAATTGGGATTGAATTTCCAAAAACTTTTGTATGGTTGGGTCTAATCCATTGTTGTTGGCTAAAAACCGAGTTGTCACTTGGTTCAACTGGGTTTGGTTTGCTAGTAATTGTTCTCTCATGTGCATCTCTTGGTTGTTGATGTCACCCTTCTTGATGTTGGACTCTCTTGGAGAAGTCATCTGTTTGGGTTGGATTGGGATTAGGATAGGCAAAATATTTCTAAGGGAATAATTCTAATCACACACATCACAATTCACACAAGCAAAGTGCAAGAAATCACAAACAAGCATTCCACTCAAACAACAAGTTTCAAGCATATTTTTAGGCAATAAAATATTTTTGCTACACCACATAAGTTGGTGTGTTTGATGTATACTTAATATGGTGGTCCATCTATATGGTTCACTTGAGATTTTTCCATCCTTCTTAGTTGATTCTTCTTGAATGAGATCATGGTTTCCTTGGGAAAATTTCTTGTGTCTTGGTCACAAAACTTTAAAGGTGATGATGGTTCCTTCTAAGTTGTGTTTCCTTAGTCTTCTAGTCTTGAGCAGCAATTCTTGTCTCACTTGTAGTCCTTAGTGATATCCAAGGTTGAAGTCCTTGTTGAGAATAAGGTTGAAATCACTTGAAGATGTTGAAGTCATTAGAGTTGATGAAGTCCTTTGCTCATTGTGAAGTCTTTGGCCATGGGGTAGGCTTTATCCATCAAGTTTGAAAATAGAAGAGATGTAGAATCAAAACCAAAAATGGTTGAGTAAAGAGTTTACAAGATTGTTTGTAAATAAGTTTTGGAACAAATACAACTCCTATTTTTTCTAAGGGGTTTTTGTCCAATCCTAGGGTTACAATCCTACAGGCAACACAATGCTCTGATACCATCTGTAAGCTTCCCAACCTTTAATAAGGTAGAGATCCCTGTGTTTACAATGCTAGTCCCTGGATCAATAGCTAGCATCCATAGTTAAGATGTAATATCAAGAAACAAAGGTCATAATACAACTTTATAACAGGAATAAAATAAATTATTACATCTTACATAGCTCATTTGGCTATCTCATTACAATGCAACAGAATATAGCAATAGCATGGGGTCCTTCATCTTCAAAGTGCCACAGGAAGACATGTTGGTTGTAGACTTGTAATCCTAATCAATAAACTTCACTAACATCAAACAAACCTGCAACATAATAAGTTACAGCCACAAGGGTCAATACATTTGAATTGTATTGGCAAGTGATACTATGGTAGTATAGTGGAGTCTATCATCTATATGCATTTGGCTAAGTGGAGCTTAGGCTTGCTTTGCTCAAAATATATTTTCCTTATCATTTGAAAACACTAAGTTTTTGCTTGAAAAAATCACCCAAGGCATCTCCCAATAGAAATTGGTGATCCTTTAACCCTTGTTCAACCACAAGTTTTTACTTAGAAATTGGGATGAGGAGATTCTTGATAGTTTCCATGTCTTGATGCTCAAATTGTCCTTTACCCGGGACACGGCTAAGTACTTAGATTTTACACTCTGCAGAGGTGGTGCACTTTCCCCACAAGACTTGGTTTCACCAAGACAAGATCTTTCAGAAGCCTTCCCTTAGACCAGAATGGACGCGCTCCAACCTATCAATCCCCTACCACCAACTGTCCATTTGGCTAAGTTATTGCAACCTATATGATCCAGGCAGAGCCCATAATGCCAAGTGGCTGCACTTGAAGCTTCTCAACATTTGACATCTCAAATATCTTTGTTCCTGGGTGGCCATCCACAAGTGAGATACACAAGGTAAACCATAGAAATGGGCCTTGTGAACCACTCAACACAAACCATTCCTTCCATTCCACCCAGGTGATTCATTCACTTAGTTGTTTTATTAAACAAAACACAAGTCCTTGACTTAGAAATATTCCATAGTATGAATATATATTCCACCCTTGTTTTCTACTAGCTAAGCTAAGCATGATAGTAGTAGGAATCTTAACTTAGGAAAATTCTACTAAGGCATCATCTACTAGGATTTCCCATGGAATAGCATACTTAATAAAATTCCATGCAAGTCCTACTTAGAAATATCACTAATGCATAGTGAAAATATTGGGACAAAAGTATGAAGCATCACTTGCCTTTTTGGTAGAGAATATAAGTTCACTCCTTGATCTTGAAATGTTCACACTCTTCAAATTTCACTACAATTCAATCAAGCAAGCAAGAATTTATTCTACCATTCAAGCAAACAACACATAAAATAATAACAACAAAACAATGCATACAAGCATGCCAAACTTTGTTTTATTTACAAAAGTGGTTTATAATAGGTTATAAACATTCTAAAACACTTATTGGTCATTTTATAAAGTGGCAAAACTATTTGCAAAAGATTCTACCTATAAACCATTTTTAAACCAAAGCATTATTTTATGTGGTGGAGAAATGCTTTTAATAAGGCAACAATCTATAGGGTTCACAAAATATGTTTTCAAATCATAAAACCTTGTGTTTAGGGTCAGAGAGTTTATTCCAAAACATTTCCCAAAGGTTTTCTCCAAAAAGCATTTTTAACAAATAAACAATATTTTTATTTGACTAGAAATGGTTTAAATCAAAGATTTATTATTTTGCTTCACCAAATATATTTTTGAAACCACTAATTGATTTCTATGGTCATTAGGTTCAAAACAAACCATTTGCCAAAGATTTTTTCTCAAAAATCATTTTAGAACAATTTTTATATTCTAAACATGCATACACAAGTTTTTGCAAAAACAATCAATTTAATAGAAGCATTTTACTAAACAAAGTGCATGGTCAGAAAGTACTTGTCTTGCTGTATCCATTGATATAAAATTTGCAAAATTTGGACATGTGGTTTGAAAGTTATGAATTTTTCAAAATTGAACATCTAATAGACAAGTTTCTGTTTTTAAAATAGATTCCAGGCCACGCGTCGTGATTCTATTCGCCCATACCGGTTCGTATGGATCAGCAACATGGACTGCAGGATTTAAAGTGAACCGTGCGGTGCAGATCGATCTTACCCCTTCGGGCTAAGGTTCTATCGTGTCCTTTGGATCTATATCCAACGGCGCACAGCACGCTTGCCATCGAGTGGCGATGCTGGCGGCGGCGACTGGCGGCGCGCGGTCAGACAGTGACGGTGTCGATGTTACAGGAAGTGAGAGAGCGAAAGGATATGCTCACCGGAATCGCCACCACGTGGGGATGCTCAAGGTGGTGGTGGCTTGTCGAGGGGCGCACGGTGGTGGCAGCAATCGCTCGCCGGAGGTCTGCCTGGCGTCGGGTTCGTCTGTTTATCGTCAGAGGCAAGTCTATGGTTCACGCTAAACCAAACAAGCAACGCCATTAGGTTCGCGAGAGAGAGGCGAATACGGGAGTGTCAACCAGGGAGAGAGGGGCGGTCGGTTTTACCGGGGAGAGGTCACCGGAGACGAGACAGACGACGATGCTGCTTCTTCGAAGACGCAGTCGAGGTTGCAGGGCAAGGGAGAGCGAGCTGGCAGTACTGGAGTGTGTGCCAGAGGCTGGGGAATGTTTTCGTGTGGTCGAGGAGTCGAGGGGCGGAGGAGGATGGCCGGAATTGCTGCCGGAGAGCGTCGGAGGCAATGGGGATCTAGGAGGAAATCAGGGCAGCCTGGGGGCTCCGGTGGTGCGATATCTGGGGGGAAATGGAGAGGGTAGGGAGGCGGTTAAGAGGGAGCGGTCACCGATGGGGGTTACTCGGCCAGTAAAGCTAATTCACGCCGGCATTCAACGACAGTAATGGCCAGAGAGGGGGGCGCGGTCAGCAGCGGGTAAGGACGACGGTGAGGTGGCAGTGGGGTCGCTTGGCAGCGAGAGAGAGAAGGAGGAGGTGGGGTCCAACTGTCATAGACTCAGCGGATTCGTTCGCGAGTGAGAAACAAATCGCTGCGGGGTGAGCAGGTGGGCTGTTGATGGGCTTAGTGGGCTAGGTTAGTTGGGTCTGTTTTGTTTCCATTTTTTTATACTAAACCTTTTTCTTTTCTGTTTTTGAATAATCTGATTTGATTTTCATTCAAACAATTCAAGCAACAAATCAATTCAAACCTCAACCAAAATTTGTGTAGATTCATATACTGATTAATAACACATTCCAAAGTCAAATTTAGAATAATTTATTTATTATTTTTAGGATCTTTTAATTATTTAAAAATAGGTTCTAGTTTTTAACTAGATAGGATTTAATAATATTTTTCAATCTCCATTTGAATTCAAATCACCACCAAACTTTGGTTGAATTTTAATTCTATTTATCAACATATTTCAAAGTCAAAAATAAAATAATTCTTTTATCCTTTTAAGATCTATTAATAATTAAATAAATAGACCATAGTCTTTAATTCAAATAGGTTTTAATTTATTTTTAAAACTCTTTTTGAATTCTAAATAATATCAAAATCTTTTTAGTAGGTTTCATTTGAAAAATTAAAACACTTGGAAATCTTATTTAAAATAAATTAACAAGTTTTAGTGTTTATTTACAATGAAAAAGCCTTTACTTTAATAAAAAAGGATATTAATAAATCCTCATTATTTTATTTAAATAAACCTTTACTCTTTTTATCAAATAGAAATATTTTATTTCAAAAGCTTGGCCAAGATTTAATTTGGCTCTATAAAATAATCCTTATATATTAATTCTACTTTGCTTTTGAAAACCAAATCTTTTTATTAAAAGATCCAAAAATAGTGATTCCAACTATTATAACTTTATTTATTATTTGTTTATCTTTTTAAATCTCTTTAGGATTTTATTTGATAAAAATAGCTTTTGATGTTTCCAATTGGAATCAAAAAGTTTTCTTCTCACCCTAAATTTCAACAATTATTTATTTTGTTTATTTATTTTTCACATTACAAGATTTGGAAAATCTTGGGATGTGACACTAGTGGGCCAGTGGCCACATCACATACCCCCATATTAGTAAATACAATTGTTAATGAACCTATTTCTACTCTTAGTCAATGACAGATGGGACCAGGGCCATGTCACATGCCACATGGGCAAGGACTGGTCAAACCTGCAGTACTCAACGCAAGCACGACGTCAGTGTGACGTCATCACGGCCACCACCATCGGTTGGTGATCTCCGCCGATTATTTAGGGTGTGGTAGTAGGCATGGCTAACCTAGCTCGAACAAGTGCGAGGTGGTGAACCTGATAGTGGCAGCGCCACCCACCAATGGTCAACAACGAGGTCGAGCGGCGGTGACTATGGTTTGAACGTCGGGCGAGCGATACAGCATAAGAGGAGGATGATTGAAGGGTGCTTACTTATTTGCACTTATTCATGATACTTCCATGAACCTAGTACTACTACTCCATTAACTTCTTAGCAACATCACTTATTCCAGGTGAACTTTAAGTTCAACACTTCTTGTTGCTCCATGCATCTTCTACTCAAATATTCCTTCTTATTACTGACTATAATGATTTGAACTTGATACATCCTTCAAATTGTGTTGCTACTCCTTATACTTTGCTTCATTCTTCATGTAAGTCTTCATCTTGGTCTTTGGAACTCGTCACTCCCTTACACAAATTCCCTTATTCTATCTAGATCTATAACATCAAGTAATAACTGGATGTTGCAACATGCATTTGCACACCAAGTCAAACTTCATGTATAGATCTAGTCAATCAAGAAGATCCAAGAAAAAACGATAAATCCAAATGTGGTACATATATCTCACAATATTCTAAGCCTTGGAATACAGTAGTTGAGTATAATATCTCTAGAATTCAGGCTTAGTTGTGTAGTATATGACACATACTCATATAGGTTTACATCGTGATACTTAGCACATAGGGTCAAACTATTCTTTGCCTCATAATTTACCCAAATTGCTCAACTGCAATAGGATAATTTTAAGCAAAGTGGTCTCAATTTGGTTTTGACTAAACTTTTGTCTCGCCTTTGGAATGATTAGCTATAACCAACCTTTCTTTATTAGTAAGTTAACCTCACATGATCTCTCGAAAAGGCTAACCATATTATATTTACTAATTTAAACCAAAGATCATCAGAATTTTCTAGTACCTATGAGTTCTATCATAGTTCTTCCATGTTATTTCCTTACTTCTACTTCAAGATAACCTGCTAATTACTTTTCATATTTATATTATCATCATGGTTTCAGAGCTAATCTCACCATGATCTTGTTATATTTTACCGCTTTATCATGATTCAAGAGCTAATCTAACCATGATGACTTTGTTTCTCACTACACTATTGTTAAGTGTTAACATAATTTCACTTCATCACGTAGAATCTTCAAGTGAATCCCACATGATTACTAGTCATTACATCAACATTTATCCTAATGATATACATCATGTTGCCTTTGGTTATCAACTAACCATAAGATTCCACTATCTTACATGAATTCTAGGATTAGGCTACACCATTAAGACTACTTTAATTGATGTCTCAAACTTGATCCTAATCTACTGTAACCAATTGGTTTTCGTAAAGTATATTGGTGGTTATATCTCCTTTGGAAGACACTAAATAACTCTTACTGAGAAAAGATAAAATAATTACTCCTAAGAAAGAACGACTTAAGTATCTAGTGACAAAGTTATCCTCAAGTGGATACTTATCACAAGTTACGAGAATATTTGGTTTAGATAAGATGGCTCCTATAGTCACTATCCAACCTACAGATCTTCCTAAAACGTTTTAATCCTAAGGTCAAAGCATATGCTCTGATACCAACTGCGGTGACCCAGCATACCACTACATGATGTAGTACACTATAGTCGTTGACATAACACCAATGAAACACCGTTCACTAGTATTACATCCCTCAGAGTGGTACAACAGAAACACAGCAGGTCCAAGACATGACTATAGGTTACAACTCGACTCTTTACATAACATCTAGAGAACACTCTAGGTTAAACAGAGAGAAATAAACTTCTTACAAAGAAGAATTAGAAATAAACAAGTCCAAAACTATCATACTAATAAGACTAGTATTTGAACTATTGGTCGGGCATTGCTGCTATTGCATTACACTACAGAAATAGGTTCTATGGCTAGAGATTATATTCCTATCTAATCAGTAACTTCATCTTCACTTGAGTTGATGTATATGTTAACTTTCTTGACTTCATTGAAGACTTGAGTTGTTGATGAAGATTTCTTCGAGTAGAAATTGATGTAGACGTCGTCTGTATTGGCTTCAGAATCTAGCAAGGGTTAAGAAGATACGTTGAGTACGAGCGTACTCAGGAAGTTCACTAAAAAGGAGTGTTTGATGCACTATATCTATAGCCACAGACCATAGGTCGTAGGCAATGCAAGTTTTCATAAACATTTCTTCAAAGGTTGCTTTTATTCTGAAAAGCTATGTTCGTCAGCCTTCGCCGGTTTACCAGAAATTTCATGGAGTTCCTTTCCCGCCGTGTTCGCAGCTCCTTCCCAGAACACGGAGTAACAAGTTACAGTTCTTACACTCTGAAGAGGTTCGTTACTTTACCCATGAGAGATCAACTCTTTGTTGCACAACCAGGCGTACTTTCCCGTCCACAATTCCATGATGTGGGGCCTAGTAGTTGGTCCAAGCCAATCACTGCCCTCTCCGCGACCCCATATGTCTGCACGGTCCTTCGGGGCTGGCTCACCTCCGTTAAGCCCCCTTCCGGGCAGGCTAAAACCCTGATGAGTTCCCAAAGACTCTATGAACTGGTGATGCCCTGGCAAGTGCCATATCAAATGGACTATACCACTAAAAACCACTCATAGATAATCTAGACACCAAAAGTGTGGGGCATAAGGGTGCCCACCCATATGTTGGATCCACACAAGGAATCACAACGTCACGTTAAGGTCGACTTGCCTCCATACTAGAGGAAAAGGATACAGCTGACTTCTCCGTCCCATTCCAAATATCATGGCTAACGCGTTATATACGGCGCTAGAATCACTGATGTCATGGGTTGTTAAGTTCCTAGTTGAGTATCATTGTTGCAAATAGAAACCTAAGTTCTATTGCTCTTTTATATCATCACTTAGGATGATATCAACAATTTATTTATTTGAGAAAATAATATTTTGTTTCCTTGAAGCATAGATGATAACACACAATTTGCAAATACTTTGATAAAGACTCTTCAAAGTACATGAGCTAGTGATGAACTTGCCTTTTATTATGGCAAGATTATGCACTCACGGTCTTCGAGATAATAAAACATCCAATATCTAAAATCAGCATCATTGGTCCGGTAAGGACTAATGTTTAAAGAAGAAAGATGCTATTATGCATAAATAATGTAATGCAATTTGGTAAACTAAAATCCCGGGGATAACGCTGATCTAGGGTTTGGAAACTGGAAATGGTTTCTTTAGAATGGGTTGTACGTTTAGATAACCTTCACACTTGTGCTTCTTATTAAGGCTTGTGGGTGTGTGTGAAACAACATGTAATTCTAGTATCATACAATAATAATATATACAATGTGGAATGCTACTCAAGATTGCTTATACAATAATTGTTTATCTTCAAATTTTACTTTACAAGTAATATCACTTATAAAGGACTTCAATGCCAACAATCTTGAATATACAAATACAGTAGAAAGTAATGTGATTACGATTAATTGTCATCTATTGGCTATGATGAAAGTACTTGAGTTTAGTTGTTAAGAGCTGGGGATACTATCTTAAGATTTGCTGTTTGAAGTGGCAAAAAGAATAACATTTGAAGAAAAGATTTCCTTACTAAGGTTTAAACAACCTTTGTGGTTAATCAGATGTGGTCGATGTTGTTTGTGCTTGCTTAAATAGTTTGGACTTGAGATGCTTTATGACTTAATTATAACAGACCAAAGTTAACTATAAAACACATAACAAGGTTTTAGCATTATATTTAAAGGCTTGTAGACTTAAAGTTAACTTTAAGAACATAGATGGGCTTCAGGTGTAATGATTATGATATTTGTATCTTGTTTACTTTATATTTTTTTTCCTGGGGTTATCTAGGATTGGTAACACTTTTACTTGGATTATGTTTTCTTCAGAGTATGATTGAATAGAAGTATTTACCTTCTTATAAATGGGTGGTAATGATTTGTATACAAGAAATAATATTACTTAATTACTTATGAATTCACTATAATGTTTTGGTATGTTTATAAATTTGTGGTTGAATGATATCTCAATATAATTTTATTTGAAATGTGTCGAACCATTTTGACTTCATATTATCAATATTTAAGACTAATGCTCTTTATTAGACTCAGTTGGCTAATTTTAGAAATATTAGCAATTTTTTATTTACCCTTATATGAATTATTAACTAACAAAATAGGTTTAAATTCAAGTTGCTAAAGTGTTTTAAAGTTTTTATTTACCTCAAAAGTGGAATATTATATTTTTAACATGTAGGTATTATTTTTGTGATCATTTTGGTATATTACACTTATTTGTGATTTATAAATAATAAGATATGATTTTTATAATATTTATTACCTTATAAATACTTAATAAAAAAATAATTAAGTAAAATAATAATGCATGATTGTAGTTTTAAATTATAGTTCTTATTTTTAGGATTGTTGGTATTTTATTTATATTTTTAACATTTACCATTATTAAAATATGAATTATCAAAGTTTTATTACTTATAAAATCTTTATTAAATAATTATTATTTAAATAACTATCATAATAATGTTTGATAATAGTTTTAAGTTGTATAATTTATTTTTCTGAAAATTTTCATATATTAGACAAATTTTTCTGAATTATAAAACAAAAGATATGTAATTTATAAGATTTAATCACTTTCTAATTAAATTCTAAATGGTAAATACTTTTTACACCGATATTACCCTAGACCCAGTCACTGACTAGAGAGCCAGTGGCCACATCACATACCCCCATATTAGTAAATACAATTGTTAATGAACCTATTTCTACTCTTAGTCAATGACAGATGGGACCAGGGCCATGTCACATGCTACATGGGCAAGGACTGGTCAAACCTACAGTACTCAACGCAAGCACGACGTCAGTGTGACGTCATCACAGCCACCACCGTCGGTTGGTGTTCTCCGCCGATTATTTAGGGCGCGGTAGCAGGCATGGCTAACCTAGCTCGAACAAGTGCGAGGTGGTGAACCTGATAGTGGCAGCACCACCCACCAATGGTCAACGACGAGGTCGAGCGGCGATGACTACGGTTTGAACGTCGGGCGAGCGATACAGCATGAGAGGAGGATGATTGAAGGGTGCGTGATCATCGGCAACTCACCACGGTCGTAGCAGCGGTGTCGGTGATGACAGACGCGGTCGAAGGCGAGCTCTCCGATAAGATTTCTGATGAACTCCGTCGGGAGGAACTGATGAAATTCGCCCCAATCCAAGCTCCCCTTGACCTAATGAATGGGATATGATGAAGAGAATGATGCGGTGCTTCTTCTCGACCACACCATAGTCTCTAGGGTGGTTTCCACCGGCGACAAGGAGTGGCTCCGGTGAGCTAGGGTTTTGGCCCTTTGCTAAAC
Source organism: Avena sativa (assembly GCA_916181665.1). Lineage (NCBI taxonomy): Eukaryota > Viridiplantae > Streptophyta > Magnoliopsida > Poales > Poaceae > Avena > Avena sativa. Next base: position 324,593,996 of record OV702295.1, read on the forward strand.
AGAGAGGATAAGGAGGAGTGAGGATGAGGACGAGAGGATTCGCGGTGGTGTTCTTATACTCCCAGCAGACAACGGCGAGTATCTTGACGCCGGCGAGCGACGGCGCTCGCACCACTCAGCTGCTTCGGCGGCAGCGCGAGGTGGACGATGACGATAGAACAGACAAAGCGGTATTTGGGCATGGGCTTCTGTTGGGCCGTGGTGAAAGGAGCGAAGGAGGATGGATGTGGCTTGTGAGGGACAAATAGAGAGGTGAGGGAATGGGTCATGGGCTCGCACTGCTAGTTTTCTCTTTTCCTTTTCTCTTTTCTATTTTCTGTTTTATTTTCATATTTGTATTTTAACATTTGATTTCAACTTTTTTATAGAAATTTATCTGTTAGATAATTGTAACAATACTAAAATATATTTAGTATCATTTTGTGAGGTTTTATTGTATAATATTATATTTTTATTTATTTTATTTTTATAGGTACTTCACCTTTTAATATTCTGGAATAAGTTTTGTGATAAATTTTCTCTTCATAATAAACCATGGATTTATATTAGGATATTCCCTTTCTTGTTTATAAAACTTAATTCCAGTTAGCCTATAGTTCGGAGGGAAATTCTATATGGTGATCCTTCATTATTATTTGATACATAAAGTTCTAGGGAATTAATATGGTTAATATTATTCCCATGAATTTAGGAAATAGCCATGCATATATTTTATTATAACTAACATAGGAGTTAAAGTTTGAATTGAAAATGCTTACCATAAGTCCTTAGGAGTTTTAATATTCTCATATTCTTTTATAAGCATGGGTAGAGATTAATGGTTAAGTCATATTGTTCTCATGCTTGTGTTCATGAATTGTATCACCATTCAGGATAAAATAGTGGGTTGAAATGACAAAGATGTGCTTAAGTGATTTGATATAGGAAAATATTCCTATAATCCATTGAGAAAATAAGATGATTGATCAAATATATGAAATGGATATTATGTTTGGTTAAAGATTTAAAGTTGAGTGTTTACCAAGAATTCCTATCTTCCATATTTCATAATTCTTGACTTCTAATTAATGAACTCCTTTCCTAGATATATTACTTCTTCCTATCCATCATCATGTGTTAACATGATGAGATTTACTTCACAAGAAGATTCTTATCCACCTTTTATCCTTCTAAATCCATTTATAAATCCAATGAGCTTGACACTAAAGCTTTTCATAATCTTCTCATAGCTATACTTATTTATCAAACTATTCTACTACTAATAATCTCCAATCCAACAAATAGTTACTTCTAACTCCATTCATACTCTTACTTAATCATCCATCACTAATATTACTCCAATGGACTTATATATCCAATTCTACTCTCCTCAAAATCTTACTATCTTTTAAGAGGAATAACACTACTTCAATAGCTCCATGCTACTCTAGCTCCATGCTACTCTAGCTTCAGCTTGGTCATACTATCTTATATATACTTTACCCCAGTATTTTATATTCAAACTTCCCATTATATCATGGTGACTTGTAATGGCTAACCTAGGATAACATATCTGTACTAGGGTTTAATCATATTATATCCACCAATGTCACTTATACATGATATAATCATTCACTCTTAGTGACTTGAGCATGATCATTACAATCCTTTGATCATTTATGGCTTAGGTTTCCAGTTGGCTAATCAAGGCCTTCATTAATACAACATTATAGTTGTATATAATTATCTTATGAATATCTCTATTGGATCGAGAGATATTATTCATTGATTATGCCCACTTGATCCAATAGGATTACTCCTAGTAACCATCTTAAGAATTCATCCTTGTTATCTTCTTTGTTACTATATAAAAATATATTCCAGATAACTCTTCTATCATTTGAGGAGGGAGTTAACTCCATCAATTATCATATTGATTTGATCCTCTTCAAACAATCCCATCCTATAGATGATATCTATAACTAGCATTACCATCTACCTCTTCTTACTTCTTTCTCTAAAGGACTTTAAGTGAATGCAATGATAATGACAAGAGTTGCTAGGTCAAGAATTGATAGGTTAAGAATTGGTGAATAAATAGTTTATTACTCAACATTGATGAACAAAAGATATTAGAATAAGATTCAATAGAGATGATAAGGATTGATATGGGAAGAAAGATATATGGTGGATGATCTTGACTTGGTATCTTTCCTACTCAATCTCACTAAAGAGTTAAGGTTAGGTATTACCATGATACTCACAGTATACGTAGATGAGATTAAGATAGATCAAGATTTAATTGTTACATTCTTATTACTTAAGTTATATTTATAACTTGGTACTCATAAGTTGTGTGATGAATACTAGGATATGATTACTTAAGGATCAAATATAAATCATTAAGTAATGTATTAGGGTTTAACTTCTATTACATTTGATCTACCCTTAGATAAAATCTCCTTTACCCAAAATAAGGTTTTAGCAAAGGTCATATTGAAACTTATCGCAGTCAGCTTGATGATCTACTTCAATTCCATCAAGTTGAGAGAAGCTTCAATCACTTTGACAAGTTTTGTTCAAAAGCGCGAAAATTATTTAGATTTTCTATGCATGAATGCAATACACACATCTGTGCTCAGCTTATTTCTAAGCTCTAATGCTGGGGTGTTACAAAAGTGTGGCTAAAGTTAGCAACCCAGGAGAGGAAGACGGTGCTCTTTCCACCCAGGAGGAAGAATAGGTACCAACAAGGAGTTATTTGATCCCATCTGGCTTGATTCCAAGATTGGGGAGATCTCTAAAACCTTGTAATCAATCTTATAAGTTTATTACTTTCAGTTTCACATTAGCTCGGGTTTAGAAATAAATATTGCATCATTAGGATTCCCTTCAGGAATAGTTGATCCTATTTATGAAATTCTGAGTTTATTATAATATATGGAGCATTATTAGTTTAAGTTTGTCTTATTGGATATATGAATGACTTGAGTATGATTTTACTTGCACTTGATGATAGCAATAGGAGTCTTCCACACCATTGGTATTAATGGAACATATAAAGATAATTTGATCAATAAGTTGTAGGTTAATGGTTTGATTTACAAAAAGGAGATTATCTAATTAATTAAGATGAAAAGGAAAAAAAAACTTGAACAAAGGAGAAATTATAAGTGCTATCAAATAGAGGGAGAACAAGTTGAGGTAGAATACTCAAGTTATAAAGATGCTTCATATATGTTTAGAATTTGATAATTGAGATCGTTAACCTTTGAAATTCCTACATGAAGTGCATATATGGTTAGCTCCTTTGCACAATACTTAAACAAAAGTGTGAGCACAAATATATATTGAAAAAATAAGAAAAAGAAAGATGAAGAAAAAGAGCGAATGTGCAAAGGCATATACCACTATATTATAGTAAAACAAAGAGACGTTCGAGATTTTGAATCCCAAGTGAATATGTTAATCCTAAAACACTTGGGACTATCTCACTAACTCATTCGGTTGAACCGAATACTTTTACATCATATTGAGAATAATATTTTGTGAACTATTAATTGCTAAGGTGTGGAAGCCTGCTAATATTATTCGGATGGTTCGAGTAAGGTAATATTCATGAATTTATTTATATGTATCCTTTATGATAAAAACATGCTGCAACTGCCTCATTTATTTTATCGACTCGGTTTCATGAACATGAGGATCACATCCATTAATCTAAACTTGCTCGGGAAGAGAAAGAGTCTAAGCTTAGGAAAGTTGATGAGTGCATATTTGCATCATGTTTTACATTATTATTTTGCATTATAGATGTAGGATATTGGTATTTTATGGCGGTCGCACGCACTTTTTATGTTTATTTTCACCAGGATCAGATCAGATGATGGATCCAATAGACACAATTCTTGGAGCAGTTGTACTAGAGAGAAAAGGAGCAAAAACTACATAAATCGCTTATTTGGGAAATATTAATAATACCAGAAGAAAACCTGAAGCAATTGGAGGCTCTAGAAAGGTTGACGACCAACTATACGGGCCGCCGCCGTATAGTTGGCGTCGCCTCTGCCTCCTCAAATAGTTTTACCCCGTGCAACTGGTTCGGAGATACGACATACAGAACACCCATAAATCACCGAAAACCTCACCTCCGGAAGGGATCTAGAGGGGGAACTTGCCCTAGGGATCCATCTTCGCCCTAAGCAGATCTGGAAGGCCAAGGCATCGATCTCCATCTTCATCAAACGCTGCATCTCCATCACCACCATCATCTCCATCCACCCCATCTAGATTTTGTTGTAATTCTTGCACTAGTTGTGGATTTATACAAGTACTATTCATCGATAATCGTTTTCATTACCATTGTCATGATGCTGATTGCCTCCATGTCTGAGTAGATCATTAGTTCTTGGGGAGATGGAGAAACCCTAGTATATGATTGAGATGAGATAGATATTATTATGTTATACATCATTATATGTACGTGTTAATTGTCTTCATCTTGATGTTGGGAGTTGTGCACCTCCTTAATATTTTCCTCTTCTAGGGACTCAATGAAGGGGATTACTTGTTGGTAGACGGAGGGATGGTAGCACTTACTGTGACTATAAAGTCATTGTCATCCTTTACGTACTAACTTGGAGAATCAAGGAGAACTCATTAATCCATGTCCATGCCGCGGAAGAGATCCCTTAATAGCGGGGTAATACGATTGATGTCGTTTATTTATCAGATGTGGTTATGAAGGATGGTGTGAGCAGTGGTTGCTGCCTCATCATCCATATATGGATCTCCTTCCACATACATGCATATTGTGAGAATATTCGTTATAATAATCTTGACCACTTGGTCTAAATTTCTAGCGGTGTATCCACCACTGTAGCATCCCGGTAAAGGCCACTACTAGAAAATTGTGTGTTAAATAATACTTGTGCATCATCATGACATCAGCATGCATCTAATTGACTAAAACTATTTTGTTAAAAGACCTACTTTATTTTCTATATTAATATCCTCCCCTCTTTGTTCCAACCAAAACCGTCGGTCCAGCCAGATCTTTTATTTATCTAAAACTATTTACAAAAGTTTATTTTAAAACAAAAGAAATAACAAAACTATTTTTTGGGGGAGGCAGTCCAGTCGGCCGACCCAAAGGCCCAACCGGCCATACCACCTACTACCCAAACCAAACCCTAGACTACCCTGAAAGCCTAACCCTAGCTACCCCTGATCCCTCCCCCACCTTTCTCCCTCCCAGACGCCGCCACCACACACGCGCGCAGCCAGCACTCCACGCATGCAACCCCCGCTCTCCCTGCTCGTTCTCTGGCTGCACCCCGCAGTAGTGCCCCGCTCCCCTGGGTCACTTCCGTCCGCGTGACCCCCGCTCGCATCTCCCCGTCCATCCCGCGGAACTAACTGTAACACTACGGTTCTGAAAAGACCGTAGCTTCTATGTGACATGCCAATCCCTGGATCGGTTCATTGGCCCACAATAGAATAAAGATGAATAACAAAGCAAAATATCCGTGCATCATAAATAACGATGATCCAGAGTATCATTATTACAATAAATGCTTAGCCCAAGGCTAGCTTAGCTTATTCAAGTAGCAACATAAACAGAATAAATCCTCCATTTTTCAAATTGCCCACAAGTGAACAAGTGCCGAGTGGAGTACCATGGACTAAATTGATTACTCAGAATCGGAATATCCTGCAACATGAAACATAGCAGCCCCGAAGGGTCAATACTTGGAATGTATGGCAAGTAGAGCTATTAAAGGAGACAATAGAGCTAACATCTACATGCATATTTGGCAAGTAGAGTTGTGGCTAGCTTGCATTTGCAAATACCTTTGTCCTACTTTCATAGACGGTTTTTGATTTTCTTTGAAAAGATCCCAATTAAGTTAACCCATCAACATTAAAGCAATTATGAAATTAGAATGAGAGAGAAACATGTCATGAACTCAATATCAAGCAACTCAGATTTCCATAACCGGGGACATGGCTAATCGATTAGTTTATACACCCTGTAGGGGTTAGTACACTTTACCCATGTGACTTGGCCAGCCCAGCTCGTACCACCACTCTCATATTGGGTGATGATAGGGAGAAGTCCAAGAAGGGACCGTTCGGGAAGTAGCTCCCCAAACCCGACACACACCGGTCCAACCTACCAAAATTCTACATCTCTGGATACGTGAGTTCGAGTTACCACAACCTACTGAGTCCAACCAACCACTCATTCCATTATTGGCACATGGTTGTACACATAAGCTACGAAATAAAGAAGCCAATCATTTTCTCTTGATACTTGGGTGCCTTTCCGCAATGATACCACCAAAATTTATCAATTCCATCACACCCAAGAGATTCATTGATTAAGTTGTTTTTAGTTTTCGCAAACCAACACATTTATAAACAACTTCAGTGATGTAACCCAGCCCTCGTTCATCATAGCATGGCTAAGCACATCTACCAACGGTGGTTCATCTACAGGGAAAACCCTACCACATAATAGGACATAGCATAGTGATAGTAGTATCCTACACATGCATCTACAAAATACACGACAATGCATTGAAAATAGTAGGACAACATCATGAACAAGGTAGCATCTACTTGCCTTGGCTGTAGCGGTCGAACGAACAATCCACACACGAGCAAGCGTTGCACTCGTCACAATCTACACGATACAATTGCAATCACATAAACAAACCATACACAATCATATACAAACAATGACAATGCAAGATGCATGCATGACAAGTTGAACATTGCTGCAGTAGCATCACATATTCTTATTCAGTATATCTACTGTATGCATGCATGGAAAACATTTTAAGTGCATAGAAAACAAAGAATGCAATTTTAAATGCCCAAACAATAGAGCTAGAACCCAAATATTTAGCCACTTCTAATAAACTGTTTGTAAAATCTTGGAAAAATATCCACTGTGTAGGCAACCTAAAATAGAACTAGTACCAATTGGAATTACTCAAAAAGGTTTTATATAATTCCCTGAGTAATTAAAATACTCCAGTAGGCCTTTGTATAGGTTCTGCAAATTCCAATACTGTAAGTCTACCTTTTTAATTCACTGTAAGATTCCACTTGTTCTACTGATTCCAGGGACATCTTATTTGCAATTTTTGGAGTTACAGAACTTTTTCTATGAATTTAATACTCTAACAAGAGCATTAACTCAATTAATTAACCAAGACAAAACCTTGCTATAAAAGTATAAAACAACAGTACATCAATATTCTACGTGAGACACTGATTCCATACATATTTTATTTGAAAATTTTGCCCCAGTAGATTAATTTCTATGAATTTTACAAGTTCTAACTAAAATCTGCCAACTAATTTGAATTAAAAATAAACAGTCAACTCTGACCGTTTGACTACGCCCACGTGGCGCTGACGTGGCGCTGACTATTCAACGGTCCATCTGGACCATTGGATGCCGATCGAACGGCCGAGGAAGGGCGCGAAGGGGAGCTCACCGGAGCAGTAGGCAGCGGCGGCGGCGGTCGGGGCGGCGGCGTCGGCGGTCCTCGGCGGCGGCGGAGAGTGGGACGGCGTCGGGGGCGAGGTGGTGGTGTCCCTCGAGGCGGCGGCGCGGGTCGGCCAGTGCGGGGGCGACGACGACGGCCGGCTGGAGTGGCGGCAGCGTCGGGGCGTGGTCCTGCCGGAGGGAGAAGAGGGAGGCGGTGAGCAGGCGACGGCGGTGACCCTCGCGGGCGAGCGAGGCGAGGGGGGAAGGTGCGCGTGGTGGTGGCGGGAGCTTACCGCGTCAATGGCGCGGCGGCGGTGGCGGTGAACTCCGGCGAACAATTCTGCGGCGATGGCGGCGCGATAGATGACGAAAGTTGGGGGCTTTCGAAGAGGGGAACAAGTAGATTGATATAGACGAAAAATCCTGAAGAATTTGGTTCGAAAATGGCCCGATTCCGGAGGAATCGGTGCAGCACACAGGGTGGAGAAGAACGTGCCGACGCGTGGGGCCCACGCGTCAACGAGGCGTGGCGGCTGACAGCCCGGGCCCGCTCGTCAGCGAGGCTGGCGGGCGGCGGTGGTTGCTATGCGCCGCGCAGGCGCGCGCTGGGCTGCTGCTGCTACGGCTGCTGGTGTGGGCCGCGGCTGTCGCGAGGCCTGGTAGGCCCTGGCTGGGCCAGCTGGCTACGCCAGCTGCGGTTTCTTTTTTTTTTGATTTTTTTTCCTTTTCCTGGTGTATTTCCTTAACTGGATTTTTGACAGAAAATTGTCTATTCTAAGATCAAAATTCAGATTGCCATAACTTTTGCTACGAAGCTCCGATTTGGGCGATTCAAAGTGCTACGGGTTCGTGGCGGAACCCTCTACGCACCTGTACCTTCCAAACAACCAAAATATATTGTTTTTAATAGAATCATGGTAAAACCGAGCGTTCAAGTGTAGGTGTCAAAACGCAATTGCAAGTGATTTGTTTTGCCAAAACTTTTTCAAACTGGATTTTTGCAATAATGATCATGATGCAATGACATGAATGCTATGAAGTACCAAATCTAAAATTCAGGATGTGACAAGACTAACCCCCTTAAGATACAATGTGTACTCGTGTAGGTTGGGCCAAAAGTGTGATATAAATTGGGTGCCTCTATCTGATACAATGCTCTTGGGAACTCTATGTTGGCCAACCTTGCACTCGTGTAGGTTGTCTTCACCGGTATAAAGTGGGCTACCTTGGTCAAATGGTCGACCACTACCCAAATAGAGTCGTATCCCGACCTGGTCCTGGGCAATCCTGTGATAAAATCCATTCCCACTCTATCCCACTTCCAATCCGGAACGGGCAATGGCTATAGCAGTCCTGCTGGCTTCTGGTGTTCCGCCTTCACTCGTCTACATACATCACATAGGGCAATATGCTTGGCGATGTCTCCCTTCATGTTGTTCCACCAAAATCTGTCCTTCAGATCCATATACATCTTTGTATTTCCCAGATGTATGGAGTATGGAGAGTCATGAGCTTCCTGTAGAATCAGCTTCCTTATCTCTGGGTCGCTGGGCACACACAAACGATCTCCATACCACAAGGTTCCTTGCTCATCCTCGCGAATTTGTTTTTCTCGATTTTCCTTCATATTTTCCTTTATCTCCTCTATCTCCTTGTCTCCTACTTGAGCCTTCCTGATCATGTCTTGTAGCGTTGGTTGGACCTCCATTGCTGCCAAATATCCTTCTGACACTACCTCCAGTCTAAGGTCCTTGAATTGCTTACACAAATCCTCGGGTAATTCCCCAACAATCAATCCATTGGCATAGACCTTCCGGCTTAGAGCATCAGCTACTACATTGGCTTTCCCTGGGTGGTATTGCAAATTCATATCATAATCCTTGATAAGCTCCAACCATCTCCTTTGCCTCATGTTCAGTTCCTTCTATGTAAATATGTACTTCAGGCTCTTGTGGTCGGTGTACACATCGTAGTGTTTTCCCATAAGGTAGCGCCTCCATACTTTGAGCGCATGCACAACCGATGCTAATTCCAAGTCATGCGTGGGATAATTACTCTCATGGTGTTTAAGTTGTCGCGAGGCGTATGACACCACTCTCCCATCTTGCATCAGCACACTTCCAAGTCCCTGTCGAGAAGCATCACAATACACTTGGAAATCCTTCTGAAGATCAGGTAAGCACAGAACAGGTGCGGTCACTAGTCGACGCTTCAGTTCCTGAAAGCTGGCTTAACACGCATCTGTCCACTCAAACTTCCTCTCCTTCTTCAAAAGTTCCATCATCGGCTTGGCAATCTTGGAGAAATTTTCAATGAACCTCCTGTAATATCCAGCAAGTCCCAAAAAGCTCCGAATATCGCCCACATTCTTGGGTGCTTCCCACTCAGTTACTGCAGTCACTTTGCTTGGATCAACAGGGACTCCTTCTCCTGACACCACGTGCCCAAGAAACCCAACAGTGTCAAGCCAGAATTCACACTTGCTGAATTTGGCATACAACTTGTGTTCCCTCAGCTTCTCCATAATCAGTCGCAGATGTCTCTCATGCTCAGCATCATCCTTGGAATATATCAGTATGTCATCGATGAACACAACCACGAACTTGTCCAAGTACTCCATAAACACCTTGTTCATCATGGTCATGAAATATGCCGGAGCATTCGTTAGTCCAAAAGACATAACTGTATACTCATATAAACCATACCTAGTAGTGAAAGTAGTTTTTGGTATGTCCTTCTCCCGGATCTTCAATTGGAAATAGCCCGATTGCAGATCAATTTTTCTAAACACCTTTGCTCCTTCAAGTTGATCAAACAAATCATTTATGTTCGGCAGGGGGTACTTGTTCTTGATGGTCACTTCATTCAGCGAGCGATAGTCCACCACTAACCTCTTGCTGCTGTCCTTCTTCTCCATAAATAGAACAGGTGCACCCCATGACGACGAACTAGGCTGAATAAATCCCTTGTCCAACTGCTCCTTTAGTTGTTTCTTTAATTCCTTCAGCTCATCCACATCCATCTTATATGGTCTCTTTGCTATAGGTCCTGTTCTCGGCATCAGATCGATGAGAAACTCCACATCCCTATCGGGTGGCATCCCTGGTAGCTCTTTCGGAAACACGTCGGGGTACTCCTTAATCACAGGCATAGTATCCATGCTAACCCCCTTAAGAGTATTCATCTTACACCTTCCCGGTCTCACAGCCGACTTGAACCTAATCCTCTTACCATCCGGGGTTTTGAGCGAAACCGCTCGCTGTGCACAATCTATGTGTCCCCCATGCATAGACATCCAATCCATGCTCAATATTACATCTAAACCTTGTGACTCCAATACTACCAGATGTGCAATAAAATTTTGTGTTCCAATCCTCATAGTTAAGTCGCGGCATCCCGCGCTAGCTATCATATCCCCTCCAGGTGAGCTTACTCTAATAGACCCTTTCAGAGACTCCATGGGTAACTTATACTTATCCACAAATGCCCTTGATATAAATGAATGCGATGCACTAGTATCGAAAAGTATAAGTGCAGGGTGAGTGTTGATTGGAAACTTACCAACCACAAGCTCAGGCTCATCTGGGATCTCCTCCACATTCATGTGGTTCACTGTGGCCTTTTGGTTGTTGCCTGGCTTTAGTCCCTTCTTCTTTGGACAGTTGTCACATCCCAAATTTTAGATTTGGTTCTGCATTTCATTCATATCATTGCATCATGCTTTTCCATACAAAACCGTCGATCGAAAAGAATCGGCGAAACGCTATTTTCAAAACCCTTTTTTTCTATTCTTCTACGAGGCTCCCGCGGGAGGCATTAGAAGAACTAGAGTTGCCACCCTTGTAGCCTAGTGGTTTCGCTCAACTATTGACCCTAGATTGTTCCCCTCGAATTTACAAAATCGTAGGAACAAGAATCGCCCGGTTCGGAGCTCGTACGGAAAAGTTATCGCCGTTTTATGAAAAGTTAGAAAAACGGGCCAAAAATCGGGCCGATTTTCCGAGTTCGTTTCCAACTGCGCGCCGAATCAGCGTAGGACCGCGAGAGGGCCCCACTTAAGGGACCCACCGAGCCGCCGCCTGCCGCCTCGATCGCCCCGCACGCGCGCCTCGGGAACCGCACCCCGCCGCCTCGATCGCCACCCAGCCGCACGCCGCCTCCCCCCGTGATCGCCGCCTCCTGGCCGCGAGCCGCCGCCGCCGTCGCCCTTCATCGCCGCCGCCCAGGTACTCGCCGCCGACCCCGCCACCGCGCCGCCGCCTCCTCTCCCCGCCGCCGCCGCTGACTGCCGCCACCCCGCCGCTGCAGCGCCGCCGCCTCGCAGCCGCCACCGCACGCCGCCAGCGCCGCCGCCTCGCTGCTGCCCCGCCGCCGCTGGCCGCTGCTCCGCCGCCACCGCGCGTGCCAGCCGACGCCGCCGCGTCCCGCGCCTGCGCAGCCGCCGCCTCGCCGCCGGCAGCCGCCGCCTGCTGCGCGCGCTGCGCCCGCCTCGGCCGCACCCGCGCCGCACGCCGCCGCCTCGCGTTGTGTGCCGCTGGCCGCAGCCGCTGTTGCGTGACCGTTTTTATCCATCGCGCTGACCGTCTCCTTCCGCGCAGGTAACCGTCGTCGCCGGAACCGATCGCCGCACCGTCCGGAGTTCGTTTCGCCGTTTGTCTCCGGTAAGCCTGCAGCCACCGTTAGATTTCAGATCAGTGGTTCAGATCAGCCGTTGACCGGTCAGACTCAGGCGTTGACTAGTCAGACGCCCAGTCAGCAGACGCGTTAACCAGTCAACAGACACAGTTGACTGGTTATTTTCGTTAATCGTTTTAGTTGACAGATTTCGGTAAAAACTTGTAAATTGCGTAGAAATTAAACCGCTGGGCCAAAAATTGCAAATAAAATATGTGTAGGTTCAGTAAGTCGTGTAGAATCTTGCTGTACCTTTGGTTCAGACTTTTGCAGCAAGATTTAGTACAGTTTAATCAATTAGGTTAATGGCCTTTTCGGAGTAATTAATTCGTAGGAAAAGATCCGTAGCTCCAAAAATCGCGTATGATATGTCCCTGGATTCAGTGGAACGAGGGGAATCTCATCGTGAATTAAAAAGATAGGCTTACAGTAAAAACTTCTACAGAAACTGTCTAGTGGCTTTCTGCAGTGTTTTAATTACTCGGGGAGTTTTATAATTCCTTTTTGAGTAATTCCAGTTGGTACTGTTTCTAATTAGCATTGCCTATGCGGTAGAATTTTCCCAAGATTTTACAAGCAGTATACTACCGGTAGCGAATTATTTGAGTTCTAGCTCTAGTTTTGAGCACTATATTTTGCATAATAGTTTTCCTAGCGCTAAAACTATTTTCCATGCATGCAATCAGTAGTATTATTGCATAGGATATTGTGGTGCAGCTGTAGCACCAATTCACTTGCCTTGCATACCTTCATGCATCATATCTGTTGCATATGCTTGTGAATTGTTTGTTTATGATTGCAATTGTATCGTGTAGATTGTGACGAGTGCAACGCTTGCTCGTGTGTGGATTGTTCTTCCGACCGCTACAACCAAGGCAAGTAGATGCTACTTTGTTCATGATATCGTCCTACTATTTTCAATGCATTGTCGTGTATTTTGTAGATGCATGTGTAGGATGATACTATCGATATGCTATGTCCTATTATGTGGTAGGGTCTTCCTTGTAGATGAACCACCGTTGGTAGATGAGCTTAGCCATGCTATGATGAACGAGGGCTGGGTTACATCACTGAAGCTTGTTTCTAAAAGTATTGGTTTGTGAAAACTAAAACAACTTAATCAATGAATCTCCTGGGTGTGATGGTATTGATAATTTTTGGTGGTTTCATTGCGGAAAGGCACCCAGGTATCGAGAGAAATTGATTGGCTTCTTTATTGTGTAGCTTACGTGTACAACCATGTGCCAATAATGGAATGGGCGGTTGGTTGGACTTAGTAGGTTGTGGTAACTCGAACCCGCGTATCCAGAGATGTAGAACTTTGGTAGGTTGGACCGGTGCGCGTCGGGATTGGGGTGCTACTTTCCGAACAGTCTCTTCTTGGACTTCTCCCTATCATCACCCAAAATGAGAGTGATGGTACGAGCTGGGCTGGCCAAGTCACATGGGTAAAGTGTACTAACCCCTGCAGGGTGTATAATCTAATCGATTAGCCGTGTCCCCGGTTATGGACAACTGAGTTGCTTGATATTGATTCCATGACATGTTTCTCGCTCATTCTAATTTCATAATTGTTTTAATATTGCTGGGTTAACTTAATTGGGATCTTTTCAAAGAAAATCAAAAACTGTTTATGAAAGTAGGACAAAGGTATTTGCAAATGCAAGCCAGACACAGCTCCACTTGCCAAATATGCATGTAGATGTTAGTACTATTGTCTCCATTACTAGCTCTACTTGCCATACATTCCATGTATTGACCCTTCGGGGCTGCTACGTTTCATGTTGCAGGTTATTCCGATTCTGAGTAATCGATTTAGGCCACGGTACTCCACTCGGCACTTGTTCACTTGTGGGCAATTTGAAGAATGGGGGATTTACTTTATTTATGTTGCTACCTGAATAATTTGAGCTAGCCTTGAGCTAAGCTTTTATTGTAATAATGGTACTCTGGATCTTCGTTATTTATGATACACGGATATTTGCTATGTTATTTCATCTTATTCTATTGTGGGCCAATGAACCGATCCAGGGATTGGCATGTCACATAGAAGCCACGGTCTTTTCAGAATCGCGGTGTTACAAGATGGTATCAGAGCCCGTGTGTCGACTGTAGGATCGTGACCTAGGATTGGATTAGGAAGCCATAGATTTATTAAAGCCTATATTAACTTCGTCTTTCATCTTATGCCTTTCACCCTCGTAAATTCTTACCATATGCTATTCTCACACTTTCCTCTTTTACTTGATAGATGGGAGAAGTCAGGACTGAGTATGCAACCATGGAGTCACCAAGGCCCTTTGCAAGGCAGTTAGCACAGCTCTCGCAGTCATTGGGATTGCGACTGCCCATGTTCAAGGGAAGAAGGTTGTACACCTATGGATATGGAGAGGATGCATGGGAGATCACCACCTTCATATTCAGAGATGCCGCCTTGCCAAACCCCGTGCACCTGATCTACACCAAGACATACTGCAACTGGGGACTTGGAATCAACTTGGCCATACATGAAGCCCTATCTCGCCAGTGCCATAATGTCCGACACCTACTACCAGCAGATTCACCCTACCGTGACTATGGGAGGCGTGATGAAGATGGGCACATTGTGGTTACCCCGGGCGACAGGAACAACATGCCGCCCCGTCGGAGGCACATAGAGGACATGGAAAGGGAGAATGGAGCTCTAGCTGAGAAAGTGATGATGATAAAGGAGATTGCAGACTTTGCTAGCAATGGTATGGTGGTCCAAGGACAAGAGATTGACACCCTGCATGAAGTTGTGGGAGTTCTGGAGAATGCCCTGATAGCCAGAGATGCAACCATAGCTCATCTTCATGGTACTGTGCAGGAGAACACCCAGAACATACAACAGTTGCAAGGGACTGTCCAGGAAAGGGATCAAACTATTGAAGCTATGACAGCCCAGATTGCCGCTCTCCAAGCACAGCTGAATCCACCCTCTAATGATGACAATGGAGATGATGGAAACAATGGGGATGATGATGATAGTGGGGACGATGATGATGATGAGGACGAGGATGATGATGATGGAGACGATGATGGTGGAGGAGATGAAGCTGTTGCAGTTGCAGCTGAGAGTGAAGAAGAAGAGGAGGATCCAGAAGAGGTGGAGTTTGAGATTTCAAGTGATGACTCAGGAGAGGTGTACACTCTGCCGCCATGGTTCTACCGCGAGCCGAAGCGTCAACGCATGACCGCAAGGACCTACCGCAACCTCTTCAAGGAGTAGATAGAAGTCCACCAATTAGTCCACGTTAGGCAAATTCGTTAGGATTAGTCTCGATTGTTGTGAAGCTTAGTTCGTGTTAGTTTAAGAGTGATTAGTTGCTTATTTGTGTACTCCAATATCCCAGGAATTATTTGTGCGAATTTTATGAAAGAGTTATGGCAAGTTTGGTTACTATCTGTGTTATTTTCGCTGCAGTTTTTCTGCTGATACAGCAGTACTGTATGATTTTTCATATTTTTCTGGTAACTCGGAAAATCTGAAAAAAATTGGGCTGATGCGAAACTCTCTGTACTATATGTGCAAAAATCAGCTAAATTTTCTGACAAGTTTAAGTCAGGCGGAAAAATTTGCGAACGCTGCTGGACTGTTCTGGCAGATTGCTGTTTTGTTGCTTAGTTGATCAACTGTTTAGTTAACCATTGCCAACTCTTCTAAAACTATTTCAGTAGGTATATACTGCTAGGATAACCCCTGGGATGTTGCTGGATCACTTGTTTGTTGATGTGTTGCTTGCTTGTGATTGTCTGCTATTGTTTGTTGTTGATTGATCATATGCATGGGTAGAATCCTATTATCGTAGTTGATTCTTTCTAAACTTACCTGTGCTAAACCGCAAATGCCTCCCCGCCGTCAGCCCACTGAGTTGGAGCAGCTCATGGCAGCTCAGGCCCAGCTGACCCAAGTGATGACTCAGTTCATGGCAAATCAGAACAACAACAATGGAAACAATCAGCCTCAGGGAGATGCTCTCACCAGATTTCTGAGGCTAAGGCCAGCTAAGTTCTCTACTGCAATGGAACCAATGGTTGCTCTCGACTGGTTGCGTTCAGTCAACAAGGATCTGGTAACTGTTGGATGCACTGATGCTGAGAAGGTGAGGTTTGCCGCTCACCTACTGGAGGGACCAGCCGCTTCTTGGTGGGACACTTTTCAGATCACCCACCCGCTGGATACTGTGACTTGGGCAATGTTTGAGGAAGGTTTCAGGACCAACCACGTGTCTTCAGGATTTCTGAGCCTGAAGAGGAAGGAGTTCCGCAACTTGCGCCAAACCAATTGCACCGTGGCCGAGTACATTGAGGAGTTCAACAACTTGTCCCGTTATGCACCTGAGGATGTTGACACTGATGCAAAAAGGAGGGAGAGATTCCTGGATGGCCTCAGTGATGAGCTTTCAGTACAGCTACTGGTGGTTTATTGTCCCACTTTCCAGGAGCTTATGGACAAGGCCAGGATCTTGGAAGGGAAGCACAAACAGGTGGAAAACCGCAAGAGAAAGAGTAGCAATCACCACTCTGGTTCACATCACAAGTCTCGCACTTCATATGATGGATACTCCAAGCATGGAGGGAGTGACCATGGGAGCCATGACCACCACCATGGAGGCGATGGGCATCGTCATGACAACTATAGGAGCAGCCACCACAGCCACAAGGGAGGACACTCTCACCACTCTAGAGGACACGGTGGACATGACCGCAACCGTGATCGCAGCTTTGTGAAGAAGGATCTGAGTGAGGTGACGTGCTTCAAGTGTAAACAGAAGGGACACTATGCTGACAACTGTCCGGAGAGGAAAGGACTGAAGCCAACCAACAACAAGAAGGCCACAGTGAACCACATGAATGTGGAGGAGATTCCAGATGAGCCTGACCTTGTGATTGGTAAGTTTCCAATCAACACTTACCCTGCACTTATACTTTTCGATACTGGTGCATCGCATTCATTCATATCAAGGGCATTTGTGGATAAGTATAAGTTACCTACGGAGTCTATGAAAAGGTCTATTGGAGTGAGTTCACCTGGAGGAGATATGATAGCTAGCGCGGGATTCCGCGATGTAACTGTGAGGATTGGAACACACAACTTCAGTGCACATTTGGTAGTGTTGGAATCACAGGGATTAGACGTTATTCTGGGTATGGATTGGATGTCCATGCATGGGGGACACATAGATTGTGCACAGCGAGCTGTTTCACTCAAAACCCCGGATGGTAAGAGGATTAGATTCAAGTCGGCTGTACGACCAGGAAGGTGTAAGTTGAATTCTCTTAAGGGGGTTAGTATGGATATTGTGCCAGTGATTAGGGATTACCCCGACGTGTTTCCGGAAGAGCTGCCAGGGATGCCACCTGACAGGGAAGTGGAGTTTCTCATTGACCTGATGCCGGGAACAGGGCCTATTGCAAAGAGACCATATAAGATGGATGTGGATGAGCTGAAGGAATTGAAGAAGCAGCTGAAAGAGCAGTTGGACAAGGGATTCATTCAGCCTAGTTCGTCGTCATGGGGTGCACCTATTCTGTTTGTGGAGGAGAAAGACAGCAGCAAGAGATTAGTGGTGGACTATCGCTCGCTGAATGAAGTAACCATTAAGAACAAGTACCCTCTGCCGAACATAAATGATTTGTTTGATCAACTGGAAGGAGCAAAGGTGTTCAGCAAGATTGATCTGCGATCAGGCTACTTCCAATTGAAGATCCGAGAGGAGGACGTACCAAAAACCGCCTTCACCACTAGGTATGGTTTATATGAGTATATGGTTATGTCTTTTGGACTAACGAATGCCCCGGCATATTTCATGACCATGATGAACAAGGTATTTATGGAGTACTTGGACAAGTTCGTGGTGGTGTTTATTGATGACATACTGATATATTCCAAGGATGATGCTGAGCATGAGAAGCATCTGCGACTGATTATGGAGAAGCTGAGGGAACACAAGCTGTATGCCAAATTCAGCAAGTGTGAATTCTGGCTTAACACCGTTGGGTTTCTTGGACACGTAGTGTCAGGAGAAGGAGTCGCTGTTGATCCAAGCAAAGTGACTGCAGTAACTGAGTGGGAAGCGCCCAAGAACGCAGGTGAGATACGAAGCTTTTTGGGACTTGCTGGATATTACAAGAGGTTCATTGAAAACTTTTCCAAGATTGCCAAGCCGATGACTGAACTTCTGAAGAAGGAGAGGAAGTTTGAATGGTCAGACGTATGTGAAGCCAGCTTTCAGGAACTGAAGCGTCGACTAGTGACCGCGCCTGTTCTGTGTTTACCAGATCTTCAGAAGGATTTCCAAGTGTACTGTGATGCTTCTCGACAGGGACTTGGGAGTGTGCTGATGCAAGATGGGAGAGTAGTGTCATATGCCTCGCGACAACTCAAGCACCATGAGCGGAATTACCCCACACACGACTTGGAGTTAGCGTCAGTGGTTCATGTGCTCAAGGTATGGAGGCATTACTTAATGGGAAAACACTGTGATGTGTACACCGACCACAAGAGCCTGAAGTACATATTTACACAGAAGGAACTGAACATGAGGCAAAGGAGATGGTTGGAGCTTATCAAGGATTATGATATGAATCTACAATACCACCCAGGAAAGGCCAATGTAGTAGCAGATGCTCTGAGACGGAAGGTTTATGCCAATGGATTGATAATTGGTGAATTGCCTGAGGATTTGTGCAAGCAATTCAAGGACCTTAGACTGGAGGTAGTATCTGAAGGATACTTGGCAACAATGGAAGTCCAACCAACACTACAGGACAGGATCATGAAGGCTCAGGTAGGAGACAAGGAAATAGAGGAGATAAAGGAAAAGATGAAGGAGAATCGGGAAAAGGATATTCGTGAGGATGAGCATGGTACCTTGTGGTATGGAGATTGTTTGTGTGTGCCCAGCGACCCGGAGATAAGGGAGTTGATTCTGCAGGAGGCTCATAACTCGTCATACTCCATACATCCGGGCAACACAAAGATGTATATGGATTTGAAGAGCAGATTTTGGTGGAACAACATGAAGGGAGATATCGCCAAGCATATTGCCCTATGTGATGTGTGCAGCCGAGTGAAGGCGGAACACCAGAAGCCAGCAGGACTGCTACAACCATTGCCTGTGCCAGATTGGAAGTGGGATAGAGTGGGAATGGATTTTATCACAGGATTGCCCAGGACCAGGTCAGGATATGACTCCATTTGGGTAGTGGTCGACCGTTTGACCAAGGTAGCCCACTTTATTCCGGTAAAGACAACTTATACGAGTGCAAAGTTGGCCAAGATTTACATGGACAGAATTGTGTGCCTACATGGAGTTCCCAAGAGTATTGTATCTGATAGGGGCACCCAATTTACCTCACACTTCTGGCGCCAGCTGCACGAGTCGCTCGGTACTAGATTGGAGTTTAGCACAGCGTTTCACCCACAGACTGATGGACAGACCGAGAGGGTGAATCGGATTTTGGAGGACATGCTAAGAGCTTGCGCCTTGGCTCATGGCTCTAGTTGGGATGAGAATTTGCCGTATGCGGAGTTTTCCTACAACAACAGCTATCAAACCAGCATCAAGACGTCACCGTTCGATGTGTTGTATGGGAAACGGTGCCGAACACCATTGCTATGGGATGGAGTAGGAGAACGCCAGTTGTTTGGGCCTGATTTGATCAAGGATGCTGAGGAGAAGGTCACCTTGATTAGGGACAGACTGAAGGTAGCACAATCAAGGCAGAAGATCTACGCTGACGCCAAGCACAAGGAAGTGGTGTACGAGATAGGTGATAGAGCATACCTCAGAGTGTCGCCACTTCGTGGAATCAAGAGATTTGGAATTAAGGGTAAGCTGGCACCTCGATTTATTGGACCGTATCGGGTCTTAGCGCGCAAAGGAGAAGTTGCTTATCAGTTGGAGTTGCCAGAGGCTCTGTCCGCTGTTCACAATGTGTTCCACGTGTCCCAGCTGAAGAAGTGCCATCCGGAGATGGTGGATACACCATTGAGAGACACTGTACCGCTAGAGGAGGTTCAGCTTGAGAACGACTTGACCTATGAGGAGAAGCCGGTCAAGATTCTGGAGACAGCGGAGAGGATTACCCGTACCAAGACGATCAGGTTTTGCAAAGTACAGTGGAGCCACCACACTGAAGAGGAAGCCACTTGGGAGCGTGAGGATGACATCCGAGAGGACTACCCACACCTATTTGCTAGCCGCGCCGAATATCGAGGACAAGATTCATCTTAAGGGGGTTAGTCTTGTCACATCCCAAATTTTAGATTTGGTTCTGCATATCATTCATATCATTGCATCATGCTTTTCCATACAAAACCGTCGATCGAAAAGAATCGGCGAAACGCTATTTTCAAAACCCTTTTTTTCTATTCTTCTATGAGGCTCCCGCGGGAGGCATTAGAAGAACTAGAGTTTCCACCCTTGTAGCCTAGTGGTTTCGCTCAACTATTGACCCTAGATTGTTCCCCTCGAATTTACAAAACCGTAGGAACAAGAATCGCCCGGTTCGGAGCTCGTACGAAAAAGTTATCGCCGTTTTATGAAAAGTTAGAAAAACGGGCCGAAAATCGGGCCGATTTTCCGAGTTCGTTTCCAACTGCGCGCCGAATCAGCGTAGGACCGCGAGAGGGCCCCACTTAAGGGACCCACCGAGCCGCCGCCTCGATCGCCCCGCACGCGCGCCTCGGGAACCGCACCCCGCCGCCTCGATCGCCACCCAGCCGCGCGTCGCCTCCCCCCGCGATCGCCGCCTCCTGGCCGCGAGCCGCCGCCGTCGCCCTTCATCGCCGCCACCCAGGTACTCGCCGCCGACCCTGCCACCGCGCCGCCGCCTCCTCTCCCCGCCGCCGCCGCTGCCTGCCGCCACCCCGCCGCTGCAGCGCCGCCGCCTCGCAGCCGCCACCGCACGCCGCTAGCGCCGCCGCCTCGCTGCTGCCCCGCCGACGCCGCCTGCGCCGTCGTGTCCCGCGCCTGCGCAGCCGCCGCCCCGCGCCTCGCCGCCGGCAGCCGCCCGCCGCGCCGCCGCCGCCTGCTGCGCGCGCTGCGCCCGCCTCGGCCGCACCCGCACCCGCGCCGCACGCCGCCGCCTCACGTTGCGTGCCGCTCGCTGCCGCCACCGTTGCGTGACCTTTTTATCCATCGCGCTGACCGTCTCCTTCCACGCAGGTAACCGTCATCGCCGAACCGATTGCCGCACCGTCCGGAGTTCGTTTCGCCGTTTGTCTCCGGTAAGCCTGCAGCCACCGTAAGATTTCAGATCAGTGGTTCAGATTAGCCATTGACCGGTCAGACTCAGGCGTTGACTAGTCAGACGCCCAGTCAGCGCCCAGTCAGCAGACGCGTTGACCAGTCAACAGACACAGTTGACCGGTTATTTTCGTTAATCGTTTTAGTTGACAGATTTCGGTAGAAACTTATAAATTACGTAGAAATTAAACCGCTGGGCCAAAAATTGCAAATAAAATATGTGTAGGTTCAGTAAGTCGTGTAGAATCTTGCTGTACCTTTGGTTCAGACTTTTGCAGCAAGATTTAGTACAGTTTAATCAATTAGGTTAATGGCCTTTTTGGAGTAATTAATTCGTAGGAAAAGATCCGTATCTCCAAACATCGTGTATGATATGTCCCTGGATTCAGTGGAACGAGGGGAATCTCATCGTGAATTAAAAAGATAGGCTTACAGTAAAAACTTCTGCAGAAACTGTCTAGTGGCTTTCTGCAGTGTTTTAATTACTCGGGGAGTTTTATAATTCATTTTTGAGTAATTCCAGTTGGTACTGTTTCTAATTACCATTGACTATACGGTAGAATTTTCCCAAGATTTTACAAACAGTATACTACCGGTAGCGAATTATTTGAGTTCTAGCTCTAGTTTTGAGCACTATATTTTGCATAATAGTTTTCCTAGCGCTAAAACTATTTTCCATGCATGCAATCAGTAGTATTATTGCATAGGATATTGTGGTGCAGCTGTAGAACCAATTCACTTGCCTTGCATACCTTCATGCATCATATTTGTTGCATATGCTTGTGAATTGTTTGTTTATGATTGCAATTGTATCGTGTAGATTGTGACGAGTGCAACGCTTGCTCGTGTGTGGATTGTTCTTCCGACCGCTACAACCAAGGCAAGTAGATGCTACTTTGTTCATGATATCGTCCTACTATTTTCAACGCATTGTCGTGTATTTTGTAGATGCATGTGTAGGATGGTACTATCGCTATGCTATGTCCTATTATGTGGTAGGGCCTTCCTTGTAGATGAACCACCGTTGGTAGATGAGCTTAGCCATGCTATGATGAACAAGGGCTAGGTTACATCACTGAAGCTTGTTTCTAAAAGTATTGGTTTGTGAAAACTAAAACAACTTAATCAATGAATCTCCTGGGTGTGATGGTATTGATAATTTTTGGTGGTTTCATTACGGAAAGGCACCCAGGTATCGAGAGAAATTGATTGGCTTATTTATTGTGTAGCTTACGTGTACAACCATGTGCCAATAATGGAATGGGCGGTTGGTTGGACTTAGTAGGTTGTGGTAACTCGAACCCGCGTATCCAGAGATGTAGAATTTTGGTAGGTTGGACCGGTGCGCGTCGGGATTGGGGTGCTACTTCCCGAACAGTCTCTTCTTGGAATTCTCCCTATCATCACCCAAAATGAGAGTGATGGTACGAGCTGGGCTGGCCAAGTCACATGGGTAAAGTGTACTAACCCCTGCAGGGTGTATAATCTAATCGATTAGCCGTGTCCCCGGTTATGGACAACTGAGTTGCTTGATATTGATTCCATGACATGTTTCTCGCTCATTCTAATTTCATAATTGTTTTAATATTGCTGGGTTAACTTAATTGGGATCTTTTCAAAGAAAATCAAAAACTGTTTATGAAAGTAGGACAAAGGTATTTGCAAATGCAAGCCAGACACAGCTCCACTTGCCAAATATGCATGTAGATATTAGTACTATTGTCTCCATTACTAGCTCTACTTGCCATACATTCCATGTATTGACCCTTCGGGGCTGCTACGTTTCATGTTGCAGGTTATTCCGATTCTGAGTAATCGATTTAGGCCACGGTACTCCACTCGGCACTTGTTCACTTGTGGGCAATTTGAAGAATGGGGGATTTACTTTATTTATGTTGCTACCTGAATAATTTGAGCTAGCCTTGAGCTAAGCTTTTATTGTAATAATGGTACTCTGGATCTTCGTTATTTATGATACACGGATATTTGCTATGTTATTTCATCTTATTCTATTGTGGGCCAATGAACTGATCCAGGGATTGGCATGTCACATAGAAGTCACGGTCTTTTCAGAACCGCGGTGTTACAACAGTTGTCTGCATAATGTCCCTTCTGGCCACACTTGAAGCATGTCACCTCACTCAGGTCCTTCTTCACAAGGTTGCGGTCACGGTTGCGGTCATGTCCACTGTGTCCTCCAGAATGGTGAGTGTGTCCTCCCTTGTGGCTGTGACGGTTGACCTTGTGGCTATCATGGCGATGTACATCGCCTCCATGGTTGTGGCGGTCATGGCTTCCATGTTGCCCATGGTCACTCCCCCATGCTTGGAGTATCCATCATAGGAAGTGCGAGACTTGTGATGAGAGCCAGAGTGGTGATTGCTGCTCTTTCTCTTGCGGTTTTCCACCTGCTTGTGCTTTCCCTCCAAGATTCTGGCCTTGTCCATAAGCTCCTGGAAAGTGGGACAATAAACCACCAGCAGCTGCACTGAAAGCTCATCACTGAGCCATCCAGGAACCTCTCTCTCCTTTTGGCATCAGTGTCAACGTCCTTAGATGCATAACGAGACAGGTTGTTGAACTCCTCAATATACGCATCCACGGTGCGGTTGGTTTGGCGCAGGTTGCGAAATTCCTTCCTCTTCAGGCTCAGAACTCCTGAAGAAACGTGGTTGGTCCTGAAACCTTCCTCAAACATTTCCCAAGTCACAGTGTCTAGAGGGTGGGTGATCTGAAAAGTGTCCCACCATGAAGCGGCTGGTCCCTCCAGTAGGTGAGCGGCAAATCTCACCTTCTTAGCATCTGTGCACCCAACAGTTACCAGATCCTTATTTACTGAATGCAACCAGTCGAGAGCAACCATCGGCTCCGTTGCAGTAGAGAACTTCGCTGGCCTTAGCCTCAGGAACCTTGTAAGTGCATCTCCCTGAGGCTGGTTGTTCTCATTGTTGTTGTTGTTGTTGTTCTGAGCTTCCATGAAGTGGGTCATCACTTGGGTCAGTTGAGCCTGAGCCGCCATGACCTGCTCCAACTCAGTAGGTTGACGGCGGGGAGGCATCTGCGGTTCAGCACAGGTAAGCTTAGAAAGAATTGATTACGAAAATAGGATTCTACCCATGCATTATGATCGAACAACAACAAAGCAATCACAGACAATCTCAAGCAAGCAATGTTGGAGATATGCCCAAGAGGCAATAATAAAGTGGTTATTATCATATCTTCATACTTATGATAAATGTTTACATACCATGCTATAATTGTATTAACCGGAAACATTAATACTTGTGTGATTTGTAAACATAAAAGAGTCCCTAGTAAAGCCTCTTGTTAAACTAGCTTGTTGGTTAATATATGATCATGGTTTCCTGATCATGAACATAGAGATGTTATTAACAACAGGGTCATATCATTAGGAAAATGATGTGATGGACATACTCCTATAGTTAAGCGTAGCATAAAGATCAAGTCATTTAATATAGTTCATTTGCTATAAGCTTTTTGATACATAGTAACCTAATTCCTTCGACCATGAGATCATGTTTATCACCATCACCGGAAGGATGCTTTGATGACATCAAACACCACACCGTAACTGGGTGGTTATAAAGGTGGGATTGAGTGTTCGGAAAGTATGGGTTGAGACACATGGATCAAGAGTGGGATTTGTCCATCCATATGACGGATAGATATACTCTGGGCCCTCTCGGTGGAATGTCATCCAATTGGCTTGCAAGCATGTGACTAGCTCACAAGGGATCACATATCACGGGAACGAGAAAAGAGTACTTATCAGTAACGAGGTTGAACTAGGTATGCAGAGATACCGACGATCAAAAACCTCGGATAAGTAAACTATCGTGAGACAAAGGGAAATTGGTATCGTATGTAAGTGGTTCATTCGATCGCTAAGTAATCGTAGAAATATGTGGGAGCCATATGAATTTCCAGATTCCTCTATTGGTTATTGATCGGAGAAGTGTCTCGGTCATGTCCGCATAATTCACGAACCGTAGGGAGACACACTTAAGGATTCGATGTTGTTGAGTAGTTATGGAATGATGAGTAAGAGACCGAATGTTGTTTGGAGTCTCAGATGGGATCTGGGATATCACGAGGAGATCCGGAATTGTTCGGAGAATAAGATTCATATAAGGAAAGTCCTGTTTCGGAGTTGGGGAATGATTCCGGTGTTTTCATCGGGAATGTTCTAGAAGGTTCCGGAAGGTCCGGCACTCCGGAGGGGAAGGGTACATGAATGTGTCATAACAAGTTGGAATGGTTGCATCATGTACTAGGTGTCATCGCTGAGCAAAATAAAGGGATAAATCAAATCCTAGTTTGAAAA
Organism: Avena sativa; assembly: GCA_916181665.1. NCBI lineage: Eukaryota > Viridiplantae > Streptophyta > Magnoliopsida > Poales > Poaceae > Avena > Avena sativa. The sequence goes on from OV702295.1 coordinate 324,619,773, forward strand.
GTCAAACGCCAATTTGAAAAGTCAAACGACAAGTTTGCTTGGTGGAGGGAGAGTAGGAAACCACTTGGGGAGGAGTTCCTCTCCCTCCACCGCCGGCCTTGGAGGCCGATTTGGGGGAGGACTCCCTCCCCCTTGGCCGGCGCCCTCCACCTATAAAAGGAGGGGCAGGGTTGCCCCTCTAAGCACACACCTCTCTCCTCTAAACCCTAGCCCTAGCCGCCGGCCCTCCTGTAGCCATCGCCGCCCTAGGGTTTGCCCTAGCCGCCGACTTGGGGCTCTCCCCTTGCCCTATCCGTCGGCCTAGCCCTCTCTCCTTGGTGCCTCTAAACCCTAGATCGCCAAGGCCTCTCTCATAGTCCACCATACTCATTCCGGCTTAAGGCGAAGCCCTGCAGATCTCCCCTCTACTTGTGGTACCACGCCGTCGTGCTGCCAGAATCACGAGGAGAGTGCTACAACCTCCGCTTCCTGCTGGAACAAGGGAGAGGAAGGTCTTCATCGAGTACCGAACGTGTGACCGACTACGTAAGCGCTGCTGGAACGCAGCGCTGGAAGGATCGTCTACGCGATCTGGAGATCGGAAGTGTACGACTACATCACCCACGAGAATCTGCTCTCGTTAACCTCTTTGGATCTTCGAGGGTTAGTATTCTATCGACTCGTTGCTACAATCTAGTAGATAGATCTTGGCTTGATCATAGATTAGATCTTGATTGTGTGTTCATGCGGTAGAAATTTTTTGTTTTCCATGCTACGAACCCCTACAAGCAACACATCAGCAAACAAACGATCCAGCAACGTCCCAGGTGTTATCCTAGCAGTATATATCTCTACTGAAATAGTTTTTGGAAGAGTTGGCAACAGTTATCAACACCAATTGGCCAACAAAGCATTAAAAATAGGAATCTGCCAGAACAGTCCAGCAATGTTCACGAAAACTCGTCAGGAATTTTTTGCTGATTTTTGTATATACAGTATAGAGAGTTTCGAACCAATCCTATTTTTTCAGATATTTCTCAGTTACCAATAAAATATGAAAAATCATGAAGTACAGCTGTGTCAGCAGAAAAACTGCATCGGGAAAACTCAGATATCAACCAAACTTGTCATAACTCTTCTATAAAATTTGCACAAATAATCCTGGGACATTGGAGTACACATAGGAGCCACTAAACACTCTTAAACTAAAAGTAATTAAGTTTTACATTGATCGAGACTTAACCTAACGACTTCACCTAACGAAGACTAGTTGGTGGGCATCTATCTACTTCATGAAGAGGTTTCAGTAGGTCCTCGCACTCATGCGTTGGCGCTTCTGTCCATGAACCAACCATGGCGGTGGAGTATACACCTCTCCTGAGTCATCACTTGAAACTTCAAATTCCACCTCTTCTGGATCCTCCTCTTCTTCTTCCTCTGCTGCAGCTGCAACAGCTTCATCTCATCCACCATCATCGTCTCCATCATCATCATCCTCATCCTCATCATCATCATCGTTCCCACTTTCGTCATCATCATCATCATTGTTGCCATCATCTCCATTGTTATCATCAGAGGGTGGATTCAGCTGTGCTTGGAGAGCGGCAATTTGGGCTGCCATATCTTCAATAGTCTGGTCCCTTTCCTGGACGGTACCTTGCAGCTGTTGTATGGCCTAATTGTTTTCCTGCACGGTCCCATTAAGCTGTGCTATGGTTGCATCCCTGCCTATTAGTGCATTTTTTAGAAAATCCACAACTTCATGCAAGGTCTCTATCTCCTGTCCCTGGACCACCATACCATTGCTGGCAAAATCTGCTATCTCCTTTACCATCATCACTTTCTCAGCTAGAGCTCCATTCTCCCTTTCCATATCCTCTATGTGCCTCCAACGGGGCGGCATGTTGTTCCTGTCGCCCGGGGTAACCACAACGTTCCCATTCTCATCACGCCTTCCATAGTCACGGTAGGGTGAATCTTCTGGCAGCAGGTGTCGGACAAGATGGCACTGGCGTGACAGGGCTTCATGCAGGGCCAATTTTATTCCAATTCCCCAGTTGTAATATGTCTTGGTGTAGACTAGATGCACAGGGTTTGGCAAGGCGGCATCCCTGAAGATGAAAGTGGTGATCTCCCAGGCGTCCTCGCCATATCCATGGGTAGTGGCAATCCCAATGACTGCGAGAGCTATGCCAACTGTCTTGTAGAGGGCCTTGGTGATTCCATCGTTGCATACTCAGTCCTGACTTCTCCCATCTATCAATTAAAGAGGAAAGTGTGAGAATAGCATATGGTAAAGATTTACGAGAGTGAAAGGCATAAGATGAAAGAAACAGAGTTAATATAAGCTTTAATAATTATATGGCTTCCTAATCCAAACCTAGGTCACGATCCTACAGTCGACACACGGGCTCTGGTACCATCTGGTAACACTACGGTTCTGAAAAGACTGTAGCTTCTATGTGACATGCCAATCCCTGGATCGGTTCATTGGCCCACAATAGAATAAAGATGAATAACATAGCAAAATATCCGTGCATCATAAATAACAATGATCCAGAGTATCATTATTACAATAAATGCTTAGCCCAAGGCTATCTTAGCTTATTCAAGTAGAAACATAAACAGAATAAATCCTCCATTCTTCAAATTGCCCACAAGTGAACAAGTGACGAGTGGAGTACCGTGGCCTAAATCAATTACTCGAAATTAGAATATCCTGCAACATGAAACGTAGCAGCCCTGAAGGGTCAATACTTGGAATGTATGGCAAGTAGAGCTATTAAAGGATACAATAGAGCTAACATCTACATGCATATTTGGCAAGTGGAGCTGTGGCTAGCTTGTATTTGCAAATACCTTTGTCCTACTTTCATAAACGGTTTTTGATTTTTTTTTTAAAGATCCCAATTAAGTTAACCCATCAACATTAAAGCAATTATGAAATTAGAATGAGCAAGAAACATGTCATGAACTCAATATCAAGCAACTCAGATGTCCATAACCGGGGACACGGCTAATCGATTAGTTTATACACCCTGCAGGGGTTAGTACACTTTACCCATGTGACTTGGCCAGCCCAGCTCGTACCACCACTCTCATATTGGGTGATGATAGGGTGTAGTCCAAGAAGGGACCGTTTGGGAAGTAGCTCCCCAAATCCGACACGCACCGGTTCAACCTACCAAAATTCTACATCTCTGGATACGTGGGTTCGAGTTACCACAACCTACTGAGTCCAACCAACCGCCCATTCCATTATTGGCATATGATTGTACACGTAAGCTACGAAATAAATAAGCCAATCATTTTCTCTTGATACCTGGGTGCCTTTCCGCAATGATACCACCAAAATATATCAATCCCATCACACCTAGGAGATTCATTGATTAAGTTGTTTTTAGTTTTCGCAAACCAACACATTTAGAAACAACTTCAGTGATGTAACCCAACCCTCGTTCATCATAGCATGGCTAAGCACATCTACCAACGGTGGTTCATCTATAGGGAAAACCCTACCACATAATAGGACATAGTATAGTGATAGTAGTATCCTACACATGCATCTACAAAATACACGACAATGCATTGAAAATAGTAGGACTGCATCATGAACAAGGTATCATCTACTTGCCTTGGCTGTAGCGGTCGAATGAACAATCCACACATGAGCAAGCGTTGCACTCGTCACAATCTACACGATACAATTGCAATCACATATACAAACCATACACAATCATATACAAACAATGACAATGCAAGATGCATGCATGACAAGTTGAACATTGCTACAGTAGCATCACATATTCTTATTCAGTATATTTACTCTATGCATGCATGGGAAACATTTTAAGTGCATAGAAAATAAAGAATGCAATTTTAAATGCCCAAACAATAGAGATAGAACCCAAATATTTAGCCACTGCTAATAAACTGTTTGTAAAATCTTGGAAAAATATCCACTGTGTAGGAAACCTAAAATAGAACCAGTACCAGTTGGAATTACTCAAAAAGGTTTTATATAATTCCCTGAGTAATTAAAATACTCCAGTAGGCCTTTGTATAGGTTCTGCAAATTCCAATACCGTAAGTCTACCTTTTTAATTCACTATAAGATTCCTCTTGTTCTACTGATTCCAGAGACATCTTATTTGCAATTTTTGGAGGTACAGAACTTTTTCTATGAATTTAATACTCTAACAAGAGCATTAACTCAATTAATTAACCAAGACAAAACCTTGCTGTAAAAGTATAAAAAAATAGTACATCAATATTCTACGTGAGACACTAATTCCATACATATTTTATTTGAAAATTTTGGCCCAGTAGATTAATTTCTATGAATTTTACAATTTCTAACTAAAATCTGCCAACTAATTCAAATTAAAAATAAACAGTCAACTCTGACCGTTTGACTACGCCTACGTGGCGCTGACGTGGCGCTGACTATTGAACGGTCCATCTGGACCATTGGATACCGATCGAACGGCCGAGGAAGGGTGCGAAGGGGAGCTAACCGGAGCAGTAGGCAGCGACGGCGGCGGTCGGGGTGGTGACGTCGGCGGTCCTCGGCGGTGGCGGAGAGTGGGACGGCGTCGGGAGCGAGGTGGCAGTGTCCCTTGAGGCGGCGGCGCGGGTCGGTGAGTGCGAGGGCGACGACGGCGGCCGGCTGGAGTGGCAGCGACGTCAGTGGCATGGGTGGCAGCGTCGGGGCATGGTCCCGCGGGAGAAAGGAGAGGGAGGCGGTGAGCACGCGGCGGCGGTGACCCTCGCGGGCGAGCGAGGCGAGGGGGGAAGGCGCGCGCAGCGGCGGCGGGAGCTTACCGCGTCAATGGCACGGCGGCGGCGGTGAACTCCGGCGAACAATTCTGCGACGATGGCGGCGCGATAGATGACGAAAGTTGGGGGCTTTCGAAGAGGGGAACAAGTAGATTGATATAGACGAAAAATCCCGAAGAATTTGGTTCGAAAACGACCCGATTCCGGAGGAATCGATGCAGCACACGAGTTGGAGAAGAACGTGCTGACGCGTGGGGCCCATGCGTCAGTGAGGCACGGCGGATGACAGCCTAGGCCCGCTCGTCAGCGGGGCTGGCGGGCGGCGGTGGTTGCTATGCGCCGCGCGGGCGCACGCTGGGCTGCTGCTGCGACTGCTGGCGCGGGTCACGGCTGTCGCGAGGCCTGGCAGGCCCCGGCTGGGCCAGCTGGGCCGCGGGCCAGCTGGCTGCGCCGGCTGCGATTTCTTTTTTTTTTTGATTTTTTTCCTTTTCTTGGTGTATTTCCTTAACTGAATTTTTGACAGAAAACTGTCTACTCTAAGATCAAAATTCAGATTGCCATAACTTTTGCTACGAAGCTTCGATTTGGGCGATTCAAAGTGCTACGGGTTCGTGGTGGAACCCTCTACGCACATGTGACTTCCAAACAACCAAAATATATTGTTTTTAATAGAATCATGGTAAAACTGAGCGTTCAAGTGTAGGTGTCAAAACGCAATTGCAAGTGATTTGTTTGCCAAAACTTTTTCAAACTGAATTTTTGAAATGATGATCATGATGTAATGACATGAATGCTATGCAGTACCAAATCTAAAATTCAAGATGTGACAACAACGCCACCAACCGCGCCTGGCCCACCTGCCAGCATCCCCGACGCGCCTTCCTCCCCAATCATCTGTCCGCCTCCATCGCTCCTCTCCCGATCCCGCAACAGTGTCGCCTCCTCCCTCTCCTTGCCGCGTCGCGCCCACCTACCCAAACCCCGCTCCTCTCCTCGCGATATCCTCTCTGCCGCTCCCTGGTCCCACCCCAACCCCGTCCGCCCACTACATGCGATCCCCTCTCTTGCCCCGCGTCGCTCGCCCTCCGCCGCCAGACACTCCTCTCTCTGCCGCTTCCCCTCGCCACCATCCTATCCTCCATCGCCTACTCCCTACAGGAGCCCTGCCAACGCCCCTCTGTGGCTGCTCGACGAGCTCCCCGCCGTCCTCGACCCCTCTCCCTCCCTGTCAAGGACGACTGACGCCATCAACACCCCGTCAGCCCTCTCCTGCACTACGACCCGTGCCTCCCCGCCCATGAGCGTCGCCCTGGACGCGACCATGCTGTCGGCCTGTGCCCCATCTGCCTCCTCCTCTGCTCGGGTCACGACGCCCTGCGCGGTCTCCATTCATAGTGGCCCGGGGCCCCTCATCCGCCTCGGCCCCTCGATGCCTTGGCGACTGCTGCGCGTCCGTTCGAGCATGTCGCCCTGCTTCGCCTCTCCGGCCCCTGTCGCTGGCCTCCTGCCTCTCTCGTTCGTCATCAGCAGGCAGTATGTGTCGCGCGTACACCATGTATATGTTCTGCATGTGAGTGTTCTACTCATGTTCATCAAAATGTTTTGGCTTCGATGTTGCCAGATGGTGTTACCTACTAGAGTTGTGGTGAGGCTACCATGTTGCAGCGAAATGAATTGAAGGTCAACAAGACTGCAGCAAGATCTTCGAACCCTCTCGGTGGACAAGACCCTCCAGTCGGAAACCATGTTTGCCATCGATGATAAGATCTCCATCGCGGGCTTCAAGTTCCCCCTCGGATGCGCCAAGATTGCCGCACGGATTCCAAAGCTTTGTTTCCAGCGCCCAAAGACCGATCGCGTCGAGCCCAAACCCCATCGAACCCTCGGACCCCAAGATCTTTAATCATATGTGTGACCCTCATTTTGAGACCCCCATTTTTATGAATGATGTAAATTGTTGCATATTAAATTGTCATGATTGTATTCTTAACATGCAGTTTTGGGGGCATTATGCCGATTCACCTCATAACTAAATATGGAGACCATATGCGGGCGAATCTAGTCTAATATTGGTCCCATTTAAATTTGTGTAGCGAACCGGTGATATATTTTGCCTTGTTAAGACAATATTTAAATTACGGGATATCTAAACAACATAAATCACCTAATTAATTGCCGGGACCCTGGTTCCGCTTAATATGGTCTAATTGCATCGCACCTTTGCCATGTCATACATCATGCATGCATCATGCCCTATATTTTGCCATAGTATTAAATAGTGCATCCGGTGTTTCTTCTAGTGCTTTGCTTCTTCACGGATTAGGCCGATGAGTTGATGCGAGTGCCGACCCGATCTTCGGATGAACCTTCGACAATGTTTTACAGGCGAGCATCCTTCCCCCTTTCTACCTATTTTACCTTTATAGTCTTTATTTCCTCCTGTTGATCTATTGCTATATGTGTTGCGATGCTCTATTTTTTGTACCCGTGATATCCCTTGCAGCCATTATATTGCCTTGGACACCTCCTATTACCTGTTGTTTGGTAGATAGTCGGCCTTGCAAGTCGTAGTTGCTTGCTCAGGTATTGTTCGATATTGTCAAGTACCACAGTTGTTGGAGTAATGCCGCATGTTTAATGTTGGAGAGGATTATGGCTTTAATTACAGTTTAATAACTAAAATTGAAGTAGGTAAATAATGCAGAGGCACATGTGGGCAATAGATGTTATTTGGTTTTTAACCATCCACTTGTGTCCCGTAGGATCCCGAGTACTTGATACCTTTTCTTTGAATATTCGCACTATCCGCATGTGGGACCATGAATCCCCCTAACCCTAGCTTGAGTCATATTTAATTCCTTGGGGCCACAAAGTAGTTTGGGGCTTTATTATTATTCTATACTTATACCATGTTTTACCGCCTTATTTACGATTGCGCGTGGAGCGCCTGTACTATTTAGGAACAAATGTGGAATGTTTTCACGGTATCGACAAGCCCATTCACACTTTCGGGTTCCCAGTCGTTTACAGTCATTTGCACAAACCTCTGGGTCCGTCTCGGAGCCGGCCAACTTCGTCACGGGTAGCTTGGTGGGGTGGCCCCCTGAAATCAAATATGAATCTTGCGAATGTTCTGTCGTGATGCCTCGTTGGGTTTTCATTTGGTTTTTTCCGAGGTTGATCGTGCGTGTGTTGCTATTTGTGCCCCCTACAAGGAAAAACTTTCTGAAAGCCGTGTCCGCGGTTATGGACGACTTGGAGCACAGTATCTCAATCATAGACAACTATAACTAAAGTAGTGCTATAAATTTGACTTTATAATGACTAGTAATCAGCTTCACTACAACGGAATGGCTAAATAAAAGTACCAACAACTGCTGGGTTTTGGGTTGCCTCATGCTATATGTATCTGACTAGTAAGTACTACAACTATAACGAAATGGTTAACCAAAATTGCCCACTGCTTATTATATCAGGATGACTCATGCTATCTATATCTGACTAGTAATTGCCGCAACTATAACAAAATGAATAAAACTGCCAACTGTGTGAGTTCCTCGGTTGACTTCCTTGTTTGGTCTCGAGGGGGAAATACCAGGGTGGGTATGCTTGGTGATAGTTTCAGGTTGGGTTCGAATAGGTCTTTCTTATCCCTATCTGATAGCCACCAGTTGAATTGAGTCTCTATAGGTTGTTTAGTGCATGTTGCGCTGCCACTTCAGTCCACCATACCTATGTAGGCGAGGACCGCCAAATTCTAGTCTCGCCGTGTACTGGCCTCAGTACTGACCGCTCTCTTTTCCTTTGCCCTTTGTCGGCACCCCTTTTGTTTAAGCAGGTTTTGAGATCGACGTCGTTAGCAGGGTTACCCTTCCGGCTTGGCCTGGGTAGGGTTATGGACGCCATTGGTTATTCTTCAGGGCTCTTAGCTCAATTTGCATCTTGTCCGTACTCGGACGCTATATCATTTTAAAGGTGATTTGGATCTTTGTATTGTATATCTGTATTCTTGACTCTTTGAGTCATTGTTGTATATATCTGTTCTGTGGGTTCCATCGTGGACTATTGTGTAATGATATTACTTCGTTTTCCACCCGCACGAAAGTGCCTGGAGGGCACCTTTGAATCGTTTCTATGCGGGTTTGGCAGGAATCGCTGAAACTTGCATAGGGTCGATTTGGAAGGTGTTACAACCACTCCCTGAGAATGCATTTCCCATATTGCAGTTTTAATCTTTCTTACACACACGATTACTAATTTCTGCATTAAGTTTTACTTTACGTTACTTTACTATTTCACTCAACCAAAAACCCCAAAACAATTCTACTTTCTTGCACCTTAGAATTATTCCTCAAATACTTCGTTTAGTTTTAGTTAAAAGCATTTTAGTCTTTCGCCTACTGCTCCCTGTGGGATCGATACCTGAACTTCGAAACTAGCTACAAATGATATGTACACTTGCAGTCATCAGCGTGGCATGCACGTCTCAGTTCTGTCCTTGGCAGATTGGGTTTTTCACCATCTAGTGCAGATACTTCTCTGTTTATTCTCGAGAGGCCAAATGTGACTATTTATCTATTAGTTATGTTGATGACATCATTGTTATTAGCTCTACTGCGGCTGCCATTCCCAAGTTGATCTCTGAACTTCGGGCTGATTTCTTTGTGAAGGATCTTGGTGTTCATTATTTTCTGGGCATTGAGGTGGATTCCTCCTTGCCAGGCAGTCTTATTCTTTGACAATGCAAGTATGCTCTTGAGTTACTTGCGCGTGTTGGTATGTTGAAGTGCAGTCCTGCTACCACTCCTATGTCCTCATCTAAGCGTCTATGCAGTGTTGATGGTGATGCTCTTTCTTCTAAGGAGGCTACTCAGTATCACAGTATTGTTGGTAGGTTGCAGTATCTCACCGTGAGATGTCCTGATTTGTCCTTTGTTGTCAACAAGGTGTGTCAGTATATCTCTACGCCTCATACTCCTCATTGGGCTGCTGTTAAATGGATACTTCGCTACATTCAGTTCACAGTTGACAGTGGTCTTCATTTTAGGTCTGCGTCCTCCACTCTTATGTCTGCTTTCTCTGATGTAGATTGGGCTGATAGTATGGATGATAGACGATCCACGTGGGGATATGCTATCTTTTATGGTGGTAATATGATCGCCTGGAGAGCTCGTAAGCAGTCCACAGTTTCACGGTCTAGTACTGAGTCTGAGTATAAAGCTCTGGCTAATGCTACAACGGATCTAATCTGGGTTCAGTCGTTGCTACAGGTGCCTGGTGTTGTACAAGCTTAGTGTTGTGGTGTTATAACATTGGAGCAACCTATCTGTCTGCGAACCCAATATTTCACGCAAGGACAAAGCATATTGAGGTTGATTTCCACTTTGTTCGTGAGTGTGTCTCTCGGAAACAGTTGCAGATTTGGTTCATCTCATCCAAGGATCAAGTGGCTAATATCTTCACCAAACCACTTTCGTTGCCATTGTTTGATCACTGCAGGCGCAATCTCAACCTTGTATTACGGGTTGTGATTAAGGGAGGGTGGTAGAATATGTATGTATAATGGGTTAGATGTGTATTTTTACCTAACCATGTATTTACCACTTGATCTATATATAATGAGAAGAATAGGCCGGTACGTGTTGTGTCGATCCAGCCCACAATCCACTTATTCATCTAGGTTTTCACTAAAGAGAGAAACAACTCCCACAGGCGGTCCCAAAATCCAAACCAGTAGCCAAGTGCGCAATAAAATAGACGGCAACTCAACACTCACATGCTACACAAGAAAGTGATTGGAGTCGAGGACAACAATTCCTCGTCGAATTTTGCTCATCTGGCCCACTCAGTAGTGAAAATCGCCCACCTATCCTTCCTCTCTCTTCACGTATCTCTCCTTTCCTTCCCCCACCTACTATGTGTTGAATAAAAGAGCAATTTACCAAGAAAATTACCCATAATAAACGCTAGATAAAACATGATTAGAATAATAGACAAAATACTAATCATGTGAAATAGCGAAAACATAATAAGACAGGTAACTAAACAGTCTGCAAGACGAGGATCTTGAGATGCGATCAGAACAAGATTAAGAAAGAAAACATACACGGCAGCAGCAGAAGAGGAACCGCTGGTGTTCGCGTTGGCATCGTCGTTAGCCATGTCGTCGAGGAAGAGGGTGCTGATGTCGGGGAAGAAGTCCTCGTTGGGGAAGACGTCGGTGCAATCGCTATCCGAGAGGGAGTCCATGATGAAGCCAGTAGTCGCGCCGATAGCGCTCCCAAAAAACCTTATCGCCCTTCTCCAGTACAGGACTCGGAGCAGCGGGGTCTCGGAGGCCTACTGTCCCGGCTCGCGGTGCACGCCGCAAGACGGGATGGGGAAGATCTAGGTAGCGCAGTGCTCTGGAACTAGAGGCACAAAGGATGTGTGGCAGTGTGTCTGAGAGGAGGCGCGACCTCTCTCTTATATACGTACAGAGGGGAAGGCAGACAGGCTGCGCAGAAGATGAAACGAACCGACAGAAGTTGAAGCGAACAGACGGCAGCCAACCATACAGCCTCCACTCAGTTCGTATTTATTTAGCTCGTATTAAAAGTCCACTCGAGCAAAACGTTTTAGCTTATGTACGACTGTTCATATACCATTCATGCGTGGCAAAATAAAGCTCGGCTCGGCGAGATTCCCGCAACCGGAGGCGCGCGCGTCGTGACGAGGTGTGGCGAGGCGTGGCGAGGCGAGCGAGGAGGAGGAGGAGCGCGCATGTATATGTCTTCTCTTCTCAAGCTCGTACAAGTGGTGGAAAAGCTCACCTTATAAGCTAGTCCAACTTCCACTCAACTAGCAATGTGGGACTAAACATTTGTCCCAGCTCTTGCCTTGCATGAATGGGCCAAATGGGCCTCTAGTATTTCAGGAATTTATTGGCATATAATAAATGGGTTGGGCCTATTTAGGCAAAAATTCCAACAATCCCCCACCAGATCCCGGAGGCACATGAAGTTTGCCTTTGGTTCCAAAACATTGTTTATATACCGGTACTGTAGTGGAGACTGTTAAGTTGAACTTCCACCTAGAGCTTTATGTTATACTAAGCTGCAACTTGTACAGTGGACTATGCCTTAAACTGTAAGTTTGCTGCAAACCTAGCTTCACAAAAAGTCTTGACCGATACTAGGCTACCGTGGGACTTCCCCGCGGGTGGATCTTATACATCATACTCCATGACCTTTCATGAGTTTATTAGAGAGCACCCTACTCTCATAGACTGCGACGTTTTAACAGTCAAACTCATATAGGTGTGTTCTTCAAAAGATGTTCTGTAGGACAACATCTTTACTTAGGATAAGCCACTTAGAACACATTAAGATAATAAATCAACCTGCCGTGCAGAATAGGAAAGTATTGCATCTTTATGGAGTGGTGTTTATTAAAGTAGGAATACTTTCCTCTCATCTAACCAACAGCTTGTCTCCCAATTCTAATTCACGGGATCTCCGATCACATGGAGTGGTTTACCACTGTGGAAAGCTCAAATTGTGGGTCTCATACCCATCTCCTTCGATGCATTTTATATCATGTTGCGTGATAGACCCTTTGTGAAGGGACCTGCCAAGTTTTTAGATGTTTGGATATAATCCAATGCAATAACTCTGGAATTTCTCATTTTCCTGACAGATTTCAGTCTCCACTTCACATGTCTTGATGACTTCATATTATCCTTAGAACTATTTACCTTGAAAATCACAGTTTGATTATCGCAGTTCATAAGAATTGCGGGTATTGGTTTTTCAACCACAGGAAAGTTCATCAAGAGTTCACGAAGCCACTCTGCTTCAACAGTGGCTGTGTCTAATGCTGTGAGTTCTGCTTCCATAGTTGACCTCGTTAAGATGGTCTGCTTGCAAGACTTTCAAGAAACAGCGCCACCAACAAGTGTGAATACATATCCACTCGTGGCCTTTATCTCGTCAGCATCAGATATCCAATTTGAATCACTATAACCCTCTAGTACCTCGGATACCCGGTATAGTGAATGCCATAGCTCGCAGTGCCATTTAGACAGCGCATGACTCTCTCAAGAGCATGTCAGTGATCATCTCCTGGATTTGAAACAAATCGACTGAGTTTGCTTACAGCAAATGCGATGTCAGGCCTCGTGGCACTAGCTAAATACATAAGCGAGCCAATAATTTGAGAGTATCTCAGTTGGTCTCTAGCATTTTCTCGATTCTTTCGAAGCATCACACTAGGATCATACGGTGTAGGAGAAAACTTGACGTCGCTATACCCGAAACGACTCAAGACCTTTTCCACATAGTGGGACTGAAGCAATATAATCCCACTGTCATCATCTCTCAATAGCTTGATGTTCAGGATGACATCAGCTACTCCCAGATCCTTCATCTCAAAGGAACGAGATAAGAAATCTTTGACCTCCTTAATTTCATTAAGATTGGTTCCGAAAATTCGTATGTCATCAACATACAAACAAAGGATGACTCCCTCACCCCCACCATGGCGATGGTACACACATTTATTAGCTTCATTTACAACAAAGCCTGCAGCAGTTAAAGTTCTTTCAAACTTCTCATGCCATTGCTTAGGGGCTTGTTTTAGGACATATAAAGACTTCAACAACTTGCACACCTTTCCTTCTTGACCATTTACCACAAATCCATCTAGCTGGTCCATGTAAATTTCCTCATCCAACTCTCCATTAAGGAAAGCTGTCTTAACGTCCATTTGATGAACGAGAAGACCATGAGAGGCAGCCAATGAGAGTAATACTCGAATGGTGGTCAATCTGGCAACAGGTGAGTAAGTGTCAAAGAAGTCTTCACCTTCTTTTTGAGTATATCCCTTGGCCACAATCCGTGCCTTGTACTTCTCAATAGTACCATCAGGTCTAAGCTTTTTCTTAAACACACACTTGCACCCTACAGGTTTGCACCCATAAGGGTGATCAGTGATCTCCCATGTTCCATTAGCTAAGATGGAATTCATCTCAATATGGACGGCTTCCTTCCAGTAGTCAGCATCAGGAGATGCATATGCTTCTGAAATGGAAGTGGGAGTGTCATCCACAAGGTACACAATGAAATCATCACCAAAATACTTTGTAGTCCTTTGTCTCTTCGTCCTTTTAGGAATTTCATTATCATCCTCCTTAGGACTTTCAGAGTGTTCAATTGGAATGGTAGGTTCAGAGAATGTAGCAAATTCCTGATTAGATGAACTAGGTATCTCTGGATTTGATGAGTTAGGTTTATCCTTCATTGGAAAGATATCCTCAAAGAAAGTCGCATAAGTCGACTCCATGATTGTACCGACATGAATGTCAGGCACTTCAGATTTTACTATCAAGAATCTATAACCAATGCTATGAAAAGCATAGCCTAGAAAAACACAATCAATGGTTTTTGGTCCAAGCTTGCGCTTCTTGGGGATTGGTACATTAACCTTTGCCAAACAACCCCAAGTATGTAAGTAAGAGAGTTTTAATATTTTTTTCTCCCATTCTTCGAATGGAGTTATTTCTTTGTTCTTTGTGGGAACTCGGTTTAGGACATGACATGCAGTCAATAGTGCCTCCCCCCACCATTCCTTAGAAAGACCCGATGTCTCTAACATGGCGTTAACCAAATCTGTTAGAGTACGGTTCTTTCTTTCGGCTACTCCATTTGACTCGGGTGAGTAGGGAGACGTCCTCTCATGAATTATGCCATGTTCCGCACAAAAGAAATCAAACTTGTTGGAAAAATACTCTCCACCACGATCAGACCAAAGCCTCTTAATCTTTTGATCAAGTTGATTTTCTGCCTCAGCTTTATAGATTTTAAAGAAACTCAAAGCCTCATCTTTTGATTTCAGAAGATACACATGACAATATCTCGTAGAGTCATCGATCAAAGTCATGAAATATTTCTTTCCACCTTTTGTCAACACACCATTCATCTCACAAAGATCAGAATGTATGAGCTCTAGTGGTGTTAAATTTCTCACTTATGCAATCATATATGACTTGCGAGGTTGTTTAGCTTGCACGCAGACTTGGCACTTAGATCCCTTAACAGTTGTGAAATCAGGGATTAAATTCATTTTGGCTAGCCGCGTCATACAACCAAAATTAATATGACAAAGACGAGAGTGTCAGACATTTGATTCAAAATTCGTGTAAATATGATTAACAACTTTATTACAAATGTTTGACAGAGATAAGCGGAACAAGACTCCGCACTCATATCCTTTATCAACAAAGGTTCCATACTTCAAAATTAAAAATTTATTGGACTCGAATACAATCTTGTAACCATCTCAACACAGAAGAGATCCGCTAACAAGATTTTTATTTATTGAGGGAACAAGATGCACGTTCTTCAGGCGCATGGTCTTTCCTGAAGTGAACTTCAGATCGACCGTACCAACACCATGAACAGAAGCATGCGAGTT
This sequence comes from Avena sativa, assembly GCA_916181665.1. Lineage (NCBI taxonomy): Eukaryota > Viridiplantae > Streptophyta > Magnoliopsida > Poales > Poaceae > Avena > Avena sativa. Next base: position 324,634,983 of record OV702295.1, read on the forward strand.
GTTCCCCATCAGCATGGTTTGAGTCCCTCTGACCTAATATGAAGAAAACATGGAAATATCAGAACAGACATGTACATTAGCGCCCGTGTCAATCCACCAATCAGGAGAATGACATAATGAAAGAATAGTAGGTAATATACCATACCCAACATCTTTCATCTCAACGTCGCCCATGACAACATTAGCAGTCTTGCTGCCCTTCCCATGTCGGTGCTTGTCAAAGCGGTTGGGACAAGCAGGAGCTCAATGATCAGGATCACCGCACACATGACAAGCACATTTCCTCTCATCAGTCTTCTTGAAGCTGGTAGACTGTGAGGCCTTGTTCTTTCCATCGATCTTTCCTTTGCCGTCAAACTTGCCTTTGTTCTTGAACTTATGAGGCTGGAAGTTCCTTTTCTGTACCAGATTGGCATTAGAACCTCCCTCTATACCTCGAGCACGTGTGTGTTTTGCTCTCGCCTTCTCTTCCACATCAAGAGTCCCAATGAGATCCGTCACGGAGAACTCTTGTCTCTTGTGCTTCATAGAAGTAGCAAAATTCCTCCATGACTGGGGAAGTTTGGCAATAATGCCTCCGGCAACAAACTTGTCCGGTAACACACAAGTGAAGTGCTCAAGCTCCCTGGAAAGTGACTGTATCTCATGAGCCTGCTCCACAATGGGGCGGTCATCAACCATCTTATAGTCATAGAATTGTTCCATGACATACAGTTCACTGCCAGCATCGGAGACTCCAAATTTTCTCTCGAGCGCATCCCACATATCCTTGCCATTGCTAAATGACAGATATGAATCGACAATATTGTCGCCAAGAATGCTGATCAAGGCAGTCTTGAAAGTGGTATCAAGTTTTTGGAACGCCTCTTCCTGAGCGGGATTAAGTTCTCCCTCAGGTGCGCCATAGATGGCGTTATAGCAGCTCATGGTCTTAAACCAGAGCACTGCTCTCGCACGCCATCGATTGTAATTGACACCTTCAAACATAGGTGGCTTCATAGAAGCAACAAAGCCACTTGGGTCAAATTGCCTGAAATAAGGTTTTTGGATTGTTGAATAAAAGAGCAATTTACCAAGAAAATTACCCATAATAAACGCTAGATAAAACATGATTAGAATAATAGACAAAATACTAATCATGTGAAATAGCGAAAACATAATAAGACAGGTAACTAAACAGTCTGCAAGACGAGGATCTTGAGATGCGATCAGAACAAGATTAAGAAAGAAAACATACACGGCAGCAGCAGAAGAGGAACCGCTGGTGTTCGTGTTGGCACCGTTGTTAGCCATGTCGTCGAGGAAGAGGGTGCTGATGTCGGGGAAGAAGTCCTCGTTGGGGAAGACGTCGGTGCAATCGCTATCCGAGAGGGAGTCCATGATGAAGCCAGTAGTCGCGCCGATAGCGCTCCCAAAAAACCTTATCGCCCTTCTCCAGTACAGGACTCGGAGCAGCGGGGTCTCGGAGGCCTACTGTCCCGGCTCGCGGTGCACGCCTCAAGACGGGATGGGGAAGATCTAGGTAGCGCAGTGCTCTGGAACTAGAGGCGCAAAGGATGTGTGGCAGTGCGTCTGAGAGGAGGCGCGACCTCTCTCTTATATAGGCACAGAGGGGAAGGCAGATAGGCCGCGCAGAAGATGAAACGAACGGATAGAAGTTGAAGCGAACAGGCGGCAGCCCACCGGACAGCCTCTACTCAGTTTGTATTTATTTAGCTCGTATTAAAAGTCCACTCGAGCAAAACGTTTCAGCTTCTGTATGACTGTTCGAGGCGAGGCGAGGCGTGGCGAGGCGAGCTAGGAGGAGGAGGAGCGCGCGTGTATATGTATTCTCTTCTCAAGCTCATACAAGTGATGGAAGAGCTCACCTTATAAGCTGGATCAACTTCCACTCAACTAGCAATGTGGGACTAAACATTTGTTCCAGCTCTTGCCTTGCATGAATGGGCTAAATGGGCCTCTGGAATTTCAGAATTTATTGGCATATAATAAATGGGCTGGGCCTATTTAGGCAAAAATTCTAACTCTATGCATGCCATGGCTTCCTCGTCGAATCCTGCCTCGTCCACTTCACCACCACGCTCCTCTTTGTCTACCAAGCCACTCGTGTTGTCGGCCACACTCACCTCCGTCGCTTCCAGGCCCATCACGCCACCCTAGCCTCTCCATGATTGCTATGCTGCCCATGGCGACATGGAAACAAGGAGATCCCCACGGCAAATGCTTCGCCTACATCGGCCCTCCCTCCTCCTTGTCCTCTTCCAAGGGCGGCGAAGACACTATGGGGGACTGCAAGGAGATGGAGCACAACACGCGAACCTATTGCGGTAGTTGACGCTCGGCACAGAGCTCGGTGGCTAGATGGGGCACGCGTCCAGTCCAAGCTTCATGTGGCGGATCAACAACGTGCAGACCTAGGCCAACGCCGCACTCACCGACGCCGACACCTACCTAGACAGCTAGACTCCCTCGCCACCTAAGGTGGCGTGCCGCGCGACGACGTCAAGAGGAGGGTCGCCGCCGTCAAACAGGCATCAGCAATGCCCTCGCCCTCGTCAACTATCTCCAGCCGCCGCGTTCTCCTCCACAATTAGCTAAGCCAATTTTCTTACGTTGCTCCGAATCTATACATAAAAAACATCTAAATACATTCGCTTTAAAAAATTAAAACATCTTATATTTTGAAACAGAGGAGTAGATAGTTATTCGATTCCACGTCACGAAGCTCATCCACGACCTACCGGCATCTGCGGACGCCGTCAACTTGTGCAGGAGCGGTACAGCGCGCAGAGAGAGGCTTGGACCGGCACAGTCATCTCTGCCTCTGTCCATCACGTCCATGGCGTGGCCAGGCTCGGTCCTACCTGTGGCGGAGAGGCGATCTTGAGAAGCCGAGGTCGATCCAGCATTGCATGAACTCGCGGGAGCTCCTCCGTCATGTGCATGCCCATAACTTGCTTCAAGTAGGGATGTAAATGGTATGGATAATTTACGCTCCGAATCCGCATCCGCGTCTATTTTTGAGGATATGGTATGCCTTTTTAGAGGCAAAAATCACTGTTTTGACCTAATTAACGTTTGATCTTACAAATTGACCTACTTTTTCGAAGATATCCTGATCTGACCTGTTTTCATGGCGCTTTACCAGAAGGCGCCATGGTCAGTAGCACGGCGCCCTCCCCAAAAGCGCCATGCCACCATGACGCTCCCTAAGAAAACGCCATGGCCCCGTCCGACGTGGCAGCCGCCGTGGCACAGGCGGGCACGTTTTAATGTTTGGCGCTTTCCGCGGGGGCGCCATGCTACTAGGCATGACGCTTTTGCGGAAAGCGCCATGGTCCTATACCTAGAAAACGGCTCGGGCGCCCTCCCCCCACCCCTCCCAGCGCCATACCCCCCTGCGCCAAACCCTCCCAGCAGACAGACGGCGGCGGTGGCTCCTCCCCCTAATCCCCCTCAAATCCACATGCTCCCCCTCTTATCTGAACTGATTTCTGGTGGAATTTCTTCCTCTCCCCCCACTTGAGGTATTCCCCTTCAATTTTGCTTGTTTTATTGGTTGAAATCATCACATGGTCCTCTTCCTCCTAACCCTAGTTCTTGTGAAATGATGCATGTATTTTGTGCAATGTGTAATTTGTTTGAAGAAACTAGTGTGGTAGAATGATAGTTTGTTAAAGTTAGTTAGTAAATCATTGAAATTGCTTAGTTAGGGTTAGTAGTTTATATTTGACATGTACATATGGGCATATGAATACAAAGATATGGAAAGGTGTGTAGATGATATGAAATGCTTAGTTAGGGTTAGTAGCTTAGTTGAATGGTGTGTTAATATTGTGATTTCTGTAGATGATATGGAATGAATGTATTAATATATGGACTATTGTTGGAATATATGGAAATTGTTGGGCTATTGTTGATATGGAATGCATGGTATATGTCATGAATGTACTCATATATGTATTCATATGTGCATATTGTGGTGTATGGTGTATTCACTTGGATTTTTGCAACCACTTGTAGGATGGAAGGACAATCTATTTTGCATGGGCATTATGATCAACGGCACCGTGGGCGGTACATCGCGGAGAATAAACATGTCTTCAAGTGGTTGCACCTAAGGTCCAAGGAGGTGCATACCAAGAAGATGCCATATGATGAGCGCTACACTCCATATGTTGAGCGGACTGGACTTCTCCCTTTCATCCAACTTGTCTCGCGTTCGACGCCGCATATGAACCCTTGTTTGATCACAACGCTTGTTGATAGATGGAGACCGGAGACACACAGTTTCCACCTCCCATGTGGTGAGATGACGGTCACTCTGCAGGACGTCTCCATGATTTTTGCGCTTCCCATCAAAGGACAGCCCGTGTGTATGAGCTCAGATTCGGGTAAGTGGCGTGAAGTGATGATTGGCTTAATTGGTAAGGCGCCAACGCAAGAGAAGATGTCTGCCGGTGCTACTTACAAATGGATACAACAAAATTTCAGCAAGTGCCCCGAGGACGCCGATGAGGAGGTGATCCAAATGTATGCCCGTGCATACTTATGGTATGCCGTTAGTAGGACATTTTTCTCAGATGGCACTGGAAGGAATGCTTCATTCATGTGGCTCACTCTATTTGCGGAATGGGGCTATATGCACAGCTGGGGTTCGGCGGCACTTGCTTACTTGTATCGACAGGTAATAAACCATATATATTGCATGGTAGTAGTATATATGCTTGATCGACCGGATACTTATGTATGCTTGTTGTATATGCAGCTGGACGAGGCGTGTTGTAGAACTGGAAAAGGAGCAAGTATTGGTGGACCTATGGTGCTACTGACCATATGGTCCTAGTTGCGCATACCAGTTGGTCGACCCATTCCGATGAAGGAAAAACCGTGGGATGATCATGGCAATAGCCGTCTCCGCGCTCCTACATGGGCATACTTGTGGGATAATACCGAAGTATTCCACGATGAATCCGAGGAATGCTACTTGCGTTACACTAACCAAATCGACTTGCTAACCCCGGAGAAGGTAATAATTTGATTGTTCTCAAGAACTCATCTTTTCCACCATATATACTTCGAGTCGACATGCTAATATTGTGTTCCTCGCTCAGGTGGAATGGGAGCCATACGGAACTAGAGGGAATGTGGGTACGGGTGTTTGGTTCCAGGCGGACTTGAATCGCAAATGTATGCAAGAAGCACATCTTTGGAGGATTCGTGCCCCGTTGATTTGTGTCTACGCTGTTGAGTTCCACCTTCCACAACGGGTGATGAGGCAATTTGGATTATTTCAGGAGACCCCGCCGCCATACAAGGACACTAGCATAGCTCTTCACGGGTGAGTGATCCTTATACACCCAGTATCTAATTTTCTTGGGCGTCTCATGATACTTGCTAAGTCGATGAATTTGATTGTAGATTGGACAAGATCAAGCAGAACAGGGAAAAAGATTGGGCTGCATATCATCACAAGTATGTTCAGAAGTTCTATGCAAGGATTGAGGAGATCGAAAACCCGAATGCGGTCTCTCATCCTGAGGCGCCGCATGATGCTGCAGCGTTCAATCGGTACCTTGTGTGGCTTGGGAAGGTGTCTCGCTTGTACCTGCAGTTGGCTTCGTTTGCATCTCATGACATAGTGGAGGATCCTTATCCTGCTTTTGACGATCTGAGCCAGCTAGAGTACAACAGACTTGTCCGAGGCGGCAGGGGTGCAAATTCAGCGGGGGTTGTCCGCTTTGTGGTAAGCATTGTCCAGGGGAGTAAGTATATGCGATTATAGCAACATAAAATTGACTTTTTGTTCTTTTGCTAGCGCGAGGAGATCTCGAAACACGTGGACGAGGCTGAGGAAGCACTTAAACATCCTCCTGGCAAGGAGTCTGAGTCAGCCCTTCGAGCATTTGTGGAGGTATGTGTTCATACCGTTCCTAGTTCTATTGTATTTTTATGGGTGTTGAAATATTCTAACATATTCGTCAATGTCATAGCGTACCAAGCGTTGGGGCCGTGGATTAGGTGTCTTGCTTGGTTGCCTCACCGTCGATGTCGCATCGCCAGTTAGGTCTTCCAGCCTAGAAGATGATGCACAAGATGAACAGGAGGAAGAGGGTGAGTACGAGGAGGAGGAAGTTGGCCATGATGAGGATGAGGAGGAAGATGGTGAGGACGAGGATGAACAGGAGGAGATAGGCATGTCTCAATTACACGACGCCCCGCAGTCTAGTCAACGGTCGCGGGTGAGGAGGAGGAGGCTACCGAGGAATCCATACACACCAAGTGAATGGGAGAACAAGCGTCGGGCACATGTGTCACGCCGTGAGGAGGAGGATGAGGGGGAAGACTCCGATCCTCCACGGAGGGTTAGGAGGCAGGAGGGACGGAGCAAGGCGAATGAGGATCGAGTGGCCAAAAGGGGGAAAGGGAGAAAGTGAACTCGTAGCTTGAACTAGTGCTTGTGGTCATTATGAACTTGTAAGTTAAACTTGTTGTTTGGTGTCGTCGTTTTGAACTTGTTGGTGTGTTGATGTGCTAAAAAAACTGGATGCTTGTTGATGTGCTAAAAAAACTGGATGCTTGTTGATGTGCTAAAAAACTGGATGCTTGTTGATGTTTGATGTTGATGTTTGTATCTGTTGAATGTGCTAAAAACTGAATGTTGATGTTTGGATATGCAAAAAACTGAATGTTGATGTTTGGTGTGTTGATGTGCTAAAAACTGAATGTGCTAAAAAACATGGCGTTTTTTAGAAAAGCGCCATGCAACTGAGCATGGCGCCCTCCAGGAAAACGCCATGCTTCCTAGGATGGCGCTTTTGTCTAGGGCGCCATGCTCCTGACTTAGCCGTTTTTCTGGTCCAGTTTTTCTTCGAGCGCGCGCGGTCACTGTGTCCCAGGGCGCCAGAGCTTGCTCAAAGCGCCATGGTAGCATGGCTCCCTCCAGGAAAACGCCATGCTTCCTAGGATGGCGCTTTTGTCTAGGGCGCCATGCTCCTGACTTAGCCGTTTTTCTGGTCCAGTTTTTCTTCGAGCGCGCGCGGTCACTGTGTCCCAGGGCGCTAGAGCTTGCTCAAAGCGCCATGGTAGCATGGCGCCCTCTAGGAAAACGCCATGCTTCCTAGGATGGCGCTTTTGGCTAGGGCGCCATGCTCCTAACTTAGCCGTTTTTCTGGTCCAGTTTTTCTTCAAGCGCGCGCGGTCACTGTGTCCCAGGGCGCCAGAGCTTGCTCAAAGCGCCATGGTAGCATGGCGCCCTCCGGGAAAACGTTATGCTTCCTAGGATGGCGCTTTTGTCTAGGGTGCCATGCTCCTAACTTAGCCGTTTTTCTGGTCCAGTTTTTCTTCGAGCGCGCGCGGTTACTGTGTCCCAGGGCGCCAGAGCTTGCTCAAAGCGCCATGGTAGCATGGCGCCCTCCAGGAAAACGCCATGGTAGCATGGCGCCCTCCAGGAAAACGCCATGCTTCCTAGGATGGCGCTTTTGGCGAGGGCGCCATGCGCCTGCATTCACATAAGTTGGAGCTAGTTCCTATGCTAGTGGCAATATTCCAGAAATTTTACAGTACACAAGAAACATTATAGGCAAGTGCAGTGAATGTTTATGAAATACATGGCGTTGCGCCCTTAAGGGGTTTTACATACGACAAATTCGGCATGACAATGTTCAAGATAAATTCCACATAGTGGAGTCCATAACATAGATCATAGCATGGTGACAACTCTACTGTGTCGCGCTAGGCTCCTTCCCCTTCGCCTTCCTTTTCCTCTCTTCCTCTGCCTCTTCCTTTTCCCTCAAGTCGCGTGCTAGCTGGACAACAGAGTTGAACTACGCCTCGAATTGGCGTCTACTCTCCTCTTTCTTCTTGATCTCCTCTTCCTCCATTATGAGGCTAGCCTCTTCAGACACCAACTCAAACCGACGATGATTTCTCAAGCTCTTCAAGTACATGTCTCTTTCATGTTTTGCTTATTTTTCCTTCCTCTCACGTTCTTTCTTTGCTTTCTTGATGCTCACCTCACGCAATCTCCTGTTGAAATCTTCTTCCCACCGACGTTCTTCTTCAGCCTCCCTCCTTTCCTCTTCCCTTTTCTTGATCAACTGAGCTACTTCATCTTCCCTCTCCTTCACCCTCCTCAAAGCCTCCGCCCACACTTTGGAGTAGCTTATACCGTTCCCATCATTGTTCTCCTTGGTTGGTTGGGTCGACATACCTATAACAAGAATGCAACCTAATAGTTAGTAAATAGAAATACACTTAAATGCACAATAAAAATTATTAAAATCATCAAGAAAACACATACGGAAATTCTCCTCGAAGATACGTAAACATACTACCGCCACGACCTCTACCGCCGCCACGACCTCTACCACCACGACCTCTACCACCATCACCACCTCCTTGGCTTGTGTTTGTACCACCATCACCACCTCCTTGGCTTGTGTTTGTACCACCATCAACACCTCCTTGGCTTGTGCTGCCAATAGGGGTGTTGGCCTCCTTTGATTTTCTCCTTTTGCTACATGATGTTTTATTATGGCCCTCAGCATTGCATTCTCCACAACGGGTTTTGTCACGAGGCTCCGCGAAATACTCGCTCCCCCATTCCCGTCGGTATCCACCAGCCCAATCGTCCATGTCACCTCGGAAACGTTTGGTTTGTCTTTTTCCCCGACCAACAACCTTCGTTGACGGATCAGGCCAAAGTTGGACACCATGATATTCTGGCCACTGAGATTGGTCAAGGTAAGGCTGAAATCTACCCGCCCATGTGTTCTTCACCGCTTGGATGGAATGCTCATCCAACCTAACCGTATCCGGGTGATTAAGACCCACCATTCGTTCAGATGCCGCCTTCATCACGTGTGAGCAAGGGAGATGGTACAATGTCGGCCTCTCGCAGGAGCAATAACCATTGCGTAGCCACACCTTATAGGACAATCCCCCATGTTGCACACCTTCCCTTGTGCTGCCTCCATGCTCATTCACTTGGTAAATCATTTCTTGGTTGTCGAAACATTCAACCGTTTGTGTATCCCCTTTCTTTGATTGATATTCCAGCCAATTATCAACCAATGGTGGGTACTCATACTTCTTTTTTTTCTTGTTATCCCCAGCGATTTGCTTATCCGTTTCATCACTATACTTTAGAAAGTATTCATTCAACTTCTGAAATGTGTACTCCACTATAGCAGTCACAGGCAATTGACGTACACCATTAAGTACTTTATTGAAGCATTCAGCCATGTTACTGGTGGAATCACCGTATCTCTTGCCGCCATAATCATAAGCCCTTGCCCACTTTGTCCGTTCATTAAGATGCCTTCTGAGAAACTCTTTCCCACCATCATCTGTGAGACAATACAATCTATCATATAGTTTTTAAAAATGTCGAGCGGTGAAGGCAAGACAACAATCTTGTAGATCGTCGGCACGTTCCTTGTTGCCACAAGCTCTATAGAAGTTGGACACAAAATGCCTCATGCACCATCGATGGTGGATACGAGCACACCCAGGAATGTCCTTCTCGTCTGCATTTAGTATTCCTTGATGGCGATCCGAGATGATGCAAACCTCTCTATCAGGTTCTATAACCTTGGTCCTCAATATATGGAAAAACCACTCCCAGTTGTCGTTGTTCTCCACCAAAACCAAGGCAAAAGCCAAAGGTAAAACCCGGTTGTTTGCGTCGTGGCATATGGCAGTTAATAGTGTGCCCTTGAACTTGCCGGTCAAAAATGTGCCATCCACGGACATAACAGGCCGACAATGTTTGAATCCCCTGATGCATGGTCCAAATGTCCAAAATGCACGGCCAAATACCCGGACAGTGGCACCATTGTACAACCTAGTCACCGACCCAAGAGGCTCCACCACATAATACATTCCTGGGTTCCTTGCGGCCATTGCTCCCAACAACCTAGGGAGGAGGTTGTATGCTTCTTCCCAATCACCATACAACATCTTAAATGCGGCTTGTTTGGCCTTCCACGCCTTACCATACTTCACTTTATAACCAAATACTTCTTTAACCAAATCTATGACACCCTTAATAGTATATGTTGGGAGAGACCTTATGTTATTTGCAACTCTATACGCGATGAAATCGGAGGTCAGCTGCCGATGGTCCTTCTTCACAACTTTGGCATCCTTGATAAACTTGTCATCACACATATGAATGGACTGACAACTTACAATGATCCATTGTGGCCCTCCCCTCAGTGGTCGTACGCGAACAACCCATGGACATCCTTGCTTCTCACACTTGACTGTGTAACGCACCTTAGTGTCCGAGTGAGCCACCTTGTACGGTCGGTGGTACTTCACCGCGTAGTCCTTGATCCACATCTGAAATTCCAACAAACTATCAAACTTCACCCCGGAATTTATCCCGTATTTTTTCGGCTTCAGGTCCTTTTTAGAAGGTGCTCGTGCCTCGAGCACTCGATTAATTCCACCGTCCACTTGGGCCTCATCCGCAAGACTAACATCACGGAACAATGAAGGTCGATGATCTCGACCTACTACTTTTTTGTGAGCTTCGGCGAATTTAACCGTTAGACCATCCTCATCCACATCTTCATCCGGTCCTTCATCCTCGGAGTCCGATGCATGACACCTCAAATAAGGGAGATCATGGTCCATGTCCTCCTCATGGCAATTTGCCTCCACATCTCCTACTTCATTGTCACGAAGCCCATACTCAACCTCATCACCCTCAAAGTCATCATCCTCCATTTGAGGTGCTTCATAGTTGTCATTGCAAAAAGGGCTCATGGAAGGTTGCCTCGTTGTTGTATCATCGTAGGTTGGCTCTACGCGAACCGGGCTCAATGGAGGTTGGATCATTGTTGTGTCATAAACATGTGGCTCACCTCGAGCCGGGCTCATGGAAACATGACGGTTCAAGTCAATGTGCAACCGAGCCGCAACCTTTCTTGTGGCAAATATTTCGAGAGACTTATCTTCAGATTCCGCCACCATCTCCTTATACACACTCCAATTCAACTCGGAGTTGATAGGCATTATCTTCAATCTATTGTGATGGCCAAACCCGGCGTTATACCTTCCAACCAACTCATACACATCACTAGGTTCCATCCATTTCAAATCATTCCTCACTCTTTCCACAACCTCGGCATATGTAGGACTTGTGCCAAACACCATGACTACCTCCTCCGGGTCACACTCGGTATTGCCTTTCAAGAATACGGCCTTGTCCACATGATGAACATTAACGATTCTTGCCATCTAAAAAACAATGACACCAACCATTACGCATCAAAGACAACTATATTACCACCACCAACCGTAGCTACCAACTAAAACAAGTCATGCCACTTATACAAATCCTAGCCATAAACTACCAATCTAATAACTAGAAGCAACAACATCAAGCCAAGATATAGCTAGGGTTAGGGTTAGGGTTAGGGTTCTACATTCTTTACCAACATAGAACCAAATTTCACAAATCTATTTGGACAAAACCAAGGGGTTAGGGGGAGATTACCTCTTGAAGCAAGGGGAAGTCCAAATCCACGGAGAAAAGCAACCGATTCGAAGGGATTCGAGTAGGGGAAGAACTTGGGGCGAGAGAGAGAGAGGGGAGAGCTGGGAGAAATGAAGAGGTATGGCCTGGGAGGGCGCCCGAGCCGTTTTCTAGGTATAGGACCATGGCGCTTTCCGCAAAAGCGTCATGCCTAGTAGCATGGCGCCCCCGCGGAAAGCGCCAAACATTAAAACGGGCCCGCCTGTGCCACGGCGGCCGCCACGTCGGACGGGGCCATGACGTTTTCTTAGGGAGCATCATGGTGGCATGGCGCTTTTGGGGAGGGCGCCGTGCTACTGACCATGGCGCCTTCTGGTAAAGCGTCATGAAAACAGGTCAGATCAGGATATCTTCGAAAAAGTAGGTCAATTTGTGAGATCAAACGTTAATTAGGTCAAAACAGTGATTTTTGCCCTTTTTAGATATCCGGCGGATATGGATACGGATGCGAATATTTATCGAGCGGATATCCGACGAATATGGCAGTGGATATGGTATTAATGATATCCGACGGATAAGGATAATTTGACATTTTATGCGGATTATCCGAGGTATTCAAATAGGATAATCCGATATATTTAGCACAACCACAATATCTAGACAATCAAATTAATTTATTGGCTAGCTATACATGCTACATATGCATGTTATACTATGCTATTATCAATCTTGCACTTTTATACTGCTGATATCTAGTCTTGCACGCTTTCTTGTCATTTTTTTGTATAAAGTAAATAATATTTTATTTTTCCATGTGTATTTGTTCAATTATACTTTTCTGATCCGAGTCCGCTCCGAATCCGCTCCATATCCGTAATCGGCATCCGGCTATATCCGCTCCGATCCAAATCCGCCAAAAAAGTAGGATAAAGGATATGGTAATAGCAATATCCGATCCAATCCAATCCGTTTACATCCCTAGCTTCAAGTAATGCGAGAGCACAAAGATGGAAGAGATAAAGTATTGGGGCCATCTCTACCGGGATTACCGGTGTGGACTGAGTTTTAGTGACTTGGTACTTTCAAGTCTGGTCGTGACTTTGTTAACATCCACCATCCATCTCAAATTCAATGTACCAGATTCTTTCAGATTTTAAACTAAATAATTAAAACTACTCAAAAACTTGAAAATTTTTACTCATGCATGTTTTTGATTTGTAATCTGGTGAAGTTTCGTTCCATTTGGATTAAAGGTTTGTGATTAAATAGGTATTTGTTTAAACTACTATTCAAAAACGTAAAAAACTATTTAATCACAAACTAGTTATCCAAACAGGATAAAACATTAACAGATTTCACAATAAGACATTTACACTTTATTAGATTTTAAAAAAATCAATATAGTTTTAGGTTAGTTTAAAATCTTAATTAATCTACTCCCTTCTTTTTAAATAGATGTCGCAAATTTGTAATGCTCTAAGATTGTGCAATTCAGCATCCAAAGTAATAGTGAATGACACTCATCGCCTTAACTCCCTCAAATCAAACCCAAATCGTATCCATATATAACCCTCTATTTTTTTTGGCCCTGTTGCAGTCAACGATATTTTTTTTTAGGAAACGTCCTAGAAAACGCACTAAACACATAGAAGAAGAGGCCGACGGCCGATACAATGCCATTGAAGGCTACAACACCACTCACCCAACACGATACAAAGCCAAGCGGCTCACAACGCGACTCCAACCAACGACCCGACGATAACGACTTGCCTTGCCCAACATCCTTCTGAGGACGGAGAGGAGATGACGCACAGAGCTACAAGACCACATCACGGTCCAAGCAAATACCACCAAAGCGCGACAACGACTCCGAGGCAAACCGGATCAACGCATCTTCCCCCGCGAGCCTAAGAGATGGCGAGTGGAAGACGGGATCCGGCCGGACTCGGTGAAGACCCCGACTAAGTTGCATCCGCCATGCCGTACATGGTGCCCTGGAAGCCCACGCCCCGGGCAGCAGCGAACACCCAACGCCTCCCACATCACCCAACCTCGCATCGGCCTCTTCCTGATAGCCAAGATGACATCTTCAAGAAGATAAACGACGCTGTGGCGCCGCTGCCATCTGGTCCGACGAACCTGACCTAGGGTTTCCCCTGGCACAGGAGAAGAGGAAGGCACGGTTGGGACCAAAAACCACGCCTCCAAGAAGGAAGCGGCACCCGCAGGCGTCGCCGTGGTCCGCCTCGAAATACACTGAGCCGAGCTTTCGCCCTGGTCCTTCACCATGAACCCGAGCCAGATCGGAGACGGGGATGCAGCTGTGCGCCGCCTTGAGCCACCACCAGAGAGGCAAGATGCAGCACTGGTCACACTGTCGAAGAAGAAGGGCGCTGGTCGCCATCGGCCTCGCCATCCGCTGACATGGGCTCGGGGGAGGAGGCCTCCCATGTCGACCGACCACCACAGCTACCGTGCCCACACAGCGCGCCCGAGCCGAAGCTTCCCGCGCCGCCAAGCCCTCCCGAGTCTGCGGCCCGCACAGGCCCGCAAAAGCCCAGATCGAGCCCGGCCACCCACGCCATGCGCGACCACGGCCACGGGAAGCTCCCCACGCGCCGCAGCCACCACCAAGTGCCCTGCGCCCTCCCTGCGCCGCCCCCCGCCGTCGTGCCGCCGAGCACCGCCGCCGCCACCTAGGCCGACCACCCGACAAGGAGGCACCGCGGGGGAGAAGGAGAGACCTCGCCCCCGTCGTCGGCGGCGCGGGCTTTGCCCGGCCGCGTCCTCCGACAGAGGCAGGGGGAAGAGGAGGTGGCCTTCCCCCGGCGGCTAGGGCTTGGCCCTCCGGTGCCGCCCGAGCGGGGGCGACACGGGAGGAGGAGCGGGGAAGGGCAAGCTCTAAAGTTTCGAAACTATCGAGTACATAAACGATTATGTATATTGTGTACAAATTTGTCTTCCCCTAATAGTTAGCGACACCTATTATTTTCCAGCCTTTGCTACATTTCGCTTGTCATTTGAAATTGCAGCTGGCTCTTGCGAAGACATGAATGACTGCATAGTAGTAAATATTTGCAATTCTAAAACACAATAAAATGTAAAAATGTAGAGGTAGGCAGAAGAATTAATGGCAGTAGTCAAGACGGTGGGCCCACCCCTCTGTCCTTCCCCATCCATCCCAGTGCGAACAGAAGAGAGGAGAAAGAAACGCCACTAGTGACCGAAGAGACAAGAGCAGAGCAGAGCAACGGAGGGAGCGGCCATGGCCATGGCGCTCGTCCTCGCCGTTTTCCCCCTCGCGTCCCTGCTCCTCTCCGCCGCCGTCGCGCCCGCGCTGGCTCAAACCTGTGAGTATCCAATCACTGCTACCTTCTCTCTTCCCTCCCCCCTCGCTCGCTCCTATAGATAGATAGATCCATGTCTCCTGCTTGTGACCGGCTCGGAATCGAGATGTTTTTCTCTCGTCTGTAAGGTCCCGATTGGTATTACCTGGCATGATAGTCTCTCTGCAAAGGGCGCACAGGAATCACAAAGACCATGTCATTTTGCTTCACAACGACCAGCATAAAAGCAACAAAACTTTGACTCTTTGTTCCCGGCCCTCTTTGATATATGCTGGTTCTGCTGTAGCTAGTGGTCGACCAACTATCAAGTGTCACCGTGCTGTGCTTTAGCTGCACCTGCATACCCAGAGACAGTAGTATAAAATTTGAAAGGGAGGGATTTGGTAATAGTATTTCAGACTTGTATGCATCCCCAACATCTAATTGTCCTAAGTGGCTCTAGAATCTAGATGTCAACCTAATCATGTTCCCCAATATATGTTATTAACATCAACTATTCCCATTTCCTGCAGCGTTATGCCCCGACGGCTGGCAGATCACTCCGGACCATGCCAAATGTTTCAGGCACATATCGAACTCCCTTTCCTGGGATGGATCCGAAGCCCTCTGCCGCAACTTCAGTGCCCACCTGGCCACGCTATCATCAGCTCAGGACCTAAACTTTGCAAAGTCTCTCTGTGGAGCCGCCTCCTCAGGGTGCTGGGTCGGAGGGCGTCGCTACAACACCAGCAGTGTCATGGGCTGGAAATGGTCCGATGGTTCTTCTTATTGGAACGGGACCCTCTTTCCTGGCGAGCCGTCACGTGCCAACTGCAGCGGTGTGCGGTGCGGTCTGGCCACCAGCGGCGATATGTGCACTTTGGTGACCAGTAAGCACGCCGCGCTTGCTGGGAAGAAGTGTGGCGAGTCCCATGGACTAATCTGCATGATCAATCATGGTGAGTCTTCTTTTGGTTATACTGTTGTCGTAGTTTGTTTTCAAGGTATGCAAATATAGTTGCACTAACAGTCTGACACCAACTGCTTTCTATCAGAGGATAGATGCTACCACGATCACTGCCACAAGGAGTATTTCATAGTCCTCATTGTTGTGAGCGGCTTGATTCTCTCAACCACTCTGGCTGTCGTGGTCTGGCTGCTTGTTTACAGGCGAAGCAAGAAAAGGAAAAGATCACGTGAAGCTTCCGGTACTTCAGCCACCGCACTAGTGCCACCGCTTTGGAAAGTGTTCACCAGTGAAGAACTTCGATCAATCACGAAGAACTTCAGTGAGGGAAACCGGCTTCCTGGAAATGCAAAGACAGGTGGCACCTACAGTGGGATCTTGCCAGATGGATCCAAAGTAGCAATTAAGAGATTGAAGAGATCCAGCCTACAGAGAAAAAAGGATTTCTACTCTGAGATTAGCAGAGTCGCAAAGCTTTATCACCCTAATTTAGTGGCTGTAAAAGGGTGTTGTTATGATCATGGTGATCGCTTTATTGTCTATGAGTTTGTGGCCAATGGGCCATTGGACGTGTGGCTGCATCATATTCCCAGAGGAGGGCGGAGCCTTGATTGGGCAACTAGAATGAGAGTTGCCACAACACTTGCTCAGGGGATTGCGTAAGTCATCCTAGCCACATGTATAAATATTAATTTCTTATCTGTTCCACTCTTGAGAACACTTTTCTTACTGGAGTAATAATTGATAAAGCATCAAGCTCGTATGGTCTAAGCTGCAATTATTTTTGTTCATTCAGATTCTTCTTTCATAATACCGATGCATGTCTGTTGTGCTTGCCGAACTAGGCTTAGCTAAAAGGGGACACCGACTGTCAATGTCTGAAATTTACATGGAAACAGCATAAACTTGCTTTGTGTATGGACTGGTGCATGCAGAATAGACATAATCTTCTCATATAATAGCCCACGCTGATTTAAAAATCGGGTTATTAAAACTCTTAGTTGGCTTACCATTTCAGATAACTTATTTCTGTTACATGATATGTCATATGGATTCCAAACGAGATATGAGCAGCTTCAATGTATGTATTCATCAATTGCAGCTCAAGAGAAATGATCGTATCTGTGGTTCCATGTTATGTGGCCCGCATCAGTGCAAATGTTCTATGGGTGTAAACTACTTGGTGCCCTTATGTTTTAGATAGATAGGTTATAGACTGTAATAATTGCAGAAGCCAACACGTCTCCACTCTTCTACGATTGCAAGTGCCTGATTCGCTACCATTAATTATTACATACTTACCGGTGCTGTTTTTTATCCAGATTTTTGCATGACAAAGTGAAGCCCCAAGTTGTCCACCGTGATATCCGTGCAAGCAATGTGCTTCTTGACGAGGAATTCGGTTCCCATCTGATGGGCGTTGGCCTGTCCAAGTTTGTGCCATGGGAAGTAATGCACGAGCGGACTGTCAAGGCTGCCACATATGGATACCTTGCTCCTGAGTTCATCTACAGGAATGAGCTGACAACAAAGAGCGACGTCTACAGCTTTGGCGTGCTGCTTCTAGAAATCATCAGCGGTCGCCGGCCAGCACAGTCTGTTGAATCTGTTGGGTGGCAGACCATATTTGAATGGGCTACGCCTCTAGTCCAATCACACCGGCATCTAGAGCTGCTAGACCCGCTCATCAACGACTTACCGGAGATAGGGGTGATCCAGAAAGTCGTCGACCTTGTCTACGCCTGCACCCAGCATGTCCCCTCGGTGCGGCCAAGGATGTCTCATGTTGTCCACCAACTACAGCAGCTTGAACTGAAGTCAGCAGCATCCGAGCAACTAAGAAGTGGGACCAGCACCAGCGCGACATCTCCAATGCTACCATTGGAGGTACGAACACCTCGCTGAAACCATCCGCCATCAGAAGTCGAGAACCACTGCTGTTCTTCTCACCATCAGCTGTTAGTAACACATTCCTTGAAGGGTAGAGTGACCCAAGAGCCTCCTGTAACTGTAAGCGTGACGACTTCCTTTTGGGCAAGCACTTACAGAGAGAATTAGATTCCTGGAGGCCTAAGCTTTGTAGTATCTTTATATGTTCTTGACATCATCATCCCCTAGACATTTGTACCTCAGCTGATTTCTGCTTTAGATCTCAATATGTCAGTTAGTGAGCAGAATTGTTCAATGTCTGTACTATGTCAAAGCTGCTTATCTACGTATTCATCTGAATTTTTGATCTCAATAGTTCATGATATCTCCTTTCTCAGCAAGGCGCTGATCTTCATATTTATAGTTTACCAAAGAAATGTGTCGAGATCATTGGACTTGAGATCTGTTTATTAACTAACTAGTGGAGTAGAGGAGGTTCTTGAGCTGCACAGCACAGTTTTACTGGAGCTAAAGAGTGGGCTTTCGCCTTAGCCTGTTGAAGGTAGGTTTCAGTTGGGCTGGCTGGCGCTGGGTTCAAATGGCAGCAGCAGCAGCAGCAGCTTCTTGATCTGTGTGCTACTGGCACCAGCACTGCTGGTCACCGCCACTGTGGTGCTGGGTGGCTTGCTAGCCCTCGGCTTCTTGGCTTTGGGGACTTCCAGTCGCTCCAGAATCCTCAAAGTTTTCTTGTCCAGTGGCTTCACCGGAGATGGCTTCACTGGAGGCTTGGCAACGACCTGGAAGAAGTGGCGGGGGCGCAGAAGTTGTCGTCGATGATGATGAGCTTCTCCCACTCCACAGAGATGATGGGGATATTTCTCCATGGACTGCCTCTTGGCTTTGGGAGCTTCCAGTTGCTCCAGAATCCTTGAAATTTTTCATCCAGCCAATGGCTTCACCGGAGATGGCAGGACGGCGACCAGAGGCTTGGCGATGGCCTGGAAGAAGTGGCAGGGGTGCAAAAGTCGTCGACGTTGATGATGATGAGCTTCTCCCACTCCTCGGAGATGCTGGGGAGACGCCTTCTCCTTGGGCTGGCTTGGGAGCTTCTTCTCCTTGGGTTAACTCAGGAGGTCGAAATGATGATGTATGTGGCGTATAGTCATTCTCTCTAGCCTTGTCCTTTTGGCTCATAAACATGTTTTCCCTGTGACCCTACAATGCTGGTATTTGTGATTCACCGAGCATATAGCTAGCATTCTTCTCAGCGTAGCAATCGACCTTCAAAATGACATCACAGTACAGTGCAGTTTCTGATCCACCAGATCACCTCTCGAATAGTCAAATACGAAAAGAACTGTCTGTTTCGCATAGCGAAATGGTGAGTAAAAGCATGCTAAGAATAATTTCTTACTTCTTTAGTAGATAGATACCAGTACATTGTGTCACATGTTAAGTTTCAGTACTTGCATCAGGAAATTAGGGAGGCTGCTAGGACTACGGACATGGAGCAAACCAGGGCTGAAACGAAAGTGAGGCTAGATACGAATCCTGCATGCACTCCGTCTCCACAGGGTACACGCCACTCGAGTTTCTCCACAGGCGCGGCGTCGAGATTCTTCAAGGCCCATATGCAGGAATCAGGATGGGTGTCCTTTTTCCTGTAACGGAGGAGCAGGTCTGGGCTGCCAAACTCAACCGCCGTGTAACCGCTGGAATTGAGAGGCTGCAAATAAATACGGAAGTCAGTAGTCCGCTAGGAGTTTCTCCCAAAGTGCTATGGAAGTTGCTTAGACCAAATATACATATGTGAAATTGATCATATAGACATGGTATATCAAACATGATGATGAGTACTAATTCTCTTCTTCTTAATGAGTTCTAATTCTCATGATGATGATGAGTACTAATTTGCTCATATAGACATGGTATATGAAATTGATCATATAGACATGGTATAGAGATTTGCCCCCGTTTCAAAAAACATAAAAATAGGACTAGAATATAGAATATCAAACATGATGATGAGTACTAATTTGCTAAGAGTGGGTTTACGGAGTAGCCTGCCACTGAGTTATACCATAAACATAATGATAAAGCAGTAAATAAGTAAGAGCCTCATTTTTCTTACAAACACTGCAATTGTTTATGCTAAATCTACATATGAGAAGTTGACAATGATAAGACCTAAAAAGGGACTAGATATATGAGAAGTTTACATCCATCCACTTTCCAGAACAAATGAGAAGCACAAGATAAATAACCCGTGTCATTTTTTCATAACACCATGTGCGTTTCAGGCATGCCTGCAGCAAGGTAGAACATGGAAATGGAGGGTACATTCAGTAGCCAGTGGCACAGATTTAGCTTTCTTCAATATTCCCTTTGTTATTACATAAGATACCCACCAGTTTTTCCAGCACATTTCAGAACATTTTAGGTGCAAGATTTCATTACATATCTAAAGTTAGCGTTTCCTAGGAAATTAAATCAAACACACTCCGACAACTTTCATTTTCACCATAAGCATGCAGACTCTTGTTTCGCTCAATCTGTTGATACAAAACTTTGTGAAATTCCTAAAATTAAGATCATGTGAAATTTAGGTAACCAGGGATCCAGTATGGGAAAATCTTGAACCCAACCTACAGAGATGGAAGCTTAAACACACAAATATATGATGCAAAGTGATTAAACACAGAAATATACGATGAACAGAAATTTCAGTTTGTCAGATGTAGTCCATCTCCCATACTGTTCACTAGCTTCAGTATCCTTCTCGACTATTTTAGAAAACCTTTAATGGTAGGATGCTCAAGAGTTGATCCATAACATTACCATAAATAAAAGGATACATGATATGTGACATAAAGCGAAAGAAGAAATTCCACTTTTCATCCTCGAACTTTTCTAGAAGTCCACTTTTAGTCCTAAAATTTTTGTTTGGTCCAAAACAGACCTTGAACTTTCTAAATCGATCACTACCGTAGTTTATTTATTTTGTGTCAACGAGAACCCCCGGTTGCTAAAAACCGCCGACTACCAATCAAATCGTGACCGAACTAGGTCAATGTTACCCAACGCCCCCACCCAATATCTCACAAGCCCAAGAAAAATATATGAACCCGCCTCTGACTGCTCTGGTGATCTCGTCTCAACTTTCTCCCATGGGAGTCACGACGAGATGGAAGAGAATGCTGAACATTAAGAGCAGTCCCGGTTAGATTATCAGTCAGCAGTTTTTAGCAACCGGGTGTTCACCACACCACAAAATCAGGAAAACTGTAATGATGATCAATTTAGAAAGTTTAAGGTTTGTTTTGGACCAAACAAAAGTTATAGGACTAAAAGTGAACTGTTGACAAAGTTGGAGGACTAAAATTGGACTTTCTTCGAAGAAAGTACACTTTTCATCCTCGAACTTCTCTACACGTTCGAAACTAAACAGAAATTACTAAATTTGCAAGATTTTTTGCTGATCTTCATTCAATATTTATTAGTTGCATGTTCTGCAAAAAATCATGCTAAGCATGTACTATTTTCCATTTTTTGCATCAACTCGCTAACCTGACCTAGAATATGTGATCCCTATATTATCAGGATGCATTGTTTGATGCCCAACAGGGGCAATAATATGCATGTAACCACCAAATCTTTGTCGAATATTTCAAAGATTCACATAACTCATTATCTCCAATTCAGAACTAATGATTCCCATATAAGAAGCATGTGTATCGACAGACCGCACAAACCAAATTAATCAAGTTGACAGTTTGTTACCGCACATGGTTTTTTTCAAACCTAGAAACTTACCGGATATCTAGCATGGAGAGGAAGTTCTACTACAAGATTACAGTCCATTGATGTGCTTGGCTTGAGATCAAAATGAATCTCAACAGCTGACCTGTTGGACAGAGCTGACGGCAGTTCAAGGTTTGTGTCTCCAAAAACAGAAACATCGAGGAAAACTGCAAGACAAAAAAGTAAATTAACATAATGTAAAAGAGTAGTGATGTAGTTAACTGGCCAGCTCAGAGTCCGGTTTCACCTTTCCGCTCAACTAAATGCTGTAGCTCAAATGGGTCAGCAAATACCCCACTCGGGAGCTTTTCAATTATTGCCAGGTTGGCATCATAGCGATCAAGGAATTTTACCGCATCATCTTTGCAGTTACCAAATTTCACAGAATAGACTAATCGGCGGTGGGAACCTTCACCAACTAGTTGCCGATGCACTTCTGAAAGCGCAGGCACATCAAGGTCATCATCAAGTCCTTTACACAAGTCAGCAGTATCAGGTACTTCAGTTAAGTCACGATGTTGAACAAGCTGTCCCGTCAAGGCGTCGAGATATGGACCAGCAACGTAAGTCCTAGAGCAAGGCATACAATCAACATATTTCTGGATGTTAACTACCTGTTCAGAACCGGAATTAAAACTTGTCAGCAAAGTATCAAACAAACTGGAACGGAAGCACACCAAAATACAAAGTAGCACCTAAATGTATGGCATATCCTAATGCAAACAGTTTTGCGTAAAAGAAGTGAAAATCAAGGTACAGTGAGTTAATTACCACCAGAACACTGAGCTCACAGGCAGCAAACCTAGTCTAACATAGGATGGCTGCACAAAATCCTACCAAGTTTTGTGAATACGGAAATTACAAGATGACAAACAGGCTAGCAGAAGAACGGGGTCGCTATGGATTAATGTAGCAGTAACCTTACCCGTGATTTTTCTGCATTCTATCTGAATTACCCATAACATGGAAGCAACGACAGCTACGAACTCTTTTTTAACCGAAAAAACAGTAAAATATCCCACGGAAAGAAATCCAGTCCACCCACACGCACCTGCTCAGACACTGAAGACGCGGAGACCCAAGCGGCCGCGAAAAACACCATGGCGAGCAAGCACGGCCGGATCCTCACGGCCATGGCTTCCAACAGCGGCGCGCCCGGTCTCCACTCGTCACTTCGCCGTCGTTTGGCTGGTCGGCAGTGGAGCCACGCAGCGCCGGTCTGTGTAGTCGCTCCCCGTGGTCACCGGCGAGATGCGCCGCCCGTCGAAGTCCGTGGTCGCCGGAGTGACTGCCCGTGGTCGGGGATTTGATTTGATCGATCGACTGGGACATTGGGTTGGTTGTCTTGGTTCCGTCCAGACAGGCAGAGAGAATCTTGAGAGAATTTACAAGTATGCCACAGGGAGTATTTACTGTACATCTAGTTTTTTTTGCGCCGGGGTGTGTGTGGGTGGTGGCCTATTTAGTATATTTGATTTTGACTCTTATTTTATGCCAATAAGCGATTACGGTATATTTTGGATAATGATTTCATTCTGGTGAACATACTTATCCTATGATAAGTACAGTAATATTGAATCACTGACAAATACAAAAACGGACAACTAAAAGAAAATATCTAGTAGTAATAAGATCAAGAAAAATAGCATGTGTATTTCGTCTCACTTGTTAAGTGTGGGCTTCGGGTTTGGATCCTTAGTGAATAGTGTGAAGAAAAACGGAGTGGATATGAAGGCATGATGACAAATAATCAAGTTTGTGCTAGAATATCACTAGCGTGAACGACAAACTGGTACACCTTGGATTTTAGAAGATACTCCCTTTGTTTGAGATTATAAGTCATGTGCAGATAACTAGGTTGTAAATTTGATCAACAAAATATAAATAGTATATCACAAAAATTATCCCATCAGAAACTTTAGATGTTATACTTTCTAATGGTATAATTTTTAGGCTATGTAACTTAGATTTTATTGGTCAAATTAACAATCTAGCTATACATGTAGGCCATATAATCTCAAACAGATGGAGTATTAACTACAAATTGTTTTCTTTCCCGTCTCCCCGAAAATGAAAAGAAAGTTGAATAGAACATTGATAAATATAATGCGCATGACAACAGGAACATTATTGAAAATTTTAGAGGGACGAAGAGAATTAGCTTCTTATTGAGATACTCTGGGTCTGACCCGTGTATAAAGAGGTATAGTTTGTTTGGGTCACTCATTAGAGATTGGGATGGCCTATCATTTGAATGGATTGGTGGCTGAAAGCTTAGGCAGCATATGGATATGGCCCACAGGTATGTATTTCAAAGAAATGTCAAATCATAGGGAGAGTATCCGTTGTTTTTCCCCATATACACCATGTTGGATCAAAGAATTCCTTAGAAACAAGTAGTCTAAAAAAATTCCCATGTGCTGATACTGAAAGATTTTTATTAAAATTATGCATAATGTTGCAAATATGGATCCATGAAATTAAATATTTTTAAGTATATAAAATGGGAAGAAGCAAGCAGGTGCTCATGATATAATTAGCCTGAGAACCCATCTCATACATCAATCCATCGTCGTCCAGCCCGGTTAGGATACCTGGCTTTCACCCAGGCGACCCGGGTTCAAATCCCGGCGATGGAGCTTTTTGCATTATTTTTTCTTCCCTTGTCTAGCGCTATGTCCTCCCTGTATTTATTTTTTGTATTTTTTCCAGATTATTATATGGTTATATGTATTTCATTGTTGATGTTCTGGGGAAATCCCGGAGATGGAGTTTTTTTGGATTATTTTTCTTCCTTTGTCCAGCGACCAGCGTTATGTCCTCTCTTTTTTTTCTGTCTCTTTCCCATATTATTATATGATTATATGTATTTCATTGTCGATGTTCTGGGAAAATATATCAACAAAACCGTGAACAGCAGAACCTACAATAAACTATGAATGATTAGTGTACACATGGAGCGCTTCACTGGCATATGCAAGATAGAAGCATGCAAAAATGCCACATTCTCTGAATTAGGACTCCCTATATGTGTTACATGGGAATATCTAAAAAGTAAAAACAGAACTATATACTGTACAAGTACTCCCTCCAGGAAATATTACAGTAAAAACACTTCGAGATCTAGTGAGCCAAATGATGGCGATTTCATGTTGCCACAACAAAGTGAACATGGATATGAGCAGAGTACTAGTTCTTCAGTTATTCAGGGCCTAGTGCAAGTTCCTCACTCCAGCAGCAGCTGTTCTAACTCATCAAAGCCCTCGTTTTCATCATGGAATTCTTCCGATTCATCGTCCCCAACCACCGCCAGTTCATCATGGGGAGATACACCGGTTTTCTGGTAGAACTCTTCCTTCTGGGCATCCCCCTCTTTGATGATTTCCTCTACCTTGTCATCCAGCAGTTTGTCATTCTGAAGCATGTGCTTGACATCTTCCACATCAACACTTTGGCTTGCCTCTGTCAAGGCAAAAAGAAGGGCGGAAGGATAGTGGTATGGTTTATGATAAATTAAAGGCTAATAAAATTCCAGATAATATAAAAAAGATGACAGCAACAGATAAGAACCTGTGAACGCTAATTCTTTGGCTTTAGCGTAGTCCATTGACAATTTCTTGATGTTATCAAGTTCAAGCTCTACACCCTACCGATGCAGATTGATGTGTCAGTAACAGAAAAGAGTATTGAGTATTATCGCTAATAACATAGGAATTCTTTATTCATATCATTAACCGGAATGGTTACAGCATGCGCCAACCACTAACATTGGCAGAACAGAGGTGGATAGGTACGGTAGGGAAGTGAAACAAAATAAATGATAACATTAACCCTAGGTGGCAATGCCCCAAATTGTGTTAAATGAGACTAAAATGAGGGCAGAAAAGGAAATACAAGCAATGATATATGTAAAGCGACTAAACTTACCAAGTCTGTGTGTGTATAACTCCCAATTTGAGTATATGCAAATAACCTGCATAAACATAATATTCAGAATATTAGCAAGTAAGTAATGTGTTCTTGTTTGCACAGAGATAATATAGCGAAAGAATAGCTTGTGTTTATGCAGCTAGAAAACACAAATGCTAATGATGAAGATCATACATATGTAGAGAAGAAAATCCACGTACTTGTCACAGGCAAATTTCACCCGTTTGTTCTGGAATACATTCAATTCATCAACCTGCTTGGCCCCATGGTCACCAAGCAAATTGATGAACCCAAACAAAAACATGCCTTTATCTAGCATCGTTTTGACAAGTGCTGGTACGAGACTGAGTCCACTCTGCTTAGCCACAACGACAAAGTCTTTGAGCTTCCTAGATTCCTCTGTTGCAATCATATGTTCAGTGCATAAATCTTCAAACTCCAGTAATTCTTAAGTTAGTGACCAAATATATTACCTTACCAAGAGACAGATAAATTTTAAAGTGTGGCTTGTATGGTTGGCACTTATAAAGACAGTAAAGGCAGTAAAGCCCAGCCAACCTCCGAAATAGAGAACTTTGGGAAGTCATATGGCCTATATACACAAGAAAGGGAAAATGCTTCAGCAATGTGGCAAAAAAGATAATCTGTGGGTGAAAAACCAATTTCTAGGAAACCATAGCCTACCGATACAATGAAGAAAGAGTGACTGCATGAAAACACCCGAGTTGGTCTTCGGTCTGCCTTCATAGATATAAGAGAACTTCTTGCCCATCCACACTCTCTTGAAATCGGTGAATGACGTGCAATTTTCCTACCAAATAGAGCAAGGATGCTACTTATTTAACATGAATATTTACATGAAACAGCTAGACGAACTGCATGAAAGGCAAAAGTTACCTTGGCATAATCATCTAGCAGCTGGTCAATATCCAACTTGAAAGGAGCAAGATCCATACTACAGCTTAGGCCAAACGTCGATCTGAATCCATAGAAAGCTATTCACTTCAACAACAAAGAACAAAATATGTAATATTCCGAAATAGGCATTGTCTATCAGCGAATACCGCAACAAGAAATAAAGAGCCTAAATCATGCAGCTATCTTTCTGCAGTACGATTGTTCTACCTATCAGGATATTTCAGCTTGATTTTCTAGCCTACCTTGTGTTCTCTACCTACTGCCACTACATCACCTTCTTATCAATTTGGCGGCATCATCCACTCCTTTTTTGCAATCTGGTGGATTTAAAAAAAAACACTTAGTTACTTTTACCTTTCAGTGTAGCAATTAAGTTAAAGACATCTTTATGAGCAGTAACAGAGGCAATATACTAGAAGCTAGTAAGCAGTGGCGGAGCAAGCCACGGGCCAACAACTAAGTGCTTGCATTATTGCATACTACCTTAAAAAAAATTCATGTTGAAGCATAAAAATGGCTCGATTGCACAATGAATGCAGACTTTGAACTCAACGTTTAGTGAATGTAGATCGAAGGTTCTATTCGGGTGAACCTGTCAGCAGTTGTTTCAGTTTGTGGAGTTGCTTCATTTTTTTGTGAAATTTGTTCAGACCGAAAGCTGGTGACGGGTGCTGACACTGATGGATAAAAATACATTCATTCCATTTTGAAATTGATGAGAAAAATGTAGCGATTCAAGAGTTCAATTCAAATCTTCAAGACATGGAAGTTACAAAAGGAAAAAAAGAAAGATATGGATGCAAATTAGAAATTACTTTAGGGCTTGGTCGGTCTTCGGCGAGCAGCGGGACTAGAAGGGGAACCAGGGAGAATATGCTGCCCTGCTGCGTTCAGGTTCCGGCGCGTAGACGGAGAACCAGTGTGGCGGCGCAGTCGCAGCTAGCAGACTAGCAGTCGGCAGAGGCGGCAGACGGCATGGCTGGAGCGGAGAGGCGACACGGACCAGAGGAGGAGGAGAGAACTACGCGGCTGTGAGCGCGCACAGCAGAGACCGGGGGCGATGGACGGGGCGGCGGAAGGGAGCGGCGAGCCCGTGCCTGCATCCTGCAGATCGGGGCGTACCTAGAGAAAGAGAGCTCTAAAGAGAGACGATTTGCAGGTCAAAAACACCGTGTTTCTAGGCAAATATTTTTGGATTTTTGGCGAAGCATGTTACTGAAGGGCTAGTCAGTCCAAGAGAGCCTCCGAGGGCTAGTTAGTCCAAAAAAAGCCCTCGCCCTAAAAACAGAACCAGGACCCAGTCTGGCCTGACGTTGACTGATTAGATCGTGTCGCCAGGCAAGTGCGGGTCCACCGTATCCGTATTTTCTTCTTCTAACTGCAGGTATCGTATCGATCGCACGTACTGCTGACTACCGGCCAGGTTATCCACAGAAACTTATCTTCGTGCTGACGTGGGCAGTGAGCCGTGGCTAAAATATAACGTACTCTCGTATATGGGCAGTGGTAGTATAAAGACTATACACGTATTTAGTGTCACGAAAGGAAAAAAGTCATCAATAGGCCTCTCGTGATGATATTTTTAAAACTAGATCATGTATATATATGTTTCGACCAACTTTTATTTGAAAAACAACTTTTTTCGAAAAACAAGACTTAACAAATACGTGAGAGAAGAGTTTATTTAAAATACAACTTAGCTCATACGTGGAACCAATAATATCGTCAAAAAAATACAACTTACACATATGTGAAGAAACAACTTGTTATTTTTTTTGATAGCCTCACCATTAGATACAACTCTACCGCAATCAACGTGGATGTGGCCGACGCCACGAGCATGACGTGAGGTGCAAGGCGAGATGCAAAAAACCTAAGAGGATGTCACTTTGAGACCGGCGATTCCCAGATGAATGGGTGCCCAAGCAACAATTTACTTAAGCCCAGTAGATATGCAACTTTGTTTATTCCATCTACAATTTAGAAAATAATAATAGATATACAACTTAGCACCAGTGGGTATACACATTACCAATAATATGCATGTGCAACTTAGCGTAGTATGTATACAACTTAGCATCGGTAGCTATATAACTTAGCATCATAGATATACAACTTGCCACTCTGGTGTAGAGGTGCGAACTTTAAAGATGGAGTATGCAACTTAGCAATAGGCGCATATAACTTAACAATAGTGGGTATGCAACTTAGCAATGTCTAGAAAAGCAATTTATTGTATGCAAAAAATAACTTAGCAAGATGATCAAGAAACTAAAAAATGAGAATCAAGTAGTCGAACTATTAAAATATGAAAAATCAACTAAGCAAGATTTAGAACCAACTTAAGCATGATAGACAAGCAACTAAAAAAATAAAAATAAAATCACGTATTCAAACATTAAAAAGCAACTAAGTAGAATTTAGACCCAACTTAAACATGCTGCAGTAACAACTTAGTCATGATGCATGATCAAGCAACTAAAATGATGGAAACAATTTAAATATGCTTAATAAAATAACTTAATCAAAACCAACATACAACCGAGGGGATGATAAAAAACAACTTAGTTTAAAATCGTCAGTGTACAACTTAAATTTCACGAAAAACAACTTAGTGAGATGGCAAGAAGCAACTTAATAAAATCACTATACTACTTGAGGGCATTTAATTATAAGTTAAAACTTAGACTAAAATGATGGAAACAACTTAAATATGCTGAATAAAACAACTTAGTTGTAATGAGTATACTTAAAGCAACTTAGTTTAAAATCAATAAATGTACAACTTAATTTTCATGAAAAATAACTAAGTGAGATGGCAAAAAGCATATACTAGTGGCATTGCTTGTAAGTCAAATTAAGCATACCGGAAAAAAAGAAAATTAATATGATGCTAGGACCATTGCTTGCAATCAACTTAGTTTACATGACTCAAATAGGACCAAATAGATACAGGATGCTTCACTCTGCTTTCAGATACACTAGAAAAGTTGTTGTACAGAAACTATGTAGACTGTTGGCACAAGACCCATAGACAAACACTTAGGCAGTGACTTAAATCTGTAAATGATTGTGGTGATGTATTCGTATTTGTGATTACAGTAACTTAAACTCTTAAGCAGTGACATAAATCTGACTTAGTTAAGGATAGGTCAAAAACTACCTATCGCTTCAGCAACTATGTCTCGGTGATGTATAGCAATCAATGGATACGTCTCGGTTTGCTCTGTTCGCGCCGTCGTTGGACGTCCTGGCCGTGCGTGCCGGCGGCAAGCAAGCACACCCCACATACACAGGCATCAAATCACACACGTCACGCCTCGCCCGCAGGTCGCACCACACGTACGTCAGTTGGACACGCCGCCGCCGCCGGCGTCTGCCAGATTGGAGCACCAAGTCCAGGAGACCTCGTCGAGCGCATCGAGCACCAGATGTGCTCCTCATGCTCCTAGCAGCGGTGATGGAGAGGGCTCCAGGCCTCGGTGGCTCGCACTCTTGGACAAGCGGCTAGCACAAGGTGCCACAGCTCGTGCTCCTGCAGGTAGGCGAGCTAGGGGCGCCGGAGCTCGTGCTCCTGGACGAGGGCGGGAGGTAGCTAGCAGACGATCTCAGGGCGCCAGAGCTCGAGCTCCTGGACGAGGAGGAGCAACAGACCCTTGGGGTGTGCTAGATCTGCGAGCCGATGGCGAGCACCTATGCAATGGCAGTTGGAATCACGCGGGGTGGCGGTGATGCAGTCGTAGAAGATGCAGGGGAGCCCAGGGTCGCCTTCCATGGCGGTTACGGTGGCCGGAATCAATGACGAGGGCGGTGGGTTGGATTGGGGAATTTTCTCGCGAAGCGGTTGGAGAGGGCAGGATGCACGTGTGAGGCTGTCGGGACAGGGACGCGCTATCCGCGTGTGGTCGAGTCGATCCGATGACCAGCAAGCGAGGGCTCGGAAGAGCAAGCTGGCCTCCGAGCACTTATTAGCAATTGGGGCAATTGGGCTGAGAAAATACGTGGGGTCTAGAGCTGTGTCTCAAATGGTTTAAAAACTCGGTGATTCATATTTTTGGACGGGTCTTATGGTTATCAAAAAATATTTCTTCTATTTTGCTGCTTTTAATATCAAGGATAGATCATATATTAGATTTTGGAAAGATAAGTGGCTTGGCCAAACTACTCTTCGTGAACAATATCCGTCTCTATATTCGATCGTTAGACACAAAGGGGATACAATTTCCATAGTGATGAGAAATAACCCTCCTAATGAGTCTTTCAGAAGAAGTCACGTTGGTTCTCGACTGGTATCGATCTATTACTACGATTATCCACGGTACAGTTATCGGACGATACTGACGTGTTCAAATGGAAATTGCTAGAAAGTGGTAAATTTTCTGTTGCCTCATTATATAGAGCATTGGTTCAACCTGATATCCTGAGCTAATAGTAAAATTTAGAAACTGAAATTACCCTTTAAGACGAAGATATTTGCATGGTATCTATGTAAAGGTGTAATTCTTACGAGAAATAATCTTACAAAGAGGAATTTATATGAAAGTACATAATGCGTTTTTGTCATCACAATAAGACAATTCGTCATTTATTCTTCCATTGCAAACTTATTCGCTCTATATGGTCATTCATCCAAATAACTTCTGGTTTACTTTTCCATGTCCAGTAACCAATGTTTTTGGTAATTGGTTGCATGAAATTGTTGATAAATATAGAAATTTGTTTAGGATAGGAGCTTTGCCATTATATGGTCGCTATGGCTTTATAAAATGACAAAAATTTTAATAACATTGTGTCTTCTTCTCTGTATGTTATTTATCGAGCCACGGTAATCATCCGATCATGGACTATTCTCCAACATATAGAGTTTTGCAACTTATTTGTGGAGGAATGTACGCGATTGGAGAATACAGCGAGGGATATTTTCTTCTGACATGGATGACCGCGTGATTTGAGAATTTATCTATCTTACTTTGAAGTCAATTATTTTGATCATGCTATTTTGTAATGATTGTCTATCTTTTTACTCCCTAGTTATGTCGTTCGTGTGTGCATTCTAGTTATGTAGAGGCCAGATGTAAACATTACTTATGATAATAAAACAATAATTTTTCAAAAAGAAAAAACTAGAGAAAAAGAGAGAGTGATCTACCTTTCAGGCTCCGTATGTACCAAGAGTATATCCAAGGCCCGCCCAAAAACATACCCACCCGCTAAAACCTTCTGTTTTCGGATGCGGGAGGCAGAAGACAACCCTACAGCATATATATGTGATAATAGCGTGTGCTGTAAAAATAATCATCTTGGGGTAAATTGCGGTATCACGCGTAAAATATTTGGTGCGCCGGTTTCTGAAAAAGTCGAGCAAATGTGTCAAGATCTAACTACCGCTCTAAAATATCCACGCGCACGACCGCTCACGTCCACTCCATTCCTCGACTTCTTTCGGCTATCAGCCGCACAGAATTCCCGTCATTGCCACTTCCCGCCGCTATTTTGCCACTGCCGCTCATCCACATGCATGTCTGGTAGCCGCCGCCGCGGCGGTAAATCGCGATGCCACCCGTCGCTGGTGAGCTCTAGTGAGCATCGAGAGCCCGACACCCGTCAAGCAACTCGACTCATACGGGTGTTTGACTAATTTACTGCAAGGTATGACTTGGATTTGGCATAATCCTTGAAGCCGTGGCTAATTATGAAATTTGGATTTGGCATGCTTTCTTCGGGATGCCACTCATGACATAGATTGAATGGGTGAAAGTCCACCGGTCGAGTTTATAGCAAACAGCCACACATACAACTACGGGTACTACCTTACTGACGACATCTACCCAAGGTGGAAAACATTTGTGAAGCCCATACACAAACCGCAAGGTAAGAAAAACTTAGTTTTAATAATACACAAGCGAGGGCTAGAAAAGATGTGCAAAGAGCATTTGAGATTTTGCAAGTCCAATTTGCTATTAAGAGAGGACTGACTAGATTTTGTGATTAATGTTTTTGGTAATTGGTTGCATGAAATTGTTGATAAGTACAGAAATTTGTTTAGGATGGGAGCTTTGCCATTATATGGTCGCTATGGCTTTATAAAAATGACAAAAAATTTAATAACATTGTGTCTTCTCCTTCGTATGTTATTTATCGAGCCACGGCTATCATTCGATCATGGACTATTTTCCAACGTGTGGAGTTTTGCAACTTATTTGTGGAGGGATGTACGCGATTGAAGAATATGGCGAGGGATATTTTCTTCCGACATGGATGACCGCATCATTTGAGAATTTATCTATCTTAGTTTGAAGTCAATTATTTCGATCGTGCTATTTTGTAATGATTGTCTACCTTTTTACTCCCTAGTTATGCCGTTCGTGTGTGTATCCTAGCTATGTAGAGACCAGATGTAAACATTACTTATGATAATAAAACAATAATTTTTCAAAAAGAAAAAACTAGAGAAAAAGAGAGAGCGATCTACCTTTTAGGGTCCGTATGTACCAAGAGTATCTCCAAGGCCCGCCCAAAAACATACCCACCCGCTAAAACCTTCTGTTTTCGAATGCGGGAGGCAGAAGACAACCCTCCAGCATATATATGTGATAATAGCGTGTGCTGTAAAAAAATCATCTTGGGGTAAATTGCGTTATCACGCGCGAAATATTTGGTGCGCCGGTTTCTGAAAAAGTCGAGCAAATGTGTCAAGATCTAACTACCGCTCAAAAATCTCCACGTGCACGACCGCTCACACCCACTCCATTCCTCGAATTCCTTCGGATATCAGCCGCACAGAATTCCCGCCGTTGCCACTTCCCGCCGCTATTTTGCCACTGCCGCTCATCCACATGCATGTCTGGTAGCTGCCGCCGCGGTAAATCGCGATGCCATATATCTTGGATTTGGCATAATCCTTGAAGCCGTGGCTAATTATGAGATTTGGATTTGGCATGCTTTCTTCGGGATGCCACTCATGACATAGATTGAATGGGTGAAAGTCCACCGGTCGAGTTTATAGCAAACAGCCGCACATACAACTACGGGTACTACCTTACTGACGACATCTACCCAAGGTGGCAAACATTTGTGAAGCCCATACACAAACCGCATGGTAAGAAAAACTTGGTTTTAATAATACACAAGCGAGGGCTAGAAAAGATGTATAAAGAGCATTTGAGATTTTGCAAGTCCAATTTGCTATTGAGAGAGGACTGACTAGATTTTGTGATTAATGTTTTTGGTAATTGGTTGCATGAAATTGTTGATAAGTACAGATTTTTTTTTAGAATGGGAGCTTTGCCATTATATGGTCGCTATGGCTTTATAAAAATGACAAGTATTTTAACAACATTGTGTCTTCTCCTTTATATGTTATTTATCGAGCCACGACTATCATCCGATCATGCACTATTCTCCAACGTATGGAGTTTTGCAACTTATTTGTGGAGGGATGTACGCGATTGGAGAATATGGGGAAGGATATTTTCTTTCGACATGGATGAACGCGTGATTTGAGAATTTATCTATCTTAGTTTGAAGTCAATTATTTCGATCGTGCTATTTTATAATGATTGTCTACCTTTTTACTCCCTAGTTATGCCGTTCGTGTGTGCATCCTAGTTATGTAGAGGCCAGATGTAAACATTACTTATGATAATAAAACAATAATTTTCCAAAAAGAAAAAAGTAGAGAAAAAGAGAGAGCGACCTACCTTTGAGGCTCCGTATGTACCAAGAGTATATCCAAGGCCCTCCCAAAAACATACCCACCCGCTAAAACCTTCTATTTTTGGATGCGGGAGGCAGAAGACAACCCTCCAGCATATATATATGATAATAGCGTGTGCTGTAAAAAAATCATCTTGGGATAAATTGCGGTATCATGCGTGAAATATTTGGTGCGCCGGTTTCTGAAAAAGTCGAGCAAATGTGTCAAGATCTAACTACCGCTCTAAAATCTCCACGCGCACGACCGCTCACGTCCACTCCATTCCTCAACTTCCTTCGGCGTTCAGCCGCACAGAATTCCCGACGTTGCCACTTCCCGCCGCTATTTTGCCACTGCCGCTCATCCACATGCATGTCTGGTAGCCGCCGCCACGGTAAATCGTGATGCAACCCGCCGCTGGTGAGCTCTAGTGAGCATCGAGCGCCCGACACCCGTCAAGCAACTCGACTCACACAGGTGTTTGGCTAATTTACTGCAAGGTATGTCTTGGATTTGGCATAATCCTTGAAGCCGTGGCTAATTATGAGATTTGGATTTGGCATGCTTTCTTCGGGATGCCACTCATGACATAGATTGAATGGGTGAAAGTCCACCTATCTAGTTTATAGCAAACAGCCGCACATACAACTACGGGTACTACCTTACTAACGACATCTACCCAAGGTGGCAAACATCGATGAAGCCCGTACACAAACCACAAGGTAAGAAAAACTTGGTTTTAATAATACACAAGCAAGGGCTAGAAAAGATGTGCAAAGAGCATTTGAGATTTTGCAAGTCCAATTTGGTATTGAGAGAGGACTGACTAAATTTTGTGATTAATGTTTTTGGTAATTAGTTGCATGAAATTGTTGATAAGTACAGAAATTTGTTTAGGATGGGAGCTTTGCCATTATATGGCCGCTATGGATTTATAAAAATAACAAGAATTTTAATAACATTGTGTCTTCTCTTTCGTATGTTATTTATCGAGCCACGACTATCATCCGATCATGGACTATTTTCCAAGGTATGGAGTTTTGCAACTTATTTGTGGAGGGATGTACGCGATTGGAGAGGCGAGGGGTATTTTCTTCCGACATGGATGACCGCGTGATTTGAGAATTTATCTATCTTAGTTTGAAGTCAATTATTTCGATCGTGCTATTTTGTAATGATTGTCTACCTTTTTACTCCCTAGTTATGCCGTTATTGTGTGTATCCTAGTTATGTAGAGGCCAGATGTAAACATTACTTATGATAATAAAACAATAATTTTCCAAAAAGAAAAAACTAGAGAAAAAGAGAGAGCGATCTACCTTTTAGGATCCATATGTACCAAGAGTATCTCCAAGGCCCGCCCAAAAACATACCCACCCGCTAAAACCTTCTGTTTTCGGATGCGGGAGGCAGAAGACAACCCTCCAGCATATATATGTGATAATAGCATGTGCTGTAAAAAAAATCATCTTGGGGTAAATTGCGGTATCACGCGCGAAATATTTGGTGCGCCGGTTTCTCAAAAAGTCGAGCAAATGTGTCAAGATCTAACTACCGCTCTAAAATCTCCACGTGCACGACCGCTCACGTCCACTCCATTCCTCGACTTCCTTCGGCTATCAGCCACACAGAATTCCCGTCGTTGCCACTTCCCGCTGCTATTTTGCCACTGCCGTCCATCCACATGCATGTCTGGTAGCCGCCGCCACGGTAAACCGCGATGCCACCCGCCGCTGGTGAGCTCTAGTGAGCATCGAGCGCCCGACACCCGTCAAGCAACTCGACTCACACGGGTGTTTGACTAATTTACTGCAAGGTATGTCTTGAATTTGGCATAATCCTTGAAGCCGTGGCTAATTATGAGATTTGGATTTGGCATGCTTTCTTCGGGATGCCACTCATGACATAGATTGAATGAGTGAAAGTCCACCGATCGAGTTTATAGCAAACAGCCGCATATACAACTATGGGTACTACCTTACTGACGACATCTATCCAAGGTGGCAAACATCTTTGAAGCCCGTACACAAACCGGAAGGTAAGAAAAACTTGGTTTTAATAATACACAAGCGAGGGCTAGAAAAGATGTGCAAAGAGCATTTGAGATTTTGCAAGTCCAATTTGCTATTGAGATAGAACTGACTAGATTTTGTGATTAATATTTTTGGTAGTTGGTTGCGTGAAATTGTTGATAAATACAGAAATTTGTTTAGGATGGGAGCTTTGCCATTATATGGTCGCTATGGTTTTATAAAAATGACAAGAATTTTAATAACATTGTGTCTTATCCTTTGTATGTTATTTATCGAGCCACGACTATCATCCGATCATGGACTATTTTCTAACGTATGGAGTTTTGCAACTTACTTGTGGGGAGATGTACGCGATTGGAGAATATGGGGAGGGATATTTTATTTCGACATGGATGACCGCGTGATTTGAGAATTTATCTATCTTAGTTTGAAGTCAATTATTTCGATCGTGCTATTTTATAATGATTGTCTACCTTTTTACTCCCTAGTTATGCCATTCGTGTGTGCATCCTAGTTATGTAGAGGCCAGATGTAAATATTACTTATGATAATAAAACAATAATTTTTCAAAAAGAAAAAAACTAGAGAAAAAGAGAGAGCGATCTACTTGTCAGGATCCGTATGTACCAAGAGTATCTCCAAGGCCCGCCCAAAAACATACCCACCCGCTAAAACCTTCTGTTTTCGGATGCGGAGGCAGAAGACAACCCTCCAGCATATATATGTGATAATAGCATGTGCTATAAAAAAATTATCTTGGGGTAAATTGCGGTATCACGCGCCAAAAATATTTGGTGCGCCGGTTTCTGAAAAAGTCGAGCAAATGTGTCAAGATCTAACTACCGCTCTAAAATCTCCACGCACACGACCGCTCACGTCCACTCCATTCCTCGACTTCCTTCGGCTATCAGCCGCACAGAATTCCCGTCGTTGCCACTTCCCACCGCTATTTTGCCACTGCCACTCATCAACATGCCTGTCCGGTAGCCGCCGCCACGGTAAATCGCGATGCCACCCGCCGCTGGTGAGCTCTAGTGAGCATCGAGCGCCCGACACCCGTCAAGCAACTCGACTCACACGGGTGTTTGACTAATTTAGTGCAAGGTATGTCTTGGATTTGGCATAATCCTTGAAGCCGTGGATAATTATGAGATTTGGATTTGGCATGCTTTCTTCGGGATGCCACTCATGACACAGATTGAATGGGTGAAAGTCCACCTATCTAGTTTATAGCAAACAGTCGCACATACAATTACGGGTACTACCTTACTGACGACATCTACCCAAGGTGGCAAACATCTGTGAAGCCCGTACACAAACCGCAAGGTAAGAAAAACTTGGTTTTAATAATACACAAGCGAGGGCTAGAAAAGATGTGCAAAGAGCATTTGAGATTTTGCAAGTCCAATTTACTATTATGAGAGGACTGACTAGATTATCATGAACGCTTGTGTGGTCATACATAACATGATGAACGTGGACATGATTTAGACTACTACTATACTTAATGGCACAACCCGTGCAAGTTTGGAGGAGAGAAGAGAGGGTGGCCGACTTTATTACCTCATATCACTCGATTCGACTAATCGATATGCATGATGATCTTCAATACCATCGCATCGACAAATGGTGGTCATGGAATGGCCAACAAGACCATTAGTTTCATGTTATTTTCAATTGTTTGTATGTTTATTGTATTGTGGACAAACTATTCATCTGGTAAAGCGTTGCTTGCCGCACACGGTATTTTAGCGCGTCTGGAATTGTTGTCACCTGCAACTCGCACTAAAACAGCAAAATCGGCGCCCAAAAATGTTTTTAGCATGCGACATTATTGCGCGCCTGTCATAGATGCTCTAAGAGTTTTTGTGGACATTGAAGAGGGTATAATACACATCAAACTGACATCCCTACTTGTTGCTAAAAGTTTGTTTGGTTCTAGAGTATTGGCCTAGTCAATCCCCATATTTTCCTAAATTTTAGTTTATTTTTCTCAATATTCAATACACTACAACTACCTAGTGGATTGGGGATCGGGATTTTACGGGGATTAGAGAGGTTTGGGTGAAGGTAAGGGTTCCACCCAATCTCATTAAAATTATCCTCTCTAATCACCACAAAAACTCTAGTACCAAACAAGATCCTAAGGCAAGAAAATCAGGTTTCAAGATAATACTCTACCAAGTTGCGGCTTTAATCTCCTCTATAAGAAAATGTTTAGCAACTACTAAATGAATCTGTCTGTGGAGGAGTACGGCTGATTCAGCCATCTAAAACTACACCGATGTCTGGCACTCGTTTCTGTATTTTTGGTTAAGTGCACTAATTTGTTTGAGCTAGCTTCCCTACCACCTACAAGAGATTGTGATTACAAAATATCACTTACCTCTCAAGTAAAAGTGTCCAACCAAAGAGCATACAAAATTCCACATTATCAAAAATCTGTGTTAGATAAATTAATTGAGCATCTTATCAAGGATCAAATTATCAGTTGATCAAAAAGGATCAAATTATGTGACCAACTACAAGCCCCTACTCCTCCTAGCAATGATGGTCAGAAAAAATATGTGCCTTAGAGGCTTTTCATTGACTACAGGATATTGAATACCTATACAATCAAAATAATATCCAATTCCAATTATTTAAGACTTATTGGATGAACTAAAGGAGCATACATATCCTCCAAAATTGACTTAAGAAGTAGTTATCACCAGATAAGAATGAACAGAGATGATATATATACCAAAAGAAACATTACAACTCATCTTGGCCATTATGATTATGTAGTAATTCCATTTGGGTTGATAAATGCCCCAGCTACATTTTAGACATTAATAAATAATATATTTACATCGTTCCTAAGAAAATTTGTCATGGCCTTCTTTGATGGAATCCTCGTCTACAAAAAAATTGAGCATGAACATGCAAATCATATGATAGCTTTGTTTGGCAAACTGAGAGGCAACAAATTATTAGCAAAAATATCAAAGTGCACCTTTGGGTAGAAAAAGGTGAAATATCTAGGACACATATTTAATGGAGTTGGTGTAGCAACTTATCCTTCCAAGGTAAAGGCAACATCCAAATGACCAAGCCCTACAAATCTCACTAGATTTAGGAGCTTCCTTGTCGTCACAGGATATTATAGGAGATTTATCATGAACCGTGACATAATTTGTAGGCCACTTTTATTACCTTAAGAAAAATTCTTTCCTATGGACAAACATTCAAGAAGCAACCTTCCAACAGCTAAAGCAACATATGTACAAGCACCAGTACTAGCATTACATGAATTTTCTCGGCCCTTCCATGCTATGGTATTAGAGTTGTGCTCATGTAGAAGGGTAGGCCGCTATCATTTTTAGCAAATCCATTGGCCCTAAAGCAACAACACTCTCTACTTATGATAAGGAATCCATGGAAATTATTGAAGCATTAAATAAGTGTAAACATTATTTTACAACTTCCTCAATTATCGTCAGAACTGATCAACAAAGCCTAAAATACTGGAATAGAATCTTTTGTCTACTTATAATACTGCAAACACTCTCTCCTATTTGAGTAGTGATTTCTTATTATTATACTAGAATGGAATCTTTTGTCTACTTATAAAGGTGTGGTTATGATTTGCGAAGAACTAAACGATATTACTTAACTACTTATGAATTCACTAGAGTGTTTTGGTATGTTTATAAATTTGTGATTGAAGTAAGGGTAAAGGTTTTACTTGGTCACAAATTATTTTTGAAGATTTTATATTTGATAGGGATCTTCTTTTTAAGATATTCTACATTTATGGTGGAATGATATGCAATAAGATTTTAATTAACATGTGTTGAGCCATTTAGACTTCATGTTATTAATGTTTAAAACTTATATTATTTATTAGACTTTAGATGTATAATTTTTAGAATTATTAGCAATTTTTTATTTATCCTTATATGAATTATCAATTAAGGAATTAGATTTAAATTCAAATTATTAGAGTATTAAACTTTTTATTTACCTCAAAGGTAGAATATTATATTTTTAACACGTGGGTATTATTTTTCTGATTATCTTTGGTATATTACATTTATTTTTGTTATTTATAAGTAATAAGATATAATTTTTATAAGATTTAATATTTTATAAGCACTTAATAAATAGTGAATAGTTAATTAAGTTAAATAATAATATATGTTTATGGTATTAAGTTATAGTTATTATTTTTCTAAGAATTTTGATATATTATTTATATTTTTATCATTTACCATTATTAAAATATGAACTATCAAAGTTTTATTACTTATAAAATCTTTATCAAATAATACTTATTTAAATAATTAGCTTAATAATGTTTGATAATAAAGTTAAATTGTAGATTTTATTTTTCTAAACATTTTCATATATTACACATATTTTTCTGAATTATAAAACAAAAGTTATTGATTTAACAAGAAATGATTTTATTTAATTTCTGAAATATTTAGATTTGGACTTATAACATTTTTTATTTCCTAAACAGGGAATATATTTTTACACCACATCCAGAGCTACCCTAGGTCACTGACCAGTGGGGTCAGGGCCACATCAGTATGCCACCTAGGCATGGACTGGTCAATTGGTGGACTAGGTCAATGATGACGCGAGCATGGCATCAAGATGACATCAGCATGGCCCGACTTCGCCGGCCACCCTCATATGGTCGTCGGAGCAGGCGTTTGCAAGCGCGCACGGTCGAGCAAGACTACACGTTCAAACGAGTAGTGCATAAGGAATCTACTAGTGGTGGCGCCGCCCTCTATTGGTCATCGGAACTACTGTAACGACGATGACTGACGGTGGCGTACGGCGGCGCTACGGCGCGAGCATGCTAGAGAGTGCGATATGAGTAGAGGAAAGATGCTTGAACATCAGTGACTCACCCTGGTTGCAGTGGTGATGTCGGTGAGGACAGATGCGGTCGGAGGCGAGCTCTCCGACGAGGATTCCGATGAACTACCGCGGAAAGGAACGACAAAATTTTCCCTCCCCAGTGCTCCCCTTGAGACTGGACTCCACCCAGAGGACCTACGGAGCACGGGGCTTCTCCATGGCTACTTGGAAAGGAGAGGGGAGGTGCGACATGATGATGAGGTTAGCTAGGGTTTCGGCCTCGAGGAAGAAATCGAGAGAGAGAGCTTCAGAGGGAGAGGGAGTGGATGAGGATGAGGTAGAGCTGCGTCGTCGTGGCCTCCTTATCCCCTCTGGCGGTCGGCGGCACGAATCTCCACGCCGGCAAGCGGCTACGCTGCTACCAGCGAGCTGCTTCGGGACGAGCACGAGGTAGACGATGGCGATTAGGTGGACAAAGGGGTACGTGGGCCTAGGCTGTTGTTGGTCTTTGACGAACCGAGCGAAGGAAGCTGGATGCGAATAGCGTGCAATGGATAGGTAGAGGAAATGTTGGGCCGGCCTGCTGCTCGGGCCAGATGCTTCTTTTCTTTCTATTTCCTGTTTTGTTTTCAGATTTGAATTTGCTCATTTAATTTGAATTTTCTTTATATAATTTGTTTGGTTGGATATTTGCAGTAATAATGAGGTGTATTAAGTTTCTTTTATGAGTTTTTAATATAATGATATTATATCTTTATGTTCTTTGTATAGGTACTTTTATCATGAATCTTCATTTTCATAACATACTTTGAATTTATTATTAAACCTGTTTTAAAATCCCTGTTGAGGATTTGAATTTATTTTGGAATCAAGCACATAAGAATGGTCATTTTAGTAATAGAAAACAATTAACCATTATTCTGGAGAAAACAATCAAGGCACTTATATGGATTCTTCATGGTTATCATATATTTCTATGATTTTTATCAAGACATATTCTTGGTAGGAATAGTTCATTTCATGGTTTATATTATTGTTTTATAAATGTGAATGAACATTATGGCTGAAAACATATTGCCTTTATATTTGTGATCAGAAATGATATCACCCTTTTAACATAATTAAGTTATTCTCTAGAATAACTTAGGAGATAGATTTGCTAACTATAGTTTCTAGGTAAATATGATTTTAATGCTTTGAAGTGGTAAGGATATACTTGAGTAAATTGCTATAGGAAAATATTCCTATAGGCCATTGGGAGATAAGATGATGAACCAAACCTATGAGATAAATATTAAGTTTGATTCTAGTTTTAAGGTGGAATCTTTACCAATGATTCTTATCTTCCATACTCCATAGGTATTGACTTCTAATTAAAGAATTCCTTTCCTAGATATACCACTTCTTCATATCCATCATCATTTGTTAACATGATGAGCTTTACTTTACAAGAATATTCTTATCAATATCTTCTTTTTCAAATTCATTTGTAAATCCAATGAGCTTGACACTAAAGCTCAATATAATCTCCTTATAGAGATAATTCTTATCTCTAGGACATTTCTAATGATTCCAATTCCACTAGAATGATTACTCCCTTACTTCACAATTGATTTGTGATCTCACTTATGAAGCTTAGAAGCTTGTCACAAAAGCTTTTCATAATCTTCTCCTATCCATACTTGGTTATATCAACTTACTAACGGTAACCTTCAATTAAACAAATGGTTACTATTAACTCTATTCACACATATTTTGTCATCCATCACTAATATTACTCCAATAGATGTATATATCCAACCCTACTTTACCTCAGGTTTAAAGTATTCCCTAAGAGGAATATTTTACTTCTCTAACTCCTTGAGGCTCTAGCATCAACTTAATCCTACTATCTTATCTCTACTTATTTATAGTAACTTATATTCTAACTTCACATTATACCTTTTTGTCTTATCATGACTAACCTAGGATAATATGTCTATATTAGGTTTTACTCATGTTCTATCCACCAATGTCACTTATATATGATATAATCAATCACTCTTAGTGACTTAAACATGATCATTATAATGCTTTGATCATTTATGGCTTAGGTTTCCAGTTGGCTAATCAAGGCCTTCAGCAATACAACATTATGGTTGTATTATAATTATCTTCTCAATATCTCTTACTAAGTAGAAGATATTATTCATAGACTATACTTTCTTAATTCAATAAGATTACTCCTTGTATCTATCTTCAATATTCACCCTTATAATCCTTTTTGTTACCACATATACCTTTATTTCAAATTACCCTTCTATCCATTTAGGAGTGAGTTAACTCCATCAATTTTTATATTACTTCAATTCTCTTCAAACTCTCCTATCATATAGATGATATCTTCAGCTAGAATTACCACTTTACTCCTTTCTCTAAAGGACTTAAGTGAATGCTATGGTAAGTACAGGGTTAATAGATCAAGAGTTGATAGGTTAGGATTTGGTGAATCAATAGTTGATTACTCAATATTGATGAACAATAGGGATT
Source organism: Avena sativa (assembly GCA_916181665.1). NCBI lineage: Eukaryota > Viridiplantae > Streptophyta > Magnoliopsida > Poales > Poaceae > Avena > Avena sativa. The sequence continues at coordinate 324,678,397 of OV702295.1, forward strand.
AGAATAAGATCCAATAGAGATGATAAGGATTGATATGGAAAGAAAGATATATGGTGAATGTGTTGGAGATATGCCCTAGAGGCAATAATAAATATAGTTATTATTATATCTTTGTGTTTATGATAAATGTTTATATTCATGCTATAATAGTATTAACAAGGAAACATTAATACTTGTGTGAATTGTAAACTTAAATTGAAGTCCCTAGTATAGCCTCTATACTTCACTAGCTTGTTGGTTAATAGATGATTGTGGTTTCCCTATCATGAACATTGAGATGTTATTAACAACAAGATCATATCGTTAGGAGAATGATATGGTGGACGTACTCCTATAGATAAGCGTAGCATAAAGATCAAGTCATTTCAATAGTTCAATTGCTATATGCTTTCTGATACATAGTAACCTAATTCCTTCGACCATGAGATCATGCATATCACCTTTACCGGATGGATGCTTTGATGTCATCAAACACCACACCGTAACAGGGTGGCTATAAAGGTGGCATTGAGTGTTCAGAAAGTATTGGTTGAAACACATGGATCAAGAGTGGGATTTGTCCATCCATATGACGGATAGATATACTCTGGGCCCTCTCGGTGGAATGTCATCCAATTAGCTTGCAAGCATGTGACTGGCTCACAAGGGATCACATATCACGGGAACGAGAAAAGAGTACTTATCAGTAACGAGGTTGAACTGGGTATGCAGAGATACCGACGATCATAACCTCGGATAAGTAACATATCGTGAGACAAAGGGAAATTGGTATCGTATGTAAGTGGTTCATTCGATCGCAATGTAATCGTAGAAATATGTGGGAGCCATATGAATTTCCAGATTCCTCTATTGGTTATTGTTCGGAGAAGTGTCTCGATCATGTCCGCATAATTCACGAACCGTAGGGAGACACACTTAAGGATTCGACGTTGTTTGAGTAGTTATGGTATTATGAGAAAGAGACCGAATGTTGTTCGGAGTCTCGGATGGGATCCGGGATATCACGAGGTGATCCGGAATGGTCCGGAGAATAAGATTCATATAAGGAAAGTCTCGTTTCGGAGTTGGGGAATGGTTCCGGTGTTTTCATCGGGAACATTCTAGAAGGTCCCGGAATGTCCGGCACTCCGGAGGGGGAAGGGTACATGAATGTGTCATTGTAAGTTGGAATGATTGCATCATGTACTAGGTGTCTTCGCTGTCCAAAATATAGGATTTATTTAAATCCTAAATTGAAAAGTCAAACGGCTAGTTTGAAAGTCAAACGGCAATTTTGGGAAGTGGGAAGAGAGGAGGATTGGTGGAGGCCGAATTGGAGGAGGTTCCTCCCTTGGCCGGCGCCCCACCAAGCCGACTTTGGGAGGGACTCCCTCTCCTTGGCCGGCCAGCCCTCCCACCTATATAAGGAGGGGCAGGGCTCCCCTCCTAGAACACACAAGTTCCTATCCTCTAAACTAAACCCTAGCCCTAAACCCCGGTTTAGAGCTATTTCGGTTTAGAGCCTTCTAATTGGTTTAGAGCCTTCTAATTGGTGTGTCTAATTACTAGACCACTAATAGCCTCTCTCATAAGCTCCACCATACTCGCTCCGGCTTAAGGCGAAGCCCTGCGAGATCTCCCCTCTACTTCCGGTACCACGCCGTTGTGCTGCCGGAATCACGAGGAGAGTGCTACAACCTCCGCTGCCTGCTGGAACAAGGGAGAGGAAGGTCTTCGTCGAGTACCGAACGTGTGACCGACTGCGGGAGCGCTGCGGGAACGCGGCGCTGGAAGGATCGTCTACGCGATCTTGAGATCGGAAAGAGTACGACTACATCACCCACGAGAATCTGCTCTCGTTAACCGCTTTGGAATCTTCGAGGGTAAGTTATTCCATCGACTCGTTGCTACAATCTAGTAGATAGATCTTGGCTTGTTTGTTTGTATGCGGTAGAAAATTTTTATTTTCCATGCTACGAACCCCTACAGTGGTATCAGAGCCGTGTCTATATGTAGATCTGTTGCACGAGTAGAACACAATGGTCATTGTGGGCGTTGATGCTTTTATTGTAGATTGCTTTTTGTGTACTTTGCATCTTGCGGTATGTTGGGATGAAGCGGCCCGGGCTAACCTTACATGACATCGTTCATGAGACTTGCTCCACGCTTGACATGCAACTCGTATTGCATAAGTGGCTTTGCGGGTGCCTGTTTCTCCTAGCATAGTAAAGATCCAATTTACAACGGGTAATCAACAATGCTAGTATCAATGTTGTGGTTCTTGTTCGTAGGTTAGAACGACACTTATGGAAAGCCCCAAACCACGTAAAATATGCAAAGAAAGTAGAAGCGTCTAACTTTGTTTTGCAGGGGTGTGCAGTGATGTGATATGGCCATGATTGTGATTATATTTGATGTATGCAATGTTCCTTATTGTAAGTTGGCAACCGGCAGGAGCCATATGGTTGTCTTTAATTTCTGTTAAGACCTGCGTGTCTATTCAAAATAGTTGTAATAGTTGAAGCCGGTGGACGACAACCATGGTGAAGCGTCATTGACCTTGATGCAATGCTGGTGATGATGGAGATCATGTTCGTGCTTGAAGATGGAGATCGGAAGCACAAAGAAGAAAGGCCATATCATATCACATATTATGAATTGCATGTGATGTTAATCCTTTATGCATCTTGTATTGCTTAGTAGACGACGGTAGCATTATAAGATGATCCCTCATGCACATAAATTTCAAGTTCTAAAGTGTTCACCCTTAGTATGCACCGTTGCCAAAGCTTGCTGCTTCGAAGCACCACGTGATGATCGGGTGTCTTTGATTCCGCGGGTGAATACAACGTAAGCAAGCCAGATTTGCTTATGCGGTAGCTAAGGTTTGATCTTGACGAGCCTAGCATGTACAGACATGGCCTCAGGAACACGGATTATCGAAAGGTAGAGCATGAGTCATATAGTAGATATGATGAACATGTTGATTGTTCGCCATTGAAGCCATATCAACTCTCGTGATGATCGGTTTTGATGTGGTAGATTTGGTTCGTGTGATCACTAAAACAATGTGAGGGATGTTGTTTTGAGTGGGAGTTCACCTAGATTAATTTAATTATTAATTAGAACTCAATTTATCATAAACTAAATCAAAGTGAATTTGCATAGTTGTTGCAGTCATTGGCATCCGTTTACCACCTTGCGCTTAGTTATAATTGAGATGATAGAACTATAGAATTCTGGTTAGTTACTTTACGAACCGGTATCGTATTGTTTTGAAGTGTTAATCTAAAGTTTAAAAGTCCTATTGCAAACTTTCAGTAAGTTCCGGTTACTCCATGAAGTTTAATAATTGGTATTAAATCAAGAGTAACAATTCCAAGTGTTAGTATATAAAGTATCATGTTTGTCTCCATGATTCTTGATATTCAAAGATTGTCTTAATATCAAGGTTATCTAGGATCTGAAAGAGTTGTTTCAGAAACCATGATATGTGGAAGATATTGTGATATCTGAAACAAAGTTTTGGTTACAACATGATAGAGTATAATATGGCAAAAGTCATGTTCTCATATTTGATGAAAATTTGCAAAAGGTTGGAGACACTAGTTGTCCTAATCTTCCAAAAGGTTTTGGAGAGCAACATTATACTCGCGATTCACCGTTATAAGCTAAAGTAGCTTAATCATGAATAATTCCATGATAAGGATGAATATTTGATGTAAGTAAAGTGTTTACTACACCAAAAGATTACTAAAGAAAGGAATTTGAAAGAACACCAAACATTGGATGATGGTGATCTACTTCAAAGTGCAAGTCCAAAGACATTGGTATTTAACTATACACGCTTTGGACTATGTGTCATGTGTATGACTCCACTATTGATAATGATAGATTCTTTCAAGCTGAAAAGGAAATACTGAAAGAGAATCTCATAAGTATGTGGCAGAAAAGAAAAGACTAGAATTGTTCAGCTTAAGTATATAGATGATATACATGTTATGGCTATATTCTTTGCTTCTTAAACAATGTGGTTCTTAAGTATTTGATACTGGATTTGTTGGTGTGAATCGTCATACGAAACAACAGAATTCATGAACTACAATGGCCTAAGTAACTAGCAAAAGAATATGTGATGATGTTCATCGAGAACAAATAAAGGGTTATTGTGTTGCTCGTTAAACATCAAAGCTTGCCTTCAAGATTTGTTTTATCAGGTATTATGAGAACAAAAGGGTTGTTCAAATAATTGCCGTAATCCATAAAAGATGGATGATTGACAAATCTCGTTGGAGAAATCACATCCATAAAACTAGTGCTAAAAATGTCGAAAGACAAATTGATTGAAAGATCACTTAGGAAGTGACATCGCTGTTTAAATTATATTGGGAAGAAAACATGAAGAAACTCCATGTGGATGGAATTTTGGAGTCTTTTGATTTTGATCACATGACGCTTGTGAAACTTTCCTAGAGAAAATTAAAACTTCGTTCATAGGCCAAAAGGGAACGAAAGACTAGCTTATTGGAACTTGTGCATATTGTTGTACGAACTCCATTATGTGTAGTCAAGAGCGATGGATTTCAACTTCATATGCTTTCTCCGAAAATTTGAGTGAATATATGAATATTTACTTAATAAGGATGAAGTATGAAATATTTGAAAAGTTCAAAGATTTCAAGATGAAGTGCAAAATCATTGTAACAAGAATATAAATAGTTTATGATAAGATCATAAAGGAAGATATTTGAGTTACAAGTTTAGCATAATACCTAAGATTTAAGGAATCGTTCCGTGGATTTGCATTTCCCGAAACACCATAAGAGTATGGAGCGTTCGAGATATGTAATTAAAACCTTGTTTGACATGGTAAGATCAAAGGTGTAAAATATAGAACTGCCATTATATTTTAAAGATTAAAAGCTTTAGAGACTACCGCTTTTCCACTAAAAAGAGCTCCAACATAATCCGCTGAAATGACACCATATAAAGTTATGGTTTGGGATAAAACCCAAGTAGTCCTTTCTTAAAACATTGGTATGCTATGCATAAGAAAGATGTGTGCAACCAAAGTCGGATAAACCTGTCTTTGTATAAATATTAAGTATTCCTCCACAAACACCGAAGACAAAAGTGTTTGTCGCTTAGAACGTCAAGTTTCTTTGAGAAGGAATTTTTCGTGAAAAGTTAAAGTGGGAGGACAATAGAACTTTGATAAGGTTAAAAGAACCTTAGCTATATGTGCAGAGTTGCGCAGCACCGAAAAGTGTTCCGGAGGCAGTAATAATGCTCATGGCTCACGTGCCTCAAAGGTTGTGGTCACGGAGGTCTAAGTTTCTATTGAAACAAGTAGGTCGAGTAAACAATCAAATACTAAGATTTGAGGGTTGAATCATTATTTGAGAATAATGAACGGACTACATGCAAAGAAGCGATGATGGGCCCTGACTCCGTCAAATGGCTTGAAGCCATAAAATCCGTGATAATTCCATACACGAGAAATCAAGTTTTGAACTTGAAGGACCCTCGAGAAAGGTGTAAGACCTTACAGTTGTGTTTGGATCTATAAAGAAATAGACATGGATGTTTCACATCTATAGTCAACATGTTGGGAGAGAGTTCACAACAATGTTCAAGGATTGACTATGACAAGATTTGATCTTTCATAGCGATATTTAGTCTATACGGATTAATATAGCAACCACTACATATAATTTTGTTATGTGGTAGTTGAATAAACAAAACAAGTTCTTCTAATAGAATTGTTACCTAGGACGTGTGCATGACATGGTCCAAAGGGTTTTGTTAATTCAAAGGATGCTGAATGCATATGCAAACTTCAATGGTTGAAGTAAGCATAGCGGAGTTGGAATCTTCACTATGATGAAACTGTTAAAAGAGTTTAATTTCATCGGAGACAATGAAGATGCTTGCATTTGCAAGAAATTAAGTGGGAGCGCTAAAGACATATTTCTAATACATTATGTGGAGGACATATTGTTGATTAGAAATGATGTATCTTTTATTAACACATATTAAGAATTTCATCATGATGAAAGACTTAGGCAAAACCCAAATATTTGGCATCAATAGATGCTAATATGGTTGTGCCAGAAGTACATAAACGAGATATTGAATGAGTTCAATATAGAAACTACAAGAAAAGGTTCTTGTCGCACAGAAAGGATTGAAAGAGTTCAATGTTGATGATATATTCAAGTGTATTGACATTTGGTAAGTGAAACAAAGATTCAAGTATAAATTGATACTTGATGTATGAAATCACAAAGAGTGTTTATATCAATCATACTGTGGTATGTACAAATCCAGATATGTCCTATGCTCTAAAAGTTATGAGCATATACCAGAATGATTCATAAGATGATCATTGGACGATAGTAAGGATATTCTTATGATCTTTTGGAAGAACTAAGAGTATATTATTTGTAGAAGTGACAAATAGATGGTTAGTTCATTGTAAAAGTACTACATTGATACTAGTTTTGTCACAGAGTACAAATTAAGTTTATCTCAATCTAAATTAAGGGTGGCACAATATAATGGAAAGTGAGTTCCATAATGGATTTGGATGAGTTCCAAAGTTAAGACATTGTGACAGATACTTCAACAAAAGGCTAAGTATATGACTGCTATTATAGCAGCAAAAGAGGGCATTTGTGTCAAGTAGTTTGTTATCAAACTAGGTGTAGTTCACAGCGGGATAATACTACGAAGATATATTGTACGACAATATTATCAACATGTTTTAACCCCAGAGAACTAAAGGTCTCACCAAAGTACCAAATCTATACAAAGCCATCTCATTAAGAATGAGTGATGCGTAGAGACGCAAAGACATGCAATTACACACGGACCTGGAAGTGTCAGATCCGGAGATCAGTTGACCACTAGCAATCGTGTACATACAAACACCGGAAAGCCATAGGTGTTGAATACACAAAGGTTTGAAACTAGATTATTGACTCTAGTGCAAGTGGGAGACTGTTGGAGATATGCCCTAGAGGCAATAATAAATATAGTTATTATTATATCTTTGTGTTTATGATAAATGTTTATATTCATGCTATAATAGTATTAACAAGGAAACATTAATACTTGTGTGAATTGTAAACTTAAATTGAAGTCCCTAGTATAGCCTCTATACTTCACTAGCTTGTTGGTTAATAGATGATTGTGGTTTCCCTATCATGAACATTGAGATGTTATTAACAACAAGATCATATCGTTAGGAGAATGATATGGTGGACGTACTCCTATAGATAAGCGTAGCATAAAGATCAAGTCATTTCAATAGTTCAATTGCTATATGCTTTCTGATACATAGTAACCTAATTCCTTCGACCATGAGATCATGCATATCACCTTTACCGGATGGATGCTTTGATGTCATCAAACACCACACCGTAACAGGGTGGCTATAAAGGTGGCATTGAGTGTTCAGAAAGTATTGGTTGAAACACATGGATCAAGAGTGGGATTTGTCCATCCATATGACGGATAGATATACTCTGGGCCCTCTCGGTGGAATGTCATCCAATTAGCTTGCAAGCATGTGACTGGCTCACAAGGGATCACATATCACGGGAACGAGAAAAGAGTACTTATCAGTAACGAGGTTGAACTGGGTATGCAGAGATACCGACGATCATAACCTCGGATAAGTAACATATCGTGAGACAAAGGGAAATTGGTATCGTATGTAAGTGGTTCATTCGATCGCAATGTAATCGTAGAAATATGTGGGAGCCATATGAATTTCCAGATTCCTCTATTGGTTATTGTTCGGAGAAGTGTCTCGATCATGTCCGCATAATTCACGAACCGTAGGGAGACACACTTAAGGATTCGACGTTGTTTGAGTAGTTATGGTATTATGAGAAAGAGACCGAATGTTGTTCGGAGTCTCGGATGGGATCCGGGATATCACGAGGTGATCCGGAATGGTCCGGAGAATAAGATTCATATAAGGAAAGTCCTGTTTCGGAGTTGGGGAATGGTTCCGGTGTTTTCATCGGGAACATTCTAGAAGGTCCCGGAATGTCCGGCACTCCGGAGGGGGAAGGGTACATGAATGTGTCATTGTAAGTTGGAATGATTGCATCATGTACTAGGTGTCTTCGCTGTCCAAAATATAGGATTTATTTAAATCCTAAATTGAAAAGTCAAACGGCTAGTTTGAAAGTCAAACGGCAATTTTGGGAAGTGGGAAGAGAGGAGGATTGGTGGAGGCCGAATTGGAGGAGGTTCCTCCCTTGGCCGGCGCCCCACCAAGCCGACTTGGGGAGGGACTCCCTCTCCTTGGCCGGCCAGCCCTCCCACCTATATAAGGAGGGGCAGGGCTCCCCTCCTAGAACACACAAGTTCCTATCCTCTAAACTAAACCCTAGCCCTAAACCCCGGTTTAGAGCTATTTCGGTTTAGAGCCTTCTAATTGGTTTAGAGCCTTCTAATTGGTGTGTCTAATTACTAGACCACTAATAGCCTCTCTCATAAGCTCCACCATACTCGCTCCGGCTTAAGGCGAAGCCCTGCGAGATCTCCCCTCTACTTCCGGTACCACGCCGTTGTGCTGCCGGAATCACGAGGAGAGTGCTACAACCTCCGCTGCCTGCTGGAACAAGGGAGAGGAAGGTCTTCGTCGAGTACCGAACGTGTGACCGACTGCGGGAGCGCTGCGGGAACGCGGCGCTGGAAGGATCGTCTACGCGATCTTGAGATCGGAAAGAGTACGACTACATCACCCACGAGAATCTGCTCTCGTTAACCGCTTTGGAATCTTCGAGGGTAAGTTATTCCATCGACTCGTTGCTACAATCTAGTAGATAGATCTTGGCTTGTTTGTTTGTATGCGGTAGAAATTTTTTATTTTCCATGCTACGAACCCCTACAGAATGATCTTGACTTGGTTTCTTTCCTACTCAATCTCACTAAAGAGTTAAGGTTAGGTGTTACCATGATACTCATGGTATAAGTAGATAAAATTAAAATAGGTCAAGGTTTAGTTGTTACATTCTTATTACTTAAGTTCTATGCATAACTTGGTATTCATGAGTTGTGTAATGAATTCTATGAGATGGTCACTTAAGGATATGATATTAATCATTATATAATATGTTGTGGTTTATTTTTATTACCTTTGATCTACCCTTAGATAAAATCATACTTACCCTAATCAAGGTTTAAACAAAGGTCATATTGAAACTTATCGCAGTCAACTTGATGTTCTACTTCAATTCCATCAAGTTGAGAGAAGCTTCAATCACTTTGACAAGTTTTGTTCAAAAGCGCGAAAATTATTCGGATTTTCTATGCATGAATGCAATGCACACACCTGAGTTCATCTTATTTCTAAGCTCTAACGCTGGGATGTTATAGAAACTATACGATGCAACATGGTATTCTTATATAAAAACAAATATTGTCATTGTTCTAATGCTACACTTCAGAACTAAACTCATATATGTGTTACATACCTCTTAAATGGGAGGACACTTAGGTGAAAGTGCAACTTATCACAAAATGCAAATTGGTATTTCACTAGTCCGGCATGAGAGCAAAAATAGCAAAGTTCACCAAAGAATGCCCAACTTGCCAAATCAACAAACCAGAACATACAAAGTATCCTGGCAAGATACAACCAGTGCATGTCCCTAACATGGCATGAACACACATTAATATGGATTTTGTTGAAGGACTACCAACATCAAACAACAAGGACCTAATACTTGTGGTAGTTGACCATCTCACTAAATATGATCATTTTATAGCCTTGAAACATCCAATGACAGTGAAAATAGTTGCACAAGCTTTCACTAATAATATTTTCAAACTACACATTTTTCCTATGGTTATTGTGTTATAGATAGAGATAAAATATTTATAAGTACATCGTGGCAAGAATGTAGGGGTTCCTAGCATGGAAAACAAAAAATTTCTACCACATACAAACAAACAAGCCAAGATCTATCTACTAGATTGTAGCAACGAGTCGATAGGATAACTCACCCTCGAAGATTCCAAAGTGTTTAATGAGAGCGGATTCTCGTGGGTGATGTAGTCGTACTATTCCCGATCTCAAGATCGCGTAGACGATCCTTCCGGCGCTGCGTTCCGGCAGCGCTCCCGCAGTCGGTCACACGTTCGGTACTCGACGAAGACCTTCCTCTCCCTTGTTCTAGCAGGCAGCGGAGGTTGTAGCACTCTCCTCGTGATTCCGGCAGCACGACGGCGTGGTACCGGAAGTAGAGGGGAGATCTCGCAGGGCTTCGCCTTAAGCCGGAGCGAGTATGGTGGACTATGAGAGAGCCCTCGGTGATCTAGGGTTTAGACGCACCAAGGAGAAGAGGCTAGGCCGGCGGCTAGGGAAAGGGGGTGCCCCAACTCGGCGGCTTGGGCAAGCCCTAGGGCGGCGGCGGCTATGGTGGCCGGCGGCGGCTAGGGTTAGGGTTTAGAGGGGTGTGGTGTTGTGTCTTGGAGGGGCAGCCCTGCCCCTCATATAGGTGGAGGGGGCGCGCCAAGGGGAGGGGAGTCCCTCCCCAACTCGGTCTCCAAGGCCGGCGGTGGAGGGAGAGGGACTTCCTCCCCAAGTAGGTTTCCTACTCTCCCTCCACCAAACAAAATAGCCGTTTGACTTTTCAAATTGGCGTTTGACTTTTCAAACTAGGATTTGATTTATCCCTTTATTTTGTTCAGCGATGACACCTAGTACATGATGCAACCATTCCAACTTGTTATGACACATTCATGTACCCTTCCCCTCCGGAGTGCCAGACATTCCGGAACCTTCTAGAACATTCCCGATGAAAACACCGGAACCATTCTCCAACCCCGAAACAGGACTTTCCTTATATGAATCTTATTCTCCGGACCATTCCGGATCTCCTCGTGATATCCCAGATCCCATCCGAGACTCTGAACAACATTCGGTCTCTTACTCATCATTCCATAACTACTCAACAACGTCGAATCCTTAAGTGTGTCTCCCTACGGTTCGTGAATTATGCGGACATGACCGAGACACTTCTCCGAACAATAACCAATAGAGGAATCTGGAAATTCATATGGCTCCCACATATTTCTACGATTACTTTGCGATCGAATGAACCACTTACATACGATACCAATTTCCCTTTGTCTCACGATAGTTTACTTATCCGAAGTTTTGATCGTCGGTATCTCTGCATACCTAGTTCAACCTCGTTACTGATAAGTACTCTTTTCAACCTCGTTATCCGAAGTTTTGATCCATGTGTCTCAACCAATACTTTCCGAACACTCAATGCCACCTTTATAGCCACCCAGTTACAGTGTGGTGTTTGATGTCATCAAAGCATCCTTCCGGTGAAGGTGATATGCATGATCTCATGGTCGAAGGAATTAGGTTACTATGTATCAGAAAGAATATAGCAATTGAACTATTAAAATGACTTGATCTTTATGCTACGCCTATCTATAGGAGTATGTCCATCATATCATTCTCCTAACGATATGATCTTGTTGTTAATAACATCTCAATGTTCATGATAGGGAAACCACAATCATTTATTAACCAACAAGCTAGTATTATAAAGAGGCTTTACTAGGGACTCTAATTTAAGTTTACAAATCACACAAGTATTAATATTTCCTTGTTAATACTATTATAGCATGAATGTAAACACTTATCATAAACACAAAGATATAATAATAACTACATTTATTATTGCCTCTAGGGCATATCTCCAACAGTCTCCCACTTGCACTAGAGTCATCTAATATAGATTACATGGTAATATACCGAACACCCATGGCAGTTTGGTGTTGGTCATGTTTTGCCCTCGGGAGAGGTTTAGTCAACGGATCTGCCACATTCAGATCTGTGTGTACTTTTCAAATCTTTATGTCACCATCTTGGACATGTTCTCGAATAGCGTGGAAACGTAGCTTGATGTGCTTTAGCTTCTTGTGTGACCTTGGTTCTTGCGCATTGGCTATGGCTCCCATGTTATCACAGTAGATAGACATTGGGTCCAGCGCACTTGGAACCACACCGAGCTCTGTAATGAACTCTTTCATCCATATCGCTTCTTGCGAAGCCTCCGAAGCAGCCATGTATTCCGATTCAGTTGAAGATCTCGCCACAACGCTTTGCTTTGCACTCCTCCAGCTAACTGCTGCACCATTCAAAGTAAATACGTGTCCAGATTGTGATTTAGAATCATCCAGATCGGTGTTCCAACTAGCATCGGTGTAACCATTAACAACGAGTTGTTCATCACCTCCATAAGAAAGAACCATATCCTTAGTTCTTCTCAAGTACTTAAGGATGTTTTTGACCGCTGTCCAATGATCCACTCCTGGATCACTTTGATATCTGCTAGTCAAACTAACAGCGTATGCAATGTCGGGTCTAGTACATAGCATGGCATACATTAGAGATTCTATGGCTGAGGCATAGGGAGTTTTACTCATCCTTTCTCTATCTTCTGCCGTTGTTGGACTTTGAGTTTTACTCAAGGTCGTATTAGGCAACATGGGAAAGAACCCTTTCTTGCTATCTTCCATTCCAAACCTCTTTAGAACTTTGTCCAAATATGTACTTTGTGACAATGATATTAGGCGTCTCGATCTATCTCTATAAATCTTTATGCCTAATATGTAAGCTGCTTCGCCAAGATCTTTCATTGAAAAACTATTATTCAAATATTCCTTGACACTATTAAGAAGGTCTACATCATTCCCAATCAACAATATGTCATCTACATATAGTATTAAGAATGCTACAGAGCTCCCACTCACTTTCTTGTAAATACAAGCTTCTCCATAAGTTTGTATAAAACCAAAACTTTTGATCACCTTATCAAAACGTTGATTCCAACTTCGGGATGCTTGCTTCAATCCATATATGGACCGTTGAAGTTTGCATACCTTGTTAGCATCTTTAGGATCAACAAAACCTTTGGGTTGCATCATATACAACTCTTCATCAATGTCTCCATTGAGGAATGCTGTTTTGACATCCATCTGCCATATCTCATAATCATAATATGCCAGCGATTGCTAACATAATCCTCACAGACTTTAGCTTCGCTACTGGTGAGAAAGTCTCATCGTAGTCAACTCCTTGAATTTGTCGAAACCCTTTTGCGACAAGTCGAGCTTTATAGACAGTAACATTACCATCAGCATCTGCTTTCTTCTTGAAAATCCAATTGTTCTCGACAGCCTTCCGGCCATCCGGTAAGTCCACCAAAGTCCATACTTGGTTTTCGTACATGGATCCAATCTCGGATTTCATGGCTTCTTTCCATTTATTGGAATATGGGCTCATCATCGCTTCCTCATATGTCGCAGGGTCATCGGTGTTATCCACCAACATGACACTCATAACGGGATCATACCAATCAGGAGTGGTACGAGTTCTCGTTGACCTGCGAGGCTCTGTAGCAACTATAACCGAAGTTTCATGATCATCATCATTAGCTTCCTCTCTTATTTGTGCAGGCACCACAGGAACTTCTTCCGGTGCTGCGCTACTCGCAAGTTCGAGAGAAGGTTCGACAACCTCGTCGAGTTCTACTTTCCTTCCAGTCACTTCTTTCGAGAGAAATTCCTTCTCTAGAAAGGATCCATTCTTGGCAACGAAGATTTTGCCTTCGGATCTATGATAGAACGTATACCCAATAGTTTCCTTTGGGTATCCTATGAAGACGCATTTTTCCGCTTTGGGTTCAAGCTTGTCCGGCTGTAACTTCTTTACATAGGCTTCACAACCCCAAACTTTAAGGAACGACAATTTAGGTTTCTTCCCAAACCATAATTCATACGGTGTCGTTTCAACGGATTTAGATGGTGCCCTATTTAAAGTGAATGCGGCCGTTTCTAATGCATAACCCCAAAATGATAGCGGTAAATCTGTAAGTGACATCATAGAACGAACCATATCTAAGAGAGTTCGATTACGACATTCGGACACACCATTACGCTGTGGTGTTCCCGGTGGTGTCAATTGTGAAAGTATTCCGCATTTCTTCAAATTCTTGCCAAACTCGTAACTTAGATATTCACCTCCACGATCAGAACATAGAAATTTAATCTTCTTGTTACATTGATTCTCAACCTCACTTTGAAATTCCTTAAACTTCTCTAAAGTTTCGGACTTATGTTTCATGAAATAGATATACCCATATCTACTCAAGTCATCCGTGAAGGTAAGAACATAACGATAACCACCGCGTGATGCTACACTCATTGGACCACACACATCGGTATGTATGATTTCCAATAAGTCTGTAGCTCGCTCCATCATATCAGAAAATGGAGTCTTAGTCATTTTACCCATCAGACATGCTTCGCATCTTTCAAGTGATTCGAAATCAAGTGATTCAAGAAGTCCATCGAAATAGAGTTTCTTCATACGCTTCACTCCAATGTGACCAAGACGACAGTGCCACATATAGGTCGAGTTATCGCTTGATTTCAAAGTTTAGCTTCAATGTTATTAATATGTGTATTTCCACTATCGAGATTCAATAAGAATAGACCATCTATCAAAGGTGCATGTGCATAAAACATATTACTCATATAAATCGAACAACCATTATTCTCGGACTTAAACAAGTAACCGTATCGCAATAAACAAGATCCTGATATAATGTTCATGCTTAACGCAGGCACCAAATAACAATTATTTAAGTATAAAACTAATCCCGATGGTAGATGAAGAGGTAGCGTGCCGACCGCGATCACATCAACCTTTGATCCGTTTCCCACGCGCATCGTCACCTCGTTCTTCGCTAGCTTCCGTTTATTCTGCAGCACCTGTTTCGAGTTACAAATATGAGCAACCGAACCAGTATCAAATACCCAGGCACTACTACGAGTACTAGTGAGATACACATCAATAACATGTATATCGGATATACCTTTCTTCTTGATGTTGTCGTTCTTCAAATCCGCCAAGTACTTTGGGCAATTCCGCTTCCAGTGACCTTCTCCCTTGCAGTAAAAGCACTCTGTATCAGGCTTGGGTCCAGCCTTGGTCTTCTTCATTGGTGCGGTAACTTTCTTACCACCCTTCTTGAAGTGTCCCTTTTGCTTAGACTTGCCTTTCTTGAATTTGGTGGTCTTATTGACCATCAACACTTGGTGCTCTTTCTTGATCTCCACTTCTGTAGATTTTAACATGGAGAAGAGTTCTGGCAACTGCTTGTTCATGCTTTGCATATTGTAGTTCATCACAAAGTTCTTATAACTTGGTGGTAGTGATTGGAGGACACGGTAAATCCCCAAAGCATTAGGAATCACTATACCCAAGCTTTGAAGTTTGTTTGCGTGCCCAGACATCTTAAGCACATGCTCACTGACGGAGCTGCCCTCTTCCATCTTGCAGTTAAAGAACCTTTCAGAAGCCTCATAGCTCTCAACTGTCGCGTGAGTCTCAAAAATCAATTTGAGTTCACGGACAATATCATGTGGGTCTGAATTCTCAAACCTTTTCTGAAGCTCCGATTCCAAACCATACAAGATAGCACACTGAACTGTGGAGTACTGATTCTTCCGAGCGAGGTAAACGTTCTTTACTTCATCGGTAGCATCAGCTGCAGGCGGGTCACCCAGCGGTGCATCCAGCACATAGGTCAAATTACCAGCATTGAGGACAATCCTCAAATTGCGGAACCAATCCGCGAAGTTGCTTCCATTGTTTTTCAACTTTTCTTTCTCTAGGAACGCATTAAAATTGATGGTAGGGGCCGCCATTGATCTACAACATATTTGCAATAGTTTAGACTAAGTTTATGACAAATTGAGTTCTAATTAATAATCTAGGTGAACTCCCACTCAAAACAATATCGCTCACATTGTTTTAGTGATCACACGAACCAAATCCACCACATCAACACCGATCATCACGAGAGTTGATGTAGCTTCAATGGCGAACAATCGACATGTTCATCATATCTACTATATGATTCATGCTTTACCTTTCGGTGATCCGTGTTCCGAGACCATGTCTGTACATGCTAGGCTCGTCAAGATCAAACCTTAGCTTCCGCATGAGCAAATCTGGCTTGCTCATGTTGTATACACTTGCGGAATCTAACACACCCAATCATCACGTGGTGCTTTGAAACAACAAGCTTTAGAAACGGTGCTTACTAAGGATGAACACTTAAGAACTTGAAATTCATGTGCATGAGGGATCATCTTATAATGCTACCGTCGTTAACTAAGCAATACAAGATGCATAAAGGATTAACATCACATGCAATTCATAATATGTGATATGATATGGCCTTTCTTCTTTGTGCTTCCGATCTCCATCTTCAAGCACGGACATGATCTCCATCATCACCGGCATTGCATCAAGGTCAATGACGCTGCTCCATGGTTGTCGTCCACCGGCTTCAACTATTACAACTACTTTGAATAGACACGCGGGTCTAAACAGAATTTAAAGACAACCATATGGCTCCTGCCGGTTGCCAACTTACAATAAGGAACATTACATACATCAAATATAATCATAATCATGGCCATATCACATCACAGCACACCCCTGCAAAACAAAGTTAGACGCCTCTAATTTCTTTGCATATTTTACGTGGTTTGGGGCTTTCAGTAAGTGTCGATCTAACTTACGAACAAGAACCACAACGTTGATGTTTGAACTATCAAGTGCCCGTTGTAAATTGGATCTATACTATAATGGGAGAGACAGACACCCGCAAAGCCACTTATGCAATACAAGTTGCATGTTGAGTGTGGAGCAAGTCTCATGAACGATGTCATGTAAGGTTAGCCCGGGCCGCTTCATCCCATCATACCGCAAGATGCAAAGTACACAAGAAGAAATTGATAATAAAAGCACCACCGCCCATAATGACCATTGTGTTCTACTCGTGCAACAGATCTACATATAGACACGGCTCTGATACCACTGTAGGGGTTCGTAGCATGGAAAACAAAAAATTTCTACCGCATACAAACAAACAAGCCAAGATCTATCTACTAGATTATAGCAACGAGTCGATAGGATAACTCACCCTCGAACATTCCAAAGTGTTTAACGAGAGCGGATTCTCATGGGTGATGTAGTCGTACTCTTCCTGATCTCAAGATCGCGTAGACGATCCTTCCGGCGCTGCGTTCCGGCAGCGCTCCCGCAGTCGGTCACACGTTCGGTACTCGACGAAGACCTTCCTCTCCCTTGTTCCACCAGGCAGCAGAGGTTGTAGCACTCTCCTCGTGATTCCGGCAGCACGACGGCGTGGTACCGGAAGTAGAGGGGAGATCTCGCAGGGCTTCGCCTTAATCCGGAGTGAGTATGGTGGACTATGAGAGAGCCCTCGGTGATCTAGGGTTTATACGCACCAAGGAGAAGAGGCTAGGCTGGCGGCTAGGGCAAGGGGGTGCCCCAACTCGGCGGCTTGGGCAAGCCCTAGGGCGGCGGCGGCTATGGTGGCCGACGGCGGCTAGGGTTAGGGTTTAGAGGGGTGTGGTGTTGTGTCTTGGAGGGCAGCCCTGCCCCTCCTTATATAGGTGGAGGGGGCGCGCCAAGGGGAGGGGAGTCCCTCCCCAACTCGGTCTCCAAGGCCGGCCGTGGAGGGAGAGGGACTTCCTCCCCAAGTAGGTTTCCTACTCTCCCTCCACCAAACAAAATAGCCGTTTGACTTTTCAAATTGGCGTTTGACTTTTCAAACTAGGATTTGTTTTATCCCTTTATTTTGTTCAGCGATGACACCTAGTACATGATGCAACCATTCCAACTTGTTATGACACATTCATGTACCCTTCCCCTCCGGAGTGCCGGACATTCCGGAACCTTCTAGAACATTCCCGATGAAAACACCGGAACCATTCTCCAACCCCGAAACAGGACTTTCCTTATATGAATCTTATTCTCCGGACTATTCCGGATCTCCTCGTGATATCCTGGATCCCATCCGAGACTCCGAACAACATTCGGTCTCTTACTCATCATTCCATAACTACTCAACAACGTCGAATCCTTAAGTGTGTCTCCCTACGGTTCGTGAATTATGCGGACATGATCGAGACACTTCTCCGAACAATAACCAATAGAGGAATCTGGAAATTCATATGGCTCCCACATATTTCTACGATTACTTTGCGATCGAATGAACCACTTACATACGATACCAATTTCCCTTTGTCTCACGATAGTTTACTTATCCGAAGTTTTGATCGTCGATATCTCTGCATACCTAGTTCAACCTCATTACTGATAAGTACTCTTTTCTCGTTCCCGTGATATGTGATCCCTTGTGAGCCAGTCACATGCTTGCAAGCCAATTGGATGACATTCCACCGAGAGGGCCCAGAGTATATCTATCCGTCATATGGATGGACAAATTCCACTCTTGATCCATGTGTCTCAACCAATACTTTCCGAACACTCAATGCCACCTTTATAGCCACCCAGTTACGGTGTGGTGTTTGATGTCATCAAAGCATCCTTACAGTGAAGGTGATATGCATGATCTCATGGTCGAAGGAATTAGGTTACTATGTATCAGAAAGCATATAGCAATTGAACTATTAAAATGACTTGATCTTTATGCTACGCTTATCTATAGGAGTATGTCCATCATATCATTCTCCTAACGATATGATCTTGTTGTTAATAACATCTCAATGTTCATGATAGGGAAACCACAATCATTTATTAACCAACAAGCTAGTATTATAAAGAGGCTTTACTAGGGACTCTAATTTAAGTTTACAAATCACACAAGTATTAATGTTTCCTTGTTAATATTATAGCATGAATGTAAACACTTATCATAAACACAAATATATAATAATAACTATATTTATTATTGCCTCTAGGACATATCTCCAACAAAGAATTGTTCAAGGCATTGGGTATCAAGTTACACATGAGTACATCATATCATCTGCGGACATATGGCCAAACGGAGAGAGTAAATCAATGCCTAGAGAACTATCTAAGATGCATGTCATTTGCACAACCTAAGAAGTGGCACTCATAGCTTTCAGCTGAATGGTGGCAATTCAAGCTTCCACACATCCCTCAAGATGGCACCCTTCGAGACACTTCATGGCTTCCCTCATCCTCAAGTAGCATAAAATGTTCTTGGACGATGATACCGTTGAAGATGTTGCAACAATGTTACAGAGAAGACAACAGGCAAACCAAACAATTAAGGAAAATCTAAAACAGGATCAGGACAAAACGGTCCATCATGCAAACAAGAATGTAAGTGAAAGGGAACTTCAAGTTGAGGGAATGGTGTGCCTTAAGGTACATCCTTACATGCACTCTTCTCTAAACATCCACAAATGCATCAATCTACACTCAAAATATTATGGACCATTTGGAGTTCTGAACAAAGTGGGTGCCACCGCTTACAAAATAATGCTACGAGAAGGGTGTAAACTGCACCACAATTTCCATGTCATACAACTAAAAAAGAACATGGGACTTGGGGCCTTTCCTACTCCTTTGCTGCCTCTTGTTGATAATCAAGGTAAAATACAAATTGGTCCAGAGGGCAATCCTAGAAAGAGAACTCATTCCAAGGAAACAAGGCCACATCAACGTACCGTTGTTTAGTAGCTCATCAAATGGACTAATTTACTAGTAGAATCAGATACATGGGAAGATTCCACATTCATCTAGAAAGTATTTCCAGCTTTCCATCCTTGGGGAAAAGTCTGATCTCACTCTGGAGGGCTTGTCAGACTCAGTACCTGACGAACTGTCAACATTCAGTCAACTATATCTTCAAAGCATTGTCGATTTCAATGTCAACTATTCCTATATAATTCGACGTTCGAGATTCATCATTACCCTTTCGCACCAAGGTCGTGCTGGATCAACGTCGATCCCCATATGGACGGTTGTGCTTCACCCAAGAGTCGTTGTTCAAACCAACTTTAGTTCAACCGCTTTTCACTTGCTCGCTTGCTTGTCGCCACTCGCAGATGGCGTATTTCTACTTGGATTTGAGCCTTGTAATATTATCTTTATATGTTGGGTCTAAACCCTATCCATCGTGTTCCGGCTGGCAATTTGCTACTCTTGTGAACCCTAATATTCGACCAAGAAGGCGTATCTAAAAGTAGTTGTGAAATTCTCTGAAATCTTGTTTGAATCTTTACCACTATTATCTAAATCCGTAGTTAGGCTATCGGTACCGAGGTCGATCCGTCTCTTTGTCGAGTTCATGTTGTGATAGAAAATTCAGGACATTCATGGGCTACAACTCTACTGGGCTGGACGCGGGCCAAATCTCAGATCTCTATAGATATGGGTATGAGACCTAGAATACCTACCTAATTGGATTCAAACAAAATTAAAATGGCTTCAGACAAATATGCTAAATAATTTTAAATTTGATTTGAATAAATTTCATATGGCAAGTAGCAACTCATGGTGCGGTCAATGTTTGCCTTTAACAAGAACGTCCTTCTATGTTTCTTATGTGAATGCATGGTTAGTTGAGGTTTAGCGGGAGTATGAGAGTGGATTTGTGCTTTGTTCTCCATTGACTTGGCTTTATTTTGAGTTTTATACATTATGGTCAAATTTATCATCGGTTCTTCATGCATGCCATACAGCCAAAAAAATATCTCAATGGATGAAGATAGTAACGATCAAAGAAAAGCATCGGTGTTGTCGATGGCATGTGTTACTCAGGCGTTTCCATCTGTGATTAAGAATTTAAGATTGACCATCAAGACACTTTCTGTTGGATATTAGGTGATCAATCCGATTCCAACCAAGATAGATTGTGATTTGGTGGTTAATCCAAACCATGAATTGTTGAGTCATGTGTAAATAGATTTATGAGGTTTAGTGATGTTTCGGATTAGTGGTAACATGTTTCGCTTATAGTGGACTTGGTGTGATTTCCAATTCATGTGAAACGTTGGTTAGTTCACCATGTTGTTAGTCGATTGACATGCCATGTTTATTACAAGTTATGTTAATTCTTGCCCATCCATGTTATTGTTTACATTCCTATTACTATATATAAGTCTTTCAAGTACGATAGCTGTTATTGTTTACATTCCTATTATACTATATATAAGTCTTTCAAGTACGATAGTACTCGTAGAGTTTCTAAATCTCAACATTTTACATTTAAGCCTGGTGTAAGTGTACTAGTTCTTCGCTCTCTATTGCTTCAGCGATGTCTAGTTGCTTGTTTCACCCGATTAGCTTTAAGATTTTGGGTTGTGGTTAGACTTCTTTAGGAGTTTTTTTATGTTATCCAATTTGTTTAAATATGTCATGCATCGTGCGTGTATGATTTGCATGATATGAGTTCAGGACTCATTTGTATGGGTAGGAGCGATCGTTCCATGGCGATGTGTCGCCATACCAACACTTGAAGGCCATTCTGGAGAACGAAAGGGCTCGACCAGCCCGTTTCGTGTTCAGTTATCGATTGAGTTATATTGCGCTGCTGAGGCTATCTGATTCGGCTTCGGGTTATACTCGCTGGTTCTCGGCTTTGGATTTGCTAGAAATGCACCATGCTGCGACCTTCAACTTCAATAGCTTCAGCAAACCAAACTGATGTTTAGGAGGGTCCCAAGCCCACCAAAGTTCAAACTTCAGATTTGATATTGTGCGTTGCATAAAAAGACGGAATATTCTTTCAGTGGGAGACGACGTTTTCGTCGACAGCGAGACGCCCGTGGTGACTTCGTCAATCTCAAGACCCGATCCGTCGGCTCGGTGGTGCTCGGAGGGGTAGAGTGTGCGTGTGTGCGTTCATAGAGATGAATGTACGTGTTGTGAGCGTCTTCGATTATACTGTGTTTTTCAAAAAAAAACTTTAATAGCTTCAGAGATATTCTGCCCTACAGGCCGGGGACACGATGCATTCAAGTTTTTACTATAGAGAATATTCCTTGTATCCGCCAAACCATCCCTTCATAGTACTATCAACTTATCAAGGCGAACGGTTCATTTTCCACACTAACAGTGTGTACAAACTGATAAGAGAACTCAGAGCTTGAGAAATAGCCACTGTACAAACTGATAAGAGAATATTGTTGCTCGAAGGTGATTCCATTTTGTCCACAAAGCCAACAACTAACTCTCTACTTATTCGGAAGTACAAAATTAAGAAAGTACTATTCTAACATAGATATGGTCCAGTTTCTAAAAGTTCAGTTAAGTAGTAGTACTCTAAAAGTTCAGTTGACACTACAACTCAGTGTAACACAAACTTCAACTAGGCATCAAGCTGATAAACAGTAACCTGTAACATCTATCATCTATGCTATATGCATCATATTTACATGGTATGCTCGAAAGCAGGAGCACATAGAGGCACAAGCTGGCACGCCTCATTACATTGCTCATGCACCAGAACGCAGATCGACTATCTCAAACCGCAAATTAGGATTGAAGTGCACCTTGGAGCAGGTTTCATATATTGGACCGCCGTCCGTCGTCTCGCGGTGAGTGTGGAACCCGCTTTCACCGCACTCCCTGAGAACATCCATTCCTCCTGGGTCTGTCAACCTGAATATGCCATAGCTCCTGAAGGATTCAAGAACAGCAGCAAGATTTTCAGATTTCAGTCTACGATATCGTAAATGGTCACTATATTTCTTTCGAAAAGGAAGATACTGTTATCTAGGTGGTATCACCGAAAGGAACTATATGTAAAATGAAAAAATTAAAATGCATGACCGCATGGTTTATGTTTAACTGTCGTAGTGTTCAGCAAGAACCGCCTACCTAGTAGGATCGGTAGGAGCAGCAACAATTGCAACGGCTTCTGGTAACATAACCTGCATAGAGTTCATATTTGTAAGGTACCAAAATTAAAGGCATGGCAAAATAGGTCAGGTTAAAATACAAGGTTGTACTATCAAGTATGAGTTACATAAGGCCACCAATTTTGAGCTAGACAGGTTTTCATCAACTCCCCTTTTAGAGAAGTTGAATTGTTAGTAGCCCTAACGTGTGCTGGACTATCAGCTCTCAGGCCTCACAAGTAACAAGAAGTCAACAACTGTGCAGCTAAGGATAGACCATGTGTTCAGATGCAACAATGGAAGTTATATTTTGTATTTTGTATTTCATACTGGAAAGCTTACCATTCAATTCATTTTAAAGCCCTAGCAGCATACATGCTTCTAAGGCGATCCTATGATCATATATGGTACATCATATTGATAATTTAGGAACTCCACATGCACGCTATTACATACAAATTAAAAACATCTGTGATAGCTACTCTAGTGAAGTGGAGGGCTTCGAAAAGTAAAAGTTTTAACGTAATTCTCATATGGAGGATATCTGATCAACAGTTTTTTTTATATACTCCCTCCGTCCTAAAATAGAGGTCTCAAATTTGTCAAAATTTGGATAAATCTAGACGCTATTTAGTATATAGATTCATCCAACAAGACATCTATTCTTGGACGGAGGGAGTAAAAAGGATGAATAGATTAAATATCCTTAATTCATAAACATCAACTGTACTTATCAAGTTACCTGGTAAGAATACTGAGTATGCAAATCGATCGATGATAGGAAGCATGTTTGAGAAGGGTGAGTCTGCAAAGGACAAAAAGGAAATGTCAAATGTCACAACTAGTTAAATTACGGTCACCATTGCATCAAAAAACACAAGACTAAAGAAAGCAAGTGCTTTTAAAATATATACATGTATCCAGCCTGCAGGGTAAAGTGACTGCTCTGATAGTATAGCATGTATCTCCTCCTCATTAAAAGCTTGGCACTGCATTAGAAAAAGCACAGCATACTAAGATAAATGAAAAGAAGATATATAAATTAAGTAAGTAATAATTTCTATTTTCAAACCATTCAGTTACTGACATACAGAGTGAGCAGTTGTTTCTTGCTTTGGAATGATCAACGTTGTCACATAGTAAGCTCCATCCCTCTACAAATAAACGTAAAATAGTTCAGGATCCAAATCTGGATATAGCATGATTATGAGTGGCACGATGATAAATTCTTCTCCCAACTGCACATACAAATGAAGCACCGAGAATTCCACAGGTCTCTAGATTATTGCTTGTGTTCTCCTTTGCCAGTTCCATGAATTCATCTGTCAATCTCACTGACTGAAAGACATACACACACACAATTAATAAAAAAATCAATGTTGTTTCACATGCTCCTAGAAAGAGCCCGCACTCAGCAAAAAAAATGAAAAATGAAACAAAACAAAACATACTATTTGCACGTCACGCAAATTGTTGCTAGACGCAGAAGACTGCCCGAACGAAGGTGTTGATTGGTCATCCACATATTCCGTGTCATGGCTGAAAGAAGCACTGCCAAAGCTCGAAAGGTCCTCTATCCAGGAAACTATAGGAGATGGGTAGTGATGCTTCACAGCGCAGGAACCGACATTGTGATCCATTGCTGTTGGTTGATTAACCTGGCACTGGGTGATCTTTTGAACAATGGCAGCATCTAGATACACAGTTGTACCTGGTGTCGAATGCGTCCCGCATTTTCTCGCGCTGTTTTCAGATCCACCATTGAATGTTGTGAACTCATGATCATTAGCAGAATTAGAGAGGAAAAGATACTAGTACAACAGTATAGCATACCTCTTGTCGCTCATGTCTGGTGGCGGTCAGAAGACTCAATTTCAACCTGAAAATACCTAAATTCGCAAACAATCAGAAACAGAAAAGAGGGACACTCTTTTTTTTTTCAATTCTAGAATCTAGATGAAGCAGTTTCAGGAGATCCGAATAACGCCGTCACGCGGCAGTGCCAATCACCAGTTCCTAATTTATAAAAATGATCAGCATCTGACACGGTACCGCCATACGCCCATAATCCGCGTCATCTTTTTTGTTTCCCTACCCAAAGCCTCAATCTCATGATCAATGGGAAAATAAATACTCTACAAGTAGAGTGTTGCTTCGAAGAACAAAAAAAAGTTAACAACCACCGGTGATCAAACAAACAGCGCCTAATAAGAAAAATGATCAGCATCTAGACATGGTACCGCCATACGCCCATAACCCCTATCATGTTTTTTTGCTTCCCTACCCAAAGCCTCAACCTCATGATCAATGAGAAAATAATACTAGTACCAGTACAGTGTTGCTTCTAAGAACTATTTTTGCGGAAAAAAAAAAACTTAACAACCACCGGTCCGGTGATCAAACAAACAGCAACTAGAACAGTAGGTGGAATGAAGGACAGGCTCAGCTCCACACGCCAGCAAGCAACCAACGAACTACCTACCAGAATAAGACAGGACACCACCTTGCTGCTGCAATAGCAGTAAACTGTAAACCATCTTCATATCCCCCTGCTGGAACAGGGAGATTTTGCAGACAATAAATCATGGTAGAACCGCAATCTGATCTACCCGTGGAGCGGAGCTACTGTCCGCGGTGTGAGAGTTTCCTAGGGAGGGGGAGAGGGCGCTCACCGTGAGAAATCTGGAGGAGTTGATTGAGCCCGGCCACTTGAGCTGCTGGTGCGAAGGAGAGCAAAGGGGAAGAAGAAGAGAGGAGGGGAGGGGAAAGGCGAGCGATGGGTGCGTGTGCTGCTGTTGTTGTTATTCTCCGACGCCGACGCGAATCGAATCCAAATCCGCAGTCCAGTTTCAGAATCTGTGTACACACACACGTCAGCGTCAGGCGTCAGGGGCCGTGCATGCCATACACATCGCCGCGCTGAATAAAGAGGGGAAATAAAGCGAGAGAGAATTCGGGATAAGGATGAAAAGCGTGGAAGGGCTGCCGACGAGCGTCCGTGCCCGTGCGTGTGTGCTGCCGACGAGCACGGAGCCCGGTGCGAAGCGCAGAACGGAGGGGGGCAGAGCGGCAGACAGTTCCGTAGGGAGTCGGGAGGCGTCACGTTTGTGTGCGTCGGCCCGCGCGCGGCATGGGAACGTGAGACGGGTGGGCAACGCATGTCGGCCCAGGCTTCATTTCCGCCGCTCGTGGATTGGATTCGTGGGATCAAGACAGAAAACACAGCCAAACAATAATACTCCGCCGCATACTGTGCAATGGCCAGCGCCACGTACAGAGGCCGCCGCCGCTGCTCGCGTACAAGAGCCAGATGACGACGCCGATACGGGAGAGATCCAAGGGTACAAATGTCAACCAGCTTGAACAACAATCTTACAAGAAAGCAGATGATGACGCTTCTAGATAAGCAAAGGTTGTCAAAAGACCCCATAATAAAAAATAAATAAATAAAGTATTTGGGGCTGATTCCTGAACCTTTTCCACACCTGTTGCCACAAATAGACGGCGCCTGACAAACCAAGCAGAGGTGGCATCGGAACCAAAGCGAAGCTCTCCCTGCTGCCAGATACAACAAGGCAATCTGCTACGTTTCCGTGTCAAAAAAGAAAACAGTGCGCCATTTCATTGAGCAGGATTTAAGCTCATCTTTGCTTACAGTGCTGAGCGTAATAATTTCACACGCTACGAATCTGAAATATAAGATCATCTCACCGCAGAGCAGAAAGTAGCCTTGTGCAAATCACTGAACAGCTTACAAAGCCAATTAACCCATCAACAAAAACAGCTTACAAAGTACACACTGGTTTCCCATGTGTAACAACAGTCTACCGGTTACTTTGGCCCTACATCAACAAAAACAGCCACAACTCCTTCATAGTGCACCGATTTAAGTAATATCCATCTACTATTCCCTGCTAAGGTACATGATAACGACTACCCATCTTTCGGTTGCGGAATCGTCCTGATGCTCACCATATGCAGTTAACGGTTGCGTCACAGCAATAACTGGGAAATCAAGCAACAGAAAGATGCGTTATTGACTTTGGAGGAGAAAGAAAACGCACGAGGCTCGGGTATGAGCTGCGGCAACTAGAACATGTTTAGCACAGGCGTGGAAAAGGAAAACGTAGAAGACGTCTAGTCTATTCGTTCCAACAGGTGCAGAAAAGGTTGTAGAATATATTTACCAATCTTGCTGGTCTACAGAAATGTGCTGACTTACCATCATGCCAGCTTAGCTAGGAGTTTCTCCACCATACTTCTCTGTTGTATGCGATTAAAAGATTCCGATTTTTTAATTGCTTCTGACACAAGAATTACATTACTTGGCGACGGAGCATTCACCTACAGGATATAATAAATAGAGTATTTAACAAATAGGAAGCACAACATGCATTAGTAATGTTCAAGTAATGGAGAAAATATTAACAAACGAATTGTACAGATCAGAAGCATACCCATACTCGACCATTCAGTCCGACAGCTATCTCAAATGATAATTTTTTCCCAAGGGCTTCCAGAAGTGGACATGTCGGGGAACTTAAAAGCCTATAAGCAACCAACATGCGTGCATAAGGGAAAAATTAACACTACTACATTACTGAAAAATTATGGCATGCATTCTTCTCACATTCTTGCCAAGCCAGTTGATATTTCAAACGTATAACCATTTTTCAATTGACCGAATTCAGCGGCTTTGCCAGTTGCTGCAAAACATAGTCCTTAATGAGCAAAGATACCCAAGGAAAAAATGATCTCAAAGCCAATGTGTTAAAAAAATCCACAATATGATATATTTTCGAAATTCGAATTTTTAAAACACATAAAAACACTGCATGATAAACTTAAAAAGTTACCATCCATGCACGTAAGCTCTGGGTTCATGATGCTATTTGCTTTCACGACTCGGGCATATATCAATGTACCAATCTGAAGGAGAAAACACACGGTAAGTACATATAATAACCATGCATCAAGCTCAGGGGAGGAAACAGAATATTAGGCGCTGACACTGTAAGCTTTTGGAATCATGACAAGCTGAGATCATATTTAATATACTCCCTACTTGAGTTTAACACCAAGGTCCAGTATTTGAGATATTCATTGCAATGCAGATGCTATTGAGTACATGTTATTGAATATGAAACTAAATAAGGGGGCTCTACTGACTATTTCAGTAAAACAACTAAGGGCGGATGTAAGTCAACAGAACTAGTGAATTGACAGATCAAAATGGCGAAAATGTATCACAAACAAAAATCCAACACTTTCAGAAATGTAACGATTACACTATAGTCTACACAGAAACAGTCAATAAAAATGTACGTACTCCATACAAGATAGACAAGACTGAAATGTGTAGCCTAGAAATATTCAGTATCTACTAGGGTACCAGATAATTTGATCCAATGAATGAATTATTATGAAATCATATTTATTTCGTGAACAAAAGAATGATATGCTGAATGCCTGAATCTTAAATCAAGATAATTGTATGTTCAAAATGCCTAACAGAAAACGATGGTGGATGACTTATACTAATGGTTCCTTCTTTGATATTCAATAAAGGCAGAACACCACTATGTGCTTCATGAAAATAACCTATAATGGGAATACCAAATATTCTACAACCATTGGTGACCCAATGCCATACCTCAAACTTTGGTATGTTTCTCCTGGTACCACCTTCGAAAGAAAGAACTGGTAAAAAGGCCAAATTAGGCCCCTTTATGTCCACCAAGAAGTTCTGGAATAACCAAATTCAGCTCAGCGAAAAGGAAAGAATCCATAAGATCACATCATATAGGTGCAGAACACATCCATTAATGTAAATAAAAAACTGTGCTTTTGATTAGTGCTCTATGGTAAAAAAAATGGAATGCACATTTTGACTTCAGATATATATTACAACTGTAAAAACAGGGAGGATATCATCAGCATTACATGAAGATGGTTATAAAGGTGATCATCTGACTAGAAAGCGAGTTGGAAAGTACTTCTAAAGGTAAATGTATACTTACATCTGGTTTGGTGTCAACTACAATACCAAGAACTGTATCTTCTACAGAAGGTATATACTGCAAAAAAGTAATAGCATTCCATGAGGAAACCAATGAAACAAAATGCAAGGGAAGTGAACATTGAAGAAAGTACTATGCACAATCAGCAGACATTTTAGGCAACAGTTCCGAGTTAACCAAACTTATTAATTGTACTTGGATGAGCTGAAGAGAAATCAACATGTTAAAGCAATGAAGAGTTGAAACTTGATTGAAAATAAAAGTCAAAAACAACATATATATACTGCACACTTGACAGGTAACTACGAAAACTACAAATGCATGTAAGCGTGCATCCATCAGTATTGGTGATTACATAGCACTGGATTAACATAATCCAGTCCACAATAGTAGCACTTTAAACCTCCACATTAGTTTAGTAATATTGGTAGCAGGGGTCACTAATAGGAACAAAACATAGATACCCTTCAGTTCAAACATGAGGTGGGCCAAAAAAATGGCTGCATAAAAACAGAGCAAGCCCTAGCTACAATCTGCAAAGTGAGCATGCCAGATCAATAGTAATGGTCTATAAATCACAAGGATTTCTTTCAAGCAAGATAAAGTTCACATATACGATCTCCAACAGAAGAACAACCTCCATGCTGTTACAGCATCTATGATCAGAAACCAGAGGGGACTCACCCTCTTCTGGGAGTTCTCCACCCAGTACTTGTTGGGCTTGGACAGTCGCAGCCTCCCAGCACTAGTCACCTGGATAGTGTCACAATCCTGCGAGCCGACACGGATAAATCGTAAGCCTCGTGACCCAAATGAACCCCTTGCTAAACCCTAATCCCTAAATCTCAAACGGGGCAAGGGTTCCTAATTTACAACAGCGGATGTTTTACCTGGCGCAGGCCGGCGCCGAGCTTGATGGTCTGGTTGGTCATATCGGCGAGGTCCAGGATGACGTCGCCGGGGACCTGGGCGTCGACGGCGAGGTGAGGAGGGGGAGTTAGACGGGAGCGGCGGAGGAGGCGAGCAAGATGTCTGGATAAGGGAAGAAGGGATTGAAGCTTTACCACATAGTCGTCGACAAGGGCGGAGCGCGGCGGCTTCTTCGACTCCATTGCTCAGTGACGGTGGGCGGCGTGCCGGCGTGGACAAAGGAGTAGGGTGCTGTGTGCGCGGCGCCGCTGCGCTTCTTCGTTCCGGTGCGCGTGCCGTCTAGAGATTAGATGGGCCTGGGCCTGGGCCTGGAAACGTTGCTGGTTTTAGGTTTGGTGCCCTTGGAGGCTTGGACCGAGGTTCGCTTTAAACTGTGATTGATGAAAAAAAAACGGTGAGGTCTCTCGACTGTTGCTGAAGCGTTGAATGTACCCTCCGTCCATAAAAATAACTTGGCTTTACTGATTTGGATGTACACTAAAACATGTCTACATGCGTGTAAATTTAGATAAATCTAAATTATTTATTTCTGAACGAAGGGAATATATCACTTTTGTACTGCAGCAAAAGGATAGGAGTTTCTGATAGCTAGATTTGGACATGAGAATTGTGAGTTCAATTCTGATGGCCCCTCCGGAGATTACCTGTATCCCTAATTCCCAATGAAAGTTGTCGTGCAATGTTTAGTTGTTTATTGCACCAAAAGAAGTGTTAAATGCACGGACAACAAGATTAAAATTAGTCAAACGAAATACGGGTAGTTTAGAGATTAGCCTGGCCGATTTGATAGTGTTTTGAATCAAAATAAACCATGAATATACAGCTTGCTAAAAAGGCTTAGGGGGAGTAGTTTTGACAGTTGAGCAACGAGATTGAGCGTTAACTCTTCCTATGTTAAGTAACCTCTTAAGTCTTTGTTCTGTTCAACCAAAATTGGACGGGATTGACTTGGATTGAGGGGGGGTTAGATCCAATCTAAGCGAAATTTCATCATAATCCTCTCCATTCCACTCCAATCCATCCCAAACAAAGCCTAAGAGATCGTGGAATTCCTACAGAGGGAATTCAACAATTTTCTCTTTACCGGCAGAAAACCTGAGCCTAAGCTTGAGGAGGGAAATTTTTGGTGAAATTTTGATATTTAATTTGAAC
Source organism: Avena sativa (assembly GCA_916181665.1). Classification (NCBI taxonomy): domain Eukaryota; kingdom Viridiplantae; phylum Streptophyta; class Magnoliopsida; order Poales; family Poaceae; genus Avena; species Avena sativa. Next base: position 324,709,245 of record OV702295.1, read on the forward strand.
TATGTCCAACCTTTATCATGGATTACTCCTCTTCCCAACAAGACCTAAAGGTGAAGAGATTTAAGTTTCCAGATGGTGTTGCGATGTACTCTCTCCGTTTCAAAATATAAAGATGTTTTAGCTCTGTTAAAAAAGTATATCTAGACTTCTTTTAGTGTGTAGGTTCGTTTAGATTCTGAGTGAACCTATACAATAAAAGGGCTATACTAAAAGGTACTCCTTTCACAAAGCTAAAACATTTTATATTTTGAAACGAAGGAGTATTATACTACCTCTTAGCCTAAGTAGAAAAAAGCATTCAGCACATACCCACATGTCATTGACAATGCTTACATATAAGTCCATCTTTTGTACTACACCCTACGCACCAACCTAAACCGCAGCTTACTTAACATGCATATTCACATGGACAATTTCACAACATACAAGAACATACCATTGGCACCCAATTGCTACCCAACAATGCCTTTAATCCCTCAACGGCTTTATAACATTTTTATTACAATAATCCTAGGTCCCCAAGTTGGTATTGTGCACTCTAAAAATGACCACATTGCATAATTGGTACATCCACCGGTGTTCAAAAGCAACACAACCAGGAACACAAGTTGCAGAGAATAATAGTGGCATAACTAAAAAGCCACAAAGAAAGAAAAATCAAGGCTGGCATGACCAACATACACCTAGACCATAATATTTACATCAAGTTATGCGTATCAAAAGGTTCACGAGACTGAGCTGAAGACACGATAAGCAGAGATGATGGAGCTGAGACCAAGAGCGATGAAAGCCAAGAATGCCATTGAGGCTGAGGAGTTGATAAGTTTGGCGAATTGATCCACGCCAAATCTAGACACCCAAACATCATTGCGAGAAAGTGCTGCTGAAGACGCTGACAGCAGCAGGTATGCCAATATCTGCAATTAGAACAAGTCATTCAACCACATTCTTTCATTTGCTTGCAGTTGGTTGTTAATTAATCTAACACTACAACTTTAAATTTGTGCATGTCAGTCATAACTGAATGTTAGAGACATGAGAATACACAGGAATAAAAGAACAACCGCAGCAAATTTATACAAACAAAGGTCAATAACTCAGGATGGTAACAAAGCAAGAATATAAGTGCACAAAATGATCTAGTCCATGGGGGTGAATCTTTTTCACTTCACAAAAAATAAAATTAGTAATAGCTTGATTAGACGGAGGCATTGACATGTCACCCATTTTTCAAAAGGTTCTCCTAAGATGACAATTTACAGCTGACTGAAATTGGAGGATCTTTTATCATGAACAGAGAGATAAAACTTAAGCTGTGAACACATATAGTTCAGATAAATAAATGGTTACCAGTACAACAAAGCTTGTTTTACCTCCCATAATCTTAATCCCGCTATGCCTAAATCAACCTCTAAATTGTCAGGGTCCCAAACTTGCAATATTATGCTACTATACAGTAGACAAACAAGCAAATAGACCTAATTAAAACCATGAAATTCAGTACAGAACATTCAGAAGTTGAGTCTGTCCATTCTTGCCTGATCCATTGCGAGACTGAAGTAGTTGTCCCAGGGGGCTCGAATTATGCGCCTCCCTGTGACAAGGTAGTGCAATTCTGCAACTAATTGGAACCCCGAGTATGTAAAAGCCATCACGCTCGCAGCAAGTGTGTACCTACATTGCATAGACACATCAATCTACGCCTACATCAAGCGCAACAAATGATAATGGGGAACTTTTGATCTCGTGCTCCAGAGTTCAGAGCGCAACCTGTACTCGCTGTAGCGGCGGAAGGAGTCGCCAGCCCAGCCCGGCGTAGTACCGGCAGACATGACGGAGAGCGAGATCAAACAGAACACGGCAGCTGAAACCCTAAACCCTAGCTCAGCCCTCTTCAGCTCCGTAAGCCGTACTTTCTTTGGGACCCTACCCAGGAGCCATCTCTTGGAACCGGCTCCGCCGCCGCCGCCGCGGCCGGTGTCGGCGATAGACCCGATGGCCACCGCAGGTGCTACCTTGTCGGCCGCCGTCTTGGCATCCTTTGCCGCGGGGTCCTCGCCCGAGAGGAGCTTCGCTATGGTCAGAGCCGACTCCTTCTGCGGCGATCTGGCCGGGGATTCAGCCACGACCGCTTCCTTCTGCGGCGATCCGGTCGGGGATTCAGCCACGACCGCCTCCTGCTGCGGCTTCGGCGGCTTCACTTCTTCGGATTGGGTTAGCGCAAGGGCTAGCGTCGTGTTCTCCGATTCGCCGGCCGATTTATCTGCCTCCTGACCCGATTGGGCTTCCGGAGACGCCGGCGCTGGTGGAGGTGTTCGTGCTGGAGCTGGAGCGGGAGCAGGAGGAGGGGACGCCGGCGGCGGCGCTGGTGCTTGGTTCCCAGCAGGGAGGGGAGGAGAGCGATCGGTTGTGGAAAGAGGTGGCGGCGTCGGGGTCTTCGGAGGCGAGGGAGGCGACGGTGGAGAGGAATCACCAGCGCCATCCGGCGGCGGAGCAGTAATTGTAGGTGCAGCAGGAAGGGGGGGAGCTGGGGTTTGGTTATCGGGGGAGAGGCGAGAGGGATCGACAGCCGGAAGCTGTGAGGGGGGAGGGGGAGGGGGAGGAGGTGCCTGTGCTTCGGCCAGCGGCTCCGGTGGCGGTGAACGGATTGGGGAGGCCATGGAGGAGCCGCCGTTTTGCTCCATGGCTGCGGCAGCTGGTGGCTGTGGAATGTGCGTCAGTGTGGGCTCGTGCTCTGGTGGGAGTGTGGCGACTGGAGGCTCCAAAGAGCACCGCAGCAGCAGCAGTTTTTTTTTTTTTTTTTGAAAGCACCGCAGCAGCAGGTTGAAGCCTTGAAGGGGCACAAGGGGGGTTCGAGAATTCGGAAATGTTTTCCAACCGGGTATTTGTCCATTTTCCACTGCAAACAACCTCCCGAAGGAACGAGCGTGGTTGGCCAATAATAATTCCTAGCGTGGAATCGAATTGTTTGTGTTGTTGTTGTTGTTGGTTAAACCAAGCGAGCTGCTAGCTGACCGTATCCTGCCGGCCCTCAGTATTCCTAGCACCAGTCAACCGGGAGAAACAGTGATAGTACACAAAAACGATTTGGATGATTTTAGAGCATCTCTAGCAGATATGCTGAACACGTAAATATAAAATGGGTTAATAGTTCATGAAAAACGTGTTTACGGTTGGAAAATAGCTCGCGCGGAGCAGATCCCCTAGACTCGGACACGTGAAAGAGAATATTCGTGTGGAGTAGTAGTATCTGCTAGAAATGCTGTTATGAAGTAGTAGTAAAAACCTTACGAGTGTGACTACGATGTTTTTGGAGCTTTAACCAAGATGGATTGTACATTGTACAAATAATTGTTAGCATATTTCCATGTATTTGCGCCGCCATACCACAAAAGATGTATTTGAGCTTTCAGGATTAGTTTTCTCTAGCGGGACTTTTCTTTTTTTGTAATTCTTTTTTTTTTCTGGGTTGTGTGCATCTGTAGGGCCGCTAGGGCATGTGTTGTTGCAGAGACTGAGTGTAATTGGTATCCCTATGATATTAATATATACTCTTTTCTAAAAAATAAAAAATGTTGAGTCATGCAACAAAAGCTGTTTGCGGTACCAACTTTTATAGTATCTACTAGAGATGCTCTTATGCATAGTAAAAAATCTTACGGGCTACAGCGTTTTGGAGCTTTCACCAAGATGGATTGTACATTGCACGGATAAATCGTTAGCATATTTCCATGTATTTGCGCCGAGCAAAGGGAAATTCAATTGCAAAGGGCATGTTTGTTCACTTAATACAAGAATGAAAAATCGCAACAGTAGTCCCTGCATTTTTGTTTTCCAAATAGCACCACTATTCGGATTCACTATACGAAATACCATGGTAGAAACCAACAGATTTGCTGGCTGTCAGATGCAACATATTTTTAGCTATACACAGCCCATTAAGTATTCATGGAAATATTCCAATATGAAACCTGTAGTAACAAAAGGTAAACTATTTGCAACTTGGTGGATTTGTACACTTAAAAACACTAGAGGGTGGTTGTTTGTATTCAGGTATACTGGCAGGATCAACAGGTCGGACCTCACCGGGCTGAAAGAACAGGCTGCTATGCCTGCATAAGTGGCATCAATAGTCAATTAGTCAGCACATGCTTTCCTTCAATCAGGAACAATATATGGAAGGTATATTTATGAGGGCTGGAAACGAAAATCCAAATAATCTGTTGCAAGTACTGTGTGTACAGGAAATCTTTCAGGTAAGTGCTTGCAAAATGAAGCAGAGCAGGCAAGGATTAGTTTTTACCTCCTAAGGTCAAGACCAATCAGCCCAGCTTGAAGAATCGACAAGTTGTCTGAATCTGGCGAGACAATGACAACAGTATCCCCTGAGTACTGAGTCTCTAGTATTGACATGAGCTGTGTAACCCGAACAAATACATCCGCCACGCTCTCATTAGGTGTACCATCATTAGTAGGAGGTGGTTTGATGTCTGACGAAATATTATCAGATGCATACACCTAAAATCAATGATAAGAAACGAGAACTCGATCAGGGCAGGAACAAAATTTGTCCAATTAAAATTATCTGGTTCGTTACACCAAATTAATTTTGAGCCAAATGGTGCATATCTACTTATAAAAGTACCATTAGTTTTACTGGTTAGTTACCAACAACCTTGAATAGACATGGAAACTTGCCTAATGATAAAATGAGTATGTCAGGATATTCTGTTTCTCTAGATCAGTTCTAAGAATTCACAAAACTCATATACTCCTGTCTGTAAATATATCTACTTTCAAACTGAGTGTCCTCCTGTCTGTAATGACTAATTGGATTTACGCCTCTTCATATGTTTTATTAGGCAGATACTAGAGCCAGTGCCCTGCCTTATTGGGTAGCAGTGCCAATGAGCCTTCGTAGCAAGCAGAATTTCACTAATTCCATTGTATTACAGTTATATGCAATGTACATCTGCAAAGTCAGTGCACTCCAATTTCTAAAGTTTCTTGCTGCCAAAATAAATAAACAGAAGTTCTGCATCTCTTCGATTTCTTAAGTCAGTTTTTCTTCTAATACTCTATGTAAGCAAGTACAGTGTGGCATTAGAGATGAATGGATCGGAAGAGTAATACCTCTGGCAATGCTTCTAACCTCTTCCCCTCGTACGCACCCAATCCCCGCGCGTCCAAGAAGCTATACTCCGGCACAATTTTACTTCACATCAAGTAGAAAACAATTTCAGGACATTATCACTGATCCACTGACGGTCATACTCATGTAAAATCTGGAAACATAGCCCTCGAGGAGGTTGATAGAGAGGCACCTGCGGTTGATGCTGTTGGCCGCGGCTATGATCTCAGCGGCCTGGTAGGCGCGCTGGGTGATGGAGGGCCATATCCAGCAGTCGTCCTCGCATGCGCCGAGGCGGCGGAGCTCGAGCGCGGCGCGCGCGGCCTGACGGAGCCCGGCCGGCGAGAGGCCGTTGTCGACTGAGGTCTTGGCGACAGGATTGGTGCGGAGCAGTCCCTGCCCCTCGTACACCGACTCGCCCGCGCGCACCAGGAAGTAGCGGTTGGCCAGCCCCGGCGGCGGCATGCGGAAAAGCCCGCGCGCCGAGGCGGCCGCTGGGCAGAGGAGCGCGAGGGGAAGAGGCGACGCTGAGAGCAGGAGGAGGTCTCGGCGGCGGAGCGAGGGGAAGGAAAGAAGCGGGGGCGGTGGCGGCGGTGGCGCCGAGGGAAGCCGAGAGGACGGAGCGGAGGAGAGAGAGGTGGTTCGCATTTCCAAATGCCCGGAGGAACACGAGCAGCTGCTGCCGGACTTGCGACTTGGGGACTGCCTGTTGCAAACTTGCAACGAGTGGAGTGAAAATATCCAGCTTTTTTGGCCGAGCTTCGTGTGCAATTTTTCGGTCCTCTTTCTCCATTTCATTTTCGGCGTCCTCGTCCGCCTCTCGCCAGTGGACGGACACAAGGCAGCTACCCGTACGCACCCGCTTGGATGAAATCGGTGGATGAAAGTCCCAAAGGACACGAAAAAAAATAACAGCACATTTTTTAAAGTCAAGCAGCTTGTGAATGGAAATAACTCTTTTGTAAAAAAATAAAAATAGTAAACATCGGGGAAACTATTTTATCCGGTTAAACTTTTCTTTTAACGCCTTACAACTATGCATTATGCTCAACGTAGCGTCTTTGACCTAGGTGCTATGCCTGGGCGACTGGGTGGCTAGGCGGGCCCCATCCTAGTTAAGTAGCGCTTTGCACCCGGGCTCTACACTACATAGCATGGCGTCTATGTTAAAAAAATATTATGCTCCGGGTAGGGTAAGTCGCGTCCCAGCCTTCCAGCCCACCCAGCCTCACTTCTCCACTCCAGCAAGAACAGGACCTCGAGACTTCTGACCCCCCCCCCTCTCACCCTCTCAAATCCTGCACATGGGTAAGCTCGTCCAACTCGGTGATGTACTACTTGTACATGGTATCGACATCATTGATCATACCACCTCCCACTTGTAAGCCCATAGTCGTTTCAAGGAAAGCACCCCATCTCTTTCAGCTGTCCAACTGGTAAGCGATCCCAACTTCATACCGAGAGTAGAAGCATACCACCACCAATTCTAGCTTTGTCTAAAAACCTATGATAAGCATCATCCAACTACACGTATATGCAATCAAGGTTAAGTCAAGACATGTTTCGAGTGGAAATGTACAAATAAACTAAAAGTGAACAATTGATTACCTGTTGGAACAAGTACGTAGGCAAGTATAGTCGAACCCTAGCTAATTCTTTTGTCCAAGATAGTTAATGCCTTGAGCTATATCCTTGAGCGGTCCTACCATCGCTGTCAACAAACAAAGTCCTAGAGAGAACATAGCGCAGGTAAACACGAGTAATGTCGTGATCTGCTTATCAGTGGCTTGGATAGGACAGTGCGTGAAATTCTCTACAATCCACGTGTAAGTAGCGCCAACTAGGACTCTATCTTTACTTGTTTCTTCACCCTTCTCAAGAGCCATACCAATCAGGGCCTGCATATGCTCGCGCCACCCATCAAAATCTGTGCTCATACACAAAGGCATAACCTCGATAGAAAGTGCAAGGATCATGGAAACATCCCGAAGAGTTGGGGCACCTCGTCGGTACGGAGGTGGAAAGTGTGCATCTTCGGCCTCGCCGGTCGACAAGTGCGGTGATTGCAGCCCCGTTTAGGATTGGCTTAGACCGACTAACGAGATGGATGAACGAGAGGAGGCCTAGCGTCTCAATGTACAAAGTGTACCGCTCATCGTACAACATGTCACTCGAGGACGTCCCGTGAGACCGAATCTCCAGAGGCCAAAGCTCCTACAACCATACAAGTAAAAGTATTACGGCATATCGTACACATTTGAGACAATACAAATTTGAAAACATACAAGTCCAACCGTATTTTCATTACCATATTCTTCTCGGCCATCAAATATGACATGTGTTCTACATCGTAGTATTCATCGATAAGCCACACCATCCTACACAAACAATAGGACATCGCACTATGTGAGTATGTGAGCAATATGTGAATACGTGAGCATATCATACTTGAAACATGGTAGTTCTAGACATATGTGCCTAATAAGAACAAATATTTGAATTACATAAGTGAGTATGTGAGCAATTGTTCGATAGATTTTTGTACAAAGTTATAGAGCAGGTGGACACGTTGATAGCTTGAAGGTGCAGGAAGATCTTAATCAAACAAGTATTCCATGAGCAGGCCGTGTACATGATGCATGCCTGGGTCTTGTGATCAATTCAACGTGCATGAGCCATGCTCACCATCGGCAGCTACAGCCATACACGAGCGCCTAAACAATACTAAACAAAGGTAGCTAAGCTAATTAACTTAATAAATTATAGTCTATTTTTGCAGGTCAACGTATACAACCCGGAATACTATGGTGTACGTGCAGTCCGGCACAGTTAAAACGTGTCACGCCATGTACGTACATACGGCCGGCCGGCTGCGCGTACGCGTGTACCATGCTAGCTACTGGAGGCGAGTAACAAAATTTATTCGGGCCAGCTTATTCTGATCCATTGAGGCGATAAGCATCGTCCGCTGAAGGTTCGCTCGAACGGTCGCGGTTCTCGCGGAGTTTCAGCGCGTGCGGAGTCCAGATATGTATCTCCACCGCGATATACTCTCCGAAGAACGAGGTCTCCATGGCTATCCATTCCCGACGCCTGCCGGCCGCTGCCTATAAAAGACACAACCTCATAAGGAGAGGCGAGAAGACGGAGGACTCACGCTGTGCGAGCGAGCTCTCGTACCTGGAGGCACAAGCACACAATCGGCTAGCTGGAGGCTAGCTCACGGAAGGAGACGCCACACGCAGCCGGAGGAGAAGAGGAGTTCGCGTCCCAGAAAGGCCATGGAGAACAAGCCGGTATCTCCTGATGGTGAGAATCATGGTTGATATTTTCTATCTCTCTCTATACAGCACACAAGCACGCATGCATCCCGCACAGTGAGGATACGGACCCGGCGTACAACCCGGCCGGCGTGACAAAGCCACGATGTCAGGGCTGCTGGTGTGCATCTCGACGCCATCTTCATGACGCCCAAGACGATGGCATCGGGTGCACGGCTGCCGGCGTGCCGCCCGCCGCCATCTCCAACGCCACAGACGACGGCCCGCGGGCGCGCGGCTGCCGGCGTGCAGCCCGGCGCCAACTCCAACGCCCCCAAGACGGCGGCCCGAGGACATACAGCTGCCGGCGTGCATCCGGCGCCACCAAGACGACGGCCCGTGGGCGCGCGGCTGCCGGCGTGCAGCCCGGCGCCAACTCCAACGCCCCCAAGACGGCGGCCCGAGGGCATGCGGCTGCCGGCGTGCATCCGGCGCCACCAAGACGACGGCCCACGGGTGCGCGGCTGCCGGCGTGCAGCCCGGCGCCATCTCCAACGCTACCAAGAGGACGGCCTCGACGGCGCGGCCGCCGGCGTGCAGCCCGGCGCCATCTCCGGCGCCACCAAGATGACGGCCCGAGGGCGCGCGGCTGCCGGCGTGCAACCCGGCGCCATCTCCAACACCACCGAGAGGACGGCCTCGACAGCGCGGCTGCCGGCGTGCAGCCCGGCGCCATCTCCAACACCACCAAGAGGACGGCCTAGACGGCGCGGCTGCCGTCGTGCAGCCCGGCGCCATCTCCATCTCCGCCGCCACCAAGACGACGGACCAGGGGCGCGCGGCTGCCGGCGTACGGCCCGGCACCACCTCCATCTCTTCCGCCACCAAGAGCACGGCCTCGAGGACGTGAGGCTGCCTGCGTGCAGCCCGGCGCCATCGCCATCTCCGCTCTGGTATGGCGCGCCAAAGACGGCAGCCTCGCGACTGCCGGCGGGCCGTAGCGGCGCCATCTCTTCCCCCATCGAACCTTGCGACTACGGCGGCGCCGAAGACGAGACGAGAAGGCAGCCGGCATGCATTCGGCGCCACGTCCATCTCAACGAGCCATGCTGCCTAAGACGGCGACGGGGCTGTCGGCGGGCAGCCCAACCTTTATTCACCTCCTACGGACGCCAACAAGACGACGGCCCCGACGGCGCGCGGCTGCCGGCGCCTTCTTCACTCCGGCGAGGCGTGACGAAGACGAGTGATGGCGGGGCTGCTAGTATGCAAGTCGTCGTCACCTCCGCCTCCGCGAGCCATAGGCGATAGCATCGGGGTGTCCATCGTACAACCCGGTGCTAGCTCCATCTCCGTGAAGCCGGCGAGCATAGGCGAAAGTGCTGCCGACTTACAATCCGGCGTCATACCCACCTCCATCTCCACGAGCCCGTGAGACGACGCTCTTGTCTAGGACGACAGCCGTGAACTCGGCGTCGGACCGAGACGAGGTGTCGACCACGTTGGTTGCACCGACTTGTAGGCGCGTGTCGGTTTTGCACCGACGCCGATCTCCACCAACACTTACTCCTGCGAGGCATACCCCTTGCGCACCCCGACGAGGCTGCTGGTCGTCGAGAAGTCCCAGCTGAGCGGACCCATGCTACTCCAACTCCAACTACATCGACGCCGTCAAGACCGACGAGGCACGATGGTGAGGGCGGGCATGGCCGGAGCAAAGGCCACGCTACTCGCGGCGCGTGTACCGACGAGGACACGGGCTCTGCCGCCGCCCACACACACACCACCACCACATCATGCATGGAGAACGCGAAGCGAAGACGACGAAGACGACCACACGGCTTAATCAGAGGTGTCTCGCGGCGTAACCCGCGGGAGTAATTAACCGGGTGCCTTTCGAGGCCCCGGGAACCACGAGATCGCAATCGCCCTAGTCAGGCTGGCCGCGCAAGCAGGCCACAGAGCGCACTGTATTAGGGATTTGTACTTTGTTTCTCCATGAGAGATTAATGAAATGCATCTCCCCTACCTTTTCTTGTGTACTACGGTACACTGGCACGCCCACACTTCTTTTCTTTACCCCGGCGCATGAGAAAAACACGCTACCATTCTTCTCCCCTCGAGTAGCCTACGTTCGACTTTTCCAGAACGTTTTTCTCGTGTCAAACAAATTGGCACGCCCGGTAGGACCTGGTTCTCCTCCCATCTTTGCTCCGTTGTGGTCGTCAGAATCGTCTTCGCCCGTTCACCCAACCCACATAGCATCCTGCACGACAAGCCAACAGCGAGGACCTCCGCTGATCAAAGGTCATCTTCATGCAGAAGGAATCCCCCACGCCATCAACACGGAGCCCTGGGTGATGCACTTTGGATCATCCTTTCCGCCCATGGTGGTCGTCGAGGTCGGCACCAAGATGTTCATGCACCAAGCCCAGGAGCCAGCGCAGTTCCAAACTGCGCGATCCAAGAAGGCGCAAAGGCGGGCATCCGCCATGGCCAAGAAGGAGCGCCGCGAGTTGATGCTCGAGGTGTGCGTCCTGTTGAAGGAGTCAACGGGACATGACGTCAAAGGGGACATGGGGGCGCCCCAACGCCACTCTTCCAACGTCGCCGACAAGCGGGCGGGAGCGGTGTCACTTCGCGCCCCTACCCCGCCTTTGCACCCGGAGCTGCCGACACCAACACCTAGGCGCACCGGAGTGGAGCTTCTTGGAGGCTTGGAAGCCGCCTCCGGTGTCCTGCGGAGACTCATGGCAAACGCCTGTTTGTCAGAAAGCCCGCATCCGTTAAGGAACTACAGGAGGAAGTGCCGCAAGGTACAACGACTCCACCAGCTATTAAGCTCCCGCATCACCAAGAGCACGGTTCTTGCGGAAGATTGGTCCCTCGGCGCAAGGGACCTCGCGGACAAGGTGTTCACATGTACGAGCACCGAACCATCAGAGGTCAAGTTGGTGGTGAGAAGAGCCATCATGAAGGAGTTCTAGAAACGATGCTCCCAAAAAGAGTCCGTCTTGCCGGGCCCAACGCTCTCCATCAACTGGGAAGATCCTCGAAGAAGCATGTGTGCACCATGCTGCCACATTTCGGCGATCAATGGCCGCCCCACCCCCAACGACAACAGGTTCGCCGTTCTTCGGAACGAGGTACCTGCACCACGCGGAGAAGACCTGCGGCAGGAGTTCCGCCGCTTGCAAGATCAAATGAATAGCATCCAGAGGCGGCTCCATGAGCAAGGAGCGCCAAGTTCTTCATCAGCACAAGCTGGGGGCAGGATTAGGCACCAAGCCCCTAGTCATCGTCCTCAACATGAGAGCCATACCTTGGCGCCCCGACGCCAACCTTCACCCATCAGACATGCACACCGGGGGCATCCTAACATGCCCCCACGTTGGAACCGTTGGTCACGACATCAAGATGACGAGAGGGACCCTCGTCCCACTCAACAGTGGAGACCTAGGGATCCTCCACGCGATGCACTTCCACCACGGCCTTCATCCCCGCCTAGGCGTGGAGAGCGACTTCAAGTGCGCCCTGCAAGGGACATGCCTACCACATCAACACCACGAGCTGCACCGCCTCTTCTACCAACTCCACCAGCACCCTCAAGAACCCGGCAGGTCCTCACAGAGAACCAACGCAAGCGCGAGAGGCGCTGGAGGAATCGCCAAGTTCTATACAAAGAACTCGAAGACCTGGTGCTCCGCCATACCCAAGTTCGGGTACGACCCGATGGTGGGGTCATTCAAGAAAGTGACAGGATCGGCTTCCGCATCTCTCCAAACCTAGAGCGGCACGAGCGGTACAATTACCTGCTCAGCCGCCTCGCTCCAAAGCCGCGCAAGATGCCCTTAGGGGGTGTCGAACAAAAGGGCGAAGCGGTTCCACCACCGCTTCCTTCAGCAAATCCTCAACAAGGCGATGAACAGGCGATGGACACATCGTCATCTTCGCCTCCTCGAAGGCAAAAGACACCAACACCGACAGCCACGCCAATGGAGGGCATCGAGGAGACTCCAGCCGCAACTGCCTCCAACCCCGAGGCGGATCTTGGGGCTTCAACCTCCGTTGCCCTGGGAAAAGACGAGATGCCTCCCAGAAAACCTTCGCTTACTTCTCCGCAAGGAGACGAGAAGATCGGAGATGATGCCCTTCAGCAGGGGGATGGAAAGGAAAAGGAGGCAACAAAGAAGAACCTTGCTTTGTGCGGCACTGTTGCAGTGCGCCCAAGGCTTGAGCCAAACGACGGTTGGCAACCTCCTCAAGTCACCCACGAGTTTGGCTATCCCTCGGATGAGGAGATCGTGCCGAACCCCAAAGCTGACTTTAAGAAGGCTTTCTTGCCACGCCTCGGCCATGTACGTTCATGGTTCAAGGGCACTGACACGGAGGCCAAGGCCAACGCTTCTACAAGGGAAGAGGGAGCAAGATCCACTGCCCCATGCCTCCCCATCATGGCAGGGAAAGGCTCACTTTCCGATAGAGACTCGGGGTATCACCCGAACATTTCGCCGCGACGCTACACCGACATCACCTCAAGGCTCCCACGAGATCCCGACGAGTTGTTGCAGGTTGCAAGTCGACCTGGAGCCAAGACGCGGCTAAGGTCTGTCGCACTTCAAGGCGTGGCTAACAGATCAACCGGAGAGGAAAGGATTGAAGACTACGCTGACGATGAAGAGAGCTTCTCCGACTCTTCTTCCACCTCTTCGTTGGAGAAACTTACAAACTCCCCTCCATACCACGAGCTCGCCCCTTTGGTCCTATCGGACTGTGAAGATGGTCTTGAAGATCTCCATACCGCACCAGCCCACATGGCGGTAGACGGTGGAAAGAACGATGGCTCTGCATCCGCGCAGGCTAGTGCAGCGGCGGGGAGGGAAGCTGCACTGGAAGAAGAGATGAAGGAGCAGCGCCAGAAGATTGATCAATTGACATCAAAACTCGACCAGTTCATCGAGCTCATGATGAATAACAACAACAACAACAACAACAACAACAACAACAACAACAACGGGGTTCCACCACAAAGCATACCACAAGGAGTGGTAGACCCACAAGTGGAAGAGTTGCAGGCGGGTGCTCTAACAAGTGCGCCACCCCATCACGAGCGCCAACACGAGGAAACAGGCACACATGCTCGCCAGTGGGCTAGACCCTCTGGTCTAGCCGACACAACGCCACAACAAAGCATGCTGAAAGGCTACCACGACATGCTTAAAGACATGGTGGACAAAAGATTCAAACAATTGAAGGTCGATAATGCTCCTCGCACCACGGGGAGCGAGCTGGAGAAGCCCTATGAAGCATGGCACGACCTGGTGTCATTCCCTGATGGGTGGCACCCAACAAAGTTCCGTCAATTCGATGGGACGGGTGATGCAAGGGAGCACTTGGCGTACTTCGAGGCGGCGTGCGGCGACACTGCAAATAACGCGTCACTTCTCCTTCGACAATTTTCAGGGTCCTTAACCGGCCCTGCCTTCCACTGGTATAGCCGCCTGGCGGTTGGATCCATCGAAAGTTGGTCAGGCATGAAGGAGGTCTTCAAGAAGCACTTCGTCGCCATGAAGAAGGACTTCTCTGTCGTCGAGCTTGCACAAGTTCGTCAACGACGAGATGAGTCCATCGACGAGTACGTCATTCGCTTCCGCAACAGCTATGTGCGGCTCGCCCGGGAGATGCACCTTGAGGACGCCATCGAGATGTGTGTCCATGGGATGCAACAACATTGGTCACTCGAGGTCTCTCGGCGCGAGCCTAGGACCTTCAGTGCTCTTAGCACGGCGGTGGCAGCAACGAAGCTAGAATTCGAGAAATCACCGCAGATCATGGAGCTATACAAGAACGCCACTACATTCGACCCGTCCAAGCGCTTCGCATCAACATCCAAGCCAACCAATAATGGGGCCAAGATGAAGGCACCGGCGGAGGCAAACGCCACTAGGGTCTTCTCCTCCACGCCCCAAGGCAATATGCCAATGTTGGGCGCAAGAGGCGAGCAAGCTGGAGTAAGGCAACGACCCACGATGCAAGAGCTCCTCAAGAAGCAATACATCTTCCGTATAGAGCTGGTGAAGGACATGTTCAACCAGCTGATGGAACATCGAGCTTTGAACCTTCCAGAAGCTCAAAGACCCGATCAACTGGGGATGACAGATAATGCTTTGTTTTGCCCATATCATAGGTACGTGGGACACGTCATCGAGGACTGCGTCGCCTTCAAGGAATGGCTCTAGAGAGCCGTCAATGAAAAGAGGATCAACTTGGACCCGGAAGCTATCAATCCAGATTACCAAGCTGTGAACATGGTGAGCGTAGTTGTGCCCTCTTCATCAAGGCAAGGCGATGAATATGAAGATGGATGGGCGCCCCTCTCACAAGTTGAGGGCCAACTATCCAACCTCGTCCTGGCGACAGCATCAACACCTCCCCTTCACCAGGATTCTACACCAACCATGTCCATGGAGAAGCCTTGGAGCACGGTCCGTCGGAAGCCATACCCGAGGGACCTTCCAACTCGACCTCCTCGTCCGACATCATCAACACGCGCTCCCCCAACAATTCTAAGGCGAGTTGATCCAAGTCAACGCCGTCCCCCACCGAGGTTCGTCCCCAAGTCCGAGGGAGATGAGTCATTCCCCCGACCAGGGCGGGGACTACGCACTTTGGCGCAGTTCCTACCCCATGGTTGGGACCAAGGGCCAACGGAGGGTGTCGAAGGAGTACAAGATGAGGCACGCTCCTCTCAAGCGCGAAACATGGCGAGTTGCAACGTCGTCCTCGACTACAAGGACGTGCCCAGCTTCGAGTCGGACGACATGTTCACTCCTGAAGAGCACGAGGCGTTCCACGCCGAGGGTGCCACAAAGAACCCGCAGGTGGAAGAGGTGAACATGAACCTGCATGGGGGAAAGGTCTTACCTGACCCCCTGAAGGCCAAGCAAACGAGAGTGGACAAGCCGGCGGCCCAGAAGGAGGCAACACCGCATGAAGAGGCACCAGAAGCGCATGATGGTGGGAAGGTGAAACCACAGGACATCGACTACAACATCATCGCCCACCTCAAGCGAATTCCAGCGCTCCTGAGTGTGCACGATGCACTCATGCTGGTGCCAAACCTGCGTGAAGCCCTCATCAAGGCGCTCCAGGCTCCGGAGATCTATGAAGTATGCATGGCGAAGCATCGTCTCTTTGCCAATCCCTTGTTCGTGAATGAGATCACGTTCGATGAAGAGGACAATCTCATAGAAGATGGTGCCCATAACCGCCCACTTTATGTGGAGGGAAACATTGGGGCCGCGCATCTTCGTCGGATCCTCATCGACCCAGGGTCTGCCGTGAACATACTGCCCGTCCGGAGTTTGAAACGGGCGGGTTTCACGGTGGACGACCTGGAGTCCACCGACGTGATGATATGCGGCTTCGACAACCAAGGAAAGCCAACACTGGGGGCCATCACGGTGAAGATCCAGATGTCTACATTCAGCTTCAAGGTGCGGTTCTTCGTCATCGAAGCGAACACCTTCTACTCGGCTCTCTTAGGGAGGCCTTGGATCCACAAGTATCGTGTGGTGCCTTCTACCCTTCACCAATGCCTAAAGTTCCTCGACGGCAACGGCACACAACAACACATCATCGGCAACACCAACCCCTACACCGTGCAAGAGCCGCATCATGCAGATGCGAAGTACTACTTCCCCGTCGAAGACAGCGACCAACATGTCGGGCGGACAACACCAGCGGTTGATGTCTTGATCAAACCGGGTGTTGTGTCAGTCGGCGAAGCACAATAGCTCATCATACCATGCTCCCCCACGGACGCACGGGGTTCCTCCTCTCGCAGCCGAAGGAACCCTGGGCGTAGATGATCTTCCTCGACTGTGCAACACGACTACAAGCCCTTCCCCCAGGACGGGATGGGGAGCTCTACCCCGATCTTGCTGGGGGCAAGCTCTTCTACGCCTGCCCCGGTAGCCCCGTTGCTATTGAAGGCAAGGTACCAGAAGCCCACGCCAATCACGTTGAGGTCGGCAATGACGCCTCTACAAGAGGCTCCTACATCTTCATCGAATTCGGCGCACCAAGAGCCTAGTTGTTTAACACTTGGCGGCTCTGCAGGTGCCCAGGAAGGACCGAAGGCATTGATCGGCAGCAGTGATGCGCCCCCTACGATCACACTGCGGGTGCGCAACACTCCAAAAGAGGAAGGTGCACCCACTCATCCGGGGGTGGTTAGGAGGAGAATAAAGGAGATAGAGGAAGCTGCGCGGGGAGCTCGTGTCATGCAGCCCCCATCCCTCTACATATCCACGGCTTCTCCATTGGAGGTTTGGGTTATCCCAAGTTCATCTAGGTCTAGAACCCAAACCATTTTCTATAAAGTTCCACAGGTACAACATTGTGACTCCATATTTGAGCTTCCCCAACCTCGCGGTGATACAGAAGAAGCACTATCCACAATGAAGGCCGAGCCCAAGATGGCTCGCTTGCTGGAGAAGGCGGGGTTCACGCTTCGGCAAAACAATAGAATACCGCCACCACCCGCGGTTTGCGAGGCATGGTGGAGGCAAGCCGAGGACCTCATCAAGCAGAAGGGCAAGACTCGGACCAAGTTCGGGCTTGGGTACACCCACCCGGGCGGCCACGACGATGAAGAAGAAGGAGGACTCAATGACGTCGCACAAGTCATGTGCTATGCTACGTCTGTCTCTTCACGAGACGACATGGAACTGTCACGTCATGTCCTTCACCGCCAAAACTCCATCGACGACGCGCCGGTCAAGGAAGAAGAAGAGGTCGAACCCACACTGGCTCCACAGGAGATGGAAGACGGTGGTCAGCCCACCATCGATGAACTTGTCGAAGTCAACCTCGGAACCGAGGACGATCCACGTCCCACTTTCGTCAGCTCCACGCTGACGGAAGAGGAACGGGAAAGCTATCGACGCTTCTTGATGGAGTATCGAGATTGCTTCGCTTGGAGCTACAAAGAGATGTCGGGGCTCGACCCTCATGTCGCTACACACAAGCTGGCGATTGACCCGCAACACCGCCCCGTCAAGAAGCCTCCGCGGCGCTTGCGTCCGGAGTTTCAAGACCAAGTCATCGCTGAGGTCGATAAATTAATAATTGCAGATTTCATCAAAGAGGCGAAATACACCGAGTGGCTCGCAAACATCATCCCCGTGGAGAAGAAGAATGGCCAGGTACGGGTGTGCCAAGACTTCCGCGACCTAAATCGAGCATGCCCCAAAGATGACTTTCCCCTGCCAATCACGAAAATGGTCGTCGACTCCACCACGGGCCATGGTGCGCTATACTTCATGGATGGTTCGTCAGGCTACAACCAAATCAAGATGGATCCGGACGACGCCATCAACACCGCGTTCAGGACCCCGAAGGGCAACTTCTACTACACCGTCATGCCATTCGGTTTGAAGAATGCTGGTGCGACGTACCAGCGGGCCATGACATACATCCTCGGCGACCTGATCCACCATTCGGTGGAGTGCTACGTAGATGACATGGTGGTGAAGACCAGGGACTGCCGGGATCATCAAGAGGACCTCCGGGTCATCTTTGAGCGCCTACATCGACACCAGCTCAAGATGAACCCGTTGAAATGTGCCTTCGCCGTCCAATCAGGCCTCTTCCTGGGCTTCGTTGTCCATCATCGAGGCATAGAGATCGAACCGAAGAAGATCAAGGCCATCCTCAACATGCCACCACCTTGTAATCTCAAGGAATTGAGAGGTTTACAAGGGAAGTTGGCGTACATCCGTCGCTTCATCTCCAACCTCTCGGGACGCATCCAACCCTTCTCAAGTCTCATGAAGAAAGGAGCTCCGTTCGTATGGGATGAAGGGTGTCAAAGAGGATTCGACGACATCAAGAAGTACTTACTTAACCCACCTGTTTTGGCAGCTCCTGTAAAAGAGCGCCCTCTTATTCTATACATTGCAGCGCAGCCTACTTCAATAGGTGCTCTTCTCGCTCAGCACAATGAGGAAGGGAAGGAGGTGGATTGCTACTACCTGAGCCGCACCATGGTGGGCGCTGAGCAAAACTACTCTCCAATAGAGAAGTTATGCTTGGCGCTTATATTCGCATTGAATAAGTTGAGGCACTACATGCTAGCACTCCAAATCCAGCTCGTTGCTAGAGCGGATCCCATAAGGTACGTGCTAAGTCAGCCCGCACTAATGGGGCGACTCGGAAAATGGGCATTGCTCATGATGGAGTTCGACATCACCTTTGTGTCTCAGAAAGCGATCAAGGGCCAAGCCTTGGCGGAGTTCCTTGCGGCGCATCCCGTCCCTGACGACTCTCCACTCATCACCAACCTCCCCGACGAGGAGGTTTTCACCGTGGAGGTCGAGGCTCCATGGGAGCTCTACTTCGATGGTGCTTCGCGCACGGAGGCCGACCCTGATGGCACACCCAGGCGGAGAGCAGGAGCAGGATTGGTGTTCAAGACTCCACAAGGAGGTGTGATGTATCACTCGTTCTCCCTTCTCAAGGAAGAATGCTCCAACAACGAGGCGGAGTACGAGGTGCTCATCTTTGGCCTCCTCCTAGCACTCTCCATGGAGGTCCGTTCTTTACGGGCCTATGGAGATTCCCAGCTCATCGTTCGGCAAGTCAACGACATCTACGAGGTACGCAAGCCGGAACTGGTGCCATACTACGGTGCGGCCCGGAAGCTTATGGAGAAATTCCAACATGTTGAAGTTCTCCATGTCCCGCGAAGCAGGAATGCACCTGCCGATGCCTTGGCAAAACTGGCGTCGGCACTGGTGCTCCCAGGTGATAAATCCACGCAAGTGACGGTGGAAGAAAGGTGGCTTCTTCCCGCTGTCCTAGAACTCATCCCGGAGGAAGAAGAAGTCAACACCATCACGACGAACGTCGTGGAGGAGGACGAGTGGCTACAACCCTTCCTCAACTACTTCAAGCACGGCAGCCTCCCCGACGACCCCGTCGAGAGGCGCCAACTCCAACGGCGACTTCCCTCCTATGTGTATAAGGCCGGCGTCTTGTACAGACGATCTCACGGGCAAGAGATTCTACTTCGGTGCGTCAACCAAGATGAAGCCAAAAAGATCTTGCAAGAGGTGCACCACGGGGTCTGCGGTGGACACCAAGGTGGGGCCAAGATGTACCATGCCATACGCCTGGCTGGGTACTATTGGCCCGGCATCATGAAGGACTGCCTCCAGGTAGCCAGGTCATGCCATGGTTGCCAAATCCATGGCGACTTCAAGCATCAGCCGCCAGTTCCACTACACCCCACCATTCCCTCATGGCCATTCGATGCCTGGGGGATTGACATCATCGGACCCATCGATCCGCCATCTTCCAGGGGCCATCGTTTCATCCTTGCAGCGACGGACTACTTCTCCAAGTGGGCGGAGGCCGTTCCGCTGCGGGAGGTGAAGAGCGACAACGTCATCAACTTCCTAGAGCGAAATATCATACATCGCTTTGGGATACCACACCGTATCACCTCCGACAACGGCAAGGCATTCAAATCCAACAAGATGTACAGGTTCATGGCGAAGTACAAGATCAAGTGGAACTACTCCACCGGCTACTACCCTCAAGCCAATGGAGCAATCGAGGCCTTCAACAAGACGCTCGGCAAGATACTCAAGAAGACGGTGACAAGACATAGAAGGGACTGGCCCGACCGTCTCTTCGAGTCTCTATGGGTGTACCGCGTTATAGTCCGTACCCCAACTCAGTCTACACCCTATTCCCTCGTATATGGGAGTGAGGCGGTACTTCCATTGGAGGTCCAACTACCCTCTCTTCGTGTCGCCATCCAAGATGAACTCACAAAAGATGAACAGGTACAACTGCGATTCCAGGAGCTTGACGCCCTAGAGGAGGAGCGTCTCCAAGCCCTGCAGAACTTGGAGCTTTACCGTCAAAACATGGTGAGAGCTTATGGCAAGCTCGTGAGGCAACGCGTCTTTCGGAAGGGCGAGCTAGTGCTTGTCCTCAGGCGCCCCATCGTCGTCACGCACAAGACGAAGGGGAAGTTCGAGCCAAAGACTGAAGGACCCTACGCCATAGAGCAAGCCTACGACGGGGGTGCATACCAGCTGGTCGATCCTCAAGGAGCCCGGCCCATGCCTCCAATCAACGGAAGGTTTCTTAAAAAATATTTTTGCTAAATATTTGCTTCTTCCGTTGCCTTTTTTTTGTTTTTTTTCTACGGGGAGTCCTTCAGTCGGCTCATGTCCATGATGCATTCTCCTTTGCATAGTGTGGATTGTTTGTTTTCCCCCAACAACAAAACAAAACTGGCTTTCCCTAATCATACCGTGCTGGTGATTGAAGATCTGGCTGCCTTAGGACTTGTCGGAGGGCGGCATGAGGTGCCAAGTTGCAAGTGGAGCGACACCTACACCCACAAAGCACGACACGTACCAAGTGCATGCTTCCAGAGGCAGTGGAGAAGATCACTTGGGCACTTCAGCGTACCGAGACTCCACGCCCCTCATGCTCCCCGGCAAGCCTCGCGCTCGTAGAGGCTCACACCCTGGGGAAGACCATAGGAAAATATCATGAAAAGGCTGCCCGACTCGGTGCATAGCCGCGTGACAACCCTGGGGTGTGCCACAAAAAAAAGCTCCAGATAAAGTGCCAGAGGGTTCCTTAGTCCACCAAGATGAACGGTGCCTTCCAAATTCCCAAGATGGCTCCCCGAGCAAAGAAAGAAGAAGAGAATCTCAGAAGTTCAAGCCAAAAACAAAAAAAAAGTATCCCCAAGAGTGCAAGCAATCTCATGAAGTCCATGGTCACCCAAGTGGACCTCGCAAGCAGTCCCCGTAGGAGGGCAAAAATACATAAACTCCAAGAAGCAAGTCTAAACCGTCCCAAGCAGAAGGGAACCATTGGAAGGGAGGCGGAAGGTAGCCGTTCACCACCCCTCAATAAGGCGCGGAAGTTTCAGAGTTGTTGTCCCAAAGCCTTACTCCCTCGTTTTACCATGCCCAAGTCTCTAGGTTCGCGGGGTATCGTGCAGGGGGCATGGCTGAGCCGTGGGGCTCCTCGGTATTCTCTAGTGCCTCTCGGAAGCATCTCCGAAGACGACGTCTCCATACACGTACATGGAAGGACGAAGTTGTAATCGTCATGGTCTTGCGACGATTCTCGAAGACAAGTCCTTCGGCGGCCTTTTCCAATATCACACATATAGCTAGTGTATAACGGGAAAGCCAACATTTTAAAAATCCAAAACTCAAACCATGTTTTTAAACCATGTTTTTCTCTCAATTTCGTGTTTTCTGGATTTTGTGGGTTTTATTCCTCGAGCAAATACTTGGCCATATGCTTGGCCATATTCTTTTACAAGCTGAATGGCGATGGGGTGTACACGATACTCCAAGCGCCTTCAACTTCAAGTGTCTCCACCTGCCTACCACGGCAACACCGGGGTGGTGTCGACGCTGATGTCTTTCTGGCGTCTCGGCTACACCGACACATGAAGATACGGGAGCAGTGCAGTGCGCCAGTGCGGTCAGCACGAATCTGTGAAACCCTTCAATCTAATCGGCTGGCACTGCTATAACTACGCGGTCGCGATTAGTTCGATAAATTTTCTCCAAGACACGACATGGTATTTCGCTGTGCAACGGAGGTGAATTGTAGATGTTTTGCTGGTTGGCGCCGCCGCCGTGCATGGCCCAGCAAATTTCTCTAAGCTATTCTGAGCATGGGAAGATTTACCCGCACCGTATCTACACGGTGAACAAGGCTGCAATGAAATAGTTGCACCGAATTGGTTTCTCGCCAAGTCGAGTCCGATTCGCTTTGCGCTCGAACTCCACTTGGCGGGGGGCATTTGTTCGATAGATTTTTGTACAAAGTTATAGAGCAGGTGGGCACGTTGATAGCTTGAAGGTGCAGGAAGATCTTAATCAAACAAGTATTCCATGAGCAGGCCGTGTACATGATGCATGCCTGGGTCTTGTGATCAATTCAACGTGCATGAGCCATGCTCACCATCGGCAGCTACAGCCATACACGAGCGCCTAAACAATACTAAACAAAGGTAGCTAAGCTAATTAACTTAATAAATTATAGTCTATTTTTGCAGGTCAACGTATACAACCCGAAATACTATGGTGTACGTGCAGTCCGGCACAGTTGAAACGTGTCACGCCATGTACGTACATACGGCCGGCCGGCTGCGCGTACGCGTGTACCATGCTAGCTACTGGAGGCGAGTAACAAAATTTATTCGGGCCAGCTTATTCTGATCCATTGAGGCGATAAGCATCGTCCGCTGAAGGTTCGCTCGAACGGCCGCGGTTCTCGCGGAGTTTCAGCGCGTGCCGAGTCCAGATATGTATCTCCACCGCGATATACTCTCCGAAGAACTAGGTCTCCATGGCTATCCATTCCCGACGCCTGCTGGCCGCTGCCTATAAAAGACACAACCCCATAAGAAGAGGCGAGAAGACGGAGGACTCACGCTGTGCGAGCGAGCTCTCGTACCTGGAGGCACAGGCACACAATCGGCTAGCTGGAGGCTAGCTCACGGAAGGAGACGCCACACGCAGCCGGAGGAGAAGAGGAGTTCGCGTCCCAGAAAGGCCATGGAGAACAAGCCGGTATCTCCTGATGGTGAGAATCATGGTTGATATTTTCTATCTCTCTCTATACAGCACACAAGCACGCATGCATCCCGCACAGTGAGGATACGGACCCGGCGTACAACCCGGCTGGCGTGACAAAGCCACGATGTCAGGGCTGCCGGTGTGCATCTCGACGCCATCTTCATGACGCCCAAGACGATGGCATCGGGTGCACGGCTGCCGGCGTGCCGCCCGCCGCCATCTCCAACGCCACAGACGACGGCCCGCGGGCGCGCGGCTGCCGGCGTGCAGCCCGGCGCCAACTCCAACGCCCCCAAGACGGCGGCCCGAGGACATACAGCTGCCGGCGTGCATCCGGCGCCACCAAGACGACGGCCCGTGGGCGCGCGGCTGCCGGCGTGCAGCCCGGCGCCAACTCCAACGCCCCCAAGACGGCGGCCCGAGGGCATGCGGCTGCCGGCGTGCATCCGGCGCCACCAAGACGACGGCCCACGGGTGCGCGGCTGCCGGCGTGCAGCCCGGCGCCATCTCCAACGCTACCAAGAGGACGGCCTCGACGGCGCGGCCGCCGGCGTGCAGCCCGGCGCCATCTCCGGCGCCACCAAGATGACGGCCCGAGGGCGCGCGGCTGCCGGCGTGCAACCCGGCGCCATCTCCAACACCACCGAGAGGACGGCCTCGACAGCGCGGCTGCCGGCGTGCAGCCCGGCGCCATCTCCAACACCACCAAGAGGACGGCCTAGACGGCGCGGCTGCCGTCGTGCAGCCCGGCGCCATCTCCATCTCCGCCGCCACCAAGACGACGGACCAGGGGCGCGCGGCTGCCGGCGTACGGCCCGGCACCACCTCCATCTCTTCCGCCACCAAGAGCACGGCCTCGAGGACGTGAGGCTGCCTGCGTGCAGCCCGGCGCCATCGCCATCTCCGCTCTGGTATGGCGCGCCAAAGACGGCAGCCTCGCGACTGCCGGCGGGCCGTAGCGGCGCCATCTCTTCCCCCATCGAACCTTGCGACTACGGCGGCGCCGAAGACGAGACGAGAAGGCAGCCGGCATGCATTCGGCGCCACGTCCATCTCAACGAGCCATGCTGCCTAAGACGGCGACGGGGCTGTCGGCGGGCAGCCCAACCTTTATTCACCTCCTACGGACGCCAACAAGACGACGGCCCCGACGGCGCGCGGCTGCCGGCGCCTTCTTCACTCCGGCGAGGCGTGACGAAGACGAGTGATGGCGGGGCTGCTAGTATGCAAGTCGTCGTCACCTCCGCCTCCGCGAGCCATAGGCGATAGCATCGGGGTGTCCATCGTACAACCCGGTGCTAGCTCCATCTCCGTGAAGCCGGCGAGCATAGGCGAAAGTGCTGCCGACTTACAATCCGGCGTCATACCCACCTCCATCTCCACGAGCCCGTGAGATGACGCTCTTGTCTAGGACGACAGCCGTGAACTCGGCGTCGGACCGAGACGAGGTGTCGACCACGTTGGTTGCACCGACTTGTAGGCGCGTGTCGGTTTTGCACCGACGCCGATCTCCACCAACACTTACTCCTGCGAGGCATACCCCTTGCGCACCCCGACGAGGCTGCTGGTTGTCGAGAAGTCCCAGCTGAGCGGACCCATGCTACTCCAACTCCAACTACATTGACGCCGTCAAGACCGACGAGGCACGATGGCGAGGGCGGGCATGGCCGGAGCAAAGGCCACGCTACTCGCGGCGCGTGTACCGACGAGGACACGGGCTCTGCCGCCGCCCACACACACACCACCACCACATCATGCATGGAGAACGCGAAGCGAAGACGACGAAGACGACCACACGGCTTAATCGGAGGTGTCTCGCGGCGTAACGCGCGAGAGTAATTAACCGGGTGCCTTTCGAGGCCCCGGGAACCACGAGATCGCAATCGCCCTAGTCAGGCTGGCCGCGCAAGCAGGCCACAGAGCGCACTGTATTAGGGATTTGTACTTTGTTTCTCCATGAGAGATTAATAAAATGCATCTCTCCTATCTTTTCTTGTGTACTACGGTACACTGGCACGCCCGCACTTCTTTTCTTTACCCCGGCGCATGAGAAAAACACGCTACCATTCTTCTCCCCTCGAGTAGCCTACGTTCGACTTTTCCAGAACGTTTTTCTCGTGTCAAACAGCAATACATGAGCATATATGTGAGTATGTGAGCATCTCATAATATGAACAAATATTTGAATCAAACACACATAGTTCTACACATATGTTCCTAATAAGAACAAATCCACCTAACATATACATTCGATTTCTAAGCAAAATTAATCTCCTAAATTTTTACCAATGAATTCTATAGCTACCCTAATGCAACAGATCAAATAAACATGTCATTGTTCCATAACAAATCCAAAATCTAATAGCAATCAGGGTTCCACCAAAATTTGCACACAAGAGGGCAAATTACTCTATGGCTTAAGCCTGAGCAAGACCGAGCGATGTGAGGATACTTGCGGGTGTTTTGGCAATCTTGTGCCCCTGCATGTGGGCCTCCGTTGCTTGCCATGGACCTGACAGAACTGGTGTGGGTCTTCCTCAGCCCCGAAGGCAACGAAGCCTGAAACATCTCTTCTCTTCCACGACGACTCCCTCTGGAGCTGTTCGATCCTCTGACCCCTAGGGTTTGCGCCGCCGTCCCCGATGGGGAGCCTCACCTCGGCAAGTCGGAGGTGGGAGGACCGACGATGGCGATGTGGCCAACGGTACATGGATATATCGGGGTGGGAATGGGGCGGCTCGCGTGACGGAGGTGTTGGACCAGTCGGGAAGGCGGTGGCGCTTGGCTGACTCGGCGGTGTAGGCAGCCTCGATGGACTAGAGCCCCACCTCGGACGCGGCGTCCCAGTAGAATTCTTCGTCTTCGGCGTTGTTTTCGGCGCAGGACCACGCGGGAAGAGCGGTGGATTCCTTGGCGGCCAGATCGGTGGCGAACTTGTCGGGGTGCCGTCGTCGGTGGTGGGAGGAGGGGAAACGATGTCGTCCCCGTCTCTCTCCTACTCGCCCATCTCCCAGCACCCATCCCATCGCTCGCCTTCAAGATCCAGAACTCCTCCTCGCCGTCCACATCTTGGCCCCAACCTTCACCCCGCGCCTCTACCCGGTCAAGTTGCCGTCGTCGTCCACCTCCGCCTCGTCGTTGACCTCCCACTCCATGGAGATCTTGGCACCAAGGTGCCCGTCCGCTGCAGGTTCATCATCGACCTAGAACTTGCCTCCATCCAGCTTTACCCCGTCCACTTGCCTGCAGCTCTCCCTCACCTGCCCGTCCACATGCTGATGTTGTAGCACATGTACATGATACAGTAGCATTTCCCTTGATGATTGATTCGATGCACCAACAGTCCAGCGTATTGATGGATTAATTAATCTCGGTTACTTGCCAGTCCTTGATTGATTAATCTTAGTTTACTTCTGGCAGTATATTGAAATAGGTTTAGTAGTCTTCAGTTTTCACTATAGATTATTATTGGAGCATTTTTTGCTCATGTAAATATACTGTGGATATATATTGTTGTGAATACAAAGCATAAGTACTATTGTAGCTCTCCATCTTCTGAATATAGAGTATAAGTTTCTTAAGAATATTAGTTACATAATGTTTCTTTTTTTCCCTTTGTGTCCCTCAATTACTCAGTGTAACTGACGATGTACATGTTGAGATGCTATATACTTCTTAAAAGGGAGGCCGAATTGATGAAAAGGGAGACACAATTCACTGAAAATACCCATGTCAGGTAGGCTTTTTGCAGATTTGGAGTAGCATGAAATGCAATTGTCGATTATACCTGCAATTTGATCTTCTTCAGGTATGATGCCTTTTTCAGATGGACTGAAATTTAGGTAGGGGAGAACCATCTTGGTGAGCTGCTGGGGGCCTTGATGAGCTTAAGGCCATGGGCGACCCAATTCTTTTCATGTAATTACTTTATATGAACTTAGTTCATATCACACGGTGACTAAGATTGTTCCTTTCTTGATTATACAGATTGAGTGAGTTAAAAGCCCGCTCCTCAGCTTGCGGAAGTGATCGACTGTATCTTATTGAGGTACAAAAGGTACCACGTTGAGACAAGATGTCCATTTTTCTTATCTTTTCATGACACAGTGAACTCAGATAATCCCTCTTCATATAATAAGAAAGAAGCTTCACTTATCTGCACCTAAAATAATACTTGTTTGAAAAAAGAATGCATACTCATATGATTCATTTGACAAGAGAAGCATAGTGAAATTGCACATTCTTTTGGGAAAAGTCGTTACTGGCAAAAGCGTCGTGTAATGAAACATAACTTCTTAGCATGGTTCATTCTCCACCTTGTCACTGACAAAACTTAATTTCCTCATCTTGAACAATCATCCAAGGTCATTAATTATGCTTGTGGGATCTCATTGTGATTTTTTTTAGTCTGGACATTCTTGAATTCTAAATCCATGAGCTACACCTGCATGTGCTTATTTATCTGCATTATAGAACTGCCAAGTAGTAAAAATCTTAGATGCTTGAATATATACATTTAATTTCTGTTATACTAGCAATGTGTTGAAGATTCGGTTTATATGAATGATGTGTATCTTAGTGTTTGGTATTCATATGCTTCTGGTTCTGATGTTGTCAAAGGGCTCTCTTCTGTCTAGAAGTATATAAGTACAAATATTTGTGTCTACTTCACACTTCGGTCATGTATAGGTTGCTGTTTTATTGTTTCGCTCAAGCCTTACAACATGTATAGCTCAATGAAATCTATTTTTGTTATTTTCCAAATAGAGCATGGATTATATGTTCGTACATCACTGCATGGATTACAGAGAAGTTTATTTGTGTGCTAAATTATAACAACACTGCATAAGAACTTTTAGTTTCGATGGATTTTGTCTTGACACGTGTTCTCTGTTATGCACTTATGCAGAACACTTCTACTCAGAGTCGTACATGCATGAGTTTTTATGTGTATGCAACAACCCATATTATGACATGTGATGAAATTACTATTTTGCTACTCACGAACACACTTTGAAGACACCATCATGGGAAAAAGAAGCTGGACTAGAATACGTGTGTTCTCTTTCAACCATACAGTACACCATGAGTTTAATCTCAATTGTTCACAGTCCACTTTTGTAGGTGAAGCAGCACAAATATATGTTTTCTCATGCCATAAGGGATCCTTGGCATTTGTAGCTAAGCATCTGGGAGCTGCATTTAGAGACATTCTAAATCTTGCGTTGCTAATAAAGAAAGAAGAATATATAATCTGGTGAGTTTTTTGGCTTCGTAAATAGAATCGAGAACCGCTAGGTAGCTTTGGTGTTTGATATATTGGAGGAATTTGTTTGTTGGTATAATATGTTTGCTTGAACAATGAGATGGCTCATCTATACCTTTCTGGGTTTTAGAATGGAGCTTTGAAAATGGAAATTTCTACTATCAAATGTTCAAATTTCAAGAGAAGGTAATTGAATTCCAGTTTTCTTAGAGTCAACTGAGTTTGCCGGTTGGATTTTTGAGCCTCTGATGTATACACGAGTAATCCATTCTCAACCTAACAAGACGACTCTGATGTATACATGACAATGTTGTTTGTGACCATGTGAGATTCCTTTAGTCTGGTATATATTATTTTCTGTGGACTTTGGTCTGTCCACCCAGGTAGACCACATTACCATCTACGTATAAGCTCAAGATTTTTGTTCCAGCCTTTGGATTTGAAAACATGTTTCTATGCATTCTTTAAATTCAGAGGAACAATGGAACTTCATACTTAGATTAGCATGATATTGTTCAATCATGCCTTGCATTTTCTAGGATGCTAGACACAGATCCAAGCATTTTTTGATTGCACACCACCATTCATACAAGAATTGAGTGCTACATAGCGTGCTGGAAATCATGCTATGTTACTGCAGCAACTAAATAGCGTGGTGGAAATCAAACTACTCAAGGAGCGGAAAGAGTGATACTGATGTGATTTCGTACACTGTGGTCATGCTATGTGTCCTTCGGGTACTTGATGGTTGGGGAAGCAGAAAAAAGAGGCCAACAACAAGAAGTACTGCCTATGTTGAGGCTTTTGGCATTTGCGCTAGTAATTTTGGTCTCTTCTAGCCATGGGTATCTTCATTGCATTTTGCCTTATTGTCCAGTGTGCATGTTTTTTCTTAATCTTTACTGAAAGTGTTTTGATTTTTAGGCCAGATGTCTGCAAGTGCGAATCTC
The DNA here is from genome assembly GCA_916181665.1 of Avena sativa. NCBI lineage: Eukaryota > Viridiplantae > Streptophyta > Magnoliopsida > Poales > Poaceae > Avena > Avena sativa. The sequence goes on from OV702295.1 coordinate 324,738,485, forward strand.
ATTCATAGTTGCACTCTTTGTTTATCAAGGATTATTACATGTATTACTGATCAATCGTGCCAACATCGCTTTTAGGTGGATTTGATTTAGATACATCAACTATGGTTGGGCTATTTATGGTGTTATTGCCTATTCGAAGCAACACCTAAACAGACAGCGATAAAATGGTATTCCATCTCATCCGTGTTATAGAACCAAATGCTGGCAATGGACTTGATATGAAGAAGTATTCTTGGAATCAACAATTTCCAAAGGCTAGTCTCTCTGTTTCTGATCCTGAAGGAACAAAGTCAAGGTTTGTTGTCCGCGAGATTAAGAAGGATCATCTGAAGTTGGGTTGAAGGTCCAGCCACCTATCATTGACATAAGTAGTAGAAACTATTAAGCAACAACTTATCATGTCCTTATGTGTGAAACATTTTTGTTGATGTACTATTGTTGTCTTACTAGGGCGAGCTTCACAAACCAGTTAAAATTGATGACTGCTTCTGGAGCATAGGTATAAATCAAAAACTATGTGCTGTATGTTAAGTTATATAGTTTGATTCCCTTGGTGAATAATAATCTCTATGATAATTTCTTCAAAGGATGGAAAATCACTGTCCATACCGCAGAAAAATAATTAACTAAAGAACTTTCCCTGGGGTAAATTTCACAGAAAAAGTTTCAAGAAGTCTGTACCTCAGCTTTAAAAACTTCCATCATCCAAAACTATAAGAAATTCTTCTTCTAAGTAGGTATTTTGTTGACAACTTCAATTTTTGGTAGTCTCTATGTATAATATATAGCTAGATGTATTTGTAACTAAGCTATGATATAGTTGAACTGTCCAAGAGCGGTTTCTTAAATATCTACTTTCTATTGCATCGATTCAATGATGCAAAATCTCGAGCAACGGCGTGAAATTAGTTCAAGGCAGAGGAGTGAATTTATATGGCTTAAGCTGTATTTAACAATTAACACTATTCTTCTTAGGTGATGATTTTGTAGGTCTTAACTATTCTTCGCCATTCTGTACTGTGTTGTTTGGAAACTATTTTTTGTTATTCTCTACCGTGCTGTTCGGAAAGTATGCTTTGTTCCTTTCTTACAGCGTTGGTGTGAGTCGGTGTTCGGAGGCTGTTGTTGCTCACGTAAAGCTTGAATCAATGGAAGAGCCGTCGAATAGGAGGGCTAAATGCCATAAGTGGTGCATTTTCTACTCAGTGCTCGTCATCTATTTTTTTGAAGGTGCTTGTCATTATTTCTGATAGACCGTGGATTCTGATTCTTGGTGAGTTACGTATCTTGGTGGAAAACCTACATTGATTTTTTACTCTCCATGTTCGTTCAGTGTAGAGACATGTGTGGGTTCATGTATTTTGTATTTTTTGGGGTTAACAACATGATTCATACAATCGGTCTGTAAAGACTATTTTAGTTGAGATCAATTGTTAATCTTTAATTAATATACCATCCTTGATACTTTTCTGCTGTTCCCGCTGTCCATAGTACAAATAACTAGGGCCTATATTTTATGGACCGATACAAGAACAAAAGGAAAAAAACGTGTTGTGATCCACAGCGATGACACTCCACAAAACCACCACGTCTACCACAGAGTGTCAAACATATTATAGACGGCACGTGGTAGACGGCGCGGCGAAGCGCGCACTCTATCTAGTCTGTAAATAAGCCCACATCAAACTGAGATGAGATAAAGAAAGACTGAATTTGGCCGTTCTGACCACGCTGCTGTGTTTGACAATGTATATACCTAAAAAAAGTGTTCTCTTGCATATAGTTTCTTAAGAGTAAACACCTTACTTAATCTGATAGCTCTTCTGAATGGATTAGGCATTTCTTTTAAGAAAAAATACCAATGCAATCTGCGTCTATTAGATCACAAGACTTGAATTGTGAGAAAAAGAATTGGAATATTCATGCAACTTGTCTCACAAAAGAAGATCTTCATGCAACTGAACAATCAATTTCTCAATCAAATCTGCTATGATTCGCCTTCTTGTAAAAAAACAAATTAGTTAAGATATTTGGCAAATAGACGAAGACATAGAAATTAAAGATATCTTATAGCCAATGGTGATATATAGGAATAGCATAGAGAAGCGCACCTACAGATAGAAACATGAATGGTTAGAATTACCATCGGAGAGAAATCACCTCAAATTGGGGCAACTGGATTTCAAAAAAACTCAGTGCGCACCTTGTGCTTTGTTCCCCTAACAAGACTGTAAGTTAAAAACATCAGAAAAAGGGAATACAAGAGCAAATAAGAGGAATCTAAAACATTAATGGACTTATTTGATCAGGGGATCTCACAGGGTTGAAGATGACTGTTGATCCAGACTGATTCCTGAAGATGTGTAGGCAGGGACTGAGTCGTGTGCGACAGGGACGGCGCAGGCAAGGGCGTGGTGTGTAAGGCTGGCAGAGGCGGCTGCGCCCGCGGGGGGGGGGGGGAGGGGGGGGCGGGGTGCGCACGCGATGGCGGGGGAGGCTGGCCGCGAAGCACGCCGGTGCGGGGGCGGCTACCGGGGTCCTGCAGCGGCGGTGTATAGCACAGTGGGGGCGGCAGGGCAGGTGTCTTGTGCTACAGGGCGGCGGCGCTGGGTCAGCGCGGCGAGGACGGCGGCTGGGTCAGCGCAGACGGGGGAGGGGTGGCTGTTGTCAGGCAGTGGAGGCTGCGACGGTGCCAGGCGTCGTGGCTGGGGCTAGGCTGCGCAGGCGATGGAGGCTGCGACGGGGACAACGCAGGCGGGTGGATGGCATCGGGGGTGGAACTGCCGTTTTGTGTTGACTAGTATGATGAAAAGTTTGGATGAAAAGGAGAGGATCGGAGGAGAATACCTGGGAAAAGTAGTTAGGGAGGAAATCCCCTCACTTTTTCTTTAGATCTGAAAGATTTCGTTGGAGGATTAGAAAGGAGAGGGAGAACCGTCGTCACCATGTTCTCTGTCTCAGGTGAAAATGAGAAACACTGGCTTGAGTTAGGCGGGTCGTCAGAGCTACAAAACCATAGGTGAGGCCGCCTATCCACGCAGCCGTCATGTTGACAGAGGCTTAGCATCTAGGCCAATGATACTAAATTGTTAAGCATAGCGCCTAGCTGGTAGGCTATCAAAGGGTTAGTGTGAAATAATTTCACTGAAGATTTGTTACGGTATTAATTTCTTTACCAAAATAACTACGGAGTATCTCCATCCATTTTGCCAGCAGAGGCCGACCTACAGGCTACAGCTGAGGAGATTGGTCAAATGTCTGACAGTGCTCTGATTTCTTCGCCGCGTGCTCTGATTTCTGCCAAAGTGCCAGTGGACCTGCCACTACAGTAGTAACCAAAAAGCTGAAGCTCAAACCTTTCCGGACGGTATCATTCAGAGAAACCCTCTAGTTTTGAAGTAATTAGTCTTTGGTCCTCGAAATTTCTTGGGATTTCAAAGCGCTGGGTTAAGGTTCCCTATGTTATTAAATTTCGAGATGATTCAAGGGTTTATCTGAAAATTCACTTTAAAATATCTCGTCTGGACCATACCCTTGCCCGTCCGCCCGTCAGCCGCCATCTCCACCCTCCTTTTCGTCGCCGTTCGGTTTGTTCCCCCTCCCTCTTGACCCTAGTCTTCCGCGGCCGGAAGGCAGAAGAAACAGCAGCCGAGGACCAATGGCCACCGAGACCGAGACGTTCGTCACCGACGTGGCCTTCGGGCAGGAAGTGATCGTCACCACCGTGACGTCTTCCGGCGCGGCCGTGGAGGTCTGGCTGCAGGAGATCCGCTCCGTCCTCGGCGATCTCGTCGTCGGGCTCGACGTCGAGTGGCGGCCCAGCTACAGCCCCTCCCAGAACCCTGTCGCGCTCCTGCAGCTCTGCGTTGACCGCCGCTGCCTCATCTTCCAGCTCCTCCACGCCGACTTCGTCCCTCAGGCACTGTCCGATTTCCTCGCCGACCCCACCTTCCGCTTCGTCGGCGTCGGCGTGCAGGAGGACGTGGAGCGCCTCATCGAGGACCACGACCTCAAGGTGACCAACACGGTGGATCTGCGCGGCATCGCCGCGGAGGGGATGCAAAAGCCGGAGCTCCGCCAGGCCGGGCTGCAAGCCTTGGCGCGCGCCGTCATGGGGGCAGACGCCGCAACCCTTCAGAAGCCACAGAGGGTGAGGATGGGCCCGTGGGACGCCTACTGCCTCTCTCTCGTGCAGATCAAGTATGCCTGCATCGACGCTTTCGTCTCCTTCGAGGTCGGCCGGAAGCTGCTCACCGGCGACCTATCGGCGATCCCTGAGGTGATGGCCGCGGCGACTCCTGAAAATTCGAATGCTTAATTCTAGCTCGTACTAATTGTTCTAGATTTAGTTCTTTATCTCTTAATGTTTGGCAAGTGTTTGAGAGTGATTCTGCGATGGAAAAATCAGACATTTGTGATGATTCGTACTAGCTTTAGATCAGGCAAAAGATTGTGGCTACGACTAGGTGCATGAGTATTATTAAGCCTTTGGTGTCAACAAATTATTCTGATGAACTATGCATTATTAGTGGACTATCAACTATTTTTAACTCATTGTTCATGTCAGTGCTGTTTTCAGTTATCACCGATTGGATGTTCCGAATTTCCACCAGCTCTCTTTGCTCTAAAGATTGCCATCAGAACTTTTCAATCAGTTTAGTATTTGGCATCATAATTTGGTTACCCACCTATATACATGGTGGAATTGACGATGTGCATCAGGGGCTGTTAGCTATATTCTGCTCAAAAATTCTTTTGTAGTGGACTGCCAACTATTTTTATTATGTGCTCCACGTCAGTGCTCCTTCCAGTAATCACTGATTGGATGTTCTAAATTTCCAATAGCTCCATCGCTCTGAAGTTTGACACATCAAGTTACATAGTTCTGTAGCTAGAATTTGGGTCGTTTTGAATCCGTCATCATAATTTGATTTCTGATATCACTTACACCACATTATGTAGTTGCTGTTTTTATGCGTATTCATTTGATACCCTATAACTAATTTGCAGTTGGTCTGGTATACTTGTCAGATTTTTTTATTGACATGTAGATGTGCTCTACTTTTCAATCGTTGCACATACATGTCAGAAATTACTCTTTATCACATCCAGAAGAACACTAGAATGATACATACTACCTCTGTTTCAGGGATTAAGGCGCACGCGCTTTCCAAAGCAAAGTTTGATCGAAAAAATTGAGCAACAAAATCTTGATTATATTATACATAATTAGTACCGTTGGATTCGTATTGAAAAATACTTTCCAGTGATACTGGTTTTATACCAAAACTCTTTACGCATTTAGAGTAATTCTTGGTCAAAGAAAAATCACGCAAAACGAGGACGCCTTAAGCCCTGAAATGGAGGGAGTAGTTCCTTGTACTACACATAAACTGCCAGAAAGGATGATAGCCCAATTCTTCACAGTTCCGTCTAATCAGAAATTCATTTGCTAGAAATTATCTTTATTTATTCATTTGTACCATCTGCCAAATCTGATCTTTTGTTGAAATTCTCTTTATTAATATGTATGATGTATGAAAACATACATTATGCTTGTGAGAATTTACAACTAATTATGGTGACTTCATTCAATTAATTCTCCATTCTTCTTAGTTCAAGTTCTTTTAATGTAGAATTCAAGTGAGTATGTGATAATTTTCTTTTGGGGTGGAGCCAGTGATATACTCCCTCCGTTAGGGATTATAAGGCCTAAGAGCTTTTTTAAAATGTTAGGAATTACAAGTCCTTTTTCATTTATTATCATCTCTCGTCCAATGCATGGTCTTCTTTTTCTTTCTCTTCTCTCATGCATGTATAACTATTGGTGCATGTAGTAATCAAGAGGGTGAGTTATTGCTTTTCTTAATCCTATCAAAATGGTCCATAGGCCTTAGGGCAGCCACAATGTTGCTATAGCTAAATCTGACAAAAAGCTGAATTTGGCTTCACCATGCAATTTAGCTACAACTCCACAATGTAGCTATTCTAAATTCCTGCACCATGCGGTCCCACTCCTGATAAGAATAGCCTTATTTTTTGTCTAAGATATGACAACAAATGACACATGTCACACACAGGTTGGCTAATTAATTTGGAACCACATTTGGCATCGGAGCACCCTCTTGCTCCGGTTCCCTCTTTTGCTCAATTTGAAACCACCCCCACAATGTAGAGAACTAGTTCCAAAAGCCAAAAAACAAATATGGAACCACTTTTGGCTACACATTGTGGGTGCCCTTATAATCCCTAACAGAGGGGGTATTGACGAGGACATGACTCTTTGCTTGTTTGTCCTAGTGTAATGATCACTTCTACTCCCTCCGTCCGCAAATAAGTGTACTTCTAGCCTTGTCCTAAGTCAAACTTTACTATGTTTGACTAACTTTTTAGGACAATGTACCAACATTTATGACACTAAATTGTTATCATTAGATTTATTTTTAAATCTAGTTTCATAATATGTTAATTTAATGTAATATATATTTCTATATTTCTCTATAAAATTAGTCAAATTTAGTTATATTTGACTTAGACAAAAGCTGGATGTACACTTATTTGCGGACTGAGGGAGTATTCTATCTCTGAGAATCGACGGTCCCTGTTCTGCATCGTACCAAGGGTGTACTTATTTTGTCGTAAGTGAAGCAGGGCTCTTGTATCAAATGGTTAACTGATAAGAACAGAGTGCTAGGCATTACCCTGTTATGAACAGATAATTTACACCCATTGTCCCTTGTGCTCAATGATGTCAAAACATATCTTCTTGAATTATGTGCTATCTGAGAGCCAGGTGTAAACGTGTAGTATGATTTAGCCAGGCACTTTCTTTTATTTTTTTCCGAAAATTCCACTGATCTGAGCTATAGCTGCTACTGTCACCGGTGGCTGAACTTGGCTTGTGTCTCAAGTGTGTTACTAGTTAATGTTTGGCACGATCAGCAGCTTGATTTAGGCTGCTTGCTGTATGTCATGTATACCTGGGCATGGGCAGCCCGGCCCGGTCGGCCCGGCCCGAAAAAAGCTCGATGGGCCGGGCCTGGACTTGAGATTTGTGGCCCGATGGGTGCACGGGCCGGGCTTGGGCCAAGAGAAATGCGCAAATAAGGAAAGGCCCACGGCCTGACGGCCCGGAGAATTTACACAGTGGCGGGCTGGGCTTGGGCCGAGTTTTTAGGCCCGACAGCCCGCCATGCCGGGCTCGGACCTAGGATTTATGTGGTCAGGCTTTGTCAGGCCCGGCCCGAAACATGCCCAGGTATAGTGTCATGGGCCTGTGACTTGTCTCCTCGAAAAGCTTGAGATGTCAGTGCTGCTGCTACTTCGTGATGCTTCTGAATTGTTTGTTTTAACTAAACCGTGAGCTTTATTAATTAGGCAAAAAACATATCACCATCGTTTGTGACTAACTTAGACACACTAGCTGGTAATGAACTGATTAGACAACTATTAATCCCACATTTGCCTAATTGCGCCACATCATCCGCCACTCTATTGCTCACGTGTACCACTTTCACGACTCTAATAAACAGTACATAGTACGTCATTAGTAACTCATGTCCTTCGTTAAAGCTGTACCAGCTAGCTGATCTGTCTGGATTGTAGATAACTGGGTATGGACAGACCGAAAACAGTCGAGCGTGCCTAAGGAATGACGCAGTTTTATGGAGTTGTTAGCATAAAATCATCATTTTTCTGCAAAATGTTTAAAAAACCACCATGTTTTGTCGAAACCATCAAAAACCATCACTTTACGCAAATTTATTGCAATGTATACTAAAACAACTTAACAACAAACAAACAGCGATTCTGACTAGGAGGGCCCACTTGCCAAAGCCAAATTGATAAGATGGATTGGGTCCTGCTTGTCAGCCCATTTAAGAAAAACTAGATATTCTAAAAAACAAAAAAGGAACTGAGAGTTGCCAGGGGGTTGACCTCGAGCAACCTACCGGCCATGGCTACAACGCAGGCCTGATGCGCTCAGATCAATGTAGAGCTTTGTTGGGAGACCCTAAGAAGAAGGTATGATGAACACAACATCAAGTCTTCCCTCAGAAAGAAACCAAGGTTATCGAACCAGTAGGAGGAAGGAAACGACTCAAAAGTGTTGTTAGCAACTTGGAAACATGCACAACATAAACTTAAGACTTTGCCCCAACGAATATTGAGGTTGTCAATCTCACTGGTTTGCTTAGAACAAAGGATTAAATGTATGGTATGGAAGGTAATAGTGGTTTGCAGAAAATAAACAGTAACAGTGGAAGATGAATCAATGGTAAAGATTGGACTGGGTCCATAGTTCACTAGAGGTGTTCTTCTTAAGATAAATAAACATGGCATGCTGGATAAACAAATTACAGCATGGCAATTGACAGGACATAGCAAGCATACCAATGCAATACTAGACATTCATGATCCTATGAGATTTGATTGGGCAATACAACAAGATACATACACCGCCATCCAACTGTATCTATGATTAGTAATCCACCTTCAGGTTATCATCCGAACCCCCTCCAGTATTAAGTTACAAGCAACGGATAACTGCTTTAAGCAAAGTGTGTAAGGTAAACAATCTACTTGTTCCATGAATATGAGACTGTTGTTTTCTCCCTAATAGCAACAGCACATCTACAACCTTAGAGATTTCTGTCACTTCCCCAGATTAAATAGAGGTATGAACCACTTGAAGGGATACATGTAGGCTACACTAGCGCAAATCAAAATTTTCTACCGCGTAAACCAGGATTACTGTTGTCATAGATCACGGGATTACCACTAGACGCGCAGTTGCGGAACTTGATGAAGCGCGTCGACGCAGTGCAGACGATCTATGACTCCTCCTCGTTCTCGCCCCACGAGCAGCTCCCCTTGCGCGGCTCGTCCAAATGCCACAGATGCATCACCTTCGAGGTATCCACACGTGCGGGGTGGAAGCGTCAGACGCCGGACTGCTAGGTCCGCGCGTGCAACACATGCGTGAGGTGTGGCGGCTGGGTGGAACGGCTCAACCCTGGTCAGCTTGCCCCACCCTCTCTTATATAGACGTCCCTAGTGGACTTCTACATTAGCAGCCCATTAGTAGCCTAAGACTGGTCTAATTCGGATCCAATCCTTATTAGGCTTCTAGCCCCTTAAGTGTGTGACCCTATAGGTTCATATACGTATAGACATGACACGAATACACTTATTTTGTCAATAGTTGGTAGCGGCCTCTAGCAAGACGTGCCAACTCCTAAACGCATACAAAGATCATATCGGACGAACCATCACAAGGTTTAGTACATGTCTTTCCCTTTGCCTCACGATATTTGGTCTAGCTCCAAGCTGACCTCTCTTTCTCGATACCGTAACTCGGAATCCCTTTACTAGGTTAACTCTTAACCTTATGTAGCACGGCCATGCATTTCTGGATCCGATCACTCGAGGGGCCCAGAGATATCTCTCTCAAGTAGAGAGGGGCAAATCCCATCTTGATTGACCATGCCTTGCAGCATGCTTCAGGACAAACCCGAAAGCTACCTTTATAACTACCCAGTTACGGTGCAGCGTTTGATAGCCCCAAAGTAGGTCGATCCACATCTCAAGTACATGCGACAATCTCAGGTCTAAGGACAAAACGTACACGATGTGCAGAGAGAGCTGCAAGTCTAATTGCCAGTCTCATGTTGGGTCAGTCCAACCCCATGTTCATAACATGTGTCCACATCATTGGTTTTACATCTCCATGTCTATGACTTGCGAAACATAGTCATCAACCAATCGATGTGCTAGTCTAATATTCACGTGTGTCCTTACATGAACTCCGACTAGGGACAACTATTAAATAACCATACAAGTAAAGAGTTTCACAAAACAATTCACATAATTGTCAATCAATACAAGTTGCCTGATATGGATATTCAAGGAACATTACAATAACTCATGGATACATATGAAACATAATCATCTCTATGATTGCCTCTAGGGCATATTTCCTTCAGTCTTCCACTTGCACTAGAGTCAATCTAAAATGTATCTAATACCAATTGCTCTTGTGTGCGCTTCATGCGCGGGCTGCGGGAGAGGCTTAGTCAATGGATCAGCAACATTTGAGTCCGTATGTATTTTGCATATCATGACACTACCATCCTCAACGAACTCTCGAATCTGATGGTAACGCATGCGAATATGTTTGTTCTTTTGGTGCTGTCTAGGTTCCTTGGCTTGTGCAATAGCACCATTGTTGTCACAATAAACGTCCAAGGGATTGGACGCGCCCTGAACCACACCGAGAGCGATCAGGAAATTACTAATCCAAACAGCTTCCTTTACAGCCTCCGAGGCAACAATATATGCAGCTTCTGTTGAAGAGGAGGTCACCATATCTTGCTTTGAACTTTTTCAGCTCACAGCACCACCATTCAACACAAACACATAACCTGATTGCGATTTCGAATCATCTGAGTCGTCAAGGTAACTCGCATCTGTGTAACCCTTTACACTGAGTTCATCCTCACCTCCATAAACTAGGAACACATCCTTAGTCCTTTTCAAGTACTTAAGGAAGTTCTTTACCGCTGTCCAGTGACCTTCACCTGGATCATCCTGGTATCTGCTCGTAACACTTAGAGCATAGGAAACATCTGGGCGAGTACATATCATTGCATACATGATGGATCCAATAGCCGAAGCGTTTGGAACCCTGCTCATGCGCTCACGCTCATCAGTAGTCGAAGGACAGTGAGTCTTGCTGAGTTTAATGCCGTGAGACAGGGGCAAGAACCCCTTCTTAGCCTCTTCCATGCTGAACCGTTTCAACACTTTGTCAATGTATGTACTCTGGCTTAATCCAATTAGCCTTCTTGATCTATCTCTATAGATCTTGATGCCTAGAATATATGCCGCTTCTCCTAAGTCCTTCATTGAAAAACTATTTTTCAATGAGGTCTTAACAGACTTGAGCATAGGAATGTCATTTCCAATCAGCAATATGTCATCTACATATAAGATTAGAAATACCAGCGCTCTCCCACTTTCCTTCTTGTAAACACAAGGTTCTTGTTCGTTTTTGATGAAGCCAAACTCCTTTACAACTTCATCAAATCGAATGTTCCAACTTCGAGATGCTTGCTTCAGCCCATAAATGGACTTCAGAAGTTTGCATACCTTTCCAGCATTGTTTGGATCGACAAAACCTTCGGGCTGCATCATATACACGTCCTTAGTTAGGATTCCATTTAGGAAAGCCGTCTTGACATCCATCTGCCATATTTCATAGTCGAAATGTGCAGCAATGGCTAGAATTATCTGTATAGATTTAAGCATCGCTACGGGCGAGAAAGTCTCATCGTAGTCAACTCCTTGAACTTGTCGAAAACCTTTTGCAACAAGTCGAGCTTTATGGATGTGAACATTTCCATCCATATCAATCTTCTTCTTATAGATCCATTTGCACTCGATGGCTTTAAAACCATCAGACAGGTCAACCAAGTTCCAAACTTGATTGTCACCCATGGACTCTATCTCGGATCTCATGGCGATTAGCCATTTCTCAGAGTCTGGGTCCACCATCGCTTCTGCATAGGTCGTAGGCTCATCATTGTCTAACAATAATAATTCCCGCGCTTCGCGGAGCCTCGCCGATCTTCGTGGTTGTGGTGCTTCTGTTGCCACGGGTTCCTCAACTTGTTCTGCTACAATAGCATCACTCGTAGAAGCATCCCCAACTGGCTCATCTTGAACTTCTTCAAGTCACACCGACCTTCCACTTGTTCCCTTTGTGAGAAACTCTTTCTCTAAGAAAACACCGCTACGAGCGACAAACACTTTGCCCTCTTCTCGGTTGTAGAAGTAATACTCTAAGGTTTCCCTCGGATATCCCACGAAAATGCACTTATCCGATTTGGGTGTTAGCTTGTCGGACTGAAGCCGCTTGACAAATATATCACAACCCCAAATCTTCAGAAAAGACAAACTGGGATTCTTTCCAGTCCACATCTCATATGGTGTCTTAACTACGGATTTAGATGGTACCCTATTAAGTGTGAAAGCTGCCTTTTCTAGAGCGTAACCCCAAAATGACAATGGCAAATCCGACTGGCTCATCATAGATCGAACCATGTCCAACGAAGTTCGATTACGCCGTTCGGAGACCCTGTTCCTTTGAGGCGTTCCGGGCGGCGTAGGTTGTGGAACAATTCCGCAACTCTTAAGATGATCGCTAAACTCGTGACTCAAATATTCACCTCCACGATCAGATCGCAAGGCCTTTATTTTCTTGCCACATTGATTCTCTACTTCACTCTGAAACTCCTTGAACTTTTCAAAAGTTTCAGACTTATGCCTCATCAAGTAGACATAACCATATCTACTGAAATCATCAGTAAAAGTAATGAAGTAGTGATATCCTCCTCTAGCTGTCGTGCTCATTGGTCCACATACATCAGTATGTATGAGTTCTAACAAGTCTGTCGCTCTCTCGGGTAAACCCGAAAAAGGCGACTTGGTCATCGTTCCAAGTAAACAAGCTTGACATGTCTCGTATGATTCAAAATCAAACGAAGTTAGAAGACCATCACCATGGAGCTTCTTCATGCGCTTTTCACTTATATGCCCCAAACGGCAATGCCATAAATAGGTAGGACTCAAATCATTAGGCCGAAGCCTTTTAGCACTAACATTGTAAACAGATGCATCATCAAGATTTAAAATAAATAACCCATACACAATGGGAGCATTAGCCATAAACATATCATTCTTAGAGATTACACAACCATTGTTTGCACTCGCGAATGAATAACCATACCTCATCAAACATGAAGGTGATAAAATGTTTCGACCCATACTAGGAATGTAATAACAATTATTTAACTCCATAATAAATCCTGACGGAAGGTGAAGTTGCATGACGCCGACGAACAATGCAACAACCCTTGCTTTATTTCCGACGCGAAAATCCACTTCGTCTTTGTGCACTTCTCTAGTCCTTATTAGCCCCTGCATCGAATTGCAAATATGAGCAACCGATCTAGTATCAAATACCCAAGATTTAACATAGGAATCAGCGAGAAGAATGTCCACAAAATTTACAACAAGCGTACCTGAGTGGGAAGTACTCTTACTTCCACTCTTCTTCAAAGAAGCCTGGTACTTGCTGCAGTTTCTCTTCCAGTGGCCATGTTCATGAAAAAAGAAGCACTCAGTGTCTTCTACAGGTCCAGCCTTTTGCTTGGGTGCAGGCTTAGGGATCGTATCCTTAGCCTTGCCCTTCTTCTTCCAAGAAGTACCCTTTTTCTTGAAGCTAGGCTTGTTCTACACAACCATCACATGGCTATGCCCTGCACACTTCTTCATGTCACCTTCTGCTGTTTTTAGCATCCTGCATAACTCATTAAGGCCCTTCTCCACCCCATGCATATGGTAGTTCGAAATGAACTGCCCATAGCTGGATGGAAGAGACGCCAAAATGAAGTCAGTGGCCAACTCTTGGCCTAGTGGAAAACCAAGCTTTTCCAAAGTCTGACTGTAACCAACCATTTTGATCACATGGGGGCCTACAGCTGCTCCCTCTGCTAGCTTGCATTCGACAAAGGACTTGGCAACATTGTACCTCTCAGTCCTTGCCTGATCTTGGAACATGTACTTAAGCGCAACGATCATATCGTACGCATCCTAATCCTCAAACTTCTTTTGGAGTTCAGGTTCCATGCATTCAAGCATAAGGCAGCTAACCTCAAGAGAATCATCACATGCTCTCTTGTAGGCATTCTTTAGGGAAGCAGATGCATTATCAGCAGGTTCATCGGGGATTGGGGTATCCAGAACCGTTTCCTTTTTATCAGACCTGAGAACAATTCTCAGGTTATGGACCCAATCCGTATAGTTTGTTCCATTAAGTTTATCTTTGTCAAGAATCGAACACAAAGAAAAAGGTGATGCAGTGTTCGGTGCCATTGATCTACAACAGAAAACATGCAAAATACTAAGCCATGTAACCATGAAAGAGTAAAACATATTAAACAATTTAATAGCATATACTCCCACTTAAATCAATATCCCTCTATTGATACTAAGTGATTCAAGATCCACAATTAACAAGTCGACTAGTGAGCTTTAGCATCACTGCTAGAAGACAAGGTAAATCGGTAAGCAACACTTGCTAATCATATCACATATGACTCTTGTTGTTGGGTGACATCTCTATGTCAAAACTAGGCGCCCAACCTTTATGCCCCAAGGTCCTTAACTGTTAAGATGACCTTGTCAAGCTCACCAACCCTTATGCGTGTAGGTATCCGATACAAACCCATCCAGCCAAGGAAAACCGCGGCATCCTAATTTCATAGTCCCACCAACGATTGTACAAGGAATAGGATGGTGCAAGGTTTGGTTGGGAGGGCATGTTTTAACTTAAACTTTTTGAGGGATCGTTCTACTTCTATCATCTAAGCATGCATAGTAGTAAAACACATAAGAATAGCATTCACATAGATGTGACACAGTATGGCCCATTTTCTCATGGTGATCTCCATCGCCATAGAACCTGTCCACCATGATGATCTCCATCTTCATGTTCCATGTGAGCCATCTGCCAGGTGATGAGCCCTCCAAGAACTAATACAAGCTATTACTCCTAACAGCTAGTAATCAAAATTACATAGTATTGGGATCATCACAAGTTGGCACGCAGGCCATTACAATAAATGACAACACATATGGATCTAGCCGTGTTGCCCTACTCACAACACGCAGGTCATGAAAATTTTCATACATGCATCACATACATATATGGGCCATACCGATCACATACATCCTGCAAAAACAAGTTATGCATAGAATCGCATTCTACCGGATCATGTGACATCGCAACACCTAGTTACCTTAACGAGATACAAAAGGGGCTAAGATTAAGGGGGGTCTAGGGGGTCTCCCCCTGCGGGGTTCGAAGGGGCAGCGCCCCTCGCGGTATCTACACAATTTTCTTTAAGGATTTTGATCGGCAAATCAAATTTACCATAAATCGACTCCTGTCCCGATTCAATCAAAATCCTTTGATCACGGTACATCGATTTTAGATCTAGGTTCCGATTCGATCAATCATATTGATCTTCGCGTGATTCAACAGGATTTATGTGTCACTGTCTACCCCGATGGCGGAAACCGACCGGTAGGGGTAAGTCGTTCGACGACCTCAGAATCACGATCATGGAAAGCAACATCACAGATCAATCCTGAACCACCGCAATACAAATGATCACATCATTCATATCAATCTACATATCACCATATGCAAACATCCCGAACCTATAACTGAACAGCATCGGCTCTGATACCATTGAAGGGATACGGGTAGGCTACACTAGCGCAAATCAAAATTTTCTACCGCGTAAACCAGGATTACTGTTGTCATAGATCATGGGATTACCACTAGATGCGCAGTTGCGGAACTTGATGAAGTGCGTCGAGGCAGTGCAGACGATCTACAACTCCTCCTCGTTCTCGTCCCACGAGCAGCTCCCCTTGCGTGGCTCGTCCAAATGCCACAGATGCAGCACCTCCTAGGTATCCACACGTGCGGGGTGGAAGCGTCAGACGCCGGACTGCTAGGTCCGCGCGTGCAACACATGCATGAGGTGTGGCGGCTGGGTGGAATGGCTCAACCCTGGTCATCTCGCCCCACCCTCTCTTATATAGACGTACCTAGTGGGCTTCTATATTAGCAGCCCATTAGTAGCCTAAGCCTGGTCTAATTCGGATCCAATCCTCATTAGGCTTCCAGCCCCTTAAGTGTGTGACCCTATAGGTTCATGTACATATAGACATGAGACGAATACACTTATTCTGTCAATAGTTGGTAGCGGCCTCTAGCAAGACGTGCCAACTCCTAAACACATACAAAGATCATTTCGGACGAACCATCACAAGGTTTAGTACGTGTCTTTCCCTTTGCCTCATGATATTTGGTCTAGCTCCAAGCTGGCCTCTCTTTCTCGATACCGTAACTCGGAATCCCTTTACTAGGTTAACTCTTAACCTTATGTAGCACGGCCATGCATTTCTGGATCCGATCACTCGAGGGGCCCAGAGATATCTCTCTCAAGTAGAGAGGGGCAAATCCCATCTTGATTGACCATGCCTTGCAGCATGCTTCAGGACAAACCCGAAAGCTACCTTTATAACTACCCAATTACAGTGCAGCGTTTGATAGCCCCAAAGTAGGTCGATCCACATCTCAAGTACATGCGACAATCTCAGGTCTAAGGACAAAACATACACGATGTGTAGAGAGAGCTGCAAGTGTAATTGCCAGTCTCATGTTGGGTCAGTCCAACCCCATGTTCATAACATGTGTCCACATCATTGGTTTGACATATCCATGTCTATGACTTGTGAAACATAGTCATCAACCAATCTATGTGCTAGTCTAATATCCACGTGTGTCCTCACATGAACTCCGACTAGGGACAACTATTAAATAACCATACAAGTAAAGAGTTTCACAAAACAATTCATATAATTGCCAATCAATACAAGTTGCCTGATATGGATATTCAAGGAACATTATAATAACTCATGGATACATATGAAATATAATCATCTCTATGATTGCCTCTAGGGAATATTTCCTTCACCACTATCGAGCATAAATACTCCCTCTTGGAATCACTAGCATCTACTTGGCCAAGATAGCTACTAGAAATGGAGAGCATGCAAGATCACAAACAACATAGACATGATAGAATCAATAAGATAGAACTATTAATCAATCTGGACATAGTAATCTCAATATCCATCGGATCCCCGTAAACACAACATGCATGATTACAAATAGATGATCTTGATCATGAACGGAGCTCACAAGATCTATACATGGTAGCACAAAGGGGGAGAGACAACCATCTAGCTACTACATGGACCCGTAGTCCAAGGTGAAACTACTCACACTTCATACTGGAGGCTGGCATGGTGATGAAGAAGTCCTCCGGGATGATCTCCCCTCCGGCAGGGTGCCAAGAAGAACTACAAATCCCCCCGATCTAGGGACGATGGTGGCGGCGGCTACAGACTGTTTCGTGGAAGATTGATCGGGTATTTGGGGTTTTGGTATGGGGGCTTATTATAGGCGAAGAGGCGAGGCAGGGGGCACCCAGGGTGGCTGCACCCCCAGGCGCGGGCCAGGCCAGGCCGCGTGGGCAGGAGGTGTGGCCCCCTGGTGGCTCTTCTCCGTCTCGTCTTTTGGCTCCGTGTTCCCCACAGTATAATATTGACTTTGGATTTTGTCTCTTCCAATTGCAAGAATATTGATTTTCTGCCTTTTCTAGAACCAGAAACAGAAGAAAACATGCAACTGGCACTGTGGCATCTTGTTAATAGGTTAGTCAAGAAAACATATAAAAATACCTCAAAGTGAAGACAAAGCAAAGCAAAGTAGATACTAAACACGCATGGAACATAAAAAATTATAGATATGTTTATGATGTATCAAGCATCCCCAAGCTTAATTCCTGCTCGTCCTCGAGTAGCTAAGTGATAAAAAGAATAATTTTGAGGTGACATGCACCATCAAAATCAAGATCAAACCATTTGCAAGCATTGAAAGTTGGGATCAAAGAACTCTAAACATGAGCATGAAAGATGGAGTTCTAACAGTAATACAAAGTAACTATGCATGCAACATGAAAGGTTACAAACAAGGATCATGAATAACAATGCATTAAAAGATGTTTGTTTATTTCACATATAGAAAACACAGCATAGTGGCATTCATCTTGTCCCTCATGGAGTAGCAAATAAATGCATAGGACACCTTCAAAGTTCATAAGAGTGACTAGATACAAATAGTTTATGAGCAAGCAATATCAACAATATGAATCAATCAATAAGTTTTGGGACAATGCACATAGAACTAAGAATGGCAACTATGCTCTCTTAATTTGGTGCCTAAGGATAGAAGGTGGAGACTCAATATAATAGTGGAAGAAAAACTCTTCATAAAAAGGGAAGCAGGGATTTCAGGTCTCATAAAGAGCTTCCAAAAATTATGGTACTTGTTAGCTTTCAGCTCTCATTACCCCTATCATAAGCATCTTGAAGTGATTAAGGTTAAAGTGAACAAACTATGGAGTATATGCTTGACAAAGTATAAGTTGGAAATCTCATGTCCCTTGAATACGAGGGCCGCTCCTCATGCTACTCAACTTTAGTCACCTGTAAGTTCTTAACATAGTAAGTACATATGTATCATAGAGAACCGCCAATGGGGCACCCCTTGCACATGACACAGGAGCTATCCCATAATGAAAATGACAAGGCAAGCAAACAATGATCATCTCAGCAATCTTCTTATTTACCATGCGAAAATGATGCTTTTTCTCTCTTTACTCTTTTCAATATGTCTCTTTTTTATAAGAAGAATGCTTCATAGATTGATCACTATGGTGATGCTGCAAGTTTCCACCATGATTAGGCATGGCTTAGGCTAGCGGCACAAGCGTTTCTCTAACACATATACATAACTCCATGGACTTACAAGCTTCCTCTTTATTTCACACCGACGACATCCGCAAACAAAAGAGCATGATATCAACTGTTTACAATGTACAAGTGCAATGTTGAAACCGTTCCCCATGACAACATGGTTCTGATAATTCCAACGTATAAGTGCAAGCATATGCAACATATATGACACAATGGTTCAAGTTTATTTAGGGGCAAGAAAAATAAAGTGTGCCATCAAGTTTGTGAGAGCTTTAATCACTAAGTTTTCACATAACAAAACAACTTTTTAATTGGAAGGTAGATAAAACAAGAATATACTTGGAATGGTGTAACACACCATGCATATGAATTTGTAGTGGACTCTTTGGAATAACTTGGTTTCTTGGGAGTTGGATGCATGAGTAGAGCTTACTCAGTACAAGTAGAGGCTAGCAAAAGACTGGGAGCGACCAACTAAGAGAGCAATAATGGCCATAATCATGCAAAGCGATAAAACATTACTAATCAAAGCATAAAGTGGTACCACAAGTCAAAAACCTAAATGATAATAGAGGCTATGGTGACTGGTTTATGGTCATAACATGGTGTTTGCATGTGCCAAGTCAACCCAAACAAAGCATCAAAGGAGAATACCACAATACTATGTTTTTGTATGCTAAAACAACGCATGATTCTTTCGAGGCACATTAAGCAATCCTAATTGTTTGGAACAAGTTATGCTACATCAATAATCACTAAGCATAAGGTCAAAACAACATCTAGCATGACATGATAAAATCCAAGTCACAGTCAAAGCAAGCTCCTCTTGTACTACTCAAGCAAGAACTTTCTACTCCTTTACAACACCAATCAACTTATTTGAAACAACACAGCGAGAGCGGGGGTCCAAACTACTTTATTAAAGCAAACTAAGCAAAAAAAACCAAAAAATAAAATTAAGACGCTCCAAGAACAACACAACTTGTGCATTACGAAGTGTCTAGAAAGACCTGAGATTTTTATTGATGAAGAAGGGGATGCCTTGGGCATCCCCAAGCTTTGATGCTTGTACCTCTTGAATATTTCTTGGGGTGACACGGGGTGGCATCCCCAAGCTTGATCTTTTGTCCATTCTTCATCTCATTACATCATTCTTCCTCTACACCTAAATTTTTTCCTTCATACAAAACTTCACACAATCTTCATTAGCAACATTAGTGTATTCAAAAGATAATAGACCTTTGGGGTTTTAGTTTCAAAACAACAAAACTTTCACTAAAGACACAAGATACTATTTCAATTCCCTCAAAAATATCAATTTCCCAAAAAGAACCCCAAAAGGAATCAATAAGAAGCAAATGCAAATAATGGCAAAAATCTATCAAAACAGACCAGCAGGTAGAAACCATTTTTTTCGAAGACCTTCTCTTTCTCAAATCAAAAAGTGTTGAACTAACTAAAGTTATCTAACAATCTGGGGGATTTATTCATAAAATTACAGCTAAATCCAACTTACAGAGATTTTACGCGAATATTTACAGTGTAGCACAAAAATCTGTTTCGGGACAACAACTCCCCAAATCTTACTTCCCTCTCATTAGAGGTTATTCTTGGCACAAAAAGCAAATAAAAAGGATAAGGAGAGGTTATTATAGAAGTAATAACTTCCAAGACTCAAGAAAACTATTGGGTTATCTCCCAAGAAGTACTTTTCTTTAACGCCTTTAAGTTAGACACAAGAAGTAAGAATCAAGTGTTTTCAAATGAAGAAGCATTAAGATCAATACTCGAAATCTCGTCAACTAGGAAAGGTATCTCCTCCAAATGAGTTTTAGAGGATCCTTTCTCATCTCTCTTAGGTTCACTACTTTCATCAAATGGGTTTTCAGGAACAATCCAATCAAAATTCTTTTCTAAGGCTTCATGCATGCCTACAAGTTTAAAAGGTATGTGTATCTTAATTTCCTCTCTGGGTTTGGTTTTATCTAAAGTACCACATGAGTCTAGCATATTAAAACGTTCAAACACCTTTTTAGTTGATACGTCCAATTTGCATGACCATTCTATATCATAATTTGCCCCTATTCATTGATATATTTCATATTAAGAGGTGATACTTATGTCTTTTCATCTGTTTTTGCATGTTGGATGATTCTTGGACGATGAACTGCCGGAGTCAGGATTCTGATGGAAAAAGAGGTGTTTCGACGCAATTTCACGAAGATCAGAAAAATACCAGAAAAATATTGGAAAATAATATTTTCCCAGAAGACGAAGGAAGCGAGAAGGGGAGGCGAAGATGGGCAACAGGGGGCCCACACCCCCCAGGCGCGGGTCCCCCTGCCTCGTGCATGGAGAAGGTGTGGCCCACCTGGCCGGCCTCGGACTCCGCCCTCTCGCCTATATATTCTCCTCGAAACCCTAATACAAGGGGAGCGACCACAGAAATATTCCGCCGCCTCTGAGGGGTGGAAAACACCGAGAGAGAAAGAGCTCCCGACAAACAGATTTCTGCCAGGGAAATTCCTTCCCGGAGAGGGGAGATCATCGCCATCAACACCGTCATCAAGCTAGGCTTCATCAGGATCATCATCATCCACACCATCATCTCCACCAGCACCATCATCACCACTCCATCCCGCTGTAACAATCATGTTGGATCTTGCATAGTTCTTAGGGGAAACTTTCCCGGTGTTGATTACTATTGTAATTGATGCTTGTGAGTGGAACCATTGGATTATTGTTTATGTTCAGATTGTTATCCATTACCATAACATATTTGATCTTGATCCATATGATGTATTATGAGTAGTTCGTTTAGTTCTTGAGGACATGGGAGAAGTCATGTTGTTAGTAGTGGATTTGTGTTGAGATGTTATTCAATGGTTTAGTATTTAAGTTGTGGTGCTATTCTTCTAGTGGTGTCATGTGAACATCGACTACATGATACTTCACCATTTATGGGCCTAGGAGAATGCATTGTGTATTTGGCTACTAATTGTGGGGCTGCCGGAGTGACAGAAACCTGAACCCCCGTTAGGACACCATTGCACAAGGGAGCGTAGGATCTCATATTTTAAGGTTGTGGTTAGGTTTATATCTTAATTGCTTTCCTGTAGTTGCGGATGCTTGCAGGGGGTTTAATCACAGGTATGTATTAGTCCAAGTAAGGTCATTACATTAGCACAGGTTCACCCACACAACACTTACAACACCAAAGAAGACTACTTAGCTATATTAAGCGAAAGCACTTGAAAAAATTCCCATGTGTCCTCGAGAACGTTTGGTCCTTATAAGTATTTCCACCGACTTGTCCTTTGCTAAGAAAGGATTGGGCCACTTGCTGTAGTTGTTCGTTGTCTTTATTACTTGCACTTTGTTTTGTTGCTTTATCAGAAAACCCCTAAAAATCCATTTGCTAAGTATTTACAGAGATTTCCTGATCCATACCACTAGTCAACACCTTCTGCTCCTTGTTGGGATCGACACTCCTATTTATCGAAAGTACTACGATACACCCCCTATACTTGTGGGTCATCAAGACTATTTTCTAGCATCGTTGCCGAGGAGTGAAGCGCTATTGAAGAGTGGAACTGGTAAAGAAAACTTCTATTGTGAGTATTGATTTTTGTTTCTGTTTGTTGCTTTGTTTCCAATATGGATCACCCACTTGGTTTCTATTTGGGAAGACTACTACCATTGTTAGGGTAGTAGATGAATCACCACCTGTTGAGATAGATCCTTTTAAGATACCTACAAGTATTATAGATCGTGTTATGGATAATTATTATTTAGAGGATGGAACTGTCCATCCTGGTGATCACTTGCTTTTTATCCATGAATTATGCGGGTTGTTTAAGTGTGCAGGTATCACAACTAAATAGGTGAAGAAGAAGTTACTCTCTATATCCTTGAAAGGGAGATGGTATAAGCTACTGAAGAATGGACAATCCATGGAATGGGAGGAAATAGTGACTCTCTTTTATTCTAAATTCTATCCTCCCAGTGAAATTCATAAGGATAGGAATCTGATATATAACTTTTGGCCTCGTGATGGAGAGAGTACAGCTCAAGCTTGGGGGAGATTGAAGTTACTAATGCTTAAATGTCCTATTCATGAACTCCCTAACAATATCATTATCAATAACTTTTATGCTAGGCTTTCTCTTCATGATAAAGATTTACTAGATGCTTCTTGTGCTGTATCATTTACACGTATGAAGGAAGAAGCTAAATGGGATCTCCTAGACCGTATTCAAGAGAACACTGAAGCCTGGGAGAATGACAAAGGAAGAAAGTCAGGTATAAATTATGATTATGAATGCATAAAATCTTCTATGGGAACTGATGACTTCCGTGATATTAGTAATGAGTATGGTCTTGATTCTCAAGTTCTTGCAAAGTGTTTTAAGGCCTTTGCCTCTTATATTGAAATTCCCAAAAAAGAGTGGGACAAGTACCATGCTCCTTATAAAGATATTGTTACCCATGTTCCTGCTAGCATAGAAGTTTATACTATTGATCCTATTTTTCCTGAACGTTATGTTGACAAAATCCCTTTTCCTGCTAAGGTAAAGGAACATTTTATCATAGCTAATGTGGTTAGCAAAAGTACAAAGAAAATTGTGGAGCCTGATGAGCAAATAAATATTGAACCTATGGTTGCTATTGTGAAAGATCTTGTTACTAGAAATATAGAGGATGAGCATATTGTATTCTGTGAAGACGCTTCTAATATTGTCTCTCATCCTAGAAAAGCTAGAAAATCTAGTGTCCATGTGCTTTCTGTTAGAATTGGTGATCATTGCTATTATGGTTTATGTGATATTGGTGCTAGTTCTAGTGCTATTACTTATGAGATTTACAGGGAAATTATGCATGAAATTGGTCCTTATGAGCTTGAGGACATTGATGTGGTTATTCACCTTGCTAATAGAGAGACAGTCTGTCCCATTGGCATTGTAAGATATGTGGAGGTTCTTTGTGGTAAGATTAAATATCCTGCTGTTTTTCTAGTACTTGGTTCTGAAGCTAGTAAAACCTATCCTATTATCTTTGGTAGACCCTTCTTGAATACATGCAGGGATATCATAGATTGTAGGAAGGAAAAAGTTTTGACTAAGTTTGATGGAGAGTCTTATGAGTTTAATTTTTCCAAATTTGCTAAAAATCCTTACGAAAATGAACTACCTAATGAGGATTTCAGGGTTGAACAGCTTTCTGCTATTTCTATTGCTCCTAACAATGCCTTGCAACAGTTTATGGAAGATCATGAAAGCGATGTATTCATGAAGGAAATAAATGAGATTGACGAGGTTTTCCTTCGTCAGCCTGAGCTACTTAAGCATAATCTACCTGTGGAAGATTTGGGTACCACACTACCACCTAAAGGGGACCCTGTTTTCAAATTAAAACCTTTATCTGATGATCTTAAATATGCTTATCTTGATGATAAGAAAGTATATCCTGTTATTATTATTTCTAAACTTTCAGGAAAGGAAGAAGAAACGTTATTAGAAATACTGAAGAAACACTGAGGAGCTATGGGCTATACTCTTGATGATTTAAAAGGAATTTCTTCCACTATATGTCAGCATGCTATTAATATAGAACCTGATGCAAAACCAGTTGTTGAGCACCAACGCCGTCTAAATCCTAAGATGAAGGATGTGGTAAGAAATGAGGTATTAAAACTCCATGATGATGGTATTATTTATCCTATTGCTGATAGTCAATGGGTTAGCCCTGTTCATTGTGTTCCCAAGAAAGGGGGAATAACTGTTGTGCCTAATGAAAATAATGAGCTTATACCCCAAAGAGTAGTGGTTGGGTATAGTATGTGCATTGATTTTAGAAAGGTTAATAAGGTTACTAAGAAAGATCATTATCATTTGCCCTTTATTGATCAAATGCTTGAGAGGTTGTCCAAAAAGACTCACTTTTGTTTTCTTGATGGTTATCCTGGGTTCTCTCAAATTGCTGTGAAAGCACAAGACCAAGAGAAAACCACTTTCACCTGTCCTTATGGCACTTATGCTTATAGGCATATGCCTTTTGGTTTATGTAATGATCCTGCTACCTTTCAGAGATGTATGTCTGCTATCTTTCATGGTTTTTGTGAAGAAATTGTGGAGGTTTTCATGGACGATTTCTCTGTATATGGAACTTCTTTTGATAACTGTTTGCACAACCTTGATAAAGTTTTGCAGAGATGTGAAGAAACCTACCTTGTTCTTAATTGGGAGAAATGCCATTTCATGGTTAATGAAGGGATTGTTCTTGGGCACAAAATTTCTGAAAGAGGCATTGAAGTTGACAGAGCCAAAATTGAAGCAATTGAGAAGATGCCTTGCCCTAGAGATATAAAAGGTATTCATAGTATCCTATGTCATGCTAGTTTCTATAGGAGGTTTATTAAAGATTTCTCCAAAATTTCAAAGCCCCTTACCAATCTTCTTCAAAAAGATGTACCTTTTGTTTTTTATGATGATTGTAAGGAAGCTTTTGAAACTTTGAAGAAAGCTTTGACTATTGATCCTATTGTTCAACCACCTAATTGGAGTTTACCTTTTGAAATTATGTGTGATTCTAGTGATTTTGCTGTGGGTGCTGTCCTTGGGCAACGTGTTGATAAGAAGTTGATGTTATTCATTATGCTAGGAAGAATCTAGATGCTGCTCAAAAGAATTATGCTACTACTGAAAGGAGTTCTTAGCTGTAATCTTTGCCTGTGATAAGTTTAGACCCTATATTGTTGATTCAAAGGTCATTATTATTCAAACTGATCATGCTACTATTAAGTACCTTATGACAAAGAAGGACGCTAAGCCTAGGCTTATTAGATGGGTCTTGCTTTTACAAGAGTTTGATCTGTATATTGTAGATAGGAAAGGTGCTGAAAATCCTGTTGCTGACAATTTATCTCGTTTGGAAAACATTTCATTTAACCCCTTGCCTGTTAATGATAGTTTTCCAAATGAGCAGTTGGCTGCAATAAGGGTAAGTCCGCATGAGAGTCCTTGGTATGCTGATTACGCTAACTTTATTGTTTCCAAGTATTTGCCTCCAACCTTTATAGCCCAGCAAAGAATAAAATTCTTTTATGATCTAAGGCATTACTTTTGGGATGACCCACATTTATATAAACAAGGAGTAGATGGTATTATGCGAAGATGTGTTCCAGAATTTGAACAACAAGAGATATTGAGAAAATGTCATGGCAGTGCTTATGGAGGACATCATGCTGGGGATAGGAATTCACAAAAGGTTTTACAATCTGGATTTTATTGGCCTACCCTTTTCAAAGATGCAAGTAAGTTTGTCTTATCAAGTGATGAATGCCAAAGAGTTGGTAACATTTCTAGACGCAATGAAATGCCTATGAATTATTCTCTTGTTATTGAACCTTTTGATTGTTGGGGATTTGACTTTATGGGTCATTTTCCTCCTTCAAAAGGGTATACTCATATTCTTGTTGTTGTTGACTATGTTACAAAGTGGGTAGAGGCCATACCTACAAACAGCGCTGATGGTAAGACCTCTTTGAAAATGCTTAAGGATGTTATCTTTCCTAGGTTTGGTGTGCCTAGATATCTCATGACTGATGGAGGCTCTCATCTTATTCATCGTGGTTTTAGGAAAACTCTTGCTAAGTATGATGTAAACCATAGAATTGCTTCAGCTTATCACCCCCAAACTAGTGGGCAAGTAGAACTTTCTAATAGGGAAATTAAATCTATCTTGTAAAAGACTGTTAATAGATCTAGGAAAAATTGGGCTAAAGAGTTGAATGACGCTTTATGGGCTTATAGAACTGCTTATAAAAATCCTATGGGGATGTCTTCTTACAAAATGGTCTATGGGAAAGCTTGTCACTTGCCCTTATAATTAGAACACAAAGCTTATTGGGCAGTGAAAGAGTTGAATAGAGATTTTAAACTTGCTGGTGAGAAAAGATTGCTTGACATGAGTACCTTAGATGAGTGGAGAAGTGAAGCTTATGAAAATGCTAGACTCTTTAAGGAAAAATTAAAAATATGGCATGATAGGAGAATTCTCAAAAGGGAGTTCCATGTTGGTGAGAAAGTTCTTTTGTATAGGTCTCGTCTCAGATTTTTTGCAGGGAAACTACTCCCCAAATGGGAAGGACCTTTTGTTATTGAGGAAGTATATCGTTCAGGTGCTATCAAAATATCTTCTTTGAAGGACAACGCTACACAGGTGGTGAATGGCCAAAGGATCAAACATTATATTTCTGGAGATTCTTATAATGAAGACGTTGACATTATTCAAATGGTGACTCCAGAAGAATTTATTAGAAACCAAACACCAGAATCTGCAGAGTCCGTCTTTGAGTAGGTAAAAGTGGTGAAAAACAGAAGGTTCGTGAAATCCCAATCTTTTATAATTTTTATGTTTTTATTACATACGGGAGGCTATGAAACGAAACAGAGGAGGAAACAGAGGCTGGGTGGCCACACCCACCCCAGGCGCGGGCCCTAGCTGGCCGCGCCTGGAGGGGGTGTGAGCCCCCGAGCTCCGTCTCCGCCTTGTTTTCGTACCAGTACCTTCCTTATGCATTGAAACTTCGTAATATATAACCCCACGAATTCCCCGAGGTTCGTGTATCGTGTTCTTGTCTTGTTTCTGTTTCGATTTGTTTCTGACAGGCAGATTCTTAGTTTTAGAGTCACAATGTCTTCCTATGGATCTCCCATGGAGAATTCCTCCGCGGATGTCATTAACCCGTACATGTATGAGTTGAGGATTCATCCCAAGGAGTTGATTCTCAAGGATGGGAAGGTGCAGATGAAAGAAGTTCAAGGCCCTAAAGGAGAAGGCAGTATGGAAGGCAGGATGGAAGCATTGGAGCAGGAAGTTTTCAGTTTCAGGATTGCGAAAACCAGGACGTCCTTTTTGGATGGGGAACCTTTGACCTGGAAGTTTGATGATGAAAAGAGAACACCACCACCAAAGGAGTAATTCGTCATCAGGTTTGGCATCCCCTTGGCTTGTTCCAAGATTGGGGGAGTGTCGCGGTATCACATCATTATATTTTATCTTTTACCTTTTTAGCGGATTCATATCTTTGGTAGATAAGTTATATTATAGGTTGGTTTGCATGTGGAAGTATCTCTCCTTTATTATCTATGTATCCCTTGGTGTGAGTGCCTTTATTGAATATTAATGAGAAGTTTCATCTTTTACTTTTTGCACTTCTTGTTTTAGTTTGCAATCTCTATTATATGATTGATCTTGTTGATCAGTATTGGTGCCACTTTGGGAGCATCAAGTAGATCTAAATTGGTTTTGGCAAACCGAGCTCTGGTCAGTAGCAAAACTTTTTGAGGTTTGAAAGGAAAAGAGAAAAAGCTTACATGTATTTTGTATCATTTGTTTTCTTTCTTGATTGGCTCATAAGCTTAGTATTCTTTATTTAAGATCTTTTGTGTCTTCAAGGAAGATTGCATGTTTGGCTTTATCACTTGTAGGTTTGCTTGTTTCTTTCAACTATTTTGCTTGCTACCCAGCCTTGCTAGCCAAAAACCTGTTTTGAGAAGGCTTACTTCTCATGTTTCCAACCCCTTGAACCAAACCTATGCCATTTGAGTCCACCATATCTACCTATTAGCATTATTGCTATTCCAAGCAAATTCTCAAGCTTTGTCTATCTTTCGAATTAAAAAACTATTTTTTATGAGAAATCTAGTTAGTAAAGCTCTCACGAACTTGATGGCACACCTTATTTTCTTGCACCTAATAAACTTGAACCACTGTGTCATCGAAGTTGTATATGCTTGCATCTATACGTTGGGATTAGCAGAACCATGCTGTCACGGGGAACGCTTTCAACACTTATGGATACGTATCCAGTTGATATCATGCTCTTTTGTTTGCTGATGTCGTCGGTGTGAAATAGAAATGGAGCTTGTAAGTCCATGGAGTTATGTATGTGTTTTAGAGAAACGCCTGGGCCGCTAGCCTAATCCATGCCTAATCATGGTGGAAACTTGCAGCATCACCATAGTGAGCAATCTGTGAAGCATCCTCAATAAAAACCTATGCAAATAGCAAATAAAAAGATCGCTGAGATGCTCACTGTCTGCTTGCCTTGTCATTTTGATTATGGGATAGCTCCTATGTCATGTGCAAGGGGTACCCCGTTGGCGGTTCTTTATGATACACATGTACTTACAATGACAAGAACTTACCGGTAACTAAAGTTGAGTAGCATGATGAGCGCCCCTCGTCCTCAAGGGACATGAGATTGCCAACTTATATTTAGTCAAGCATATACTCCATCCTTGTTCACTTTAAACTTAAGCACCTCAAGATGCTTATGATAGGGGCAATGAGGGATCAAAGCTAGTAAGTACCATAATATTTTGGAAGATCTTTATGACTTGAAATCCCTGCTTCCCTCTATGAAGGACATTTCTCCCATTTTCTAAGTTGAGTCAGTAAACCTTTTTCCTCTCTATCTCTAGCAAGCATTTGAGTTGTTGTGTTTCAAGCATTCATATGATGATTTATTCAATCAGGTTCTTTATCTTCCTTGTTTGCACAAAGCTCTTATCTATTGAGTATTACTTTTAAAGCCTTCATTGTGAAAACCCTTTTATGTTTGAGCAAAGAGTACTCCTGTTGTAAAACTTCTTCAAAAGCTTTTTGTGAAACTATTTGCCAGCTGTAATCTGACCAGGAACAAATTTTGCCAATTCCAATTATGATTTATCTTTATGCATATCTATTGTGACTCATGTACTTGTTGCAAGCTAAGTTATATAATGGTGAGTTTCCTTCTTCTATGAGTTGTGTAATGGTAAGTGTGATGCTTCTTGTCCATATTATTTTATCGACACTTCACTCCATAAACCTGTGGACATGTTTACTGAGCTCAGTTTTCGCTTGGGGACAAGCGAAGGTCTAATCTTGGGGGGAGTTGATACGTCCAATTTGCATGACCATTCTATATCATAACTTGCCTCTGTTCATTGATATATTTCATATTAAGAGGTGATACTTATGTCTTTTCATCTGTTTTTGCATGTTGGATGATTCTTGGATGATGAACTGCCGGAGTCAGGATTCTGATGGAAAAAGAGGTGTTTTGATGCAATTTCGCGAAGATCAGAAAAATACCAGAAAAATATTGGAAAATAATATTTTCCCAGAAGACGAAGGAAGCCAGAAGGGGAGGCGGAGATGGGCCAGAGGGGGGCCACACCCCCTAGGCGTGAGTCCCCCTGCCCCGCGCCTAGAGGAGGTGTGGCCCACCTGGCCGGCCTCCGACTCCGCCCTCTCACCTATATCTTCTCCTCGAAACCCTAATACATGGGGAGAGACCATAGAAAGATTCCGCCGCCTCTGCGAGGCAGAAAACACCGAGAGAGAAAGAGCTCTCCGGCAGACAGATTTTTGCAGGGGAAATTCCTTCCCAGAGAGGGGAGATTGTCGTCATCAACACCGTCATCAAGCTAGGATTCATCGGGATCATCATCATCATCCAAACCATCATCTCCACCAGCACCATCATCACCACTCCATCCCGCTGTAACAATCGTGTTGGATCTTGCATAGTTCTTAGGGGAAACTTTCCCGGTGTTGATTACTATTGTAATTGATGCTTGTGAGTGGAACTATTGGATTATTGTTTATGTTCAGATTGTTATCCATTACCATAGCATCTTTGATCTTGATCCATATGATGTCTTGTGAGTAGTTCGTCTAGTTCTTGAGGACATGGGAGAAGTCATGTTGTTAGTAGTGGATTTGTGTTGAGATATTATTGGATGGTATAGTATTTAAGTTGTGGTGCTATTCTTCTAGTGGTGTCATGTGAATGTCGACTACATGATACTTCACCATTTATGGGCCTAGGAGAATGTATTGTGTATTTGGCTACTAATTGTGGGGTTGCTGGAGTGGCAGAAACCTGAACCCCCCGTTAGGACACCATTGCACAAGGGAGCGTAGGATCTCAGAGTTTAAGGCCGTGGTAAGGTTTATATCTTAATTGCTTTCCTGTAGTTGTGGATGCTTGCATTGGGTTTAATCACAAGTATGTATTAGTCCAAGTAAGGTTGGTAAATTTGCACATGTTCACCCAAACAACACTGACAACGCCAAAGAAGACTACTTAGCTATATGAAGCGAAAGCACTTGATAGAATTCCCATGTGTCCTCGAGAATGTTTGGTCCTTATAAGTATTTCCACCGCCTTGTACTTTGCTAAGAAAGGATTGGGCCACTTGCTGCAGTTGTTCGTTGTCTTTATTACTTGCACTTTGTTTTGTTGCTTTATCAGAAAACCCCTAAAAAGTCGTTTGCTAAGTATTTACAGAGATTTCCTGCTCCATACCACTAGTCAACACCTTCTGATCCTCGTTGGGATCGACACTCCTATTTATCGAAAGTACTACGATACACCCCATATACTTGTGGGTCATCATTAGCTTCCTTAGCAACATCATTGAACTCTTTTAGTAAAGTTTATTGGATAAATTCTCTCTCTTCAGCATCCTCTTCTTCTTTTAGTTTAAGAAACAAAATTTTCATCATGGGGTTAAGGTTAACAAACCTATCCTGCAACATGTGAACTAAAGAAGCTGCAGCAATTTCATAATTAGGAGAAAGTTCTGCTAAGGATCTATCCTCAATATCCTCATGTTTTCTAACATGATTAAATAATTCTTCAATATTTTCTTTCCCAATTATAGAGCCACTACCTATTGAAAGGTCTTTCATGGTGAACTTGGGAATCAACATGGTGAGCTAGAGCAAGGTGACAACTAGAGTGGGAACTATTTTTTTATGTTTTTTGATAAAAGAAAGCAAACCAAACGAAACTATTTTTTTTTGGAGTTTTTGATAAAAATAGGCAAACAAAACCAAGCAAAAGAAACTAAGCAAAACAAAAACAATGTAAAGAGAAAGGTTGTGAAGGACTCCCCTTGTGAAGCCGTCCTTAGTGTCGTGGTATTGCTGACGAGTACGCCATGGAGGGGTCCTCACAGTGCGTGTTTAGAGACATGGGGTAAGGCGGATGGTTGACGGGTACGAGGTAACACATCTTACCCATGTTCAGATCCCACAACGGTGGCGGAATCCTACTCCTTCTATAAATCACTATAAGCGCAATACGCCGAGTTACAGGGATTGGTTCGCTGTGCGAGGTTGTATGAAGTTGTCTATGAACATGCCCTAAAGGCTCCCATAGGCCCGACTTATATAGTCGCCAGGTCCTAGGGTTACAGGGAAAAGTCCTAGCCGGACAAGTTACAGAGTCCTACACCGTCTATTACTAGTCTTGTGTATCTTGCACTCCAAGGCTCCGGGTACGTCGGTGACTCCAACCGTAGCCTTCCTTTATCCGGCATGGGCGTCCCTTCTGGATTCATCTAACTGGGCTGCCCAGCAGGCCATGGGCCATGCTACCAACTGTGGGCCACCCGGGTTATCCGGATAGGAGACATGCTATGAGGATACCCATATAGCATATCCCCAACAGTAGCCCCCGGAGAACTCCGAGATCTTGTGCCGTCTTGCCTCTTCATGTGGAATGCTCCGTCTAGATAGATGTCGACAAATCGTCAAGCAACATCTTGTAGTCCTCCCAAAGAACCCTGCAAGGTTTTCTCCGTCTTCAACTTGTAAGTCGGAGAAATGCTGAATCTTCCATCGTACTCTTCCGTAGCCGGACTGGATCCGCCCATGCCGGAATCTTCCGATGTGACGGCTCATCTGCCTATGTCAGCTATGGCGATGTAGGCGTAGGTCAGCGACGCCTCGTAACTCACACATGTAGAGAACGCAATCATTTCCGATTTTCCTGCGCAAGTAATACGAACCGTTGGCGGTGACGGTTGGAGACGTGGCGAAATTTCCGCGCACGTTCGCGAACACGTCGTCTACGCGGCAACCGTCCGATCAAGCTGCACGAATCTTGACGCTGGAGATGATAAATAATAACCGCGGTGTGATTTTTTACTTTTTACCTCATTCTCTCCTCGCATCGTCTTCTTCCTCTAGCGCGTGCCTCCTTGAGCTCTCCGCGCGAACTCACGAAAAACCCTAGCCCCAATCTGCACCAGTCACCTTCAAACTCACTCCATGGCTAGCAGCAGCACTTCCCCTTCCATGACGGTGTCGATCGAAGCCGCAGCGAAGCCGGCGATCTCTGTCGTCATGCCCCCAAAGGGCTCGGTCATCCCCGTCTAGGCGATGGTTGAGTTCACCGGCGGCGACCATAATCCAGCGGCGCTGGAGCTGTTGGAGGAGGAGCTTGATTCCCACAAGGGCGACTGGCGTGGCTCTGACATCACGGACCGTGATATCCAGGAGCTGATCGCCGAGGGCTACCTCCCTGCGACGGAGAGGCTCGCCTGGCGGGCGACGCCGGCCGGTGAGGTGACACCTTCTCCCCAAGCTAGAGAAAAAGTGTACCTCAAAGCCCATTTGGTACGCGGCGTCTCCCTGCCCATCTCCAACTTCTTCCTCTCCGTCTTAAACCACTATAGAGTCCAACCCCAAAACCTTTCTCCCAACAGTATCTTAGCGCTTAGCAACTATGCGGCGCTCTGCGAGGGTTACTTAGGGATAAAGCCTAGGCTAGACCTCTTTGCGTACTTATTCACCGTCAAGCGTGAAGCCGGAGCCAGTAAGGAAGAACTTAGGAATTGTGGCACCATAAGCTTCAAGATCTGTCCTGGCCGGAAGTTCCCCGACATCGTCGGCCATGAGTCCTATAAAAACTGGCAGCATACTTACTTCTACGACCCAGATATCCCTCTGGCTGGCCGAGAAGTAACGTACCCGGACTTTGTCGATGGAGCCGCCGCTGAAGCCTCTTCATGGAGATCCCAGGCCTCCCTTCCCTTCGACCTCGATGCTTCCCGCGCCATAAGGCGGATAGAATGGTTCGTAGAGACTGGTTTGACAGGCTTGGACCTAGCCATGTGCTGGTTCATCAGGCGAATCCAACCTCTGCAGCACCGCGTGAATCTCATGCACGAGTATACCAGTGATAGAAGGGATAGCCTCCGCATCTCCGTGGACAACTTCTCGAGTGACTCCGTCAAGCTCCGCCTCAAGGACATCGTCAAGGTGAAGGACAAGAAGCGTGGCTTCACCATCACCTACGACATGTTCGTAGACGGCAAGTGCCCAAAGGTAACTATTTATTTTCCGTATATGACATATACTCCAGTTCTTCCGTCTTGCAAATGTCATCTCATATAACACAGTGATTTCTCACTTAACAGCTTAGCAATCTAGAGGAGGACAACATGGCTGCCCAAATCTACGATCCAAAGATGAAGGAAGTCACGGTCGTGTCCGACGACGATGCTCCATTGGCGCGAAAGCGGAAGAGCTCCACCTCTGACGTTGCCGACGAAGGCAAGAAGAAGAAGACGGAGGGTGGAGCCTCTAAGAAGACTATCGCCGCCCTAGAGCCAGAGAAAAGAAAGATTACCGGGATCCCCTTTACCAAAGCACCCCCACTTGTGTAAGCTTCTTTCTCTCCGACATTGTCTATTCAACTGTCTTGTTCCTGTACGTATGCATTTTGCACGTTTCAGGAAGAAAGCCACGACCAGCCTCAAGAAGACCTCCAAGTCATTGGGGGCTTCTAGAACTATTAAGGACATGCTGCATCACGACGCACCTCCCGCCATCGCCCCTGCCACTCCCTTCGTCAAGCCTTCGTCTGCCCCGAAAATCTCACAAGCTAAGGAGGCATCTGGCCCTTCCGCCATGGAAGTAGACTCAGGTGCCTCTACCGAGGTCGCTGTTGTCGGTGAGCAGGCGATGCAGGAGAGTGCCGCCCACAAAACGTGACTAAGTTAGAAAATCTCTCACTGTATCCCCGAAGCATATAGGTGGAATGAAATATTCCGACTAGATGCTTTAAGAGTAGCATACGCAGTGTTTATAAATTTCAATACTGTAGCCCCCAAGCCTCTAGTTGTAACTAAATTAGTTCCGACTAGATGCTTTAAAAAAGATAAGCATATATCCGAGTTAAAAACTTTATATTGTAGCCCCCAAGATTCTAATCGAGAACTGAACTAGTTCCGACTAGATGCTTAAACAAAAGCTAAGCATATTGCTAAGTTAAAAACTCTCGCTGTAGCCCCCGAGCGGCTAGGTGAAATTTTTTCTGCTAGATGCTCCAAGCAGACCAAACAACGTTTAACTTTTTTCCTTTTTTCCACAGAACGAGAATGCTCGGAGGGGCATGGCCAACGACAAGTACCAGAAGATGCGCGCAGACTTGGAAGCTGAAAAGGGTAAAACTGCCTTCTTGAAGGAACAGATCACCAAGAGCAAGCGTCTGTTTTCTTTTTCGCATTCCGACTTGGTTTTGTGCCCATATTCTCCGAGTACTCAATGTGTACTTTGCTTTCTCCCACTTGCAGAAATCATCGCCAAGGCCAAGAATATTGTAGAGCAATCCAAGCACATTCAAGAGCTGGATAGCGAGAACAAAATTCTTAAGCAGGAGAGGAAGGACATGCTGAAAATGCATGAGGAGTCAATGAAGGTCCTGCAGGACTCCGCCACCGAGGAAATCAATCGCTTGAAGGAGGAGATCTCGATCCTAAGAGATCAGAAGAAAGCTGCCGATGAGCAGAATCAACGCCATAGTGAGGCGTATAAGATCCTCCAACAAGAGAAAGAATCCTTGGTGGACACCCTATGGCAAGCTGAGGCCAGCATCTTCAGTAAGTTTTCTCCGTCTTGGATTTCTATAGTCTAGATACTTTGAATTTTTGAACTCATGCTCTCCTTGTCAGAATTTGCAGCTCCTCTGGGTTTAACCCGGTCGCCTCCTTCTCCAAAGTAATGCATGGTTCTTGCCGGCAACTTCATCAACACCGCCATCACGTAAGCCAAGGAGATCGCCAGGCCCCTCCAGATCAACATCAAGGCATTAGACTCTATGGTGAAGTACTCGGAGATTCTGCGCTGAGCCCCCGAGCGCATCACAAGCTGGAAAGCTTCATGTGCACGGGTTGGCACAAGGATGGCGCTGTCAATGGTGATGATGGCAAAGAGATTAACCACGAATCCATCTTGTCATCGCTCGCGGGCTATGACACTAGAGTTGCCGAGTTGGTAGACGTCAATGTCTTCGTGCCGATGAACACCATTGATAGCGGCAATCAAAGCTCCTCTGAGTCCCTTCGTACTGACGACTTCGAGGGTGGTTCTCCTGCTGGTGATGATGATGCTTCCAAGTCACCTACGCCAAAGGAATGAAGAACAACTTTGTAATATTTGTTTCACCTTTGGTGTGTATGCGGAAAAAAAATTATTTATGTATCTTAAGGCGGAAAACAATGTTGTATGTCCTGCTACCGAAGAACCAGTTTCCAGCACGTATATATTTTTTAAGCAAGTGCTGGCTTATCCATTACTTTGGTTCTTATGCTTGACTTTTCGTGAGTCGGAAGACTCGTTGTCGGAACCATGCGCTCAGGTGATGATACCTAATGGCACCATCAATAACCTAAGCACAAAATCTCCGACAATAAGTGCCAAAAGTCACTACTCCAGAATCCACATAAAAATGACAAAGAACGTGTAGACCAGAAAACTTAAGCTAACGCCCGTAGGCGGAATTTTCATAAGTGCAATCGCAAAACTTGTGCATAAAGGCTTTACATGATCCAAAAATGAACACTAAAGGAGGTAAAAGACTCAGAAATATGAGTGAACCAGAGAGCTTTATTTCATTGATCATATAAGAGGTACACAATTAGATAAAAAATGCTAAGTGT
Organism: Avena sativa; assembly: GCA_916181665.1. Classification (NCBI taxonomy): domain Eukaryota; kingdom Viridiplantae; phylum Streptophyta; class Magnoliopsida; order Poales; family Poaceae; genus Avena; species Avena sativa. Next base: position 324,774,733 of record OV702295.1, read on the forward strand.
AGAAAGGACGTAGTTGTGCTATGTTCCATGGCCGATCAAACTCCGGGTAGTCATCATCCGGGTCACGTCGCTTACGCTTATGATCCTTGTTAGGTCTATCCTTCAGTTCACGATTTTCAACGAGGTAGTAAGACCCATTGAGTAGCGCCTTGCTTATGATGAACGGTCCTTCCCATGGCGGGGATAATTTGTGTGACTTCTTTTGCTTAAGTCGGAGCACCAAATCCCCTTCTTTAAACGAGCGATGCCGAACACGGCGACTATGGTAGCTGCGTAGCTTCTGCTGGTAGATAGCGGATCTTTGGCATGCCAAAACGCGCTCCTCCTCGAGAAGGTACACATCTAGGCGTCTGGATTCTTCAGCGTCATCTTCGTCATAGGCGGCGACTCTTGGTGCATCGTGAAGTATGTCGGAAGGCAGGATGGCTTCTGCTCCATATACCATGAAGTAAGGGGTATAGCCGGTGGATCTGTTGGGTGTAGTTCGTAAACTCCACAGCACAGATGACAATTTTTCCGCCCAGGCTCTAGCTGCTCTATGTAGCGGTGCCTCAAGACGTGGCTTGATTCCCTACAGAATTGAGCCGGAGCTTTCTTGGCCTTCTGCTATTGTAGCAGAGTCTTGTACTCGGCCTCCATTGCTCTAGCTTTCTCTATGGACTTCTGCGCGTTGACCAGATCTCGATCTAGCTTAGCGCCTTGCTCCGCGATGGCCTGCACTTCCTCCAGCAGCTGCTGGCGCTTCTCGTCAAGCTGAGTCACGTTCCGGATATGAGCTACGGTCAGTGGCTCAACGAGGAGATTGTCGTACATCACTCTATCAGCAGGAGTAACTTGGGCAGCAGTAGACGTAGATGCCGGAGGCAGCAGGTTTGCGGTGTTGTTGTTTCTCGGGCCGGTGCCGAGTTCCTGCGGCTGTTGCACTAGGTTAGGCGGAGGAGGCATGACCTTTGCGGGATCATCGTCAGCAGCAATAAGTGGCCCCTTCCCTTTTTCCAGCGCCGTAGGCGGAGCTCGCTCGGGTTGGTCTTCATCCATCACTGTCCCAATGGTGACAAACACCTCTCAAGACGTGACGACATTGTTGGCTTGCTCGTCGCGCATGTACTCCTCTTCCATCTCCTGCATGGCGGAGTCTAGTTCCTCTGGACTGAAATCTATCTCCTTCGAATCTGCACTGAAGTCAGCGTAAAGCGCGTCAATAACAGAGTCGGAGGGTGCCAGGACTTCCTCGATGACGGGCAGTGGAGGTGCGACAACAGCAAGATGACTAGAGGTGGCGGCGCAGCTGCGACGATGGCGGCCGGAGGCGATGGTGGCGGTGGCTGAATCGGAGGGGCTCCGTCAATGAGCGCAAGCGCTGTTTGAGCCACGGCTTCAGCCTCCACATAGTTGTTGACGGTGTTCACCATGCCTTCGAAGGTAAGGCGGCCTGACGCCTGCTGCCGTCTTAGAGAATGTCAGAGAAGCGTGCCATGGTCCAGTCCTTCCACAAAGTGATACATAGCATCATCATTGGGGTAGTGGGCCAGATCGTCTCGTATGCGGAGCCACCTGGCCAGGTAATCGCGAGGTTTTCGCCCTCTCTCTGAACGCAACGCGCCAGATCAAAGATGGTAACCACGCCGACGAACTTGGATCTCTACTGTCCAGACGCACGGGCGAAGCCGGCGGACTTGCAGTGATCGTCCACCTTTATATCCTACATAGGGGCGGTTTGGGTGGTCCTTGAAATTTTCCGATCTTTGCCGGCAAACTCCGAAGAGAGATCCGACATTGACCCTTCCATGAACGTATCCTGCCCGTAGGCGTTCCGTGCGGGTCTTGATGCTCCTCCGACTCCCAGGGAGCTAGTGCCCGAGTCGGTTTCGCCAATGAAGAGGTGGATGTCTCCGATAGGAACAATTGAACACCGCGTAGGGTTCGTCTTCGCTGGGATCCAGAACTCATCGGGAGGGATGATCGGAACATTGCCGGAGAAGAGAACATGACCGATGGCCACGGTTTCACCGATTCCCACGAAGATCTTGGTCCTCGCCCGCTGAAGAGCCTGAAGCGCCTCTTGCCCCACGGTGTGCGCCAACTGTCGTGGTATTGCCGACGAGTACGCCATGGAGGGGTCCTCACAGTGCGTGTTTCGAGACGTGGGGTAAGGCGGACAGTTGACGGGTACGAGGTAAAATAGCTTACCCAGGTTCAGATCCCACAACTTGGCGGAATCCTACTCCTGCTATAAATCACTATAAGGGCAATACGCCGAGTTACAGCGATTGGTTTGCTGTGCGAGGTTGTATGAAGTTGTCTATGAACGTGCCCTAAAGGCTCCCATAGGCCCGACTTATATAGTCGCCAGGTCCTAGGGTTACAGGGAAAAGTCCTAGCCGGACAGGTTACAGAGTCCTACACCGTCTATTACTAGTCTTGTGTATCTTGCACTCCAAGGCTCCGGGTACGTCAGTGACTCCAACCGTAGCCTTCCTTTATCCGGCATGGGCCTCCCTTCTGGATCCATCTAACTGGGCCGCCTAGCATGCCATGGGCCATGCTACCAACTGTGGGCCACCCGGGTTATCCGGATAGGAGACATGCTATGAGGATACCCATATAGCATATCCCCAACACTTAGCCTCCCCGGCAATGGCGCCAGAAAATAGCATGATGCGCTCAGATCAATGTAGAGCTTCGTTGGGAGACCCCAAGAGGAAGGTATGATGAGCACAACAACAAGTCTTCCCTTAGAAAGAAACCAAGGTTATCGAACCAGTAGGAGGAAGGAAACGACCCAAAGGTGTTGTTAGCAACTTGGAAACCTGCACTACACAAACTCAAGACTTTGTCCCAATGAATAGTGAGGTTGTCAATCTCACCGGTTTGCTGAAAACAAAGGATTAACTGTATGGTGTGTGGAAGGTAATGGTGGTTTGGAGAAAGTAAACAGTAATAGTGGAAGATGAATCAATGATAAAGATTGGACCAGGGTGCATAGTTCACTAGAGGTGTTCTCCTTAAGATAAACAAACATGGCATGCTGGGTAAACAAATTACAGCAGGGCAATTGACAGGACAGAGAAAGCATAACAATGCAATACTAGACATTCATGATCCTATGAGATTTGATTGGGCAATACAACAAGATACATAGACCGCCATCCAATTGCATCTATGACTAGTAATCCACCTTCAGGTTATCATCCGAACCCCCTCCAGTACTAAGTTGCAAGCAACAGATGACTTCTTTAAGCAAAGTGTGTAAGGTAAACAATCCCCTTGTTCCGTAAACAAGAGACCGGTGTTTTCTCCCTAGTAGCAACAACACATCTACAACCTTAGAGATTTCTGTCACTTCCCAGATTAAATAGAGGCATCAACCCACTACCGAGCATAAATACTCCCTCTTGGAGTCACTAGCATCTACTTGGCCAAGATAGCTACTAGAAATGGAGAGCATGCAAGATTACAAACAACACAGACATGATAGAATCAATAAGATAGAACAATTAATCAATCTGGCATAGTAATCTCAATATACATCGGATCCCCGCAAACACAACATGCATGATTACAAATACATGATCTTGATCATGAACAGATCTCACAAGATCTAAACATGATAGCACAAAGGAGGAGAGACAACCATCTAGCTACTACATGGACCCGTAGTCCAAGGTGAAACTACTCACGCTTCATACCGGAGGCTGGCATGGTGATGAAGAAGGCCTCCGAGATGATCCCCCCTCCGACAGGGTGCCGAGAAGAGCTTCAGATCCCCCGATCTAAGGATGATGGTGGCGGTGGCTATGGACTGTTTCGTGGAAGATTGTGTAGGGTTCGCAGCATAGAAAACAAAAAAATTCCTACGATGGGAACAACTATGCACCAAGATCTATCTACTAGATACAATCAACGGGCGGATATACATCCGTAGAGAACATACCCTTGAAGACCAACAAATCTTAACGAGGCTGAACTCGTGGTTGATGTAGACGATCTCTTGCCGATCTCAAGATCGATAGGAAGTCCTAGCATCGCAAATCAGCGGCGCATCCGTGCTCGCACACACGACCGAGGCACCGAGCAACCTCCGCCTCCTCGCTCCAGCGGTGCAGCGGAAGCACAACTCTTTCTTGCCGAATAGCCACCGGGAACATGTATCTCGCTAGCCCGAGACCATGGGGGATAAATACTAGAGGGGGAGAGAGATCCTTCACGAGGAGATGTGAGTGAGAGGAGAGGAGGGGGGCTCCTTTTATAGGAGGAAGGGGGGAACCCCAAGGGGGTGTCCGGCGCATGGGGCTGCCCTCCCTCCATTGATGTGGGTGGACACTCCACTCACAAAAATGCCTTTCAATTTCCTCCACTCAAAAACCCACTCAAATTCCCATTAAATTTCCACCAAATTTAATGCAAACTCTCATTAAATAAAATTCATTTTATTTATTCAGATTTTTGTCAATTACTTTAATGAAAAACATTCACATATAACCCCTTGCTAGTATTTCATTTCACATGCAAAAACACTTTCTGCAATTTCACCCGAAAACCTGTTTCGGTATCTAGTGAAACAAATTCCTATGCTTGTTATTCTTTCCGGCATGAAACCTTTGCTCCAAATGGTGTCAGTGTCTATTAAGTGTGTCACCCTATGGTTCGCGAATAATGTGGACATGATCGAGACCCCTCTCAGATCAATAATCAGAAGTGGAACCTAGAGATCCATACTGACTCCCACACATTCAACGATGACTTTCTTGTGATCGTAAGAACCTTTTACACTAGTATCTTAATCCTTTTGTTTCGCGATATATTAAATGTCCGAGATTCGATCATCGGTATCTCCATACCTAGTTTGATCTCGTTACCGACACGTACTCTTTTCTCGTTCCCATGATATAAAATTCTAGTGATCAAATCACTTGCTTGCAAGCTAATCAATGCGATATCAACGAGAGGGCCCAGAGCATATCTATCCGTCATCGGGATGAACAAATTCCACTCTCGATCCATGGGCCTCAACATAACACTTTAGTAGTACTGAACCCATCTTTATAATCACCCTGTTATGGTGTGATGTTTGATGTTTTCAAGATACTCTTCCGGTGTTAGTGATTGACATGATCTCATGGTCTAGGGATTAGGATCACTTCGTATGATGTTATAACAATATAAACTCAATGACTTTGATCGTAATGCTATACTTCGGATGAATGTTCACCACACCATTACACTAATGTTGTAACCTCGTTATTAACAACATCCATTGTCCATGATCAGGAAACCTTGATCATCTTGTTAATCAACGAGCTAGTTTACGAGAGAGGCATAACTAGAAACTTTCTGTTTGTTTATTAAACACACATGTATTAATGTTTCCGTATTAATACAATTATAGCATGCAAAATAAACATCTATCATATACTTAGAATATACATAATCACCACTTTATTATTGCTTCTCAGGGCATATTCCCTTCAGTCTCCAACTTGCACTAGAGACAATAATCTAGTTACATAGTGATAAATCTAACACCCATGGAGTTCTGGTGTTGATCATGTTTTGCTCTAGGGAGAGTTTTAGTCAACTGATCTGCTACATTGAGATCCGTGTGCACTTTACAAATCTTTATATCTCCATCCTTGACATGCTCACGGATGGAGTGAAACCGGCGCTTAATATGCTTGGAATTCTTGTGAGACCTTGTTTCTTTGGCATTGGCTATGGCACCATTGTTGTCACAATAGATCACCATTGGGTCCAACGCGCTCGCAACCACACCTAGTTTGGATATGAACTCCTTCATCCAAACCGCTTCCTGAGCCGCTTCCGAAGCAGCAACATATTCGGCCTCTGTTGTTGATCCTGCCACCACAGGTTGTTTGGAACTCCTCAACCTAACCGCTCCACCATTCATGAGAAATACGTATCCGGATTGAGACTTAGAGTCATCTGGATCGGTGTCAAAGCTAGCGTCGACATAACACTTAGCGACGAGTTCTTCTTCACCTCCGTACACAAGAAACATATCCTTAGCTGGATCAGATTGGTACCTGTAGCACCCTGGGTAAAACCACTACTAGAAAATCGCGGTTGTTTGTATGTTGCGCATCATCATGCATGTGTTTGACTAAACCTATTCCCCAAAAGCCTATATTGTTTTCTAATTATCCCCTTCTCTATTTCAAATTGAAATCTCGGTCTTTTCCGAATATTTTGTTTTGTCTAAAATTATTTACAAAAGGCCTCATAAATAAAACAGGAAAAATATTAAACATAAATATTTTGTTTGGGGAAGGCAGCCGCAGGCTAGACCCAAAAACCCAGCCCATAGCCACCTACCACCCCTCTAATCAAACCCTAATTCTATCCCCAACCTAAACCCTAAGCACCCAGGACACCCACCCCTCCGCCGCCACTACCCAGGACACCCTCGCACGCGCACCACTCCTCTTGCCGCCCCCAACACACCCTGTGCACCCCGCATGATCCCCACCCGTTCCTGATCGACCCGACCCAGTCCCACCTCTCCAACCACACACCCTGCCCCGCTCCCCTGGCCCCACTGCCACGTCCCAGCGGCCCGCACCCACCCCGCAATCCCCGCTCTTCTCTCCCCCTCGTGACCCCCTCGTCTCGAGCCTCTCTCCTTCCCAGACCCGAGTGCCGCCGCTAGGCACTCTCCTTGCCCGCGTCGCTCCTCCCTCCCCAGTCCGTCGCTCGGCCTAGCCTCTAGGCCCCGCGAGCCGCCACCGCCGCTCGAGTCCCTCCGCCTTGGCCTGCTCTCCGCGGTCGCCCCTTCCGCCCTTTCTCTCTCCGCGGACGCCAGCGGCCCCAACTGTCGCGCCTGGCCTGCCCTCGACCGGCCTGGTCCCTGGCCAGCGACCACGCCGACCGTTGCACCACCCTCCTCCGCCCGGCTGTCCCCGACTCCGTCGGCCATTGTGCTACTCGCCACCGGCCGCCGCCTCACAGGTCCCGAGCTGCGTTGTTGCCGCCCCGGTGCCCTCTAGTGAGCCTCCCTGCGGGCAGCGCCACCAGCTGCCATGGCCCTGGCGCCCTTCTGCTCTGCCTGCGGATGTGTCCTTCTCTACATCCTCCTTACACCCGCGCCCGGCCACCGATGTCCTTGCTGCTGCCAGACTCCCCCGTGTGCTCGTTTCCGCGAGGCCCAACCTCATGTGTTCCTCCCGTAGTGACCGTGAACCCCAGATATGTGTGTGATTTGGATGTTCTCGATTTCTGTCAAGCACCGCGTTGCTGCTGAAGAGCTCCTATAGTTAAGTTTGTCTCGCGGCATTGTTTCCATCGTCTGCCATGTACAAGATTGGTGTCACTCGAAATCTCAGGATCTTCGTATTGGGACGCCCATCGACAAGACTGGCTCCATGATGATGTTTAGAAGAATGTGCATGGTGCCACTGAAGACCCCCGAATCTGAAGGTCGAGTCATGGACCGACGAGTTCTCCTTCATGGACCGAAGACCGATCCCGCCGAGCCCAAACCCCGTCGATCCCCAAACACCCAAGGTCTTCGGACCTCGATGTGTGACCTCTTTCCGACCCCTATTTTATAAATTTATATTGCATATCAATTGTCATGCTTGCATACATATTTGTGTGGTTTGGGGGAATTATGCCAATTCACCTTATAATTAAATATGAAGACCATATGCGGGTTTTTCTAGTCTAATATTGGCTTCATTTAAATTTGTGTAGCGAACCGGTGCCATGTTTTGCCTTGTTAAGCCAACATTTAAAATTGCGGGGTATCTAAACAACATGAATCATCTAATTAAATGTCAGAACTCCGGTTCCGCTTAATATTGCCTAATTTCATCGCACCTTTGCCATGTCATGTATCATACATGCATCATGCCTGATCTTCTACCGTTGACGAGGTTTAATCTCGTCAATGCCCATTGTTATGAGCTTGGGTTTTGGAGAAGATGGGGATGCTGGAGATCGCGAAACGGTTAGCAAACAAGCAACACGGGGACACGAGATTTACCCAGGTTCAGGCCCCCGGAGGGAAAACCCTACTCCTGCTTGTCTGCTCTTGATTACGGCGGAACCGAAAAGTACAGGGGTGTATAGATGCAATCTGGCGTGGAGGTGTGTATGCGGTGGTATGAAGGTGCCCTTCTCGTCGTGCCCTCCTAGCCTTTATATAGAGATAGGCAGGTCCCGGGCACAGATCGAGTCGGTTACAGGTTTTAGGGTTTGCCCCTTTGAATATCCTATCTACTCTAGTCTTGTTCTCCAAGGATCCGAAGGCTTCATGGGCCCTGGCCACCCAAAAGTCTTCATGGGCTGGCGCATATTCTCGTGGGCCTTCCTTGGGCTGGACTAGGTATGCTCAAATCGTGTACCCGTAGGGTATAACCATGTCAGTAGCCCCCGAGTGTTCAGTCGAATCGTAGATTCGGCTGAGGACTCCTCAATCTTTTGGGTGTGGCTATCTTTGTTCGTTTAGAGAACGATTTGAGTGTGTAGGGATTGTTGATGCGTGTGCCTGACTCTCCCGACGGATCAGGGTCAGTTAACTGTCTTAGGACAAAACAACACGATCTTCTTCAGATTCGAGTCCCTTGACTCGAACCCGAAACATATGCTGGCGTAATTCGACTCAGGTTGCGGAGGACTTACAGGAGTGGAATTCCAGTAAATTTTAAATGATGTACCCAACGCGTCTATCGGGATTTTTCATCGCGCCTGCTGGCACGGATTCTCACTAGCAGAGCACAGTCGTGTGCGTTGTCAGGTCATCAGATGATATCTGTAGGTCTTATCTTTGTGTCGCAGACACAACATCCAAATGTTTATCACCGTGGAGGTGTTTCAGGTGACCAAGGAGGATGTTACTCACTTAGTGTTTAATTGGGGCAGATTTGCCGAAAAGTTTTTGCATGTTGATCCGAACGATCGCAGTCAAAGAATTCATAGGGTGCGCGACCAGCGCTCCCTATGGGAGTAGCCCCCGAGTGTCTGTTCGAGTCGTAGACTCGAGCAGAGACTTTAATTCAGTCTTTGTTAACTTTTAGGTCCGTAGGACACAAATTTTTCGAATGCTTTAATCCATCCTCCCTATGGGAGTAGCCCCCGAGTCCGTAGTGGAGTCGTAGACTCGACGTAGGACTCGAAGAATAGTTTAATGGTGTAGTACTTTGATCATTTTTTCAGGTGCGCGACCAGCATTCCTGATAGGAGTAGCCCCCGAGTAGTTACCCGAATCGTAGATTCGGGTGAATACTTTAGTTGTGTAGCCGAAGATTTGTAGCTGTTGCTAGTATAGCTTTGATGACGTCAGTGCTGACGATCGATGATCTCAAGCGTCTGCGACGCCAGAGATGACGTGAATGGACGAACATGGGTCCACCTTGTGACTTTGAGTTGACCGGTCACGCGCGGTGTGGAGATAATTATGGCGTTGCCTCGGTTTCCGTGCATAGTGGATAGCGTGTGAGCGACTGTTCGCTGCTGCGTCGACACGTGGATGGTTGGATTTGGATGTTGGCTTTAGGTATTCCTGATGAACGGTCGTCGTGCATCGTCCTCGTCCTTATAATCACTAGGGAAAAGTTAGTTTGTTTTTCACCGCAGCCATTCTCGTTTCACTGCTCCCATCTTCTTTGAGCTTTTCTCGCTGCGCGCTGGAATTTCTTCGAACCTTTCCATCTTTGTTTCTGCGTTCACATTGTCATCATCACCGCACTGCGATGGGGAAGTCCAAGAAGGCCTCCATCGCAATTGGTTCTAGTGATGCCGCCGGCGGCAAGAAGGGTTCCGCCGCTACTCGTGTCACCGATGGTGGCTGGCGACGATCGGAGATGCGCGAGGGCGATCTCCGCAAGCTCCGTGAGCGAGGTCTGATCCCGCGGGATAGGGAGGCCGTCAGGGTTCCCGGTGACGAGGTAATTCCCCGTCCTCCCACTGGGTTTCGAGTCATGTTCATCGCTTTTGTCCTTCGGGGACTTTGTTTTCCGATCCACGATTTTCTCCATGGATTGCTTTTATTTTATGGCATCCATCTCCATCATCTTTCACCGAACTCTCTTCTTCATATCGCCTGCTTCATCACTTTCTACGAGGCTGGCTTGGTGTCGAGCCGCACTTTGGCCTCTTCCGAAAGCTCTATTCCGTGAAGAGGCAATCTGGCTCCGATGGCGTTTATCCCATCGACGGCTACATCATTTCCCTTAAATACAACTTTCTCTTCTTCTCTTTTTCTATGTCTGGATCTGTCCAGTACTAGCGGAGGCGATGGTTTTACATCCGCGACTCCACAGTGGCCGGGCAGAACTTTGGCCTTGCTCCTTTCGACCCCTCCCAGAAAATCCCGCCGAAGAGGTCCTGGAAGAACCACATCTTGGATGGTGAGGTGGCGGAGATAGAGGGGCTCTACCGTCGGTTGAAGGATCTCCAGTTGATTCCGGATAAAGAGGTGAATGGTGTGGATATCATCCGCACCTTCCTCAAACGTCGGGTGCAGCCACTCCAGGCTAGGGCGCACCCGTTGTTCCTTTATTCTGGTCGCCACGATCCGACTAGGGTTTCGACTGAGGAGCTCTCCAGGGGGATCTCGACAGGATTCTTCGTCCGCTGCTAAAGTACAAAGCTGAAGAAGATATCCCGGGGAAGTCGCTGACTCCTCCGTTCCCTGCCTCTCGTCTGGTTCTGCAGGTGTAGATCTGGGGCGTGCACGTAGCGCTTTTTTCGACTACGTTTTTCTTGCACTTGCTTGTGTTCTCAAATTTTGTTTCTTTTGCGCAGGAGTTCAAGGTACCGGGCATGTCGCCTCCACTACCCGAACTGTTTCCGGATGCACCGGACAATGAGGTAGTGGATTCCATGTCTGATCTTCCCTCGGCGCGATCACCAGCGGAAGAAACTTTTGAGTCTAGCGAGGAGCAGACTCGAAAGCGGACACGGAGCTCGAGCGAAGCGTCGGATGCTTCGACTCCGCCGACCCCTAGGAACCCGTCATGCCTTGAGCGTCATAGTGGGGGTCATGGTGGCTCTTCCTCTCCTATTCCGGTCATGCCCGTGCGGGCTGTGGCACCGCAGCCGCCGGCGAAGCGGAAGAAGGAAGAGAAGAAGGAAGAGAAGAAAGGCAGGAGGGCCTCGCCTGTCTTCTACTTGAGCGAGTTCGACTCGTAAGTATCTGCCATTGCTTTTGCTCTCTCTCGTCTTCTTGCTTGTACTTGTCTGATTTTTTTCTTTTGTATCCACTCCTCCGATGGCGCTCGGGAGATGGTGGGGGAGTCAAAGGTTGCTCCTCCTCCTCCTCAGACGGTGGCCACCTCTCAGGGCGTTGCTCCGAACCCTTCGCCGCAGGAGGCTCGGGTGGTTGTCCCCCAGAATACTGCGGCCGGACCTTCGGAGTCGCCGTCTGACCACGTAAGTGTTTTCGTTCTTGCGCGGTGGGATCCCCCGAGCATTTTTCGGATGATCTGTTGATCATTTTTGTTTTGTGTCTTGGGGGAGCCCCGAGCGTTTTTCGGATGATCTGCTGATCATTTTTGTTTTGTGTCTTAGGGGGAGCCCCCGAGCATTTTCGTATGCGTGATTTGCTTTGCTCATTTTCTTGGGCGCAGCCCCCGAGACTTTTTCCTCACAAGTTGCGTCTTCTCGCAGCCTTTTGTTCAAGGTGCCAACCAGCCGGTGAAGCAGCATCTAGCATTGGAGGCCAGCCTTCAGCGGCTCCAAGGTTCGTGTGTTTTTTATCAATCGTTTCCTTCTTTGGCTGCTTGCTTATTCACGAATCTCATGCTTGTTCTTTGTTGTAGAGGAGAACAACACTGCCCTCCGCGAGCTTGATGCTCTCAAAAAGAGCCTCGGGCGAGCGGAGAAAAAAGCTGAAGATGCCGTTGGAGCTAAGGAGCGCCTTGAGCAGGAGTTAGCCGACGCGGCTTCGGCCAAGGAGTGCCTGCAGCAGGAGGCCACGGATCGCGAGGAGCAACTCGCCGCTGTTGCGGCCTCACGCGAGAAGGAGGTAGCCGACAAGCTGATGGCTGCTGCCAATGCTATTTCGGGTGAGTAGTTTCGTTTGTTTCTTTTCGGCTTCCTTGTTTCTCTTGTTTTGCTTGGTTTTCACGTTGCCTCTTCCATTTTTCTAGATGTCGCGGGCATCGAGTTTGACCGTGGTGCCCTAGAGCATGGAAGTGCTCTGGATGACGCCACTGCGGCGGTCGAAGACCGCTGCAGTACCGTGGTCGGCTCGCTTGCCAAGGCCAAGGTGGTTCTCGGGCGCTTCTACAAGGAGCTCGTCCCCAAGGGCGTCGCCCTCGAGGATGTCAAATTGTTGGCGGACGCACTGTCAGCCGAGGCTCTCGCGGCGTACAAGCGCAAGAAGAAGGGTATCGGCGCGTCCATGGGGCTGGCGATGGCCCTGGCGTCTAGAGAGAAGCTGGATCTTCATCAGGTCACCTCCTAGATGCCGACAACTACCGACGGATCCGAGGTAGCCTTCGCACTCTACGCTGCCCGTTGTAAACGCTATGGGCCGAAGCTGATTGACTTGCTGGCGGAGTACAGAGTGAGGCAGCAGGGAGAAGCCAAGAGCAGGCAGTCCGGCTCCGAGGCTACTCAGGATGCAGCTTCTTAGGCCTTGTAGTTGTAGGATAGCTTTTGTTTCTTTTGTTGTAATGTATCTATGAACACTCCTTGTGCCACACAGTGTATTTTGCTATATATAATGAATCTCCGAGATGTTTGCTTATTCGTGCGTTTGTTCATATCTTTGCCTTCTTTACCTCTAGGGACCTTCTGGTGATGATCCCGTTGATAATTCGCCTGTGCCGCAGCTGCGACCATTCTTGGATGATGCATCGCGGCTTGTGTTTCTTCGTGACCGCATCCGTAGTATTGAGAAAGAGTTGCTTGGCGTTCGAGGCCACGCAGATGTTTGGAAGTCGAAGACGGAGCAGGGCACCGCCGGGGAGGGGTATCTGATGGGGGAGTTGTGGCGTTTGGCCGAACAACTTCAATGTGAGTTTCTTCGAGCTGCTACTCATTTTTTGGATGCGCCTGTTGGCTTGTCATCTTACTTTGCAGTTGTTGCAGGTGCTAACCTTGTTCCCAGGGAGGAAAAAGAGTGTGTTGCTGTTCGGATCAATTGCCTGATCCAGCAGGACATGGAGGCCAGCGGCTTTTTTTGGATGGATCGTGATTGTGCTATGGTCCTTGTGACTGTGCAGGATCGTGTTCACCAGGTGTCGCGGGTGCTACGGCAAGCGAAAACTTCCTTGGCGTCAAATTTTCATGTGATGTTTCCCCTGGACGAGGAACCGTCAACTCTATGGGGCCTGTTGGCGAAGTTTCGGGATGTGCATCATGTCAGGGAGCTGGTGTGGCATCAGCTGATTGCAGGGGTGAAGGATGCGCTTTCCCTCGTGCGGTTGCATCGCCCTGATGTAGATCTTACTGCTGTGGCAGCTGGGCCGCCTCTTCGGCCGGATGGTGTCATGTGGGACATGCGTCCACATTATGCGGCTGTAAGGCAGTATGCCGAACAAATTGTAGATCTCTTTGAGCAACGTGCGCAGATGATTCTTCAGAATAGGTAGGACCTGTAAAAAGATAGATGTAAAATTTGTATGTATTCGACTGGGCATGTTATGCCCTTTGCTGTAAAGATTGATTGTTGTTAGCACGTGGTGCTTTATTTGTATGCGTGCCCTTTTCGTTAGCCTGACGTGGTCAGCCACTCAGGTGTACACGCGTTATCCTCGGTCGAGGAAGTTGTGACTTGAGGGGAGCCCCCGAGTTTGTTGTAACATAAAGAAAATGCGAATAATAGACAAATTTTTGGGGAGAGACACTTAGCTTTATTCATATCGTAAGATGGAGGTACATTGTTCGGCTGAATAGCCTTATTAAAAGTAAAAGGAGGAGGGGTAGCTAGGGGTGAAGTGTCGCAGTTGTGCAACGTTCCATGGGTTGGAGTATGCTACTCCAGACTCCACGTGCTTGGGGCGATAGGCGCCACCTGGGATGACTTCAGTGACGATGTAGGGTCCTTCCCAGGGCGAATCGAGCTTCTTCGGTCCTCTTGCTTGAGTCGTAAGACTAGGTCTCCATCGACGAAGGACCTTGGGCGCAGCCGATGGCTGTGGTAGTTGCGGAGGCTCTGTGATAGACCGCTGGTCGAGCCGCGGTGATGTCACGTGCCTCGTCGAGTGTGTCGACGGCGTCTTCGAGTGCGGCCATCGATTCAGCTTCGCTGTAGGCGACGACCCGTGGGCCTTGTGGCGTACCTCTGCAGGCAGCACGGCTTCGGCTCCGTGCAGCATGAAGAAGGGCGTGTAGCCAGTTGAGCTGTTTGGCGTCGTGCGCAAGCTCCAGAGGACAAAGGGTAGCTCTTGTGTCCAGGCTCCTGCGAGTCGCTGGAGTGGGCTCATTAGGCGCTTCTTGATGCCGCCACCGACAAGGCCATTGGCCTTTTCGACCTGCCCGTTTGTCTACGGGTGCGCCATGGAGGCGTATGTGATGTTGATTCCGAGGTCTTCACAAAAGTCCTGAAATTCCTTGGATATGAAATTCGACCCATTGTCGGTGATGATGCTGTGTGGCACGCCGAACCTGTAAACAATGGATTCGAAGAACTTGACGGCCGTTTTGCCCTTTTGGTTAGTAACGGGCATGGTCTCGATCCACTTGGTGAATTTGTCGACTGCGACCAGGAGGTAGACATGGCCTTCTTTCGAGGACTTGGACAGTTTGCCGATCATGTCGAGGCCCCATTGGGCAAAGGTCCAGGCCAGGGGTATGGGCCTGAGCTCTGATCTTGGTGCGTGTGGTTTGTCTGCGAACCTCTGGCACCCGTTGCACCTTCGGACGATGTCCTTGGCATCATTCATGGCCGTTGGCTAGTAGAACCCAGCTCGTAGAGCTTTGGCGACAAGGGCGCGGCTGCCCGCGTGATGGCCGCAGATACCCTCGTGGATGTCTTGGAGGATGGTTTTGCCGTCACCGATGGTGACGCACCTTTGAAGTACACCCGAAATGATGTGCTTGTACAGCTCGCATTGATGATGGTGAAGGCCTTGGACCGGCGAGATATGCGGCGGGCATCTGTCGGGCTGTCAGGCAACTCCCCGTCTATCAGATATTGGAGGTATGGCTGTGTCCATGTTTCTTCGACTGCCATGACTTGCATTAGGTTGACCACTGTGACCTCTGTGTCGAGTTTTTCTGGTCCTTCCTGTCCTTCGGGTAGCGCAACCCTCGAGTGCTCTGCTTCTTCGGGTGATCCCTTTGGGAATTTCCTTTTGATGGATGGCATGCAGATCTGTTCGAGGAACACACCTGGTGGCACCCGTGCGCAGGTGAAGCCGATGTTGGCGAGTCTGTCGGCCTCTTCGTTGCATTCTCTCCCAACGTGCTGAAGTTCGCAGCCATCAAAGTCTCCTTCGAGTGCGTTGTAGATTGTGCGGTATGCAATCATGTTGGCCGCGTGTGCGTCGCACTCATTCATTGTCTGCTAGACGACGAGGTTCGAGTCACCATAGATGACCAGGCGTGTCGCGCCGCAGATCTTGGCCATCCTCATGTCGTGGATGAGGGCCTCATACTCGGCCTCGTTGTTGGAAGCTCAAAATTTCATCCGGAGGACGTACTTCATCTTGTCGCCCTGCGGGGAGGTCAGTATGACCCCGGCTCCTGCTCCGGCCTCGCGTTTGGAGCCGTCGAAGTGCATCGTCCATGACTGTGTCATGTCCGGGATGTCTGGCAGCTGCAGTTCCATCCAGTGGACGAGGAAGTCCGAAAGGACCTGAGACTTGATCGCGTGGCGCTTATCATAGACGATGTCTAGAGGTGAAAGCTCGATGCCCCACAGGGCCACATGTCCTGTGGCTTCCGGGTTGTTCAGGATGCTGTTCAGGGGTGCTTCGTTGATGACCATCACCTGATGCTCCTGGAAGTAGTGGCTCATCCGACGAGCCGTCATGAATATGCCGTAGGCAAGTTTTTGGTAGTGAGGGTACCTCTGCTTTTTCGGCATCAACACCTCGCTGAGGTAGTAGATTGGGCGTTGGACCCCATGGGTCTTGCCATCTTCCGGTCTTTCGACCACGAGTACGGTGCTCACCACCTAATGTGTAGCTGCTATGTATAGTAGTAGCGGCTCGCGCTCCCTTGGCGTGACCAAGACGGGCGAGGTAGAGAGTAGCCGCTTCAAATCTTCGAATGTGTCGTCTGCTTCAGGCGTCCATTCAAATTTGTCTTCTTTGCGTAGCAGCTGATAGAACGGCAGGGCCTTTTCGCCCATGCGGCTGATGAACCTGCTCAACCCCGCGATTCGCCCAGCAGGCTGCTGGACACCCATGAGGTTCTTCGGCTTCTCCATGGCCATTATGGCCCGGATTTTCTTCGGGTTTGCTTCAATCCCTCGCTGGGAGATAAAGTAGCCTAGTAGTTGACCGGATGGGACGAAGGCGCACTTTTCTGGGTTTAGCTTGATCTTTTATCGATCAAGGTTGTCGAACGTCTCGCGGAGATCGTCGATGAGTGTCTTGGCCTCCCTTGTTTTGATTACTATGTCGTCGACATAGAATTGGATGTTGCGGCCGACCTGGTCCTTTAGGCATGCCTGCATGCACCGTTGGTACGTGGCGTCTGTGTTCTTCAGCCCGAAGGGCATTGTGTTGTAGCAGAATACTCCAAACGGCGTGATGAACGCCATTTTCTCCTGATCTTTGACCTTCAGTCGAATCTGATTGTAGCCTGAGTAGGCTTCGAGGAAGGAGAGCTTCTCACATCCTGCAGTCGAATCGATGATTTGATCAATCCGAGGGAGAGCGAAGTGATCCTTCAGGCAGTGCTTGTTCAACGATGTGAAGTCCACGCACATCCGCAGGATGTCCGTGTCCTTTTTAGGGAACATCACGGTGTTGGCGAGCCACTCGCTTTCATTGATCTCCCTGATGAAGTTTGCGTCGAGTAGTCTGTTGACTTTGACTCCGATGGCTTTGGCCCGTGGTTCGGACAGTCATCGGATGGACTATTTGACGGGCTTGGCGTTTGGAAAGACGTTGAGTGCGTGCTCGGCGAATTCCCTGGGAACTCCTGGCATGTCCGCAGGACACCAGGCGAAGATTTCCCAGCGTTCACGGAGGAATTCGACGAGCGCGCTTTCCTATGCGGGCCTGAGGTCGTTGGCGATCAGCGTCGTCTTGGAGGCGTCCGTCGGGTGGACCTGCACCTTCTTTGTGTTGACGGTGGAATCGAAAGACATGTCTGGTGCGTTGTTTCTTGCAACTGGGGGTGCACCGTTGTCTATCACCTCGTGGAGTCTTACGAGCTCTTCCTGCATGCCGAATGACTGGGAGATTCTGTTGAAGTCCCTGCCGCAGTGGTCCGATCGGGTGAATCTCCCGTGGACCGTGATTACGCCCTTCGGTCCTGGCATCTTGAGTAGCAGGTACGCGTAGTGTGGTACTGCCAGGAATCGTGCGAATGCCACTCGCCCGAGGATGGCGTGGTATTGTGATGGCCAATCCACCACTTCAAACTCGAGTCGCTCGCACCGGAAGTTGTCAGGCTTGCCGAAGATGATGTCGAGCCATATCTTTCCCAGGGGGAATATACCCTTCCCTGGGATGATGTCGTGGAACGTTGTATCGGATTGTTCCAGGCTGCTAAGGTGCTGGCGAACATCAGATTGATGCCGCTGCCGCCGTCCATGAAGACGCGACTCATATCGAATCCTCCGATCTGGACCTCAAGAACCAGGGCAGCATGACCTGGACGAGAGACCTGGCAAGGGTTGTCCAAACGGCTGAACGTGATGCAGGACTTCGATTCGCTGAGGTACTCAGGGATGGTGGGTGGAGCGATCATAGCCAGATTGATCTGAGAGAGTTGGAAGGTTTACATGGGAAGAATTGGACGACGAGTGTTTGTTTTTAGGAGCTGCAGCATCTGATTGCAATTTCGTATAGTTGCATCGTGTTATTGTGATAAATGACCTATTTCTGATCTGAACATACAAATTCTATAAATTGCAGTATTTTCCTGAAAATTTACCAGAGTTATACTCTATTTGAGAGGTCTTTACTTTTGAAGTTCCGTAACACTGTCCAAACTGATCATACAGTTGGATATTGTCCGTTCTCCAAAGTGACAGTTAAGCAACTTGTAGTACGATTTATGTCCGATGCGATTCATCTAACCATCCCTACTTAAGATAAAAGCATATCAAACCACCGGATTTACTCGTTGACGAGGAGGTTGGTGCAAAATGTCGAGCACATCTCCACGGTCACGGTCATGGCGTAGTCTCGAGAAGCATGAGCAGGATGCGCAGAAGAAGACGAGTGAAGCTCGACCCACCAGCGATTTTTTCCCGTTGGCGTGTGTGCCAGATGTTTGCGTGTGGGTGAGTAGAAGTATGTGCAGGTGGGTGCAAGGGCATTTTCACCGAGTTGACCATCTAGTCCGAACGCGTTTGAACTCGTTCATACGGCCGTGGAAAGTGCACGGCATCTTAGTGACACGACCTATTTGAACGGACGCGTTCGGTTTGACCCATTCATGCACCAAATCTGGACAACGATCGTGTCGACCTGGACGTGCGCGGACAGCCCGGGTGTTCTACCCACGCATGCCATTGGCCCACCCGTCCGTCACCGCTCACCGCTGTTGTGACCTGGGATCAATAAAGATCCTAAGTCCCTGTGATTTACATGCTAGTCTCTGGATCAATAGCTAGCACTCACAGTCAATGAATATCATGTAAAACACAAAGTCACTATTACACGAGGAATCTAGAGTATAAATTTATTACAAATTTGCTTAGCATTACGCTAGCTCAAATAACAATGAAAACATAAAGCAGCTTGAGTCCATCAACGCCCTAGGCTTGTTGAGTGTAGACTCGCGATCCCTACGCACCTTTCAATCTTCAGATTCTGCACATAAGACGTACAGTCAACAACATGTTGGGTTAATACTTTGAATGTATTGGCAAATTACACCAAGGAAAGAAAAAGACTAACTCTACATGCAAGGCTAATTTAGGCTGTGGAGTTCATTTGATCAAAGCTAATTTTCTTAAGTATAGAAAAGAAGAGGAATTTCCCTACTTTGTAAACATTTGTTTAAGTAATATATGGTCAAACGGCACACAAGGATATTACTCACCAACTGTCCAAACAACCTAACACTTGGATATTACTCACCAAGTTTCCAAAACCCACCCGATAGCGATATGACTCATGCCTTGGGTTTTTAGAAAACTTTAAGTTTTGAAATAGAGAGAGGAAGATCCTTCAGAGGCTCCATCCTTCAGATGCTCAATGTTGTTCTATTTTCGTGAACACGACTGATCGATCAGATTGCAATACTCTCGAAAGTTTGTGCACTTTACCCACAATCCATAATCAAGTCCTTTTACAGACAAGACCATGGCGAGGCTTTCCCTTAGTAGCCCCTCTACCAGCTGGATCCAACCGTGCCAAGAACCTCCAAATGTTGATACCCCGGTGAGGTTTCCCACTAAGTACTAGGCCAAGACAGAGCCCATATGTACTGTGGTTGCACGGGAAGCTTCTGAATTCTGAAACATGGTAGACTTCTTTGATTTCTGGGCGGCCGTCCTCCACAAAAATCTCACTCGTTGTCCCGACAACCATTCCGCCTAAAATAAAACTTAGTTTTTATTTTGAAGGGTCTTTGCAAAGAAAAGGAGCGCTCAAGAGATCCTTTATACTTAGAAAAATTTATTGTCTTTCGAACCCCCCAACGATACTTTATATATATGTATAGCATAGCAAGTACTTAGCAAAAACAGGGGTAACCTATTAGGAGGGGGAAATTCCTAAGTATAGAGCTACTTATGGCATACTACAAAAATCATCGCACTTGCAAAATAATACTAAGGAAAATTCTATCAGAACATCCTACACATGCACTCTACAAAATTTATAGATCAAAACATGCATAGACAAATCTGGGTCAAAAATATGAATAATTGGTGTAACTTGCCTTGATCCGAGCAGCACTCTACATAATAGTACTCCTCAGCGTATTCCGAACAATCTAATGAAACACAAACATAGATCTAATCACAACTTGCACAAAATCATGCCACAGAAATAATATGCATGCATGCAACAAGATAATTATGCAAGATTGTGTTATAACTTTAACCAAGGTATCCTTATTGAGTTGCTAATGTGTTGGGGATGTTGTTAGTATTAGTTTCCCACAGATTTTAATTAATTTGGATTATTACTTTAATTTATAGGCTCATAAAGAGATCTAACCATCTAATTAGTCCCGAATCATATTAAAGATTCTAAGCAATATATTATAATTTTAGTCAGTAGGCATTGTGAAAACAAGGCCAACGCAACAAAAATCAACTAAAACAGAGTTCTAATTATTTTTCTATGAATTAAATACTCCAATATAGATATTAAATTCTACACAAAAAATACTACTACAAACTCGCCAAATTATTTCAGATCTGTGTTCTACACAATTTTTTGAATCCAATCGTATATTGTACGCGATGTTTGGCCAAACGGTTGAATTTCTATGAATTTCGCAAGGTTTAGATATAATCTGCCAAATTAAACCCTAACCCTAACGGGCTTGCGACAGGTGGCAGTTTCTGATTGGCCACAGCTAGGCGACGCGGGCTGACGTGGCACGCTGACGCAACTTGCCACGCGGCACAGCGCGATTCGCGGATACCCCTTCGCCTCAGTCATCTAATCTACGTCGCTCGGTAGCGATCGAACGGTCAGGGCAGCGGTGACTTACTGGTGGCGGTGGCGACGATGTTGACGGCGGCGGACGGTGGCGGCGTCGGTGTCACAGTGATGCCCTTCTGAGGCGGCGGTCATGACGGCCACGGTCGTCTCCTCCTCGCTGTTTCATTCGTAAGATCGACATTGCCTATCTCCTCCCCAATCAGCGTCAGACGGCGGCTGACCGTCTCATACTCCGGCGAGGCTCCGACGACGAATTGAGGGCGACGCGGACTCCTGATCAAGGGGAAAAAAGCGCAGGCGCCACGACCGTTAGAAGGGGAGGCAAGGGACAGAGAAGGGAAGTAAGGGTCCTTCGGTTTTTTTGGTAAAAGCTCACCGTCCGAAGCTGCTGCGGCGGTGCTCCGGCGAGATCGATTCGAGCTCGAAATCGGTAGCCCTGTGGCGGTTCGCGAAATAGTTTTAGGGTTCTGGCGGAGCGAGACACGGAGAATTAAATAGTACTCATTTCTTGGTGGCGGGGGCACAGATTTGTTCCGAAATCGGCCGAGATTCGCGGTCGGTTGGGAGGGTGGTGGCGGCGTGTTCATCCTGGAGACCGATGGAGGTGATGACGTGTGGGTCTGAGCAGTCAGCGGGTGCGGGCGGGCTAGCGCTACAGGCTGGCGGCGTGGGCGCTGGTAGGTTAGGCGATGCGCGCGCGCTGGTGTGCTGGCGCAGCCGACCCAGTAGGTTAGGCAGTGTTTTTTGTTTAATGCATTTAGTATTTTCAGCTTTGCCTTTTCTTTAATAACTTTTGCATAACAAATCCAAAATTACTGAGACTAGTTTCTAAATTTTTATAAAAATGAGGTGGTACTCAGAGAAAATTATTTTTATAAGGTTTTAGGAAGGCCAAGCATAGAAATCCCCTTCTTTCTCATATAGAGGAAATTTTATTAGAGTTTTGTCATTGTTTGGTGGTAGGGTTTTATTGCAACTTTAATTGTATGATGCAAGGTGCAAGGATGATGCATTCTAGTAACATCTTAATATAAAAATCTGGGATATTACAAACCTACCCCCCTTAAGAAGAATCTCGTCCCCGAGATTCGGGTTGGCTAGCAAATAGGTGTGGGTGTTCCGCCTTCAAATCTTCTTCACGTTCCCACGTGGTTTCTTCCTCGGAATGGTGGTTCCATTGGACTTTGCAAAATCTGATAGTCTTGGTACGGGTAATCCTTTCGGCTGTTTCCAGTATTTTGATGGGTTTTTCCTTATAGGTAAGGTCATTCTCCAATTGAACCTCATCTAGGGGAACTGTATCTCTTAGCGGTGCTTTGGCCATTTCCGGGTGGCACTTATTTAGTTGTGACACATGAAATACATCATGAACCGTCAGTCCTTCTAGTAACTCCAAGTGATAAGCAACTTCCCCTCTACGGACCAGAACCTTATATGATCCTATGAATCGTGGGGATAATTTACCCTTGATCCCAAACCTCTTAACACCTCGTAGTGGTGAAACTCGGAGGTACGCACGGTCCCCTATTTTATAAGTCATATCTCTGCGCTTGGAATCAGCAACACTCTTTTGTCGGGATTGGGCTACCTTTAGCCTGTCTTGGATCTGCCGTACCTTTTCCTCGGCATCCTTGATCAATTCAGGACCAAACAGGCTATGTTCCCCAACTCCACTCCATAACAGTGGGGTTCTACATTTCCTGCCATATAGAACTTCAAACAGAGCCATCTTGATACTTGTTTGGTAACTGTTGTTGTATGAGAACTCAGCATATGGCAGGTTATCATCCCAACTAGATCCATAGTCTAGTGTGCAAGCTCTCAACATATCCTCCAAAATCTGGTTCACCCTTTCGGTTTGGCCATCTATTTGAGGGTGGAAGGCAGTACTGAATTCTAGCCTGGTTCCGAGAGGCTCATGTAGCTGTCGCCAAAACTTCGAAGTGAACTGGGTGCCTCTATCTGACACAATTCCCTTGGGAACACCATGCAGACTCACAATTCTCGACATATATATCTTGGCAAGCTTAGCACTTGTGTACGTGGTCTTTACGGGGATAAAGTGAGCCACTTTGGTAAAGTGGTCCACCACTACCCAGATAGAACCAAATCCTGAACGAGTCCGGGTCAGTCCCGTGATAAAATCCATGCCTACCTTATCCCACTTCCAGTCGGGTATAGGTAGTGGTTGGAGCAATCCGGACGGTTTCTGATGCTCGACCTTAACTCTATTGCATACGTCACACAGGGAAATATACTCGGCAATTTCTCTTTTCAAATTATTCCACCAGAATCTATCCTTCACATCCATGTACATATTTGTGTTACCCGGATGAATTGAGTATGGTGAATCGTGAGCCTCTTGCAAAATCAACTTTCTGATATCGGAGTCATTGCGAACGCACAAACGCTTTCCATACCAAAGGGTTCCTTGTTCGTCCAGACGGAAATCTTTTGCCTTCCCTTCACTTATTTTGACCCTTATTTCTTCCAACTCTTTATCCCCCTTTTGTGCTTCCTTGATTCTCTCTTGAAGAGTAGGCACTATTTCCATAGTCGCTACGTGTCCTTTCGAAACTATTTCTAGCCTGAGATCTTTAAACTGCTTACATAAATCCTCTAGGAGTTCGCCTGCGGTAAGTCCATTCACATAAACTTTACGACTTTAGGCATCAGCTACTACATTTGCCTTTCCGGGGTGGTACTGTAAATCCAAGTCATAATCCTTAATTAGTTCAAGCCATCTTCTTTGTCTCATATTCAACTCCTTTTGGGTGAAGATGTACTTCAAACTCTTATGATGCGTGAACACATCACAATGTTTGCCCATGAGGTAGTGTCTCCATACCTTGAGTGCATGTACCACAGACGCAAGTTCCAAATCATGTGTGGGGTAGTTGTGTTCGTGGTTCTTTAGTTGTCGAGAGTCATAGGATACCACCTTCCCATCTTGCATCAATACACTTCCAAGTCCTTGCCGAGAAGCGTCACAATAGACTTGAAAATCCTTTTGGATATCAGGCAGACACAGAACTGGTGCCGTTACGAGGCGTTTCTTCAACTCTTGAAAGCTTGCTTCACATGCCTCGGTCCATAGGAATTTCTTTTCCTTCTTCAACAGTTCTATCATGGGTTTTGCTATTTTGGCAAAAAATTCAATGAACCTCCGATAATATCCTGCGAGGCCCAAGAAACTCCTAATATCTCCCACATTCTTGGGTGACTCCCATTCAGTTACGGAAGCTACCTTACTAGGGTCTACGACAACTCCTTTTGCCGACACAACATGACCAAGGAAACCC
Source organism: Avena sativa (assembly GCA_916181665.1). Classification (NCBI taxonomy): domain Eukaryota; kingdom Viridiplantae; phylum Streptophyta; class Magnoliopsida; order Poales; family Poaceae; genus Avena; species Avena sativa. The sequence goes on from OV702295.1 coordinate 324,798,749, forward strand.
ACTTCCTTTAACCAGAACTCGCATTTGCTGAAATTGGCATACAACTTGTGTTCCCTTAGCTTCTCCATAATTAGGCGCAGATGCTTCTCATGTTCCTTCTCATCCTTGGAGTATATAAGTATATCATCTATGAATACCACGATAAATTTGTCCAAATATTCCATGAACACCTTGTTCATCATGGTCATGAAGTATGTCGGGGCATTGGTTAGTCCAAACGGCATCACAGTGTACTCATACAATCCATATCTTGTGGTGAAGGCTGTTTTGGGCACATCATGTTCTTGAATCTTTAGCTGAAAGTAGCCTGACCACAGATCGATCTTTTAGAACACGCTGCCTCCCTTTAACTGATCAAACAGGTCATTGATGTTAGGCAGAGGGTACTTGTTCTTGATCGTCACTTCATTCAACGAGCGGTAGTCCACAACTAGCCTCTTGGTTTTATCCTTCTTTTCCACGAATAGGACAGGCGCTCCCCAAGATGACGCGTTGGGTTGGATGAATCCCTTGTCCAATTGTTCCCTAAGCTGTTTCTTGAGTTCCTTCAACTCGCCCACATCCATATTGTATGGTCTCTTGGCTATCGGCCCTGTGCCTGCCATCAAGTCGATGAGAAACTCAATATCACGATTGGGAAGCATCCCTGGCAATTCCTCCGGAAAGACATCTGGGTATTCCTTCACAATAGGTACATCCTCCAAGCTAACCCCTTAAGAGAATTCACCATAACTTCCTTAAGAGCAAAGTTTGACTTGATACGAATCATTTTCCCTTCCGGTGTTGTGAGCGTGACAGTCCTTTTGGCACAATCTATGACTCCCTCATATTTGGTCCTCCAATTCATGCCTAGTATTATGTCTAAGCCTTGTGACTCCAGAACGATTAGACTTGTGGGAAAGATGTGTGTCCCAATCCTTAGTTCTAACCCTCGGCAACCGGAGTTTGCCACTATTTCTCCTCCAGGAGAACTTACCCTTAGGGAGAATTTATAGTCTCCGTAGGTATCTTGCCTCTATCCACAAATACCCTCGATATGAATGAATGCGATGCACCAGTATCAAAAAGAACAGCTGCGGGAAAGGAATTGAGCTTGAATACCAATCACGGAGTCCGGTGCATCACAAGCATCCTCCATAGAGACATGATTCACCGTGGCTTTGACAAACGAATTTGGATTCTTCCCGTTTCCATTACCATGGTTGTGTCCATTGCCATTGCCATTGCCATTCTTCTTCTCGGGGCAAGTGGTTGCATAGTGCCCTGTCTTGTTGCACTTAAAGCATGTCACCTCACTGAGATCCTTTCCATTGCTGCCATTTCCATTGCGGTGCTTATGCCAATTGTGTTTGTGACCTCCATGGTGATGACCGTTATGGTTGTGGCAATTACTATTATAAGGTGGTGGTGATGAAGTGCGCTGCTTCTGGTACGGAACAGAGTGCTTGTGAGGGTTAGACTTCCTCTTGCGGTTCTCTATGCTCTTCCTCTTGGATTCAACCATAATGGCCCTGTCCAAGAGCTCCTGAAAGTTGTCAAACTTCTGATCCACAAGCTGAATTGATATCTCATCATCGAGTCCTCTTAAGAATTCCTCCTGCCTCTTGGCATCAGTGGAGACATCATCGGGTGCATAAAAGGCGAGCTTGTTGAGAAGCTCACCATACTCGGTGACCGAACGGTGCAACTGGTGTAAGTCGCGAAACTCGCGCCTTTTTAGAGTCATGACACCAGCAGCCACGTGATGAGTGCGGAAAGCTATCTCGAACTGATTCCAAGTGATAGCATCAATATTTGGGTGGGTGACTTGGTAGTTATCCCACCATTCTGCAGCAGGTCCTTCAAGCTGGTGCGCGGCATAACGCACCCTGTCGGCTCCAACAGCTTGCACGGTGTCTAACTTCTTATTAATTGTGCGGATCCAGTCATCTGCAATGATTGGTTCAGCGCTGCTAGTGAAGGTAGGTGGTTTCAACCTCAAAAACCGAGTCAAGCGATCCTGTTGAGGTGGTGGTGGAGGTGGGGGTGGCAGAGGTGGCGTGTTGTTGTTGTTGTTTTGCATGTTCTGAGTCAGCAGTTGGATCAGCTGGTTCTGAGTGGCCAAAAGTTGTGCGATCTCTAGAGGAATTTCGGTGTTCGCACGTCTTGGCGGCATCTATGGGGTTTGAGAACAAGTTAAGAAATAGACAGAGAGACTAAGTAGTAAACTCCTACCCTTATGAAAAACACACAAGGCACACAAGTATAACACAGAAATCATCCAAGTTTAACTAAACCAAACATGTCTTGGTATTTATTACAATCGCGAATAACGTTCAACTATAGAATTTAAAGGTGGTCCAATCTACTACACATCTTCCACGCCTTCCTCTTCCTCGTCCTCGAATGAGTAGCCCTCCTGCTCTAGGGTTGTCTTGTACAGCTCCATCTCCCTTGTGGTGGCTTCAATCTTCTCTTGGAGGTCCTTTATTTCATCTTGTAGCTTCTTGGTAGTGGCTTCTAGCTGCTCCTGAAGTCTCTCATTCTCGCCTTGCAGTTCCTCCACTAGTCTTGACTTCTTCGCGGCTTCAAGTTGCTTTGCCAAGTCCCTCTTGGAAGCACACACATCATTGATTATCTTGCCAAGGCCCTCTGTCTGTACTTTAGTTCCCTCGATTTCCTTCTTGATTTCCCTAATCCTCTTGTTTTTATTTATCACCCTCTTCTCTTGGTTAGCGAACTTCTTCTCTTGGTCCTGGAACTTCATCTCTTGGACCTTCATTGCCTCCTCCTGCTGCTTGATTATTTCCTCCTTCTCCTTGATGAGAGCGCATAGCTCATCGTTCCTTAGCATCTCGAGGAAGCTACCCTTTTCAAGATCATGGATGTGGTACTCCAAGTCTTGATATTGGGTCCTTCGGCGCTTGGTAGAAGCTCTTTCCTCAAAGGTTAACTCCATGGGAATTCCTTCCTCATCTCGCCTTCCAAAAAGGCCGCCGCAGTGTCCTTGGAGAATTTCGTGATGGCATCCACATAGGCGACCAATGAGCTGCTACAAGATGATGCTAAGGGCCTTCTCCTTGGAGTCGCTAACAATGTGGATTGCTATGTCCTCCTCCGGGTGCTTGCCTCGCTCTTGTCCTGGCTGGATGACTTTGACTCCCCACCAGCCGTCCTTGTGGAGTTTCTTCATTGTGCTTCCTTGGATTGTTGGCAGGGGAAGGTCCAAACACGTGAGGAGGTCCATGAGGCATCCACTAAAGCGAAGGGGCTCGATGTCCGCGACGGTGTCATAGAGGAAGCTTGTCATCTTTAAGTTAGAAGAATGAAATTAGATACTTAAACAAGTAGAGGAAAAGCAGATACTAGAGGTGTGTAAAAAAATAACTTAGAAGAATAAAGGCACATAAGTTGGTGCTTCTAATCCTAGGGTCACGTCCTATAGGCAACGATGTGCTCTGATACCATCTGTTGTGACCTGGGATCAATAAAGATCCTAAGTCCCTGTGATTTACATGCTAGTCCCTGGATCAATAGCTAGCACTCACAGTCGATGAATATCATGTAAAACACAAAGTCATTATTACATGAGGAATCCAGAGTATGAATTTATTACAAATTTTCTTAGCATTACGCTAGCTCAAATAACAGCGAAAACATAAAGCAGCTTGAGTCCATCAACGCCCTAGGCTTGTTGAGTGTAGACTCGCGATCCCTACGCACCTTTCAATCTTTAGATTCTGCACATAAGACGTTCAGCCAACAAGTTGGGTCAATACTTTAAATGTATTGACAAATTACACCAAGGAAAGAAAAAGACTAACTCTACATGCAAGGCTAGTTTAGGCTGTGGAGTTCATTTGCTCAAAGCTAATTTTCTTAAGTATAGAAAAGAAGAGGAATTTCCCTACTTTGTAAACATTTGTTTAAGTAATATATGGTCGAACGGCACACAAGGATATTACTCACCAACTGTCCAAACAACCTAACACTTGGATATTACTCACCAAGTTCCCAAAACCCACCCGATAGCGATATGACTCATGCCTTGGGTTTTTAGAAAACTTTAAGTTTTTAAAGAGAGAGAGGAAGATCCTTCAGAGGCTCCATCCTTCAGATGCTCAATGTTGTTCTATTTCCGTGAACACGGTTGATCGATCAGATTGTAACACTCTCGAGAGTTTGTGCACTTTGCCCACAATCCACGATCAAGTCCTTTTACAGACAAGACCATGGCGACGCTTTCCCTTAGTAGCCCCTCTACCAGCTGGATCCAACCATGCCAAGAACCTCCAAATGTTGGTATCTCGGTGAGGTTTCCCACTAAGTACTAGGCCAAGACAGAGCCCATATGTATTGTGGTTGTACTGGAAACTTCTGAATTCTGAAACATGGCAGATTTGTTTGATTCTTGGGCGGCTGTCCTCCACCAAAATCTCACTCGTTGTCCCGACAACCATTTCGCCCAGAAGAAAAATTAATTTTTATTTTGAAGGGTCTTTGCAAAGAAAAGGAGCGCTCAAGAGAGCCTTTATACTTAGAAAATTTTCTTGTCTTTCGAACCCCCCAATAATACTTTATATATATGTATAGCATAGCAAGTACTTAGCAAAAACAGGGGTAACCTATTAGGAGGGAAAAAATCCTAATTATAGAGCTACTCATGGCATACTACAAAAATCATCGCACTTGCAAAATAATACTAAGGAAAATTCTACCAGAACATCCTACACATGCACTCTACAGAATTTGTAGATCAAAACATGCATAGACAAAACCGGGACAAAAATATGAACAATTGGTGTAACTTTCTTTGATCCGAGCAGCAGTCTACACAATAGTACTCCTCAGCGCACTTCAAACAATCTAACGAAACACAAACATAGCTCTAATCACAACTTGCACAAAATCATGCCGCAGAAATAATATGCATGCATGCAACAAGGTAATTATGCAAGATTGTGTTCTAATTTTGACCATGGTATCCTTATTGAGTTGATAATGTGTTGGGGATGTTGTTAGTATTAGTTTCCCACAGATTTTAATTAATTTGGATTATTACTTTAATTTATAGGCTCATAAAGAGATCCAACCATCTAATTAGCCCCGAATCAGATCTAAAGATCCTAAGCAAGATATTATAATTTTAGTCAGTAGGCATTATGAAAACAAGGCCAACCCAACAAGAATCAACTAAAACAGAGTTCTAATTATGAAAACGAGGCTCCAACGGTCAGGGCAGCAGTGACTTACTGGTGGCGGTGGCGACGATGTTGACGGCGGTGGACGGTGGCGGCTTCGGTGTCACGGTGATGCCCTTCTAAGGCGGCGGTCATGACGGCCACGATCGTCTCCTCCTCGCTGTTTCGTTCGTAAGATCGGTGTTGCCTATCTCCTTCCCAATCAGCGTCAGACGGCGGCTGACCGTCTCAGACTCCGGCGAGGCTCCGACGATGAATTGAGGGCGGCGCGGACTCCTGATCAAGGGGAAAAAGCGCAGGCGCCACGATCGTTAGAAGGGGAGGCAAGGGACAGAGAAGGGAAGTAAGGGTCCTTCGGTTTTTTGGTAAAAGCTCACCGTCCGAAGCTTCTGCGGCGAAGCTCCGGCGAGATCGATTCGAGCTCGCAATCGGCAGCCCTGTGGCGGTTCGCGAAATAGTTTTAGGGTTCTGGCGGAGCGAGACACGGAGAATTAAATAGTACTCGTTTCTTGGCGGCGGGGGCACGGATTTGTTCCGAAATCGGCCGAGATTCGCGGTCGGTTGGGAGGATGGTGGTGGCGTGTTCATCCTGGAGACCGACGGAGGTGATGACGTGTGGGTCTGAGCAGTCAGCGGGTGCGGGCGGGCTAGCGCTACGGGCTGGCGGCTTGGGCGCTGGTGGGCTGGCGGCGTGGGCGCTGGTAGGTTAGGTGATGCGTGCGCGCTGCTGGGCTGGCGCGGCCGGCCCAGTAGGTTAGGCAGTTTTTTTTGTTTAATGCATTTAGTATTTTCAGCTTTGCCTTTTCTTTAATAACTTTTGCATAACAAATCCAAAATTACTGAGACTAGTTTCTAAATTTTTGTAAAAATGAGGTGGTACTCAGAGAAAATTATTTTTATAAGGTTTTAGGAAGGCCAAGCATAGAAATCCCCTTCTTTCTCATATAGAGGAAATTTTATTAGAGTTTTGTCATTGTTTGGTGGTAGGGTTTTATTGCAACTTTAATTGTATGATGCAAGGTGCAAGGATGATGCATTCTAGTAACATCTTAATATAAAAATCTGGGATGTTACAACCGCGACATTGATTCACAGGCGAGCAGCGACACCGATTCAGACGCAACCGTGGCAGCGATTCAGAGGCGCTACACGAAAGGCTGACCAGCGGCGACCTGCGCCATCAATGGCGACGATACGACACACTGACTGATTGGACATCGCCTGCGTTCCCGCCGGCATTGATGGTGAAGGAGCGATAATCTACACGCGTTCGTGGGCGAAGGGGCTATTTAACCCTGCGTCCGTCGATGCCGCACTCCTCACCTCTCCCCATCGCAACCCTAGCAGCCGCCGCCATCACCACGAAAGATGAAGACACCGCCATGGCTGAAGAGGAGCAAGAACGACCATGAGGCGTCTGGCTCTATCAGCCAGCGCTCCTGGCTGCCGGCCTTCCTCTATGGCACATCCTTGCCCCCTCCGCTGTGGCCGGAGGAGTTCCGAGGCCGCCCAGTGGAGGACTACCCGCCACCGTGGGACCGCCGTAGCCGGCGGTACTTCCGTGCGGAGTGCGAGCGCTGGTGGAGGGAGGGCAAGCGACATAAAGCACACAGATGTCTCCCTCCCCACCGGCTGGCACCTCAATCGGGACCGTGTCCCGGTGCCGCCCAAGCCCAAGGCGGCAAAGGGCTGGAGTAGGAGATCCGCCACCGGATCAACAACCTCCCGCAGTCCCAACGGTAGGTGAGGGGCTTCCATAGCAAGGACTTCTGGGTAAAGTTCCTCGAGTGGGAGCACAAGGCGCGACGCGCGACCACCATCCGTCTTGACCTGCATTCGGGGGAGGTCTACCCCCTCCCCAACATCGACTCAGACGACGAGGGTGTCTTCAACCACTCTGATGCCGACCTTGACAACGAGGACGACAACGACGAGGAGGATGACAACATCATTGTCAAGCAGGAGGC